>CM060915.1:1027085897-1028465897 GCA_030737875.1 Allium sativum
TTACTACATAAAAGACAGGTGTGATAAGGTAGACATGATAAGGTGTATACGCTTCTCTAATGATTACTCTGCACTATTACTAGTATATCCAGAATGACATGATCCCTTCTAGTACAAGGTGGTAGACTTAGGCATACGTACAAGTGTACCCTAACTACTACCTTAATCAATCGGCACCCTAATCCACGTAGATACTCTGTGCTGGCCCCACCAAAGGATGTATCACGTCCTAAAGTGGCAACCCCTCGCTGATATGCACAACCCCATATCTACAGGTGTCACGGTCATCTTACCCCCTTCTGCCCGGCTCATGCACGCACATGGCCCGGTCAGTTTGCACCGTCCACACCGTCCTCCACATATGGATCTCTTATAATCAGTCTAGTAAGCGTGCCCCTTTTCCGACCTAGTACGGAGTACTTGTTTTGATACTTACTCCGAGTTACTGGATGAAACGAGTCCCACACAATATGATACAAGCTCTCCCCTTTGTCTTGTATCCCCCACTAGGTTTTCTTTGGCTATATATACCACTAGGTGTCTTTAATTACATAACCCTATCATTTCTACAAGTTATGCTTTACTCTAAAAGGTGTCTTTAATTACATAACTTTATTATTTTCACTGGTTATGTATACCATTAGGTGTCTTTAATTACATAACCTTATTGGGTTTAGTTTGTGGGCCTATATGTAAATATTATCCACCCCCTCATATTTACTTAACCCACCCACAATCCAACCAATTTTACTTAACCCTAACTTTAGTTCATAATCATGCAATCCCTTTGGATTAAGTTAGGTTAAGTAGTCCAACTCATTACCATGTCTATTAATGGTTTATAATGGGCTAGAACTCCACATTAGGCCTACAACTTGTGGATGTTGGATATGCCGGTCGGGTCCGGGCAGACTTCTTCCACAAGTTGGGCCTAACCTTGTGTCATAGCCCGATTCGTATTTGCGCACTTAGACCTCTCACATTAGGTTCAACATTAGTGGCTTCTGGATATGCCGGTCGGGTCAGGGCGGACTTCCACCACTAATGCAATCTAGCCTCGTGTCATAAGTGCAATTACAATTTTTAATTGTAATTATTAGACATTTCATTCTAATCCAATTCTTACCTATGTATTTATATGTGATTATGTCCCCACTTCCCCAATTTGAATTATATGTCCAATTCATATAAACATTATTTAAATTATGCCAATTTTAACCCTTTTTCCCCCGTTCCCTAACTAACGTATTCGCATATATTTGGCGGCATCTAGGCTAGAAAGTAGCCTAGTCATACACAATAAAAAGGGAGAAGTGATGGGAATATGACAAAGGTGATTGTTTTGGCATAAACATAAACTAGCATGGTGATAAGGTGGATATATAAGCATAAATCTAATGAACTTGTGGAAAATAACATAATTATGATGTCATAATAAGCGTAAATTAACAATTTAGATGTCCAACTGGTTTAGATCTAATATGATAGGCACAAGGTGATAAACTAGATCTGATTAGCAATTTAGATGTCCACATAATTCAGATCCAATAGTTAAAATTAGATCTAACACAAATAAGTTCAAGATCCACATCGTAGAATGTTACAATAGATCCAACAAGATAGAGATTTGGATCAATAGTTAAAAATAGATCTAACACAAATAAGGTCAAGATCCACATCATAGAATGCCACAAAGGTTACAATAGATCCAACAAGATAGAGATTTAGAACCAAGTTGTACTCAGTTTAGAATGTCATAAGTTCGCAATTTACAATGGATCCAATACAATATAGGCATATAAACAGATCCAAACTATTGTCATATCACGTTTACTTTTATATATTTAAATCTAAAAGCTACTAGGAACTCACAGTGTTTGGATTAGGAAATAGTAGAAGAATGGATCTCGAATCTCTAACTGAATTGCATAAGTTGATAGTTGTAGTAGATTAACGGATCTAGTTCAATTCGGAAACCGGTAGAGTTTAGCCCCCATGGATTCTTAATGAAGAAAACAAGAGAAATGACCATGTATTTATAGCTGCCAGCCCCTCTGAAACCGACTGCCACATCAGCCCTAGGGGTGTCGACATCCCTATAGGTGGGTCGACCCTGGTGTCGACACCCCTTAAGGGGGGTCGACCCCGGTGTCAACACCCCTCTAGGTGGGGTCGACCCCCTAGAGCGAGAAATATGCTGCCAGATGAATTTTCTATTTTTGGACCTTTTGTGGATAAGTGCTAACTTATATCCGACTCATAGGTGTATCATGTGTATATACATATTTCTTCTGTGCGTGTACAACTAAAAACCCTCATAACTTCTTCATACGGTGTCCGTTTTACGCACACCAAATGCCTATCTTGACCAAAATTTCGAGACGGATGCCATGGAGCAATCCGTTTTCCTTAATCCTGAATATTAAATTAATTATTATTTAATTTATCCTTTTTTAGTATTGTTGAAATTTCGGGGTGTTAAAGAATGTTTGGATTGAAACATTTGTAAATATTAACTATAATACTTGGATTGATTCGTGTATAGTTTTAGTATAATATAGGCAAAGAATTTAGGGGGAGTCATGTACTTTATTATCAAATATTATATTTTTAGAATAGGTTATAGATATTTATGGTATAGATTTAAGGGGAGTATATTTAGAATTTATTTTTGTTGATGACAAAGGGGGAGAAATTATAAAATAAAGATTAGTTAGGCTTAGTTTAAGGGAGGGTATGTAGGATTCATGGTGAAAAGGGGGATATTAGAAGGACCAAAATCAATAGATATGAATATTTTATAAATCAAGGCTGTCATCATCAAAAAGGAGGAGATTGTTAAAGAATGGAGTTTTGATAACAATAACCTTATTTAAATTATCATTATAAAATATATACTAACATTTATATCTGGAATATATATACGCATATATGCAGGATTTTTATACAGGACTTAAATACCGAAGACCGTACAGTTTTAGAGTTTCAAGAGATTTAGGATTCAGAAGAGATTCAAGACTCATGAGTTATGAAGTTATCAAGATACCAAGATTTCAAGAAAAATATAGTAATAGAGTTGAGTTTATTTGTAAGACTCTGAGTAGCACTCCAGGTTCAAATTCGGTTTTTTAATTCTGATTTTCAAATTTCAAATTCTGTTTTCAAAATCCAAATTATGATTTCAAATTATTTTATCTTACTTATGGTTTCAAACATATATGTTTATAGAGTTATAAATAAATACATAAGTTTATATATATATAGTTATTTAGTTTTATAGTTATATAATTTTATAGTTTTAAACCTTATAACTTCATAAATATGTTTATATGATATATTATTATGTTTTTATATGATTTTATACTTTTGAATACTCATTTATATCATTAAGATTTGATTCAAGAATTTCCTGAATAATATATATGTTTAAACACTTGAAAAATAATTCAATTCAAATTTCAACATACATATGTCGACATACATATTTATCTATGTCGACATACAACTGTCATTTTTTTCAATTTTCAAAGGAAGTGTCTTTTCACTGTTTGTACAGTTTCTGGAACGTTGCAACCATTCAAATCTTATAAGTAGGGGCCGATTTCGAATATTTAAATCATTCTTCTTCTCCATCTTTGCCCCTCTTCATACCACCAATAATATTTCATATTTTCTTGATTTCTACACTTATACTTCGCCGATTTCTACTCAAATTATATAAAACATCTTCTCTTCTCAATCTTTATCCACTACTCTATGAATTGAAGTGCTAAAGAAAAGTTTTAGGGATGTTGTAATCATTTGTAAAGTGTTTGGGAAAGGGTGTGTTCCTTGTAGCCTTGAAATCAAGGAAATGGAGCGGTGTTAACCTTGTAGCCGTGAAATCAAGGGTGTTTGGAGCAGTGTTAACCTTGTAGCCGTGAAATCAAGGGGTTATGATTGGATATTTATAATAATAAAACTCTGCGCAATCCAGCATTGCGTGGGAATGGACGTAGGAATAATGCGAACCAGTATAAAATTCGGTGTGTTTTTTCCTTCTTCTACATTTCAAATTTATCTGCTTCTGTGTTTGTGTTTGATTCTGTGTCTGTAATCATCTATGTTGTGTGTGATTCATATAGTAAATCGTATAAGTTTAAGATTTTCATAAATTCCTCGAAAACACTATTTACCCCCCCCCCCCCTCTAGTGTTTGTTTTGCCTTATGATCTGCATTCCCTAACATGTTGATCCTTGGACATCCCTCTAGTGGTGTTCAAAATTCGGATAAAGGAAGATCCTTGGCCTTGGTCATTATTGGAAATACAAATAAACTCTACTACAAACCCTTACTATTTTATTTGTATAATTTGCCAAGAAATGGGAGGGCATCAACATAATATAATAGTACCTTTTTTGGTTAAGATTAATAAATTATTTGCGAACTATGCACTAATAATAATATCAAAGGATTTTATGTATCAAAGGCAATTTTGGTTATGATAATGGGAAACCTCGCTCAATGTGTGCGATTCGTTATGTGTGTGCCTCGAGATCTTATGGTAGTTTCATTTTCCATAAAGCATGTATGGTTTTCTGCACATACATCACCAAAACCCGTCTAATGACACTGTCATGTATGTATGGTAGTTATTTGTTCTCACACTGGTTTATCTTAGCCTGATCAGGGTGTTTTAATGCTCAGGTTAGATCCGAACTGTTTGAGGATTAGGTTGAAAACACGAGAAGTTCCCAGAGGAGAACTGAAGATCTTCACCAACGTAGAAACATATTCTATTATCTATTGTATGGTATCATGTGTTGTAAGGATAGACATCTATAACTATCCAGGTTATTCTTAACTCTAATTATGTAAATGATTTTCCGCTGTAAAAATTATGTTCAATAAGATATTTTATTCAATCCGCTATGAGACTCTGTTCTGTTATATTACACCCATAATGATTCATATTCCGACACTTGAATTTCCAACATTTGATTCATCCAAGGATGTATTAGGTGTCGATTTCTGAGGATTGAAAATCCAGGTTGTTAGGTTAATGATTCGAGACTTTGTACCCTTTGGATCGGACTTGTTGCTTTTAGTCGGTTCAAAAGGTTCAAATTTTTTGGTCGTGACACATATATTGAATTGTCGATTGTTTATACAGATTGTTAATTATCAACTGATCTAATAAATTAATTATATATCTGTTAATTATGTAAATACATGAGTTATAACTTAAATGGCATTGTTGAATTTAGTGGTAGTTACTTAAGTACTGTATATTAGAAATGTTGAGCCTCTTTCCATTAATGTAGCCAGTTGTTGATACAATGAATCTACGTGTTGATTTTTCAAATTGTCAAAAAAAATAAACTATTAATTTAATTAATAATGGTTTAAAGTTAATTATTATTTAATTAACAATGACTTAGATGTTAATTATTATTTAATTAACAATGTTTCCTAAGGTAGTTATTATTTAATAACCATGGTTTAGAAGGAATGCTCTAGAAATAAACTATTATTAAATTTATAATTATTTAAAGATTAATTATTATTTTAATTAATAATAATTAGATAATTACCTTTTAAATTAATTAACTTATGTTAATTTATTTGGTAATTAACAATGGTTTGGAAGTTTATAATTGTTTTAATTAAAAAGATATTTAGGATAATTAACTACAGGACTAATAAGGTTTAATTAGATTAATTTCTTTGTTAATAGTATTTTAAATTAATTAATTATTTATGAAGGATATTTAAACTCGATCAACCATTTTTATAAGTGAGGTTTGGGTAAAATAATAATTTACAAATGATATTTAAGTTAATCAAATTAACCTAAGAAGTGCTTTAATAACAATCATAAGCAAACAATGTTGGTCGTATAAAAGGGATTTAGTTAATAATTAAATTAAGTAAAGGAGTTTTATAATTAGAAAGAGATTTGAGAAATCATGTAGTTTTTAAAACATTATCTAAAGGGAGTTGTACATAAGGCTTGTGAAATCACTTATTTGATACCTAGATTTGAGATAGCAAGCTTTATCTTTCTTGAAAATAAAATGCTGTCAGTCAATGCCCGAGAGTTAATGATTCCCCAACTTGAATGACTTCATTATTCCCCAATGGATAGTATTAGCTTGATATATACATATTCATGTTTTGGAATTAAATATAATTCCATAACTAAATGTGTGGACTTAAGTAAGTCGAGTTTATAAATGAAATGGTTTGTGTTTATTATAACCAATGTTTTGTAACATCTGTTCAACCCATTTTATATGATTTGGATGAGAACCTTTCTTAAATGTGTATTAATGTGTACTTATATTGGAGGGTTAAGTATATTAATTATTTTGAAACAAAATAATTTGAAATATTTAAATTGATAAATAATCAATTATCCGATACTTAGTGAATTCCTTGGGAAGTAGTATATGATTGCTTTGGGTCAGTTAGTCGTTATATAATCGGTTATTGAATCTGGTTTAAGAAAAACAAGTTCTAAGAGTTTTCTCTCGTTGGTTTTTCAAACTAACCCGTGTAGGGTTGTCGACGGGTAACCGAAATATCTGATATCCGTCTGTATCTATATCTGAAACAATGAATATATCCGTTATTCGATATGCAGATACGGATATCCGATATCCGAAAATCCTTCCGGAAACGGATATGGTTTTAGTGGTATCCATATCCAAAAAATATCCGTCTGATTTCCTAATACGTGTATATAAATACACACACACACACACACACACACACACACACACACACATATATATATATACCTAAGCTTAAATAATATACAACTTTTTTTAAAATAACCAAATTAACCCTAACCATCGGTCCATCAACGCCTGTTACACACACCTGTACCCATTTTCCTTTCAATTTGAGTATGCCTGCAAACCCTAACCCAAATACCCAATAGTCGCCTTTTTTTCCTTCTTTCTGTATAGTGTTTCCCAATCTGGAAAAAAACACGAAACAAAACAATGGCCTCCCAAGTCCTAACCCTAAATCTTCTAGCCGCCTACCACAATTTCAAATCTCTTCCTTGACAAGTGCGCCGGCTTCCATGATCTACTGCTTCTAGGCTTCCACGAATCGCCTCTTCAAGCTACGCCGATTCCAGGTCGCTTCGATCTCTGACCCAGGCTCAAGTTTGCTTGTGTATATCATTTAGCTTGCTTAATCGAAAGCAAAGTATAGAAAATACTTGGATTTTTGTTATCAATAGTCTCCTATTTTTGCCTGAGTTTTTTGCATTTTAAATCTGCATTAACTCCAATTATTAAGCTTCTATTGTGAAATAAACACTGGTATCATTACGACCCAATTTTTAGAAACTTTAAATGAGGATTTTCCTTTAGTGGTTCCAGTTCCAAATTTAGAGGTGAATGATCAAAAAAGAAAGGGGAAGCCAAATGAGAGGACTACACCAAAAACGTTGATTTGCAACAGCCCATTGCAAAATCAGGAGTGGCTAAAATTTTGCAACGGTCTAGAGCCATTGCAATTTATTATTTTGCAACGGTCATAACGCGTTGCAATCCTCCATTTTGCAATGGCTAAAGTCCATAGCTTATGTTAATTTAGCAACGACTTTTAGCAATTCCTAATTGACGTTATATTAAAAAGAAATCTTTTCATCCCCCTCTTTCATTAGTTTCTATTTAGTACAAATGGTTACAGATTTAACATAACATCATAAAAGAAATATCAATAAACTGAAATCTTCCAATAAATTCAACATAAAGATCAAATTTAACAACAAACTAATTTTAAAGTTCAACAATATATTACAAACTTAAAAGTCTAACGATTTGCAGTAGAAAAGGTAATATTACCGTGCACTCCAAGTTCAATAGTTGTAGCCAAAAAAATAGTACGGTACATTTCAACTTCACCACCATAATATTACAATATTTATTGTTCATATATATCATACATTACGTATTAGTACTGTTGCTTAATTTCTTCTTGAGCAAACCTCTATCATCAGTAGAAATCAGCAATCTAACATTGTTGAAAGACAAATTTTCAGATTTATAAGGTCATATTCATAATAATACATGTGCTAAGTTAATACAGAGATAAGAAACGAGTAATCACTACAAAAAAGGAGTTATTTACAATTGCAACTCACAGCGTTTTGGTCTCCTTGCTGTAGAAATCAAGCAGGGGTACGTTGTTTTTATCTAAAAACGTTGAGATAAATTTAAGCGGGAATGAATTTTCACTTCCCTCCACTATTACTGAAATCGGCCGCGAATCCTTAATATTTCCCCAAAATTTTAAATTCTCAATTACAATTTTTCCATCCAATTTTCGTCGTCCGCCTGGTCTCTGTCTCACTTTCGAATCTCCAGTCACTTCGCACTGTTGCTCTTGGTCTCTTAGTTGTCATAACGGAAGGCAATCGGTTCCTGTGGAGGAATTTTCATTCCAGTGGAGGTCAGACCCATAGATCTCGTTCAGTCTTCGTTGTCCTTAAGTCGCTGTAAGCGTCGCCTTGATTATTTTATCTTTTTCACTGATTAGCCAATGTTCAGTTTTTTCTAACATCTAATATGCCTACTAAAAATGTTGACTGTGTTATTAGCAGTTTATAAGTTGCTCTGTCTCATTTAGTATCACTGTTTTATTTTAGTAGTTTTGTTAATTTGATTGTACTCAACAATAGACTATTACTTCAAATTTTAGAAATTGGCTTACTTATGTAGTAGACAATGATGGATAAAAATTGGGTGAATCTACACAGGTAATTACATAATTCTCAACATAAATGTAGTTTGAAAATCATATCCTATATTTTGACGAAAGCTACAAGATAAAAAATAATTCAAAGAACTAGTAGTGAGTATCAGCAAGGAGCTCGGAAGTTTGTGGATACCGCTATGAAAAATTCCGGAAATGTAGAAAAAATTCTATGACCTTGCGTAGATTGTCGAAATCTTAGTCATCAATATGAGAAGGTGGTGGTTGAGCATCTGGTTATAAGAAGAATGGATCGTGTATATAAGACAAATATGTAGTATTGTCATGATGAGCACATAAACATAAGCACAGATATTAATTTCGATGATATATATGATTTATTTGAAGTTATCGATTACAAAAATGAAGATTTCATCAATTATACTTTTTCGATGATGATAAAGATGAAGATAGCGCACAAAAACAAGAGGATGATTTGTTAAGGAACTTGGAAGAAGCAAAAGCCCCGTTGTATCCTGGTTGTATCGATCAAACAAAATTATCTGCCATCCTCGCCTTGTAAATTCTTAAATGTGAGACTGGTTTGTCTGATACCGGCTTCGATAAACTTCTAAATGTTCAACAATTATTGTTGCCAAAAAATAATGTACTTCAGAAAACATTATTTGCAGTAAAAAAGTTTCTCAAAATATTCGATATGGGTTTTGAAAAAATTCATGTTGGTCAAAATGATTGTTGCCTTTTTAGAAGAGAGTACAAAGATTTGGAAAGTTGTCCTAAATGTGGTGTGTCAAGATGGAAGAAGAATGAACGTACCGTAACATCCTAGATTTTTGACCGTTCAAATCGACAATGATCCTTAATGTCGACATAAACAGATCAAAAATACAGATAGTTATTGGGATTAAAATAAGAAAAAAGAAGAAAGTAGAAAACAAATACAGAATCTCGCAATGGAAGGACAAAATATAATAAATAAATAACAGTTCATGAAGCTGTTAAAACATACATTTTATTATATTTTACAATGATTATCAGAGTAAACTAACATATAACATACCAATGCATTTGCAGCGGAATAATAATAATACGTCTGTTGAGCTCCATCTTCATAATGGTATCTTCAAAGCAAGTGAAACTTCGCTAACTGCAACTCAGTCTGACCCGAGCGTATTGCAAAAAAAAAACACAACAAACACTCGGATCAGAACTAAATCATTCTCATATTAGTTAAATCAAATTTCAAGCAATAATATGATTGCAATAACTTAAGAGATGTTACGGGAATTTCCATCTCTTGAGGATCCGTCAAACTAATACTATATAATATAATACGCTATTATAATAATGTCTATGGTTAAATATAACATAATAAAATAATGTAAGCGGGATTACCATTATTACCCTTACATCGTTTATACCATTGCCGTACAGTTTGCATATAACACACCAGTACGTCGGCGGATAAGAATGCGCCGTGATACGACAACATTAAATCAAAATCGTAGGGGGCTCGATCAGGATAATATGACAAGGCACACGAGGAATGCCCAGAGTATGAATATACTAGTTGCACGACCGGACTGGTGGTAACGCATAGCCGTGACTACCGCCCACCTCGGACAACACTCCAAAATCACGGATGCGCATCAAATCAATCAACCGAGGGTCTATAGTAATAAAGGAAGAAGTGTTGCCGATGGAGGTAGCTAACCCCACTTAGTCACGGTATAGCCCTATTTTAGTCATTTTAATTATGACCCGAAGGTCAAGGATATCCATTATCGTTCTCTTTCTTCAAATCCAGTAATCGCCTCCAAATCCATCCAACACCATTTATGGAACTCCACCGCGTACACAGTTGTTAAAGTGGTTTTCAGTATTGGCAGAGAGTATGACAATATTCGATCCCGGTCTCTTTAACAACCAAACGTTTACATTTTTCACACCGGTCAGTTCTTTTACATTTCAAAGGGGGTTCGTACTTCATATCGAAAATATCATATTTTCTAAAATCATTTCAATAGTCAAAATATAAAGTTTCATAATGAAATCTCCTTTAAAAACCAAATTTAAATCTTGAACAATTCCAACTTTTAAAATAATTTGAATATTAAAATAGTAAAAATATATGTGAAATAGTTTAGATATAAAATTTGAAATAGTTGAAAAATAAATAGTTTGTAATTAAAATAGAATTATCAAATTTAGTAAAATCTATAGTTAAAATATTAGAATAATTGATAAAATAAAAAGTTAATTATAAAATGACTTATTTAAAATAATTTATAAAATAAAATAGTAATAAAGTAAAATAGTTTATATAGAAAATATAATTATTATTAAAATAGTTTATAAAGAATGGTTTTGAAATACTATAGTTGGAATTAGAATCGTTCTCTAACATTTTCAATTAAACTTGAAGTCATATTTCAATCTTCAATTCAATCAACTCAAATTTTTATAATTCCATCGATTAAACTTCCAATTTATATTCATTTCACTTTGACCAAATTAATTCAAATAGTTACGTTCCAAATCAGATTCTCATTTTCAATGATTTCAATTTATAACAAATATCGAGTTCACAGTTCATATATAATTCAAATCAATGTTGATTCATAATAAATTTCAAAGGTGGGTAAAACCATTCAATTTCAATAAATTCGATTCACATTAAATTTCAAATTTTATAGCGTCAGTTACAACACTAAATTATTTATCTTTTGTTTATATTTCAAAACTCAAAGTTCAAGTTCAAGTTCAAAAGAAATCAATTTATAAAACATCATCCATATCGTCTTTAAACAACATTTCTAAATTCATGGTTAAAACAAATTTTTATTTAACCAACCGGTGTTCGTATAAAATTTTCTATCCTATGGCCAAGTGATACTTAAATTTTAATTTTAGTATTTTGGGAAAGGATATATATCATTTCAATCCAAATCAGGGTCATAGGTATTTATCATTTCAACCTACGTTCTTAATTCATTTTAATGATTAATCCCGGGTTTATTCGATGCCCGTAACATCTGGGGTAATGATTGGGATTAATTAGCACAAACAAATGGTCGTATATGAATAAATGTGAATAACAGGTAAATTTACACAATTAACATATGTCAAACATATCACATTCAAGTCATTCATCACATCAATACATACAAACAGTCCAATATCATAGAAATTTTCAAATTTTCAGATATCAGGTTTAGACAGTAATTTAATGTCGATTTTTTTTTAAAACTTAACTGTAAAATTAAATTTAACAATCACATTAAACTACACTATCGATGCAAATCAATTAAATATGCCATTTAAACTGTCAAACATCAATGCATACAATCATATCATGACATGATATTAATTTAACTAATATTAGAATGCTTTAGTTAATCGTGAGTGGGTTAAATCACTCACCTTTGGTTCTACACGTGACTGAAATCCAATTTTTAGCCCAAAATCAACAGTCTCATAATCAATCTACGACGACTCCATGTTGTCCGGAATTTCGATACAAATCCAACGGATCCAACTGCGCGTAAAAGTGATTTCGTATGAAGAAGTTACACACGTTAACGCATTAGAAATCAAATTATATAAAATAATTATATAAAACCCTCACCCAAAATCTCTCTTCCACGTCATCTCCACCTAAATCCTCTCTCTCCACCGTGTTTTTCACAAATAGCAGAAGCACGAACCCAAACCATCGTTCAATCCCTTAAATCACGCACCACTAATGAACCATCCTTCTTGTTGTAGCTAACTATCTCATGTATACTATTTATCTACAGCTAACTATCCCACTTCACAGTCTACACGCTATCTTCCCATTGCTCCCTACAGGCCTACAACACTTGCTCACTTCATTTTGTGAAACCCGATCATTACAGTGCCCAGACAAGAAGACCTGATTCATCCAAATGTGAGAGGTATAACGCTGCTAGTCGTTACATGGCTTTGCTGTAGAATTTAGAGAGGTAGGTGTCTACAGCAAGGACATGCAGACCAGTGGATGTGTTTTGATCTGACCTAGCATGGAAAAGTGAGGAGTGAGGCGGATTGTCTTTTTTTCAAAGGCCATTTTTTTATTAAAAGCAGTTTCAAAAAGCAGCGAAGAAGATGGGCAGAGATCCAAAAGTGGAAGAAGAAAAAGGGAATATAACGCGGAAAGTTAAATTTTAAACAAAGAGACGCAGTCAGTGTTAATCCCAAAATTCACGTGAAAGGAATCAATACCCGCTCCAATTAAATACCTAATTTATACCTATTTAAGTTCAAATTTTTATCTACCATATTATGTAAAATATCTATGCACCAATGAATTAAATATTAAATATACAATTTAAGAGTTGTCATAACTCTCCGTTTTAAATATAATTCCATGTTTGTTATCGACAACAACAGAATTAGATTCACATTGGTTTTACGTTTTTATTTATAATTTCCATCCCATGCAAACATACCATTTATTACTTATTAATTCACCACTTTACTTGTAGCATTCATTTTATTTTTACCTTACTATTATTACTACCACTTTTAATTTATAATAAATGCGATACTTAATTGTATGGATTCTAGTTGGTTACCATATCAATACCAAATAGTTAATGTTTGATTTGTTCGTACTTTCCAATTTTTATAGCAACATAATTTCCAAATATATATATTACAACACAATGTAAAATACACAATAATCCATATATTTATTTATATATATATATCATATGCACTGATTATTTTGTTTCCCTTTTAATTATAGGTTATTGTAAATTTTTACAACATTTGTTGATAACAAAAGGCCAGTTACTATCTAACTAATTAGTAAATTTCACCGTTAATTAAACTTTGAAGTTTCCACACCTTAAATTATTATTAATAACCTAATACAAATTGTAGTCACTGAAATTTATTAAATTCATTCCTTGTAATGTTCATCTCTCCTTTATTAAACTTTTACGTAAATTAAATTACCGTTCCAAATAAATAAACCATACTTCACATTTTATTAAACTACAAATCTATTGTCATTACAGTTGTTGCAAATTATTATTAATTATCAAGATCAAACCATATTAGTTAATTTTAACCACAAAATAACCAAATAATTTATTTTAACCAAACTTTCCCATAAAATAATATATAAAAATTGGACAGTTAAAATATGGGTTGTTACACTCTCCCCTACTCAAAACTTTTCGTCCCCGAAAAGGGATGTCGTAAGAAAGTTATCAATTCATATATATTTAGCCATATAATTTTCGACTTAGCTTAAAACATTAATCTATGCCAAATAGTTTTAAACACATTGAAAACTTAAATTCTATAAAAATTTCCAAGTCTTAAATTCACGGAAATTTCGGCAGAGTCTCCTTTGTTCAACTAGGTCCAGAAAACAATAATATATTCATAATCATAAATATACATCTCATCTCAGTGATGAGGCATCCCAATTAGGGGGAAAAAATATAACTTTGAAGATGCGCTATGTAACTCGATATACGCAACTTTTATTTGCGTTATTAGCGATTTGGCTTATTTAGAGCAAGTAAAAAAATAACATTTTATGCGCAAGCAGCTCCAAAAGCAAGCGATTCCCTTTCATACCTACTAAAACACTAATGAAGCATACATATAAAAGTGATAAATGTGTGTGTGTGTGTTTACAATAAACATTCATGAAATAGCCAAGGTAACCAAAAGAACAAATAAAATATCCAAACAATTACATTTGTCCAAACAAGCACCATAACCAAATTTAAATGTCAATATTTTATTTGTATGACTTCATTTGTTCATTCCATTCTTAAACAATACATATTTCATTTGTTATATTGCATTCCTATTTGTTCCAAATGTCAATGTTTTGGCTTATTATTTATTACTTTCTATCATCATTCAATTTTTTTACATTCACTCGTTGACATTCATTTTATCAATAATTATATAGATTTACATTCAATTCATTTTACTTTTGAGTTGATTCACTTTACTTGTATTACATATAGGCTTATTCAATTCTATTTTTTTTTAAATTAAATCAATTGATTCGTTATTCTTCTTCTTTTATTAAATCTAATTTACCTTTTGATTTCTTTGCATCCATTTAAACCACATCCATTATATTCAACATTAATTCTTATTAGCGCAGTCCATTAACTTCATCACTTAAGCCTAAGTTGATTATAGTTCAAATTCATACAAAATTTTAATTAGTTACCATCAATTCCATTTTACATTTCTTAAGTTAATCTATATTTCATCATTTCTCTTATTTATTACACAAGTTTCAGTGGTTACCGTTCGTTTCAATTTATTATCCAATTCTTAAGAATTTTATTATAATTATACTCTCTTAATATTCAGAAGTTTCAATTCATTACTTATTCAAGATTTCAAGAATTAAATTTCAGGTTCTTTTTTTCTCAATTTTTTTTTAATATATCGTTTACATAAAACCATACTATAAAAGGGATTTAAATAAAGTTCAATTTCGTAAAACAAAATACAAAATATTAAATGTCTCCCTACTTAGACTCTTGAAAATAAACATCGATGATGCATGCACTCATCACCGAAATCATTTTCAAAGAAAAGAGGGTATACACTTATTTCTTTTTTCCCAATAAATCATTTAAAAATAATTTCTATATGAAACACTTTTAAAATATAAATATATTATTTCAAACCATTTGCAAATCAATATTACGAAATCACCCAAAATCAAATTGTCAAATTCATCTTTTACTTCTTATTTCATTATCAATAAATTTTCAATATTTGATTTTCTTAAACCGTTCAATAATCAATGGTTCTAATTATTAATCAATCGAATGATAAATGATGAAAATTTAATATTATCATCAACAAAATCAAAATTCATACATTTTTAAATAATTCTATATATATAATATAATTCAAAACAATATTATGTCGATATGCTCTGTTCGAGTGTTTGGAAATCCCTATCGATGCCTTGGGACCCCAAGTACCGACCAGAATTCAAAAATACACAACAGAACAAATCAACACAAATAAAAATCATTTTTATATCAAAATACAAGTACGCTCTCTCGTATACACTCAAACTCATTCTAGAGCATTACTACTCCATCTCTAATGAGTTATTCCCACATAGAGCCAAGGTTTTCGCTAAACCAAAGCTCTGATACCAAATGTAACATCCTAGATTTTTGACTGTTCAAATCGACAATGATCCTTAATGTCGACATAAACAGATCAAAAATACAGATAGTTATTGGTATTAAAATAAGAAAAAAGAAGAAAGTAGAAAACAAATACAGAATCTCGCAGCGGAAGGACAAAATATAATAAATAAATAACAGTTCATGAAGCTGTTAAAACATACATTTTATTATATTCTACAACGATTATCAGAGTAAGTTAACATACAACATACCAATGCATTTGCAGCGGAATAATAATAATACGTCTGTTGAGCTCCATCTTCATAATGGTATCTTCAAAGCAAGTGAAACTTCGCTAACTGCAACTCAGTCTGACCCGAGCGTATTGCAAAAAAAAAAAAAAAAAAACACACAACAAACACTCGGATCAGAACTAAATCATTCTCATATTAGTTAAATCAAATTTCATGCAATAATATGAGTGCAATAACTTAAGAGATGTTACGGGAATTTCCATCTCTTAAGGATCCGTCAAACTAATATTATATAATATAATACGCTATTATAATAATGTCTATGGTTAAATATAACATAATAAAATAATGTAAGCGGGATTACCATTATTACCCTTACACCGTTTATAACGTTGCCGTACAGTTTGCATATAACACACCAGTATGTCGGCGAATAGGGATGCGCCGTGATACGACAACGTTAAATCAAAATCGTAGGGGGCTCGATCAGGATAATATGACAAGGCACACGAGGAATGCCCAGAGCATGAATATACTAGTTGCACGCCCGGACTGGTGGTAACGCATAGCCGCGACTACCGCCCACCTCGGACAACACTCCAAAATCACGGATGCGCATCAAATCAAATCAATCAACCGAGGGTCTATAGTAATAAAGGAAGAAGTGTTGCCGATGGAGGTAGCTAACCCCACTTAGTTACGGTATAGCCCTGTTTTAGTCATTTTAATTATGACCCGAAGGTCAAGGATATCCATTATCGTTCTCTTTCTTCAAATCCAGTAATCGCCTCCAAATCCATCCAACACCATTTCTGGAACTCCACCGCGTACACAGTTGTTAAAGTGGTTTTCGGTATTGGCAGAGAGTATGACAATATCCGATCCCGGTCTCTTTAACAACCAAACGTTTACATTTTTCACACCGGTCAGTTCTTTTAAATTTCAAAGGGGGTTCGTACTTCATATCGAAAATATCATATTTTCTAAAATCATTTCAATAGTCAAAATATAATGTTTCATAATGAAATCTCCTTTAAAAACCAAACTTAAATCTTGAACAATTCCAACTTTTAAAATAATTTGAATAATAAAATAGTAAAAATATATGTGAAATAGTTTAGATATAAAATTTGAAATAGTTGAAAAATAAATAGTTTGTAATTAAAATAGAATTATCAAATTTAGTAAAATCTATAGTTAAAATATTAGAATAATTTATAAATAAATAGTTAATTATAAAATGATTTATTTAAAATAATTTATAAAATAAAATAGTAATAAAGTAAAATAGTTTATATAGAAAATATAATTATTATTAAAATAGTTTATAAAGAATGGTTTTGAAATACTATAGTTGGAATTAGAATCGTTCTCTAACATTTTCAATTAAACTTGAAGTCATATTTCAATCTTCAATTCAATCAACTCAAATTTTTATAATTCCATCGATTAAACTTCCAATTTATATTCATTTCACTTTGACCAAATTAATTCAAATAGTTACGTTCCAAATCAGATTCTCATTTTCAATGATTTCAATTTATAACAAATATCGAGTTCACAGTTCATATATAATTCGAATCAATGTTGATTCATAATAAATTTCAAAGGTGGGTAAAACCATTCAATTTCAATAAATTCGATTCACATTAAATTTCATTTTTTATAGCTTCAGTTACAACACTAAATTATTTATCTTTTGTTTATATTTCAAAACTCAAAGTTCAAGTTCAAGTTCAAAAGAAATCAATTTATAAAACATCATCCTTATCGTCTTTAAACAACATTTCTAAATTCATGGTTAAAACAAATTTTTATTTAACCAACCGGTGTTCGTATAAAATTTTCTATCCTATGGCCAAGTGATACTTAAATTTTAATTTTAGTATTTTGGGAAAGGATATATATCATTTCAATCCAAATCAGGGTCATAGGTATTTATCATTTCAACCTACGTTCTTAATTCATTTTAATGATTAATCCCGGGTTTATTCGATTCCCGTAACATCTGGGGTAATGATTGGGATTAATTAGCACAAACAAATGGTCATATATGAATAAATGTGAATAACAGGTAAATTTACACAATTAACATATGTCAAACATATCACATTCAAGTCATTCATCACATCAATACATACAAACAGTCCAATATCATAGAAATTTTCAAATTTTCAGATATCAGGTTTAGACAGTAATTTAATGTTGAATTTTTTTTTTTAAAACTTAACTGTAAAATTAAATTTAACAATCACATTAAACTACACTATCGATGCAAATCAATATAAATATGCCATTTAAACTGTCAAACATCAATGCATACAATCATATCATGACATGATATTAATTTAACTAATATTAGAATGCTTTAGTTAATCGTGAGTGGGTTAAATCACTCACCTTTGGTTCTAAACGTGACTGAAATCCAATTTTTAGCCCAAAATCAATAGTCTCATAATCAATCTACGAAAACTCCATGTTGTCCGGAATTTCGATACAAATCCAACGGATCCAACTGCGCGTAAAAGTGATTTCGTATGAAGAAGTTACACACGTTAACGCATTAGAAATCAAATTATATAAAATAATTATATAAAACCCTCACCCAAAATCTCTCTGCCACGTCATCTCCACCTAAATCCTCTCTCTCCACCGTGTTTTTCACAAATAGCAGAAGCACGAACCCAAACCATCGTTCAATCCCTTAAATCACGCACCACTAATGAACCATCCTTCTTGTTGTAGCTAACTATCTCATGTATACTATTTATCTACAGCTAACTATCCCACTTCACAGTCTACACGCTATCTTCCCATTGCTCCCTACAGGCCTACAACACTTGCTCACTTCATTTTGTGAAACCCGATCATTACAGTGCCCAGACAAGAAGACCTGATTCATCCAAATGTGAGAGGTATAACGCTGCTAGTCGTTACATGGCTTTGCTGTAGAATTTAGAGAGGTAGGTGTCTACAGCAAGGACATGCAGACCAGTGGATGTGTTTTGATCTGACCTAGCATGGAAAAGTGAGGAGTGAGGCGGATTGTCTATTTTTCAAAGGCCATTTTTTTATTAAAAGCAGTTTCAAAACGCAGCGAAGAAGATGGGCAGAGATCCAAAAGTGGAAGAAGAAAAAGGGAATATAACGTGGAAAGTTAAATTTTAAACAAAGAGACGCAGTCAGTGTTAATCCCAAAATTCACGTGAAAGGAATCAATACCCGCTCCAATTAAATACCTAATTTATACCTATTTAAGTTCAAATTTTTATCTACCATATTATGTAAAATATCTATGCACCAATGAATTAAATATTAAATATATAATTTAAGAGATGTCATAACTCTCCGTTTTAAATATAATTCCATGTTTGTTATCGACAACAACAGAATTAGATTCACATTGGTTTTACGTTTTTATTTATAATTTCCATCCCATGCAAACATACCATTTATTACTTATTAATTCACCACTTTACTTGTAGCATTCATTTTATTTTTACCTTACTATTATTACTACCACTTTTAATTTATAATAAATGCGATACTTAATTGTATGGATTCTAGTTGGTTACCATATCAATACCAAATAGTTAATGTTTGATTTGTTCGTACTTTCCAATTTTTATAGCAACATAATTTCCAAATATATATATATATATATTACAACACAATGTAAAATACACAATAATCCATATATTTATTTATATATATATATATCATATGCATTGATTATTTTGTTTCCCTTTTAATTATAGGTTATTGTAAATTTTTACAACATTTGTTAATAACAAAAGGCCAGTTACTATCTAACTAATTAGTAAATTTCACCGTTAATTAAACTTTGAAGTTTCCACACCTTAAATTATTATTAATAACCTAATACAAATTGTAGTCACTGAAATTTATTAAATTCATTCCTTGTAATGTTCATCTCTCCTTTATTAAACTTTTACGTAAATTAAATTACCGTTCCAAATAAATAAACCATACTTCACATTTTATTAAACTACAAATCTATTGTCATTACAGTTGTTGCAAATTATTATTAACTATCAAGATCAAACCATATTAGTTAATTTTAACCACAAAATAACCAAATAATTTATTTTAACCAAACTTTCCCATAAAATAATATAAAAAAAATTGGACAGTTAAAATATGGGTTGTTACACTCTCCCCTACTCAAAACTTTTCGTCCCCGAAAAGGGATGTAGTAAGAAAGTTATCAATTCATATATATTTAGCCATATAATTTTCGACTTAGCTTAAAACATTAATCTATGCCAAATAGTTTTAAACACATTGAAAACTTAAATTCTATAAAAAATTCCAAGTCTTAAATTCACGGAAATTTCGGCAGAGTCTCCTTTGTTCAACTAGGTCCAGAAAACAATAATATATTCATAATCATAAATATACATCTCATCTCAGTGATGAGGCATCCCAATTGGGGGGAAAAAATATAACTTTGAAGATGCGCTATGTAACTCGATATACACAACTTTTATTTGCGTTATTAGCGATTTGGCTTATTTAGAGCAAGTAAAAAAATAACATTTTATGCGCAAGCAGCTCCAAAAGCAAGCGATTCCCTTTCATACCTACTAAAACACTAATGAAGCATACATATAAAAGTGATAAATGTGTGTGTGTGTGTGTGTGTTTACAATAAACATTCATGAAATAGCCAAAGTAACCAAAAGAACAAATAAAATATCCAAACAATTACATTTGTCCAAACAAGCACCATAACCAAATTTAAATGTCAATATTTTATTTGTATGACTTCATTTGTTCATTCCATTCTTAAACAATACATATTTCATTTGTTATATTGCATTCCTATTTGTTCCAAATGACAATGTTTTGGCTTATTATTTATTACTTTCTATCATCATTCAATTTTTTTACATTCACTCGTTGACATTCATTTTATCAATAATTATATAGATTTACATTCAATTCATTTTACTTTTGAGTTGATTCACTTTACTTGTATTACATATAGGCTTATTCAATTCTATTTTTTTTTCAAATTAAATCAATTGATTCGTTATTCTTCTTCTTTTATTAAATCTAATTTACCTTTTGATTTCTTTGCATCCATTTAAACCACATCCATTATATTCAACATTAATTCTTATTAGCGCAGTCCATTAACTTCATCACTTAAGCCTAAGTTGATTATAGTTCAAATTCAAACAAAATTTTAATTAGTTACCATCAATTCCATTTTACATTTCTTAAGTTAATCTATATTTCATCATCTCTCTTATTTATTACACAAGTTTCAGTGGTTACCGTTCGTTTCAATTTATTATCCAATTCTTAAGAATTTTTTTATAATTATACTCTCTTAATATTCAGAAGTTTCAATTCATTACTTATTCAAGATTTCAAGAATTAAATTTCAGGTTCTTTTTTTCTCAATTTTTTTTTAATATATCGTTTACATAAAACCATACTATAAAAGGGATTTAAATAAAGTTCAATTTCGTAAAACAAAATACAAAATATTAAATGTCTCCCTACTTAGACTCTTGAAAATAAACATCGATGATGCATGCACTCATCACCGAAATCATTTTCAAAGAAAAGAGGGTATACACTTATTTCTTTTTTCCCAATAAATCATTTAAAAATAATTTCTATATGAAACACTTTTAAAATATAAATATATTATTTCAAACCATTTGCAAATCAATATTACGAAATCACCCAAAATCAAATTGTCAAATTCATCTTTTACTTCTTATTTCATTATCAATAAATTTTCAATATTTGATTTTCTTAAACCGTTCAATAATCAATGGTTCTAATTATTAATCAATCGAATGATAAATGATGAAAATTTAATATTATCATCAACAAAATCAAAATTCATACATTTTTAAATAATTCTATATATATAATATAATTCAAAACAATATTATGTCGATATGCTCTGTTCGAGTGTTTGGAAATCCCTATCGATGCCTTGGGACCCCAAGTACCGACCAGAATTCAAAAATACACAACAGAACAAATCAACACAAATAAAAATCATTTTTATATCAAAATACAAGTACGCTCTCTCATATACACTCAAACTCATTCTAGAGCATTACTACTGTAACAACCCGGAAAATCTGGGCCAGTTTAAAATTAGAAATAGTCGCTGTGGAATTTATATATATTTTTATATATATAAGGCCCTTAAAAATGGACATTTGGCAAACGACCTCGGATTTCGACGAAACCAGTTTTGTTGGATCCGCAGTGTCGAGTTATTGCTAGGTTTCAAATTTCATAATTTTTCGAATCAATATGTGAGCGTGGCAAAGGAAAACGCGTTTGACCGATTTCAGTTGATTTTAATCGACTGGAAATTGGCCATTTTTCAAACGGTCTCAGAATTCGGCGAAACTAGTTTTGTTAGGACCGTATCGTCAATACGAAGCTAGAAAATATTTTTCTGGAATTTTTCATGTTCGTATGTAGCCCCGGTAATTTGAAATGTACGTTTAAAATTCAATGTAGTGATTTAAATGTAAATTCAAAGGAGACTGATCGAAACGGTAGAAACAGCTTGCGATACATATCCCATTGTGTTCGGAATGGGGGTAAAATGCTATGGACGACAGGCGGTGGGTTCGATTCTGAAGTCGTCAGAAAAAGTTACTTTATGAGAATATAATTTAATAATTAAATAAAATAATAATAAAAAAAAAATATCTTTGCCCTCCTTAAAACACTCTGGCCCCCCCGTCCATTCATTTCAAACAGAAAAAAAAAGAGAAAAAAAGAAGACGAAATCAAAATCGCCCCCCCCCCCCCCACGCCTCCGCCGGTGGCAAAGCCACCATCACCGCCGCCTTCCCCCATGTCCGCGCCATCCCCCTTCGCTCGATCCTCTCTCTCCTTCCTCCTACCTGCGCGAAGACCCTCAGGCCCCCCACCTCCCACCGCCGTTCGTCGAACCTCACCACCGGAGGCGTCCCCCCCTTTTCTTCCCCCTCCGCCGACGCTTTCCCCCCCCCCCCTTTCCACTGACGAACAAGCATAGCCCCCCTTCTGTAAGTCCTTTTTTTTGTCTTCTTCTTTTTTTATTTTTATAATGTTTAATACTGATTTTTTATAATGTTTAATACTGATTTTATATAATGTTTAAAACTGTTTTTTATAATGTTTAAAACTCTTTTTTTTATAATGTTTAAAACTGTTTTTTTTAAGTTAAGTAAAAACTGTTTTTTTTAAGTTAAGTAAAAACTGTTTTTTTTAAGTTAAGTAAAAACTGTTTTTTTTAAGTTAAGTAAAAACTGTTTTTTTAAGTTAAGTAAAAACTGTTTTTTTTAAGTTAAGTAAAAACTGAATTTTATAAAAGTATAAAAACTGATTTTTAAGATGATTTAAAAAAAATGATTTATAAACTAAAAGGAGATTAGGAAGTCGAAATAAAAATAGAATTTTTATACATTGAACTTTGATAGAAAAATAGAATTTTATATATTGAACTTTGAAATAAAAATTCGATTTTTATATATGGAACTTTGAACTAAAAATTCGATTTTTATATATTGAACTTTGAAATAAAAATTCGATTTTTATATATGGAACTTTGAACTATAAATTCGATTTTTATATATTGAACTTTGAAATAAAAATTCGATTTTTATATATGGAACTTTGAACTAAAAATTCGATTTTTATATATTGAACTTTGAACTAAAAATTCGATTTTTATATATGGAACTTTGAACTAAAAATTCGATTTTTTATATATTGAACTTTGAACTAAAAATTCGATTTTTATATATCGGATTCTCCTGAAACCGGAACCGTTGGGTTCGTATCGAAAAGAGCTTTCTAATGAATATTTGAAATTAGAAATCTAACGGTTGGATTTGGAATTATGTCCAAATCAAATTCGAAAAAGGTCGCTGTAGGTGCAGTTCGATGGCCATTGATGGAAATCGACTGTACGGGCCTTGATAAAATTATTAAAAATAGTAATAATTTGTGTAAAATCATAAGAAATGATTTGTGAAGATTTGGGATGAAAACTCCACATTTGAAAAGATAAAAATAAATTTTTATCGAAATGAACTAGTTTTGAACTAGAATTATAATTCTATTTATTTTTAAATAAATAAATTGAATTTGAAATGGTTTTGAAAATAACCAGAGTATCCAATGATTGCATTGGAGTGGATTTGAATCGAAATTGTCTTCGGAATATTTCGATGTTGGAATTCGTGATTATACAGGTGTTGTTATGGAAATTTGAAAGATATATATATATATATATCGTTATTTCCAATACGACATTTGTTAGTCGTAGAATTTGATATTGAATATAAGCCGGTATATTTTCTATTCAGAGCCTTGTATTGAATATCAAATGTGATTTGGGTTTGTCGTGAATGGTGTCTTCACTAACACTGTTCTTGAACCCAGTTGAGAAAAGATTAAATCTTTTTATTTAGATTTAATGAAGTGTACCAATTAAATAGTATTTAATTGGAATTGAATTGATATTGATTTTTGGGTTTATCGTGAACAGTGTTTTAAATAACACTTGTTCTTTAACCCGATAATTAATGAATGTGATTTGGGTTTGTCGTGAATGGTGTCTTCACTAACACCGTTCTTGAACCCAGCTGAGAAAAGATTAAATCTTTTTATTTAGATTTAATGAAGTGTACCAATTAAATGATATTTAATTGGAATTGAATTGATATTGATTTTTGGGTTTATCGTGAACAGTGTTTTAAATAACACTCGTTCTTTAACCCGATAATTAATGAATGTGATTTTGGGTTTATCGTGAACAGTGTTTTAAATGACACTGATTCTTTAACCCAGATAATGATTAAAACTAAGTGGAGTTTTAATGAATCTTTAATTAGATTGAAAAGATCGAGAATGGAGTATCACCAGTTTTGCTCCAGGCGATAGTTAAATCTTTAATTAGATTTGAACGTGAAATTTAGAAACTAACTGTCGGTTAGCCAAGCAGAATGGTTTTCTGGATATTGATCTGATGTTGGTTTCGGCCTTCGGGGTTAATATTTGGGGAATTATTCTCTTGATTAATTTATGGTTAGTGACTAATGAATTGGAATGAGGCATATGTTGTGTTTGTGTAACACTTATTTAAAATATACGCGAGTTATTCGGAAAGACCGGGTTTATCCCATTCTGAATAACTGATGCGACGATAAGTCGAAGATGAAGACGATGGTCGAAGACCGGAGGTCTTCACGTCGTTTGGGTGATAACTGATGATCTTGATTGGGCTGTACACCCAAGAAGATGGAAACAGTTAGTGATCGTCCAGACGTACTTGGAGATCGATGGATATGCGGGGTACTAGGTGCCTCCGGTTTCGTTCAGACCCAGAACGGACTTGTAAATGGACTGTGTGTCTGACATCGGATTTCATTCTGTGTGACTGATATCGGTTGCATAGGATGGCTTGCCTGTGTGGCATGCTAAGATGCAAATGATCAAGGCTTCTGTTGAAAAGCAAAGTCTTGTGGTTGATGATCAAAGCACGGCCTTTGTGGCGTAGCTTTGTGTAACGTTTGATTCGCGAGTTTCACACCCGGTATGAATCAAAAACGGGAGACGGACCTCAGGGAGGACTTGCGTTTCTTTCTAGCTAGAAGTGGCGTCAGTGGTTTTTCACGCCCTGACGAGTTTGACTTATGTGGTTGTTGCTGTTGCGAGGCGCCTCGGTTATATCGGTTTCGGCCGAATGCATTCTGGTCGGCTGACGGACCAGACTTACACCCCATAGGGTGGGGAAACGCATGTTCAGGCATTTTAATCCACATCGGTGGACCGGCCCTGAGGATCCGAGGGCCCACCTGAGTCTGGGTCCTGAGGGGCGGGCTAGAGCGTCTCGAATCGGTTGAGGACTATCTTTTGCCTCGGTTCATAGATGGAAATCCAATTTCCAAATACGTGACTTTGCGATTTTGATTGTATAACCTATATATGGCGACATAGTGGTATGGGGCATTCATGCCGCCTATGATTGATACTTATGATTTGAAGTTGTTTTATACACTATGCACTTATATAGTATCAAATGGTTTGTTTTAAACGTATCAAGCATTCTTTGGCTGTTATAAGGGAAAACCCTATCCTCGACTGCGTTGCATTGTGTGATGGGACCTGGGTCTTATAACAGCTCCATTTTTTCTTTATTTAGCATTGCGCTGTTTGTTTTATGCACTGGTATTCTTGGGAGGAAACCCGTTCCGTGTTATACGGCGTGGTCCCTTGATTTACCTAATGATTTAAAATAAAGATTAATAACTGTTTTAGTTCTCACACCAGTCACATGACTGACCTGGAGTTTATTGTTTTAACCTAAACTCTGGGTGCCCCTATTTTGACACGGGCAGCTAGTAGTTTTGGTTTTGCAGATTTATATTCACAGGATCCTGGTTTACAGCTGGAACGATATCCGGAAAGCTTTGTATCCGTATATCTACTTCTAGTTGTGTATTGTATTATTTTCCGCTGCTATGTATTTAAATGTAATTTAAATCTCTGATATTTCTGTGTAATATTCTTTTTACTCTGTATATTCTTGTATTCTGATGCATTGTTGTTATATACAATGAAATGTTCTTCTGTATGGGTTCTGCTGTGGTTTGTTCTTGAACTATCCGACGCTTTCCTTTACGGGGAAGTTGCGGGTCTTTACACGTGGTATCAGAGCTTTGGTTTACAAAGCTAGAGAACAAGACACATTAGAACCCTACGAAAGAATTCATCAGATATTGGATTAGTAATATCCAATGGGAATGACTCGTTAGAGATAGGGATCAGTAGTATCCTAGAACGAGTGTGAAGAGTATATTTTTTCAAATGAAAACAAATTTTTGTTTTGAAAATTTAAATCAATTATTCGTATTTGATTATCTATTTATATTGAGTTGGACAGTCCAGTATATATAGATTTTGGGTATACGTCTGATCCACGTGTATTCGAAGTTTTAATATACTGGATAGATATAGAATTACACTCTAGTCGCACGGACCTGATTCTGATGGTTGACGCGTCATCATTAGTAATTAGCTTCGTGTTTCGAAGGTGTGATTTTCTATATATTTCCATTGGACTGGTGTGAGAACCAAAACTTATATATAGTTAGAACACATTGTTGTGAATTGGCATCAAAAACATGATTTTTGTATATATATCCAAGTTATGAATTTAAAATGATAATTCACTAATTGATTGATGTTTGTATTGTTTGTTTATTTGTTTGCTAATTTTCAGCCATTTAGCCTAACTGAATCAAATATTGAATTGTATTGAAAATTGGTCGCATTTGCTTGCATACATATATATCTTTTGAACAGGTCATAGCAAGGAGGCTAGAGCCAGAGAATAAAATTTGTTTGCCCGACAAATAGGTACATGTTTACTACATAATTTCCTGTTTTGTTTGGGTGATGATGATTTTGTGAGCCTATTGGCTAGCCGCTTGGCTTTTTCTTTTTCTTTTTGAGATCTGAAGGACCGGGGAAGCTATTTGAAATTCCCCGATGCTCCCGGTGCAGGGGAGGTTATGGCGAAATTTTTCAAAAATTTAGGGTGTTAGCCAAATTTTTGAAATTTTAGAAATTCTCAGAAACTGAAAAGTTGGAGGATGGAAGCCAGATCGATCGTAGCGTTGATTAATCAAACCACTTTCGACTTTGTTCCTTTTCGGGGACGAAAAGTTTTAAGTGGGGGAGATTGTAACAACCCGGAAAATCTGGGCCAGTTTAAAATTAGAAATAGTCGCTGTGGAATTTATATATATTTTTATATATATAAGGCCCTTAAAAATGGACATTTGGCAAACGACCTCGGATTTCGACGAAACCAGTTTTGTTGGATCCGCAGTGTCGAGTTATTGCTAGGTTTCAAATTTCATAATTTTTCGAATCAATATGTGAGCGTGGCAAAGGAAAACGCGTTTGACCGATTTCAGTTGATTTTAATCGACTGGAAATTGGCCATTTTTCAAACGGTCTCAGAATTCGGCGAAACTAGTTTTGTTAGGACCGTATCGTCAATACGAAGCTAGAAAATATTTTTCTGGAATTTTTCATGTTCGTATGTAGCCCCGGTAATTTGAAATGTACGTTTAAAATTCAATGTAGTGATTTAAATGTAAATTCAAAGGAGACTGATCGAAACGGTAGAAACAGCTTGCGATACATATCCCATTGTGTTCGGAATGGGGGTAAAATGCTATGGACGACAGGCGGTGGGTTCGATTCTGAAGTCGTCAGAAAAAGTTACTTTATGAGAATATAATTTAATAATTAAATAAAATAATAATAATAAAAAAAAATATCTTTGCCCTCCTTAAAACACTCTGGCCCCCCCGTCCATTCATTTCAAACAGAAAAAAAAAGAGAAAAAAAGAAGACGAAATCAAAATCGCCCCCCCCCCCACGCCTCCGCCGGTGGCAAAGCCACCATCACCGCCGCCTTCCCCCATGTCCGCGCCATCCCCCTTCGCTCGATCCTCTCTCTCCTTCCTCCTACCTGCGCGAAGACCCTCAGGCCCCCCACCTCCCACCGCCGTTCGTCGAACCTCACCACCGGAGGCGTCCCCCCCTTTTCTTCCCCCTCCGCCGACGCTTTCCCCCCCCCCCCCCCCTTTCCACTGACGAACAAGCATAGCCCCCCTTCTGTAAGTCCTTTTTTTTTTGTCTTCTTCTTTTTTTATTTTTATAATGTTTAATACTGATTTTTTATAATGTTTAATACTGATTTTATATAATGTTTAAAACTGTTTTTTATAATGTTTAAAACTCTTTTTTTTATAATGTTTAAAACTGTTTTTTTTAAGTTAAGTAAAAACTGTTTTTTTTAAGTTAAGTAAAAACTGTTTTTTTTAAGTTAAGTAAAAACTGTTTTTTTTAAGTTAAGTAAAAACTGTTTTTTTAAGTTAAGTAAAAACTGTTTTTTTTAAGTTAAGTAAAAACTGAATTTTATAAAAGTATAAAAACTGATTTTTAAGATGATTTAAAAAAAATGATTTATAAACTAAAAGGAGATTAGGAAGTCGAAATAAAAATAGAATTTTTATACATTGAACTTCGATAGAAAAATAGAATTTTATATATTGAACTTTGAAATAAAAATTCGATTTTTATATATGGAACTTTGAACTAAAAATTCGATTTTTATATATTGAACTTTGAAATAAAAATTCGATTTTTATATATGGAACTTTGAACTAAAAATTCGATTTTTATATATTGAACTTTGAAATAAAAATTCGATTTTTATATATGGAACTTTGAACTAAAAATTCGATTTTTATATATTGAACTTTGAACTAAAAATTCGATTTTTATATATGGAACTTTGAACTAAAAATTCGATTTTTTATATATTGAACTTTGAACTAAAAATTCGATTTTTATATATTGAATAGCATAGTAAAAATTCGATTTTTATATATTGAACTTTGAACTAAAAATTCGATTTTTATATATTGAATAGCATAGTAAAAATTCGATTTTTATATATTGAACTTTGAACTAAAAATTCGATTTTTATATATTGAATAGCATAGTAAAAATTCGATTTTTATATATTGAACTTTGAACTAAAAATTCGATTTTTATATATTGAATAGCATAGTAAAAATTCGATTTTTACATATGTAGTGGCTACGGGCAACGAAGACGACGAAGACTTCTGCAAATGAAGTGCCGTGGAGCTAGGATAGCTATCTGTGAGAATTTCTCACCTTTCAAATTTATTTTCTAGTTATATATATATACTAGGATGCAGACGGTGCTTAGTAGCACCCGACACAATCGTCCACAGACCATGGACTTGTTTGTTTGACTGTTTGGTGATTGATTGCGATATTGGTTTGAATGTGGTTTGTGGTGCGAAAAATCAAATCGATAAATTGGTTAGGATTAGACGTGCGCCGTTATAAGGCGAAGGAGTAAGGCTAGGTTAGATCCTTACTCCCAATTTTGTGGTTTGCATAACGAAAGTGATTTGATTGATGTGTGAATGGCGTGGGCCTTCACTAGACCGGGGATAAGGCTAGGCCTTGTCCCGTTTCTAGTATCGTGCCGTTATGCCGCCGAAATTTTCTAAAATAAGTTAGAAAAATAAAAATAGCATTTTATTTGAAGAATGAACTGAATAGAAATTCATATGTTAAAATAAAATGTGTTATCGTTAAAAATATAATTTTTAACGTGAATGTGAATAAATAAATATTCATTTACAAACCAGACGGTTTGTTTATGTACACCTATTTGAATGACGTTGATTGGGTCGATAAATTTTACACATCGCCTAACTGCACAAATAAAATATGTGTTTGATGGTTTGAAACCCCACACGGGTGTTAGGATGAAATTTGAAGTTCACTCATCCTGATTGATTAAATATGTCGATCGATTGATTGACAGGCTGTTATAAGCGTTGAATATCTATATTTGATGCTTATACAGTGTAGTGCACTTTGGTTGATGGTTGATTATTTTCAATGCTATTATATACATGTGTTGTATGAAAATCTATATAATTAATTTTATATGGTAATTGATTGGGCCTCATTCCAGTTTTGAAAAAGAAATATTTGAAAAAGAAATATTTGAAATAGAATATTTGAAAATAAAGGAATATATGAAGCCGTGTTGATTAGATTGACGCCATTTTGACGTGAACGATATTTATATCGATTTTAAAAACGAATTCAAAATGAATTGAAAACGATTTCGAAATGAATTGAATTGAAAACGATTTCGAAATGAATTGAATTGAAAACGATTTCGAAATGAATTGAATTGAAAACGATTTCAAATTGAATTGAAAACGATTTCGAAATGAATTGAATTGAAAACGAATTCAAAATGAATTGAAAACGATTTCGAAATGAATTGAATTGAAAACGAATTCAAATTGAATTGAAAACGATTTCGAAATGAATTGAATTGAAAACGATTTCGAAATGAATTGAATTGAAAACGAATTCAAATTGAATTGAAAACGATTTCGAAATGAATTGAATTGAAAACGATTTCGAAATGAATTGAATAGAAAACGAATTCAAATGGAATTGAAAGCGAATTGAAATGAATTCAAATTGAATTGAAATTCGAATTGAATAGAAATGAATTTTAAAACGAATTTATAAAGAAGAATTCAATTTTGCTTTGTATTGAAATGGAAGTTGAAATAGATTTTGAAACGAATTTTAAAAACTATTTATATAATTCGTTTTGAATAGGAATCGACGAAATATATATTATATATATTATATATATAATATAATGGCCTGAATAGAACGCGCCGCGCCGCGGCAGTTCGTGAATTTCGACCATTTATTTCAAACGGACATTACGGGAGATCCGACCGTCGGATTCTCCTGAAACCGGAACCGTTGGGTTCGTATCGAAAAGAGCTTTCTAATGAATATTTGAAATTAGAAATCTAACGGTTGGATTTGGAATTATGTCCAAATCAAATTCGAAAAAGGTCGCTGTAAGTGCAGTTCGATGGCCATTGATGGAAATCGACTGTACGGGCCTTGATAAAATTATTAAAAATAGTAATAATTTGTGTAAAATCATAAGAAATGATTTGTGAAGATTTGGGATGAAAACTCCACATTTGAAAAGATAAAAATAAATTTTTATCGAAATGAACTAGTTTTGAACTAGAATTATAATTCTATTTATTTTTAAATAAATAAATTGAATTTGAAATGGTTTTGAAAATAACCAGAGTATCCAATGATTGCATTGGAGTGGATTTGAATCGAAATTGTCTTCGGAATATTTCGATGTTGGAATTCGTGATTATACAGGTGTTGTTATGGAAATTTGAAAGATATATATATATATATCGTTATTTCCAATACGACATTTGTTAGTCGTAGAATTTGATATTGAATATAAGCCGGTATATTTTCTATTCAGAGCCTTGTATTGAATATCAAATGTGATTTGGGTTTGTCGTGAATGGTGTCTTCACTAACACTGTTCTTGAACCCAGTTGAGAAAAGATTAAATCTTTTTATTTAGATTTAATGAAGTGTACCAATTAAATAGTATTTAATTGGAATTGAATTGATATTGATTTTTGGGTTTATCGTGAACAGTGTTTTAAATAACACTTGTTCTTTAACCCGATAATTAATGAATGTGATTTGGGTTTGTCGTGAATGGTGTCTTCACTAACACCGTTCTTGAACCCAGCTGAGAAAAGATTAAATCTTTTTATTTAGATTTAATGAAGTGTACCAATTAAATGATATTTAATTGGAATTGAATTGATATTGATTTTTGGGTTTATCGTGAACAGTGTTTTAAATAACACTCGTTCTTTAACCCGATAATTAATGAATGTGATTTTGGGTTTATCGTGAACAGTGTTTTAAATGACACTGATTCTTTAACCCAGATAATGATTAAAACTAAGTGGAGTTTTAATGAATCTTTAATTAGATTGAAAAGATCGAGAATGGAGTATCACCAGTTTTGCTCCAGGCGATAGTTAAATCTTTAATTAGATTTGAACGTGAAATTTAGAAACTAACTGTCGGTTAGCCAAGCAGAATGGTTTTCTGGATATTGATCTGATGTTGGTTTCGGCCTTCGGGGTTAATATTTGGGGAATTATTCTCTTGATTAATTTATGGTTAGTGACTAATGAATTGGAATGAGGCGTATGTTGTGTTTGTGTAACACTTATTTAAAATATACGCGAGTTATTCGGAAAGACCGGGTTTATCCCATTCTGAATAACTGATGCGACGATAAGTCGAAGATGAAGACGATGGTCGAAGACCGGAGGTCTTCACGTCGTTTGGGTGATAACTGATGATCTTGATTGGGCTGTACACCCAAGAAGATGGAAACAGTTAGTGATCGTCCAGACGTACTTGGAGATCGATGGATATGCGGGGTACTAGGTGCCTCCGGTTTCGTTCAGACCCAGAACGGACTTGTAAATGGACTGTGTGTCTGACATCGGATTTCATTCTGTGTGACTGATATCGGTTGCATAGGATGGCTTGCCTGTGTGGCATGCTAAGATGCAAATGATCAAGGCTTCTGTTGAAAAGCAAAGTCTTGTGGTTGATGATCAAAGCACGGCCTTTGTGGCGTAGCTTTGTGTAACGTTTGATTCGCGAGTTTCACACCCGGTATGAATCAAAAACGGGAGACGGACCTCAGGGAGGACTTGCGTTTCTTTCTAGCTAGAAGTGGCGTCAGTGGTTTTTCACGCCCTGACGAGTTTGACTTATGTGGTTGTTGCTGTTGCGAGGCGCCTCGGTTATATCGGTTTCGGCCGAATGCATTCTGGTCGGCTGACGGACCAGACTTACACCCCATAGGGTGGGGAAACGCATGTTCAGGCATTTTAATCCACATCGGTGGACCGGCCCTGAGGATCCGAGGGCCCACCTGAGTCTGGGTCCTGAGGGGCGGGCTAGAGCGTCTCGAATCGGTTGAGGACTATCTTTTGCCTCGGTTCATAGATGGAAATCCAATTTCCAAATACGTGACTTTGCGATTTTGATTGTATAACCTATATATGGCGACATAGTGGTATGGGGCATTCATGCCGCCTATGATTGATACTTATGATTTGAAGTTGTTTTATACACTATGCACTTATATAGTATCAAATGGTTTGTTTTAAACGTATCAAGCATTCTTTGGCTGTTATAAGGGAAAACCCTATCCTCGACTGCGTTGCATTGTGTGATGGGACCTGGGTCTTATAACAGCTCCATTTTTTCTTTATTTAGCATTGCGCTGTTTGTTTTATGCACTGGTATTCTTGGGAGGAAACCCGTTCCGTGTTATACGGCGTGGTCCCTTGATTTACCTAATGATTTAAAATAAAGATTAATAACTGTTTTAGTTCTCACACCAGTCACATGACTGACCTGGAGTTTATTGTTTTAACCTAAACTCTGGGTGCCCCTATTTTGACACGGGCAGCTAGTAGTTTTGGTTTTGCAGATTTATATTCACAGGATCCTGGTTTACAGCTGGAACGATATCCGGAAAGCTTTGTATCCGTATATCTACTTCTAGTTGTGTATTGTATTATTTTCCGCTGCTATGTATTTAAATGTAATTTAAATCTCTGATATTTCTGTGTAATATTCTTTTTACTCTGTATATTCTTGTATTCTGATGCATTGTTGTTATATACAATGAAATGTTCTTCTGTATGGGTTCTGCTGTGGTTTGTTCTCGAACTATCCGACGCTTTCCTTTACGGGGAAGTTGCGGGTCTTCACAACTACTCCATCTCTAATGAGTTAATCCCACATAGAGCCAAGGTTTTCGCTAAACCAAAGCTCTGGTACCAAATGTAACATCCTAGATTTTTGACTGTTCAAATCGACAATGATCCTTAATGTCGACATAAACAGATCAAAAATACAGATAGTTATTGGTATTAAAATAAGAAAAAAGAAGAAAGTAGAAAACAAATACAGAATCTCGCAGCGGAAGGACAAAATATAATAAATAAATAACAGTTCATGAAGCTGTTAAAACATACATTTTATTATATTCTACAACGATTATCAGAGTAAGTTAACATACAACATACCAATGCATTTGCAGCGGAATAATAATAATACGTCTGTTGAGCTCCATCTTCATAATGGTATCTTCAAAGCAAGTGAAACTTCGCTAACTGCAACTCAGTCTGACCCGAGCGTATTGCAAAAAAAAAACACACAACAAACACTCGGATCATAACTAAATCATTCTCATATTAGTTAAATCAAATTTCGTGCAATAATATAAGTGCAATAACTTAAGAGATGTTATGTGACGAGAGGGAATTTCGCTCGATCCGAATCAGTCGTTAAACCGATCCAGACCGTCCGAAACGCCCTATCGTTTGAGAACAAGACAAAACAGAACACAAACAGAAGAACATTTCACTGTATATTACAACAATGCACCAGATTACATGAATATACAGAGTATAAAAGAATATTACACAGAAATATCAAAGATTTAAATTACATTTAAATACATCGCAGCGGAAAATAATACAGTACACAACTAGAAGAGATATACGGATACAAAGCTTTCCGGATACCATTCCAGCTGTAAACCAGGATCCTGTGAATATAAATCTGCAAAACCAAAACTACTAGCTGCCCGTGTCGAAAATAGGGGCACCCAGAGTTTAGGTTAAAACAATAAACTCCAGGTCAGTCATGTGACTGGTGTGAGAACTAAAACAATTATCTTTATTTTTAAAGTTAGGTAAATCAAGGGACCACGCCGTATAACACGGAACGGGTTTCCTCCCAAGAATACTAGTGCATAAAACAACAGCGCAATGCTAAATAAAGAAAAATGAAGCTGTTATAAGACCCAGGTCCTATCACACAATGCAACGCAAGCCGGGGGATAGGGTTTTCCCTTATAACAGCCAAAGAATGCTTGATACGTTTAAAACAAATCATTTGATACTATTATAAGTGTATAAAACAACTTCAAATCCTAAGTATCAATCATAGACGGCATGGGTACCATATATCATGTCGCCATACTAGTTCTACAATTAAAACCGCAAATGTCACGTATTTGGAAATTGGATTTCCATCTATGAACCGAGGCAAAAGATAGTCCTCAACCGATTCGAGATGCTCTAGCCCGTGTCTCAGGATCAGAGCTCGAGTGACCCTTGGAGCGATAGGGCCGGTCCACCGATGTGGATTAAAATGCCTGAACACTGCGTTTCCCCACCCTTTGGGGTGTCAATGAGCCAACAAATGACTCCATCGGTTCGAGAACGACCGATCAATCCGAGGCGCCTCGCAACAGCAACAACCACATAAGTCAAACTCGTCAGGGCGTGTAAAACCACTGACGCCACTTTTTAGCTAGAAGGAAACGCATGCCCTCCCTGAGGTCCGTCTCCCGTTTTTGGTTCATACCGGGTGTGAAACTCGCGAAGTAAACGTTACACAAAGCTATGCCACAAAGGCCGTGCTTTGATCATCAACCACAAGACTTTGCTTTTCAACAGAAGCCTTGATCAATTGCCACTTAGGCGTGCCACACAGGCAATTCACTCCATGCGTTTGATATCCATCAATATATAACCCCTTAGCTCGTATGTCTCAGAGAAGGGCGTTAAGCAAGAGAATAAATTCTCCGCCGCCAAACAGATATATATTTAATAGAGATCAATCACACGGACTAAAATCCAATGTCAGACACACAGTCCATTTACAAGTCCGTTCTGGGTCTGAACGAAACCGGAGGCACCTAGTACCCCGCATATCCATCGATCTCCAAGTACGTCTGGACTATCACTAACTGTTTCCATCTTTTTGGGTGTACAGCCCAATCAAGATCATCAGTAATCACCCAAACGACGTGAAGACTTCCGGTCTTCGACCATCGTCTTCATCTTCGACTTATCGTCGTATCAGTTATTCAGAATGGGATAAACCCGGTCTTTCCGAATAGCTCGCGTATATATTATAAAAGTGTTACACAAACACAACATACGCCTCATTCCAATTTATCAGTCACTAACCGTAAATTAATCAAGAGAATAATTCCCCAAACATTAACCCCGAAGGCCGAAACCAACATCAGATCAATATCCAGAAAACCATTCTGCTTGGCTAACCGACAGTTAGTTTCTAAATTTCACATTCATAGGGAAAGGTTCCCATTAATTTTATCAAAGATAAATTCTTTAAAATTTATTCTTTAATCTGTTTTTGAATATCAATTCAAACTAGTCGGGATTAGCGAACCTTACCGAAGTAATCATTTATTTTAATCTCCCAATCCCAACCTATTCATCCCATGAAGTAAAACTGGTAATACTTCATATCTAACACCACGGTGTTATCAGTAAATTCAATTACCATTTCACGTTCAAATCTAATTAAAGATTTAACTATCGCCTGGAGCAAAACTGGTGGTACTCCATTTTCGATCTTTTCAATCTAATTAAAGATTCATTAAAACTCCACTTAGTTTTAATCTTTAACTGGGTTAAAGAATCAGTGTCATTTAAAAACACAGTTCACGATAAACCCAAAATCACATTCATTAATTATCGGGTTAAAGAACGAGTGTTGTTTAAAACACTGTTCACAATAAACCCAAAAATCAATATCAATTCAATCCCAATTAAATATTATTTAATTGGTACGCTTCATTAAATCTAAATAAAAAGATTTAATCTTTTCTCAACTGGGTTCAAGAACAGTGTTAGTGAAGACACCATTCACGACGAACCCAAATCACATTTGATATTCAATATAAGGCTCTGAATAGAAAATATATCGGCTTATATTCAATATCAAATTCTACGATTAACAAATGTCGTATTGGAAATAATGATACAAATATATATCTTTCAAATTTCCATAACAACACCTGTATAATCACGAATTCCAACATCGAAATATTCCGAAGACAATTTCGATTCAAATCCACTCCAATGCGATCATTGGATATTCTGGTTATTCTTAAAACCCTTTTCTAATTCAATTTATTTATTTAAAAATAAATAGAATTATAATTCTAGTTCAAAACTAGTTCATTTCGATAAAAATCTATTTTTATCTTTTCAAATATGGAGTTTTTCATCCCAATTCTTTCTAAATCATTTCTTATGATTTTACACAAATTATTACTATTTTTAATAATTTTATCAAGGCCCGTACAGTCGATTTCCATCAACGGCCATCGAACTGCACTTACAGCGACCTTTTTCAAATTTGATTTGGACGTAACTCCAAATCCAACCGTTAGATTTCAAATTTCTAATATTCGTTAGAAAGCCCTTTTCGATACGAACCCAACGGTTCCGGTTTTAGGAGAATCCGACGGTCGGATCTCCCGTAATGTCCGTTTGAAATAAATGGTCGAAATTCACGAACTGCCGCGGCGCGGCGCGTTCTATTCAGGCCATTATATTATATATATAATATATATAATATATATTTCGTCGATTTCCTTTTAAAACGAATTTTATAAATAGTTTTGAATTCGTTTCAAAAGCAATTTCAACTTCCATTTCAATTCAAATCAAAATTGAATTCTCCTTTATAAATTTGTTTTAAAATTCATTTCTATTCAATTCAAATTTCTATTCAATTTGAATTCATTTCAATTCGCTTTCAATTCAATTTGAATTCGTTTTCACTTCATTTCGAATTCGTTTTCAATTCAATTCATTTCGAAATCGTTTTCAATTCAATTCATTTCATTTCGAAATCGTTTTCAATTCAATTCATTTCGAAATCGTTTTCAATTCAATTCATTTCGAAATCGTTTTCAATTCAATTCATTTCGAAATCGTTTTAAAATCGATATAAATATCGTTCACGTCAAAATGGCGTCAATCTAATCAACACGGCTTCATAAATTTCTATTTTCAAATATTTTATTTCAAATATTTCTTTTTCAAAATAGTTGTTATTATCAAAATATTTCGTTCAACACATGACCAATCTCAATGGATGAGTACTGTCAACACATGAACTTTTATTTTATATTGATAAAGATGTAAATTTATTACTAAAATATTTCGTTCAACACATGACTAATCTCAATGGATGAGTACTGTCAACACATGAACTTTTATTTTATATTGATAAAGATGTAAATTTTATTACTAAAATATTTCGTTCAACACATGACCAATCTCAATGGATGAGTACTGTCAACACATGAACTTTTATTTTATATTATTCTTTGTTTTTCAAATTGGAATGAGGCCCAATCAATTACCATATAAAGTTAATTATATGGATTTTCATACAACACATGTATATAATAGCATTGAAAAATAATCAACCATCAACCAAAGTGCACTACACTGTATAAGCATCAAATATAGATATCTAACGCTTATAACAGCCTGTCAATCGATCGATCGACATATTTAATCAATCAGGATGAGTGAAATTCATATTTCATCCTAACACCCGTGTGGGGGCTTCAAACAATCAAACACAGATTTTAGTTGTGCAGTTGGGTGATGTGTAAAATTTATCGACCCAATCAATGTCCTTCAAATAGGTGTACATAAACAAACCGTTCGGTTTGTAAATGAATATTTTATTTATTCACATTCCCGTTAAAAATTATATTTTTAACGATAAAACAATTTATTTTAACTTATGAATTTCTATTCAGTTCATTCTTTAAATAAAATGATATTTTTATTTTTCTAACATATTTTAGAAAATTTCGGCGGCATAACGGCACGATACTAGAAACGGGACGAGGCCTAGCCTTATCCCCGGTCTAGTGAAGGCCCACGCCATTCATATATCAATCAAATTCACCAAACAACCAAATTCAAATCAAATCATATAACTAAGCTATGCAACCAAACAAACAAGTCCATGGTCTGTGGACGATTGTGTCGGGTGCTACTAAGCACCGTCTGCATCCTAGTATGTATATATAACTAGAAAAAGAGAATTTAGAGTGAGAAGTTCTCACATATAGCTATCCTAGCTCCACGGCACTTCATTGATAGAAATCTTCATCGTTATCGCATCTCCGTCATCTTCGTTGCCCGTAGCCACTACATATGTAAAAATCGAATTTTTATTTCACTACTCATATCAAAATATCGTCTTTTCATATTTAAAAGTATCGTCTTTATAAAAATCTCATTTTTATTTTGCTACCTCTTATAAAGATGCTATTTTTAATATTCCTACAATGCAAAGATCATATTTTTATCTTTCTTAAAAATCGTATCTTTACTAACATAAAAATCAAACCTTTATACCATGAAAAATTGTTTCTTTGAATGATAAAAAGCTCTTCTTTGACATGATAAAAATCTCTTCTTTGACATGATAAAATCTCTTCTTTTCGTATGTAAAGATCTCGTCTTTTCCATTGTAAAAATCTCATTTTTACTACGCTTTCATATGAATAAAAATCCGATCTTTCAATTTTAAAAAAACAAATCTTTGTTTAAAAATAATAATATAAAAACCCTATTCTTATCCTTAATAAACTAAACAACAAAAACAAAAAAAAAGAGATAAACTAAAAATAAATGAAAATAAAATAAAATATAAAAACTTACAGTAACAGAGAGGAGGAGGTTCGCTGTAGGCCGAGAGGGGGAGGCACGCGCCTGCGCTGGGGGGGGGTAGTGGCGTGGAAGGGTGGTGATGGCGGAGGGAGGCGGTGGGATCTCGGTTAAGGTTTGGGGCCACTTTCGGATTGGGAAAGACGGGGAGGCAGGGGAGCTCGCCCAAGGAGGGGGATCGATCATCGAAGGGCGCGTTGGAGGAGATGAACGGAGGATGATGGGGGGGTGCGATGGCGACGGGGGCGGTGGGGCGCAGTGGCGACGTCGATCGCCGTTCGATTAGGTTTTTTTTCTTTCCTTTTGATTCTGAAAAAAAGTGAACGGGGGGGGGGGGGGGGCAGAGAGGATAAGGAAGGTTTTGAAATTAGTTTGAGGATTTAGAAAAATCGGGGCATGTATTTTCGAGCATCCTGGACCTTTGATTAGCAAATGACAGCGGCTGTTTTGGGAATGAGGGTTTTAGTTAGGGTTATGTGGAAAATTTGTTAATATATATTATATTAAATAATATTTTATTCAATCCTTATGAAATTTTATATTCGAACTCTAAACGAATCCCAGCGACTGTCGTCTATAGCTAATTACCCCCATTTCGAACATAATGGGATATGTATCGTAAGCTGATTCGATCGTTTCGATCAGTTTTCATCAAAGTCAAAATATAGATCTATATATTGATGTTGAACGCGCATTTCAATTTACCTGAGCCAGATACGGACTCTAAAAATTCCCGAAAAATATTTTCTAGCTTTGTATTGACGATACTGTCCTAACAAAACTAGTTTCATCGAATTCTGAGACAGTTGGAAAAATGGCCAATTTCCAGTCGATTAAAATCAACTAAAACTGGTCAAACGCGTTTTCCTTCGCCACGCTCACATATTGATTCGAAAAATTATGAAATTTAAAACCTAGCAATAATTTGACATCACGGACCCAATAAAACTGGTTTCGTCGAAATCCGAGGTCATTTGCAAAATGTCCATTTTTAAGGGCCTGAATTCCATAGCGACTATTCAGAATTTTCAACTGGACGTATCTTTTGATTCCCGCTATGAAATTTCGATTTTTCGGATTCGTTGGAAAGATATTATCAATTAGATTCCATTATTTTTGGTTTCACTAAAATCCGGATTGTTTTGCACCCGGTACATTCAATTGAAGTTTGAAATCGAATTATCGAACTACCGCGCCATTTTCAATTCTATTTATAATTATATATAAATATTTATATTCTAACGACGACGCGTATAATATATACGTTCTATTTATATTCAAAATAAATTTCTCGTCGATATTATTTAAAATAATCTATTTTAAATATTCAAAATTCGATAAAATTGCCGAAATAAAAAATTTAAACTGGCCCAGATTTTACGGGTTGTTACAATCTCCCCCACTTAAAACTTTTCGTCCCCGAAAAGGAACAAAGTCGAAAGTGGTTTGATTTTTCAACCCTACATTCAATTTGGCTTCCATTCTCCAACTTTTCAGTTTCTGAGAATTTTAAAAATTTTAAAAATTTGGCTAACACCCTAAATTTTTGAAAAATTTCGCCATAACCTCCCCTGCACCGGGAGCATCGGGGAATTTCAAATAGCTTCCCCGGTCCTTCAGATCTCAAAAAGAAAAAGAAAAAGCCAAGCGGCTAGCCAATAGGCTCATAAAATCATCATCACCCAAACAAAACAGTAAATTATGTAGGAAACATGTACCTATTTGTCGGGCAAACAAATTTTATTCTCTGGCTCTAGCCTCCTTGCTATGACCTGTTCAATGATATATATGTATATGCAAGCAAATGCAACCAATTTTCAATATAATTCAATATGTGATTCAGTTAGGCATAATGGTTCAAAATTTAACCAACAACTAAACAAACAACTCAAACATCAATCAATTAGTGGATTAACGTTTCAAATTCATAATTTTGATATATATATAAAGAAAATCATGTTTTGATGCCAAATCACAACAATGTATTCTAGCTATATTAGTTTTGGTTCTCACACCAGTCTAATGGAAATATATAGGAAACCTCCCTTTCGTCACTCGAACATAAATTCTGATGATGATGCATCAATCATCAGAGTTCTCTCCGGGCGACTTAGAAGGTGATTCTATATCTACCCAGTATATCAAAACTTCGAATACACGCGGATCAGACGTATACGCAAAATCTATATATACTGGATTGTCCAAGATCAATATAAACAAATAATCAAATATGAATAGTTGATTTAAATTTTCAAAACAAAATTTGTTTTCACTTTTAAAAATATACTCTTCACACTCGTTCTAGGATACTACTGATCCCATCTCTAACGAGTCATTCCCATTGGATATTACTAATCCAATATCTGATGAATCCTTTCGTATGGTTCTAATGTGCCTTATTCTCTGAGCTTTGTAAACCAAAGCTCTGATACCAACTGTGACGAGAGGGAATTTCGCTCGATCCGAATCAGTCGTTAAACCGATCCAGACCGTCCGAAACGCCCTATCGTTTGAGAACAAGACAAAACAGAACACAAACAGAAGAACATTTCACTGTATATTACAACAATGCACCAGATTACATGAATATACAGAGTATAAAAGAATATTACACAGAAATATCAGAGATTTAAATTACATTTAAATACATCGCAGCGGAAAATAATACAGTACACAACTAGAAGAGATATACGGATACAAAGCTTTCCGGATACCATTCCAGCTGTAAACCAGGATCCTGTGAATATAAATCTGCAAAACCAAAACTACTAGCTGCCCGTGTCGAAAATAGGGGCACTCAGAGTTTAGGTTAAAACAATAAACTCCAGGTCAGTCATGTGACTGGTGTGAGAACTAAAACAATTATCTTTATTTTTAAAGTTAGGTAAATCAAGGGACCACGCCGTATAACACGGAACGGGTTTCCTCCCAAGAATACTAGTGCATAAAACAACAGCGCAATGCTAAATAAAGAAAAATGAAGCTGTTATAAGACCCAGGTCCTATCACACAATGCAACGCAAGCCGGGGGATAGGGTTTTCCCTTATAACAGCCAAAGAATGCTTGATACGTTTAAAACAAATCATTTGATACTATTATAAGTGTATAGTGTATAAAACAACTTCAAATCCTAAGTATCAATCATAGACGGCATGGGTACCATATATCATGTCGCCATACTAGTTCTACAATTAAAACCGCAAATGTCACGTATTTGGAAATTGGATTTCCATCTATGAACCGAGGCAAAAGATAGTCCTCAACCGATTCGAGACGCTCTAGCCCGTGTCTCAGGATCAGAGCTCGAGTGACCCTTGGAGCGACAGGGCCGGTCCACCGATGTGGATTAAAATGCCTGAACACTGCGTTTCCCCACCCTTTGGGGTATCAATGAGCCAACAAATGACTCCATCGGTTCGAGAACGACCGATCAATCCGAGGCGCCTCGCAACAGCAACAACCACATAAGTCAAACTCGTCAGGGCGTGTAAAACCACTGACGCCGCTTTTTAGCTAGAAGGAAACGCATGCCCTCCCTGTAACGACCCAGATTTTTGAACAGTTTATTTTAAATATTTAGTATGGTTTTAAATATTGAATTCATAATATAAATGAATTTTATATTGGATTTGTCAATTTAATTATTGATATATGATTTAATATCGAATATATTTAATAGTAATAATTGAATTCACAATTAAAATCTGAATCTAAACAATTCAGTCGATTAATATAAATATGTATTGAATTAGAACGATAATTATTTATAATCTTGAATTAAATTGTTTGTAATTAATTTAATAGTATTATTCTGTATATACGACTGAATAAAATTTCAGAATCGGTTTATTGAGTTCAATATATCATTATAAACTTGTAACGTCAGTTACGGTTAAATGGCGGTTTGGGGTTTTCTAGTTAAGGACACGAGACATTTGGAAATATTATATATAACTAAAATCAAATCGAATTTTTATTAACATCCATCAGCCGACCTCTGTATGTGATACGCAGACCTAGTGAAGAAAATCGTACAGACATGTTTTCCCTCGAGCTCAATCTTCTGCCTCAAATTTTCAATATCAGCGAAACAACAATTTAATGGGGATGTACTTGATGTCTCACTTCGCACCTCTATATAAACAACCGATGGCCTTTGTTTTCCATCGTTCCTCAAAACAGAAAATCAAACCCACAAATACACCATTTCATTTCAGTCCCTCTCCATTCTTTTCTTCAAATAAAAATCGCAAACCAAGGTCGCGATTCTTGAACTCATCATCAGATCGGAGACTATGGGTTACTCGTCGAATGAAGGACCATGGGAGCAGGCACTGAAGTGAATTTCGAAGCTGTTGTGGTGGTTCAGGGGGATGCGACAGAAAGTCGAAGAGGGATTTAGGTTGTAGTTCGGATCTGTATTTGTGGGGGTGGTGCGATTCAGCAGTTGAATGCGATGAGGAGGCAAATGGGTGGCGCAGGTCGTTCAGGTGAGCACGACACACTTGTGGACAGTGCGATGTTGGGGTGTTGACTAGGTTGAGGAGTGCGGATCTGGGATTCTTGATCTGGGAAGGTGCGGTATTGCTGAGGAACTGGTGATACAGTGGTATTGGAGAAGTTTGGGGTTGGATACTAGTGAGGCTGATGTTTGGAGCCCGACAATGACATTACAATGAAGGTTTGAGTGATGCAATATACGGTGATGGACTAGGGTGATTAATGGGAGTTCGGTAGTGAAAGTTGAGGGTATTTGCGGCATGGCGGTAGCATGGTAGTTGTGATAAGGCGATGGTCCGATAATAATGGCGACTAAGGTAAATTAGAAATTCAATTTATTTCAGTTGAAGTAGTCAATAACATTTAATTTATATCGATCTTATAACATTGTATAAAAACTCATACGATATCCGATATCGCAGAATTTCAATGGATTCGCATAAACAAAAGCTATGTTATGGAAATGATTGGGATTTTGCCTAATTTTAAAACAACCGTTAAGTTGGATAAAAACAGCGACAAATCATCGAAGAATAAAAAAATCAAGTGAGTAAATCTCACTCACCTTTAGAATTATTTTTATTTCATTAAAAATAATTGTTTGTTGCTTGTGTGAATGCTTTCTGCTTGCTTTATATATATTAGTTATTTAGGCTATATATATATATATATTGGGTTGATTGATTGGTTGGATCCCCGCAGTCTCATTAGCGGATGCCCGCAGTTTCATAGCGGATGATTACCCTATACGCCCCACGCTATGATTAGTGGATGACCTTCTATACCGCGATATTCTGCCACGAAGCAGAATGGGTATTATTTATGTGCTAACATCTGTGGATGCAGGAAAACAGGTTGGAGGAATCCAACTGGATTCCTCAAAAATATATTATCTATTTGTTTGTTTGTTCTGTTTGATTTCATATATATTCATATATGATGTGTTAAAATCAAATGATTGGAAATTGATTGATTTGGTTGTTTAAACTATCACTGGGCTGAAGTGTTAATTTATTTAAAATATCATGGAAGGATATTTGAGATTTAAAAGGGAAAATTCTATTTTTAAATAGAATTTGAATTTTTAATGGAATAAAAATATAAACTTGTTTTTGAAAAATAAAACAAGTAGTTTCTTTTTAAACGAAGTTTATAAATAGTTCTTTTATAACGAAGTTATAAATGAAGTGAAAAGAATTATCATTTGATAATTCAGAAATAGAAATACAAGCGTGAAATTGGAATTTGAAATGAAATTTCAAAATAGGATGTGAAAAGAATTTTTTAAATATATAACTCAAATGAAATTTGAGTATAACAATTGAATAGTAGAATTAGAAAAGGAGTTTAAATATTTGAATTTTAAAAGGGGATTGAATATTAGAAGTTCAAATAGAATTTGAATGGACGAAATTAGAATGGAAAATAGAATTTGAATTCAAGGAATTAAAATAAAATTTGAATTCAAAGGAATACGAATAAAGAAATTCAAATAGAGATTTGAATATAAAAATTTCAAAAATAGAATTTGAAATAAACTTTGAAAATAGGATTTTCAAAGTAGAATTGGAAATAGAATTTCAAATTAGGATTTCAAAATAGGAAATCCAAATGGTTTTGAAATGGGATTTGAATTCAGGGGAATTCAAATGGGTTTGAGTGAAGAAATTCAAATGGGTTTTAAATAATGGGTTTTAAATAAAGAGAATTCAAATGGTGTAAAAAAAATGGGTTTGAATATTAGAATTCAAAATGAGTTGAATATTAGAATTCAAATGGGGCTGGAAATGAATTTGAATATTAGAATTCAAATGGAAAATGAAATTTGAATATAAGAGATTCAAATTGAATTCAAATAGGATTTAATCTATGGAATTTGAATATGAAATTCAAATGGGTTTTAAACTATGGAATTTTGAATATAGAATTTAAAAAGGGGTTAAATATTTGAATTTCAATAGAATTCAAATATAGAAATTGGAATATAGAAGTTCCAATGGAATTTAAATATAGAGTTTGAATAAGAGAATTCAAATGAATTCAAACATAGAATTTGAATATGGAATTGAAATAGAAATTCAAGTATTGAATTTGAATATCCAATAGAAAAGGAATTGGGATTTGAAATATAGAATTCAAAAGTAAGATTGGAATTTGAATCAAGGAATTCAAATAGAGTAAAAATGGAATTGAATTCATTTTAAAGAGGATTAACGGTTTATATATATAAATATAATTAAAACGAACTCGCCACAGCGCTGCAGTTCGTAAAATAGCGATTTGAACTTCAATCGAGTATACAGGACTCAAATGGGAGTCGGATCTCTTTGAAACAAGAAACGTCCGGACCGATTTGATAATAGTTTTCTAATGAAGGAGAAAAACCTGAATTTCGTCGTATAGATTTTGAGATATGTCAAAGCCAAATTTTCAGAAAAAACAGCGCCAAAATCGTTTTAAACCATAACGGTTTATTTCATTTTATAAAAGGATTTTAAACGAATAAAATTCGAAATTCTATTTAGAAAATCTCAGATTTTCGTTATAAAATATATGTGAACTCGAGTGAAGAAATGAATTTGATTTTGAAACAGAAATCAGATTTTTGATTTATTGAATAGAGTTAACTAATCCGAATAGAAATTAGTAAATGAGATTTCGAATGAATATTGGGGTTTGAATAAGTAAATTCGATTTGAAAATTCATATTCGAAATCGAAAGGGAAGCTAGAATTGGAAACTTGAAATTCAATTTGGATATGAGCTAATTAAATATTTTGTTTGAACATGTTATGTTCAACAAAGAAATGAAATAGGAAAAAAAAAGGCTAATTAAAGAATAATTGAGCGAAACTGAATTCAAGCAATTCAAAATTGAATTCAAACGAATGGATTGAGTTGAACTGGATTGGAAACAGGTGAACAGGTGTTAAACAGATATGGGATGAGGTATATGAAGTTTATAAACGTAATGCTCGACAAAAAGGTACATGTTTAAATTCATATATGGGTTTTATGCGCCGTATCGGCAAGCCGCTTGGCTTTTTCTTTTTCCTTTTGAGATTAGAAGGTACCGGGAAGATATTTGAAATTTCCCGATGCTCCCGATACAGGGGAGGTTATGGCGAAATTTTCCGGAAATTTAAGGAGTTAGAATATTTTTAAGATATTTTGATAATTTGAAATCATTGTATCGACGTATTGAATTCGATAGTAAAATGAATATAAAAATCGAATGTTGTAAACAAAAAGGAATAGAGATAAGTGATTGAAATGGTTTTCAATTGCAAATAGAGACATTTTCTAATATATAGAAAATAAAAGAAGTTAATATTTGGAAACGTTTTCCAAATGGCATAAGAGGCCGAGACGATTATTGAAAATATTTGGTTAACAAATATTGATAGGGAAAATGGAGAAGTGATTTAATTAATGAATATTAATTAAAGAGCCCAGTGATTTGTTCGATATGTTGGATGAACACTTGTTTTTATTCGATAGTTAAATCACAGACTATCGAAGTTTTTGACCATCGTTGTCAATATGGAGAGACCGGTTGGATTATTATCCGTAAACCACTCCGTATCGGCATAAGCGTTGCGAACCAAGTATGCTGAATATATTGAAGACGGAGTAAAGTGCAAGGGCTTTTCTAGTAATAGAAATAGTGCCTTCGGTTTCGTTCAGTCCCAGAACGAACGTAAATGGACGAATGTCTGACAGAGTATTTCCAATGATCAAATGGGTTGGTCTGTATGAATATATATGGTTGCAACGGATTTATCCCTTAGCATAATATCCAGAATATTTGTGCAAACTCAACTAGTGATTAACGGATCTGACAATGTGGCATTCAAAGTGATTGTGCTATCAATGAATGGTAAGTATTCGTAGCCTCAGGCCTCAACAACCGGGAAAGGACAAAAATCGGGCAGGCAGCATGGCTATGTGGGTCGCACCCATTAGGGTGTATAATCACCTATCTAGAGAAATTCCTTTTGTTTCTAAATCTATCGATTCTGCCCATTCGGGAACGGTGGTTTGAGTCCAACCGTTGGTGATATACATTCGATACACTCAAGCGAAATGAGTGGTCGGTCATGTGTGGGCCGGGTTGCAAGACGTTCTTGTTGAACCCAGGTGTATTTTCCTCTAGAGATACATCATCGGAAGGTGGTTCCATACCTTGTCATGTTGGAAATCCAATCTCCAATAAGCGCCATGCGGTTTTTGATTATATACTATATATGTGGAGCGTGAGATGCAAGCGTTCTGCTATTTGGTTATTTATTTGATGTAGACATTACTATAATATCACTGGATTTGGTATCAAGGTGTTTTGGGTTATAGTAAGGTAAAAACCGTCCATGTTTATGTGTGGGCTGGTCTTACTATTATCTTTTCTTTTGAAAAGATTTTTAAAGTTAAACAAGTGGTTGGAGTTTACTCACACCAGTCCCATGACTGACCCAGAGTTTATTTTGTTTGTTTTCCCTAAACTCTTGGGTGCTCAAATTTGTACGGGCAGTCAAGTGTTTCAGGCTTTTACAGATACACTTGGAGGAGCTTGAAGCTGGAGGCTTCAACGTTAGTTATTTAGAGTTACTTCCGCTGAATCAAATGTTATGTGTACTCTGATGAGGGTATGTATTTATGCACAAAACAGATTGTATTTCAAAGCTTATGTTATATAATATATTTTATCCGTTCCGCTGTGAGTTTGTGATCTTCGTTTTTCTTCTATTCTGATATTTCTTTCTTTCTATTTCTCATCCTCTAACTTCTTTCTAATAACGAGTCGTATTTCTGTGTTATTTGGGTTGGACGTGTGGTGTATTTAGTCAACTCGGATAGCACGGATTTGCGGGTCGCTACAGTGGTATCAGAGCTTAGGTTGAGCGAATACCTAGGCTTATGTGGCATGTGCTCATTAGAGATAGGGTCAGTAGTACCCTAGAATGAGTTGAGCGTATATATACGAGAGAGCGTATTTGTAAATTGATATAAGAAAAAAAAATTGTTTTATATTGTGTTGGCTTGTCTGTTGAGTGGTTTATGAATTCTGGTCGAATCGTGGGACGCCACGGCATCGATAGGAGTTTCTAAATACTTGAACAGAAGATTGAACACGATATAGTTTTAAAATGGGTAGATGAAATAATTTTACCCAAAATAATATTTTGATATATAACTAATAATTTTCTGAAATTATTGGATGTGTTGATTGTTATCATTATAATCAGATAAGATTATAAAAATTGAAATGGTTATTTATAACCAAATAAAATTTGTATATGAATAAAATATATACAAATGAGATGAATTAGAATTAAATTCAAACCAGAATTAAGGATTCAAAATCCTGGGAAGTTGAAAAATATTTTTCAAAGTATATTAAAATAATATAGATTTGTTTTAAAGGATTTGAAAGAAAATCATGGATTTTGAAATAATAAGGCACTGAACTCACTTCAGTGGCTGGGAAATAATTCTGATGATGATTGCAACGTCATCAGTGTTCATTTTCGAGTTTCTAAGTGATGGATTGCTACCTTAGAAAATTTTGTTGGAAATTTGTTTGAAATTTCAAATGTTTTGAATTTGTGATAGGAATAAATATATGTATATATTTATGGGATTTCAAAAGGATTTGAAATGAGACCCCTGGGATTTGAATTTCTGGAATTGGAATTTAACTTAAGCTAGTTAAATGGATTGAAGTGAATCAATCGACTAGAATCAATTTGAATAGGTTTAATGGAATATAGATTGGATATAAATGGATTGATCGTAGATCATTCAAATTAAAGGAAGGAAGACCAAAAGTTTTGGTGAAATTAAATATGTTGAAATATAAGGAGGTGAGTTTCAACATAAAGGAGTTTGAAAAGTAATAGGTTTGTACCATTTTTCCTACCTTAGCAATTTCGAGGACGAAATTATTTTAAGGGGGGAAGAATGTAACGACCCAGATTTTTGAACAGTTTATTTTAAATATTTAGTATGGTTTTAAATATTGAATTCATAATATAAATGAATTTTATATTGGATTTGTCAATTTAATTATTGATATATGATTTAATATCGAATATATTTAATAGTAATAATTGAATTCACAATTAAAATCTGAATCTAAACAATTCAGTCGATTAATATAAATATGTATTGAATTAGAACGATAATTATTTATAATCTTGAATTAAATTGTTTGTAATTAATTTAATAGTATTATTCTGTATATACGACTGAATAAAATTTCAGAATCGGTTTATTGAGTTCAATATATCATTATAAACTTGTAACGTCAGTTACGGTTAAATGGCGGTTTGGGGTTTGCTAGTTAAGGACACGAGACATTTGGAAATATTATATATAACTAAAATCAAATCGAATTTTTATTAACATCCATCAGCCGACCTCTGTATGTGATACGCAGACCTAGTGAAGAAAATCGTACAGACATGTTTTCCCTCGAGCTCAATCTTCTGCCTCAAATTTTCAATATCAGCGAAACAACAATTTAATGGGGATGTACTTGATGTCTCACTTCGCACCTCTATATAAACAACCGATGGCCTTTGTTTTCCATCGTTCCTCAAAACAGAAAATCAAACCCACAAATACACCATTTCATTTCAGTCCCTCTCCATTCTTTTCTTCAAATAAAAATCGCAAACCAAGGTCGCGATTCTTGAACTCATCATCAGATCGGAGACTATGGGTTACTCGTCGAATGAAGGACCATGGGAGCAGGCACTGAAGTGAATTTCGAAGCTGTTGTGGTGGTTCAGGGGGATGCGACAGAAAGTCGAAGAGGGATTTAGGTTGTAGTTCGGATCTGTATTTGTGGGGGTGGTGCGATTCAGCAGTTGAATGCGATGAGGAGGCAAATGGGTGGCGCAGGTCGTTCAGGTGAGCACGACACACTTGTGGACAGTGCGATGTTGGGGTGTTGACTAGGTTGAGGAGTGCGGATCTGGGATTCTTGATCTGGGAAGGTGCGGTATTGCTGAGGAACTGGTGATACAGTGGTATTGGAGAAGTTTGGGGTTGGATACTAGTGAGGCTGATGTTTGGAGCCCGACAATGACATTACAATGAAGGTTTGAGTGATGCAATATACGGTGATGGACTAGGGTGATTAATGGGAGTTCGGTAGTGAAAGTTGAGGGTATTTGCGGCATGGCGGTATCATGGTAGTTGTGATAAGGCGATGGTCCGATAATAATGGCGACTAAGGTAAATTAGAAATTCAATTTATTTCAGTTGAAGTAGTCAATAACATTTAATTTATATCGATCTTATAACATTGTATAAAAACTCATACGATATCCGATATCGCAGAATTTCAATGGATTCGCATAAACAACAGCTATGCTATGGAAATGATTGGGATTTTGCCTAATTTTAAAACAACCGTTAAGTTGGATAAAAACAGCGACAAATCATCGAAGAATAAAAAAATCAAGTGAGTAAATCTCACTCACCTTTAGAATTATTTTTATTTCATTAAAAATAATTGTTTGTTGCTTGTGTGAATGCTTTCTGCTTGCTTTATATATATTAGTTATTTAGGCTATATATATATATATATATTGGGTTGATTGATTGGTTGGATCCCCGCGGTCTCATTAGCGGATGCCCGCAGTTTCATAGCGGATGATTACCCTATACGCCCCACGCTATGATTAGTGGATGACCTTCTATACCGCGATATTCTGCCACGAAGCAGAATGGGTATTGTTTATGTGCTAACATCTGTGGATGCAGGAAAACAGGTTGGAGGAATCCAACTGGATTCCTCAAAAATATATTATCTATTTGTTTGTTTGTTCTGTTTGATTTCATATATATTCATATATGATGTGTTAAAATCAAATGATTGGAAATTGATTGATTTGGTTGTTTAAACTATCACTGGGCTGAAGTGTTAATTTATTTAAAATATCATGGAAGGATATTTGAGATTTAAAAGGGAAAATTCTATTTTTAAATAGAATTTGAATTTTTAATGGAATAAAAATATAAACTTGTTTTTGAAAAATAAAACAAGTAGTTTCTTTTTAAACGAAGTTTATAAATAGTTCTTTTATAACGAAGTTATAAATGAAGTGAAAAGAATTATCATTTGATAATTCAGAAATAGAAATACAAGCGTGAAATTGGAATTTGAAATGAAATTTCAAAATAGGATGTGAAAAGAATTTTTTAAATATATAACTCAAATGAAATTTGAGTATAACATTTGAATAGTAGAATTAGAAAAGGAGTTTAAATATTTGAATTTTAAAAGGGGATTGAATATTAGAAGTTCAAATAGAATTTGAATGGACGAAATTAGAATGGAAAATAGAATTTGAATTCAAGGAATTAAAATAAAATTTGAATTCAAAGGAATACGAATAAAGAAATTCAAATAGAGATTTGAATATAAAAATTTCAAAAATAGAATTTGAAATAAACTTTGAAAATAGGATTTTCAAAGTAGAATTGGAAATAGAATTTCAAATTAGGATTTCAAAATAGGAAATCCAAATGGTTTTGAAATGGGATTTGAATTCAGGGGAATTCAAATGGGTTTGAGTGAAGAAATTCAAATGGGTTTTAAATAATGGGTTTTAAATAAAGAGAATTCAAATGGTGTAAAAAAAATGGGTTTGAATATTAGAATTCAAAATGAGTTGAATATTAGAATTCAAATGGGGCTGGAAATGAATTTGAATATTAGAATTCAAATGGAAAATGAAATTTGAATATAAGAGATTCAAATTGAATTCAAATAGGATTTAATCTATGGAATTTGAATATGAAATTCAAATGGGTTTTAAACTATGGAATTTTGAATATAGAATTTAAAAAGGGGTTGAATATTTGAATTTCAATAGAATTCAAATATAGAAATTGGAATATAGAAGTTCCAATGGAATTTAAATATAGAGTTTGAATAAGAGAATTCAAATGAATTCAAACATAGAATTTGAATATGGAATTGAAATAGAAATTCAAGTATTGAATTTGAATATCCAATAGAAAAGGAATTGGGATTTGAAATATAGAATTCAAAAGTAAGATTGGAATTTGAATCAAGGAATTCAAATAGAGTAAAAATGGAATTGAATTCATTTTAAAGAGGATTAACGGTTTATATATATAAATATAATTAAAACGAACTCGCCACAGCGCTGCAGTTCGTAAAATAGCGATTTGAACTTCAATCGAGTATACAGGACTCAAATGGGAGTCGGATCTCTTTGAAACAAGAAACGTCCGGACCGATTTGATAATAGTTTTCTAATGAAGGAGAAAAACCTGAATTTCGTCGTATAGATTTTGAGATATGTCAAAGCCAAATTTTCAGAAAAAACAGCGCCAAAATCGTTTTAAACCATAACGGTTTATTTCATTTTATAAAAGGATTTTAAACGAATAAAATTCGAAATTCTATTTAGAAAATCTCAGATTTTCGTTATAAAATATATGTGAACTCGAGTGAAGAAATGAATTTGATTTTGAAACAGAAATCAGATTTTTGATTTATTGAATAGAGTTAACTAATCCGAATAGAAATTAGTAAATGAGATTTCGAATGAATATTGGGGTTTGAATAAGTAAATTCGATTTGAAAATTCATATTCGAAATCGAAAGGGAAGCTAGAATTGGAAACTTGAAATTCAATTTGGATATGAGCTAATTAAATATTTTGTTTGAACATGTTATGTTCAACAAAGAAATGAAATAGGAAAAAAAAAGGCTAATTAAAGAATAATTGAGCGAAACTGAATTCAAGCAATTCAAAATTGAATTCAAACGAATGGATTGAGTTGAACTGGATTGGAAACAGGTGAACAGGTGTTAAACAGATATGGGATGAGGTATATGAAGTTTATAAACGTAATGCTCGACAAAAAGGTACATGTTTAAATTCATATATGGGTTTTATGCGCCGTATCGGCAAGCCGCTTGGCTTTTTCTTTTTCCTTTTGAGATTAGAAGGTACCGGGAAGATATTTGAAATTTCCCGATGCTCCCGATACAGGGGAGGTTATGGCGAAATTTTCCGGAAATTTAAGGAGTTAGAATATTTTTAAGATATTTTGATAATTTGAAATCATTGTATCGACGTATTGAATTCGATAGTAAAATGAATATAAAAATCGAATGTTGTAAACAAAAAGGAATAGAGATAAGTGATTGAAATGGTTTTCAATTGCAAATAGAGACATTTTCTAATATATAGAAAATAAAAGAAGTTAATATTTGGAAACGTTTTCCAAATGGCATAAGAGGCCGAGACGATTATTGAAAATATTTGGTTAACAAATATTGATAGGGAAAATGGAGAAGTGATTTAATTAATGAATATTAATTAAAGAGCCCAGTGATTTGTTCGATATGTTGGATGAACACTTGTTTTTATTCGATAGTTAAATCACAGACTATCGAAGTTTTTGACCATCGTTGTCAATATGGAGAGACCGGTTGGATTATTATCCGTAAACCACTCCGTATCGGCATAAGCGTTGCGAACCAAGTATGCTGAATATATTGAAGACGGAGTAAAGTGCAAGGGCTTTTCTAGTAATAGAAATAGTGCCTTCGGTTTCGTTCAGTCCCAGAACGAACGTAAATGGACGAATGTCTGACAGAGTATTTCCAATGATCAAATGGGTTGGTCTGTATGAATATATATGGTTGCAACGGATTTATCCCTTAGCATAATATCCAGAATATTTGTGCAAACTCAACTAGTGATTAACGGATCTGACAATGTGGCATTCAAAGTGATTGTGCTATCAATGAATGGTAAGTATTCGTAGCCTCAGGCCTCAACAACCGGGAAAGGACAAAAATCGGGCAGGCAGCATGGCTATGTGGGTCGCACCCATTAGGGTGTATAATCACCTATCTAGAGAAATTCCTTTTGTTTCTAAATCTATCGATTTTGCCCATTCGGGAACGGTGGTTTGAGTCCAACCGTTGGTGATATACATTCGATACACTCAAGCGAAATGAGTGGTCGGTCATGTGTGGGCCGGGTTGCAAGACGTTCTTGTTGAACCCAGGTGTATTTGCCTCTAGAGATACATCATCGGAAGGTGGTTCCATACCTTGTCATGTTGGAAATCCAATCTCCAATAAGCGCCATGCGGTTTTTGATTATATACTATATATGTGGAGCGTGAGATGCAAGCGTTCTGCTATTTGGTTATTTATTTGATGTAGACATTACTATAATATCACTGGATTTGGTATCAAGGTGTTTCGGGTTATAGTAAGGTAAAAACCGTCCATGTTTATGTGTGGGCTGGTCTTACTATTATCTTTTCTTTTGAAAAGATTTTTAAAGTTAAACAAGTGGTTGGAGTTTACTCACACCAGTCCCATGACTGACCCAGAGTTTATTTTGTTTGTTTTCCCTAAACTCTTGGGTGCCCAAATTTGTACGGGCAGTCAAGTGTTTCAGGCTTTTACAGATACACTTGGAGGAGCTTGAAGCTGGAGGCTTCAACGTTAGTTATTTAGAGTTACTTCCGCTGAATCAAATGTTATGTGTACTCTGATGATGGTATGTATTTATGTACAAAACAGATTGTATTTCAAAGCTTATGTTATATAATATATTTTATCCGTTCCGCTGTGAGTTTGTGATCTTCATTTTTCTTCTATTCTGATATTTCTTTCTCTCTATTTCTCATCCTCTAACTTCTTTCTATTAATGGTTCGTATTTCTGTGTTATTTGGGTTGGACGTGTGGTGTATTTAGTCAACTCGGATAGCACGGATTTGCGGGTCGCTACACTCCCTGAGGTCCGTCTCCCGTTTTTGGTTCATACCGGGTGTGAAACTCGCGAAGTAAACGTTACACAAAGCTACGCCACAAAGGCCGTGCTTTGATCATCAACCACAAGACTTTGCTTTTCAACAGAAGCCTTGATCAATTGCCACTTAGGCGTGCCACACAGGCAATTCACTCCATGCGTTTGATATCCATCAATATATAACCCCTGAGCTCGTACGTCTCAGAGAAGGGCGTTAAGCAAGAGAATAAATTCTCCGCCGCCAAACAGATATATATTTAATAGAGATCAATCACACGGACTAAAACCCAATGTCAGACACACAGTCCATTTACAAGTCCGTTCTGGGTCTGAACGAAACCGGAGGCACCTAGTACCCCGCATATCCATCGATCTCCAAGTACGTCTGGACGATCACTAACTGTTTCCATCTTTTTGGGTGTACAGCCCAATCAAGATCATCAGTAATCACCCAAACGACGTGAAGACTTCCGGTCTTCGACCATCGTCTTCATCTTCGACTTATCGTCGTATCAGTTATTCAGAATGGGATAAACCCGGTCTTTCCGAATAGCTCGCGTATATATTATAAAAGTGTTACACAAACACAACATACGCCTCATTCCAATTTATCAGTCACTAACCGTAAATTAATCAAGAGAATAATTCCCCAAACATTAACCCCGAAGGCCGAAACCAACATCAGATCAATATCCAGAAAACCATTCTGCTTGGCTAACCGACAGTTAGTTTCTAAATTTCACATTCATAGGGAAAGGTTCCCATTAATTTTATCAAAGATAAATTCTTTAAAATTTATTCTTTAATCTGTTTTTGAATATCAATTCAAACTAGTCGGGATTAGCGAACCTTACCGAAGTAATCATTTATTTTAATCTCCCAATCCCAACCTATTCATCCCATGAAGTAAAACTGGTAATACTTCATATCTAACACCACGGTGTTATCAGTAAATTCAATTACCATTTCACGTTCAAATCTAATTAAAGATTTAACTATCGCCTGGAGCAAAACTGGTGGTACTCCATTTTCGATCTTTTCAATCTAATTAAAGATTCATTAAAACTCCACTTAGTTTTAATCTTTAACTGGGTTAAAGAATCAGTGTCATTTAAAAACACAGTTCACGATAAACCCAAAATCACATTCATTAATTATCGGGTTAAAGAACGAGTGTTGTTTAAAACACTGTTCACGATAAACCCAAAAATCAATATCAATTCAATCCCAATTAAATATTATTTAATTGGTACGCTTCATTAAATCTAAATAAAAAGATTTAATCTTTTCTCAACTGGGTTCAAGAACAGTGTTAGTGAAGACACCATTCACGACAAACCCAAATCACATTTGATATTCAATATAAGGCTCTGAATAGAAAATATATCGGCTTATATTCAATATCAAATTCTACGATTAACAAATGTCGTATTGGAAATAACGATATAAATATATATCTTTCAAATTTCCATAACCACATCTGTATAATCACGAATTCCAACATCGAAATATTCCGAAGACAATTTCGATTCAAATCCACTCCAATGCAATCATTGGAGATTCTGGATATTTTTAAAACCCTTTTCAAATTCAATTTATTTATTTAAAAATAAATAGAATTATAATTCTAGTTCAAAACTAGTTCATTTCGATAAAAATCTATTTTTATCTTTTCAAATATGGAGTTTTTCATCCCAATTCTTTCTAAATCATTTCTTATGATTTTACACAAATTATTACTATTTTTAATAATTTTATCAAGGCCCGTACAGTCGATTTCCATCAACGGCCATCGAACTGCACTTACAGCGACCTTTTTCAAATTTGATTTGGACGTAACTCCAAATCCAACCGTTAGATTTCAAATTTCTAATATTCTTTAGAAAGCTCTTTTCGATACGAACCCAACGGTTCCGGTTTTAGGAGAATCCGACGGTCGGATCTCCCGTAATGTCCGTTTGAAATAAATGGTCGAAATTCACGAACTGCCGCGGCGCGGCGCGTTCTATTCAGGCCATTATATTATATATATAATATATATAATATATATTTCGTCGATTTCCTTTTAAAACGAATTTTATAAATAGTTTTGAATTCGTTTCAAAAGCAATTTCAACTTCCATTTCAATTCAAATCAAAATTGAATTCTCCTTTATAAATTTGTTTTAAAATTCATTTCTATTCAATTCAAATTTCTATTCAATTTGAATTCATTTCAATTCGCTTTCAATTCAATTTGAATTCGTTTTCACTTCATTTCGAAATCGTTTTCAATTCAATTCATTTCGAAATCGTTTTCAATTCAATTCATTTCGAAATCGTTTTCAATTCAATTCATTTCATTTCGAAATCGTTTTCAATTCAATTCATTTCGAAATCCTTTTCAATTCAATTCATTTCGAAATCGTTTTCAATTCAATTCATTTCGAAATCGTTTTAAAATCGATATAAATATCGTTCACGTCAAAATGGCGTCAATCTAATCAACACGGCTTCATAAATTTCTATTTTCAAATATTTTATTTCAAATATTTCTTTTTCAAAATAGTTGTTATTATCAAAATATTTCGTTCAACACATGACCAATCTCAATGGATGAGTATTGTCAACACATGAACTTTTATTTTATATTGATAAAGATGTAAATTTATTACTAAAATATTTCGTTCAACACATGACCAATCTCAATGGATGAGTACTGTCAACACATGAACTTTTATTTTATATTGATAACGATGTAAATTTTATTACTAAAATATTTCGTTCAACACATGACCAATCTCAATGGATGAGTACTGTCAACACATGAACTTTTATTTTATATTATTCTTTGTTTTTCAAATTGGAATGAGGCCCAATCAATTACCATATAAAGTTAATTATATGGATTTTCATACAACACATGTATATAATAGCATTGAAAAATAATCAACCATCAACCAAAGTGCACTACACTGTATAAGCATCAAATATAGATATCTAACGCTTATAACAGCCTGTCAATCGATCGATCGACATATTTAATCAATCAGGATGAGTGAAATTCATATTTCATCCTAACACCCGTGTGGGGGTTTCAAACAATCAAACACAGATTTTAGTTGTGCAGTTGGGCGATGTGTAAAATTTATCGACCCAATCAATGTCCTTCAAATAGGTGTACATAAACAAACCGTTCGGTTTGTAAATGAATATTTTATTTATTCACATTCCCGTTAAAAATTATATTTTTAACGATAAAACAATTTATTTTAACTTATGAATTTCTATTCAGTTCATTCTTTAAATAAAATGATATTTTTATTTTTCTAACATATTTTAGAAAATTTCGGCGGCATAACGGCATGATACTAGAAACGGGACGAGGCCTAGCCTTATCCCCGGTCTAGTGAAGGCCCACGCCATTCACATATCAATCAAATTCACCAAACAACCAAATTCAAATCATATAACTAAGCTATGCAACCAAACAAACAAGTCCATGGTCTGTGGACGATTGTGTCGGGTGCTACTAAGCACCGTCTGCATCCTAGTATGTATATATAACTAGAAAAAGAGAATTTAGAGTGAGAAGTTCTCACATATAGCTATCCTAGCTCCACGGCACTTCATTGATAGAAATCTTCATCGTTACCGCATCTCCGTCATCTTCGTTGCCCGTAGCCACTACATATGTAAAAATCGAATTTTTATTTCACTACTCATATCAAAATATCGTCTTTTCATATTTAAAAATATCGTCTTTATAAAAATCTCATTTTTATTTTGCTACCTCTTATAAAGATGCTATTTTTAATATTCCTACAATGCAAAGATCATATTTTTATCTTTCTTAAAAATCGTATCTTTACTAACATAAAAATCAAACCTTTATACCATGAAAAATTGTTTCTTTGAATGATAAAAAGCTCTTCTTTGACATGATAAAAATCTCTTCTTTGACATGATAAAATCTCTTCTTTTCGTATGTAAAGATCTCGTCTTTTCCATTGTAAAAATCTCATTTTTACTACGCTTTCATATGAATAAAAATCCGATCTTTCAATTTTAAAAAAACAAATCTTTGTTTAAAAATAATAATATAAAAACCCTATTCTTATCCTTAATAAACTAAACAACAAAAACAAAAAAAAAGAGATAAACTAAAAATAAATGAAAATAAAATAAAATATAAAAACTTACAGTAACAGAGAGGAGGAGGTTCGCTGTAGGCCGAGAGGGGGAGGCACGCGCCTGCGCTGGGGGGGGTAGTGGCGTGGAAGGGTGGTGATGGCAGAGGGAGGCGGTGGGATCTCGGTTAAGGTTTGGGGCCACTTTCGGATTGGGAAAGACGGGGAGGCAGGGGAGCTCGCCCAAGGAGGGGGATCGATCATCGAAGGGCGCGTTGGAGGAGATGAACGGAGGATGATGGGGGGGTGCGATGGCGACGGGGGCGGTGGGGCGCAGTGGCGACGTCGATCGCCGTTCGATTAGGTTTTTTTTCTTTCCTTTTGATTCTGAAAAAAAGTGAACGGGGGGGGGGGGGCAGAGAGGATAAGGAAGGTTTTGAAATTAGTTTGAGGATTTAGAAAAATCAGGGCATGTATTTTCGAGCATCCTGGACCTTCGATTAGCAAATGACAGCGGCTGTTTTGGGAACGAGGGTTTTAGTTATGGTTATGGGGAAAATTTGTTAATATATATTATATTAAATAATATTTTATTCAATCCTTATGAAATTTTACATTCGAACTCTAAACGAATCCCAACGACTGTCGTCTATAGCTAATTACCCCCATTTCGAACATAATGGGATATGTATCGTAAGCTGATTCGATCGTTTCGATCAGTTTTCATCAAAGTCAAAATATAGATCTATATATTGATGTTGAACGCGCATTTCAATTTACCTGAGCCAGATACGGACTCTAAAAATTCCCGAAAAATATTTTCTAGCTTCGTATTGACGATACTGTCCTAACAAAACTAGTTTCATCGAATTTTGAGACAGTTGGAAAAATGGCCAATTTCCAGTCGATTAAAATCAACTGAAACTGGTCAAACGCGTTTTCCTTCGCCACGCTCACATATTGATTCGAAAAATTATGAAATTTAAAACCTAGCAATAATTTGACATCACGGACCCAATAAAACTGGTTTCGTCGAAATCCGAGGTCATTTGCAAAATGTCCATTTTTAAGGGCCTGAATTCCATAGCGACTATTCAAAATTTTCAACTGGACATATCTTTTGATTCCCGCTATGAAATTTCGATTTTTCGGATTCGTTGGAAAGATATTATCAATTAGATTCCATTATTTTTGGTTTCACTAAAATCCGGATTGTTTTGCACCCGGTACATTCAATTGAAGTTTGAAATCGAATTATCGAACTACCGCGCCATTTTCAATTCTATTTATAATTATATATAAATATTTATATTCTAACGACGACGCGTATAATATATACGTTCTATTTATATTCAAAATAAATTTCTCGTCGATATTATTTAAAATAATCTATTTTAAATATTCAAAATTCGATAAAATTGCCGAAATAAAAATTTTAAACTGGCCCAGATTTTACGGGTTGTTACATGTTACGGGAGTTTCCATCTCTTAAGGATCCGTCAAACTAATATTATATAATATAATATGCTATTATAATAATGTCTATGGTTAAATATAACATAATAAAATAATGTAAGCGGGATTACCATTATTACCCTTACACCGTTTATAACGTTGCCGTACAGTTTGCATATAACACACCAGTATGTCGGCGGATAGGGATGCGCCGTGATACGACAACGTTAAATCAAAATCGTAGGGTGCTCGATCAGGATAATATGACAAGGCACACGAGGAATGCCCAGAGCATGAATATACTAGTTGCACGCCCGGACTGGTGGTAACGCATAGCCGCGACTACCGCCCACCTCGGACAACACTCCAAAATCACGGATGCGCATCAAATCAAATCAATCAACCGAGGGTCTATAGTAATAAAGGAAGAAGTGTTGCCGATGGAGGTAGCTAACCCCACTTAGTCACGGTATAGCCCTGTTTTAGTCATTTTAATTATGACCCGAAGGTCAAGGATATCCATTATCGTTCTCTTTCTTCAAATCCAGTAATCGCCTCCAAATCCATCCAACACCATTTCTGGAACTCCACCGCGTACACAGTTGTTAAAGTGGTTTTCGGTATTGGCAGAGAGTATGACAATATCCGATCCCGGTCTCTTTAACAACCAAACGTTTACATTTTTCACACCGGTCGGTTCTTTTAAATTTCAAAGGGGGTTCGTACTTCATATCGAAAATATCATATTTTCTAAAATCATTTCAATAGTCAAAATATAATGTTTCATAATGAAATCTCCTTTAAAAACCAAACTTAAATCTTGAACAATTCCAACTTTTAAAATAATTTGAATAATAAAATAGTAAAAATATATGTGAAATAGTTTAGATATAAAATTTGAAATAGTTGAAAAATAAATAGTTTGTAATTAAAATAGAATTATCAAATTTAGTAAAATCTATAGTTAAAATATTAGAATAATTTATAAATAAATAGTTAATTATAAAATGATTTATTTAAAATAATTTATAAAATAAAATAGTAATAAAGTAAAATAGTTTATATAGAAAATATAATTATTATTAAAATAGTTTATAAAGAATGGTTTTGAAATACTATAGTTGGAATTAGAATCGTTCTCTAACATTTTCAATTAAACTTGAAGTCATATTTCAATCTTCAATTCAATCAACTCAAATTTTTATAATTCCATCGATTAAACTTCCAATTTATATTCATTTCACTTTGACCAAATTAATTCAAATAGTTACGTTCCAAATCAGATTCTCATTTTCAATGATTTCAATTTATAACAAATATCGAGTTCACAGTTCATATATAATTCAAATCAATGTTGATTCATAATAAATTTCAAAGGTGGGTAAAACCATTCAATTTCAATAAATTCGATTCACATTAAATTTCATTTTTTATAGCTTCAGTTACAACACTAAATTATTTATCTTTTGTTTATATTTCAAAACTCAAAGTTCAAGTTCAAGTTCAAAAGAAATCAATTTATAAAACATCATCCTTATCGTCTTTAAACAACATTTCTAAATTCATGGTTAAAACAAATTTTTATTTAACCAACTGGTGTTCGTATAAAATTTTCTATCCTATGGCCAAGTGATACTTAAATTTTAATTTTAGTATTTTGGGAAAGGATATATATCATTTCAATCCAAATCAGGGTCATAGGTATTTATCATTTCAACCTACATTCTTAATTCATTTTAATGATTAATCCCGGGTTTATTCGATGCCCGTAACATCTGGGGTAATGATTGGGATTAATTAGCACAAACAAATGGTCATATATGAATAAATGTGAATAACAGGTAAATTTACACAATTAACATATGTCAAACATATCACATTCAAGTCATTCATCACATCAATACATACAAACAGTCCAATATCATAGAAATTTTCAAATTTTCAGATATCAGGTTTAGACAGTAATTTAATGTTGAATTTTTTTTTTAAAACTTAACTGTAAAATTAAATTTAACAATCACATTAAACTACACTATCGATGCAAATCAATATAAATATGCCATTTAAACTGTCAAACATCAATGCATACAATCATATCATGACATGATATTAATTTAACTAATATTAGAATGCTTTAGTTAATCGTGAGTGGGTTAAATCACTCACCTTTGGTTCTAAACGTGACTGAAATCCAATTTTTAGCCCAAAATCAATAGTCTCATAATCAATCTACGACAACTCCATGTTGTCCGGAATTTCGATACAAATCCAACGGATCCAACTGCGCGTAAAAGTGATTTCGTATGAAGAAGTTACACACGTTAACGCATTAGAAATCAAATTATATAAAATAATTATATAAAACCCTCACCCAAAATCTCTCTGCCACGTCATCTCCACCTAAATCCTCTCTCACCACCGTGTTTTTCACAAATAGCAGAAGCACGAACCCAAACCATCGTTCAATCCCTTAAATCACGCACCACTAATGAACCATCCTTCTTGTTGTAGCTAACTATCTCATGTATACTATTTATCTACAGCTAACTATCCCACTTCACAGTCTACACGCTATCTTCCCATTGCTCCCTACAGGCCTACAACACTTGCTCACTTCATTTTGTGAAACCCGATCATTACAGTGCCCAGACAAGAAGACCTGATTCATCCAAATGTGAGAGGTATAACGCTGCTAGTCGTTACATGGCTTTGCTGTAGAATTTAGAGAGGTAGGTGTCTACAGCAAGGACATGCAGACCAGTGGATGTGTTTTGATCTGACCTAGCATGGAAAAGTGAGGAGTGAGGCGGATTGTCTTTTTTTCAAAGGCCATTTTTTTTATTAAAAGCAGTTTCAAAAAGCAGCGAAGAAGATGGGCAGAGATCCAAAAGTGGAAGAAGAAAAAGGGAATATAATGTGGAAAGTTAAATTTTAAACAAAGAGACGCAGTCAGTGTTAATCCCAAAATTCACGTGAAAGGAATCAATACCCGCTCCAATTAAATACCTAATTTATACCTATTTAAGTTCAAATTTTTATCTACCATATTATGTAAAATATCTATGCACCAATGAATTAAATATTAAATATATAATTTAAGAGTTGTCATAACTCTCCGTTTTAAATATAATTCCATGTTTGTTATCGACAACAACAGAATTAGATTCACATTGGTTTTACGTTTTTATTTATAATTTCCATCCCATGCAAACATACCATTTATTACTTATTAATTCACCACTTTACTTGTAGCATTCATTTTATTTTTACCTTACTATTATTACTACCACTTTTAATTTATAATAAATGCGATACTTAATTGTATGATTCTAGTTGGTTACCATATCAATACCAAATAGTTAATGTTTGATTTGTTCGTACTTTCCAATTTTTATAGCAACATAATTTCCAAATATATATATTACAACACAATGTAAAATACACAATAATCCATATATTTATATATATATATATATCATATGCATTGATTATTTTGTTTCCCTTTTAATTATAGGTTATTGTAAATTTTTACAACATTTGTTAATAACAAAAGGCCAGTTGCTATCTAACTAATTAGTAAATTTCACCGTTAATTAAACTTTGAAGTTTCCACACCTTAAATTATTATTAATAACCTAATACAAATTGTAGTCACTGAAATTTATTAAATTCATTCCTTGTAATGTCCAAAGCAACCAGGATTGTTACCTAAGAAGCCAAGGAAAGCAATAATTCGTTTATGTTTGTTCCTCCTTAAATTATGCCAACGTGTTCTTGATAGAGAAAAACTACAACATCTTGATGATGAGATTATTCTAATTTTATGTGAACTTGAAAGATATTTTCCACCTTCATTCTTTAATATAATGATACACTTGACGGTTCATCTTGGAAAAGAAGCCAGATTATGTGGACCGGTCCATTTTCGTTGGATGTACCCATTTGAAAGATACATGAAGACACTAAAACGTTATGTAAGAAACACTGCACGGCCTGAGGGGTGTATTGCAGAATCCGGTCTTGCAGAGGAGTGCATGAAATATTTTAGTGGATTCTTAAAGAATTCAGGAAAAATAGAAGAGAAGGAAGTCTGAAATGAAGATTATGAAAATGATGTTATACTTGAAGGATGACCAACTTCAGCTTGCAAAATAATTACACTGTCCGAGAATGAGAAACAAGCTGCTCATTTGGCTATGCTAATGAATATGGATATAGTGGAACCATTTGTAGAGTAAATGACTAGTGCATTTTGTTCTATTATTCAGTTATTTTTATAGTGCAACTTATCTGTTTTTTCCTTTTACAATAGTTTGCATCTTCAGGAGTTGCAACACTCAAATAAGCGCATAGAAAAAAATGCGACCTTACTTTGGAAAACCCACACAAATAACTTTGCCGATTGGATTAAGAAGAAGGAGAGTTGAATTTTAAAATATATTTTCATTAATTTTTAATATATTATTATCAAGGTCTAACATAAATAATATTTTCATTTACATATACCTTATGATGCGAACGATCATGACACAATGTTTAAATGGATCGCCTATGGTCCAAGGAGTAGTGCATTGTCTTGTACAGGTTATATCATCAATGGAGAACGTTTTCACACAAAAGATATTTAGAGAAAAACTCAAAATTGTGGAGTCACTTATGATGCAACCACCATTTGTAGGGCTAGCGCAAAAGATATTTCCCAAGTGGTTGACATGATTGCTTATTATGGGATGTTGACCGATATATTTTTGTTAGACTATCATGCCTTTTATGTTCCCGTCTTTAAGTGTCATTGGACAAATATACGAAATGGTGCGAAGGTAGAAGATGGATTTACCCTTGTCAATTTACAACAAAATCAAGCTTCATTTTCAAAAGATCCGTATAACCTTGCATCTCAAGCAAAACAAATTTTCTATTAAAGGGAAGATGATGATTCTAATTGGTATGTTGTGATGAGGGCACCGTCAAGAACTTTTCATGAAATAGATGCAGATGACTCGTTTGAGGAATTTAGTATGGATATTGGAAATTTTGAAGAAACCGATATGGAGATTGATGATGCTGCCGAGGATCTTGGCCATGTTAGGGAAGAATGCGAAGGAATACTTGAGTAATATATCACTAGCTATGTTAGGGAATGCTATGTTAAGTAAAACCATTTTATGGGATTGCATTCAGGTATATTTTGTAATATTTATCTTGGTATGTCAATTTAACTCATTGTTTTACGCCAAATAAATAATAAAGACGTCTGGATTTAATATCAGACATCTGGATACCTATTCAGGTATAATATTATAGGCCCAGAAAAATATAAGACGTCTGACTAAAATATCCAGACGTCTGAGTACTTCTTCAGGATTAATATTTTAGGCTGAGAAAAAAATCCAGACGTCTGGATAAAGTATCAGACGTCTGCATTCTTCTGCAGATATAATTATCTAGCCCGAGAAATCTATCAGACGTCTGGCTAAGCTAACCAGACGGTTGAATATTTATTCAGGCATATTACTTTAAACCCAAAAAAGATCCAGACATCTGGATAAAATATCAGACGTCTGAATTCTTCTACAGATATTTGTTTTTAGACAGAGAACACTTTCAGACGTCTGGATAAAGTATCCAGACGTTTGGAAACATCTTTTGGCATTTTAGTTTAGGCCGAATAAAAATACGGACGGCTGGTTAAGATTTCAGACGTCTGATTGATATTCAAATTGTTTTCTTTTTCTACACTCAGACGTCTGGAAAAAATATCCAAACGTCTGACACACCTGTTTCACATGTGCATGTCTTCCTTGTTGTCGAGCTATAGCCATATATAATTAAAGTTCCATATCCACAATATTTTCCATCCACGATAACATACCCGAATTACATAACGATAGCATATCCGAATTACATAATAATAACATATCCAAATATCATAACGAACATAGCAACAACGTGTCCGAATTGCATATCGAACCTAACATATCCAAGCTGAAGGTTTTAACTTAATTTATGGTTAAGAATTTACTTGGTGATCCACTTGGTGGATGCATTTTAGCTCACGGACTTATTCGGGCTTGCATTCTTATTAACTTTATTCAAGTGACAAACGCTGCTTCACTTAACGTAATGAAAATTGCAACTCCTTGCAGTTCAGCAATTTCTTTTGAAGCTACCTTTACTATATTTGAAGCAAACTGTGTAGTGTAAGTAATATATATTTGTGTTGCTGTACATGGGAAATGTTTTCATGGGGTTATCTGTTTTTCCATTACAAAAAAAGAAAAAGAGATAACCTCAGGAAAACACTTCCCCACAGCAGCACAAATGTATATTATCTACACTACACAGTTTGCTTCAAAGATAGTAAATGTTGCTTCAAAATAAATTATTGAACCGCAAGTAGTTGCAAATTTCATTACGTTAAGTGAAGCAACATTTGTCTCTTGAATAAAGCTATTAAAGCACGAAAGCCCGAATGGGTCCGTGAGCTAAAATGCACCACCTAGTGGATCACCGAGTAAATTCTTCAGCTTGGTCACGCTTCGTCTGCTTCATAGTCTGTAAACAGTTAAGATACATGCATTAGTACATCACTCAATCAAAAAATACACAACTAAAATATGGATAACTTGAACTTTAATTTTAAACATACACATACAAACTTTATACAATCGAGTTAGGCAAACTTACTAGTAGGAGGCGGTTGACAATAAGAGGACACCATTGAAGTTAATTTCAGAGAAATTTTTTGATTTTTGGCCATTGAAGTTAATTTTAGGAGGCAACTGAAGTTTATACCCAAATAAGGCATAAACCAGCAATTTATATCCGTTATAAGTTCTCAGAAGAGGGCTAAATGCAAATTTTCCTTTTTTTAAGAGCAGGCTAGATTTATGTTGAATGAGGAATGACAAAAGGTCCCCATTTTTCAGCAAATGGGGTGTATTTTTAGGTGTTCAAAATGCACGTTAATTAATAAATTGGTTGTTTGCAATTAGTTATTTGCATTCTGTGAGTTTAGAATCGGAGTAAATCATTGAATAAACTCTTTGATGAGTAATGACTACATAAATAATTCATAATAAAATTCAAGTTGTCATATAAACCCAAATATAAAATAAAGATTGAGTACATGCAGAAGTTTCATACTTCACTTTTCGCAAAACCAAAAGATGAATCCAGAGATAGAATAAATTCAAGCTGGACACTGCTGCATGTATAGGCTTGACACTACTGCATGTACACATGGTTTCTATGTTGTGGTATGCTCAAAAGGTGAATCAATGAATCATGGCTATATGCCAAAACATAAAAAGTTTCATGGCTATATGCCTAAACATAAAAAGTTGGACCCTGTTCATAAAAGATGACTCAATATGTGTATATACACTTATCTCCTCATCTAGAACTTATCAAAATGAGTTGTTCATAAAAGATGAATAAATGAATAAATATCCAGACATCTGAATGATTCTTCTTGCATAATATTTTAGGCCGAGTTGTAATCCAAACGTCTGATTTCTGCTTCATTTACAGACGTTTGATTTAGGGTTTTTTTTCAACCCGAGGAAGTTTTCAGACGTCAAGGAGTAGTTTCAGACGTCTGTGTTGGATGATTTTGAAACCCATATATATTTTCAGATGTCTGCTAATTTTTCTAGACGTCTGATTTTAGTTTTCCTATTTTTTCTTTTAACCCTGTCATTTTTCAGACTTCTCGTTTATTGATTCAGACATCTTAGTTTTAATTGTTTGTGAGATGTCCCCTTAATTTGCATAATTGTTTACAGAATTGCATCACGATCGCCACCAACTAATAATTACTTGCATAATTGTATACTTAATTCTTTATGCACTCATTAGCTCTACAATTTAATTTATAAAAACATGCATATACCTTGATACTGTTTTATTATTATAATCACTTCTGTTTTGTAGAAAACATATTTAAACTGTTTCAAATATTACATGACAGACCACTAGTTTCAAGTCAAACATTGAATGCAAGTTGATTAGTGTTCATGGAGACAAAGAAATTGTTGCTGAAGGACGCGTGTCTTCGACTGACCCAAATGCGATGGTCCATTTTGTTCGTTTGGGAGAAGGTGTCGTTAAAGTTTGGGTTGATATTGTTAAAGTTCCAAATGCACCTTTATGGAGACCTACATCTGAGTTTGAGTTTATTGAAGATGCAATTGGTTCTACTATAGCTTGGCCTTCTGCAAATGTCGCTGCAGAATCGTTTTCAAGTAAGAATGACTTATACTTCTCTTTACTTATCGTCAGTATGAATGATGGAAATACTCCTTACTATGATTGTTTTGGTAGAATTTTACTTCAAGTATGATTTCCTTTTTCACCTCTTAAAACTGAATTAATATTTAAATTTCGTTTAGGTAGACAAAACCAGAAAAAATAGAAGATACGGTGACCTAGATATGCTCAAACATTTTGATCCTATACAATTTTTCTTTCTTGCAATTTGGTCGTACTAAGCCGTACGCATATTTGTTGACACAAGAAATGTTGCGCAGTTTCTCAATGTCATACATACACAACAAAAGTAGTTATGTATTTTCTTATTGCCAAATCCGGTGTTCATGTTTGATGCATGATGGAAATTCAACTTTGGACCACATAAGCTTGGACTTTGAACGGTTTATATTTTTCTTTTTTTTCAGTAAGCATCTTTTGTAAAAACAAGTTAGATGGGAACATCGATTACAAAATGTTATGTCCAACTATTGTATATTTGGCACATGGAATTATTATAACCTATGTGATATAGTTTTATAATTCTAATTCTTTTGTGTTGTTTGAATTTCGTGATGATTTTGAACTGCATTGTGTAAAAATGATAAATGTTGATAGATGTACCTCAACAACTCTACAGAAACGCTGTGATATATTTTGAAAACGCTATGATATGTAAAGAGTAACATCTTTTCCAACCAGAAATAAATGTTGTAATATATGTTGGAAAACGTTGTGCTATATGGACGGTCATTGAAACGACCCGCAAATCCGTGCTATCTGAGTTGACAAAATACACCACTCGTCCAACCCAAATAACACAGAAATACGAACCATTAATAGAAAGAAGATAGAGGATGAGAAATAGAAAGAAAGAAATATTAGAATAGAAGAAAACGAAGATCACAAACTCACAGCGGAACGAAGAAAATATATTATATAACATAACTTTTGAAATACAAATCAGTAACTTTATATACATACCATCATCAGAGCACAACAGTCATTTCTGGAACAGTTATAAACACCTGTTTCCAGATACAAACAAGGTCCACAGCGGAATATATGATAGCCTATAGCTAACCGGTGAAGCCTCCTGCTTCCAGCTCCTTCAAGTGAATCTGTGAAATCCCGACTACTTGACTGCCCGTACAAATTTGGGCACCCAAGAGTTTAGGGAAAACAAACAAAATAAACTATGGGTCAGTCATGGGACTGGTGTGAGTAAACTCCAACCACTTGTTTAACTTTAAAAATCCTTTCAAAGAAAAGGTAATAGTAAGACCAGCCCACACATAAACACGGACGGTTTTTATCTTACTATAACCCAAAACACTTTGGTATAAAAATCCAGTGATATTATAATAATGTCTACATCAAGTAAATAACCAAATAGCAGAACGCTTGCATCTCACGCTCCACATATATATTATAAAATCAAAAACCGCATGGCGCTTATTGGAGATTGGATTTCCAACATGACAAGGTATGGAACCACCTTCCGCTAGTGTATCTCTAGAGGCGAATACACTGGGTTCAACAAGAACATCTTGTAACCCGGCCCACACATGACCGACCACTCATTTCGCTTGAGTGTATCGAATGTATATCACCAACGGTTGGACTCAAACCACCGTTTCCCGAATGGGCAGAATCGATAGATTAAGAAACAAAAGGAATTTCTCTAGATAGGTGATTATACACCCTAATGGGTGCGACCCACATAGCCATGCTGCCTGCCCGATTTTTGTCCTTTCCCGGTTGTTGAGGCCTGAGGCTACGATTACTTACCATTCCTTGATAACACCATCACTTTGAATGCCACATCGTCAGATCCGTTAATCACTAGTTGAGTTTGCACAAATATTCTGGATATTATGCTAAGGGATAAATCCGTTGCAACCATATACATTCATACAGACCAACCCATTTGATCATTAGAAATACTCTGTCAGACATTCGTCCATTTACGTTCGTTCTGGGACTGAACGAAACCGAAGGCACAATTTCTATAAATAGAAAAAGCCCTTGCACTTTACTCCGTCTTCAATATATTCAGCATACTAGGTTCGCAACGCTTATGCCGATACGGAGTGGTTCACGGATAATAATCCAACCGGTCTCTCCATATTGACAACGATGGTCAAAAACTTCGATAGTCTGTGATTTAACTATCGAATAAAAACAAGTGTTCAATCAACATATCAACCAAATCACTGGGCCCTTTAATTAATATTTCATTAATTAAATCTCTTCTATATTCCCTTATCAATATTTGTTAACCAAATATTTCAATAATCATCTCGGCCTCTTATGTCATTTGGAAAACGTTTCCAAACATTAACTTCTTTTATTTTCTATATATTAGAAAATATCTCTATTTGCAATTGGAAACAATTCCAATCACTTATCTCTATCCCTTTTTGTTTACAACATTCGATTTTTATATTCACTTTCCTATCGAATTCAATACGTCGATACAATGATTTCTAATTATCAAAATATCTTAAAAATATTCTAACTCCTTAAATTTTCGGAAAATTTCGCCATAACCTCCCCTGTATCGGGAGCATCGGGAAATTTCAAATAGCTTCCCGGTATCTTCCTCAATCAAAAAGAAAAAGGAACAGCCAAGTGGCTTGCCGATACGGCGCATAAAATCTCATATATGAATTAAACATGTACCTTTTGTCGAGCACATAAATAAAAATCTTCATATACTCTATCCCATATCTGTTTAACACCTGTTCACCTGTTTCCAATTCAATTCAACTCAATCCATTCGTTTTAATTAAATTTTGAATCGTTTGAATTCAGTTTCGCTCAATTATTCTTTAATTAGCCTTTTTGCCTATTTCACTTCTTTGTTTGAACATAACACGTTCAAATAAAATGTTTAACTTGCTCACAACCAAATTGAATTTCAACTTCAATTTTTAGTTTCCTTTTTGATTTCGAATATAAATTTTCAAATCGAATTTTCTTATTCAAACCCCAATATTCATTCGAAATATCATTAACTAATTTCTATTCAATTTAGTTAATTCCATTCAATAAATCAAAATCTGGTTTCTGTTTCAAAAAAACATATTCATTTACACAACTTGAATTCGCATATATTTTACAACTCAACTCTGAAATCTTCTAAATAGACAATTCGGATTTTTTTCCCGCTTAAAATCCTTTTATAACATTTAATAAACCATTATGGTTTTAAAACGATTCTGGCGTTGTTTTTCTGAAAATTTGATTTTGACATAACTCAAAATATATACAACGAAACCCAGATTTTTCTCCTTCATTAGAAAATTATTATCAAACCGGTCCGGACGTTTCTTGTTTCAAAGAATTTCGACTTCAATTGGGTTCTGTATATTCAATTGAAGTTCGAATCGCCAATTTACGAACTGCATCGCTGCGGCGAGTTCGTTTTAATTATATTTATATATATAAACTTTTTAAACTTCGTTAAATGAATTCAACTCCCTTCTAATATATATATATAGATATATATATTCCAAATTCCATTTGAATCTTTACATTTCAAATTCCATAGTTTTAAATCCTGTATTCAAATCCCATTTGAAATCCTTTATTCGAATTCCATTTCAAATTCTTTATTCGAATTCCATTTCAAATCCTCTATTCGAATTCCATTTCAAATTCTCTATTCGAATTCCATTTCAAATTCTCTATTCGAATTCCATTTCAATCTCTCTATTCGAATTCCCACTTTAATTCAACTCTTTTTTTTTTCTATATTTGAAATTCATACTTGAATTTAGATATTCAACTCCATTTAAATTTCTATTTGAAATTCTAAATGTTTCAAATTCCATTTGCACTTCTATATTCCAATTCCTATATTTGAATTCTATTGAGATTCAAATATTCACTCCTTTTTAAATTCTATATTCAAAATTCCATAGTTTAAAACCCATTTGAATTTCATATTCAAATCCCATAGATTAAATCCTATTTGAATTCAATTTGAATCTCTTATATTCAAATTTCATTTTCCATTTGAATTCTAATATTCAAATTCATTTCCAGCCCCATTTGAATTCTAATATTCAAACTCATTTTTACCACCATTTGAATTTCTTCACTCAAATCCATTTGAATTCCCTTGAATTCAAATTCCATTTCAAACCCTTTGGATTTCCTATTTTGAAATCCTATTTGAAATTCTATTTCCAATTCTACTTTGAAAATACTATTTCGAAGTTTATTTCAAATTCTATTTTTGAAATCTCATATTCAAATTTCTACTTGAATTTTCTGTATGCAATTCCATGTTCAAATTCAATACTCGAATTTCTATTTCAAATCTCTATTCAAATTTCATATTTAAATTCCATTCAAATCTCTATTCAAATTTCACATTTGAATTCTTCTTTGAAATACTATATTTCAAATTCTATTTTGAAATTCTTCTTTGAAATTCTATATTTCAAAGTCTGTTTTGAAATTCTACATTCAAATCTCTATTTGAATTTCTTATTCCAATTCCTTTGAATTCAAATTTTATTTTGATTTCTTGAATTCAAATTCTATTTTTCCATTCTAATTTCGTCTATTCAAATTCTATTTGAACTTCTATTTGAATTTCTAATATTCAATTTCTTCTTAAAATTCAAATATTTAAACCCCTTTAAAAATTCAAATGTTATACTCAAATTTCATTTGAGTTATATATTTAAAAATTCCATTTCACATCCTATTTGAAATTTCTTTTCAAATTCCAATTTCGCACTTGTATTTCTATTTTTGAATTTATCAAATGATAATTCTTTTCACTTCATTTATAACTTCGTTATAAAAGAATTATTTATAAACTTCGTTTATAAAGAAACTACTTGTTTTATTTTTCAAAAACAAGTTTATGTTTTTATTCCCATTTAAAATTCAAATTCTATTTAAAAATAGAATTTTCCTTTTTAAATCTCAAATATCCTTCCATGATATTTTAAATAAATTAACATTTAGCCCAGTGATATTTGAAACAATCAAATCACCCAATGTTCAATCATTTTATTTTTAACACATCCTATATGAATATATGAAATCAGCAAACAACAAACAGATAATATATTTTTGAGGAATCCAGTTGGATTCCTCCAACCTGTTTTCCTGCATCCACAGATGTTAGCACATAAATAATACCCATTCTGCTTCGTGGCAGAATATCGCGGTATAGAAGGTCATCCACTAATCATAGCGTGGGGCGTATAGGGTAATCATCCGCTATGAAACTGCGGGCATCCGCTAATGAGACTGCGGGAATCCAACCAATCAATCAACCCAATATATATATATATATATATATATAGCCTAAATAACTAATATATATAAAACAACCAGAAAAATCCAAACAAGCAACAACAATTATTTTTAACGAAATAAAAATAATTATAAATAAAAGGTGAGTGAGATTTACTCACCAGATTTTTCATTTGCCGAATATCTATTTAAAATCTCGTACCGTCTTGACTATGAATCCATTACCTAAGATTATATATTTCACGATTATACGACTATTTATTTAAATTAACTATTTGCAAAATTAAATAAATATCCTATGTATATTTAAATTTTGTAGAATAAATAAATATATACCTTATGATTACCGCATTTTACTCGACCAAAAGATGAACAAATCTCTGAATATCCCAAAACTGAAATCAACCCTACTACGACATTTCAACGAATACTTCACGCAATTCATTCTCAACTTCGAACCATCATCAATACTGATTTTCAGCACTGACCCCTCCCAAACAACCTGCGACAAGAATCTCCATCTTCTCGTACCCCAACTGGCTAACTCGCAGCACCATTTACTTTCCAAAATCGCACCCTCAACCGTAATGCGAAACCTCTTTGCTCTGATCGGAGTACGCCTGTCACGACCCCCTTTATAGCTCGTACGGCTCGAAGGTCAGAACCCCTCAGCAAAACCCCTATTTCTGAGTCCCTTCGAACCATTGTTGAGCCCCTTCATCGCACTGATTTGCGAGCGTTCAGCTCGAGCTTCTCAATTCAACTGCGATTTCAAGTCGCGATGTTTTTTTTTTTTTCTAATTATCGGAGGAACCGATTCTTTTGACTGGAGATAAAGAAGTGAAGAAGACTCGATTTATTTTCTGATTTGAGAATGAAGGTTCGACCTCATTTATATAGTTGCGAAGGAAACAAGGAGTACGCACTATAAATTTTTCTGTCTCCTTGATATCAAAGCTAGAGGCCATTTTTACTGCTCGAGGAAGAACAGCTACGAAATTTCAGTTTTAGGTGGCTTGGGTACAGTGTATAGGTCGGCTTTGTTTTAACTTGATTTGAGTTTTTTTTTTTAATTAAATAATTAAAATATCTCATGGTCTATGACGTGCCCTCCTGAACCGCTAACTGACCGCAACGACCGACATTTCAGATTACAACGTTATTCTGAACACTACAGAACTGATTCTCGAATTAAATTTGACTATATAGAAAGATAACAATTTAAATTAACTCGATTAAAACTATAAATTGATTTCAGACAATTAAATTCCCTGATAATAGTTTATTGTGAAATAGAATATATAATGATTGACTGAATTGTTTCGATTCAGTTTTATTTTTTTGAATTAAATTATTTCAGTTTTCGTATTTCGATGACTATCAAAATAAAATCGTATTTTCGATTTATTTAATCGATAACCCAAAAAAATACCATTTATATTATAGATTCAATATTTAAAACCATACTAAATATTTGAAATAAATTGTTCAAAAAATCTGGGTCGTTACATTCTTTCCCCCTTAAAATAATTTCGTCCTCGAAATTGCTAAGTTAGGAAAAATGATACCAATCCACTACCTTTCAACAATCCACTTATGTTGAAACTCAACTCCTCATATTTCAACAAATTTAATTCCACCAAAACTTTTGGTCTTCCTTCATTTCATATGCCTTCACATTCAATTCATATTTATTTCAACTTATTTCAATAAACCTATTTAAACTGATTCTAATCAATTCATTTACTTCGACCCATTTTTTTTAAGTTAAATTTAAATTCCAGAATTCAAATCCCTGGGTTTTTCTTTTCAAATTCTTTTGAAATCCCATAAATACATACATATATTTATTTTCATTTCAAATTCAAAACCTTTGAATTTTCAAACCACTTGTTTTCTTTCAAACAAATTTCCATCAAAACTTTCTAAGGTAGCAACCTATCACTTAGAAACTCGGAAATGAACACTGATGATGTTGCAATCATCATCAGAATTATTTCCCAGCCACTGAAGTGAGTTCAGTGCTTTATTATTTCAAAATCCATGATTTTCTCTCAAATCCTTTAAAACAAATCTATATTATTTAATATACTTTGAAAAATATTTTTCAACTTCCCAGGATTTTGAATTCTTAATTCTGGTTTGAATTTAATTCTAATTTATCTCATTTGTATATGTTATATACAAGTTTTATTTTGGTTATATATAACCATTCCAATTTTTATAATCAAATTTGATTATAACGATAACAATCAACACATCCAATAATTTCAGAAAATTATTAGTTATATATCAAAATAGAATTTTGGGTAAAATTATTTCATTCACCCACTTTAAAACAATATTGTGTTCAATTTCTCTGTTCAAGTGTTTAGAAATCCCTATCGACTTCGTGGCGTCCCACGATTCGACCAGAATTCATAAACCACTCAACAGACTAGCCAACACAATATAAACAATTTTTATATCAAATTACAAATACGCTCTCTCGTATCTATACACTCAACTCATTCTAGGGCACTGCTGACCCTATCTCTAATGAGCACCTGCCACACAAGCCTAGGTGTTCGCTCAACCTGGCTCTGATACCAACTGAAACGACCTGCAAATCCGTGCTATCTGAGTTGACAAAATACACCACTCGTCCAACCCAAATAACACAGAAATACGAACCATTAATAGAAAGAAGATAGAGGATGAGAAATAGAAAGAAAGAAATATTAGAATAGAAGAAAACGAAGATCACAAACTCACAGCGGAACGAAGAAAATATATTATATAACATAACTTTTGAAATACAAATCAGTAACTTTATATACATACCATCATCAGAGCACAACAGTCATTTCTGGAACAGTTATAAACACCTGTTTCCAGATACAAACAAGGTCCACAGCGGAATATATGATAGCCTATAGCTAACCGGTGAAGCCTCCTGCTTCCAGCTCCTTCAAGTGAATCTGTGAAATCCCGACTACTTGACTGCCCGTACAAATTTGGGCACCCAAGAGTTTAGGGAAAACAAACAAAATAAACTCTGGGTCAGTCATGGGACTGGTGTGAGTAAACTCCAACCACTTGTTTAACTTTAAAAATCCTTTCAAAGAAAAGGTAATAGTAAGACCAGCCCACACATAAACACGGACGGTTTTTATCTTACTATAACCCAAAACACTTTGGTATAAAAATCCAGTGATATTATAATAATGTCTACATCAAGTAAATAACCAAATAGCAGAACGCTTGCATCTCACGCTCCACATATATATTATAAAATCAAAAACCGCATGGCGCTTATTGGAGATTGGATTTCCAACATGACAAGGTATGGAACCACCTTCCGCTAGTGTATCTCTAGAGGCGAATACACTGGGTTCAACAAGAACATCTTGTAACCCGGCCCATACATGACCGACCACTCATTTCGCTTGAGTGTATCGAATGTATATCACCAACGGTTGGACTCAAACCACCGTTTCCCGAATGGGCAGAATCGATAGATTAAGAAACAAAAGGAATTTCTCTAGATAGGTGATTATACACCCTAATGGGTGCGACCCACATAGCCATGCTGCCTGCCCGATTTTTGTCCTTTCCCGGTTGTTGAGGCCTGAGGCTACGATTACTTACCATTCCTTGATAACACCATCACTTTGAATGCCACATCGTCAGATCCGTTAATCACTAGTTGAGTTTGCACAAATATTCTGGATATTATGCTAAGGGATAAATCCGTTGCAACCATATACATTCATACAGACCAACCCATTTGATCATTAGAAATACTCTGTCAGACATTCGTCCATTTACGTTCGTTCTGGGACTGAACGAAACCGAAGGCACAATTTCTATAAATAGAAAAAGCCCTTGCACTTTACTCCGTCTTCAATATATTCAGCATACTAGGTTCGCAACGCTTATGCCGATACGGAGTGGTTCACGGATAATAATCCAACCGGTCTCTCCATATTGACAACGATGGTCAAAAACTTCGATAGTCTGTGATTTAACTATCGAATAAAAACAAGTGTTCAATCAACATATCAACCAAATCACTGGGCCCTTTAATTAATATTTCATTAATTAAATCTCTTCTATATTCCCTTATCAATATTTGTTAACCAAATATTTCAATAATCATCTCGGCCTCTTATGTCATTTGGAAAACATTTCCAAACATTAACTTCTTTTATTTTCTATATATTAGAAAATATCTCTATTTGCAATTGGAAACAATTCCAATCACTTATCTCTATCCCTTTTTGTTTACAACATTCGATTTTTATATTCACTTTCCTATCGAATTCAATACGTCGATACAATGATTTCTAATTATCAAAATATCTTAAAAATATTCTAACTCCTTAAATTTTCGGAAAATTTCGCCATAACCTCCCCTGTATCGGGAGCATCGGGAAATTTCAAATAGCTTCCCGGTATCTTCCTCAATCAAAAAGAAAAAGGAACAGCCAAGTGGCTTGCCGATACGGCGCATAAAATCTCATATATGAATTAAACATGTACCGTTTGTCGAGCACATAAATAAAAATCTTCATATACTCTATCCCATATCTGTTTAACACCTGTTCACCTGTTTCCAATTCAATTCAACTCAATCCATTCGTTTTAATTAAATTTTGAATCGTTTGAATTCAGTTTCGCTCAATTATTCTTTAATTAGCCTTTTTGCCTATTTCACTTCTTTGTTTGAACATAACACGTTCAAATAAAATGTTTAACTTGCTCACAACCAAATTGAATTTCAACTTCAATTTTTAGTTTCCTTTTTGATTTCGAATATAAATTTTCAAATCGAATTTTCTTATTCAAACCCCAATATTCATTCGAAATATCATTAACTAATTTCTATTCAATTTAGTTAATTCCATTCAATAAATCAAAATCTGGTTTCTGTTTCAAAAAAACATATTCATTTACACAACTTGAATTCGCATATATTTTACAACTCAACTCTGAAATCTTCTAAATAGACAATTCGGATTTTTTTTCCCGCTTAAAATCCTTTTATAACATTTAATAAACCATTATGGTTTTAAAACGATTCTGGCGCTGTTTTTCTGAAAATTTGATTTTGACATAACTCAAAATATATACAACGAAACCCAGATTTTTCTCCTTCATTAGAAAACTATTATCAAACCGGTCCGGACGTTTCTTGTTTCAAAGAAGTTCGACTTCAATTGGGTTCTGTATATTCAATTGAAGTTCGAATCGCCAATTTACGAACTGCATCGCTGCGGCGAGTTCGTTTTAATTATATTTATATATATAAACTTTTTAAACTTCGTTAAATGAATTCAACTCCCTTCTAATATATATATATAGATATATATATTCCAAATTCCATTTGAATCTTTACATTTCAAATTCCATAGTTTTAAATCCTGTATTCAAATCCCATTTGAAATCCTTTATTCGAATTCCATTTCAAATTCTTTATTCGAATTCCATTTCAAATCCTCTATTCGAATTCCATTTCAAATTCTCTATTCGAATTCCATTTCAAATTCTCTATTCGAATTCCATTTCAATCTCTCTATTCGAATTCCCACTTTAATTCAACTTTTTTTTTTCTATATTTGAAATTCATACTTGAATTTAGATATTCAACTCCATTTAAATTTCTATTTGAAATTCTAAATGTTTCAAATTCCATTTGCACTTCTATATTCCAATTCCTATATTTGAATTCTATTGAGATTCAAATATTCACTCCTTTTTAAATTCTATATTCAAAATTCCATAGTTTAAAACCCATTTGAATTTCATATTCAAATCCCATAGATTAAATCCTATTTGAATTCAATTTGAATCTCTTATATTCAAATTTCATTTTCCATTTGAATTCTAATATTCAAATTCATTTCCAGCCCCATTTGAATTCTAATATTCAAACTCATTTTTACCACCATTTGAGTTTCTTCACTCAAATCCATTTGAATTCCCTTGAATTCAAATTCCATTTCAAACCCTTTGGATTTCCTATTTTGAAATCCTATTTGAAATTCTATTTCCAATTCTACTTTGAAAATACTATTTCGAAGTTTATTTCAAATTCTATTTTTGAAATCTCATATTCAAATTTCTACTTGAATTTTCTGTATGCAATTCCATGTTCAAATTCAATACTCGAATTTCTATTTCAAATCTCTATTCAAATTTCATATTTAAATTCCATTCAAATCTCTATTCAAATTTCACATTTGAATTCTTCTTTGAAATACTATATTTCAAATTCTATTTTGAAATTCTTCTTTGAAATTCTATATTTCAAAGTCTGTTTTGAAATTCTACATTCAAATCTCTATTTGAATTTCTTATTCCAATTCCTTTGAATTCAAATTTTATTTTGATTTCTTGAATTCAAATTCTATTTTTCCATTCTAATTTCGTCTATTCAAATTCTATTTGAACTTCTATTTGAATTTCTAATATTCAATTTCTTCTTAAAATTCAAATATTTAAACCCCTTTAAAAATTCAAATGTTATACTCAAATTTCATTTGAGTTATATATTTAAAAATTCCATTTCACATCCTATTTGAAATTTCTTTTCAAATTCCAATTTCGCACTTGTATTTCTATTTTTGAATTTATCAAATGATAATTCTTTTCACTTCATTTATAACTTCGTTATAAAAGAATTATTTATAAACTTCGTTTATAAAGAAACTACTTGTTTTATTTTTCAAAAACAAGTTTATGTTTTTATTCCCATTTAAAATTCAAATTCTATTTAAAAATAGAATTTTCCTTTTTAAATCTCAAATATCCTTCCATGATATTTTAAATAAATTAACATTTAGCCCAGTGATATTTGAAACAATCAAATCACCCAATGTTCAATCATTTTATTTTTAACACATCCTATATGAATATATGAAATCAGCAAACAACAAACAGATAATATATTTTTGAGGAATCCAGTTGGATTCCTCCAACCTGTTTTCCTGCATCCACAGATGTTAGCACATAAATAATACCCATTCTGCTTCGTGGCAGAATATCGCGGTATAGAAAGTCATCCACTAATCATAGTGTGGGGCGTATAGGGTAATCATCCGCTATGAAACTGCGGGCATCCGCTAATGAGACTGCGGGAATCCAACCAATCAATCAACCCAATATATATATATATATAGCCTAAATAACTAATATATATAAAACAACCAGAAAAATCCAAACAAGCAACAACAATTATTTTTAACGAAATAAAAATAATTATAAATAAAAGGTGAGTGAGATTTACTCACCAGATTTTTCGTTTGCCGAATATCTATTTAAAATCTCGTACCGTCTTGACTATGAATCCATTACCTAAGATTATATATTTCACGATTATACGACTATTTATTTAAATTAACTATTTGCAAAATTAAATAAATATCCTATGTATATTTAAATTTTGTAGAATAAATAAATATATACCTTATGATTACCGCATTTTACTCGACCAAAAGATGAACAAATCTCTGAATATCCCAAAACTGAAATCAACCCTACTACGACATTTCAACGAATACTTCACGCAATTCATTCTCAACTTCGAACCATCATCAATACTGATTTTCAGCACTGACCCCTCCCAAACAACCTGCGACAAGAATCTCCATCTTCTCGTACCCCAACTGGCTAACTCGCAGCACCATTTACTTTCCAAAATCGCACCCTCAACCGTGATGCGAAACCTCTTTGCTCTGATCGGAGTACGCCTGTCACGACCCCCTTTATAGCTCGTACGGCTCGAAGGTCAGAACCCCTCAGCAAAACCCCTATTTCTGAGTCCCTTCGAACCATTGTTGAGCCCCTTCATCGCACTGATTTGCGAGCGTTCAGCTCGAGCTTCCCGATTCAACTGCGATTTCAAGTCGCGATGTTTTTTTTTTTTTTTTCTAATTATCGGAGGAACCGATTCTTTTGACTGGAGATAAAGAAGTGAAGAAGACTCGATTTATTTTCTGATTTGAGAATAAAGGTTCGACCTCATTTATATAGTTGCGAAGGAAACAAGGAGTACGCACTATAAATTTTTCTGTCTCCTTGATATCAAAGCTAGAGGCCATTTTTACTGCTCGAGGAAGAACAGCTACGAAATTTCAGTTTTAGGTGGCTTGGGTACAGTGTATAGGTCGGCTTTGTTTTAACTTGATTTGAGTTTTTTTTTTTAATTAAATAATTAAAATATCTCATGGTCTATGACGTGCCCTCCTGAACCGCTAACTGACCGCAACGACCGACATTTCAGATTACAACGTTATTCTGAACACTACAGAACTGATTCTCGAATTAAATTTGACTATATAGAAAGATAACAATTTAAATTAACTCGATTAAAACTATAAATTGATTTCAGACAATTAAATTCCCTGATAATAGTTTATTGTGAAATAGAATATATAATGATTGACTGAATTGTTTCGATTCAGTTTTATTTTTTTGAATTAAATTATTTCAGTTTTCGTATTTCGATGACTATCAAAATAAAATCGTATTTTCGATTTATTTAATCGATAACCCAAAAAAATACCATTTATATTATAGATTCAATATTTAAAACCATACTAAATATTTGAAATAAATTGTTCAAAAAATCTGGGTCGTTACAGTCATAACATTTCTTGACTTTATAAAACGCTGTCATATATGTTGAAAACGCTATAATATATGGACGATGACAATGGTTATAACCGTTTTAAAACGTTGTGGTATGAAGACGATAACAACGTTTCTAACCCATATAAAACGCTGTTATATATGTGATGAAGGAGGAATAATTTGTGTTAGCCATGCAAACACAACAACACAAAACGCTGTATAAACATAATGACAACGCTAATTAAAACGTTGTACAAAACATAACAACAACACCAACTAACATGCTATAGTATTTCCTTTTCTTACAGCGTTTTCATAGTATTGTGGTAGTCCCCATGACCTATAACAACGTGTCGACAGCGTTCTTCAAAACGCTATAAATTTATATAACAGCGTTTTTTCAACGTTGTCAATGAGCATATTTGTTGTAGTGAATTAATTATGCTTAAAAGAGCATCAGCCACATCAACAACTATTTGAGTTCTAGTACTCCATGTCAACGGGGATTTGTCTATTGCTGCATAAGCCAAAGATTTATTAGCAAAGTATAACTTATTTTAACTAATGATTTTTGACATTTCTACATGAAAAATCATAGTTTCATTAAAAGAGGACAATATATTTTGAAATTCATTTGAATTTCAGTTATCAACCAATAGCGATCGAAATATCAAACTGTATCCGGATGTATAAGCTAATTAACTAATATAGGAAGAACAAATAATAATAAAGACTATAGTAATGTCCACTTTTGAAACTCAGCAGATATAATTGGTATTACCAAAACAACTATACTGAAAAAATTATAAGCAACCAATTATTAAAAAGATTAGTGAGTTGAATTTCAAAGAGTCGGTAGAAGATAAAATATAGTGTGGCATAATTAGTGGTCTTTATATTCATATGTTTGAAATTTGAACTAAGAAACTAAAACTAACAGCTCTTATATATTGAATTCAAATTTTGTTTTGAAGGTTTCTTTGTTATCTTATATGACCAAAAGTCTTAACCAACAGCAAGCATTGAATATGAAAACAATGAACATGCTTTGAATATGGTCTGAGACTACCAATCACAGAAATATACTAATGTGCACACAACAATAATATCAAGTTAACTTAAATTTTTTAATCCAAATGCATGTCCATCTGCATATAGTCAAAGTAAACTATAATATTCTACCAATCACATAAAATTGTATCTATAATTTAATCTTTCAAATTTTGATAAATTGCATTATGTTATTTATTGCATTATGTTGATCATCCTATTCATTCATATATCATAAAATGATAGTCAATATCCTACCGGTAGATGTTTAATAGGAAAGGTAAGCGAGGAAAAAAGATATACCCTCAGATATTAACTATTTCAAGAAAGTACTCTATGATATAGACGGTGTTGAAAATAATTTACCTATGTTATGTAAAGGGTAACACACATAGGTAAAAAATAGTTATGAGTCTCTGGCCAATACTTTCATCTCTTTTGTTATATTATATCAGTGTTGTACATTCTTGCAAAATATATCCTCTCAAGTTTCTTTTCCATTAAAACTAATTTTATAAATTTACATACATTTGTCCATGACACTAGAACCAAACTCTACAAAGTAAGTACATTAAAGAAACAACAGAACTGTACTGTAATTAAAAAAAGTGATGGAGAAAAAATTATAAAAAGATAATTCCTTTTCACATCACCATGCAAAACTATAGTTAATACTGCTGCTCATAATATGTGGTTGAACTATTTCCCATAACATATCATTTCATGAGAGATGTGTAATTTAGATTTGGTACTTTTACCATTGGCATTTCTCTCATATTTCCATCTATAAATAGCAAGATGTTGAGCTTATATTTTACATATACAACTTAAACAAAATATTTTTTATCCCATTCAACTGTAATATCAAATCACCCAAGTAAATTTGAGATCTGATTCATCATAGTTAATCAAAATTTGACTTTGGAAGATTTATCGAAAGAGAGTAAAACTCTCCCATAAAAACTGTATCTATAAATTTATTAAACTGGATCTATAAATTTATTTTGATCATTCAATTCATTCATATATCATAAAATGATAGTCATGTGAACCCAAAAAATCATTTCATTTATTTCTGTAGTTATGTTACTCATTTATCGAAAGAGAGTAAGAACTCTCCCATAAAAACTGTATTTATAAAGTTATCCCACTCATATATTTTTTGGTTTAGGATTGGTTCATGAAGATTACTGTAGTTATACTACTCATTTTTTGATATAATATTCCTTTACATGAATTCGTAAATACTGATTGTGTCTTAGCAAACAGTTTTATCGTTTGTATATTTTTTTTCTTCTACTTTGTAGCTTATGGTGTGTAACACCCCTAAGTCCCACATCGTGGAAGCCTGTGTGAAGTGGGTATTTATATAGTAGATCCCATCTCTTACTAACGCCGAGGCCTTTTGAAGAACAAAACCTCACACCTATATGGTGGCTAAGTTGGGGACAATATCTTTCATGAACGGAGGTGCGGGTTGTTACATGGTGCATGAACCAGAGAAAAACTTTGTAGTTGGAGTAGAATTTTTTTGGTAAACTATTGTCATCTTACAAATAATGGTATATAGTTTACTAATGTAATTATGCCTTTTTTCATGTTATCCACGACAACAAAAGAAATAAATGAGCTTAATAATGATTGTGTAAGGTTGTTCTGCCAACTATTTTTTTAATTTATTTAAAGGCAGTTTGACAATTCAAATATCAAAGTTTTAATCTTGTGTTATCTTGATTTGAATATCAACATGAAATTTATGGTTTGGACGTATTTAGGAGAAACGTTTGAAAAAATGAATGGTCTCAACTTGATTAAAACGCATAGTTCATAAATGTAAGAAGTTAAACATACTCGTCAACTCACACGCTCAGGCCAAGAGTCGTTCCAAATGAATGAAACCAAAACACGAAAGATTCTACGGTCTTCAACATAATGGGTTGATAACAAAGTAGTAGAATCACTCAACTTTGGATACTCAAAATATACAGTTGTTGCCTTCCTTCTTGCCATGTTGGTTACGGACTGGCTTATAAGTTCAGAGGGGACAAAACCTAGCCACCTCAATGTGAGTGCAATCAGGCAATTTGCCCAACTTGATATACATTTAACTTGTTACTATTACATATGGTTTCCCAATCTTAATGCTCCATATATTATTAATATATTCCTTACTTATAGGACATTCTTCCCAAGGTTATTACCTCATGGAGTATATTCCTAAGATAATCGACGAAGACTCGTGCAAATCTGTTAATCTGTACTGGCACTTAATTATCTGGATTATCCTAATTGATCTATGTTTCTATTTTTAAGATTAAAAGGACTTTTGCATGTTCCTTTGCTGCACTTCAGGGATAATCGCTGTACTTTCTACTCAGCAAACTTATTTTTATGCTTCCTATGATTGACAAATGACAACGTGTTCGTTGTTTCATACGAGTTAATTACCTTCTCCAATACTGAAAAAGGTTGGGTCCGTTGAAGAAATTGGAAAATGAGATCCAAGTAATTTAATTCCACCAACCTTCTCCAATACTGAAAAAGGTTGGGTCCGTTGCTCTGAATCTGATAAGAAATTGGAAAATGAGATCCAAGTAATTTAATTCCACCAAATTCCCTTTTCGTGTTCTAATTTAATAACATCCCAATTATTTATCACATTAGTTTCAAAATTACAAAACCACAAACTACTGTTTGGTCTAAACGACATGGCTTAACAATTCATACGATAATTATAAAATCAATTTATAGAGAATTTTTAAGGGTTGCATAAATCTAAAAATATCAAAATAAATCTAAAAGACTGTAATACCTCATACATGCTTCTTCATCTAAAGATATCGAATTGAACTCTTTGGATGGCACACATAACCACCGACTCCAACATCACCAAAGGTCATAGCAAGAGGATGATTTTGTTTGGTGGTGGTCTCATCCAGTGACAGTATATTTTCCACAATCACCTTCTCGTGTGTTGGAGGTACGGTCTTCCCATGTATGATGGACGTCGTTGAATCTCCGCATACTAAACCTATTGCAACAACCTCTAGATTAAAGTTTAACACTTCACATTTTGGATTTGCTGAAACATGCAAATTCAACGGATTAGCAATAGCATCGTTATTCGACGTTCTTCCAACACTTTCCTAATGTGTCCCACCACTTCCTCCTTCGTTGAAATCAAAGTCTGGTGTCTGATTTTTTCGACTCACAAATCCTTTTAACATGCCGAAAATTGGCTGCAATGTCCCTTCGAATTTCTCCATTTCACCCTCCACCTTATCAATCCTTGTTATCAAACTATCCGAGCCTACTTTACTTTTTTTGAGTTGCTTACGTGGAATAGTAGAAACTTTAACTTGTGACTTTGATATGATGGTTCCAACACTTCTAGTTCGGCCCTTTTTATCCTTGCCAAACACTTGCGATAAAATGTCTTCATCCACTGTCAAATATTCTTCCTCATCATCATTGAATATTTCCTTCGCTTTTGCAATTTTATCATATGATATGAAAATACTTACGATATTACATGCATTGATAAGTTACTAAACTAAACAATAGTTAGATAAACGATATAAACATATATGTCATAATAATATATCACCACTAACTTATCATCTAAAACAATATATTGTTTAACTTACAAAGTACGAAGAATTGGAATCTGATATGGTGCCATCTTTTTTTTATGAGTTTTCTCCCATACATCACGACGTGTGATTTCTTTTCCTGGATTTTCACTTGCCTACAACCAAACATTTGAAAATAAATTAAAGAAAATTTGAGAAAGGAAAAAAATTCATGTCTTGATGAGTATATGAAAACCTATAACTATCATGCACTAAAACCATCCTACAAATCAAGATAACAAGCACCAAAAAGGAGATTATAAATCAAAATTCACACCCAGTTAAAAATCATGTGCGAGCTACATGTGAAACGACTCAAACTTCCCCATTAAGGAAAGAATGGATTGCTTCGAGGAAAAGACGAATCAAAGCACAAATAGAAGAACATTTCATTGCTTATTACAACAATTTACATCATAGTACAAGAATATAACAGAGTATGAATTAATATTACACATTCGACAAATATCAGATATTCAAATACATTACTGCAGCGGAAAGATAATACAAAACACAACTAAAGGAGATATACGGATATAGAGCTTTTCGAATATTGTTCCAGCTGTAAACCAGGATTCTGCGAATATAAATCTGCAAAACCAAAACTACTAGCTGCCGTATGGAAATAAGGGCACCCAGAGTTTAGGTTAAAACAATAAATTCCAGGTCAGTCATATGACTGGTGTGAGAACTAAAACAGTTATTTAAAACTTTACTTTAAAAGAGAGTAATTCAAGGGACCATGCCGTATAACACAAACGGGTTTCCTCCCAAGAATACCAGTGCATAAAACAAACAACGCAATGTTTTTTGGAAATATGAAGCTATTATAAGACCCAGGTCCTATCACACAATGCAACGCAAACCGGAGGATAGGGTTTTCCCTTATAATAGCCAAACATGCCTGGTACGTTTAAAACAAATCATTTGATACTATTATAGTGTAAAGTGTATAAAACAACTTCAAATATAAATGTATCAATCCTGGACGACATGGGTACCATATATCATGTCGCCGTACTAGGCTCTACAATCAAAACCGAAATGTCACGTATTGGAAATTGGATTTCCATTATAAGTCGAGGCCAGGGATGGCTCCTCACTGCTTCGAGACACTCAATCCAATGTCTCAGGACTACACACTCTGGGTAACTGTAATAACCCGAAAATCTGGGCCAGTTTAAAATTTTTATTTTGGCAATTTTAGCGAATTTTGAACATTTAAAATGGATTATTTTAAATAATATCGACGGGAAATTATTTAGAATATAATTCGACGTATATATTATATACGTCATCGTTAGAATATAAATAATTATATATATAATTATAAATAGAATTGAAAATGGCGCGGTAGTTCGATAATTCGATTTCAAACTTCAATTGAATGTGCCGGGTGCAAAACAATCCGGATTTTAGTGAAACCAAAAATAATGGGATCTAATTGATAATATATTTCCAACGAATCTGAAAAATCAAGATTTCATAGCGGGAATCAAAAGATATGTCCAGTTGAAAATTCTGAATAGTCGCTATGGAATTCAGGCCCTTAAAAATGGACATTTTGCAAATGACCTCGGATTTCGACGAAACCACTTTTGTTGGGTCCGTGATGTCGAATTATCGCTAGATTTCAAATTTCATAATTTTTCGAATCAATATTTGAGCGTGGCAAAGGAAAACGCGTTTGACCAGTTTCAGTTGATTTTAATCGACTGGAAAATGGCCATTTTTCAAACGATCTCAGAATTCGGCGAAACTAGTTTTGTTAGGACCGTATCGTCAATACGAAGCTAGAAAATATTTTTATGGAATTTTTCTAGTTAGTATGTGACCCCGGTAATTTGAAATGTACGTTTAAAATTCAATATAGTGATTTAAATGTAAATTAAACGGAAACTGATCGAAACGATTGAATCAGCTTGTGATACATATCCCATTGTGTTCGGAATGGGGGTAAAACGCTATGGAAGACAGGCGGTGGGCCTCGTTTCGAGGTCGTATGTAAAAGTCAACTTTTTGCAAATTAAATAATTTAATTAATTAAAAATAAAAAAATATTTCTCCCCCTAATACCCTCTGCCCCCCCCCCCCCCCCCGATTAAATCAGAAAACCACTCGAAATAAAAAAAAAAAAAAAAAGAAGAGGACGGAGTGGCGCGAGCGGCCTCCTCCACGCCGCTGCCACCGCCCAAGGCGGCGCCGTCCGACCAGAGCCCCGCACCCCCTTCTCGCGCCCCTTTCTTCGCCGCAAATCGCCACCTCCACCTCAGGCGACGCGACCCCCCCCCCTTCGCGAGCCGCCACCGCAAGAGCCACCGTCCCCCCCCCCCCCCAACGACTGCCTCCGGCCACCCCTCTCCCCCAAGCGCCCCTCAGGTAATTTTTAAATTATGAAATCAGTTTTTAATTTATGAAATCAGTTTTTAAATTATGAAATCAATTTTTAATTTATGAAATCAGTTTTTAATTTATGAAATCAGTTTTTAAATTATAAAATCAGTTTATATAATTAGTATTGTTTTTAAAATAGAATAAAGAGATGATTTTTATAATAAAAACATGATTTTTATTATAAAGATATAATTTTGAAAATAAAGGTATGGTCTTTATAGGTAAAATTAAATAATACAAGAATAAAAATATAATTTTTATATCATAGGAAGAATAAAAATATGTTTTTATTTATGTAGAGTAATAAAAATACAATTTTTATTATATTACTAGCAAGATAAGAAATTTTTTTTTATCTATATAGTAGCGGTATAAAATAGAATTTTTTTTATCTATATAGTAGCGGTATAAAATGGAATTTTTTTTATCTATATAGTAGCGGTATAAAAATGTGATTTTTATATATTGAACTTCGAAATAAAAATATGATTTTTATATATTGAATAACGAAGTAAAAATTCGATTTTTACATATGTAGTGAAAGCGGACAACGAAGGTGACAAAAAGGCGAAACGACGAAGACTTCTGCAAATGAAGTGCCGTGGAGCTTGGATAGCTTTCTGTGAGAATTTCTCACCTTTCAATTTCTTTTCTAGTTATATATATATACTAGGATGCAGACGGTGTTTAGTAGCACCCGACACCCGTCATCCACAGACCATGGATGGCTTGTTTGAAAATTGTTTGGTTGTGTAGTTGGTTAGATTAATTGAATTGAAATTGAATTGTTTGTTGAATTGAAATGGATTTGATTGATGTGTGAATGGCGTGGGCCTTCACTAGACCGGGGATAAGGCTAGGCCTCGTCCCGTTTCTAGTATCGTGCCGTTATGCCGCCGAAATTTTCTAAAATAAGTTAGAAAATAAAAATATCATTTTATTTAAAGAATGGATTGAATAGAAATTCATAGGTTAAAATAAAATGTTTTATCGTTAAAAATATAATTTTTAACGTGAATATGAATATAGTGAAAGTGAATAAATAAATATTCATTTACAAACCGGACGGTTTGTTTATGTACACTGATTTGACTGACATTGATTGGGTCGATAAATTTTACACATCGCCCAACTGCACAAATAAAATCTGTGTTTGATTGTTTGAAACCCCACACGGGTGTTGGGATGAAATTTGAAGTTCACTCATCCTGATTGATTAAATATGTCGATCGATCGATTGATAGGCTGTTATAAGCGTTAGATATCTATATTTGATGCTTATACAGTGTAGTGCACTTTGGTTGATGGTTGATTATTTTTCAATGCTATTATATACATGTGTTGTATGAAAATCCATATAATTAACTTTATATGGAAATTGATTGGGCCTCATTCCAATTTGAAAAATAAAGAATAATTAAAATAAAGGTTCATGTGTTGACTGTACTCATCCGTTGAGATTAGTCATGTGTTGAACGAATTATTTTAATAATAAAATTTACATCATTATCAATATAATATAAAGGTTCATGTGTTGACTGTACTCATCCGTTGAGATTAGTCATGTGTTGAACGAAATATCTTAACAAAAATAGTCACACGTGGACGGTACTCATTCGTTGAGATTAGTCGTGTGTTGACAAAAAGAAATATTTGAAATGAATTGAATATATAACGATTTCGAAATGAATTGAATATATAACGATTTCGAAATGAATTGAATATATAACGATTTCGAAATGAATTGAATATATAACGATTTCGAAATGAATTGAATATATAACGATTTCGAAATGAATTGAATATATAACGATTTCGAAATGAATTGAATATATAACGATTTCGAAATGAATTGAATATATAACGATTTCGAAATGAATTGAATATATAACGATTTCGAAATGAATTGAATATATAACGATTTCGAAATGAATTGAATATATAACGATTTCGAAATGAATTGAATATATAACGATTTCGAAATGAATTGAATATATAACGATTTCGAAATGAATTGAATATATAACGATTTCGATTTGAATTGAATATAAAACGATTTCGAATTTAATGAAATAGAAAACCAATTTGATTTCAATTGAATATATCATGAATTGGATTCAAATAGAAAGCGAAACGAATTTGATTTGAATAGAAAATGAATTTGAATCGAATATAAAACCAATTTGAATTGAATTGAATTGAAAACGAATTCAAATTGAATTGAAAGCGAATTGAAATGAATTGAAATTTGAATTGAATAGAAATGAATTTTAAAACGAATTTATAAAGAAGAATTCAATTTTGATTTGAATTGAAATGGAAGTTGAAATGATTTTTGAAACGAATTCAAAACTATTTATAAAATTCGTTTTAAATAGTAATCGATGAAATATATATTATATATATTATATATATAATATAATGGCCTGAATAGAACGCGCCGCGCCGCGGCAGTTCGTGAATTTCGACCATTTATTTCAAACGGACATTACGGGAGACCCGACCGTCGGATTCCCCTAAAACCGGAACCGTTGGGTTCGTATCGAAAAGAGCTTTCTAATGAATATTAGAAATTCAAGATCTAACGGTTGGATTTGGAGATACGTCCAAATCAAATTCGAAAAAGGTCGCTGTAAGTGCAGTTCGATGGCCATTGTTGGAAATCGATTGTACGGGCCTTAATAAAATTATTAAAAATATCAATAATTTGTGTAAAATCATAAGAAATGATTTGGGAAAAATTGGGATGAAAAACTCCATATTTGAAAGGATAAAAATGGGTTTTTATCGAAATGAACTAGTTTTGAACTAAATTTAAAACCCAATTATTTTTAAATAAATGAATTAGATTTAAAAAGGGGTTTTAAATAATCGAATTTCTAATATATTTGATTGAATTTGAAATGGGTTTATCGTGAACGGTGTTTTAAATAACACTAGTTCTTTAACCCGATAACAAATAGAATGTGATGTGGGTTTGTCGTGAACTGTGTTTTAAATAACACCTAGTTCTTTAACCCAGTAAAAGGAGTTTTAACGAATCTGCAATTAGGTTGAAATGTGAATATATAATCTAAATTATCAAATTTAGAATTGAGCGAAAATGGAGCATCGCCAGTTTTGCTCTAAAGCGATAGTTAAATCTTTAATTAGATTTGAACGAGAAATGGTAATTAATTTTACCAATAACACCACGGTGTTAGATATGGAGTATTACCAGTTTTGCTTCATGGGATGAATAGGTTGGGATTGGGAAATAAAATAAATAATTACTTCGTTACGGTTCGCTAATCTCGACTAGTTGGAAAAACCATAACTTGGTTTTAAATGACATCCAAAGGAAGATTACAGGATAAATTTTAAAGAATTTATCTTGGATAAAATTAATGGGAACCTTTCCCTAAGAATGTGGAATTTAGAAACTAGCTGTAGGTTGGCTAAGAAGAATGGTTTCCTGAGTATTGATCTGATGTTGGTTTCGGCCTTCGGGGTTAATGTTTGGGAAATTGTTCTCTTGCTAATTTGCGGTTAGTGACTAATGAATTGGAATGAGGCGTATGTTGTGTTGTGTTTGTGTAACATTTGTTTTAATATACGCGGGTTGTTCGGAAAGTCCGGGTTTACACCCATTCTGAATAACCGATTCGACGATATGTCGAAGATGAAGACGGTGGTCGAAGACCGGAAGTCTTCACATCGTTTGGATAATTACTGACGATCCTGATTGGGCTGTACACCCAAGAGGATGGAAATAGTTGGTGGTCGTCCAGACGTACTTGGAGATGGATGGATACGCGAGGAAAGTGCCTCCGGTTTCGTTCAGACCCAGAACGGACTTGTAAATGGATTGTGTGTCTGACATTGGATTTTATTCTGTGTTGATTGATTTCTATTAAATATACATCTGTTTGGCGGCGGAGAATTTATTCTTTTGCTTAACGCCCTTCTCTGAGACGTACGAGCTCAGAGGTTGTATATCGATGGACATCAGTCGCATGGCATGAATTGCCTGTGTGGCACGCTAAGATGCAATGATCAAGGCTTCTGTTGAAAAGCAAAGTCTTGTGGTTGATGATCAAAGCACAGCCTACGTGGCAGCTTTGTGTATAACGTGGATTCGCGAGCCTCACACCTCGGTATGAGTTAAAAACGGGATACGGACTGCAGGGAGAGCACGACGTTTCTTTCTAGCTTTGGTGGTGTCAGTGACTTACCAGCCCTGACATATATATACTTTTCACCTTTGTGGTTGTTGGATGAGGCGCCTCGATTATAGGTCTGTAAGGACCGGGAAACGTGTGTTCAGGAATACTAATCCTCTAACGTAAGTGAGGACCGGCCCTGAAGCATCCAGGGGTTACCCAGTGTGCGTAATCCTGGGACATTTGCTAGAGTGTCTCGAACGCGGAGAGGAGCTTGCCCCTTGCCTCGACTCATGACGGAAATCCAATTTCCAATACGTGTATTGCGGTTTTAATTGTAGAACTAGTATGGCGACATGATATATGGTACCCATGCCGTCTATGATTTATATTTATGATTGAAATGTTTTGATACTATACACTTATTATAGTATCAAATGATTTGTTTTAAACGTACCAAGCACGTTTGGCTATTATAAGGGAAAACCCTATCCCCCGGCTTGCGTTGCATTGTATGATAGGACCTGGGTCTTATAATAGCTTCATTTTTCGAAAAAGCATTGCGTTGTTTATTCTATGCACTGGTATTCTTGGGAGGAAACCCGTTCCGTGTTATACGGCGTGGTCCCTTGAATTACTCTCCTTTAAAGTAAAGTTTTAAATAACTGTTTTAGTTCTCACATCAGTCACATGACTGACCTGGAGTTTATTGTTTTAACCTAAACTCTGGGTGCCCCTATTTTCCGCACGGGCAGCTAGTAGTTTCGGTTTTGCAGAGTTATATTCACAGGATCCTGGTTTACAGCTGGAATGATATCCGGAAAGCTCTGTATCCGTATATCACCTTCAGTTGTGCTTTGTATTATTTTCCGCTGCTATGTAATTTATTGTAATCTCTGATATTTATCGAATGTAATTTATTCATTCATACTCTGTATATTCTTGTATTCTGATGGAATTGTTGTAATAGCAATGAAATGTTCTTCTGTTTGTGTTCTGATTTGTCCTGTTCTCAACGTTCAGGGGTTTCGAACGGTCTAGATCGGTTTAACGACTGATTCGGATCGAGCGAAATTCCAGGCCGTCACAGTTGGTATCAGAGCTTTGGTTTACAGAGCTTGAGAACAAGACACATTAGAACCATGCGAAAGAATTCATCAGATATTGGATTAGTAATATCCAATTAGAATGACTCGTTAGAGATGGGGTCAGTAGTATCCTAGAACGAGTGTGAAGAGTATATTTTTTCAAATGAAAACAATTTTTGTTTTGAAAATTGAAATCAATTCTTTGTATTTGATTATTTATTTATTTTGAATATGGACAATCGAGTATATAAAGATTTTGCATATACGCGTCATGAACGTATATTCGAAGTTTTAATATACTGGATAGATATAGAATCATACTCTAGTGGCCCGAAGATGATTCTGATGATTGACTAGTCGTCATTAGTATTCATGTTCGAGTAACGAAGGTGTGATATCGATATATTTCCATTAGACTGGTGTGAGAACCAAAACCAATATAGCTAGAACACATTGTTGTGAATTGGCATCAAAAACAAGATTTTCTGTATATATATCAGAATTATGAATTTGCAACTCTAATCAACTAATTGATTGATGTTTGTGTTGTTTGTTTATTTGTTTGCTAATTTTGAACCACTTATGCCTAATTTAACCAAAATTTGAATTATATTGAAAATTGGTCGCATTTGCTTGCATATACATTTATATCATTGAACAGGTCATAGCAAGGAGGCTAGAGCAGAGAATAAAATTTGTTTGCCCGACAAATAGGTACATGTTTACTACATAATTTACTGTTTTGTTTGGGTGATGATGATTTTATGAGCCTATTGGCTAGCCGCTTGGCTTTTTCTTTTTCTTTTTGAGATCTGAAGGACCGGGGAAGCTATTTGAAATTCCCCGATGCTCCCATTGCAGGGGAGGTTATGGCGAAATTTTTCGAAAATTTAGGGTGTTAGCCAAATTTTTGAAATTTTGAAAATCCTCAGAAACTGAAAAGTTGGAGAATGAAAGCCAGATCGAACGTAGAGTTGATTAATCAAACCACTTTCGACTTTGTTCCTTTTCGGGGACGAAAAGTTTTAAGTGGGGGAGATTGTAATAACCCAAAAATCTGGGCCAGTTTAAAATTTTTATTTTGGCAATTTTAGCGAATTTTGAACATTTAAAATGGATTATTTTAAATAATATCGACGGGAAATTATTTAGAATATAATTCGACGTATATATTATATACTTCGTCGTTAGAATATAAATAATTATATATATAATTATAAATAGAATTGAAAATGGCGCGGTAGTTCGATAATTCGATTTCAAACTTCAATTGAATGTGCCGGGTGCAAAACAATCCGGATTTTAGTGAAACCAAAAATAATGGGATCTAATTGATAATATCTTTCCAACGAATCTGAAAAATCAAGATTTCATAGCGGGAATCAAAAGATATGTCCAGTTGAAAATTCTGAATAGTCGCTATGGAATTCAGGCCCTTAAAAATGGACATTTTGCAAATGACCTCGGATTTCGACGAAACCACTTTTGTTGGGTTCGTGATGTGGAATTATCGCTAGATTTCAAATTTCATAATTTTTCGAATCAATATGTGAGCGTGGCAATGGAAAACGCGTTTGAGCAGTTTCAGTTGATTTTAATCGACTGGAAAATGGCCATTTTTCAAACGATCTCAGAATTCGGCGAAACTAGTTTTGTTAGGACCGTATCGTCAATACGAAGCTAGAAAATATTTTTATGAAATTTTTCTAGTTAGTATGTGACCCCGGTAATTTGAAATGTACGTTTAAAATTCAATATAGTGATTTAAATGTAAATTAAACGGAAACTGATCGAAACGATTGAATCAGCTTGCGATACATATCCCATTGTGTTCGGAATGGGGGTAAAACGCTATGGAAGACAGGCGGTGGGCCTCGTTTCGAGGTCGTATGTAAAAGTCAACTTTTTGCAAATTAAATAATTTAATTAATTAAAAATTAAAAAATATTTCTCCCCCTAATACCCTCTGCCCCCCCCCCCCGATTAAATCAGAAAACCACTCGAAATAAAAAAAAAAAAAAAAGAAGAGGACGGAGTGGCGCGAGCGGCCTCCTCCACGCCGCTGCCACCGCCCAAGGCGGCGCCGTCCGACCAGAGCCCCGCACCCCCTTCTCGCGCCCCTTTCTTCGCCGCAAATCGCCACCTCCACCTCAGGCGACGCGACCCCCCCCCCTTCACGAGCCGCCACCGCAAGAGCCACCGTCCCCCCCCCCAACGACTGCCTCCGGCCACCCCTCTCCCCCAAGCGCCCCTCAGGTAATTTTTAAATTACGAAATCAGTTTTTAATTTATGAAATCAGTTTTTAAATTATGAAATCAATTTTTAATTTATGAAATCAGTTTTTAATTTATGAAATCAGTTTTTTTAAAATAGAATAAAGAGATGATTTTTATAATAAAAACATGATTTTTATTATAAAGATATAATTTTGAAAATAAAGGTATGGTCTTTATAGGTAAAATTAAATAATACAAGAATAAAAATATGATTTTTATATCATAGGAAGAATAAAAATATGTTTTTATTTATGTAGAGTAATAAAAATACAATTTTTATTATATTACTAGCAAGATAAGAATTTTTTTTTATCTATATAGTAGCGGTATAAAATAGAATTTTTTTTATCTATATAGTAGCGGTATAAAATGGAATTTTTTTTATCTATATAGTAGCGGTATAAAAATGTGATTTTTATATATTGAACTTCGAAATAAAAATATGATTTTTATATATTGAATAACGAAGTAAAAATTCGATTTTTACATATGTAGTGAAAGCGGACAACGAAGGTGACAAAAAGGCGAAACGACGAAGACTTCTGCAAATGAAGTGCCGTGGAGCTTGGATAGCTTTCTGTGAGAATTTCTCACCTTTCAATTTCTTTTCTAATTATATATATATACTAGGATGCATACGGTGTTTAGTAGCACCCGACACCCGTCATCCACAGACCATGGATGGCTTGTTTGAAAATTGTTTGGTTGTGTAGTTGGTTAGATTAATTGAATTGAAATTGAATTGTTTGTTGAATTGAAATGGATTTGATTGATGTGTGAATGGCGTGGGCCTTCACTAGACCGGGGATAAGGCTAGGCCTCGTCCCGTTTCTAGTATCGTGCCGTTATGCCGCCGAAATTTTCTAAAATAAGTTAGAAAATAAAAATATCATTTTATTTAAAGAATGGATTGAATAGAAATTCATAGGTTAAAATAAAATGTTTTATCGTTAAAAATATAATTTTTAACGTGAATATGAATATAGTGAAAGTGAATAAATAAATATTCATTTACAAACCGGACGGTTTGTTTATGTACACTGATTTGACTGACATTGATTGGGTCGATAAATTTTACACATCGCCCAACTGCACAAATAAAATCTGTGTTTGATTGTTTGAAACCCCACACGGGTGTTGGGATGAAATTTGAAGTTCACTCATCCTGATTGATTAAATATGTCGATCGATCGATTGACAGGCTGTTATAAGCGTTAGATATCTATATTTGATGCTTATACAGTGTAGTGCACTTTGGTTGATGGTTGATTATTTTTCAATGCTATTATATACATGTGTTGTATGAAAATCCATATAATTAACTTTATATGGAAATTGATTGGGCCTCATTCCAATTTGAAAAATAAAGAATAATTAAAATAAAGGTTCATGTGTTGACTGTACTCATCCGTTGAGATTAGTCATGTGTTGAACGAATTATTTTAATAATAAAATTTACATCTTTATCAATATAATATAAAGGTTCATGTGTTGACTGTACTCATCCGTTGAGATTAGTCATGTGTTGAACGAAATATCTTAACAAAAATAGTCACACGTGGACGGTACTCATTCGTTGAGATTAGTCGTGTGTTGACAAAAAGAAATATTTGAAATGAATTGAATATATAACGATTTCGAAATGAATTGAATATATAACGATTTCGAAATGAATTGAATATATAACGATTTCGAAATGAATTGAATATATAACGATTTCGAAATGAATTGAATATATAACAATTTCGAAATGAATTGAATATATAACGATTTCGAAATGAATTGAATATATAACGATTTCGAAATGAATTGAATATATAACGATTTCGAAATGAATTGAATATATAACGATTTCGAAATGAATTGAATAAATAACGATTTCGAAATGAATTGAATATATAACGATTTCGAAATGAATTGAATATATAACGATTTCGAAATGAATTGAATATATAACGATTTCGAAATGAATTGAATATATAACGATTTCGAAATGAATTGAATATATAACGATTTCGAAATGAATTGAATATATAACGATTTCGAAATGAATTGAATATATAACGATTTCGAAATGAATTGAATATATAACGATTTCGAAACGAATTGAATATATAACGATTTCGAAACGAATTGAATATATAACGATTTCGAAACGAATTGAATATATAACGATTTCGAAATGAATTGAATATATAACGATTTCGAAATGAATTGAATATATAACGATTTCGAAATGAATTGAATATATAACGATTTCGAAATGAATTGAATATATAACGATTTCGAAATGAATTGAATATATAACGATTTCGAAATGAATTGAATATATAACGATTTCGAAATGAATTGAATATATAACGATTTCGAAATGAATTGAATATATAACGATTTCGAAATGAATTGAATATATAACGATTTCGATTTGAATTGAATATAAAACGATTTCGAATTTAATGAAATAGAAAACCAATTTGATTTCAATTGAATATATCATGAATTGGATTCAAATAGAAAGCGAAACGAATTTGATTTGAATAGAAAATGAATTTGAATCGAATATAAAACCAATTTGAATTGAATTGAATTGAAAACGAATTCAAATTGAATTGAAAGCGAATTGAAATGAATTGAAATTTGAATTGAATAGAAATGAATTTTAAAACGAATTTATAAAGAAGAATTCAATTTTGATTTGAATTGAAATGGAAGTTGAAATGATTTTTGAAACGAATTCAAAACTATTTATAAAATTCATTTTAAATAGTAATCGACGAAATATATATTATATATATTATATATATAATATAATGGCCTGAATAGAACGCGCCGCGCCGCGGCAGTTCGTGAATTTCGACCATTTATTTCAAACGGACATTACGGGAGATCCGACCGTCGGATTCTCCTAAAACCGGAACCGTTGGGTTTGTATCGAAAAGAGCTTTCTAATGAATATTAGAAATTCAAGATCTAACGGTTGGATTTGGAGATACGTCCAAATCAAATTCGAAAAAGGTCGCTGTAAGTGCAGTTCGATGGCCATTGTTGGAAATCGATTGTACGGGCCTTAATAAAATTATTAAAAATATCAATAATTTGTGTAAAATCATAAGAAATGATTTGGGAAAAATTGGGATGAAAAACTCCATATTTGAAAGGATAAAAATGGGTTTTTATCGAAATGAACTAGTTTTGAACTAAATTTAAAACCCAATTATTTTTAAATAAATGAATTAGATTTAAAAAGGGGTTTTAAATAATCGAATTTCTAATATATTTGATTGAATTTGAAATGGGTTTATCGTGAACGGTGTTTTAAATAACACTAGTTCTTTAACCCGATAACAAATAGAATGTGATGTGGGTTTGTCATGAACTGTGTTTTAAATAACACCTAGTTCTTTAACCCAGTAAAAGGAGTTTTAACGAATCTGCAATTAGGTTGAAATGTGAATATATAATCTAAATTATCAAATTTAGAATTGAGCGAAAATGGAGCATCGCCAGTTTTGCTCTAAAGCGATAGTTAAATCTTTAATTAGATTTGAACGAGAAATGGTAATTAATTTTACCAATAACACCACGGTGTTAGATATGGAGTATTACCAGTTTTGCTTCATGGGATGAATAGGTTGGGATTGGGAAATAAAATAAATAATTACTTCGTTACGGTTCGCTAATCTCGACTAGTTGGAAAAACCATAACTTGGTTTTAAATGACATCCAAAGGAAGATTACAGGATAAATTTTAAAGAATTTATCTTGGATAAAATTAATGGGAACCTTTCCCTAAGAATGTGGAATTTAGAAACTAGCTGTAGGTTGGCTAAGAAGAATGGTTTCCTGAGTATTGATCTGATGTTGGTTTCGGCCTTCGGGGTTAATGTTTGGGAAATTGTTCTCTTGCTAATTTGCGGTTAGTGACTAATGAATTGGAATGAGGCGTATGTTGTGTTGTGTTTGTGTAACATTTGTTTTAATATACGCGGGTTGTTCGGAAAGTCCGGGTTTACACCCATTCTGAATAACCGATTCGACGATATGTCGAAGATGAAGACGGTGGTCGAAGACCGTAAGTCTTCACATCGTTTGGATAATTACTGACGATCCTGATTGGGTTGTACACCCAAGAGGATGGAAATAGTTGGTGGTCGTCCAGACGTACTTGGAGATGGATGGATACGCGAGGAAAGTGCCTCCGGTTTCGTTCAGACCCAGAACGGACTTGTAAATGGATTGTGTGTCTGACATTGGATTTTATTCTGTGTTGATTGATTTCTATTAAATATACATCTGTTTGGCAGCGGAGAATTTATTCTTTTGCTTAACGCCCTTCTCTGAGACGTACGAGCTCAGAGGTTGTATATCGATGGACATCAGTCACATGGCATGAATTGCCTGTGTGGCACGCTAAGATGCAATGATCAAGGCTTCTGTTGAAAAGCAAAGTCTTGTGGTTGATGATCAAAGCACAGCCTACGTGGCAGCTTTGTGTATAACGTGGATTCGCGAGCCTCACACCTCGGTATGAGTTAAAAACGGGATACGGACTGCAGGGAGAGCACGACGTTTCTTTCTAGCTTTGGTGGTGTCAGTGACTTACTAGCCCTGACATATATATACTTTTCACCTTTGTGGTTGTTGGATGAGGCGCCTCGATTATAGGTCTGTAAGGACCGGGAAACGTGTGTTCAGGAATACTAATCCTCTAACGTAAGTGAGGACCGGCCCTGAAGCATCCAGGGGTTACCCAGTGTGCGTAATCCTGGGACATTTGCTAGAGTGTCTCGAACGCGGAGAGGAGCTTGCCCCTTGCCTCGACTCATGACGGAAATCCAATTTCCAATACGTGTATTGCGGTTTTAATTGTAGAACTAGTATGGCGACATGATATATGGTACCCATGCCGTCTATGATTTATATTTATGATTGAAATGTTTTGACACTATACACTTATTATAGTATCAAATGATTTGTTTTAAACGTACCAAGCATGTTTGGCTATTATAAGGGAAAACCCTATCCCCCGGCTTGCGTTGCATTGTATGATAGGACCTGGGTCTTATAATAGCTTCATTTTTCGAAAAAGCATTGCGTTGTTTATTCTATGCACTGGTATTCTTGGGAGGAAACCCGTTCCGTGTTATATGGCGTGGTCCCTTGAATTACTCTCCTTTAAAGTAAAGTTTTAAATAACTGTTTTAGTTCTCACACCAGTCACATGACTGACCTGGAGTTTATTGTTTTAACCTAAACTCTGGGTGCCCCTATTTTCCGCACGGGCAGCTAGTAGTTTCGGTTTTGCAGAGTTATATTCACAGGATCCTGGTTTACAGCTGGAATGATATCCGGAAAGCTCTGTATCCGTATATCACCTTCAGTTGTGCTTTGTATTATTTTCCGCTGCTATGTAATTTATTGTAATCTCTGATATTTATCGAATGTAATTTATTCATTCATACTCTGTATATTCTTGTATTCTGATGGAATTGTTGTAATAGCAATGAAATGTTCTTCTGTTTGTGTTCTGATTTGTCCTGTTCTCAACGTTCAGGGGTTTCGAACGGTCTAGATCGGTTTAACGACTGATTCGGATCGAGCGAAATTCCAGGCCGTCACAGTAACCCTTGGATCTTCATGGTCAGACCTCTGTCACGTTTGAGGATTGGTTATTCTTGAACACATGTTTCCCGGTCCTATCGGACCTATATCCATCGGCTCCGAAGAGAACGATATATCTGAGGCGCCTCGCAATCCAACAACCACATAGGTAAAATAACAACAATGTCAGGGCTAGTAAAACGCTGACACCAACCATAGCTAGAAAGAAACGCCGTGCACTCCCTGCAGTCACGATCCCGTTTTGACTCATACCAAGGTGTGAGGCTCGCGAATTAACGCCATACACAAAGCTACGTTGTATCAAAGCTGTGCTTTGATCATCAACCACAAGACTCTGCTTTTCAACAAAAGCCTTGATCACTACATCTCAGCATGCCACATAGGCAATTCATGCCATGCGACTGATATCTATCGATATATAACCTCTGAGCTCGTACGTCTTAGAGAAGGGCGTTAAGCAAGAGAATAAATTCTCCGCCGCTAAACAGATATATATTTAATAGAAATCAATCAACACAGAATAAAATCCAATGTCATACACACATCCATTTACAAGTTCGTTCTGGGTCTGAACGAAACAGGAGGCACCATATTCCTCGTCCCATATGTCCAATACAGAAAAGAGGCCCTCGAATATCCGTCGATCTCCAAGTACGTCTGGACGATCACCACTTATTACCTCGTCTTGGGTGTACAGCCCAATCAATACATCAGTAATCATCCAAATGATGTGAAGACCTCCGGTCTTCAACCACCGTATTCATCGTCGACTTATCGTCGAATCAGTTATTCAGAATGGGTATAAACCCGGCCTTTCTGAATAACTCGCGTATATAATAAACAAGTGCTATAAAAACACAATATACGCCTCATTCCAATTCTGAATATACTTTTATTCAAATATTCATTTACTTTGGGAAAGGTTCCTATTAATTTATCAATGATAAATTCTTTAAATTTATTCTTTAATCTTTCTTTGGATGTCAATTCAAACCATGTTACGGTTTTCCAAACTAGTCGGGATTAGCGCAACTTAACGAAGTAATCATTTATTTTATTTCCCAATCCCAACCTATTCATCCCATGGAGCAAAACTGGTATTACCCCATAACGAACACCATGGTGTTATCGGTAAAATTAATTACCATTTCCCGTTCAAATCTAATTAAATATTTAACTATCGCTAGGAGCAAAACTGGCGATACTCCATTCTCGATCATTTCCCAAATTTGATAATTTAAATTATCAATTCTCATTTCAATCTAATTAAAGATTCATTAAAACACCACTTGGTTTTAATCTTTCCAAAAATCAATATTAATGATTATTTAACTTTGGAAACACAAACATGTCGCATCGACAATCTACACCATACTATTGATTTCTACCGATATATAACCTCTAAGCTCGTACGTCTCAGAGAAGGGTGTTGAGCAAGAGAATAAATTCTCCGCCACTAAACAGATGTATATTTAGTAGAGATCAACCATACAGTTCGAAATACAATGACAGATATGTGATCCTGCCTTTAACTGGGTTAAAGAACTAATGTCATTTAAAACACAGTTCACGATAAACCCAAATCACATTCCATTAATTATGGAATCTTCACGGAAAACAAATCAATATGTAATCGATATCAATTTCCGTATCCGACTAATAATATAAATGGAATAACGGCAAAGCCTTTTAAATTAAATATGTATTAACAGTCTTCCTCCACAGAAGTTCACATCGATTATCATCAAATCGAATTCCATTCAATTCCAATTTAATATATTAATTGGAAAACTTTACTTTGGAAAATCTCCGTTTAAATCTTAATAAAAAGATTTATAAATTCCAAATCACATTTCACTGTAAATCGGGTTAAAGAACGAATGTCGTTAAAAACACAGTTCACAATAAAACCAATTCACATTCCATTTCCAGTTCTAATTAAATGTTAATTAATTGGTAATTCTTCTTCAAATCTTGATTAAAAGATTTATTCTATTCAAACGGGGTTCAAGAACAATGATATTTAAGGCACCATTCACGAAAAACCCAAATCCCATTTGATATTAAATACAAGACTCTGAATAGAAAATTTATCGGCTTATATTCAATATCAAATTCTGAAACCCACAAATATCGTATTGGGATAACGATATATATATATATATATATATATATATATATATATATATATATCTTCCAAATTCCTACATAATATCTGTATAATCACGGAATCCAACTTTGAAATATTCCGAAGATAATTTCGATTCAAATCCATTCCAATTCATATATTGGAAATTCCGGTTATTTTTAAAATCATTTCAAATCCAATTTATTTATTTAAAAATATTGGATTTTCTAATTCTAGTTCATAACTAGTTCATTTCGATAAAAATATATTTTTATCTTTTCAAATATGGAATTTTTCATCCCAATTCTTTCCAAATCATTTATTATGATTTTACATAACTTATTGATATTTTTAATAATTTTATCAAGGCCCGTACAGTCGATTTCCATAAACGGCCATCGAACTGCACTTACATCGACCTTTTCCAAATTTGATTTGGATATAATTCCAAATCCAACCATTAGATTTCAAATCTATTATATTCGTTGGAAAGCTCTTTTCGATACGAAGCCAATGGTTCCGGTTTTAGGAGAATCCGACGGTCGGATCTCCCGTAATGTCCGTTCGAAGTCAATGGTCGAAATTCGCGAACTACCGCGGCGAGACGCATTCTATTCAGGCCATTATATAATATATATATATATATATATATATATTATACCATCGATTTCCATTTAAAACGTATTTTATAAATCGTTTTTAATTTGTTTTCAAAACAATTTCAACTTCATATTCAATTTTAAATCAAAATTGAATATTCCATATCATCGATATATAAATGATAGTATTTTCAAAACATTATATTTCAAAATCATTTCCTTTTCGATATTCATTATAGAAATGAATAAAGTCGATATAACTATCATTCACGTCAAAATGGCGTTAATCTAATTAACACGGCTTTATATATTGAAATATATTCGTGTCCATCCCAAATCGGACATCAAAATCAAATTTTGATCTTTTACTGAATATCATTTTAAAATATCCATTATTTTAAAATATTCCTTCTTTCTGAACTGGAATCAGACACAACCAATTACCATATAATATCATTATATGGATTCTATACACACATGTACACAACAACAATCAAACGCATTCAACCATCATTCAGAGTGCATTCTACACTGCATACGCATTAAATATAAATATTCAATGCTTACACAGCTTGTCAACTAATCGATTGACATACAACTAAATATTGGGATTAGTGTATGTCCAATATCATCCCAATATCCGTGTGGGGTTTCAATCAACAAATAATGAATTTTATTTGTGCAGTTGGGCGATGTGTAAAATTTATCGTCCCAATCAATATCAGTCAAATGTGTGTACATAAACAAATCATTCAATTTGTTTATGAATATTTATTTTATTAATATACATGTTAAAAATTATATTTTTAACTATAAAATATTTTATTCCATTCTACATCACAATCAATTTTCGCAACACAATCAAACAAACAAACAAGTCGTCCATGGTCTGTGGACGACGGGTGTCAGGTTCTGCTAAGCACCGTCTGCATCCTAGTATATATTTTAACCAGAAAATTAAATTAAAGTGAGAAGTTCTCACCTTTGGGATCCACTCTGTCATTCTTTAAAAGCAAAGAAGATGAGCACCTCTTCGACTACTGCCTTAAGCGAACACGATATCCTACACGATTGATTTTTATTAATAACATTCATAAGCTAAAAATCATATTTTTAACCCGCTACTTCATATATAAAAATCTAATTTTTATATTGCTACTTCATTATAAAAATCGAATTTTAATATTGTTAATCTATAAATAAAAATCATATTTTTATAATTTCTCTTTCATGATTAAAAATATATTTTTATATACATAAAAATTATACCTTTTCTCCAATTAAAAATCAAATCTTTATTCTTTATTCACACAAAGAAAAATCTAATCTTTATACTTCACTCATGACATTCATACGATAAAAATTATATATTTATCCACTAAAAATCGTATGTGAAAACCCGTAACTTCCCCGTAAAGGAAAGCGACGGATAGTTCGAGAACAAGCCACAACAGAACGCATATAAAAGAACATTTCATTGTATATTACAACAATGCATCAGATTACAAGAATATACAGAGTATGAATAAATATTACACAGAAATATCAGAGATTTAAATTACATTTAAATACATAGCAGCGGAAAATAATACAATATACAACTAGAAGGGGATATACGGATACAAAGCTTTCCGGATATCGTTCCAGCTGTAAACCAGGATCCTGTGAATATAAATCTGCAAAACCAAAACTACTAGCTGCCCGTGTCAAAATAAGGGCACCCAGAGTTTAGGTTAAAACAATAAACTCCAGGTCAGTCATGTGACTGGTGTGAGAACTAAAACAGTTATTAATTTTTATTTTAAATCATTAGGTAAATCAAGGGACCACGCCGTATAACACGGAACGGGTTTCCTCCCAAGAATACCAGTGCATAAAACAAACAGCGCAATGCTAAATAAAGAAAAATGAAGCTGTTATAAGACCCAGGTCCCATCACACAATGCAACGCAGTCGAGGATAGGGTTTTCCCTTATAACAGCCAAAGAATGCTTGATACGGTTAAAACAAATCGTTTGATACTATAGTCAGTGCATAGTGTATAAAACAACTTCAAATCATAAGTATCAATCATAGGCGGCATGAGCGCCCCATCCCACTATGTCGCCATACTAGGTTATACAATCAAAATCGCCAAGTCACGTATTTGGAAATTGGGTTTCCATCTATGAACCGAGGCAAAAGATAGTCCTCACCGATTCGAGACTGTCTAGCCCGAGCCTCAGGACCCAGACTCAGGTGGGCCCTTGGATCCTCAGGGCCGGTCCACCGATGTGGATTAAAATGCCTGAACATGCGTCTCCCCACCCTATGGGGTGTAAGTCTGGTCCGTCAGCCGACCAGAATGCATCGGCCGAAACCGATATAACTGAGGCGCCTCGCAACAGCAACAACCACATAAGTCAAACTCGTCAGGGCGTGTAAAACCACTGACGCCACTTCTAGCTAGAAAGAAACGCATGCCCTCCCTGACGTCCTCTCCCGTTTTTGGTTCATACCGGGTGTGAAACACGCGAGGTAAACGTTACACAAAGCTACGCCACAAAGGCCGTGCTTTGATCATCACCACAAGACTTTGCTTTTCAACAGAAGCCTCGATCAATTGCCACTTAGGCATGCCACACAGGCAATTCACTCCATGCGTTTGATATCCATCAATATATAACCCCTGAGCTCATACGTCTCAGAGAAGGGCGTTAAGCAAGAGAATAAATTCTCCGCCGCCAAACAGATATATATTTAATAGAGATCAATCACACAGACTAAAATCCAATGTCAGACACACAGTCCATTTACAAGTCCGTTCTGGGTCTGAACGAAACCGGAGGCACCTAGTACCCCGCATATCCATCGATCTCCAAGTACGTCTGGACGATCACTAACTGTTTCCATCTTCTTGGGTGTACAGCCCAATCAAGATCATCAGTAATCACCCAAACGACGTGAAGACTTCTGGTCTTCGACCGCCGTCTTCATCTTCGACTTATCGTCGTATCAGTTATTCAGAATGGGATAAACCCGGTCTTTCCGAATAACTCGCGTATATATTATAAAAGTGTTACACAAACACGACATACGCCTCATTCCAATTCATCAGTCACTAACAGTAAATTAATCAAGAAAATAATTCCCCAAATACTAACCCCGAAGGCCGAAACCAACATCAGATCAATATCCAGAAAACCATTCTGCTTGGCTAACCGACAGTTAGTTTCTAACTTTCACATTCATAGGGAAAGGTTCCCATTAATTTTATCCAAGATAAATTCCTTGAATTTATTCTTTATTCTATTTTTGAATCTCAATTCAAACTAGTCGGGATTAGCGACCCTTACCGAAGTAATCATTTGTTTTAATTTCCCAATCCCAACCTATTCATCCCATGAAGTAAAACTGGTTATACTTCATATCTAACACCACGGTGTTATCGGTAAATTCAATTACCATTTCACGTTCAAATCTAATTAAAGATTTAACTAACGCCTGGAGTAAAACTGGCGATACTCCATTTCGATTATTTCAATCTAATTAAAGATTCATTAAAACTCCACTTAGTTTTAATCTTCGACTGGGTTAAAGAATCAGTGTCATTTAAAAACACGGTTCACGATAAACCCAAAATCACATTCCATTAATTATTGGGTTAAAGAACGAGTGTTATTTAAAACACTGTTCACGATAAACCCAAAAATCAATATCAATTCAATTCCAATTAAACATTATTTAATTGGTACACTTCATTAAATCTAAATAAAAAGATTTAATCATTTCTCAACTGGGTTCAAGAACAGTGTTAGTGAAGACACCATTCACGAAAAACCCAAATCACATTTGATATTCAATATAAGGCTCTGAATAGAAAATATATCGGCTTATATTCAATATCAAATTCTACGATTAACAAATGTCGTATTGGAAATAACGATACAAATATATATCTTTCAAATTTCCATAACAACACCTGTATAATCACGAATTCCAACATCGAAATATTCCGAAGACAATTTCGATTCAAATCCACTCCAATGCGATCATTGGATATTCTGGTTATTCTTAAAACCCTTTTCTAATTCAATTTATTTATTTAAAAATAAATAGAATTTTAATTCTAGTTCAAAACTAGTTCATTTCGATAAAAATCTATTTTTATCTTTTCAAATATGGAGTTTTTCATCCCAATTCTTTCTAAATCATTTCTTATGATTTTACACAAATTATTACTATTTTTAATAATTTTATCAAGGCCCGTACAGTCGATTTCCATCAACGGCCATCGAACTGCACTTACAGCGACCTTTTTCAACTTTGATTTGGACATAATTCCAAATCCAACCGTTAGATTTCTAATTTCTAATATTCGTTAGAAAGCTCTTTTCGATACGAACCCAACGGTTCCGGTTTTAGGAGAATCCGACGGTCGGATCTCCCGTAATGTCCGTTTGAAATAAATGGTCGAAATTCACGAACTGCCGCGGCGCGGCGCGTTCTATTCAGGCCATTATATTATATATATAATATATATAATATATATATTTCGTCGATTTCTATTTAAAACGAATTATATGAATAGTTTTAAAATTCGTTTCAAAAGCAATTTCAACTTCCATTTCAATTCAAATCAAAATTGAATTCTTCTTTATAAATTCGTTTTAAAATTCATTTCTATTCAATTCAATTTGAATTCGTTTTCAATTCAATTTGAATTCGTTTTCAATTCAATTCATTTCGAAATCGTTATATATTCAATTCATTTCGAAATCGTTATATATTCAATTCATTTCGAAATCGTTATATATTCAATTCATTTCGAAATCGTTATATATTCAATTCATTTCGAAATCGTTATATATTCAATTCATTTCGAAATCGTTATATATTCAATTCATTTCGAAATCGTTATATATTCAATTCATTTCGAAATCGTTATATATTCAATTCATTTCGAAATCGTTATATATTCAATTCATTTCGAAATCGTTATATATTCAATTCATTTCGAAATCGTTATATATTCAATTCATTTCGAAATCGTTATATATTCAATTCATTTCGAAATCGTTATATATTCAATTCATTTCGAAATCGTTATATATTCAATTCATTTCGAAATCGTTTAAAATCGATATAAATATCGTTCACGTCAAAATGGCGTCAATCTAATCAACATGGCTTCATAAATTTCTATTTTCAAATATTCTATTTCAAATATTTCTTTTTCAAAATAGTTGTTATTATCAAAATATTTCGTTCAACACATGACCAATCTCAATGAATGAGTACTGTCAACACATGAACGTTTATTTTATATTGATAAAGATGTAAATTTTATTACTAAAATATTTCGTTCAACACATGACCAATCTCAATGAATGAGTACTGTCAACACATGAACGTTTATTTTATATTGATAAAGATGTAAATTTTATTACTAAAATATTTCGTTCAACACATGACCAATCTCAATGAATGAGTACTGTCAACACATGAACTTTTATTTTATAATATTCTTTATTTTCTAAACTGGAATGAGGCCCAATCAATTACCATATAATGTTAATTATATGGATTTTCATACAACACATGTATATCATAGCATTGAAAAATAATCAACCATCAACCAAAGTGCACTACACTGTATAAGCATCAAATATAGATATCTAACGCTTATAACAGCATGTCAATCAATCGATCGACATATTTAATCAATCAGGATGAGTGAACTGCATATTTCATCCTAACACCCGTGTGGGGTTTCAAACAATCAAACACAGATTTTTATTCGTGCAGTTGGGCGATGTGTAAAATTTATCGACCCAATCAATGTCCTTCAAATAGGTGTACATAAACAAACCGTCGGGTTTGTAAATGAATATTTATTTATTCACATTCCCTATATTCATATTCACGTTAAAAATTATATTTTTAACGATAAAACATTTTATTTTAACTTATGAATTTCTATTCAATTCATTTATTCAATAAAATGATATTTTTATTTTTCTAACATATTTTAGAAAATTTCGGCGGCATAACGGCACGATACTAGAAACGGGACGAGGCCTAACCTTGTCCCCGGTCTAGTGAAGGCCCACGCCATTCACACATCAATCAATTCAATTTCATCTCACCAAACAATTCAATTCAAACAAATAATCCAACTAATCTATGCAACCAAACAAACAAGTCCATGGTCTGTGGACGATTGTGTCGGGTGCTACTAAGCACCGTCTGCATCCTAGTATATATATATAACTAGAAAAGAAATCGAAAGGTGAGAAATTCTCACATATAGCTATCCTAGCTCCACGGCACTTCTTTGATAGAAATCTTCATCGCTATCGCATCTTCGTCATCTTCGTTGCCCGGATCCTCTACATATGTAAAAATCGAATTTTTAGTTCGCTATTCAACATATAAAAATCGAATTTTTAGTTCGCTATTCAATATATAAAAATCGAATTTTTAGTTCGCTATTCAATATATAAAAATCGAATTTTTAGTTCGCTATTCAATATATAAAAATCGAATTTTTAGTTCGCTATTCAATATATAAAAATCGAATTTTTAGTTCGCTATTCAATATATAAAAATCGAATTTTTAGTTCGCTATTCAATATATAAAAATCGAATTTTTATTTCGAAGTTCACTATATAAAAATCATATTTTTAGTTCGCTATTCAATATATAAAAATCGAATTTTTATTTCGAAGTTCACTATATAAAAATCATATTTTTAGTTCGCTATTCAATATATAAAAATCGAATTTTTATTTCGAAGTTCACTATATAAAAATCATATTTTTAGTTCGCTATTCAATATATAAAAATCGAATTTTTATTTCGAAGTTCACTATATAAAAATCATATTTTTATTTCGCTATTCAATATATAAAAATCGAATTTTTAGTTCGCTATTCAATATATAAAAATCTGATTTTTATCACTTTAACTTCATGTTAAAAATATTGCCTTTTCATATATAAAATTCCTATCTTAGCTTTTAAAATAAATTTTCAGTTTTTAAATGAACAAATTTTCAGTTTTAACATTATATATATAAATCAGTTTTAACATTATATAAAAAAAATCAGTTAAACATTATATAAAAAAATCAGTTAAACATTATATAAAAAAAATCAGTCAAACATTATATAAAAAAAATCAGTCAAACATTATATATAAAAAATCAGTCAAACATTATATAAAAAAATCAGTTAAACATTTATATAAAAAATCAGTTAAACATTTATATAAAAAATCAGTTAAACATTTATTTATATAAAGTAAAAATAAAATAAATAAGTAAAAAAAACTTACAGGGGGGCTCGTCGACGGCTCGGAGGGGATGCGGGGTGGGGGCGCGCCTCCTGGCGGCGGTCGATCTCTGGTGGGTCCAACGGGGGTGGGCGAGGCTGCTGCTCGATTCGGTTGCGGTGGGGGGGGGATGCGCGGCGCCTTGGGCGGCGCGTGGCCAGGCCACGATGGCCTCCGGTGGAGGAGCGACAGCTCCTCCCCTTTCTTTTCTTTTTTTTTTTTTTTTTTTTTGTGGATTGGATCGAATGAAATAGGGGGGGGCCAGAACGATTTTAAGGGGAGGAGGGTTTTCTTTTTCTTTTTATTTTATTTTTTTATTATTTAATTATTTTATTTTTATAAAAAGTTGACTTTTACATACGACCTCTAAACGAGGTCCATCGCCTGTCGTCCATAGCGTTTTACCCCCATTCTGTACACAATGGGATATGTATCGTAGGCTGATTCGGCTGTTACAATCAGTTTCCGTTGAATTTACATTTAAATCACTTTATTGAATTTTAAACGTACGTTTCAAATTACCGGGGTCACATACTAACTAGAAAAATTCCAGAAAAATATTTTCTAGCTTCGTATTGACGATGCGGTCCTAACAAAACTAGTTTCGTCGAATTCTGAAACCGTTGGAAAAATGACCATTTTCCAGTCGATTAAAATCAACTGAAACTGGTCAAACGCGTTTTCCTTTGCCACGCTCACATCTTGATTCGAAAAATTATGAAATTTGAAGTCTAGCAATAGTTTAACATCACGGACCCAACAAAACTGGTTTCGTCGAAATCCGAGGTCGTTTGCAAAATGTCCATTTTTAAGGGCCTGAATTCCATAGCGACTATTCAGAATTTTCAACTGGACATATCTTTTGACTCCCGCTATGAAATTTTGATTTTTCGGATTCATTGGAAAGATATTATCAATTAGATCCTAACATTTTTGGTTTCACTAAAATCCGGATTGTTTTGCACCCGGTACGTTCAATTGAAGTTTGAAATCGAATTATCGAACTACCGCGCCATTTTCAATTCCTTTTATAATTTTTTATAATTATATATATTCTAACGACGACGCGTATAAATATATACGTCGAACTTTATATTGAAAATTAATTTCACGTCGATATTATTTAAAATAATTCATTTTAAATAAACAAAATTCGCTAAAATGGCCAAAATAAAAATTTTAAACTGGCCCAGATTTTCCGGGTTATTACAATCTCCCCCACTTAAAACTTTTCGTCCCCGAAAAGGAACAAAGTCGAAAGTGGTTTGATCATTCAACTCTACATTCGATCTGGCTTGCATTCTCCAACTCTTTAGTTTCTGAGAATTCTCAAAATTTCAAAAATTTGGCTAACACCCTAAATTTTCGAAAAATTTCGCCATAACCTCCCCTGCACCGGGAGCATCGGGGAATTTCAAATAGCTTCCCCGGTCCTTCAGATCTCAAAAAGAAAAAGAAAAAGCCAAGCGGCTAGCCAATAGGCTCACAAAATCATCATCACCCAAACAAAACAGGAAATTATGTAGTAAACATGTACCTATTTGTCGGGCAAACAAATTTTATTCTCTGGCTCTAGCCTCCTTGCTATGACCTGTTCAACATAAGTATATGTATATGCAAGCAAATGCGACCAATTTTCAATATAATCCAATATTTGATTCAATTAGGCGTAATGGTTCAAAATTATCAAACAATTAAACAAACAACACAAACATCAATCCATTTGTGAATTAGAGTTTCAAATTCATAATTTTGATATATATAAAGAAAATCATGTTTTGATGCCAAATTACAACAATAAGCCCTATCTAATTTTGGTTCTCACACCAATCAATAGGAAATATATAGAAATCACACCTTCGGAGCACGAACATAAATATTGATGATGCCATGGTCATTATCAACATCATCTCCGGGCGACTAGGGTGTGATGCTATATCTATCCAATATATTAAAACTTCGAATACACGCTAGCTGGGCGCATACGCAAAAATCTTTATATTTTGGATTGTCCTAATCAATATAAAATAAATAATCAAATACGAACAATTGATTTAAATTTTCAAAACAAAATTTGTTTTCATTTTTTTTTTAAAAATATACTCTTCACACTCGTTCTAGGATACTACTGATCCTATCTCTAACGAGTCATTCCTATTGGATAGTACTAATCCAATATCTGATGAATTCTTTCGTATGATTCTAATGTGCCTTGTTCTCTGAGCTTTGTAAACCAAAGCTCTGATACCAACTGTGAAAACCCGTAACTTCCCCGTAAAGGAAAGCGACGGATAGTTCGAGAACAAGCCACAACAGAACGCATATAAAAGAACATTTCATTGTATATTACAACAATGCATCAGATTACAAGAATATACAGAGTATGAATAAATATTACACAGAAATATCAGAGATTTAAATTACATTTAAATACATAGCAGCGGAAAATAATACAATATACAACTAGAAGGGGATATACGGATACAAAGCTTTCCGGATATCGTTCCAGCTGTAAACCAGGATCCTGTGAATATAAATCTGCAAAACCAAAACTACTAGCTGCCCGTGTCAAAATAAGGGCACCCAGAGTTTAGGTTAAAACAATAAACTCCAGGTCAGTCATGTGACTGGTGTGAGAACTAAAACAGTTATTAATCTTTATTTTAAATCATTAGGTAAATCAAGGGACCACGCCGTATAACACGGAACGGGTTTCCTCCCAAGAATACCAGTGCATAAAACAAACAGCGCAATGCTAAATAAAGAAAAATGAAGCTGTTATAAGACCCAGGTCCCATCACACAATGCAACGCAGTCGAGGATAGGGTTTTCCCTTATAACAGCCAAAGAATGCTTGATACGGTTAAAACAAATCGTTTGATACTATAGTCAGTGCATAGTGTATAAAACAACTTCAAATCATAAGTATTAATCATAGGCGGCATGAGCGCCCCATCCCACTATGTCGCCATACTAGGTTATACAATCAAAATCGCCAAGTCACGTATTTGGAAATTGGGTTTCCATCTATGAACCGAGGCAAAAGATAGTCCTCACCGATTCGAGACTGTCTAGCCCGAGCCTCAGGACCCAGACTCAGGTGGGCCCTTGGATCCTCAGGGCCGGTCCACCGATGTGGATTAAAATGCCTGAACATGCGTCTCCCCACCCTATGGGGTGTAAGTCTGGTCCGTCAGCCGACCAGAATGCATCGGCCGAAACCGATATAACCGAGGCGCCTCGCAACAGCAACAACCACATAAGTCAAACTCGTCAGGGCATGTAAAACCACTGACGCCACTTCTAGCTAGAAAGAAACGCATGCCCTCCCTGACGTCCTCTCCCGTTTTTGGTTCATACCGGGTGTGAAACACGCGAGGTAAACGTTACACAAAGCTACGCCACAAAGGCCGTGCTTTGATCATCACCACAAGACTTTGCTTTTCAACAGAAGCCTCGATCAATTGCCACTTAGGCATGCCACACAGGCAATTCACTCCATGCGTTTGATATCCATCAATATATAACCCCTGAGCTCATACGTCTCAGAGAAGGGCGTTAAGCAAGAGAATAAATTCTCCGCCGCCAAACAGATATATATTTAATAGAGATCAATCACACAGACTAAAATCCAATGTCAGACACACAGTCCATTTACAAGTCCGTTCTGGGTCTGAACGAAACCGGAGGCACCTAGTACCCCGCATATCCATCGATCTCCAAGTACGTCTGGACGATCACTAACTGTTTCCATCTTCTTGGGTGTACAGCCCAATCAAGATCATCAGTAATCACCCAAACGACGTGAAGACTTCTGGTCTTCGACCACCGTCTTCATCTTCGACTTATCGTCGTATCAGTTATTCAGAATGGGATAAACCCGGTCTTTCCGAATAACTCGCGTATATATTATAAAAGTGTTACACAAACACGACATACGCCTCATTCCAATTCATCAGTCACTAACAGTAAATTAATCAAGAAAATAATTCCCCAAATACTAACCCCGAAGGCCGAAACCAACATCAGATCAATATCCAGAAAACCATTCTGCTTGGCTAACCGACAGTTAGTTTCTAACTTTCACATTCATAGGGAAAGGTTCCCATTAATTTTATCCAAGATAAATTCCTTGAATTTATTCTTTATTCTATTTTTGAATCTCAATTCAAACTAGTCGGGATTAGCGACCCTTACCGAAGTAATCATTTGTTTTAATTTCCCAATCCCAACCTATTCATCCCATGAAGTAAAACTGGTTATACTTCATATCTAACACCACGGTGTTATCGGTAAATTCAATTACCATTTCACGTTCAAATCTAATTAAAGATTTAACTAACGCCTGGAGTAAAACTGGCGATACTCCATTTCGATTATTTCAATCTAATTAAAGATTCATTAAAACTCCACTTAGTTTTAATCTTCGACTGGGTTAAAGAATCAGTGTCATTTAAAAACACGGTTCACGATAAACCCAAAATCACATTCCATTAATTATTGGGTTAAAGAACGAGTGTTATTTAAAACACTGTTCACGATAAACCCAAAAATCAATATCAATTCAATTCCAATTAAACATTATTTAATTGGTACACTTCATTAAATCTAAATAAAAAGATTTAATCATTTCTCAACTGGGTTCAAGAACAGTGTTAGTGAAGACACCATTCACGACAAACCCAAATCACATTTGATATTCAATATAAGGCTCTGAATAGAAAATATATCGGCTTATATTCAATATCAAATTCTACGATTAACAAATGTCGTATTGGAAATAACGATACAAATATATATCTTTCAAATTTCCATAACAACACCTGTATAATCACGAATTCCAACATCGAAATATTCCGAAGACAATTTCGATTCAAATCCACTCCAATGCGATCATTGGATATTCTGGTTATTCTTAAAACCCTTTTCTAATTCAATTTATTTATTTAAAAATAAATAGAATTTTAATTCTAGTTCAAAACTAGTTCATTTCGATAAAAATCTATTTTTATCTTTTCAAATATGGAGTTTTTCATCCCAATTCTTTCTAAATCATTTCTTATGATTTTACACAAATTATTACTATTTTTAATAATTTTATCAAGGCCCGTACAGTCGATTTCCATCAACGGCCATCGAACTGCACTTACAGCGACCTTTTTCAACTTTGATTTGGACATAATTCCAAATCCAACCGTTAGATTTCTAATTTCTAATATTCGTTAGAAAGCTCTTTTCGATACGAACCCAACGGTTCCGGTTTTAGGAGAATCCGACGGTCGGATCTCCCGTAATGTCCGTTTGAAATAAATGGTCGAAATTCACGAACTGCCGCGGCGCGGCGCGTTCTATTCAGGCCATTATATTATATATATAATATATATAATATATATATTTCGTCGATTTCTATTTAAAACGAATTATATGAATAGTTTTAAAATTTGTTTCAAAAGCAATTTCAACTTCCATTTCAATTCAAATCAAAATTGAATTCTTCTTTATAAATTCGTTTTAAAATTCATTTCTATTCAATTCAAATTTCAATTCAATTTGAATTCGTTTTCAATTCAATTTGAATTCGTTTTCAATTCAATTCATTTCGAAATCGTTATATATTCAATTCATTTCGAAATCGTTATATATTCAATTCATTTCGAAATCGTTATATATTCAATTCATTTCGAAATCGTTATATATTCAATTCATTTCGAAATCGTTATATATTCAATTCATTTCGAAATCGTTATATATTCAATTCATTTCGAAATCGTTATATATTCAATTCATTTCGAAATCGTTATATATTCAATTCATTTCGAAATCGTTATATATTCAATTCATTTCGAAATCGTTTAAAATCGATATAAATATCGTTCACGTCAAAATGGCGTCAATCTAATCAACACGGCTTCATAAATTTCTATTTTCAAATATTCTATTTCAAATATTTCTTTTTCAAAATAGTTGTTATTATCAAAATATTTCGTTCAACACATGACCAATCTCAATGAATGAGTACTGTCAACACATGAACGTTTATTTTATATTGATAAAGATGTAAATTTTATTACTAAAATATTTCGTTCAACACATGACCAATCTCAATGAATGAGTACTGTCAACACATGAACGTTTATTTTATATTGATAAAGATGTAAATTTTATTACTAAAATATTTCGTTCAACACATGACCAATCTCAATGAATGAGTACTGTCAACACATGAACTTTTATTTTATAATATTCTTTATTTTCTAAACTGGAATGAGGCCCAATCAATTACCATATAATGTTAATTATATGGATTTTCATACAACACATGTATATCATAGCATTGAAAAATAATCAACCATCAACCAAAGTGCACTACACTGTATAAGCATCAAATATAGATATCTAACGCTTATAACAGCATGTCAATCAATCGATCGACATATTTAATCAATCAGGATGAGTGAACTGCATATTTCATCCTAACACCCGTGTGGGGTTTCAAACAATCAAACACAGATTTTTATTCGTGCAGTTGGGCGATGTGTAAAATTTATCGACCCAATCAATGTCCTTCAAATAGGTGTACATAAACAAACCGTCGGGTTTGTAAATGAATATTTATTTATTCACATTCCCTATATTCATATTCACGTTAAAAATTATATTTTTAACGATAAAACATTTTATTTTAACTTATGAATTTCTATTCAATTCATTTATTCAATAAAATGATATTTTTATTTTTCTAACATATTTTAGAAAATTTCGGCGGCATAACGGCACGATACTAGAAACGGGACGAGGCCTAACCTTGTCCCCGGTCTAGTGAAGGCCCACGCCATTCACACATCAATCAATTCAATTTCATCTCACCAAACAATTCAATTCAAACAAATAATCCAACTAATCTATGCAACCAAACAAACAAGTCCATGGTCTGTGGACGATTGTGTCGGGTGCTACTAAGCACCGTCTGCATCCTAGTATATATATATAACTAGAAAAGAAATCGAAAGGTGAGAAATTCTCACATATAGCTATCCTAGCTCCACGGCACTTCTTTGATAGAAATCTTCATCGCTATCGCATCTTCGTCATCTTCGTTGCCCGGATCCTCTACATATGTAAAAATCGAATTTTTAGTTCGCTATTCAACATATAAAAATCGAATTTTTAGTTCGCTATTCAATATATAAAAATCGAATTTTTAGTTCGTTATTCAATATATAAAAATCGAATTTTTAGTTCGCTATTCAATATATAAAAATCGAATTTTTAGTTCGCTATTCAATATATAAAAATCGAATTTTTAGTTCGCTATTCAATATATAAAAATCGAATTTTTAGTTCGCTATTCAATATATAAAAATCGAATTTTTATTTCGAAGTTCACTATATAAAAATCATATTTTTAGTTCGCTATTCAATATATAAAAATCGAATTTTTATTTCGAAGTTCACTATATAAAAATCATATTTTTAGTTCGCTATTCAATATATAAAAATCGAATTTTTATTTCGAAGTTCACTATATAAAAATCATATTTTTAGTTCGCTATTCAATATATAAAAATCGAATTTTTATTTCGAAGTTCACTATATAAAAATCATATTTTTATTTCGCTATTCAATATATAAAAATCGAATTTTTAGTTCGCTATTCAATATATAAAAATCTGATTTTTATCACTTTAACTTCATGTTAAAAATATTGCCTTTTCATATATAAAATTCCTATCTTAGCTTTTAAAATAAATTTTCAGTTTTTAAATGAGCAAATTTTCAGTTTTAACATTATATATATAAATCAGTTTTAACATTATATAAAAAAAATCAGTTAAACATTATATAAAAAAATCAGTTAAACATTATATAAAAAAAATCAGTCAAACATTATATAAAAAAATCAGTCAAACATTATATAAAAAAAATCAGTCAAACATTATATAAAAAATCAGTTAAACATTTATATAAAAAATCAGTTAAACATTTATATAAAAAATCAGTTAAACATTTATATAAAAAATCAGTTAAACATTTATTTATATAAAGTAAAAATAAAATAAATAAGTAAAAAAAACTTACAGGGGGGCTCGTCGACGGCTCGGAGGGGATGCGGGGTGGGGGCGCGCCTCCTGGCGGCGGTCGATCTCTGGTGGGTCCAACGGGGGTGGGCGAGGCTGCTGCTCGATTCGGTTGCGGTGGGGGGGGGATGCGCGGCGCCTTGGGCAGCGCGTGGCCAGGCCACGATGGCCTCCGGTGGAGGAGCGACAGCTCCTCCCCTTTCTTTTCTTTTTTTTTTTTTTTTTTTGTGGATTGGATCGAATGAAATAGGGGGGGCCAGAACGATTTTAAGGGGAGGAGGGTTTTCTTTTTCTTTTTATTTTATTTTTTTATTATTTAATTATTTTATTTTTATAAAAAGTTGACTTTTACATACGACATCTAAACGAGGTCCATCGCCTGTCGTCCATAGCGTTTTACCCCCATTCTGTACACAATGGGATATGTATCGTAGGCTGATTCGGCTGTTACAATCAGTTTCCGTTGAATTTACATTTAAATCACTTTATTGAATTTTAAACGTACGTTTCAAATTACCGGGGTCACATACTAACTAGAAAAATTCCAGAAAAATATTTTCTAGCTTCGTATTGACGATGCGGTCCTAACAAAACTAGTTTCGTCGAATTCTGAAACCGTTGGAAAAATGACCATTTTCCAGTCGATTAAAATCAACTGAAACTGGTCAAACGCGTTTTCCTTTGCCACGCTCACATCTTGATTCGAAAAATTATGAAATTTGAAGTCTAGCAATAATTTAACATCACGGACCCAACAAAACTGGTTTCGTCGAAATCCGAGGTCGTTTGCAAAATGTCCATTTTTAAGGGCCTGAATTCCATAGCGACTATTCAGAATTTTCAACTGGACATATCTTTTGACTCCCGCTATGAAATTTTGATTTTTCGGATTCATTGGAAAGATATTATCAATTAGATCCTAACATTTTTGATTTCACTAAAATCCGGATTGTTTTGCACCCGGTACGTTCAATTGAAGTTTGAAATCGAATTATCGAACTACCGCGCCATTTTCAATTCCTTTTATAATTTTATATAATTATATATATTCTAACGACGACGCGTATAAATATATACGTCGAACTTTATATTGAAAATTAATTTCACGTCGATATTATTTAAAATAATTCATTTTAAATAAACAAAATTCGCTAAAATGGCCAAAATAAAAATTTTAAACTGGCCCAGATTTTCCGGGTTATTACATCGTATTTTTACATAACTAAAAATCGATCCTTTTTATAGCTAAAGATCTTATCTTTGTGTGATTAAAAATCTAATCTTTTCGTATTTGAAAATATAAATTTTTCTATTATAAAATATAACCTTTTCATATTATAAAAATCTAATCTTTTTTTTTTTTTGTAAAAATCAAATCTTTTCATATGCAAAAATCATATTTTTTATTATTCTTCTATGCAAATAAAAATCATATTTTAGTTACGCCATCACATATATAAAAACCGTAATTTTATTCTATTAAAAATCATGTTTTTATATTCTAAAAATCATATCTATTTATTTCCAAAAAACATATAATCTTTTCATTGTTATTCATATATAAAATCAGATCCAAACATTGTTCACAGAAAATAAATAAACAAATTAAATTAAAAAACTTACTGTGTTTTCAGCGAGAGAGGGGGTCCTTCCGTGCGTTGGCGTCGGTCTGCGGAGGTGGGGGAAGGCGCAGGGGGTGGTGGACCTGAGGGGAAGGCGGCACGTCGGGTTTTGGGTCTCAGCGGGGCTAGGGTTTGGGTCTGGGCGGTTTTTATTGGCGAAGGGGGAGAGAGGTAGCGGAGGAAAGGAGCGAGGAGGAGGGAGGCTCGCAGGAGCGCAGCGGCACTGGGCGCGACGGCCGTAGCCTGGGCGGCGACGGCGACTTGTTTAGGGCATGACGCCCTTTCCCCCCTTTTTTATTTCTTTTTTCTTTTGAAATCGATCCAGAGAGAAAGAATGTAGGGGGGTTTGACTAAGTTTTATAATAATTATTTTATTTTTATTTTAAATTTATAAAATGTTGAATTTTCATTTCATCTCCAATTTGAAACCAGCGACTGTCGCCCCGAGCGTAATACCGCCATTCCGAACACAATGGGATATGTCTGGTAAGCTGATTCGACTATTTCGATCAATTTCCGTCAAAATCAAAATATAAATCTATATATTGAATTTGAACGTACATTTCCATTTACTGGGGCCACATACGACCCCAAAAATTCCAGAAAAATAAATCTGGCTACGTTTTGACGATACGGTCCTAACAAAACTAATTTCATTGAATTTGGAGACCGTTTGAAAAATGGTCATTTTCTGGTCGATCCAAATTGACTGAAACTGTCAACACGTTTTACTTCACCATGCTCACATATTGATCCCAAAAATTATGAAAATTGGAATCTAGCAATAACTTGACATTCCGGATTCAACAAAAGTGGTTTCGTCAAAAACGGAGGTCGTTTGCAAAATTTCTATTTTTAAGGGCTATATATTTCCATAGCGACTATTCTGAATTTTCAACTGGACATAACTTTTTATTCCCGCTATGAAATTTGGATTTTTCGGATTCATTGGAAAGATATTTTAAAATAGATTCAAATATTATTGGTTTCACCAAATTCTGGTTTATTTTGAATCATGTACATTCTTTTGAAATTTGAAATCGAATTTTCAAACTACCGTGCCATTTTCAATTCCTTTTATAATTAAAAATAAAGATTTATATTCTAACTTCGAATCAAATAAATATATACGTTCTAATTCTATTCAAATTAAATTTATCGACGTTATTATTTAAAATAAATCATTTTAAATACTCAAAACTCATTAAAATTGCCAAGATAAAAATTTTAAATTGGTTTTGATTTTCTGGGTTGTTACAACATGCAAGGTCATCCTAATTATTTATAAATCTAACTCATGTTCAAGCTACATGCATGAACATAATCACACCATAGGATAAATCAAAATGTAACATTTTAACTCGAAAATTATCTTAATAGGAATGTACCTTTTTATGTTCAACCACGGTGTGACTTGTACGACCATTGTGATGACTAAATTGTATAGTGATCTTTTTTTTTTGGCCTAGCTCTCTTCTTTAGCATGCAACGGGTTTTGCTTCGTTTTTCAAGAATCCATCCCAATCTTCTAGGCTAACTTTTGGAGGACGGTTTTTCTTCCTATCTTCGTCATTATCAAACTTTCATAGTATCCAATCCTCGATTCGCTTTTGTATCTCCTAAATGACTCGTACATTTTTTTAAACAAAGCTGTTTTGCATCTGACTCTAGCTCAGAAAATGTCTATATATGATGAAGATAAAAAAAATCTCAATGCAGTTATAATAAAAGATTTCACCAAAAATGTGCTAATATAAAAGGAAAGAAATCATGTCTTCCTATGTATGGGTTTTGAAACAGCACTCAATTAAACGATACAATAAACATGTCAAATTGCCCTAAATATTCATGGAGACTTTATTAGTAACAAGCAAGTTTCAAATACAATAATTTTGCACTCTTTAGTCATATTGGACAAGTCCCAAAATTAAACAGTTTGAAGGGTATGAGGCAATAGACCCGACCTTTTTTCGCCCTCCAGACATGATTCTTAAAAAGAAAATCCATAGCACTTAGCATTAATCGACTAATGAATCCATTTACTGTGACAACTTTGGTGATATTCATTCATGAATACAGATATGGTAACAAAATACAGATATGGTACAAAATTTTTTATGAAACCCAACTGCATTTTTGTATCATATATGTATTTTTATTTAGTAAAGAATGACTGGATATCAGTACTCATGAAATGACTATCTACTTGACTGGATAGCAAGTATAAACAATTGAAGAATCATAATTTATTACATATTTGAATTTTGATTGTGATCTACTAACTCTTCCCATTTTTTATCTACATGCATGCTTAAAACAAACGTTATTATATATGCAAAAAGAACTGATATAAAATTTGGTTGAAGTGTCAAGCATATAGTTATGAAGATCCAAATGAATCTCGTACATGAATCTACGTGCAAATAGTTATATATTTTGACCTAAATATTCATGAAAGATATATATAATAACGCATGAAAATATATAGGAAAAAATAAGTAGACAAAAAAGAGGAAAGATATCAACGAATCAATGCACACAGTGACACACTGGGACAAGTCAGCTCCAGAATGATATGGCTGTCTTAAATCTGTGACACAATCTACAACTTCAACATTTTCTAATCATTTAGAACCTCTAGTTTCATTTGTTTACTTGATGCATAAAACACAATTTTGAAAATGAAATACAGATTCCAAAATAATAGTTGAATGCTAGCATATAAAAATTATTTGCAAGTACAAACTACAATGAATTTAACAAAGGATTACCCTAAAGTAGTTGACAATATAGTAGATGTTCAAATTATGAATATGCAAGTAATTTGATGCAACCTGCTAAACTATGTTAGCCTGAGTACATATTCAATTAGTTATGTTAAAACTGAAGACGCAAACAATATAACAGTGCTACCTAAATAACTTACGTTTGCGTGAAGGGTAACATTTCGAATAGGATTATCAAGAGCTAGAAACTCAGTTTCTGAATAGCTAGTCAAAAGATGTATAGTAAAAACTCATCTCTGTGCAGTATAAAAACATAAACAAATTGTCTTATACTTGATTTGCATGATCAAAAAGTGATTAAATTTTTTAATAATAGCAAGGCAGGGTATGGCAATAACATCAAGAATTGGAATCTTTTCAAGTAGGGTGGTAGATATTACAGAGAGAGGATAGTATAATATGGTAACAAAAACTCGTATCCCCATCTTAGGGTCTGAAATATAAAAATTGAATATGATGGTAGTAAATTGAAGGATATGTGTCGAGATGCACAAGGGACATTAGTTATCTAAGTCTATGGATATATGCAAATGGAAGAAAGCTCGATTCCAAACTGTCGGTATGAACCAAATTTGTCATAGCTCAAGATAATATATGAATTATCAACATTAGACTCATTATATGGTTGTAAACAAAAATTGTTGAAAAGCTTATTGAAACACAAATTGGTAATTATGAACTTGACTGAAGTTAAGACATGGAAGCAATGTATTAAATGGTCATCTAGACATCGCTTACACGACATTTCTCACATCACTTACACTATGTTAGGATTTCAGGTAGAAAACCTGGATATGTAATGTAAGCGATGATAGGAGAATACAATCCATGAATGGAACTGCTTGGTGACAACAGCTGATGCAAGAATTTGTCCTTCTACAGCAGGTAGAATACGTAAACCCAAAGCAATTACACAGTGAAGTGAAATATAATACAAAAATAATGTGCAGATATGCCAGCCTCCATAATCGATAATGCTAGTTCTGATGCTGACACAGTTCGACGAGTATTAGTTAAGCATCAAAACAAAGATGAGCTTTCTGAGGAAATGTAGCACACATGTGTTGAATTTTATGATTATTAGTTCACCATGTATAATTATGCAAACAAAATCACAATTGACAATGAATCAGAACTGAAGTAATGAAGTAGAACAATTACATTCCTACGAAATCAGTTTAAAAAAATAATAAAAAAATCAAACAAATCCTCAACCATGTTCACAGATGCAAAAAAAAAAGGATGATGATGGCAATTTACAATATACTTTAGGAGAATTCTCTTAAGAACCAATTATTCATTTTCTAGCTTGTTTAATTCAGATACTGTTATTTCTCAATTTGTACCCATGACATGCAGGAAAATTAATATTGGATATAAAACATATTATGTATGCCAGGTGCAGATGTGTCACTAAAATATTATTTAAAACATAACTAGTGCAAAATATAACTATTAATGTATAATTTCTTAAAAACAGACAAAAAGCAAACTAAACATAGTTGTGATGGCTTACCCGCAATTCATTCCAAACGTCATCTTTACATTTCTTAGGTACTTTATCCCAACTTTCATATGATATTGGCACGTGAATTCATACCAATTTGCCAATTTTGCGGCCTATTTTTCTAGCATTATCTGAAATTGGCGCACCAAATGCATTTGCCTCAACTTTCTGGGACTGTGAAGATGACGAATGACTAACTGAACGGATCGAAGCTTCTGCGGCTTCTGACATTATTGCTGTATGAAATTTATTGTCAAAATCATTTGCAATCCATGGTAGTAATTCATGCTTCATACATATGCGATACATTCAAGCAGTCTATATTTAAATACTTAGCAATACATGCATGGGTTAATGAGGCATACAATGCACGCATCAAGCATTACATGGCATTAAAATTCATAACTTGAATGTCCATATGCAAGTCAATTCATTTCACCATTTGTATCCAACAAGTAGTAGAAGGATTGTGATCTGCATGCAGAATATGGACATATGTATGTTTTCAGTCTTACATGGATTGTGGACATATAAAGATGCAGTAGTGATGTGAAGATGATAGGATACAAAAAATTATAATAACATATTAACACAAGATATTGTACGTCAAATGAATAAAATAAAGATATAAGCAAGTATGTTACTTAGTTAGCTGTGAAATTAAGTTTAACAGCCTTCGAAAATCTAGAACATCAAGATAGGAAGATTTTATCCAATGTTTGGTACACTAAAATTGATAAGGTATTATGACCAAAAGAGAACAATTATTATTTGTATTCAAAGATCTGTAATAAATCAGGACATTTTCCAAGTTAAAAAAAATTGATAAGGTATTATGCCATTTGCATTCCTGCATTAGCAAGTTAAATTTGTCTTAACAACATTACATCTTTATATTGTTGGGAAAGTTGCATCTTTGCAGAAGCGGTCAGGATCTTATTCACCTAAATAAGCAAAGATGATTTATATGAAAAACAACATAGATATGAAATCAGATGCGCAAACAAGATATTCCACCCAACTACCCTCTTTATTGATTCAGCAATACAAATTTTGTTTACATACAATGGATCTACAACCAAAAAATAAAAAAAATACAAGAATCAATAACCTTATTGAGATAGGGAAAGAATTCTAGATGACTATAACTTTTATTGGAGAAGGAGAACAACGAAGAACAGTGGCAACCTTTGGATTAACTATTTCGGTCTTAATCCCATACTCTTAATCCAATCCTAGATGTTGAATATAGGAAAATAGAAGGCCTAGGCAAATATCCAATTTGCCCCTCATAAATATATGCAGAATAAAATTATTCATTTTTTTCCTTCTATGATACAATCAATCAATCAATTAACCAATCAGTCAAATTAATTAGTCAATTAATTAATTAATCAATCAATCAATTAATCAAATCAATCTTCATGTACATATGTGATTTCGTGTCACAAATCATAACACTCCACCTTGATATGAAATCACATCAAATGAACTTCTAACACCCAAGTCATCTAGCTCTTTCAACGATGTCTACTCTCAATTAAACCATTGCAAACACAACCCATCACCTACCAAAAAAAATGCATCTTCCCCTCGGGATGCACCATGCAATACTAACGGTCTAAAAATGCTTGTAATACCACAAGGATCTCCACCTTGTGGATTTCTCACATCGACACCCATCTACCACTTGATCTGAGCCCTTTCCTTGATCACTCCGGATCCCTCGAGCATCATCAACATGAAGACTTCTGTCTATACCATCAGCAGTGACCAAATTAACCTCTCTACCTTGCTGTGGACTAGGTTCTTCAACCGTCACTCGCCTTCCACAGTTGACCACAGAACCAACCAATCTATACAAGTTTCCTTCCTTCAATACACCTCTCATCACAACAAGACCACCCTTCTTCACTCTTAAAACTCCACCTCGAGTTTCATAAGTGCAACCACGACGATCCAACTGACCGAGAGAAATGAGGTTATGCGAACTCGCGGGTACATGCCTAACTCCAAAGACTTCTCTCACTACGCCATCATACATATGAAATCAGATAGATCCAGTAACACAAACTGGTAGCTCTACTCCATTGGTTGTTCTAATCACATCAACATTCTTCTCATAAGAAGAAAAATACTTCACATCCTTACAAATGTGAAAACTGGCTCCCGAATCCATCTTCCAAGGATTAACTTCGCTAAACGGGACATCACACGAAACATCACTAAAGGAACCTGCAGCAAGACCTACCTGTGCCTCATCACTACTACTATCACCATCCGCAACCTTCTTCTTGTTCCTCTGATAAGCATGGCAATCTTTGCATATGTGACCTTGCTTATTACAATAGTAACAAGTGATGGCACCTTTACCATTATCCCCTTTCTTCTTCCTCCTTGTATCATTCCCTGAGTCATTTGTTACCATAGCCTCACCTCGAACTGATTTCAAACCCAACCATTTTCTCCTTAGTTCTTCATTCAAAAGGCTGTTTCGTACCATTTCCAAAGAGATAGCTCCACTAGCATTGGAGTTACTCAATGAAACAACCAAAGTTTCCCAACTTTCTGAAAGCGAACTCATCATCAAAAGAGCCAGCAACTCATCATCAAAATTGACCTTTAGATTTGCCAATTGATTGATCACATTTTGAAGCTCATTCAAGTGCCCTGCAATAGATTTCTCCTCATTCAGTCTCAGCGGAACAAGCTTTCGAATCAGAAAAGCCTTACTTGTAGCACTCCTCGACTCATACAAAGATACCAACTTGTCCTACAAATCCTTCGCGGATTCACAACTAGCCACATGATGGAATACCGAATCATCAAGGTATTACCGAATCAAGGCAATCGCCTTCTTATTCATCTTCTTCCACATTCCCTCATCCACACCCGAGGGCTTCATCCCATTTCCATCATTCAGATCATGAAGAACATTGAGGTAAAGCATATCCTCCATCTTAGGCTTCCAGATCTCCCAATTTCTTCTGTCAAAAATAGTCATCTTCGGAAACGCCATCATATCCGACATCAAAAAAATGATTTTTATTTAATCTGAAATCACTCTAAGCTTTGCGATGATCTATCTCTGATACCAATTGTTAGGATAATTGTGCCTTTATGGAAGCGACCAGGATCGTATTCACCCAAATACTTAAAGATGATTTCTATGAAAAACAACATAGATATGAAATCACACGCGCAAATAAGATATTCCACCCAACCACATCCTCTTAATTGATTCAACAATACAAATTTTGTTAACATACAATGTACCTACAACCAAAAAATAAACAAAATTACAAGAATCAATAACCTTATTGAGATAGGGAAAGAATTCTAGATGACTACAACTTTTTTTGGAGAATGAGAACAATGAAGAACAACAACAACCTTTGGATTAACTATTTCGGTCTCAATCCCATGCTCTTAATCCAATTCTAGATGGTGCTAATATAGGAGAATAGAAGGCCCAGGAAAATATCCAATTTGCCCCTCATAAATATATCCATAATAAAATTATTCATTTCTTTCCTTCTATGATACAATCAATCAATCAATTAACCAATCAATCAATCAATCAATCAACCAATCAATCAAATCAACTAGTCAATTAATTGATTAATCAATCAATCAATTGATCAAATCAATCTTCACTAACATATGTGATTTCATGTCACAAATCACAACATATTTCATTAGTGAATCTAGCTTTCATCTACATTTAGTAGTAACTTTCTACCAAAACAATCGTCGCCATTGTTCTATGTGCATGCCTAGTGCTCAAAGGAATATACCATTAATAGATACATATTTGAACAATACAGTCCTTGTTCAAAATGTTCCAAAGACGGTCCTTGTTTAAAATTAAGAAAGAGGATGAAAGAGATGAAAGAGCATACACAATAAACATTACAAACGAGGAAACTCAATTCAATTAAGATACATACACAATGAATTTCATTAAGAATTTTAAATTCAACAACGAAACTCAATTCAATTAAGAGACATACACAACCAACATCACAAACGTTAATAATATTCATAGTTAAAAAAAATTAGCCACAATTGAAATTCAACTCAATTCAATTAAGAAATACATCTTATATTAACATATGCATTTGGTAAGATCTTCTAATTTTTGTTATCTTCAAAAACTAATTGATAAGCAGTAGGAAATTCAACGTCATCCATGCTCGTAGTCAACCGCTTAGATGTGTGTAAAACTATAAACCATCCGCTATTTTTTAGATCTTTAGAGTAGAACACTTGACTCGCTTCCGACACTAGAATAAATGGCTCATCATTCATCCTATCTTTGGTCTTTAATTTTCCTAAGTTAACGGTAATCAAGTTTGAAACAAAATCAATCTTGCAACCATTGACCTTGTCTTCAACCTTCACCCAATCACAAAAAAAAACCGTTTGTTTGAAATGTATGTAATCCAACTCAATTATCTCCTGAATAACTCCGTAATTCTTTATTTCTGCTTCTTTATAATTTTTATCTTCCTCACAGGCTCTAAATTTGGTAAGTGCTCTCATGCATACACTGCTATCTTGTGCTACCATCCACCTTTCATAACTTTTCGGAGAAAATGTAAACCCGTTTACTTGGTACTTCATATAACTACGTGCCTTGAACTTCGTCCCATTCACAAGCCGCCAAAGAGGTTAATCGACATCCTTTGTTTTCATCAACTACAAAAAATAAAAAATAAAAAGTGAAAATATGATTAATAAGATGTACGATCCATTTAAGTACGCGCGAAATATTAAATAAGCTTTAATATACCTCGCCACGTAACCATAGAGCAAAACTTTGACGTGCTTCCATGGACGAAACCCCACTTCGAGGTTGGGATTTAATACTTTTCATAAATGTTATACCTCCTGAAACAAACACATTTTAAAATATTTATATGAGCTGATTTACAATGGTGAAGATTCAGGAGTTATTTGTAAACTTACTTCTCTCATTCATCCAATCCATCATGCTTATTGAGGACTCATCTATGAACTTGTTCAAACTGCACTGAGGTTAAGGTTATATCTTTACCATTGTCTAGAGGCATCTTACCAGCAAACTCATCGTCCTCGTCTAGAAAAGCCTCATGGGTATGTTTATGCGTGCCATCGCCTCCTTTTGGCATATAGTCCATGCAGTAAAGACTAGCTTCCTGTACGATATGTCCTTCTGCGATACATCCTTCACTATATCTTTTGTTGCACACATATCCTTTATATGTTTTCATCAATCTATGAATATAGATTGCTTATGAATAACTAGTACCTATTTAAATCAAATGATGATAAACAAAACTAAATTTAGTAATTTACCTTTCAAAAGGATATACACCTATATTTAACAGGACTGCAAACCAATGCTTCATCAGCTAAATGAACCATAAGGTGGATGCTAATGACAAAAAATGCAAGTGGAAAATATTTTTTAAACACACAAATTGCTTCAACCAAACTAGTCTTTGCTTTTAAAAGATGTTTACTGTTGATCACCTTTGAACATAAAATGTTAAAGAATAGACTTATACGATGTACAACATCACGCAGATCCTTATGTTGTGGATAAGAATGCTGAAGCAATACCGGAAGTAATTGTTGCATTATGACTTGGGAATCATGCGACTTCATATTTGTTAATTTAGGAGGATTGATGTAACAACTCGGAAAATCAGAACCAATTTAAAAAATTTATTTTAAGAAATTTTAACAGAAAATGTGTTAGAATTTAAAAATTCCATTTTTAAATAATAATAAAGCTATTAAAAATAGCCATTTTGCAAATGACCTCTGTTTTCAACGAAACCACTTTTGTTGGATCTGGAATATCAAATTATTGCTAGGTTTAAATTTCCATAATTTTTGAAATTAATACGTGAGCGTGGTAAATTAAAACGCGTTTGGTAATTTCTGTTGAATTGGATCGACCATTAAAAGGGCCATTTTTCAAACGTTCTCCAAATTCAACGAAATTAATTTTGTTAGGACCGTATCGTCAAAACATAGCTAGATTTGTCTTTTGGGAATTTTTGGAGTCAGTATGTGGCCCCGGTAAATTAAAATGTATGTTCAAATTTAATATTAAATGTTTTATATTTTAATTTGAAAAACAGGCTGAAACATTCAAATGGGCTTACGAAACATAGTCCATTGTGTCCGGAATGGGGGTATTTGGCGAAAGGCGACAGTCGCTGGGCTTAATTTGGAGCTAGTATGAATTAACGGGCCTTTTAGTGTTAAAGAATTAAATAATAACATAATATTATCAAACCCTAATTCATCTGTAGCCGCCGCCATCATATCGTTTAATGGCCAGAACCGCTCCATTCTTCTTCCCCCAATAACTCCTAATCCACTCAGTAAAACCCATCGATCCTTCGGAGAATATTGTAGTACTCTCTCCAATCTTCAAATCCATACGGACATCGCTACCTGTAGTTGTGTATTTTGATCGCACCACCTCCCCGAAGTCGGCCGTATCAACCGCTACCCCGCCTCCTTGCGTCGATCGAGTTCACCACCGTGGGGTCCACCCTGTGCGCCGCTCCTCCCCCTCCGACGTGGTGCAACCCGATTCCCCCCTCGTGCAACCAATTGGAAGAAAACCCGAGACCTAGTTTTGAACAAATAAGAAAAACGATCGGCCTTGGTTTACAGAAGGTAGAAGAAGGTATATTTTTAATTTAATTTATTAATAAAATTTAAATACTATGAACCTTTAAAAATTCATAACTTGTTCCTACAATGTCAAAATCACATGAAACATGAACCATCATGATCGTGACAACGTCTTCTACGATCCAGAAAAGACTGGGACATATTTGGAGCTTGCTAGTTATTTAGGCGAAATCAAAATCAACGTGAGATCTCTAATTTAAAATAAAATTTATTATTGATTTCGATGTGAAATTCATATATGTGTTGTATAAATTTTGAATTGATTATTTGTGATTGCGATGAAAGACTGGATTGAATTGTATATGTAGATAAAATGTTCATATTGAATAAAATTTGGTTATAAAATAAAAATCATATTTTTATTGTATAAATATGTAGATAAAATGTTCATGTTGAATAAAATTTGGTTATACAATAAAAATCATATTTTCATTGTATATATATGTAGATAAAATATTCATATTGAATAAATTTTGTTTATACAGTAAAAATCATATTTTTATTGTATATATGTAGATAAAATATTCATGTTTGGTAAAATTTGTTTATATAATAAAAATAGTATTTTTATTGTATATATATGCAGATAAAATGTTCATATTGAATAAAATTTGTTTGTACAATAAAAATCATATTTTTATTGTATATATGTAGATAAAATATTCATCGTTTGAAAAGAAAATGTTTATACAATAAAAATCACATTTTTTTATTGTATGTATGAATACACAATATATTCATTGTTTTGAATAAAATATGTTAACATTAAAAATTACATCTTTATTGTATTATTGATTCACTAAAAATGATCATAGGTTAAAATAGAATTTGTCATTAAAAAAGTAACTTTTTACATGTTAATTTAGATTTAAAAAGGACCATGTGTCAAATAAATTGTTTAGATATTAAAAATGACAATTTTAGTGTATGTTAGTTTCATTAAAAGAATCTTGTGTTAAATAAATTGTTTAGATATTAAAATTGACATTTTTAGTGTATGTTAGTTTCATTAAAAAGAGTCATGTATTAAGTAAATTGTTTAGATATTAAAAATGACATTTTTAGTGTATGTTAGTTTCATTAAAAAGAGCCGTGTGTTAAATAAATTGTTTAGATATTAAAAATGACATTTTTAGTGTATGCTAGTTTCATTAAAAAGAATCATGTGTTAAATAAATTGTTTAGATATTAAAAATGACATTTTTAGTTTATGTTAGTTTCATTAAAAAGAGTCATGTATTAAATAAATTGTTTAGATATTAAAAATGACATTTTTAGTGTATGTTAGTTTCATTAAAAAGAGCTATGTGTTAAATAAATTGTTTAGATATTAAAAATGACATTTTTAGTGTATGTTAGTTTCATTAAAAAGAAAAATGTGTTAAATAAATTGTGTAGATATTAAAAATGATATTTTTAGTGTATGTTTGATTCATTAAAAAGAATGACATGTTAAAATAGAATTTATCATTAAAAATGTTACATTTAACATGTTTGTTTAGATAAAAATAATGACATGTTAAAATAGAATTTGTCATTAAAAATGTTACATTTAACATGTTTGTTTAGATAGAAATAATGACATGTTAAAAGAGGGTTTGTCATTAAAAATGTTACATTTAACATGTTTGTTTAGATAAAAATAATGACATGTTAAAATAGAATTTGTCATTAAAAAGGTTACATTTAACATGTTTGTTTAGATAAAAATAATGACATGTTAAAATAGAATTTGTCATTAAAATGTTACATTTAACAAGTTTGTTTGTATAAAAATAATGACATGTTAAAATAGGATTTGTCATTAAAAATGTTACATTTAACATGTTTGTTTAGATATAAATAATGACATGTTAAAATAGGATTTGTCATTAAAAATGTTACATTTAACATGGTTGTTTAGATAAAAATAATGACATGTTAAAATAGGATTTGTCATTAAAAATGTTACATTTAACATGGTTGTTTAGATAAAAATAATGACATGTTAAAATAGGATTTGTCATTAAAAATGTTACATTTGACATGTTTGTTTTGATAAAAATAATGACATGTTAAAATAGAATTTGTCATTAAAAATGTTACATTTAACATGTTTGTTTAGATAAAAAAATGGCATGTTAAAAATAGAATTTGTCATTAAAAATGTTACATTTAACATGTTTGTTTAGATAAAAAGAATGACATGTTAAAAAAGGATTTGTCATTAAAAATGTTACATTTAACATGTTTGTTTAGATAAAAAGAATGACATGTTAAAATAGAATTTTTCATTAAAAATGTTACATTTAACCTGTTTGATTAGAAACAAAGGAATAACAGGTTTTGCCATTAAAATGACATTTTTCTTATGTTAAATTAGAATAAAAGAATCATGTGTCAGGATATAATCTTGTTGATTAAAACATTATTTTTAACATGTTAGTTAAAATTGTCGAATGAATTACATATATATATATATATATATGTAAATTAAAATAAAATGAATCGCGCGTGGTAGTTCGCGTTTTAGAATCATAACTTTAAACGATTATACCGAAAGATCCGACCGTCGAATTTTCCCACAACTGGAACCGTTAGGTTCACTTTGGAAAAATCTTTCCAACGATATTAAATTTGTTAAGATCCAACGGTTAGAATTCGAGAAATGTGTAATTCAAATTTGGATAAAAACAGCGCTAGAGCCACGTAACGACCTGAAACGTCGTTCGAATTAAATGGGCTATTTTTAAATAAATAAAAATAGCAATAAATCATTATAAAATAATATTAACGATAAAAAATGATTTGAACTACATATATTTGAGATTTACTTGAAAAGACCGAGTTCAATCTCGTTTCAAATAATTATAGGACGATTTAAATCAAAGACATTAAAGATGGTGGTTGAAGACCGACGATCTGCACATTAAATGGACGACTACTGATGCCCTTGATTGGTTTGCTTCCAGGAAAGAGTTAAATTGGTAGTTTTCTGGACGTACTTGTTGATTGTCCGGGTATGCGAGAACCTCTTTTCCGTATTGGACATACGGGACGAGGAATAAGGTGTCTCCGGTTTCGTTTGGACCCAGAACGGACTTGTAAATGGATGTGTGTGTGACATTGGATTTCGTTCTGTGTGAATTGATTTCCGTTAAATATATATCTGTTTGGTGGCGGAGAATTTATTCTCTTGCTTAACACCCTTCTCTGAAACGTACGAGCTTAGAGGTTGTATATTGATAAACATCAGTCGCATAGCGTGGATTGTCAATGTGGCATGCTAAGATGCAAATGATCAAGGCTTTTGTTGAAAAGCAGAGCCTTGTGGTTGATGATCAAAGCATAACTTTAATTATCATAGCTTTGTGTATAGCATTACTTTGCGAGCCTCACACCCCGGTATGAGTCAAAAAAGGAATGAGGACCATAGGGAGGACTTGCGTTTCTTTTTAGCTAGAAGTGGTGTCATGGTATGGAGCCCAGACATTTTTACTTATATAGATGATGGATTGTGAGGGCCCTCGGATATTAGTCGCTACTGGCCAAGTGATAGGTCCAATAGGACCGGAAAACGTATTGTTCAGGAATAATTAATCCACTAAAGTATGTGTGGACCGACCCTACCGCTAACCGCGGCTCGCCAACGTCTGAGTCCTGAGGCATTTGCTAGAGTGTCTCGAAAACGGTGAGGATGATTCCTTGCCTTGACTCATGATGGAAACCCAATTTCCAATATGACAATACGGATTTGATTGTAAACCTATATATGGCGACATAGTAGGATGGGGTACTATGCCATCTAGGATTGATACATTTACTTTGAAAGTGTTTTAAACTGGTTAGACACTAATAATAATATCAAATGATTATTGTTTTATACGTATAAATCATGTTTGATCATTATAAGGTAAAACTCTATCCTTCGGTTTGCGTTGCATTGTGTGGTGGGACTTGAGTCTTATAATGGTTTCATTTTTCTAAAAATCATTGCGTTGTTTAAAAGATTTACTTATTTTATGCACTGGCAATCCAATGGAGTAAACCCGTTCCGCGTTAGCGGCGTGATCCCATGATTAGCCTTATTATTAGGTAAGTTAAGTAATATTTCTCATACTAGTCCCATGACTGACTCATAGTTTGTTTTCACTTGCAAACTCGGGTGTCCTTATTTTTACACGGGCAGCCAACTAAATAGGTAATAGGCTTATTTTGGATATGCACCGCAGCATGGTGTGCTCTTTTGGCAGAAGACGAAGACTATTTTTATCTTTTATCCCTATTTTGGGACATTTAGACATCACTTTATCTATGTTGTATTTGAGGATGTTCTAGACTTATTTTCTATTTGTGGGAACCTTTATGTACTAAGTAGTATCCTGTGTCTGTGCAACTCTGATGTTGATGATATTTATGATTTTGCTGCTATGATAATGAGTATTATTCTATGATTTAATGTGTTATGCTATTATTTGTAATATGCTGTTGTGATAAATGTGTTATATTCCAATGATTATCCTTGCTTCCGTGGAACAGAAGTTTGGGGACATCAGTTCGTATCAGAGCTTAGGTAAACCTTAGCTCCGGAGTATAACATATTTAAAACAATTCGTCAAAATAGAATCAGCAGTATTCTAAGTCGAGTAGCTCATTAGAGATAGGATTAGTAATGTCCTAGAATGAGCATAGCAGAATAACATAATAATTAGTCATTACATCATCATTTTTTCATATGTCCTTCTGCTTTTACCATTCCTTAAAAATTATCATTTCTGTTGGTCTGACTCTTTCCTTCATGGTACAGAATTGACTGAGATGAGTATGAGAGCTAGAGGTAGAGGTGGAGCAGGCAGAGGCCAAGGAAGGGGTGAAATCCCCACTGCTCAGGACCAGCCTAGTCTAGAGGCTGTAGTGACACCACCACCACCCTTGCAACCTTTCAATATGGATAAAGGGGCAAAGAAGTTCAAGAATTTGGGAGGCGTGCCATTCACTGGCCGTGAGACAGTGACTAAGGCTTGGGCTTGGCTAAAGACAAGCGAAAAGATCTTCGTGGGCTTGGAGTTAGAGGACCATCAGAAGAGATTCATGGCATCCTGGCTGCTTAAGGATGAGGCTTTAATATGGTGGGAGACAACTACTATTGGCGATATTGATGCTGACATGTCTTGGGCGAAGTTTAAAGAACTCTTTAATGAGAAGTTCATCCCTCGACAAGAAGTCGAGCGTCTGCATGATGAATTTGCTAATCTCCAGCAAGGGGGTAGAACTATTAATGAGTATGTAAGAAGATTCGAAGAGCTCTCCCGATATGCACCTGAATTGATTCAGGACCCACTCCAGAAAAACAAAAGGTTCATAAATGGTCTTTCGAGAAAGTATCACAACAGGGTGACTGCACATATTGAGCTCCCATTTACCAAAGTGATTGAGATGGCTTGTAGATACGAGGAGATTGACAAGAGAAATTTTCGGCAGGACTGTGAAAGAAATCAAGCTAATAACAAGAGGAAACATTCTGATAAGAAGCCCGAGGTGAGCAACACTGCAGTCGCTAAGCCTCAAGTGAATAAAAAGGCCAAGGTCAAATGCTTCAACTGTCAAGAATTCAGACACTATAATTATGAATGCAGAGCTCCAAACAGGCCAAGGAGGAGTGAATCAGGGCCCAGTCAGAATCCTCGTGGTACTAAGGAGTGCTTCAATTGCCACAAGTCAGGGCATCTTATCAAGGACTGTCCATTGCTGAAGAATTCTGAAGTGGCTCACATGTATGATAGAGCGAGTGCACCAGCTTCTTCCGAAGGAGCACGTAAACCAGATGCTTTGAGATGTATCCTTACTATTTAGAATATTCCTGTTATAGTATTATTTGACAATGGTGCGTCACGAAGTTTCATTTCTAGTAACACCGTGAAAAAGTTAAAATTAAAGCTGAGAGATCTTAAAGAAGCGATTAGTGTCCATAATCCAATAGGAGGTTCTCTTGTTCTCGATTTATATTGTAGAGTGCCTATCTCTCATTCTTGTTACCAGTTCCCTATTAATTTAATCGTCATGAATTTTTCTGAGTACGATGTTATTCTTGGCCTGGATTGGATAACGAAGTATGAGGCTGAAGTATTATGCGCCGAAAGAATTGTTAAGGCTAAAACGGACCTGGGGAATATTAATTTTATACCATGCCACGGCTCAGAAACAGACAGAAAAGAATTTTGGTCTGCTCTAGAAGTTACTCCTACTTCTATTGAGAATATTCCTGTAGTTAAAGATCATGCGGACGTGTTTGAAGAAGTTGATAGGTTACCTCCACGAAGAGAAATTAACTTCAGAATCAATTTAGTTCCGAATGCAAGGCCAGTTGTGCACGCTTTTTGAAGAATGATGTTGAAAGAAAAAGAAGAATTGAGTAATCAAACTAAACAGCTTTGGTGGAAAGGTCCGATCAGGCCTAGCTTTTCAAATTGGGGTGCAGTAGTAGTGTTTGTTCCAAAGTCAGACGGTACTCTCAAATTGTGTGTGGATTACCGAGACCTCAATAAGCAGACACTGAAAAATAAATATCCATTATCGCGTATTGATGATTTATTAGATCGCTTGAATGGAGCGTAAGTGTTTTCAAGAATGGACCTAGCTACAGGTTTCCATCAATTGCGCATTGCCGAAGAATGTGTTCCTTTGACAGCTTTCAGAGGTCCAGACTTATTCTATGAGTGGTTAGCAATGTTGTTCAGCTTATGTAACACTCCTGATTACTTTGTCGATTTAATGAACAGAGTATTCCGTGATGTCTTGAATAAATTTTTGCTGGTTTTCATTGATGGCATTTTAATCTTCTCTAAGTCCACTGCCGAGCATACGAAGCATTTGGAAGAAGTTTTGGAAATTCTGAGAAAGAATGTATTGAAAGCCAAATTTTCTAAATGCATATTTTGGCAAGAAAGTAAAGTTACTCAGTCATGTAGTATCGAAGAAAGGAATTTCAGTAGATCCAAGCAAGATTACAGCCATTCAAGATTGGAAGCAGCCTAACACACCTATAGAAGTCAGAAGTTTTCTAGGATTGGCTAGCTATTATCGAAAATTCATTAAAAAAAATTCGAAGTTATCTTAGCATTAACGAAGCTTACCAAAAAGCATACAAGGTTTAATTGGACGCCTGAATGTGAGGTAGCTTTCCAAGAGCTGAAATTATGGTTGACTACTGCTCCAATGTTGACTATTATAGATGGAAATCAAGATTTGACCATCTATACAGATACTTCTCTTGAAGGTGTTGGTGCGGTATTGATGCAAAGAGGCAAAGTAGTTGCTTATGCTAGCCGTCAATTGAAGCCGCATGAGAAGAGATATCCTACGCATGATCTTGAGTTGTTGGCCGTCGTGTTTGCTTTGAAAATATGGAGGGACTATCTTTTGGGTGAGAAGTTCGAATTATATGCAGATCATAAATCACTGAAGTATCTGTTCACCCAGAAGGACTTGAATTTAAGGCAGCAGCGTTGGTTAGAATTTCTTGTGGCGTACGATCTGGATATTTTGTATACTCCCGAGAAAGCCAATGTTGTAGTTGATGCGCTCAGCAGAAAGAATGCAATCATCGCTAATCTTATCATTGCGCCTTCATTATTTGATAAGATCTCTGCTCTTCAGAAAGACGATAAGTTTACTCAAATGATCAGCGAACGAGTTCAAAAGGGCGAAAATTCAAGCTTCCAAATTGATAGCAAGGGGACTCTTAGATTGCAAGGGCGAATCTGTGTTACGGATAATCCCGAGCTCAAAAGAGAAGTAATGGATGAATGTCACGAATCTAAACTTAGCATCCATCCAGGAGTAAGTAAGATGTATCATGATCTCAAGCGCACATTCTGGTGGAAGGCGATGAAAAGAGACATTTCCACATATGTTAGCAGGTGTTCTACTAGTCAACAAGTTAAAAGCGATCAGCAAAAACTCGCAGGATTGTTGCAACCACTAGATGTTCCAGATTGGAAGTGAGATCAAATTTCCATGGATTTCATTGATGGTTTTCCTCGAACCAGGAAAGGCAATGACAGTATATGGGTGATCGTAGATCGTTTCACGAAGACCGCCCATTTTATTCCTGTCCGATATATTAGAACAGCTCAAAGTCTAGCGCAGATTAATTTCAGAGAAATTGTTAGACTACATGGAGTTCCCATTAGTATTGTAAGTGATCATGATTCGATATTCGCTAGTAAATTCTGGGAAGCATTCCAAGAGGAGCTGGGGACAAAGTTAAAACTGAGCACCGCATATCATTCTCAAACGGATGGCCAGACTGAGAGGGTGAATCGTGTAATAGAAGACTTATTGCGGGCATGTATTCTTAATTTTGGCGGATCGTGGGAAGATCACTTGCATTTGGTTGAGTTTTCATATAATAACAGTTACCAAGCAAGTTTACAAATGTCGCCATTCAAGCATTGTATGGAAGACCATGTAGATCTCCTGCATGTTGGGTGGAACCAGGCATTCGGCTAGTATTGGGTCCCAATATGATTCGAGAAGCTTCGGATAAAATCGATTTCATTAAGAAGCGACTGCAAACAGCTCAGAGCCGACATAAGAGTTATGCAGATTCGAGGAGAAGAGATTTAGCATTTGCTGTTGGTGATTATGTATACCTGATAGTTTCCCCATTGAGAGGAGTAGTCTGTTTCGGGAAGACAGGGAAGTTGGCTTCTAGATTCATTGGTCCATTCCCTATACTCGAAAGAATTTGAACTCTTGCTTATAGGGTTCAGTTGCCTGATTGGTTGCCAGCGGTACATGATGTATTTCACGTGTCTCAACTTCGAAAGCATGTACATGATTCAGACTTGATTGTGGAGGAAGCGGCACAACAAGATTTGGAGATTACTCCAAGCTTAGTAGTGAGAAGAGAGCCAGTTAAAATCATTGGCAAAGAAACCAGAGTTCTGAGAAACAAGAGAATCCATTTGGTCAAAGTACAGTGGAGCGGAGATCCTAAAGACTGTACATAGGAGACCGAGGATAGCATTAAGCAGGCTTATCCCAAGTGCAGAGTGGACATCTCTGATTAGCTCTTGTGTTGAGGTACATTTACAATAGTTTGCATTTTCCGTTTTGTTTCCTACTTTACTATTTTTTCCTTTTCGGGGACGAAATTTTTTTAAGTGGGGGAGATTGTAACAACCCGGAAAATCAGAACCAATTTAAAAAAATTATTTTAAGAAATTTTAATAGGAAATGTGTCAGAATTTAAAAATTCCACTATTAAATAATTATAAAGCTATTAAAAATAGCCATTTTACAAACGACCTCCGTTTTCGATGAAACCACTTTTGTTAGATCCGGAATATCAAATTATTGCTAGGTTTAAATTTCCATAATTTTTGGAATTAATATGTGAGCGTGATAAATTAAAACGCGTTTGGTAATTTCTGTTGAAGTCGATCGACCATTAAAATGGCCACTTTTCAAACGGTCTCCAAATTCGACGAAATTAATTTTGTTAGGACCGTATCATCAAAACATAGCTAGATTTATTTTTCGGGAATTTTTAAAGTCAGTATGTGGCCCCGGTAAATTAAAATGTATGTTCAAATTTAATATTAAATATTTTATATTTTAATTTAAAGAAAACCAGGCTGAAACGGTCAAATGGACTTACAAACATAGTCCATTATGTCCGGAATGGGGGTATTTGGCTAGGGGTGACAGTCGCTGGGCTTAATTTGGAGTTAGTATGAATTAATGGACCTTTTAGTGTTAAAGAATTAAATAATAATATAATATTATAAATACCCTAATATTATCAAACCCTAATTCATCTGTAGCCGCCACCATCATATCGTTTAATGGCCAGAACCGCTCCATTCTTCTTCCCCCAATAACTCCTAATCCACTCAGTAAAACCCATCGATCCTTTGGAGAATATTGTAGTACTCTCTCCAATCTTCAAATCCATACGGACATCGCTACCTGTAGTTGTGTATTTTGATCGCACCACCTCCCCGAAGTCGGCCGTATCAACCTCCACCCCGCCTCCTTACGTCGATCGAGTTCGCCGCCATGGGGTCCACCCTGTGCGCGGCTCCTCCCCCTCCGACGTGGTGCAACCTGATTCCCCCCTCGTGCAACCGATTGGAAGAAACCAGAGACCTAGTTTTGAACAAATAAGAAAAATGATCGGCCTTGGTTTACTGAAGGTAGAAGAAGGTATATTTTTAATTTAATTAATTTATTAAAAAAATTTAAATACTATGAACCTTTAAAAATTCATAACTTGTTCCTACGATGTCGAAATCACATGAAACAGGAACCATCGTGATCGTGACAACATCCTCTACGATCTAGAAAAGACTGAGACATATTTGGAGCTTGCTAGGAATTTAGGCGAAATAAAAATCAATGTGAGATCTCTAATTTAAAATAAAATTTATTATTGATTTCGATGTGAAATTCATATATGTGTTGTATAAAATTTGAATTGATTATTTATTATTGCGATGAAAGACCGGATTGAATTGTATATGTAGATAAAATGTTCATATTGAATAAAATTTGGTTATACAATAAATCTCATATTTTTATTGTATATATATGTAGATAAAATGTCCATGTTGAATAAAATTTGGTTATACAGTAAAAATTATATTTTTATTGTATATATATGTAGATAAAATGTTCATATTGAATAAAATTTGTTTATATAATAAAAATCATATTTTTATTGTATATATGTAGATAAAATATTCATGTTTGGTAAAATTTGTTTATACAATAAAAATCATTTTTTTATTGTATATATATGTAGATAAAATGTTTATATTGAATAAAATTTGTTTATACAATAAAAATCATATTTTTATTGTATATACGTAGATAAAATATTCATCGTTTGAAAAGAAAATGTTTATACAGTAAAAATCACATTTTTTTATTGTATGTATGAATACACAATATATTCATTATTTCGAATAAAATGTGTTAACATAAAAAATTACATTTTTATTGTATTATTGATTCATTAAAAATGATCATAGGTTAGAATAGAGTTTGTCATTGAAAATGTAACTTTTTACATGTTAATTTAGATTTAAAAAGAACATGTGTTAAATAAATTGTTTAAATATTAAAAATGACATTTTTAGTGTATATTAGTTTCATTAAAAAGAATCATGTGTTAAATAAATTGTTTAGATATTAAAAATGACATTTTTAGTGTATGTTAGTTTCATTAAAAAGAGTCATGTATTAAATAAATTGTTTAGATATTAAAAATGACATTTTTGGTGTATGTTAGTTTCATTAAAAAGAGCCATGTGTTAAATAAAAAGTTCCAACGTTTTTAAATTTGTTAAGATCCAACGGTTAGATTTCGAGAAATGTGTAATTCAAATTTGGATAAAAACAGAGTCAGGGCCACGTAACGACCTGAAACGTCGTTCGAATTAAATGGGCTATTTTTATATAAATAAAAATAGCGATAAATCGTTATAAAATAATATTAACGATATAAAATGATTTAAATTACATATATTCGAGAATTATTTGAAAAGACCGAGTTCAATCTCATTTCAAATAATTATACGATGATTTAAAGTCAAAGACATTGAAGACAGTGGTTGAAGACCGGCGATCTTCACATCGAATGGACGACTACTGGTGCCCTGGATTGGTTTGCTCCTAGGAAAGGGTTAAAGTGGTAGTTGTCCGGACGTACTTGTTTATTGTCCGGATATGCGAGAACCTCTCATACATATTGGACATACGGGACAAGGAATAAGGTGTCTCCGGTTTCGTTTGGACCCAGAACGGACTTGTAAATGGATATGTGTCTGATATTGGATTTCGTTCTATGTGAATTGATTTCTATTAAATGTATATCTGTTTGGTGGTGGAGAATTTATTCACTTGCTTAACACCCTCTCTGAGACGTACGAGCTTAGAGGTTATATATTGATAGACATCAGTCGCATGGCGTGGATTTTCAATGTGGCATGCTAAGATGCAAATGATCAAGGCTTTTGTTGAAAAGCAGAGACTTGTGGTTGATGATCAAAGCACAACTTTAATTAGCATAGCTTTGTGTATAGCATTACTTCGCGAGCCTCACTCTCCGGTATGAGTCAAAAACGGAATGAGGACCGTAGGGAGGACTTGCGTTTCTTTCTAGCTAGAAGTGGTGTCATGGTATGGAGCCCAGACTTTTTTACTTATGTGGAAGATGGATTGTGAGGGCCCTCGGATATTGATCGCCACTTGCCAAGTGATAGGTCTAATAGGACCGGGAAACGTATTGTTCAGGAATAATTAATCCACTGAAGTATGTGTGGACCGACCCTACCGCTAACCAGTGCTCGCCAACGTCCGAGTCCTGAGGCATTTGCTAGAGTGTCTCAAAAACGGTGAGGATGATTCCTAGCCTCGGCTCATGATGGAAACCCAATTTCCAATACCACATTACGGATTTGATTGTGAACCTATATATGGCGACATAGTAGCATGGGGTACTATGCCGTCTAGGTTTGATACATTTACTTTGAAAGTGTTTTAAACTGGTTAGACACTAATAATAATATCAAATGATTATTGTTTTATACGTATCAATAATGTTTGATCATTATAAGGTAAAACTCTATCCTCTGGTTTGCGTTGCATTGTATGATGGGACTTGAGTCTTATAATGGTTTCATTTTTCTAAAAAGCATTGCGTTGTTTAAAAGATTTACTTATTTTATGCACTAGCAATCCAATGGAGTAAACCCGTTCCACGTTAGCGGCGTGGTCTTGTGATTAGCCTTATTATTAGGTAAGTTAAGTAATATTTCTCATACTAGTCCCATGACTGACTCGTAGTTTGTTTTCACTTGCAAACTCGAGTGCCCTTATTTTTACATAGGCAGCCAAGTAAATAGGTAACAGGCTTATTTTGGATATGCACCGCATCATGGTGTGCTCTTTTGGTGGAAGACGAAGACTATCTTTATCTTTTATCTCTATTTTGGGACATTTAGACATCACTTTGTCTATGCTGTATTTGAGGATGTTCTAGACTCATTTTCTATTTTTGGGAACCTTTATGTACTAGGTAGTATCCTGTGTCTGTGCAACTCTGATGTTGATGACATTTATGATTGCGTTGCTATGATGATGAGTATTATTCTATGATTTAATGTGTTATGCTGTTATCTGCAATCTGCTGTTGTGATAAATGTGTTATATTCTAATGATTATCCTTGCTTCTGTGGCACGGGAGTTTGGGGTCATAACAATTGATGTTCACATTGTTATTGAAGTTGGAAGAGAATTTACTAGGCACTTTCAGGCTTTTCAAAATGTTGCAAGATCATAATCTTTCATCTTTGCTCAAGGCGAAAGCTGCCTCTGATATGGTTACTTTATTTGTTTTGGATCTTCCATCATCCATAATTTTTGTTTTATACCCATGATTTTCAAATTCTTACGTGCATTGATGCCATCTTTTGACTTATCTTTATGACCCATGACTGTGCTGATGAGATGTTCAGTGACATTTTTCTCCGTATGCATAACATTAATAATATTGTCAGATCAAATTTGCTTTCCAATATGGTAAATCAAAGAGAATGGACCTCCTATACCATGCAGGAACATTGTCAATTTCTTCTTCATCGGTTTTCTTTTTTCGTTTTCAACCGATTTCTAGTTTATTTTTACCAACTTTCATCTTGATATTAGCTGCCTTCTCTTCAACTTGATAACCAATCAATGACCATGGAGGACGACAATATTTTTGTTTATTATCAAAGTTTGTTTTATCATCTCTAAACTTGTGTTTGAAAGGAAGAAATCGTCGATGTCCCATGTAACATATCTTCTTACTTTTAGGAAGATAGTAAGAACAATTATCCTCCCCACATCTAGGACATGCAAAATAGCCATGTGTTGTGCACCCCGATAAAGTCTCAAGTGTAGGATGATCATGAATTTCCCACAACAACCTAGCTCTCATTGTGAACTCAGATTTATTATATGAGTCATATGCAACGACTCCTTCCCATAATTGTTGTAACTCGTCTACTAACGGTTGCAAATAAACATCAATATCCTTCCCTAGTTGTTTTGGACCAGAAATCAACAATGTCAACATTGGAAACTCTATTTTCATGCACATGGATGGAGGAAGATTATACAGTACTACAATTACTGGCTAACAACTATAACGGCTACCCAGAGATGTTTTGAATTGGAACCATCTGTTGCTAATGCAAGTGTGACATTTCGTGATTCCATAACAAATGTTTTATCAAAAGAATCTGCAGTTCGCCACTGAGAAGAGTCACATGGATGACGCGTTACATCTGAATTAGACTTGGCAGGACCATGCCAAGTCATAGCATCTGCTATCCATGGTATAGTATACAATCTCCTCAACATAGGAATTAGAGGGAAATGTCTCAACGTCTTTTGAGGTACTTTGGTAGCTCTTTTATCTTCGTCGAATGTTATTTTATATCTTGGATCCTTGCAAACTGGACAAAAAACTCTATTTGCATCATCTTTCCAAAATAAAATGCAGTCACTAATGCATGCATCATAAGTTTTGCAATCCATCCCAACTTGTTTAATCATCTTCTTCATGTCGGGATACTTTGTTGGTATTGCGTTACCTTCAAGGAATAATTCCTTTATAAATTCAAGGAGTGCAGTCACACCATTGTCCGAAAAGCCATACTGCGTTTTCAAGCTATTCAGCTTGACGATGAAACATAATTTTTTTATCCCTTTTGGACATGAAGAATACAATGGTTCTTTTGCATCATCAGAAAGTGATTTATACTTCTTATTTTGATTGGCCTGCCAATCAACATCAACCATAGGTGATTCCCCACTATTATCTGGCAACAAACTTGTAGGTTGAAAATGATGAAATTTATTAGCATCAATGACCAAATCTTCCATCCTAGGAAGTTCAGACTCATCGGTACTTATGGCTTCACTAACGGGTTGTTTTTGCTTCCTTGGCGACTTTTCTCCATGGAAACGCCGAATGGTATATGATTGGACAATTCCATATCTAAGCTGCTAATAACGAATTTCATCTAATTTCATCTTTGTTTTCATATTGTTGCACCGTGTACAAGGACAAGAATAGATTTCCTTATTATCACCATTCTCTACAACAAATCGATAAACTTCTGCACTCCTTCCACATATCGTGCAGCTCTTCAATTGGATTCTTTCATCCACTATTTTTCCATACTCGAAGACATATTGACCTGCTATATACATTAAATGTCTTCATTATTTTTCAATGGGCTTAATATATTACTTCATCACATACACAAACATTCAAGCGTCCCTTCTACGTGGTATCCTAATATTATGCATTATTCTCCTATCAATAATAAAGCCGATTAACTTGTTAAACACACATGCAAATTAATATTTAAACATCTTCCTTGAAAATATAAGGATGCGTTTGGTTTACATTTTTTAATTTTGAGTTTTCGCACATACAAAAGTACCGACGGCACATATATGTCATGAAAAACGATCATTTTACAAAACGAAGTTAACGCACAAAGCCAAAAACAATTTTTTATTATTTTTCATATTTTAAAAAACAACGGAAGACCGATAACAAATTTATCTATCCATCATCTAGCAGTCCCCTCCGTCACTTCTTCCTTTTTTGATCCGTCATCTCCGATATACTTCAAATCTTCCCAACTTTCATATTAACGCTGAAAACTAAAAACTAAAAATATAAAATAAACCAAATACTACCTAGGATAATTTCATGAACTTTTTAGTTGTTTTTTAATTAAAACCCCAAAACACTTCAATTTTACAACTTAAAAGCTTATTTTAGTTTTCTTTTTCAAATTTGGTTGTTAGAGAAAAATATCACTAAACTAGCTAATTCATATCCAACAAGTTAGAGAAATGTGGAAGGGACATTATCCAAGTAATCAAAGCAGTGAATTAACGTTGTTTATATCTGATTATATGGTAAACTCATCCATCCACCATCCCCCGTCCCTTCCATTATCTCGTTTGCCTTTGGTCCGTTGCCTTTGTTATTCTTTAAATCTTCTCATCTTTCGAAATTAACATTCAAACTCAAAACATAAAATATACCAAATACTACCATAGCATTTTGTTTTTTAATTACACATATTGAAATTACAGAGGGAGGCAAACATATTATCAGAAAAGTTGGCGAAATTATACTATTTTTAGGTAGCATCTTTGCAATGATATAATAAGAACACCGCAAGAAAATTTGAAAGCTCAAGCCATAATGACTCGAGGACGAATGAAAAGATAAATAATTCTTGCTAACTGTCAAATACAAAATTTGAATATTTTGCATTAATGTAAAAATAAACACAATTTGTATAGTTTCGAATAGCAGAAACTCAATAGCATGCACGTTTCTGGAAAATCAATAAATGTAGCTAAATTCCAAATAAATTATCCACTTATTCTACTTGAGGTTTAGGAGCAAGTATACCACTGTAAGATGCATAATCTATACACTGAAAAAATATCAATAATTAGCGCTAGAATGTGAAAAAATAATGTAATTAAAAACTACAAATAGTTGCATTTTCTGCTAAGTTGAAGGATAAAGGAAAAAAAAAGAATTTATGGCAATTTTGTGGCATTAAGAAAAAACTTTGTAGTATACTGAAAATTCATCATTTGTTTGTAATTGGCATGGATAGGCGTTTATGATGAAAGGTCACCTATCTTAATAATCCCACGGTATGTGTGTGTGTGTATTTCAATTGCATATTGAATAGCTAGGCGACTCGCTGTTTTACATAAACGTATGCTATAAATTTATAAGTATGTCCGGAGACATGCTAGTAAGAAATAAGCTTAGCATTCTAGTATTTATTTTATAAATAACTAGTTTAGTTATTCTGGCATTGTGCAATCATACCATCTAAACAACTTAAATTGTTTACAGGGAATGAAAACACAATGGGTGATTGAAGAAAGGCTTCAACTTTTGAAAGGCATAACAAATGCTTTTAGACCCTGGTGTTCTAACATCTCTCATGGAAGTTAGTGCGGTATTCCATTGTTACAGATTGTGCTAGTTCCTCAAGTTCAATCCAGTTTCGTAGGAACTCATAGAGACAGATTTGTTTTTAAAAAAATACAATTATTTCCCTCCATAACCAACACTTTGTTATATCTCCTAAAAACGAACAGAACATAGCTTGCATATTGTTTACATTGTAGAAGGAAAAAGAGATGAAGTAAAATATTAACTTATAGGGATTTGTATATAAATAGTGAGGTGCATATGTTTGACAAAAGGTAGCGATGTCAACATAAAACCTTGTCATGAGTTTGCACCAACAGGAACTGAAGATCAACCCAAGATAAAAAGTCATTTAATTTGGTATACCGAATATATTTTTACTGTATTTGAAACAATTCCCATCTACTGTAGAATATTAAGTTAAACTATGATGTGAATAGACTATGTCTATGGCATTAAACACCAGAATCATTTGATTTATATTCGCTCTTCTTGAAACAACGAACACACCATTTAAAGTCATTGATATTAAACAATAAAATTATTTAAAAGAAAGAAAATATCAATGAAAAAGAAAATAGTATTATAGGAAACAGTCTAACAAGTGCCATACATTTTTTGATGGAGTATGGAAAGGATCGGAAAGCTAAACATGACTCATGTGGATAAGATAATGTATCTAAGCAAGATTTAGCCTGAAAACAAATTAGCACAAAATATAGAGATAATCAGTCCAAAATTAGTGACTATTTCCACATGTCAATTAAGATATATGCGTGAAAACAAAGCTAAGTTCTCCATTAACTAAAGATAAAACTATCGGATATATATTAAGTGTGATGCTAAGGGCACCCCAATATACTCTTCCTGATACCATAACTAAAAAGTACCACAAAAGAATGTATTCCCCTCTTCCTAATACCCAACAATAAAAAAGGGGAAACCACCGTATTTCTTCTATCGATCTCGCTGCCATTGCGTTCGGATAACCTAAATTAATTTCAGTCAATAAAAAAATCACGTATTCAACCATCTTTCTCCTCACAAAAATTCAATGAGAATAAAAGAATGTGTGGATGATTATACAAAAGTCGTGAATAAGGTACGAATTAAGCAAACTAGAAGAGGAAGTGAGAGATTAGGGCTTCAAATGGTAAGAATTTGAATTTTTCCATGGAAAAGATGTAGACAGCGATTAATCTTATATGGTTTTCAAATTAAGGATGAGTACGTAATTAGTTCGACAAATAATGTTTGAGTGAGAGATTAAAATGGAGAGGTAATGTAGTATTAGGAAGCATACAAAATTTAATGAGTTCTATTTTTTAATTGCGGTATTAGGAAGAGCATATTGGGGCACCACACTATATTAATGGATCTTTTATACCGCTTTAATCTTGAATATGTTCTTCATAAATATTTAACCAACTCTTCCACAAATTAGTACATATATTTGTTGTATTGTACGTGACAAAACTGGTAGCTGTATTTTGAAATTTAAACACATACCGCCTCATTTCCCATTCATGTTAACCATTTCATGGGCCCGTCTTTTTCAAATAGTATTCGTCTATAATTTGAAATAGTGATAGCAAATCAAGTAGTTCGATTTTAATAGATTTAAGTAATAAATTTGTAATTATTCGTAGGTATTAACCTTTCACAAAAACCATGTTTACACGCTTTGGGTGGTAATACCTTACATGTTGCATCTTCATTGTCAGATGCAAATCATATTAGTTTCCTTGTCCTTTTTCTTGGAATTGACCGATTTGATTATGAAAGAGTAACAAAAATGGGTGCGAAAGATTCACTCCACGGTCATAACGGATCATTCTGCAATTACCAAGATCTTTTGTTTGAAAGGCTTGATATTTACATATAGATTTATAATATCAGCCAATGTAATTGTAAATAAGAATACAACTATGTTTATCATAGGCGCTCAAACCACATATTTATTTGGTATACAAATATATGTAGGATGCAACTGTGAAACAACTCATCGATATGCAACTACATTGTGTATTATAGTATTGTATAAAGTAAATATGGAAAATTTGCGAAATGGTATTGTTACTGACACTCCAGTTTTGGTTAAGGGGCGTCACGCTTGAAATTCAGCAATGTGATACCGAACTTTTTAGCAGAATTCGACCGGGGTTTTATCAAGTTTAGGTCTGAAAGTCGGAAAAGGACAATCGAAAATGATAAAAATCGAAAAATGGTGGGACTGTACCACTACAACAAAATGACCCTATTACAACGGTGGAACACCATTGTAATATACATTTTACAACGGTGGGCTAACCGTCATGTATTAAGAAGTTGTAATAGACTAATATCTTTAACAACGTTTTTGCACCGTTGCAACACCGTTGTAATATGTATATTTTACAACTTTTTTCCACCGTTGTAATAAACTTTACTGCAACAGTTATGCACCGTTGTAATAATATCTACTACAATTGTTATGCACCGTCGTGATTGGCATTTGGGTTTTTAAAAAAAATAGACACCTTTTGCAATTGAAAAGAACAATACACTAAATATAGCAATACTCCATAAGCAAATCAGATATTACAGTTATTTGCAAACTAATTTATTAAAATACTCAAATATTCAGTAATACAAACAATAAGTTTTAGACAACATTTCGTGCATTATTACATACTATCTGAACAAAATAAGCCTCTAATAACATCTCCAGTTCATCAATGTTAGGCTTGAACGCCATATAGCCTCCATGACGGCTGCTTCCACTCTCATGCTTGAATTCTTCATCTCTGAAAATAAAACAATGCAAAATAATGTCCACACAGCTTAACAAGATTAAAATAACTAAACACGTTCTTCCCTTTATCTAACCATTTTCTTTTTGTGTAGAGAAGTCAAATTCGTATAAACACGCATGGATTGAACATCGGAAAATCAAAAGAGAAACGATTTCAAAAGTAAAAGTAGCATATACCGAACTGAATTTGGAATGCCTCTTTCCATGTTACTGTATTGGAAATGAAATTACCATTCCAACATAGACTATTCAACATGTCGGCTTCTCAAATTTATCCAGTAAAAAAAAGAAAAAAATGTGGAGGACCATAATTAGCTTGACAAAATGGACTATTCAACATAAACCATTTGCTTTTTGCTAAAGCTTACGAACCAGTGTATTGACTTCACCTTTGTTCCAAGTAAAAAACCCAGATAACATTAAATATCTAATTTTCTAGGGTTCTCGTTCTTTTCAAAAAGGGTACATCAAATAACAGTTACACTCTGCGAACACGCAGATAGTTCAGTTAGACTTGGAAATCTATATATGTGGACACATACATACATAACACATATCTAGGGAGATTTTACTACTTGCGCAGATTTTTACTACCAATTTTCCTGGTTTAGTCAACAATTCCACGTGTTTTATTTACTATAAGAGAATATTATGATTTCCTATTTTTATTACTCTGTGTTGGTTCAGTTTCAGTTTTTATGGTATATATTACACCAAGTGTAACATTACATGGTGGTGTGGTAGGTTGATTTTACATTTCGGATCCACATGTCTTACAGGATCCACATCTTACAAAACATAGATCCCCATAGTACAGAAGATCCAGTTTGCAATGGCATGTACCAAGTTTAAAGAAAATAGCATCAGCCAACCATAATTATAACCACCAACGTCAGCATGTTGTTAGCACAAGAGAAAATTAAAAATAAAGAAAAGAAAAGGACGCCAGTGTGTATCACATGACACTTATACAGGAAGAACCCCAGCACACAACAGATAACTGTTAGCATTTAATCATCATAGATAGAACACCCTAGCATGCTCATTCAGCACCTTGTCCTAAGTTTGCAAATTGAGTTTCATAGATTCAGCTGGATTATGCATTCGAACTAAAAAGGCATTGAGTCAAATGGGTGTAGATGTTAATTAAAAACATACCGTCGGGAATGTGTCATTTGACGACTGAGCTCGGTTGACATGATCATTAGGGTATACAATTTTTTCCCCGCGTTTATGGCCAAGTATCTCAGCTGCTCTATTTGCAATAACCTGTGTATGAGGGAAAAAAATGATTTTGAAATATGTGAGAAAGAAGACAGGTATCAATGAAAAGTTCACATGAATAAGGAGAACATATCTAAATACAAACATTGCACAAACGGAAACCATTATTTCAAAGTATCCAAAACTAAATATATTGCTATTGAAGTAGACAACATTTATGATACAAACCATATCCATCTTCTTAGAACATATGTAACCTGCAGGATTACTTTTTGGGACCAAGCAAACACAGATGTGTCGTTCCCACGTGCTAACCCTCACACACCCAACCAACCCCAACCCCTCCCCAAAAAAAAGATTGGGAAAAAACAGTTTTTTAGCCATACACTAGATGTTCAGGCTGGAAAAGAGAATTCCTTGTTAAGATATCAAATAACACTGATAGTCCTTACCTCCTCTTCCTTAAATACAAACGCATCTTCACATTCATCGTCTTCGTACTCACCATCGTCCTCTAGTTGATCTGGATACAAATTACGACGAATAAAACTGGAATGACGACATCAGATCCACGAGCGACAAACTGTACTCAATTTTAGATCAACGGCGATGCCAATCTTAGCAACCAGGCTATATATTTGCATAACAAAGAAAAAAGAGTTAAATTTTGGTAGAAGTAACTAGACATCAAATTGATTAAAAGATGAAATCGATTCAGGTTCCTCTAAAGGTCTTAATGCCAACGAAAAGTGAAATACACTCACATTAATTTCAGTTTCGTGCTTCCAGGCTTCGATTTCTCTCTGTGGTTCCTCTATTTAGGCTTCGATCTCCCTAGACCTACCGTCGCTTCCCTCTAGAATCCATTTCTCTAACGAATCGGTTCTATTTGATGCGAGACGGTGGATTGATCGATTTCCCCCCAATTTTTATCGGCTAGGGCTGTGGCCATTTTTTGTTTTGTTTTGTAATGAACGAGAGAAATGAATTGAGGGTCGGTCGATTGTTTTCTAGGTTAAGTTATTAGGGTTGTGATCTTGCTAATTCCAACTTTGCCCCCTCGGGTTTTTCTTTATTAGCTCCATACAACACTTAACCCATTTTACAACATTTAGATCCATTTCCATGTTATACAAAATAAGCAATAGACGTGTATATTTTGTCAACAATTTTAACCATGTAAAAATTTGTATATATTTATCATATACACACAAATGATCTATTTATTTATTCATTCACCCCAAGTATATATTTAATTATAATCAATATTATTTTTGAGTCACAGAATTTGGGTTCTCACACAATTGCTAACTATAATTATAAAATACTAAATACAAAATGTTACTTCTTAATTGTTAATATCTCTTGTTAATTCTAAATTATTAAATATTTTATTAGTTATTGATTATTAATTAATTTTTAATTTTAAATATTAATCATTTAAAAATAATTATTAAACACTAAATATCACTTCAAAAGTATTAATGTTTTGATTAATTATGACTCTTAAGTATTAATATTGAGTATATATTATTATGTATTCATTTTTATTAGAAATTCTTTTCATTAATAATTATCAAATATTAATAAATAATAATAATTATGTAATATTAACTATATTTTTTAATTATTCTTCTCAATTGCTAAGTATTAAATATTACAGATTGATTATTAATTATTACTTCCTAATTGATTATTAATAGTAATTATTAGTTATTAATTATAAATAATCAATATAAATGTATTAAATATTAATTATTAGTTGTTAATTATAATAAAATATAGTCATATATTACAACAGTCAAAAAATAAAAGTTGTGATAGGCTTTTATTACAACTGTCAAAATAACACAGTTGTTAAAAATAAGTTTATTACAACTTTTCTGGAAAAAAAGTTGTAAAAAAACTTTATTACAACGGTGCTTTTACCACCGTTGTAAAATTAAAGTTGTAATATGGTGTTTTTGTTGTAGTGTACAGAATTTTCATTTTTGATCATGCTGCTCCTTAACCAAAAAGGGAGCATCAATAACAATACTCTTGCGAAATTAGTAGCAAATCAACATCAGTAGCAAGAAAGTTGTGAGTAACACATATTAGAAAAATGTAAAAAGAATTTTCGTGCTCTAATACAAATTATTGTACATACATTTTCAAATTTTAGTTTAGAAATATGATTTAACTGACAAAGAAAGTGAATGTTATTGTTCTGCTATTAACTTGGAATACAAACAATCTAACGAAAATATACGTATAGCTGAAAAAATATAGCATTTGCCGACAACAAAATAAGAAAACACCGTTACAAATCTAACGACATACTTGAAACTAATATATTTTGAAAACTTGCACGCAAGCTGTGTTAGCATACAAAATTTAATGTATTTTATGTATTATTTATGTGTAGGACCATACATTTTGCAGGAGTTTATACTAAATGTGCTCATCCATTTCAGCTTGGCTAAACAAACAACATTTGCAGGAGTTTATACTAAATGTGCATTAATATGAGACTATTCCAGCAAAAAGCCTGAGCAGAGGTAAAGCGCCAATTGGCATGACATGATGAAGTGTAGTGGGATGAAAGAAAATTGTGCCGGTAGCATGTGAGTTTTGTGTGAAGTGAAACATAAGGTTAGAAGTGCAAAATTAAAGAGAAAACAAGTCCTTTATGATACACAGATCCAATTCAGAGGGGTGCTACTCAAAAATTGCCGACGTCTTACATTTTCGAAGTCTATCATTCAGGCAACGAGGTTATTAGCAATTGTAAGCCATTTAAAAGAAACTTAGTTATATAATAGAATTTATGATGATTTGGACTTACAAGTTACACCAAACAGCCATGGAAATACAACAAATAACAACTGAAAAATAATTATTTAGTCAAAGTTGCTAACTACTGATGCTGACATTATTGACATGAGGATAGGGTCTTTCTATATATTATTTTATATTTTAGGTGACTAATCATATGTTCGTATCTAGAATTTCATAAACAATTTATCTTGTTTGACCAAATGCTAGAACAAAGACAAACCAATAAATAAGGACCTGTTAATAAAATTGTAATATTTCAAATCATCGGTTCATTTCATTATATTTAATCATTTACACCGATAAATCACTTGGACCAATTTGAACCAATCCCTTTCATTTTAGAATCTCATATTAATGGGATTATTGTTCAATTTAAGTTATAGACATCATTCTCATGCATGAAAAAGTCTATAAATTTTATCTTAGTTTGATGGTGAACCAACTCTTTTTTAGTCTAGCTCAAGACTCGGGTGTGAGTTCAGCAGTTGTAAAAATTCTAACTCACAGGGATGTTACCCAAAATCAAATCAATTTTAAAGGATTATAAAACTGAATCTTATAAAGAAACCAACAAATCTACTAACTTAGATAAACCAAATTACGACTGAATTCAAACAGCCATTAACCCAATTGTCATGTGGTTCCAAAGGGAATTGAATGAAATGAACTTAGTTGATTATACCAATCATCTTAATTGATGTACAATGAAACCACATGAAAAATTAGTACATCCAAAATTAGCAAAATATTAAAATCTATGGATATTTCAAATAGCTAGAGAGGGCATCAACCCTTAATCGAATCAACTCGGGATTTAACGAGTGTAACACATTTTAATAAATCAGTTTTCATTCATCTATGGATATGCAACTTTATACTAAAAGTGCATTGATATGAGAATGCATCATGAATCAAACTAAAAACCCATAAAATACGAACTCTACATTTTAGCAAAGAGCAGAATTGTGTTTAATTGATACACATGTTTACATGAAAATAGTATAATCACAGTAAATTTAAATCACGAATTTACATTAAATCAACGATATATCAAAAGCCAAAACCACCTAACAATCATCCACTATCACAATCTAATCAACGATTTCCATTTGTATGACACTAAATCAATGATAAAATAACGAAAATCAATTTTTCCATACCTAGAGTTGGTTGACTTCAATTCGGATCTTGTGAGGTTTTCGATCTGGATCCACTGATGTTTTCGATCAAGGAAAAAAGCAAGATGTCGATCGAGATATAAGCAGGATAACCCTAGAAAATGTTTTTCAATTGTGAGATCTGCGAAAATAGATTTGGACCGAAGTTTTCGAACAACGAAATTTCTTTGATTGATTGAAATTGAGTAATAATTTCTAAGAAATCGAAAGGAGATTTTGATCCATTTGCGAGCATTTTCTAAATCTTTGAAGCCGTAGATGATTGAAGAGCGTACGGGAGGAAAAAATGAAAGGGTATTGCAAACGGGGGGTGTCTGGTAGGGAGTTGGCAATCGAAGAACGACCTAGAGCCGTTGTATAATGTAGAACGGACTAAGGCCGTAGTAATCAATTTTGCAACGGACGAAAGCCGTTGCTATTTAGCAACGGTCCTAAGCCGTTGCAAATTGTCCGCACCTAGGAGTTGCAAATCGGCCTGTATGGTGTAGTGGAGGTGATAGAAGGACTTTTGTTGAGAGCGGTAAGGTTGCAAAAAAATAAAAATGGATTCCTAAGAAGTTACGTTAATGAAGATGAGGAGTTTAGATTCGCAACTAATGATCCGAAATACTAGTTGAAATTTAAGCTTTGATCATAATCAGTCTATTAGGATGGACTTTGACTAGTTGGTAATTGAAAATATATATCTCTTTTTATCAAATTTTTGTTTCATTGACATCGCTACCCCCGCAACTTAAAAATAGCTCCGTTTCGACGAAATTAGATTTAGACGTTAATGCCTAAATGTCCTCTTTACCCCTTGCTTACTAGTTTAATAAATTAATTAAGTTGCCTCTTCTCAAAAGTAAGAACGATGACATTTTCTTGAAACAACTATTAAATAGTTAAATATGTAATTATTTTAAATATTTAAAAATATTGAACATGAAAATAATTTGTATGTTTTATATTTTCATATTGTAGACTTCTAAAATGTCAAGCGCATCATCAAGTTGTAGTAGCAAGTCCATTGCATGTACATCAACGCCTATTGCTAATGTCAACGATAATGCATATGTTGTAGAAGAAAATCAAATTATGGATGGTAATTTGCAACAAAGTCAAGAGGTTTTAACAAATATGGATAAAAATGCACGTGTAAACTTGAAATCATTAAAATCCAAAGTGTGGATAGATTATGATAGACGAGTGGTAATAGAAGATGGTGTCACCCGTATTAAGGCAACATGCAAACATTGTACAAGAGTATTTAATGGAGCCGCCTCTATTGGAACGCTTCATTTGAAAAATCATATAAAAGTTGTCCAAAAAACAACACGAATGTGTTTTGCTGTATGGTCGCTAAGCATGATATCCATTTAATATGACAGAGCATGTTTGTTTCCAAGAATATGTTAGAAGCATTAATCCAACGATTAAAATGTTTTCTAGAAATACAGTAAGATGTGTTGTTCTAAAACTTTATGTTGACATAAGAAGTGAAATTCAAGAGATTTTTGATCGTTTATCATCTCGTGTTAGTCTTACTACGGATTTACGGAGATCAGAACATCAAAATATTGGTTATTGTTGCGTAACATGTCATTATATTGACGATGATTGGAAATTACAGGAAAAAAAATCATTGCTTATCATGAGTTGCCTCCTCCTCACATCGGTAGCGTTTAGTGCATCTATGAAGTTAAAAGTGCTACATTGGAATATTGATAAAAAGCTATTTGCACTTACCGTTGATAATGCTTCAAATAACGATGTTATGGTTAGAGATCTTAAGGAATGGTTAGTTGGTAAAAACGCTTTTCCTTTGAATGGTGTATTATTCCATATGCGTTGTTGCACACATATATTAAATTTGATTATCCAAGATAGTTTAAAGATTGTGCATGGACTTATTGAAAAGATAAGAGATAGTGTCAATTTTACGAAGTCATCACAAAGTAGAAAACAAAGTTGGGAAAATGTATTAGCACAAACTCGATTAAGTGGAAAAGGTGTTTCTTATGATGTTCCAACATGTTGGAATTCTACCTATCTTATGCTTGAAAGTGCACTTCAAGCGCGTTCCACATTCAAAAGATTAGTAGATTTGATCGATGATTCCAAATCATTGCCTTCAAATGAAGAATGGGAGATTGGGAAAGAAATTAGTGAATGTTCGAAAATTTTCTATGAAGTTACACTTAAATTTTCCGGTGTCAAGTATCCCACAGCTAATTTGTATTCCAAAATCATGTGTGATGTTTATGAAAATATCTTAACTTAGGAGTTAAATGAACATGAGTATGTTCAATCCATGACGCAAAAGATGAGAATTAAATTTGATAAATATTAGAACACTTGTAGTCTAATGATGAATCTTGGTATCGTTTTTGATTCTCACTATAGAATGCCTTATACAGAGTTTTTTTTGGATTGATCTATGGTGAAAGTTCAAGTATTCATGTTAGAAAAATAAGTGAATCATCTCTGTTCTCTTTATATGAAAAAGAGTTTATTTCATCTTTAAGTGCATCTACAACCACTTCTTGTGATAATATGGATTCATCTACTAATGCTTCTAAAAAGAGACTCATAATTGATTTAAGATGGAGAAACTATAAAGAACAAAAAGTCGGAAGCTCACATGTTTTAAAAACGGAACTAGATAAGTATTTGGAAGATGAATTGCTGCCAATGGGTGAGAATGAAGATAACTTTGGCATTTTAATGTGGTGGAAAACTAATAGCCCCACTTATCCCGTTCTTGCGAAGATGGCTCGTGATATCTTAGTCGTTCCAGTATCAACCATTGCATCCAAGTCGGCTTTTAGTAGTGGTGGTAGATTGATTACCAAAGGTAGATCTTCATTGTCCTCGGATGTAGTAGAAGCATTGACTTGTATGAAGATTGGCTACCATCTAATATTAGTTAGTTTTTATTCTTTTATTTTTTTAGTTAAATGCATCATTGTTTATATAATTATTCAAATTTTCTTATCTTTTATAGGTAATAATGTTGAGCTTGTAGACGACTCATCAACTACTTAATTTATAGATACTCTTCACATGTGGTATGTTGAACTTTTTTTTTTTTTTTTTTTGAATTTGTTCAGAAAGGAAACCGACCGGAGTCGTAAAACCCTCCCTAGTGCACCTAGCCCAGTCCGCGAGCACAATATAAGTGGCTATTCTTAGCGTTTGCACATGGTAAGCTCTTAGATTGCCATTTCGGGTTTCGAACCCCCGCCACTATTACCATGGCGCAAAGTCCTTAACCGCTGGGCTATTGCTGCAGACCTAAGTTTCTTCTTTTTTTTAGAAATTTCTTCTTTTTTAGAATACTCCTATGTTATGTCTCCGTGTATATCATAAATTTTAAAAACAACATGCTATTTTTCTGTGTATATACCCATAATTTTAGAACAGCGGTTTATAAACTCAAACTTATGCATTATATATTATACATGCAGACAGTTGTAAGGAATTCAAGCTAATGTAAAAGCTGCTTTTTCCTCTATTGTAAGCATGTAGATAGTACGTTGTTTTTATTCTTTTGTTCATCATTGTTATTGAAAATATTCTAGCAAAGCTTGCTGGTGCAAGCTTTGCGGGGCAACGAGCTTGCACCAGCAAGCTTTGCTGCCTTGCACCAGCAAGCTTTGCTGCCTTGCACCAGCAAAGCTATGCACTTTGCTGATGTAAAGCCTGCACCAGCAAAGCTTGCTGGTGCAAGCTTTGTACAAACACGACTTGCTAATGCATAGCTTTTCACCAGCATAACTTGTATAGTGTTCGCACATTTCAACTTGTATGGTTATCCTTATCCATAATATTTTTGTTTGTTTCAGGTTAAAGCAGAAGGTTGAAGCACTCTTAAGTCTCAACTCTGTTAATCCCTTTGCAAAGCAAAAAACATGTATTTGTGTTTGTATTAGGTATTATTAAACAATGTTGTATTTGTGTTTGTATTAGGAATTATTAAGTCATGTGATTAATATATTTATGTTTTATTTTAGGCTAAAAATTGTGCATTTAGTATGTTGAACACTTTGCAAGTATTTGTAGTGTGGAATATGTGTGATTGATGTATTGTTGTATTATTTGATTAGAATTATCGAATTTGCATGTAATGATGTATTTGTAAATTTTTATTGTTTAATTTTCGGATATTTTTAGATAATTAAAAATATCCGTATTCGCTAAGGCGGATACAGATATTTTCGGATATCCGAAAAAATCCGCGGATACAGATATATTTAAGCCAGTATCCGCGGATATCGGATACAGATACAGATTTTTTTTTGGATACGGATATGGTACAACAGTATATGTATTCGATTGCATCCGTTGACAGCCCTAAACCTGTGCGTTATTTTGCGATGATTGTGACGATCCCAAAACCCCGTGACACGGTGTTAAGGATAATCATTGGAATATAACACATAAATCATCATTAGCAGATCACAGATAATAGCATAAACAGAAAATAGAATAATTTACACACATATGACAGCGGAATCATATAGATATCATCACATCAGAGAAGCACAGTACAGGATACAACTTAGTGCATAATGATACATAATCAGTCACCATCGCCCGAGGCGGAATCATACATAAAGAGTACACAAAAGGAATATCAGTCTACATCGCCCGTGGCGGAATCATAATATAGATACAATAATGGCGGAGAAAATCCAAGTCAGCACGGTGTAGTCAAGCCTCGCCATGAGCCAAAAGGTGCGTCAGAAACCTGTAACTAGGCTGCCCGTGTGAAAATGAGGGCACCCGAGTTTGCAAGGTGAAACAAACTACGAGTCAGTCATGGGACTGGTATGAGAAATCTACTCAACTTATTAACAACAATAATAAGGCAAATCAAAGGACCACGCCACTTTCGCGGAACGGGTTTACTCCAATGAGTGCTAGTGCATGAAATAAAATAAATGATTAAATCAACGCAATGCTTTTTATAAAATAAAGCCATTATAAGACTCAGGTCCCATCACACAATGCAACGCAAGCCGGAGGATAGAGTTTTTACCTTATAATGGCCAAAGATGCCTCATACGAATAAAACAAAGTGTTTGATATTATTACTAGTGCATATATGTTTCAAAAGCAATTCAATCATAAATATTAATCCTAGGCGGCATAGCTACCATCTACTATGTCGCCATACTAGTAATACAATCACATCCGCATATTTCGTATTGGAAATTGGATTCCTTCATGAGTCGAGGCAAGGGGCAAGCTCCTCTCCGTTCGAGACACTCTAGCAAATGTCCCAGGACCCCACTATGATCCTTGGAATCGGCTGGGCCGGTCCTCTCTTACTTTTGAGGATTGGCAATTCCTGAACACACGTTTCCCGGTCCTTACAGACCTATAATCGAGGCGCCTCGCATTCCAACAACCACACAGGTGAAAAGTATATATAATGTCAGGGCTGGTAGGTCACTGACACCACCATAGCTAGAAAGAAACGTCGTGCACTCCCAGCGGTCCGTCTCCCGTTTTTGACTCATACCGAGGTGTGAGGCTCACGAATTCACGTTATACACCAAGCTACGTCACACAGACCATGCTTGGATCATCAACCACAAGACTTTGCTTTGCAACAGAAGCCTTGATCATATGCCACTTAGGCGTGCCACACAGGCAATCCACTCCATGCGACTGATTTCTGTCAATACATAACCTCTAAGCTCGTACGTCTCAGAGAAGGGCGTTAAGCAAGAGAATAAATTCTCCGCCGCCAAACAGATATATATTTAACAGAGATCAATCAACACAGAACAAAATCCAATGTCAGACACACAGTCCATTTACAAGTCCGTTCTGGGTCTGAACGAAACCGGAGGCACCAATTCCTCGCATATCCGTACAATCAACAATATGTTTGGACGGCTACTACTTCAATTCCTTCATGGTAGCTACTCCAATCACGAGCATCAGTAGCGCCCATCCATCCAATGTGGAGATCGTCGGTCTTCAACCATCTTCGACTCTTCGACTTCTCAACGTCGATCGATTATTTGAAATGAGATAAACTCGGCCTTTTCAAATAATCCACGTATATTTAGATTTTCAAACCAATTAATCACATGGTTGAGCTATTCAACATTCACATTTCAGTTATTTAGTTAAAATTTTCATGTCAAATACATTCAGCCATCACATCTCAAGCCAACACAACAAAATTGGTTTATTTCCACTCTATATCGTCAATAGTATTTTATAACGATATATCGCCATTTTTATTTAATTTAAAATGGCCATATTTAATTAAACGACGTTTCAGGTCGTGTCAATGCACTGGCGCTGCTTTCCACTAATTTTGGTTTACACATATCTGAAAATCTAACCGTTGGATCTTCACAAATTTTACATCATTAGGAAGGTCATTTCAAAACGAATCCAACGGTTCCAGTTTTGGGAAAATCCGACGGTCGGATCTTCCACACTAACCATTCGAAGTTACGATTTCAATTTACGAACTGCAGCGTCGTTATTCGATTTAATTTAATTATATATATATATATATATATATATAGTCGTTTCTGGCGCTGTTTTTCTTCAGTTTCGAATTAAACATTCCAGGCAATCCAACCGTCGGATCTTCACAAAGTTGGTGCCATTGGAAAGATATTTCCAAGGCGAACCAAACGGTTGAGGTTTCGGGAAAATCCAATGGTCGGATCTTCTGCACTAGTCATTTGAAATCACGGTTTCAAAATATGAACTGCACGGCCACGTTTCGTTTTAATTCTATTTATATTTATATATTTATATAAATATAGTTCATTCAAAAATTCCAATATCGTTTCCACTTCAATTATTTCACTAACGCCTTAAATTTTTGGAAAATTTCGCCATAACCTCCTTTGTACGGGAGGGTCTGGGAAAATTCCCAAATAGCCACACGGGCGCCTCATATCAAAAAGAAAAAGAAAAAGCCAAGCGGTTAGCCAACAGGCTCATAAAATCATCACCCAAACAAAGCGGTAAATGTGTACCTATTTGTCGGGCACAAAATTCTATTTCTCTTCTCTAGCCCCTTTTTGCTTTAACCTGTTCAATAGATATGCATGTACATATATACAATTTCTAACATTTATCAATTTCCATTCAATTTCATTTTTGATTTGCTTCGGTTTAAAAACACCATTCATTCGAAGGTTGCATGCATAGGCTAAAATCATATCATTAGCTAGTTAATGTATATTTCAGCTCATGCACGTTTATTTGAACAAGTGGCTATTTTTAACACTTCACATTTCAAAGATGATAATTTTGGCGAACTAAAATAGATTTCAACACATGACTATTTTATTTAGTTCTTATGCATGTTAAAAATAATATTTCTATCACAAATATTTATTTCAACGTCCGCATATCTTTAGCCTATCACACATATGATAAAAATGATATTTTTACCGTTCAAATATTTATTCAACCAATGTATGGTTTCAACACTTCATAGTTTCAATAAAAAATGTAATTTTTATTGTTCGATCTTTTTATTCAACACATGAACTTTTCCACTACACACACTTCTCAACAAATGAGTATTTCCACACATGGACATTTTATTTATGTTGTTCATATTAGAAAGATGGGATTTTTATGGTTGAAATTATTTGTATAAGGCAAATATTTTTGATACTTCATATATATATAAAAATGTGATTTTTATTGTTAAAGCACTTCATTCATTCACAAATGAATTTAATTTTCATACAACACTTTTCAACACATGAATATTTCCACACATGGACATTGTTTCATATATGACTTTAATTTCAATGCATGTAAAATAATTTCAACATATGAAAATAATTCTAACACACAAAGATTATTCAAAATTTCGGCAGCATAACGGCAGGGTAGTTAAAACCGGCACCGTCCCTAGTACGGCTCCTCGCTCTACCTTAAAACCTCGCGGTTTTTGACAATGGGGATTCATGCATCTAATTCACACGCAGGCGGCATGTTTATTTTTATTTCCACAAATATTTCCAATTCATTTCAATCACCAATGGGTATTTTTCAACCACAATCAAACAATAACAACCACAAACAATTATTCAACCATTCGTATTTTTCACCCAATATTTCACACCAATTCACCACAATAAATATCGTCCATGGTTTGTGGACGAGGGGAGTATATATATATATATATATATATATATATAATATATATATATATATATTTGCTATATTTCACTAGCATTTCAACACATATATCACTTATTCTATGCATGTAAAAATTCATACTTCGCTCATATAGCTTACACTACGCATGTACACGAGGTATACAACACGTATGTAATTTATATTTCGCTTATATAAATTATACACGACATTTTCCATTCAATTTCACGTTAATTTAGATTTCTCACCTTGGTTTTCTGAGTGCTAAAAATCGATACGATGTCAGAAAAATCCGCAGCTTCTTCTATTGGGTAGAGAGCTTCCTTGCGGTCTCGATGTTTCCTGTTTCATCGATTTTCGTCAACATACCAAAAAGATATGATTTTTCAAAGTTTTGCAACGGTTTTAAAGTGTCGTAAAACAATTTAATTAAACAGGCCGTTACCTCGGCTGAAGGTTTCAAAACTAGGTCGGAGATTTTTGATCAAACCGTGTAGCAGTTGGATGATCGGCCAGTGCAGGGTTGTAGGCGGAGGAGAGGCGCACGTGCGGGCCCCACGGCGTTGAACTCGGCGGCCTCTGGGCGGCGAAATCGACCTCCGAACGGTCGAACTTTGGAGGAGCGGATCCGGCGAAATACTCGACGATGCTGGGCGAGGTTGGTATGGATTTGAAGCTCGTCTCGAGCTCTACGAAAAACTCCAAAGGGCCCTGGTGTTTTGATGAGCGGATGTGGAGATTTGGAGGAGAGAAGGCGGGGAAGGAAGCCGCCGTTCGATCTGGGGGGAGTCGGGGTTTTCCGCGTTTTTTTTTATTTTTTTTAAATTTATGAAAGAAAAAATATGATTGGCCGAGACTATATTAAAATTTTAAAATAGTGTTTTCTTAAACGAACTCCTTTTTAAACCCAACGACTGTCGCTCCTAGCTAAATACCCCCATTCCGGACACAATGGGATATGTTTCGAGGGCCAATTCGACTGTTACAGTCAGTTATTTTTCAAATTAAAGTATAAAACATTTAATTTTTAACTCTGAACGCACATTTCAATTTGCCAGGGCCACAAACTGAATCGAAAAATTCCAGAAAAATAAATCTAGCTATGTTTTGACGCTACGGTCCCAACAAAACTAGTTTCGTCGAATTCTGAGGTCGTTTGAAAAATGGCCATTTTCTGGTCGATCCAATTTAACAAAAATCGACCAAACACATTTTCTTTTGCCACGCTCATATATTAGCTTCAAAAATTATGAAATTTGAAACCTAGCAATAGTTTGACATCCCGGACCTAACAAAAGTGGTTTCGTCGAATTCCGAGGTCGTATGCAAAATATCAATTTTCCAGGGCTATATTCTATATACCGACTCTTCTGAAAATTCATTCGGCCATAACTTTTAATTCCCGTTATGAAACTTCGATTTTTCAGATTCGTTAGAAAGGTATTAACTAACAGATTTAAATATTTTTGGTTTCACTAAAATCCGTTATATTTTCCACCCTGCATAGTCAGTCAAAGTATGAATTCAAATTTTCAAACTGGCTCACTATTCCTAACTTACTATTTTATTGAAATATTCTATTTCAATTGTTCAAATTCCTTTGGAATAACCAATTTAAAATTTTTAAATTGGCTCGTATTTTCCGGGTTATTACAATCTCCCCTACTTAAAACTTTTCGTCCTCGAAAAGGAAACAACAGTAAAGTAGGAAATAAAATGTAAATGCAAAGTATTGTAAAGGTACCTTGCACCGGAGTTAGTCAGAGATATCCACTCTGCATTGGGGGTAAGCTTGCTTAATGCTTTCCTCAGTTTCCCAAGTACAGTCTCTAGGATCACTGCTCCATTGCACTTTAACTAAATGAACCTTTTTGCTTCTGAGTTCTCTAGTTTCTTTGCCAACAATTTTTAATGGCTCTCTTCTGAGTGCTAATTCTGGAGTTATCTCCACATCCTGTTGCGCTGCTTCTTCTACAACAAGATCCGGATCATGCACATGTCTCTTAAGCTGAGATACATGAAATACATTGTGCACTCCAGGCAACCAATCTGGCAATTGAACCCTATAAGCAAGAGTTCCAATTCGCTCAAGTATAGGAAAGGGACCAATAAATCTCGGTGCCAACTTCCCAGTCTTTCCAAATCTGATTACTCCTCTCATCGGAGAAACCTTTAAATAAACATGATCGCCAACAGCAAATGTCAAATCTCTCCTTCTAGAGTCTGCATAACTCTTCTGTCGGCTTTGGGCTGTTTTCAATCGCTTCTTGATGAAATCCACTTTATCAGATGCCTCCCTAATCATATCGGGTCCTAGTACAAGTCTGTTGCCCGGTTCTACCCAACATGCTGGAGATCTGCAGGGTCTGCCATATAATGCTTCAAACGGTGACATCCTCAAACTTGCTTGATAGCTATTGTTATAAGAGAATTCTGCCAAATGCAAATGATCTTCCCATGACCCACCAAAATCGATTATACAAGCCCGCAATAAATCTTCTAGAATTCTATTCACCCGCTCAGTTTGGCCATCTGTTTGTGGGTGATAAGCGGTGCTCATATTCAGTTTTGTCCCCAATTCTGTCTGGAAAGCCTCCCAGAATTTGCTAGTAAATAGGGGATCTCTATCACTAACTATGCTGATGGGAATTCCATGCAGCTTAACAATTTCTTTGAAATATATCTGTGCTAGACTTTGGGCAGTTCTATTGGATCTGACAGGTATAAAATGGGCAGTCTTCGTGAAGCGATCTACGATTACCCAAATACTGTCATTACCTTTCTTGGTTCGTGGCAAACCATCTATGAAATCCATGGAAATCTGTTCCCATTTCCATCCTGGGACTTCCAACGGTTGCAACAGTCCAGCTAGCTTCTGTTGGTCACTCTTGACCAATTGACAAATAGGGCATCTGCTAACATACAAAGAAATATCTCTTTTCATTGCCTTCCACCAGAAAGTGCGTTTGATATCGTTGTACATTTTACTCACCCCAGGATGGATGCAAAGTTTGGATTTATGGCATTCGTCCAGCACTTCTCTTCGAAGGCCTGGAATATTTGGGATGCAAATCCTGTTATTTAACCTGAGAACCCCCTTATTGTCAATACGGAAACTCGTGGTTTCACCTTCCTTGACTCTCTTACTGATTCTCTGAATGAATTCATCGTCTTTCTGAAGGGCTGAAATCCTATGAATCAATCCAGGTGTAATTATAAGATGGGCAACGATTGCGGTCTTTCTACTAAGTGCATCCGCTACAACGTTAGCCTTTCCCGGCGTATACAGGATATCAAGATCATACGCTGCAAGAAATTCTAGCCAACGTTGCTGTCTCAGATTCAGATCTTTCTGGGTATATAAATACTTCAACGATTGGTGATCTGTGTACAGTATAAATTTCTCGCCCAATAAGTAATGTCTCCAGATTTTCAAGGCAAATACGATGGCTAGCAACTCAAGATCATGAGTCACATAATTCTTCTCATGCGGTTTCAATTGGCGGCTTGCATAAGCGACTACTTGGCCTCTCTGCATTAACACTGCACCAAGACCTCTAATAGAAGCATCTGTCCAAACCGTTAAATCCTGATTGCCATCAATAATAGTTAACACTGGAGCGGTGGTCAGCTTCGATTTCAATTCCTGGAAAGCTTCTTCACAGTCGGAAGTCCACTTAAACTTCTCATGTTTCTTTGTGAGCTTCGTTAACGGACCGGATATCTTCGAAAAATCCTTAACGAACTTTCGATAATAACTAGCCAACCCCATAAAACTTCTAACTTCTGTGGGAGTAGTGGGTTGTTTCCAGTCTTGAATCGCTATTATTTTGCTTGGGTCAACAGAAATTCCTTTATCGGACACGACATGGCCAAGGAATTTGACTTCTTCTTGCCAGAAGACACATTTAGAGAATTTGGCTTTGAAGACGTTCTTCCTTAGAATCTCCAATACTTGTTCTAAGTGTTTTTCATGCTCGGGTTTTGATTTGGAGTAGATTAAAATATCATCGATGAATACGAGGACAAATTTATTCAGAACTCCCCTGAACACTCTATTCATTAGATCGACAAAGTATGCTGGAGCGTTGCATAGGCCAAACGGCATTACTAACCATTCATAAAATATGTCTGGGCCTCTGAAAGCGGTCAAAGGAACACACTCTTCTGCTATTCTCAATTGATGAAAACCTGTAGCTAGGTCCATTCGGGAAAATACTTTCGCCCCTTTCAATTGGTCTAGCAAATCATCAATGCGGGGTAATGGATATTTATTTTTAAGCGTCTGTTTGTTGAGGTCTCGGTAATCAACAAATAATCTAAGAGTACCGTCTGACTTCGGGACAAACACAACAGCTGCACCCCAATTAGAAAAACTAGGTCTGATTAGACCCTTCCACAATAGTTGACGAGTTTGATCGCCTAATTCTTCTTTTTCTTTCGGAGTCATTCTACGAATTGGATGCACCACTGGTCTGGCATTAGGAATTAGATCGATTCGGAATTCTATTTCTCTTTGCGGAGGTAAGTTTTCAACTTCTTCAAACACATCCGCATAGTTGCTAACAATCGGAATCTTTTCCATGGAAGTGGGGATAAGTTCCAATGCTGACCAAAATTCTTCTCTATTCGGATTCGAACCATGACAAGGAACCGAAATATATCCAAGCTTCGTTCGAATTTTAACGATTCTTTCCGCACAATTCACTTCAGCTTCATGTTTTGTCAACCAATCTAGCCCGAGAATGATATCGAATTCGGGAAAATCCATAACGATTAAATCAAAAGGAAACTTGTATCGAGAAAAAGAAATAGGTACTTTACAATATGAACCGAGAGTAATAGGACCCCCTATCGGGTTATGAACTTCAACCGATTCTTTAAGCTTTCACTGTTTTAACTTTAATTTGTGCACTGTGTTTTTAGCAATAAAACTACGCGATGCACCTGTGTCGAATAATACAGAAACAGGAATATTTTTAATTGTAAGGATACCTCCCAAAACATCGGGTTTACCTGCTCCATCGGAAGCAGCTGGCGGGCTAGACCCGTCATAGACATGAGCTACAGTAGCTTTCTTCAGCAAAGGACAGTCTTTGACCAGATGATCGGTCTTGCGACAGTTGAAGCACGAGTGAGGGTTCTGAGAGCCTTGGCTCGAGCCTTGAGAATTTGTTTTCTGTCTCTTTGGAGCTGTGCAGACGTTTAAGTAGTGCCCCGACTTACCACAGTTAAAGCAACTTCCTCTTGGCGGCTTGCCAGTCTGAGGTTTGGAAGATGCTGCTTGGCTTGACTCGCCCTGATTTACAGCAGGCTTGCGCTTGTTTCCGGCTTGGCTTCTAGCGCGATCCTGATCCAGATGCCTTTGATCAAGGTCTTCATAGTTGCATGTCATTTCCACTAGCTCATTGAAATCCAGCTTGACATGGGCCATGGCTCTATCATGATATTGTCGTCTTAGTCCAAAAATAAACCTCTTATTTTTGGATTTCGCGGTAGCAACGAGTTCTGGAGCATAGGGCGACAACATTGTAAATTTGTTCAGATAATCCTGCACGGAAAGATCCCCTTGCTGGAGATTGGCGAAATCATCGTGCATTCTTTCTAGAGCTTGTTCTGGGACATATTTCTCCTTGAAGAGTTCTTTAAATCCATCCCATGTTCTTCCAGCTTCTCTGTTCCCGGCGGTAAGAGATTCCCACCACAATTCGGCTTGTTCCTGCATAAGCCAGGCGCCCATAACAGCTTTGTCTTCGTCTCCAAGCCTTAGGCCTTCAAGAATTTTCTCGCATGTTTTGAGCCATGCAAGGGCCTCTATTACGGTGCCTGTTCCCGAGAAGGTCTTGCCTCCTAAGTTCTTATATCTCTTAGCTACACGGTCGAGCTCGAAGTATTGAGCTGCCGGAGGTTGTATCAAAGGTCCTTCTTGAGCTGGGATTTCTCCCCTACCTCGGCCTCGGCCGGCACGGCCTCCTCTCGCGGCGGCTGCTCTGGTAGCCATTTGTCAAATTCTGTATAAGTAATGAAAAAGCCAGCTAACAGAAATGATAGTCTATTGCATAATTAAGCAGAAATTCTACGGAAAGATAACGATGGACTGATCAATTGTTTTTGCTATTCTGCTCAGCTCATTCTAGGACTTTGCTAGTCCTATCTCTAATGAGCGACTCGCCTTAGAATACTACTGATTCTATTTTGACGAAGTGTTTAATGTGTTACACTCCAGAACTAAGGTTAACCAAAGCTCTGATACCAGCTGTGACGATCCCAAAACCCCGTGACACGGTGTTAAGGATAATCATTGGAATATAACACATAAATCATCATTAGCAGATCACAGATAATAGCATAAACAGAAAATAGAATAATTTACACACATATGACAGCGGAATCATATAGATATCATCACATCAGAGAAGCACAGTACAGGATACAACTTAGTGCATAATGATACATAATCAGTCACCATCGCCCGAGGCGGAATCATACATAAAGAGTACACAAAAGGAATATCAGTCTACATCGCTCGTGGCGGAATCATAATATAGATACAATAATGGCGGAGAAAATCCAAGTCAGCACGGTGTAGTCAAGCCTCGCCATGAGCCAAAAGGTGCGTCAGAAACCTGTAACTAGGCTGCCCGTGTGAAAATGAGGGCACCCGAGTTTGCAAGGTGAAACAAACTACGAGTCAGTCATGGGACTGGTATGAGAAATCTACTCAACTTATTAACAACAATAATAAGGCAAATCAAAGGACCACGCCACTTTCGCGGAACGGGTTTACTCCAATGAGTGCTAGTGCATGAAATAAAATAAATGATTAAATCAACGCAATGCTTTTTATAAAATAAAGCCATTATAAGACTCAGGTCCCATCACACAATGCAACGCAAGCCGGAGGATAGAGTTTTTACCTTATAATGGCCAAAGATGCCTCATACGAATAAAACAAAGTGTTTGATATTATTACTAGTGCATATATGTTTCAAAAGCAATTCAATCATAAATATTAATCCTAGGCGGCATAGCTACCATCTACTATGTCGCCATACTAGTAATACAATCACATCCGCATATTTCGTATTGGAAATTGGATTCCTTCATGAGTCGAGGCAAGGGGCAAGCTCCTCTCCGTTCGAGACACTCTAGCAAATGTCCCAGGACCCCACTATGATCCTTGGAATCGGCTGGGCCGGTCCTCTCTTACTTTTGAGGATTGGCAATTCCTGAACACACGTTTCCCGGTCCTTACAGACCTATAATCGAGGCGCCTCGCATTCCAACAACCGCACAGGTGAAAAGTATATATAATGTCAGGGCTGGTAGGTCACTGACACCACCATAGCTAGAAAGAAACGTCGTGCACTCTCAGCGGTCCGTCTCCCATTTTTGACTCATACCGAGGTGTGAGGCTCACGAATTCACGTTATACACCAAGCTACGTCACACAGACCATGCTTGGATCATCAACCACAAGACTTTGCTTTGCAATAGAAGCCTTGATCATATGCCACTTAGGCGTGCCACACAGGCAATCCACTCCATGCGACTGATTTCTGTCAATACATAACCTCTAAGCTCGTACGTCTCAGAGAAGGGCGTTAAGCAAGAGAATAAATTCTCCGCCGCCAAACAGATATATATTTAACAGAGATCAATCAACACAGAACAAAATCCAATGTCAGACACACAGTCCATTTACAAGTCCGTTCTGGGTCTGAACGAAACCGGAGGCACCAATTCCTCGCATATCCGTACAATCAACAATATGTTTGGACGGCTACTACTTCAATTCCTTCATGGTAGCTACTCCAATCACGAGCATCAGTAGCGCCCATCCATCCAATGTGGAGATCGTCGGTCTTCAACCATCTTCGACTCTTCGACTTCTCAACGTCGATCGATTATTTGAAATGAGATAAACTCGGCCTTTTCAAATAATCCACGTATATTTAGATTTCAAACCAATTAATCACATGGTTGAGCTATTCAACATTCACATTTCAGTTATTTAGTTAAAATTTTCATGTCAAATACATTCAGCCATCACATCTCAAGCCAACACAACAAAATTGGTTTATTTCCACTCTATATCGTCAATAGTATTTTATAACGATATATCGCCATTTTTATTTAATTTAAAATGGCCATATTTAATTAAACGACGTTTCAGGTCGTGTCAATGCACTGGCGCTGCTTTCCACTAATTTTGGTTTACACATATCTGAAAATCTAACCGTTGGATCTTCACAAATTTTACATCATTAGGAAGGTCATTTCAAAACGAATCCAACGGTTCCAGTTTTGGGAAAATCCGACGGTCGGATCTTCCACACTAACCATTCGAAGTTACGATTTCAATTTACGAACTGCAGCGTCGTTATTCGATTTAATTTAATTATATTTATATATATATATATATAAATATAGTCGTTTCTGGCGCTGTTTTTCTTCAGTTTCGAATTAAACATTCCAGGCAATCCAACCGTCGGATCTTCACAAAGTTGGTGCCATTGGAAAGATATTTCCAAGGCGAACCAAACGGTTGAGGTTTCGGGAAAATCCAATGGTCGGATCTTCTGCACTAGTCATTTGAAATCACGGTTTCAAAATATGAACTGCACGGCCACGTTTCGTTTTAATTCTATTTATATTTATATATTTATATAAATATAGTTCATTCAAAAATTCCAATATCGTTTCCACTTCAATTATTTCACTAACGCCTTAAATTTTTGGAAAATTTCGCCATAACCTCCTTTGTACGGGAGGGTCTGGGAAAATTCCCAAATAGCCACACGGGCGTCTCATATCAAAAAGAAAAAGAAAAAGCCAAGCGGCTAGCCAACAGGCTCATAAAATCATCACCCAAACAAAGCGGTAAATGTGTACCTATTTGTCGGGCACAAAATTCTATTTCTCTTCTCTAGCCCCTTTTTGCTTTAACCTGTTCAATAGATATGCATGTACATATATACAATTTCTAACATTTATCAATTTCCATTCAATTTCATTTTTGATTTGCTTCGGTTTAAAAACACCATTCATTCGAAGGTTGCATGCATAGGCTAAAATCATATCATTAGCTAGTTAATGTATATTTCAGCTCATGCACGTTTATTTGAACAAGTGGCTATTTTTAACACTTCACATTTCAAAGATGATAATTTTGGCGAACTAAAATAGATTTCAACACATGACTATTTTATTTAGTTCTTATGCATGTTAAAAATAATATTTCTATCACAAATATTTATTTCAACGTCCGCATATCTTTAGCCTATCACACATATGATAAAAATGATATTTTTACCGTTCAAATATTTATTCAACCAATGTATGGTTTCAACACTTCATAGTTTCAATAAAAAATGTAATTTTTATTGTTCGATCTTTTTATTCAACACATGAACTTTTCCACTACACACACTTCTCAACAAATGAGTATTTCCACACATGGACATTTTATTTATGTTGTTCATATTAGAAAGATGGGATTTTTATGGTCGAAATTTTTTATATAAGGCAAATATTTTTGATACTTCATATATATATAAAAATGTGATTTTTATTGTTAAAGCACTTCATTCATTCACAAATGAATTTAATTTTCATACAACACTTTTCAACACATGAATATTTCCACACATGGACATTGTTTCATATATGACTTTAATTTCAATGCATGTAAAATAATTTCAACATATGAAAATAATTCTAACACACAAAGATTATTCAAAATTTCGGCAGCATAACGGCAGGGTAGTTAAAACCGGCACCGTCCCTAGTACGGCTCCTCGCTCTACCTTAAAACCTCGCGGTTTTTGACAATGGGGATTCATGCATCTAATTCGCACGCAGGCGGCATGTTTATTTTTATTTCCACAAATATTTCCAATTCATTTCAATCACCAATGGGTATTTTTCAACCACAATCAAACAATAACAACCACAAACAATTATTCAACCATTCGTATTTTTCACCCAATATTTCACACCAATTCACCACAATAAATATCGTCCATGGTTTGTGGACGAGGGGAGTATATATATATATATAATATATATATTTGCTATATTTCACTAGCATTTCAACACATATATCACTTATTCTATGCATGTAAAAATTCATACTTCGCTCATATAGCTTACACTACGCATGTACACGAGGTATACAACACGTATGTAATTTATATTTCGCTTATATAAATTATACACGACATTTTCCATTCAATTTCACGTTAATTTAGATTTCTCACCTTGGTTTTCTGAGTGCTAAAAATCGATACGATGTCAGAAAAATCCGCAGCTTCTTCTATTGGGTAGAGAGCTTCCTTGCGGTCTCGATGTTTCCTGTTTCATCGAATTTCGTCAACATACCAAAAAGATATGATTTTTCAAAGTTTTGCAACGGTTTTAAAGTGTCGTAAAACAATTTAATTAAACAGACCGTTACCTCGGCTGAAGGTTTCAAAACTAGGTCGGAGATTTTTGATCAAACCGTGTAGCGGTTGGATGATCGGCCAGTGCAGGGTTGTAGGCGGAGGAGAGGCGCACGTGCGGGCCCCACGGCGTTGAACTCGGCGGCCTCTGGGCGGCGAAATCGACCTCCGAACGGTCGAACTTTGGAGGAGCGGATCCGGCGAAATACTCGACGATGCTGGGCGAGGTTGGTATGGATTTGAAGCCCGTCTCGAGCTCTACGAAAAACTCCAAAGGGCCCTGGTGTTTTGATGAGCGGATGTGGAGATTTGGAGGAGAGAAGGCGGGGAAGGAAGCCGCCGTTCGATCTGGGGGGAGTCGGGGTTTTCCGCGTTTTTTTTTTAAATTTATGAAAGAAAAAATATGATTGGCCGAGACTATATTAAAATTTTTAAATAGTGTTTTCTTAAACGAACTCCTTTTTAAACCCAACGACTGTCGCCCCTAGCTAAATACCCCCATTCCGGACACAATGGGATATGTTTCGAGGGCCAATTCGACTGTTACAGTCAGTTATTTTTCAAATTAAAGTATAAAACATTTAATTTTTAACTCTGAACGCACATTTCAATTTGCCAGGGCCACAAACTGATTCGAAAAATTCCAGAAAAATAAATCTAGCTATGTTTTGATGCTACGGTCCCAACAAAACTAATTTCGTCGAATTCTGAGGTCGTTTGAAAAATGGCCATTTTCTGGTCGATCCAATTTAACAGAAATCGACCAAACACATTTTATTTTGCCACGCTCACATATTAGCTTCAAAAATTATGAAATTTGAAACCTAGCAATGGTTTGACATCCCGGACCTAACAAAAGTGGTTTCGTCGAATTCCGAGGTCGTATGCAAAATATCAATTTTCCAGGGCTATATTCTATATACCGACTCTTCTGAAAATTCATTCGGCCATAACTTTTAATTCCCATTATGAAACTTCGATTTTTCAGATTCGTTAGAAAGGTATTAACTAACAGATTTAAATATTTTTGGTTTCACTAAAATCCGTTATATTTTCCACCCTGCATAGTCAGTCAAAGTATGAATTCAAATTTTCAAACTGGCTCACTATTCCTAACTTACTATTTTATTGAAATATTCTATTTCAATTGTTCAAATTCCTTTGGAATAACCAATTTAAAAATTTTAAATTGGCTCGTATTTTCCGGGTTATTACAATGATGCTTGGCTCAAACCGAGCATATTTTCAGATTAAGTTTAGATTGCCTTCGAGCTTCAAGAGAGGAGTCGGGGATTCGAGATATATTCCCATATTATGCATTATTCTGCTATGCATGTCATTGATGAGATTTTGGTGTTTATGGGGACAAGTTGTTATAATTTTCCAGATTTGATTTGTATGTTGTACTCTGAGTTGTTTATATAAAATCTCCATTTACTCAAGTAATTGTTGTATATTATATATTATTTGTTCTGCGAGATTCTGTTCTATCTTTTCTTTCTTATCCCCTTACTTTTTATTTTTTCTGCACTTGGTTATTCGACATGTGAATATAATATATGTATTAATGCTGAATTCTAAAGGTAAAAAAACAGGGTCGTTACAAGATAAGACAATCAAATCCAAGTTCAACAAAGTTACCATAATCCATTCTTTGTTGGAGTGTGATGCATGTGTTAAAGATACAAAACATTTCCATCTATCGGCCCGAGATCCGTCTCTACATATTTTATAACATAATCGTTCATGCAAAACCTAAATTTTTCATTAAAAAGATATGCAAAAAATCTAGATTTGTATAACTCAAAAAAACTTTTAAGATTTTTTGGATAATCGCTTGTTTTAACCTTATAAAGCTCTACCATGGTAAGCAACAATATATCTTGGCAGAAATTGTTGTAAGATGAAGAGATATACATGAACCTAAATTTGGAAAAACAACCCTATCGAAGAATAAATTCATACCTATATCCTTTTCGTTGTCGTATAATATTTTTTTCAAGAAGAAATTGAGTTCTGCTTATTTCTTGCTCTTAGATTGCTTTTGGTAAATTAAGGGAGTTTTTTAACAGTCCTAGTTGTGCTTGCCATAGTCCTAATTTGAGTAAAAATTGATGAAAAAAGTGAAAATAACAATTTTGAGGGTTTGGGAGGAAAGAGGCGAAACTGGATTGTTTTTTTTTTATTGAGGAGTGACATTTTGTGATATGGGAGGGGAGAAAAGGGTTGCTGCCTATCTTGTTACAGGCTCAACCTGTTGGCAATTTTCGAAAAATCGCTAACTAGCGAAGCCTGTAACAAAACAGACAACAATGGTTTTTATCTCTATAACAACTACAAACTACTTCCTCTAGTCCATAACATGTACACACTATATCGAGGCATCAATTGCTCGCAGAAATGGTTTCAAATCAAGTTAATAACTCCTTCAATATGCGAACATGAAGTAAAAGGTAACAGATACATTGAATTACATAAAACGAAGATCAAATGTTGCACGAACTAACCAAATGTTTATCAATTACTTGAAAAGAAACAATATAAATTTCTTCACTTCCACTAATACATAATCAACCATACATAAACATACATCTGCTAATACATGCATATGAAACAAAACAACATGCAAGTGAACACACTTTCTTTTGGCTCGCAGCTACGTCTATCTTGGATATCTTCTCAATTCTCGTACAAAATTTGACAAACGTCCATTTTTAGCTTGCGATTCAAGCGCACATTCGAGTCCTCTAGCACATTGAAGGATCAACCATAACATTGAACTTCTCTGGGGTTCATTTTGCTGTTCTCATACGAAATACATCCGATAAATCCATATCCGACATCCCTTTCATATTTTCATATAACGACTACACGTTTATCTTCAAATCTACAAATTGGATGTGGCTTTTTTAGCATAACAGTTGGAACGAGATATAAACTTTCGAGTATATTTCCATCAACGCAAATCTGTTTTTCCTATCGTTGGTTTGCTATAGCTTTACGTAAACGAGCATTTAACATTGATGCTCCTGAGTGCAATTGATAAGGTACTGGGTCAAGCCTCAGGCTGAGTCTTTGAAACATATTTGACTTCATCATCAGTTTGCTTATCCTTTCTGATGCCTATATGCGCTTCAAATTCATCGTAGTATTTCACTAGGGTTTCATTGTCGATCTCTCATGACTAAGTTCATAAGAAGGTACACAAACATATTTCAAAAAATAAAACTTACACACGTTTTAATATAAACAAGATTAATGAGCATTTTAAATAAGTCTATTACCTTGCAACGAAGAACTTGTCCAAAGTTTGACCCGAATTTGTATACAACTTTAGACAATTGACTAAAATTTTATGTAGATCTACCAAAAATAAGATTTTAGGGTTCAAAATTTTGATGGGTTATTTTTGGTAAAGTGAAAAGTGAGGAGAAAATAAAATGATGACTAAACTTAAGCACAGGAAAAAACCTTATGCGGTTTTTGAAATTTTCAAAAATCGATTGAAAAATCACATGCTTTACTCGGTTGATGATCTTTGTAAAATCACGAATCAACATTTTTGAAAAATTGCCAGCTGGGTGAACTCAATCAACGCTTACGCGCAGAAGCCGACTTATTTCTATAATTAATTTTAAAAGTGGCATGTAATTATTTCTAAAAATTGCCTAACTACAATGATTTTCCATTTGCAAAACATAAGGTTTTGGTTTTAGACATTATAGTTAACAATGTGAAAGCATAAATGAACATAACTATTTTTTATTTAATTTTAAAATATTCCTAAAATGATACATGTATAAAATTAGTGTGGTGCTAAGGGCACCTCAATATGTTCTTCCTAATACCGCAATTAAAAAAATAAATCTTACTTAATTTTGTGTGCTTCCTAATACCACATTTCTTCTCCATTTTATTCTCTCACCCAACTGCGTTATTTTTCGAACTAATCACGCACTCAGCCCTAATCTGAAAACCCTAATCTTTCTTCCCCAATTAAATCGTTGCCCCCTTAGTGTTGCCCACATCAAATTTCAAATTCGAACACGGTAATCATACACGATAATTCTTCGATGGAACAACACCGAACATGATGGAAAAAGTTATGGAAAGTTAAATTATTTTAATGGTGGTTGCACACCGAATGGATTAAAAAAATTCGGTATTGCATCACCGACCGAACTGATAATATAATACAGTGCTTCCAAGAACGATGGTGAATCACCGTGACCTATTTTTCCGAACGACTTATCACCACCACAGGGATAACACAAATGTGGAGAGCTCGCTATTTTCAGTACGGTGGTTTAAAGCCACGAGTTATCTTTCTGTTTTGTTGTTATAAACCGACCAGTGTTGATTTCTTCGGTGTTTGGTCTCCGACCAGAACACAAAAATCAATTCAATTATTATAGCTTCTTCAATCGGTGAGAAAAGACCGACCAGTATGTTTTTATATGGTATGTTATGGTCCAACTGGATGTTTGCACTGGTGCATGAAAAATGAATATATGAATTTTTGGGATAATCTGGTATCCCTTTCTCTCATATAAAAACAAAAGAAATAGAGCGAAAAAACATGGTATAAATATGTGACAAAAAGAAGACCAAAAAATGACCAGAGAAAAAACAAAGCAAAGGAATCATGGTTGAAAGAATGCTTTCACGATACATGAAAATGAATATGGATGACACCAAGACTTTCATATTTATTTAAGGAAGTCAGCTGAACAAGAACAACAGGAAAAAGATGGATTTACATCTATTTAGGCACATCATACATGCGTTCCTAGAAATGAACAATTCCCTCTAAATTCAATTGATTCTGTAGAAGCGTCTTTTTTGCTTCAAAGATGAGACCATTGCGGCTTTTTTTACTTCAAAGATGAGACACATCATGCTAGCAGCTTTCTTCTTCCTCGGCATTGCGGCATCAATTTCGTTGATCGGCTATAAATCTAGGGTTTAGGCTTGATCGGTTTTCGAAACGAGGAGGAACAATAATCGATCGAAACAGAAATATGGATAACAGCGTGGTAGCCTCTGTTTTTTAAGTGTGGTATTAAGAAGAGCATAATCCTAAGTGACGTGTTATTTTTTAGCCATGGTATTTGAAAGTGGATATTGATGTGCCTTTAGCACCAAAATTATATTTATTTTTGACTGAAGGACAAACTTACATTTTACTGTAGAAGCTTGTTTTATGGATGATATGTATGATGTTAGATCACATTCAAGTTGGGCTATTAAGTCTATAGTCATGCTTATTCAATATGAGAGTGAGTTTGTTGACACCACTTTATGTGGTGTCGCCATCACTTCGGTCTTTCATTGGTGGAAATTAAAAGAACCCATATGGGTCCATCTGATTTCCACTACTCAGGCGGTGGGTAAAGCAGTGTGAACAAACTTATTGATTCAACGGGTCGATCTAAGCTCAATGAAAACAATTATACCAAATCAAAAAATTAGCAATGGTTTTATCACTCAGCAACTTCTACCAAAAACAAATTGAGCCCAAACGCATTGGGCATACGTCGATGTTTTGTAAAGGGTAAACAAAATTTCAATGTTTAGTTTTGAAATTCCAGCTTCTCCCGTTCACTGCTTCAGAGCGTTTTGCAGTTAATAAATTTTATTTTCGAACTCGAAATTTGGAACATTTGGGATTCATGAAGGTAAGTTTGATTACTTGCTTTAGATGCAGCAGAAATCTAAACACGTTCAGTTCTTGGCTTAAAGGTTTAGAGTTATGTATTTATTTATTACAATCTATTTATGAATCTGTTTTGAAATGTCTTTGGATTCGTTTTTGCTGTAATTATGTTATATATGCGGCGCTTCTATTAATGTACGAGTAGGCAATTTTTGTTCACTTATGTCAGCGAAATACTAGAATAATGGATTTCCGGGATTATAATCCTTCTGCACATGTAGCTTCCTGTAATCCCGATTTGATTCAAAAGTTAATTTATGAAATTAGCTTGAAGCTGTAAAAATTTTGGGGATGGTTAAAAGGACTCCAAATTTGGTTAAGAGGAGGATAATTTTAAGGGAACTCCAGCTTGATATTTTTTTGTTAAGGGGGTTTGATTTATTTTAAAAAAAGAAAAAAAAAGACCTAACTACCCTTGATTCGTCACTTATGTTGAACACTAATTTACTAAATTCAGCTCAACTAACAAACGTGCAAATTACAAAACATCTCAATTACAAAAAGGCTAATTCTATTCATACATCAATAACATCTTTACATACACCATAAAATAAAATAAACTACTATACACTAAAAATTACTTTTCATACGTGTCTTTTTTTTTTTTACAATACTTGCCTTATTTTTTTCTTCCTCTTCCCTCTCTAATACTCTAAAGTTATTTACATAAAATAGGAAACCTATAGCACTAAATAAAGTTTAAATTTAGTAAAATGGATTTTAATTTTTTTTTTTGAGTGTACGGTATACAATTTATTATGCTACAAAAAATTATTAATTTCAGCAAAATAGACCTTGCTTTTACATTAAATAACTCTAAATTATCACTTACTTGTAAAATTTATCGTAATTCAAATTTTAAGTTTCATGTTTAAAAATACATTATGTTCTTCAAATTATTTTACATAGATTTAATCAAATATCATTAATTATAATTTTTTAGTTTGATGGGTTATCATTAAAAAAGTAAAAAAAAAATGCAATAAAAAAGAAGGGTAATTTAGTAGTATATATTTTTAGCAAAATAGTGGTATACATAAAGTAATTTTCTGTGTATGAATAGAATTTGCCTTACAAAAATTCGATACAACAAATTAGAACAAAATATTCGTTTTGCATTTAAAATTAATCATACCAATTCCAATATGAAATTATAATTAATTACCTAATTCGACACCTTCTGATTACCCATGAAATTTTCTTCTGTCTCTATTACATTAATTATATCCATTGTTTATTTTTTTGTGCAACATTAAATTGTAACCATTAATTAAGGTTTAGGCTTTATAGTTTATATTAATGAGGATTATAGGGGGTTAATATTGGAATTTTAATTTATATGTTTAAGGGGAGGTTAATTATTTTGTCCTCCCCATAACAATTATAAAATAAATAAAAATTGTTCCTCCCCTTAATCAAATGTGGAGTCCCTTTAACAATCCCCCAAAATTTTCCCCTCCAAGTCACTACATGTCTATGAACAAGTAGAACTATGAAATTTTATCCTCAAATTTTACATCTTGTTGTCAGCGCAATTGATATTGGTAAGACTCTGGAAATGGTTAGCCTTATACTTCTATTTTCCCCAGGGGAGGAGCTGCATTGAGCATTAGTCAGACAACCTTTTGTTTTTGGCCCAAAAAAAGTGGAGGCCCGAAAAATAAATAATAAAATACTGTTTTAACCTTTGATTTCTTTCCAAACTTATTTAAAAGTAGGCCTGGTTTCCACTAGTTTAGATTTGTGCTTGAGAATCTTAAAGTGCGTATGCACACACATTTATAGTTTGTATTTGCACAAATTAAAATTGTGCAATTGGGATTGAGAAATTTTGATTTGTGCAATATAAAATGTTTACATGGTGATAAGAACTTCTCGCTCAAGTTGTTAAAGTGTGATAGTTTAAGTAGAGGCCATGGGTTCAATTCTCCGAGACAAAAGATCTTTGTGTCAACATTCCAAAAAGGAAGTTACAGATTACACTCTTTAAGAGTCCGACGTCTAGTTAACTCATCGCCACACACCACCCAGACGTATTTGTAACCTGCATAAGAACCATATCGATCTATGTCCGTAGCATTACGGTACATAATTCCATATTGACTGGGTACTGGTTCTCATACCAAATGTGATGAATGTGAGACTCGGTTCCCTGCCGCTTGGAAAGGAGCACCACGTGTTAAGTGCTATGCTAAAAAGTTTTGTGTTAAGTTTCTTAAGTAGATGTCACATAGCTAGAATAAATTTGGTTTTGTTTACAACTAGCCATGGTTGGGTATACCAAATCATTTGTTGAGCGAGTCATTGTTTGGCAGTTATAGCATTTACCGGCAAGACCTTAACATATGAGAACAAGACTGATACGATTGCAGCTTTTCTCCTCACCCATTTAAACCTCTTAAAAATCATGTAACATTTTAATTCAAACTAAAAATCATAACGTCATTTTGGCCACTTAGGTGATCTGAATTGGGCACCAGGCAGGAGCTACACACTATATAATCCGGGGTCACCTACTGATTTCTTTATTTTTATACTGCTATTCTGCATGCAATGGGCATGCATTAGAATAAATTATAGAAATTTATGATTATTGTGTCAGTTTTATGCAGGGAGGTAATGCCGGACAAGAAAATTACCATGCCACCAGCTTATGTATACTAGGCATTTGGTCAGTGAAGGATGCAATTTCTTCATACTTGACCCATTGACCTTCACGTTTTCCACCAATAACAGGCCCATGCCATGCATATGTTCAATCCTGATCTAGGTGTGGAAAATGTTATGTTTGGTTTTCATTTTTTTTTCCTTCAAGAAAGGTAAAAGAAAAGAAAAATCTGAAAAGGGGTTCTTAGTGTATCCATAAGGGATTGGATCCAAGACCTCTAGCAATAATGCTTACCGTTTAGGCTAGTGGTCGTTGACAAAAGTTCAAAAGCTCTTAACCAGAAGTAGGCTAGTGGTCGTTGACAAAAGTTCAAAAGCTCTTAACCAGAAGTTTTTAAAGCCAATTTTATTTGTCACTACGATATATATATATATATATATATATATATATATATATATATATATATATATATATACATATTCCTTCATTCTGTCAAATAAGTAGGTCTTCCAGTAGAAGTTAATTAATAAGTTTAGATACATGAATATTGGTCTGTACAGCCTGTTTTATATTTTAGTATGCAAAAATAATAACTCTGCAGTATGAAAATTAATTAGTTGTTTTTGATAATATTACCGATGTCCACATTCATGAATGACACACAAATTTGGTATCAAAGTTAATCTGTGATTATCATTTCTGTTTGCTGGGTCACTCACGTAACAACCTGAATTTTTCAAAGAGTGCAAATTAATTTAGCAAGCTATCCAAGCGGAAGTCCAACATGCTTTTCGTAAGTTATGCTCTCTGTCACTTAATTCTATGCTATTCACAAATATTTCCTTATGATCATCACTTTTACCTCAATTTTCTTCTTCTCATTATAGAGATAATTGTCTCCAAAATGTCTAGATCGATTAAAAGCATTAGTGAGGAGCATGGAAAGAAGAACCTAGAACATGAGAAAATTCACTACAAGGGGAAGGAACTTAATTTAAATTCAGGGAAAAATAATGATCAACATTATTCAAGGAGAGTTAACGCTGACTGTTTTCATTTTGTCAACAAGGGGCTCTGCCGATACGGGTCATTATGCAAATTCAGTCATCCTGAGAAAAAAAGTGTAAGTGAATTTTGTAGTTATACAGCTCTTCTTTATATTTTGCACATGATTCAATGTTTAAGATTTTATATATATTTGTTTAGGTATGGAACCCTTCAAAGGCTAAGCAGGTATCCTTTTTTTTTTTTTTTTTCTCCTTCCCTTTTTTGCAAATTGGAGTGAAACTATGTATATTGATATGCACCAGGGTCATAATTTGTTTACTTTATTGGTAACGATATGTTGAATCTGGCATGCTTCATGATAAGACATGGTGCTCATTTCATTTTACTTCATAGTCAAAAATTATATCTTTTCTGTATGTAAAATATACCCTTATGTGTTGAGTGTCTGCGATCTATCTTTTACTTTGAATTCATGTACAAATATGGCAAGTTAGTTAGTTTTCTGGTCTCCATGCATACATAACACACACATTCCATGTATGTATGTATGCATATGTTTCAAAAAATGTTTTGAAGGATGGAAGCGTACGTGAAGCATTTTCGGATCCATGAGGCGAGGCGTAAGCCTCGAAACGTTGAAGCGTAAGTTTTTTGGATAAAAGAAAAACGCAAAACATATAGTGAAATTTGAAATAGAATAACATTAAATTTCGAATAAAACATATCTCCTTCGTAAAGCATTCAAAGCAATTGAAACAAAATACAATTATCCATGAACATTCAAAGATAAATCAACATAAATGGCAATAGGTCAAAATATCTTCCTCCCCATCCATAAGCATGTTGCCCATCTATATCGTCATCACTCATCAGGAGCATGAAAAAGATCTTTCGTGTGTGGCTCCAAAAGAGGATTATAATCACCAACGTCATCATTCTCAACACTTACACCTTTTCCTTTTCGGTCATTACCTGTAATTTTTTTGAAACAACAGTATTTGTTTAATTCTATAGTTAACACTGATGTTAATCATTTGTTTTACCTACTTGGACCATTAGTATTACGTCTTCTTTTGTATGAGATGATGTGAGGAAAAGGATTATGCTCTCGTGGAGGAAGAGGAGGTGGAGTAGGATCAATATGAGGTGTAAGTTTGCGGTTTTGAATTTGTTGATTCTCGAATGCGTAAAATATCTTCATATACTGGGTGGGAATGTTTCTTACGGCGTCAACATCAAGAAATTGATTTTCTTCTAGCCAACTTGGATTGGAAGGAAGAACCTCATTTTCTAGTTCAACAATCCACTTATCATTAAAATCAATTTCTTCCACAATAAATAAATCAATCTTTCTTCTTTCCATGATTTCTCTTTGTCTCAAAGCGGTGTGATATTTAATATACACCAAAGAATGCAATCTTTTATGCACAAGTCTATTATTTCTTTTTGAATGTGCATAAATTAAACAAGATAAATTGAGCATTTCAATATGAAACCAAATTACAATAGTTTACTTGTTAAATAGAATGTTCTTAAAGTGACTTGTCCATTAAAATGTACTCCAATTTCTCTCATATCCAGATGCACTTCAAGTTAAACCAAGCACCCAAATAGCAGAATTCATCAACTTGAGCATATCAATCGCAAAAGCTTTCCCACCATATATTTCGTACTTCATAATTTATTATAAAATGAACTACTAACAATTGAATTACTAATATGAACTTCTCATCTTTCTACGTTTAACTAACATAAGAGGTCCAAAAAAGATTATTTTGACGATCATGCATGTCCACTGAAAATCTACTTTGATATATTCTTCAATATTGCCAAGCATTCCATCCATACAAGCATACAAACCTTTTTTTTACTTCGTCTGCATTAGAAAAAGCATGTTCACAACAAAATTGTGGATTCAAGTAGTAACCCGACACATGTAATGATTGGTGTGCAATTGCGCTTACCATCGTCTATCCATACAACACCAAAGTAGGTTTCTATTTCCTTTCAATATTTCTAGCAATCTTTTCCTTTGCCATATATATATATATATATATATATATAAGTATATATATAATGATGAGTCTATCTTCTCCATCAATCTCTTTCAATACGCAAACAAGAGGGATAACACTTCCCACACAATAAGTAATATGTTATAAAAAAACTATCAAATAACATATATTTTCTTGCTTGAATACCATCGTTTTTAAGCAAATGGACCTTCAATCCATTCTTTAAAAGAAAATAAACCAATAATAACTTCTTTTTGCGTGTATGAACTTTGAATACTAAGAAATTTCACTATGAATGACCATATATAAATTTCATTATAAATTTTCCTTTTTGAATGATTTGGCTAAACACTGTCAATTCAGCAATATCTTCCAACATCAAATCAATGCAGTGAGCCACGCATGGAGTCCACAATAATATCTTCCTTTCCTCCATTAGAAGGTTGTGGGCTCTTTTGTAGTTGGAAGCATTATCGTTAACAATTTGAACTACATTATCCTCTCCAGTTATATTTATAACAGTATTGAAGTATGTAACCAACAAATCCACAGTCTTTATCGTATCTGATGCATCAATAGATTTCAAAACCATGTACTTTTTAGGCTATTAACTAGAGAGTTAATAATAAATTCACTCTTCTCATCAGTCCAACGATTGACACAATAGTGCATCCATACTTAACTTAATCCTTTTTGTAAGCTCCTAGCATGCTTTCGATGTCTTCAAAACTTTCTTTAAGGATACAAGTCCCTAACTCATGGCTAAGAAAGGCCCGGGGGGGGGGGGGGGGGGTAAAATCCGAAGCTATATTTTGCACTATTTTCCATTGCCACTTCATAATTTAGTGTCTGCCGCATTGAACCTGTCTTTAGCAATCATTCAGAGTACTTTGTTTTGCTTCTAGATTGACAAACTTATCCATTGCTCCTCAAGGCCTAGGAACATTACCACTTTCAAGTTCACCATCATCATCTTCAATGCTTTCACTTTTACCAATTTCACAAAATATATCAACCATCAAGTTTTGATTGCTTAACACGTTTAATTAAGTCTAGAATTTTGATGTATTCATTCTTCACATTTGTTGAATTTTTGGACAATGAATAATTCCGAGATGAGTGCTTGCTAAATATTGTTTGAAACGAGTAATTCCTACGGTCCATCTATGATAACAAAATGCACAAAGAAAATATTTTGAATTGGTGTAATCTGGTAAATCTTTAACTCACTCCCACGCAACATCTTTCTCGACTGGCCACTGCTGCTATAAGTCTGTGACAACCATGGTAAATAGTTTTTTGAAAAAAGAAAAGCTCTACACTCTAAGTAGAATGGAGTCGACTCCAACAACTAGAATCGAACTTAACTCCAACAACTGGAATTAAGGAATCGAGTCAATTCCAGTAGCTGGAATTGAGTTTGATTCCAACGGTTGGAATCGAACTCGATTCCTGTTAGAACTGATAGATATTTCTTTTTTCTTTTGTGTGAAAAAAAGCGTGAAGAAGAATGAATATAAGAAAAAGCGATAATGAGTTTTGAATTAGGTGAACCAGATTTTTTTTTGGGTTCAACTCCTGAGGCTTGAGCCTTTCATTTTTTTAACTAAGGCGTTTTTTTATAGTTTCTTTACATCTACGTCGTTCAAACCTCATCATTTCTTATAAATATTGACAAGAGATGTGCATGTAGTATTTGAAGAAAGCATACCAATTAACAAAATATAATAAGATGTAGTCTAAAGAATGGACTATTAATGTAATTAATAAACACATGTTTAGATAATATATGTTCATTAATATATATAAATGGCTTTAGATTAGCCCACTTACGTTAAGTGTAAAGCAAAAAATATGTGGTTAAATTTTACTAGTTTAATTCTAATATAAATTTTCTTTAAATTAAAGTACTATGCAGTGTGCATACATATTAAATATCTTTCTATATAAAAAATTTAGTGTATACCATCAAGACCATAGATGTTCCTAGTAGCATTTCCGCCATTGTCCTTTGAGCTAAATTATAGTATGGCATCCTGCAACAAACTTCGTTATATAACTTAATCGAGCATGCTACCTAAGCTAAGCAGGGTGCGTTTTTTATTTTATTTAAAAATTTGGGTCAAAGTTCTGAGTTTTTTGGTAACTGTAACAAAATGAAATTTTGGTTTCAGTTAAAAGCAAAAACAACTAACAATTAACTTTAAATATTTGTAGGAATTAAATAACACTCAAACCTTTAAGACGAGATTTTAAATTATGCATGTAAAACCGAAAAAAGTTGAAAACAAAGAAGTTCCCCAATCCATTGTTCCTTTTTAAAACCATAAAATCATCCCTATTTCATCTCCATTGGTACATGCGGCCCTACCGACCTTTTTTCATCAATGCACTTCATCTATTATTAGTCTTCGAGTTATAAATATGTATGATTAATCAATGTTCTTCATTTTCTTCTGCGATTTGAAAATACAACAATAAAAAAATTATAGTTAGTAAATAAATGCTGAAATCCAAAACCAAATCTTGACCGAGATCAAAATTTTGGACTTGATCCTCTACCTATAATTTAGCAAAAACTAATCTCAAATTTGATACCCTTCCTTTAATACATCAACTAGGCATGCAATTTTCACTAATATTCTATTCCGGTAAAAAGAATGGATTGATAAATTATATGCCAAGTTTGATTGCATGTATTGTAGGTTGAATGTAAAACTGACTATATTTTCACTAATATTTGATTCATTTAGTATGTAAAAAATATATTACAATTTCCATTTGTAAGGTACTATAAAAATAATTATTAGTATTATAATTAGCCACATATATATATGTTATGCCAACATTTGACTTTTTAAACTATAACGGTTTTATATCACATTCAATCACATCATTAGAAAGCGGCCCTCTTTCATTTTTGATTTCTACTAAATAGAGCATTTTCATTTGTAAAATTCCATTTTAAAAAATGCATCCTCATCACGGTTTCACAAAATACGCAAGTACACAATTATTTTTCTTCATTTCACAAAAGAGCAATGATGTTGCAACTGAAAGACTATTAAACTCCCCCAACGTAAAACAAATAAAAATTAATTGAATACAAAGACCAAGCAAAGCAAAACCAAAGTAAATGGTGGTGAGTGTTGGTTTGATATCATCATAAACGTGATTTAAGCTCATGTCAGAATCCTCAAATCCTAGACTAATATTTGAAAATAGGACTAAGAGGACAACAAAATAAATATGATATTATGTTGTGTGGTGATGTGTGAGTTAGTGAGTGCACAAAACTGAATCTATTTAGACTAAATGACCTATTTAACATCGTACAATAGAGTATAAAATGGACGTAGATAGAAGTAATTTCATGTATGATGTGGCTTGTGAGAATCTATAATTACAAATTAGCATGTGATAAAAAGAGGTCGCATGTCATAAAAAGATGCGAGTATTATTAGTTATGCAATATGTCTATTTTTTTAGTTTTGTATATTACTTAGTTTCACCTTTTATTGTTTATATACTTAAATGCGCTATTCTAGTCTCATTTAGGTATGTAGGTAAAAAAGAACCTCAGGAAGCCATCAAATGAAAATCATTCACCTCGCATGTTCAAATAAGCATGAATTTTCCAGTGATATCGCATTTCAGTGTGAATATCTAAATGAACTTTACTGCAAAATTCACAATTCGCCTACAATACTCGCTTTTGACTTAAAAATACAAGACCATGATGAAATATCCTGCATGTCATCTATAATAACCGCCAATTCCCACATTTTCAACCAAAGCGGTCTTGCTATTGCGCATAATAGACCAAGTTATCAATACCCAAGATACATAATGTTAAATCAATTTTTAGCTTGACATCCAAAATCTATTCATCTTGGAAAAGCTATTAAATTTTGGAAAAGACCGTATATGCCAGAAATATCGATAAATTACTTAAATGGATAAACCAAATAAGAATTTTGAACTATTTGCAATTTCCTTTATTTATTGAATTTTATAGCTGAAGTACATGTCAACTTCTTCCTTAGTAGCCATTAAAATTATCCTTATGCTCTCGTGTGAGCTTTCAGGATTGCAAATGAGAAAAAAGTTAGATTGAGAAAAGGAGAACCCCTTATTATGTGGGTCCCCTATTTGTAGCAGTTGGCGTTTGACGTGATTTTCTTGTACTGACTGGTTAAATTTGACACATATTGGCAATGTGGAGAAATGAACAATATGGATGGAGACATATATCATGATTCCAGAGTATGAGTAGTTCACACTGATTAGTGGTTCATCTATTCGATAGCTGCTATAAATATGACATGTGTAAATTCAATGGCTTTTCTAAACCTAATAGCATCTATAAACACGATGAATTTTATAAACCCGATAACATCTACAAGCTCAATTGTTTTTATAAACCGGATAACATCTACAAACTCAGTAGCTTTTATAAGCCCGATAACATGTACAAATTTGATAGCTTCTATGAACTTTATAATTTATCAATTAGAAAGCATCTATGAATTCGATAGCTTCATCAACTCTATAGCTTATGTGAAAGCGATAGCTTTTATAAACTCGATAGCTTTGATAAATCCGGTAGCATCTATAAACCCGGTACCTTCTATAAACTCAATTGCTTTATCAATTTGATAGCTTATGTAGATTACATTTCATGATCGCCTTTTTATACCATAATTGCCCTTTGTGATTTTTGGTTTATAACCTTCTCTTTTGTTTCGTGAGCATTGGGTATAACACCTAATAATGTCAAAGCTACTATAGTGGTCATAGGGTGGTGCTCCATTAAGCTATCTCCATAGTACCAAGGAAAAACTCTTATCTCAATAGTGCACCTTAAGATTCAGAGTGTGTATGCTACAGCGCTGCTGTATTGTAAGGAAGTTTATGTAGTATTTGCTGTAAGATCAGAAAAGGAGTGGGCATTACATTATTGTAAACATATTTGTAATAGATGGGCTAATACCTAAATAATTAACATGGGTTGATATCTATTTAAATATTAAATATTTATTTAAATAATCTGGACCAAGTCCATAAGTATTCGATTTCTCTTGTTTGTCCTAGATTGAAGCCAAATGAATTATTTAAATATTATAATTTTAAGGGTTCTAAGGCCATCTAAAAATTCAGTATATTTTTAATGTATTTGAAGTTTTGAACGAATTGGAGTCCACATTTTTTTCAGTTTATTTTTCAAAATAGACTGTGGGTTGTGTTTAATTCAAATGTAATCAATTAATTTTGAAAATAATATTTTATTTGATGAATTTAATATTATGTTTCAAATTCAAATCATTTGTCAACCCAATCTATGTTACAATTTAACTTATTAAGTATGTTAATTTGCTTCTTTTATTTATATAGATTATCAAATCTGTTTTTTCCTTATTTCGTTTATTATTCTTATATAATTTTGTACAGAGATTTATTCTAGTGTATGTGCAGCGCGCGCATGTCTCTCTCTCTCTATGTATGTATAATATGAGTACATTATATTAGTTTTTTTTTAAATGACTTTTATTGGCTATAGTAATATTTTTCTTTCTATTAAATCAATGTTTGGATTATATTAAAAAAAAAAAAAAAAAAAAAAAACTGAAACAATAGAAAGGTGGTTTATTTGTTATGAGGTCAGAGATCTCGAAAAGTGCATTTTTTATAAATGGTTCAAAGCTAAATCAATGTCAGTTCAAGAACTTTTCTGCTAGTTAACATATTATACTTGATTTAATTATCTTGTTTCAAAATTTACTATTTATATTCAAGTACTAAGGTTTCTTTTTTTGTCGAGATAGAAATAGAAAAAAAGAAACATAAGTTTTGAAAATGTACAACAAAAATTACAACATGCTTTCCTATGCTTAAACACTTTGATCTCCTTTATATTTCATCGGTATACCAGGGAAATAACCTTGACGCGCAATACCATTTACCTAAGATTTAATATAACAACTCAAAATTTGGGAATGTGCAGGTACCTAAGATTAAGATCAGACAAACATCAAACAAATACAAAATACTAAACATAAAACATAAACTCGTATGATCATACTTGTTTTGACTCAAGAATGATCATTAGAAGTGAAACAAAAAAAATCCATCATTGGAAGTGACATGTAGTGGAGGACTGACATCAGAAAATGGAGCAAGTTCTTTCAAAATTCGCTCATGAGGTGACCTCTATGGTGTGGCGTTATGGTCGTAGGGGGTTGGTTTTGCTGATCATCAAAGTTCACTGATGGTCAGCCAATGTTGCAAGGGGTTCTGTTGGAAAAATGAGGATTCGGTTTGTTATTATTACTTTGTAAGTGTAAAATGGATTATTAGTGTTAGGTTGTTTATGTAGACTGGTTTATATATTGGGCGGGAGATTTTTTTTTTTTTTTTGGAGATTTTTATTTAAATTGGTTAGAAGTAATTATAACGACTCATCGTTATGTTTGGATGGTTATTGTTTGTTACTTAATTTATTGAAATTTAGTATTATTTATTGTCATTGTTGGTTTTATTAATCATTATTGAAGTAATTTTTGGATGACTGTTAATATAACATCCCTCCTGATTAAGCTAATGCACATAAATATCTGTTTAGTGTATTATCCCCAATTAAAATTCGTAAACTAGGAAGTTATTTCCTTATTTGGCTCAAGTTTTTTTTTTAGTTACTTAATATTATTAATGTTGGCTAGTTTTATTTAAACATGTAAAGTTGCTGAGCAGCCCTCCAGAAAACTGAAAAACCCACTATATCCATATATTTGATGAGTATATCCATCTTATTGTAATTGACCTGTAAGAAAAAAAAAGTCTTCGTGCAAAAAACCACTCTGTGTACAAGTTTTTTTTATGCATCCCACCTGCGTGGTTGTTCTACATATCACATATTTGTACTACATGATTGTCCACTCAATCAACTGGTGATTTTGTGCAAGTATGCATTTTTGAACTTTATTAAAAAAAAAACAAATAATATAAAAATCAAGTTTTATCTCTTCTGATTCCATTAGATTTGTATTATCATCATCATGGCCAATCAATTCACGCACAACATTTGAAATTTATCTGTATTATTAGGATTTATTGGCAATGATGAATAAAAGAACAAAAATAGAATGAGAGGCAAAAAGATGGGTTAATGACATAAGGACATTGATGTTTTAATTGGAGGGCTACCAAGCAACTCAACCGGTTTAAATAGAATTAGCCATTGATGTTTTAATTTACACGAAGTTATTTATTCATTTAATAAAGGATGGATCTTTACATCGCTAGCTTCGATCTTGCTGAGAATTTTTTTTGTTTTTGTTTTCAAAGCTTGCTTCATCAAATCAATTTTATGTATGTTGTCAGAATCGGTACTTCGCACTCCTTCATACCTTGATATGCAAAAATCTAACTTGGATGAACGTGACCATATTCCCATGTGGTTTTATCTCAGTTGAAATGAGGGTAAAACTTCGACAAAGAAGCACCTTAAAATCATAGAGAACTGGATGTGCAAATTCATTAACAATGCTGTTTAAATTTATGTCTGCCTGGTAATTATCCATCAAGATACAATTCAGTTAATTTACCTTATTGTTTACGCGACTTTATGTATCATGCGACTAATATTATGTCTGCTTATGTTGATTTAAAATTTTGATGTCTTCACACATGATTATAGGTAAGATATTGTGCATGAATAATAGGACCCTGACTTTTAAATTTACACACTATTTATTTTGTTAATATAGGCCGTTGGATGCAAAATGGTGCTATTGATTTGATAGAGATATCCATTCTGAAATATGTTACATGAATTATTCCTTGTATGCTTTAAAATGTATGTCTAATTATGATCTTATTATAACCTTCTATAAATTCAATAACTCTTCGCTGTAGTACGCGTTCATTGACATTTTTTACACCCAAAGAATGATTTCAATTAGAGATAAGATGAGCAAATGTGTCGTATTTTCCTGTACTCTATATCTCTTGTTCCGTATCTGTAGCGCCAAGCGAGTCTCAACGACAAATAATGGCATACTTATTGTACACTTGAATCATGTTTGACTTTTGTTATTGATTTTTTTTATAGCAGACTTCATATATTATTTTCATCTGATCTTATTTTCACTTTACAACTTTTCTTTATTTTTTTTCTTAATACTTGTCATTAGACTTTTATTTTTACATTTTATGCAAAAATGTGTTTTGATGTATTTTTTCTTATTATATCACCATAGCTGATAAATAAGAATAAATTTCATTAGTACTCACAATTATAAGAATAAATTTCAAATTTGTAGGACACAAATATATTATATCATCAATTATTTTGAATGTGCTACACGAATTTATCAAATTTTCTGTAATATAATCACATTTTATATCAAAAAATATTTTATACATGCATAAAGTATGGTAATATTTGTTTTTAGAATCTTGAACTGTTTGGATATGACGCGAAATATGCAAAAAAAAAAAAAAAAAAAAAAAACAGTCAGGCAGATTATGCTTGATTTTTTTTTTTAAAAATGAACTCAATAGCGCGCGCCATAGCGTATAGTGCAAGCCTTGCGTTATTTGCTATTGATTACACTGGTGTCGAGTAAGTTGTTTGGGCAAAAGGTTCATATTTTGAATTATGAATACTTCTAATAAATGCAGAAGGGTACATTTATTGTGTGCCAAAAAATGGAATCAAGAATGCGTGTTTATAGAATTTTGACCACATATGCATATACGTGATAGATGAAATACATGTTTAGAAGTTGAGGCTGATGACCATCAGCTCCACTGATTAGTGATACGATGTTGAAGACTTACAATCTAGATGTCATGAGTTCGAACCCCCTAAGACATCAAAACGAATGCTCTGCTTGAATAAAGTACCACTTTTATGATCAGAAAATGTATTTACAAGTTTGAGTTGATGGGCAAACTGTGGCAGTGTTCTTGATGAAAGGATGCTTCTTCTTTTTAAAAAAAACAACCAAATGCGAGAGAACTCTGAAAAATGATGATGCAAAAAAGTGAATAATTGAAATGGTTTTCTTTGCACTTAAAGATGTTATATACAGATGATGCAAAATGAAGTAAAATCATTGAAGTTTAATGTAAAAAACCATTTATAAAATGTGTCTCAACTTTTTTATTTTTGACCCACAAATACCGTACGGTCATAAAATATTGAACGCACACCATAACTACCTATTGCTATCTCTACATTATCTCATTTTTATTTTTGTTTTTAAAATCTAAGGTGGCATTTGGTTTATTAATGTTTTGTGTTTTCAACATTAATTACAAAAAAAGAGGAGTGGTGGGACGAGGAGGAAATGAAAAAAGTGGGAGGGGACGACAGAAAGGGTTGGATGTACGACAAAACAATGCATGGTCTCTTGTCATTCCGTTATTTCCCAAAACATGGAAAATAAATCACATGCATCAAACTTTCAACGATATTGCATACATATAAATATTTTATATACGATTCTTCTATTCGTTCGATGTCCAAGTCATAACATAAGGAGTTCAAATTGATAGCCAATAAAATACCAATTACTTTTGCTTTCTCCATTGCATGTGGAGTGAAGTACCTTTCAATGTATTGCTTTTGGGAGATACTTAAATTTATTCATTGACTATCTTTAACTACCTTTATGCCAAAAGTTTCCAGGTCTTCCCAAAAGCTTTCGTATCATATACTCTCTATTGAGCCCCTCCAACTTCTTAACTCATGCTCTTTGAAGCTACCAATATATCATCAAACATCCAAAACCAGGTAAATCAAGCATTAATTGCAATCTCACTTATAAACTCACAAGTTCTTAAAGCTTCTAGAGAAATCATATAAAAGAATACATTTATTTGTACCAAGGTCTTGAGGATCGTTTCTATTCTTAAAAAGATTTGTTTAGCTTATAAATATGGGTCGCATGCTTTTATCTTTAAACCACACTATTTGATGAATGTGATGTTTCTCTTTGAGATCACTACCCAGGAAAGGGATTTTCACATAAGTTGTTTCAACTTCATATCACTAAATGGAATTAATGTTGACATCACTACTATAATAGAATGTGACAATTTGAATAAGTTCTCTATATTATTCATTTCCTGTCTTTTTCACTTTTTCATGTGTCTTCTCCTCAGATTCTTTAGTGGGTTCATGAGTCGTATGATCGAGAGATAACATTAGCCACATCCATCCGTGCTGCTGGCAATGAATAGCTCAAATGCAATGAAACCATAAATAGCTGTTTTTTTTTAAGACTATCAATCATTGTGAACTTATCCTTGTGTTATTTGCTCCCTATTTTCTATAAACACAAACACTGGTTAACATGTTTCAAAAAGCATATTAAGATACACTGCAATAGTTGAATACCTTTGGAGAATAATGAATCATTTTTTTCTATTATCCAAAGTAACTTCAGATACCTTACTATGTTTGACTCGTTGATCCATGAGCTTTTCACAACAGGTAAATTTTTTAGATTTGCCATATTTTCGTTGCACCCTCTGCAGAGTCTAGACGGGTATTATCGTTTTTTCATGCATTATATGCCTTTTATACAAACTTTGAGGATTAACATTTCCTATGTCAATATACTTTTATTTACAGAAGAATGTTTTTTTAATATGACAATATTTCTGAAAAAGCGAGTATTATATTATAACAAAAATTGTGTAGGAATGTGTATTTATGTGTATGCAATTGAATGATTCAAAGAGTCTGATAGTAATTAATGGTCAAAAATTTTATGTTTGTGTCCAAAGCTGGCTGAAATCAGTGTTCTCTTCCCATTGAGTGTGTATTTTTCCCAGGTTCAGCATTGAATGCCATCTTGCCATTAGTGGCATACTTATATAGATTAGCATGTGAAGTTGCTTTGATAAGGAACATGATCAAGAATGAGCCACATTTTAATAAAACATTGTACTGTATAGTTGCATGTTATTGAGGATGAAATTACAGATATATTATTATATGATGCATAAAAGTTATATGTTGGATATCTTAATGTGCACATTTTCTTTAATATGTGAATTTAGCTATTTATGTGGAATCATTCTAGGCCCCAAGGGAGGTCATGTGGTAAAATATCGAGTAAAATATAATAGACAAGGTCAAGGGTACAAATCATACTAGTAAAATATAATACACCATTTCTTCAAGTTATTTAGCCATGCAGGATTTTCAAATCCAAACAGAAGTCGAAAACTCCTTGTGTTTTTTGCATTCACTTCCATATTTTGCTTGAATTTTTGGTCATACATTTTACCATGCTTATGTTCAAGGAAATTAACTTGAAGAAATTTGTTTTTAAAGGAGCATGCCCAAGTTTGAAGGTGAAGGTGGCACAAACATCTTTAAGATCCTAATACCTAGACCCTTCACACTCTAATTGATAAATAGACGACTAGGAAACCCTATAATGCTTACTAGTATTTTTTATAAAAGTCATTAGGAAGTATAATTTTTCTTTTCTTGCCCTGTTGCATTTAAGTGAATTTTAGGTTTTATCAACTAGGCCAAATAATAATTTTGCTATTACGTGTCAGGCTGACTCTCAGGTTCTTTCCAAGAGTGGCATTCCAATTCATGTTCAGTCTCGCAGAATCCCATTTCCAGAAAAAATTAAAATCCCTGTGGATCCCACAGGCCTTCCTCTTAGCCAGGTATCGCAAATTACATAAAATTTGGATTGGTCTCAACCAATTTTAGATTATAATAACAGTGTATGTTTAATAGTCAGCTACTTATCTGAAAATCTTTTTTTTTCTGCCAACCTTTCTGTGGGATAATGCTAAAGTTGGCCATAATTACAAAAAATTAAAAACTCCAGATATCAAATTAATTCAGAAAAAAAACAAAACTATCTGTAAGGCTGTAATACAAAATTGTGGCGAAGTGCAATTTTTTTTCCTTGTTGCATTCATGTGAATTTTTGTGCTTCATCAACTAGGCCAGATAATAATTTTGCCATTATGTTTCAGGCTGACTCTCATGTTCTTCCCAAGAGTGGCATTCCAATTAATGTTCCGTATCGCATCCCATTTTCTGAAAAATTTAACATCCCAGTGGGTCCGACAGGCCTTCCTCTTAGAAGTGTACGTTGTCACTTTACTTTCGGTACTTATATTTTGGCTAATTTGGAGCGTCGCGTGACATTTGAAGCATACATTTTTCCTTTTTGAAAGTAACATTCGAAGCATACTTTTCTTAAATGATGGAATTGCATATCTCCATTTTCTATGCCAGCTTTAATCGAAAGAATATGTTGGCTCAAAGTTGGAACTTATAGTGGATTTTTAAATCACATTGAAAGAAATTTCCCCTGCGTACTGTTTAGAGCTGTTGTGTTAATGATTATGGTTACCGTTCTGGGTATACTCTGTATACGTTATTCATATGCATTACCGTACTATTTTCGTTGGAAGTTACTACTGTCAATTTACTAAGTAACAATAAAAAAATGTATTTAACATACATGTTACCGATATTTTGGCAACAGTAACTTATATTTTTTTACACCGTAATCATGTTTCATCATGTCACTTAATAAGAAAAACGTCAATGTCTAATAAAAGAAATGTATCTAACATCATTTTAAATGCTCAGAATGCAAAATATCATATTAATATCTATGTATTATAAATGGATTGATAAACTGCCATTATTGTTGGTTTGAGAAAAATGTTACCATAGAATATGGTAAATCTACCATCATTGCACCAATCATGCTGGTATACACCACTGAAAAATGATAATCGATTGATTGCTAATTGCATGATAATGAGAAATTTACCATTGCTATAATAGCCCTAGTCATTATGCTACACAACACAAATGAACACCTGAACATAATTACCCTAGTCATTATACCATTGCCAAGGTTTCATAAACCAAGATGAAAGGTCAAAAATGCAGTATCAAAGTTACGGCATGTAACTACAAAATACACAGACGAGAAGTAGCTCTTGTCTATGCATGCTTGACAATATATCACTTGAATATGTTAACGTTATACATGTATTCATTTGGTCAGGGTCGCCATGTGTGCAAGTACTATAGCCATTTTGGGCTATGTAAATATGGGATTCAGTGTCAGGATGATCATCCTATAGACTTCAAAAGTGTTGCAGTTCCTGTTCCTCAGAGGTCGATCAAACGCAGGGATCCTCATAAATGATAAAAATACACGTAGAAGCACTGAACTATGCCATCAGTTTGCAGTTGTCTTATTTCCATTTAAAACTTCTATGTCAGATCTTTATCTGTCCCTGAAATGCTAGAACATGAGTTTGTCCAATTGGGTTGTAACGATGATATGTTTCTGGTGAATTGTTTGTTTATGTATTGGTTTTTATTGCTGCTGGTTTGTTAGTGGAAACCGGCGAATGATATTTACATGTATACCTGTAGCTGCTCATAATTGTGGGTTTATGATATTTTGTAATCGAGTTGGTATAACAGTGTATGATAATTTGGAATGTGTTCTTTTAAAATTATGTTTTTGACGTAGGATTAGATAAGAACGTCTTTTTTTTTGGTCATAGTAGAATTTTTGTTTGTAATCTGTTCAATTCTATTCTACGTGTACCTCTACCATAGTTTTTTTTCCTTACCTAAAATGAGAATATCAGCAGCATGCAAGAGAAGTTGCTAATCCAACGGGAAGAAATCCTCTGATTTCTTATAGGTGGACAGACCGAAAAATCCGATATTCGTCCGAATTCGTATCCGAAATGTTCGTTATCCGGCATTATAAAAAAAACGGATATGGATATCCGATATCCGAAAAGCTTTTTGGATACGGATATGGTTATAATGGTATCCGTATCCAAAAAATATCCATTCGACTAATTGATGTAATATATATAAATCAAAATAAAAAAATGGAGTTAATAATTATTTTGTAACTGTTAGATGTTACTATGATATAAATTTTTGTTCATTTTTAGTGAAAATGGTAGCCTTAATGTTTAATTTTGGAATATTTTTGGATATGCTTATGTGTATTAGTATAAAGCAATGCTTCATCATTACATTTCTTTATTTTCTAGTTTTTTTATAAACATTAGTATAAAAATTATTTTATGCTAATCCAAACATTTTTATTTATACTCTTAAAAATTCATTAATGACTGGCGGAGCGGATAAATATCCAATATCCATCCGTATTCGAAAATTAAGCGGATACGGATATCCGATATCCAAAAGTAATTCCGGATACGAATACGGATATGGCACTATCTGTATCGAAAAACATCTATTGACAGCCCTAATTTCGAATTCAAGTTTTTTCATCAAGAAGTGTTCATGTCCTATTAAAAAAATGAGAAGTTACTCTAAGCTAACCGTTATAAAATAGAGAAAATCAGAGGAATGCCTTTATTTTTGAGATTTAGATAAGAATCAACATGTATGAACATGGATGGATATTTTATAAATCAAGGTTGTCATCATCAAAAAGGGGGAGATTGTTGGAGAATAGAGTTTTGATGACAACAACCAGATTTCAATTGTCATTAATTATAAAATATATACTAACACACACACACACATGTAGGATTTATATACATGACTTAAATACTGAAGACTATACAGTTTTAGAGTTCCAAGAGATTCATAATTCAGAGGAGATTCAAGACTCATGAGTAATCAAGTTATCAAGAGTTCAAGACAAATATAGTAATATAGTCTAGTTTATAAGTAAGACTCTGAATAACACTTCAGGTTCAAATTCAAATTCTGTTTTTCACGAATTCTGTTTTTCAAAATTCTGATTTTCAAATTTCAAATTCAAATTCTATTTCCAAATTATTTTCAAATTATTCTATCTTATATATGATGTTAAATAAAGTTAAAGTTTAATATATATATATATATATATATATATATATAAGTTTATATAGTTTCATATAACTAGTTTTAAACCTTATAATTTTATAAATATGTTTATATAATATATATTTATATGATTTTATACTTCAGAATACTCATTTATATCACTAAGTTTTAATTCAAGAATTTCTAGAATAATATATACAATTAAACACTTGAAAAATAGTTTTAAAAATATTTTCCACATGCTTATGTTGACATACATATATGTCTGTGTCGACATATAACTGTCAGAAATTCAATTTTCAAAGGAAGTGTCTTTTCTCTATTTGTAATATTCTAGAAGCGTTGCAACCTTTCAAATCTTATAAATAGGGGTTGATTTCGAATTTTTAACCATTCTTCCTCTCCCTCTCCACCCCCTCTTCATCCCACCATTAATATTTCATACTTTATTGATTTCTACACTTCTACTTTGCCGATTTCTATTCTAATTATATAAAGCTTCTTCTTTTCTCCCTCTCTACTTATTACCCTCTGACTTGAAGTGCTATTGAAGAGTTATAAGGTTGTTGTAATTATTTGGGAAGTGTTTGGGAAAGTGTGTGTTCCTTGTAGCCCTAAAATCAATGAAAGGGAGCGGTGGTAATCTTGTAGCTGTGAAATCAAGAGTGGTTGGAGCGGTGTTAATCTTGTAGCCGTGAAATCAATAGCGGTTGGAGCGGTGTTAACCTTGTAGCCGCAACATCAAGGGGATTGTACTTGGATTGTGATATTAATAAAACTTTGCGCAACCCAGCGTTGCGTGGGACTTGACTTAGAAGTAATCCGAACCAGTCTAAAATCCGGTGTGTTCTTTCCTTTTTCTGCATTTTATTTTTGTTTATTTCTGTATTTGTGATCATATCTGTTCCGTGATTCATAAAGTAGATCATATAAGATTTAGATTTTCATAAATTTCTTGAAAGCGCTATTCACCCCCCTCTAGTGTTAGTCCTGCCTTAAGATCCACATTCGGCGTTCCCTGACACTATTGATATAAATGGCATATCTGTATAAGGCAAACCTATTCAGTGATTGATTAAATCCCTTAGTACGAAAAGGGTTACATTGTACATATTTTCTTATATATGAAGTAAGGAAATATTTTACTTAAATTATTGATTTTTTACTTCAGCTAAAATCAAACTAAAATGTACGTAAAACAAAAGATAATACATTACTTATCTCCTTATTTTCCATATATACATATGTTAGTGATTTTTATAACAAATTAATATATATACACATATTAATACATATATACATATAGGAATTTTAAATAAAAAAATTAATTCAAATTTCCTCGAGTATTAAATCCAATTCTATTTAATCTAATCAATCATCTATATAATCAATAATTTATTATTTAACAAAGTTAGCCAAAATCTGGTTCGTTACAAATCACCCATATTAAAAGAATTTCGTCCCCGTAATTAAAGAGTAACTGGGAGATTCTAGTTATATCCAAAGCCATAGATTTATACACATTGATAAGATGTATACCAATGATCATAACAAACATAACATACAGTACACACAAATTATCTACCAAACATCCATAACAAGCAAAACATTCAATACTAACACATTCATTAGTCCATGGCCGTAAATCGGTAAGATAATAATCCTCTAATTATCAACCCAGAAGACCGAAATCAACATCAGATCAATACTCAGAAAATCATTTAACTCAACCAATCTCTAGTTTGGTTCCAATTTCTTAACTCTAATTAAATTTCCAAATTCCAGAATCTAAATTTCCGGTTTTTATCCCAAACCAATTCAAAATCTTGATTCCATTGTAAATTCAAAACCTTTGAATTTTCCAAAACATCTTGTTTTCTCAAACAATTCTCCAGTTTGTCTTATTTGTGTATCTCTTTCTTATACAAATTCAATTCGGTTCAATATATAACCATTTCAAAATTTATAATCCTATTTGATTACAGTAACCACACTCGACACATCAATATATAATAATTTCAAGAAATTATTATTTTATAACAAAATATAATTTTGGGCAAAATTATTTCATTTACCCAGCTTTGAAAATAATACTGTGTTGAATTACTATGTTCAAGAGTTTAGAAACACTTATCGATATAGTTTATTTTATCGCATCGACCAAAATTCATAAACCACTTGACAAACCAACTAACATAATATAAAATAGTTTTTATATCAATTAACAAACATGCACTCATATATATACACTCAAACTCAATCTACGATATTATTAACCCATCTCTATCGAGTAACGCCACAGAGCCAAGGTTATCACTCAACCTTATGCTCTGATACCAACTGTATATGCCCGCAAATCCATACCCTTTGAGCTGACTGAATACAACTCACGTCCAACCCAAATTGTATGAAAATACGAATCTTTAATAGGAAGAAGTTAAAGGATGAGAAATAGAAAGAAAACTAGAATAGAATAGAATATATAGAAGATAAAATTGAACAATAACACAGAATCTCACAATCGCAGCGGAATAAAATATAATATATATATATATATATAATCAACTTTGAAATAGAAAACTGTATTTTCACTTACATACGTCATTAGAGTACATCATATATATAATGCAGCGGAATAAAGTCTAAATATCTAATGCTGAAGCCTCCTGCTCCAAGCTCCTTTAGAAAATCTGTAAAATCCTGAACTACTTGACTATCCATACAAATTTTGGGCACGTAAGAGTTTAGGAAAAACATAGAAAAATAAACTCTGAGTCAGTCATGGGACCGGTATGAGTAAATGATTTTAAAACAAGTTAAGAAGTATCTCATAAGACCACGCCGTAAGTACAGAACGGGTTTTTTCCTTATGAGAATCCAAAACACTTGGTTTAACTTTTAAAATCTTTTTGAAAGAAAAGATAATCGTAAGACCGATCCACATATAAACATGGATGGTTCTTACCTTACGATAACCCAAAACTTCTTTATATCAAAGTTCTTCTGATATTATTATAGTGTCTAAACCAAATAAGTAGCAATCTAGCAGAATGCTTGCATTTCACGTTCTACATATATAGTATACAATCAAAACCGCTTGGCGCTTATGGATTTTCAACTATGACAATGTATGGAACCACCTTCCGATAGTGTATCTCTAGAGAGGAATACACTGGGTTCAACAAGAACATCTTGCAACCCGGCCACGTATGACCGACCACTCATTTCTCTTGTGTGTACTGAATGTCTTATCACCAACGGTTGTGTACGACACATTTTCCCGAAAGGCACAACATCAATAGAATAATAAACAAAAGAATTTTCTTAATATGGTGATAATACACCCTAATTGGGAGCGACCAACTTAGCCACGCTACCTGCCCGATTTTTGTCATTTCCTAGTTGTGAAGCTTGAGGGTAGACTTACCTTTAAATATAACATGTCTTCATTCACTTTGAATGCCACATCGTCAAACTTGCCAAATCACAAAGTGACTTCCCCAAAAACACAATGGGTATAAATCTAAGAGAAACAGATTCCTCTGCCACCAAACGTAAACACGTTTTAGGAGATCAACTTATGTGATTTATTAGGCATACTCTGTCAGATATTCGTTTATACAAGTTGTCCTGGGACTGGACAAACCGAAGGCACTATCCTGTAAATCCATCTTAGGCAATTTCTACCTAGGATTGACAGAATAGCTCTTGTATAAACTCCGTCTTCAATAATTTTTGACTCGTAAGGTATAAATTGAATCGAAAAGTGGAATTTAAATTCCGGTCTCTTCGAAACGATAATCGAAAAAGGTCAAGATTTGATAGTCGGTTATTTAATTATCAAATATACAATAAAATAAGTAGATTTATTTCCACTGGATCTGCTAAGCCTTATTTAATTTATTTAAATTAAAATATTATTAACTTTGTTTATATATTTATTAGAAAACATAAGCATAACTTAACTTGTAAATTCTTATTATCAATCTTACGTGATAATCTCACTCTCGAATATTTGTTTCATAGCTGAAAATGATATTCAACTCTAACACTCATTTCAAACACAAACTAATACTATCTATAGGATAATCGTGAAATCATTCCAGTTGGGGTACTTTAATTACCTCCCAGACCTTAAGTCGAAATCATTCTTATCGTTAAGATTTGTTGAAGATTGATATCCAAAATATCTTCCAAACAAGCATAGGTATATCTAATTTAATTCCCAAACTTTAAAACATTTGTAAAACAACGTTCTTGTTATAAACCATTCATTAAGTTAACTTAACTTAAATATCAAATCAGGGAATTTGTTCCAGTGCCTCGACTTGATTTCCTTATTATCTTCCTCACTTAATTAAAAGATTAATTAAGTTAAAAATATTATCTTGGATATTTTATCCAATTCTCTTTTAGCTATTGGATATTTTATCCAATTCTCTTTTTACTACATCATTAACTTATCCAAAATATGTTAATTAAAAACATTAGTTAGCTTTCAAAAATATTTCTATGTTTACAATTGTTTGTTACAACTGTTTATCAAATTAATTAGAAACAAATTAATTTAATAATCAATTTCCATTTAAAAGAGTTGGTTTACATCAAACATACCGATTAACTGATTACAGTTAATCTTTCCTTTTTAAATTAATTAATAAGATAATTAATTTAAAATAATCCGTTTAATTGTTTCTTTAAATAATTTATATCCAATAATTAAAACTTAAGTTTATTTCTGAGTTACTTTACAGAAATTCCGACTTAGCAGTCTCAACGGTATATAACAGTTCTTATATCAGACGACATTCAAGTTGTTAACCCAATTTTCACAAATAAACATGTAAATACAATTCAATATTATCAATTGATAATATAATAACTGAACAACATATATTTCTTTTAAAATATTTCAAACTAATATGATAGCAGAACGGTGTTTATTTCTGCTAATATGGTGTCCAAGCAATTCAGTCCATTCAGTTATATAGTGGAACAGTGTTTATTTCCACTAAAAAATGTCAACATAAATGATTTATTTAATTATAAAAACTTAATAAATCAATCAATCAATTGGATATTCAATTCAGTATTTATTGCATTTATTGATCATCAGTAGTTTACACGTTAATTCAGTTCACGAGTAAATTTACGTTTGATTAAATTTTAACAGTATTTAGTATTAAAATCACTTTTAATTATTTAATAAATCAATTTATTGAAAACTCGATAACTGCGTTGAGTTATTTACACACACTAACGTTTGATAATACAATATACACACGAGCCAAATCAACTTGAGCAAATATTCTTGATCTAACTTATACATACATATATATATATATATATATATATATATATATTATTTTTAAATAAGACAATTGTTTACGTAATAATTTTTTTATTAAAACAAATGTTTTGAATTAAATAAGACGATCTCTCATCTTCCTATTCTTTTATTACCTATTTTATTTTTAAGTCGGCCCATTTAAAACTCTAGCGCATAGCTTTTCTAACTTCTTCTCTTATTTTAATTCTTTATGTTCTTACGTGGCCCAAACACAAGCCAAGTCCTAAAAATCTACATACCCCTCCATCTTTTATTTATTCGATTTCTGCCATTGCTCTTCCCATCCTATTTTATTCCCACTTTTTCCTTTTGTCACTTCCTTCTCCTCTCTGCTGTGTATTGCTACTCCCTCATCTCCTCTCCAATCTCTGGTAAACTGCTGATCTCACCAACGATCCACCATTCACAGAACCTTACCATGATCACAACCCTCTCTCTCCCCTTAACTACTGCTGTCTATTTCTTCATTCTTCTGTACCTTGAAGAACTCCATTGTGCACAGTATGGTGTGCACATGAACACACACAACATCCCATAGCCAAGGCCTCTCACCGATCCCACATACATACGGGCTGCACTGGAGTCACCACACACCTTTCGACCACCTACCGATCATTTTGATCGGAAAAACCATATTTCACGGAATTGTCAAAAAAAACACGCACCTAAACTCTCGATCAAACAATAGCCTACAACCGTCAACACAACCCATTGATCATCTCCAGATTTTTACCACGTGGTGCCGACACCATGGCCGACCTTTCCTCCAAGCATCACCACATTCGATCAACATATGGCACGACATCCCATCAACGAATTACACAGTTAAAGCGCAACCCAAAAACCCATACCCATCTGAAACACAATATTTATTCCTTGGAAAATTTATTTTACATTTTTCCCGGTTACTTTAGCATATCACGCACCTCCAGACTAATTTTTAGAATCCACGATTGCTTGGATCATCAGAATCGGCCATTGTTGTTATTTTCCTTTTAAACCTACTACAAAAAAATTAATTTTTATAATTTATATTGCTCTAATAGGCAAATATTTGTATAACTAGTTGTTAACTTACAATATTAAAAAGATAGTATCTTTTAGTAGACTTATCGGATTTGAATTTCATTTTCGCTATTAAACTAAAAGTTATGTTGTCTTTTTATTAAGACTCATCAGTTTTTTTCTATTATATTTACAAGGGAAAATATTTACTCTTTAAGTATGTCAAGCTCAAGGATTGATGTGTATTACATCGTTTGAGTTGCTATTTGAAATTTGAAGTGCATGATTATAAGGAAATATCTTTTTGGTAGTACTATAGATTAGCTAGTTATATAATTGTAACATCCCAGGTATTTCTGAATAATAATAAACTAAACAAAATGAATTAAAAAGATTTATTTTGAATAAACTTCCAAGTTTGGCTACGGGCGTGCATAACGATTTTCTAGACAATTTTCGTATATATCATGTCATGGAGAAGATGTTGGGGAAGAAGATTTAAAATAACAACAATAATTATTATGGGGCGGTCGATCGGTCCCAGAAGTGGTCGACCGTTGCCCAGGATGAAGGACCGTGACAAACATGGACGTAGTTATGGGGTGGGTGCGACTTAATTCGGGCACTATATTGGTAGATGTGAACCAAATATGATTAATGTTTCGGGTGAAGGCCACGTGATGTGATTGAACGGTTAGATTTTTTTTCTATGACGTGTCGAAATTTTTGGATGACAAGTTTCGACGAATGCACTATTGAGAATCTTCATGATAAAAAGGCACAAGTGTTAGCAGTAAAGGCAGTCTGCAACTACATATGAAAGGAGGACGTGAGTGTATTTGATGAGTCACATAACGAGTTTACGTTTCACATTTTCTTCGCTTGACATAGCAAAGTAGAAAATTGATAGAAGATCTTGATTGGTCTATACTTGGTTGGGTTTGAGTTGACCTTTAGTTTAGATCCCATGATGTAGATAGGTTCATTTTCAGGAATTTGGTCCTATGGAGGTAAATACACTCTATAACACAGAGCATATCTAAAACTAGCAGCATTTGATCTTTTTCTTTCTGTTTATTCACCAATTATTAGATTTTATGTCTGACCCATTCATTTTAACCTATCTAAGTGGACAAGGTAGCAGTTGATCGATGCTATTGCTTAATATATCTTAAGCTTAGTTAGATCGCTCCATTATTCTTATGTATCTTTTGTTTTATCAAGTACATTTGCTTTTTTTGTGAGGGATTCCTTGTTGTACTCTAATGTTTTAAAGTATGTAACAGTATTTGAGACTATGATATTTATGATTTGAGATTACTGATATTTTCTGAGAATGGTTATCTTACTTAGCTTTTCCATAATATAGTACTCCTTCGATGTGATGTTATTTTTATTATATATTTATATCTTAGTCTATATACAACTTTATTTCCACTTGACGGTCTGTGCATCCTTTGATATGACCATATTCGGGGTAAGTCAAATGGTGTGGGTTATCACAGTTAGCAACAGAGCAGTAGGTTTTAACATTTCTAAAATTAATTTTAATAAATAAAATATGTTTTCCTTTCAAAATAACTCTTCTGGAAAGTATAATTATAATTATTTTTAAAAAGGCTTTTATCAAGGATTCCTCACATCCTTCTCCATCTTTTGCTTAATTTTTTTTAATTCTGATTGAGAAGGGACTCATTTAATCTTTAATATCTACAGATAGAGATGTTTGACCTTACTTGCATAGGTTCTATGGATATTTCGAGGTTCTAGTGCCTAATTCGTTACGTCGATATTTGCAAGCTACAACAAGAGTTGAGCCACACACTACGGAGTAGGAAGATGTTCTAATCGGTGGTATTCTTGTTAATCCACCCAGTGTTCTTGACTTTCCTAAGTTGGATAAGGATAATGCAAATTTGGTAGGTAAGCCATTAAAGGTACGGATTTCTACGTAGAGTCTAGATCTTGCGTCTGTTGTTGGGAGCGAATACAAGGACTTATAGGTTTAGAGAATGGAGCTAGGAGGCATCTCAGGACACTTTCTAATAACTGCAAGGTGAGGCTCTGAGTTGGTGTAAGATTTTAGAAGTAGGGGTTGGCTGGATGACATAAAAGGATTTCTATAGGATATTTGAGAGAACTTTCATGTCTCAAGTCAAGAAAGCCATTTAGTTGGATAAATTTATTAATATCAAACAAGGTGATTTCTCAATAAAACAGTATGTCAATAAATTCAATGAGCTTGCAAGTTTTGGATTGGAGTTGGTCAGCACCTTACATAAAAAAATATTCAAGTTTGCAAAAAATTCGAATCAAGCGTCGCAGATTTAGTGATGAGTTACATCCTAATGGGAGCAACACTCAAAAAGTTAGTAGAGATGACATGGCTTACTAATGGTTAGAAAAAAGAAGCAAAGGGAAAGGTGGATCCTCAAAAAATGGGAAGAAACCTTGATGGAGTAAAAGAAAAGGAGGAGGATTTGAAAACAGAGGAAAAAATTCAAAAGAAGGATTCAAAGTGTAATAAATGTGGTAATCCTAAGCATTATGCTAAAGACTGCGAGATTAGACGAAAGAATCCATAGATGAGATGTTATATTTATGATCATGTGGGGCCACATCAATAGAGATTGTTCGTCACGACCTAGGACTCCATCCCAGGCCTCAACTCGGCCATCTTAGGCTTATGCTCTAGGGGAAGTCCCTTGCAGCGGTGTGTAGCCACATCAGAACAAAAGGAAGAAAACAGTCATCGAAGACATCTTATCTCTTTATGGTCATTCCGTTCGCACTTTATTTGATACTAGAGCTTTCCACTCTTTTATATCTAGTACGCTGGTTAAAAATTTGCACCTATATGTTAATATTATGCTAGACGTAGTAGTATTGTCAAACCCCATAGGTGGATCAGTCCTTTATCTATGTTCTATCAGGGTCTGAAATTGATGATAATAAGGGTTGAGTTTGATTATGAAGCCTATGTATTGGGTTTTTCTGAGTTTCGATTAATACTTAGCATGGATTGGTTAGTCATGTTTGGTTTATTCTTGACTGTGATATAAAGGTAGTTAGGTTGGGTATTTTGTAGTGAACGTAGCTTGGAGGTTTCCTGTCATCCACGAGGATTGATCATGTTGAGCTACCTATATTCCCTTGATGTATCATCGGACGATCTGAGCATGTACATGTAATTAGGGATTTTCCTGACATATTTGATGAGATTACTTATATTCCAACTCAAAGAGGGATCCAGATCATAATCTATCTTTTTGATAATGCTTGACCATTTTATTTTCGAGTGAGACACACGGCGTCTAAGGAATGAGAAAGTTGGGTAAGAAAGTTAAGTAAGAAAGTTAAGGAGTTGTTGGAAAATGGTTTCATAAGGAAGAGAATTTCTGAATGGGGGCGCCAATCATCTTTACCATGAGGAGTGGATGGTTTTATCAGACTTTGCGTCGATTATCAAGAATTTAACAAGTTGATAAAGAAGAGTCCCTATCTTTCGCCCTCGCGTATACGATCTCTTTGGTAAATTGGTTGGAGACAAGGTATTTTCCCAGCTTGGTCTGGCCATATATTTTAATTAGTTGGGAGTAATGGTAGGCAACATTGAGAAGAATGGATTTATGACTCCAGATGGATTCTATGACTAGCTAGTCATGCTATTTGGACTAACCGATGCCCCGACATATTTAAGGATTTGTCAAGTAGATATTTTGGGGGCCACTTTACAAGTTTGTCGTAAAAAAAATTGTGACACCTTGGTTTACTCGAGCAGTATAAAAGAGCATGATTTGCATCTAGAGGAATTTCTTAGGACTCTCCAAGCACATAAGCTTAAGGCTAAGTTGTCCAAATGACATTTTTTGGAGAGATGAGGTTTTTTTTGGGGACATATTGTTTTAGTGAATGGGTTGGCAGTAGGTCCAGGAAAAGTGGTGGTAGTTTAGGATTAATAGGTCCCTAAAAATGCCATTGGAATGAGAAGTTTTCTTGGTCTGGCAGACTATGATAGGAACTTTATCAAAGCTTTGCTAAGATATCAGTTTCCTTGACCCATCTTACTAAGAAGAATCTAGCTTTTAATCAAGATGCTAAGTGTGAGGATACCTTTAGGAAGTTAAAAGAAGATTTGACTAATGTACCCGTGTTAGTGTTGGTGTTAGTGTTAGTAGACATAACTAAATATTTTGTATTCTGTACCGATGCTTGTGGTACGAGATTAAGGGCATTGTTGATGCAAGTTAGTAGAGTGGTATGCTATGCTAGTAGACAATTAAAGAGTTATGAGATGAACTACCTGACATATGATCTCGGGTTGGCAGCTATTTTTTTGCTCTTAGATCCTGGAGATGCTTTCTTTTAGGTGAAAGCTTTGAGCTTTTTACTGACCATTAGTCATTGAAATATTCATTCTCTTAAAATAATTCAAATTTAAGGCAGCAAAGGTGGATGAAGTTTTTGTCCTCTTATGATTTTGAGATCTCTTATACCATTACCAAGATAATATAGTAGCTGACGCTTTGAATATGTTGGATCTAGATTAACCCAAGAGGGGAGGGTATGAATAAGGTTGATTGGAGTTTTACGAGATATTAAAATTATCACAGCACAAATTGCAGCAGAGAAAATAAATGCAGAAAATAAATAACACAGATTTTACGCAGCTTCGGCAAACCCTGCCTATTGCTGCATTCCCCAAGATTTCTATTAGGTGTTAAAACAAAATCCTGGTTACAAAACCCTATAAACTCGCAGACTCTACTGTTGTCCTAATCCTACCCTTAAACCCTGCACTGATCTTTATACCCAAGATTAGATTTTTTCCCCTACGTACAAACTCGTAACTCGAAAACCCTAGCTGTAAATCCTATAACTAGTAAACCCTAGTTTTACAGAAAGCTAGAAAAACAATTGACGATTTACAAAAGAAAATACAACATAAAATTAAAAACCCTTTTAATAAAGTAAAAATGGTCGGCCCTTTTATATGCAACTCAAAAATATCGGCTTCTCCTTTTTGTTTAATGACCAACCCTAAAAATTAGGGTTTTTGTCTCTTCCCAAATCGCGATGCCTGGATCTTAATGAAATTTGATTTAATGATATGTTCGATGCTTGACGTCTCCTGATCGATCGATTTAGCCTGCTGTAGATCGAAACCCCAAAAGAAATTGTGAGTATTCTGATTCTTTTTATCTCGAGTTTGTGTTGCTTGGTTTTTATCCATGATTTTCCAGTGATGAATTGGTTTATAAAGGGTTTAGAAACCTCTTACAATTCTATGAATTCCACGAATTGATCTTGGTTTGGTTTGTGCGATTGATGCTTTGATTTCTGGAATGATATTTGCGTGGTTGTTATGACACTAAGATGCCGTGAATACTTATCGATTTCTGATTGATGTTCTTGTTCCATAATGTGCTCTTTGGTTCCCTGGAAAGGTTTGTTGCCAAATATTTATTCTCCTTCCTAAAACAGTACCATGATTTTCTGGAAATGATTTAAATGCCGTGATTTCTCTGATTGTTTTTGGAAACAATTCAATTGTTTACTTGCCTAAAATCAGACATGTAATTTTCGGGAAAGTATGTGAATCATTCTTGCCTAGAGTATGAACATGTTTGATAATCTTTGCATGCATTTCATTGATGAATTTAGACCTTTCCTAAAATACCAACATGCAGTTTAATGCCCTAAATCGATTTCTAATTTGTCTTGACATTTGGACTTGTTTATGTGCAAACTGATTTTGTCCACCTGTATATGAACATGTACCCATGCTTGGCTTGGCTATTTGATGCAGTTCTCTTAAAGTTGTGTATCTTGCCTTGTTGCATGTTCATTTGTACATGAATGTTGCTGCAGCACCATGAGTAGGCCATTCTCTTCTCATTGCCTTGTTGCGAGTGCTTCTATGTTGTACACTTGTAAACATATATATGAAGTTGTCCTTGTTTATTTTGTCTTGTTGCTCTTGTATACTACTGTACAAAATATTTTTCCATGCCATTTTTTTGTACTTCTTTGAACACCCTAAGTTTTGCATTAGCACAAATTTTGCACACTGCCTTGATGCTAGTGTGTGTGGAACTGCATGTAGAAACTCGCTTCTGGCTTGCTTTGACAATCATGTTTATTCTGTGCACTAATCTTTTACATAATACTTGTACTTGTGCACCAGTGACTAGTACATCCTGAATCATGTTTGGACAATGTTCGTTGTTGGCTAGTTATCATACACGCATGCTGTTGTACATTAATTGTGTCATGATCATGTGTACTTGCACATGTGAATCTTGTTGCGATGTATAATTTTTTGACCATGCACACATGTTTGGCTGCTGCATTTGCATTTCTTGTCATGTTTGAATTCCACACACACACACACACATATACCAACATGTGTGTGTATGTGTGTGTGTGTATACATATATATATATATGTGTGTGTGTGTGTGTGTGTATGTATGTATGTGTGTGTGTCTTGACATGCTTTAGCCAACTGTGCTTGTCCACGCACACTGTCTCAGCAATCTGAGATGCTTCATATATGAATATGATTTTGTCACTTGAAGGTTGTGCACTCCTTGTGCTTGCTTTTCTTGTGACTTCCCTTTACTGGTCTGTTTGTGTTGATGAGTTTTGACCTTGCTGTTTTGTTACTTTAAACATTGAGCTAGTTCATCTTCATTTTCTTGAGTATTAGTTGTCATACGTACACCCAGTCATGTACATGCTCCATGACCCTTTGTTTGATGCTGAACCATTTTGAATTTGCTCCTGAGATTTTCTATATCGACCCAGTTTCTGGAATAATTTTATAATCTATAATTTATAGATTATACTGGTAATTGAATTCAAACAGATAAATTTGGATTTAAATATTATTGAAAATCTAGAATAAACAATTTTTGTATAATTGCCTAAGTATACATTTAAATTTATTTTACTCATCTGTATATGTGTATGTAAGCAGGTAAACTTGGAATTTGTTTATATGAGATGTAAACAAGATAAAATCGGAATTTTGTTATTTATTTTAGAATTTCAGTAACAAACTAAAATAAGAATTTCTTTAATAAATTCTCTGGCAGTAGTATAATTTTAGAATTTCATTGTCTTGCAAGAAGCAAATCAATGGAATCAAACCAAAAGAAAAATCAAATTATAAAAGAGTATAGTGAACTCTAACATGATGATTTAAATTAAAATATATATGTGTCTACAAGTTAACATAAGCAAGAAACTTAGAATTCAAAAATATTTTGTATGTCACATTGAATCAAAGAGGATAGTATCAAATGTATAAATCCAAAATTTAACTCTACTTTATTAATACAATATATACACAAGATACATGAACACGTATAAATTGAGAATACATATACATTGTAATGCATATATGGAGCTATTAATAAAATATGAATGGAAGGCAACAATTTTAATCCCAAATAAACAAAATTACTAGCAAACCAAAATATACAAAATAAAGCCTAGTATATAATAACATAGGCTACATGAAATTGAATAAGCAAAGTCAAATATAAGATAGGCTACAGACAATTGCCTGCTGATATACGTGAATTGAGAAACGAACATAGACATTCGAATTAGAAAGGAAAATATGAAAAGAACTAATAGCTGTAAGTATAGAAAAATGACAGGGTAGTATAAGCTTTAAAATGGAAAAGGAAAGATGTAGACGACTAACATTAGAAAGAAGCAACTAGCTGACACAAGAGAGGGGTAGGCATGAGATGTGAATGTACATTATAGATTACCCTTAGCCATGTGAATGTTAAAGCCGAGACTGCATATACATAAATCTCTGAAATATAGTACAGTCTAGGCATTAGTCGAAAAGATGGAGAAGGAGCTTGGCATATGCAAGATGTACATCAAAAGTCAAAGAAGAAACTGTATATACCTATAGGATATGACATATGCTTGGGGTGCAGGAATAACATGGGTTGGTTGCGTTACTTAAAGACAAAGTAAAAGATATGTGTGCAACAAAACATCACACTACATCAAACATTCTTTTCATATTAATGCTGCAGTGTTTCGTACCCCCTATGTTTTAACTCCTAGCTAACTTGAGCCTCAGTAGTTCAACTATAAATACGTGTAGAAACCCACATACAAACACACTAGTTCATTAAAAATCAAATGTAAATAGAAAACAAAGCTTAGAACTAGAAGCTGTAAAATAATAACAAAACAATGAAGTATATTTAAAACTAAAATCAAAGCTTGAAAGGGAAGAAAAGAGGGGAGCAAACCTGGTGATTTAATTGCAAATCATAGATTTGAAGAACCTGAAACTGAAAAGTGGAAACATAACCTAAAACAGTGAAACAGTATAATGCATGGTGAGTCAACTCCTAAACTTCTAACTTCCCAATCTAATTCAAATTTGTTATGTATTGAATGCGAGTATATGTCTGCAAATAGCTGTTAATGATTATATAATCTCATATAAGCATGTATGAGTGCTTGATTAAATATTGGGAGTAATGAAAAGCTATTGGCGTGTTAACATATGAATCTCCTTTGATTCAGACATTGATGATTGATGTTGTTTAAGGAAGGGTCTCGGAAATAGTTTTATTTAGAATAAATATTTGAGAAAACTAGAAAATATAACATCAGGGTATTAAACACAGTAGGATCTAAAAAACAGTAAATATATGTCGTGAGTAAGCATTCTCTGTTTCTCCTTTTTGACCTGTTTATGATTAATGATTTATTTTGTTTCAACTTATATATATATAATATCTGGAGATGTTTGGTTGTTAATATTAATCATATATGGTAATAAAATGAAACCTCTGTTGATATTGAAAACAAAAGAAAGGCAGGGAACCAAATAAAATACAGTATACATGCACTGTGAGAAAAAACTCCAAACTTGTCCCCTGCAAATTCTATTTCTTTGTTATAGACACATATATTGACCTAAATACATGCCATTATGAAATGTTATTAACCTATACAACATCATATACATGTTGTTATTAAGCCTATAAAACAATTATCAGATGTCTGTGTATATATATATATATATACATATATAACAATAAGAACATCTGTATATTTAAACACTAAGGACATCTACATATTTTCATGTTCATTGTTCAGGTAAGTAATTTAAATTAAATAATTCGCATTCTGGTATATGTTATGGTCTAAGATGTACATGAAAGTGTTAAAATGTCTCGAGTATGTCTTAAAAATAGTTTACTCCAGAACCATAAATTATTTTACTCTACTCATCACATTACAATAAGGAATGAGAAAAACTTCAAAATTTCGTACATCAGTTTGTTAAGTTTGAAGTATATGAATGAGTTAGTCTCAGTTAATCGTGAATTTAGCTAATCAAATCACGATTTTTAGTTCACTAAGTTAAGAGAATTTCAAAGTTAACCAGATTTTGAATTTTGGCCAAATCACGGCGTCAGGGGTGGTTACGGATGTCGGCGCCGGGGCTGGAGGAAGGTGATGAATGGAAGATCATAGGAAAAATACAAATTTGATTTTTAATACCATGATTTTCGAGAACGAGGAAAAATTCGGGTAATTGGGTTCATTTTTCTTGCTTAGAACAGTAAAGGACTGTGCCACCTACAGCGAACATGAATTGATTGCACCCAGGTTATTGGAATGGGAGGACGGCCCGCTTCAAGTTGCTGGAGTACGGTGGCGACCGAACATAGGTGGTGGCAATGCGAGGCGTTATTTTGGAAGCTGTTTTTGGCAACTATGGTTTGAAGCAGCGAAATTTTGATTTGATGGGAGCATCAGGATCTTAGGCGCAAAAATGGATTAAGGGAACAAGATGGCGTATGTGATGGCATAGGCAGTGAGATCGTCATTGGTGGGCAGGTGCATGTGCACAGTGCACAGTTGTGCATGGTGGAGTAAAATGGTAAAACAATAAAGAAGAAAGGATGGGGTACGAAAGAAATTTTGATCACTTCAAGATGATCCACATAATTTGTTTGCCAAGACTGAAATCTTGTTGGGTTTTTGAACGATCTAAATGGATTGATTAAGGTTTGGTTTCGTCTGCAAAAGGCAAATGATGGAAACAACAAAAACAAAAATGGTTGCCTAAGTGTTGGGTTCTGTTGCGAACCAGGCTGGGCCGAAATGGGGCCCACTAGAAAGGGAAAATGAAAATAAGAGGGTGGGCTTTTTGGATGGGCTGTGAGTTGACATGAAATTAATAAAAGGAATTGTGGTTGTTTTAAATACTATAGTTTAACAGCTAAAAACAATCAATTTATAACGTGTTTAAGGGTGTGAATATAAAATCTTGTGGATGCGGGCTTAGTCTTTGTTTAGACTATTAAATTATATCTAATCGAATTTAATTAATTTAATTTAGACAGGAGTAACCATATATGTATGTATATTTATAAAATAAATGAATAAAAAAATACTGAAATAGGTAGGTAAAAAGAGAAAGAAAGGATCGGGGTTGAGAATTTCGTAATTTCAGAATAAACATTAACTTGTAAACTCGAGTTCAAGTCTGGGATATTTATTTACGTAGTTATATATAGAATCCATTAAATAGAAATAGAAGTATAAATAAAATCAATTAATTCATTTTCAAAGATTTTTATAAATAGGTATTGTGAAATAAGTTGGTTTCCAAGATTAGATATTTCAACTATTATTAGTTTGAAATAAAATGTTGAATCAGTGTTGGACAAATGTAGTGTCGATAATTATTGTTAATCATCTGTTGTGCAATGAAGATATAAATCAAATGTAAAGTGAGTTAAAAAAAACGTTAGTATGTTTTATTTTAATCATATTAGGCTGATTATTGTTCTGAAATTAGAAATGAGGTTGCATAACTTAATTTAATTGAATTGACATGGTATGAAGATATATATGGATTTAAATAAGTAGTTTTATTTGATCACATTGTTTAAATTTGATAGTTAAAACACCGACTATCTAATAATATTCCCTGCATGTCAGTTGGAAGAGACCGGGATAGGAACTGGACCCAAGACTACTTTGAACTAATTTTACGATTCTTAAACTATAACTTTCAGAGATACTTATACCATTAGTAAATTGAAGAACGTAGATCTTCATAAGCAGGAGAAATACTTGTTGAAATTCTCTGGTTAGCTCCCAGAGACATCTCAACGTTGATTCTATCATGAGTGAAATCTCCGGATTTGCAATGATTGGGGGGATTACTATATTGGATGCAATAAGAGAGTACCTTCGCTTTATCCTATTCCTGGATGACTTGTATGGACGAATGCCTGACAGAGTATTTCCTAAAAACCACGTACGTTGATTTTTACAAATATACCAAGTTGATGGCAAAGAAGGGCACTTCTTTTACACCCAGAGTATATTTGTGGACGTTAATTAGTGATTTGATGGATCTGACATTGTGGCATTCAAATTAAATGTTGACCAGAAGTTCTAAAGGTAAATTCTAATCTCAAGTCTCATCAACCGTGAAATGACATAAATCGGGTAGGCAGCATGGCTATGTGGGTCACTCCCATTAGGGTGCATAATCACCAATATAGAGAAATTCCATTTGCTTCTTTAATCTATTTTGATGCTGTCCCTTTTAGGAAACGGTGGTTTGAGCCCAACCGTTGGTGATATACATTCGATACACTCAAGCGAAATGAGTGTTCGGTCATGTGTGGGCCGGGTTGCAAGACGTTCTTTGTAACACTCCGTATTTTCTATAAACATTAAAGTAATGAACTAAAGAATAAATAATTACAAATATGAGAATTAAGGGAAATGGGTTACATCATTACGTTCGTCTCGGAATTCTTCTTGAGATAGAGTCCGAGTTTGCGTAAATCGGACTTCGTATGAAGGAGTTATGATCTTCAAAAGATTCAAGAGTTTAAATAAACAGCTTAGATTAAAGTTCAAAAAATTAAAAATTCGAAATCAGAAGTAGAAGCGGGCTGGGCGGGAATTTTCCCGCCCAAATCCAGGTCGACCCGGAAGTCGACTAGGGGGTCGACCTCCCCCTCGGGTCAGATCTGAAATCTGATGTGTTTCTTTATGTGACAATCTGCTGTGTCATTAGGGCTTGTGTGGCAAGTTCTGGTTGGTTCTCTTAGGTTTGAATGGCTTTGATTTGCCCTGGGTTGATCTGACGGTTCCTATTTAATCAAACTTCCATATAAGCAACCTAAATCTAAACCCTAAGCCACACAAAAATATTCCTAAGACCGTCATGCTGTCAGTACTCAACCTAGAGTAGCCGCCATTCTCCATCAACTAGAAAGCAAGTTAGGAATTGCAAATCAAATCTAATTCAACTAAGAGAATTCAACGTCTACAAAAAAGGAGAGCTATTCAATTTCAGAATACAGATCCCAGAAATCAAGACTAGTCTCCTTTTTGTAAGTCCAGTTATCATGATTAAGTTTGTGATTATGTTATATGTGATTTGATGATAAATGTTAAATGCTTGGCAATGAATCCATATGTTGTATAATTTGGCTATGACATATATGTTGTGTAATTTAGCGATGATATATTATGTTGTATACTTTGGCAATGAAATTTCATGTTAAATAAATTTGCGATGACATATTATGTGGTATAACTTGGCAATGGCATATCATGTTGTGTAATTTGGCGATGACATACCATGTTGTATAATTTGGCGATGACATTTCATGTTATATGATTTGGTAATGACACCTATATGTTGTATGCCAATTTGGGAATTTCGCTTTGTTTATGCAAGTTCAACCATGATCACATATATGACCAAAAGTGCATGCTAATATGATTAGGTTCATGTTAAATTTGATTTCACTAATTTGCATGTTCACAACTACATGCCTAATTTTAAGTTTATGTAGTTATATGTAAAACCCCTATTTCATGATTCATGTTGAGTAGATCTAAATTTGCAAGTTCATAATTAAATGTATATTGTTCTATGCCAAGTTCATATGATACATGTGTAGTTAGATCCATATTTTTATGATGTTGGAATTATTACATGTTCCTCTTTTTCCCCTTTTGTGTATAAGTTAGGCTATGTATCGAACCTAACATTTTATGTGATTTATGCGAACGTTTAACGGGGGTAACGTTGGGGAAAAAATATGAAATTACATATAATTGGCATATTTGGCTCATAAACATGTAAACGTTTTATGGCATAAAGTGGTATAAATTTTCATACCTAAAATTATGAACTTTATTTAAAAAAGAAAGTGGGGCTTGAGTTGAATGACAATAATTTACATATAAATATAAAGAGGTAAATATGTAAATTTAGAAAAGACGAATATGCCTAACCCGAGGTTAGATTGAGTTACGGTGTAAGACTGTCCGGAACCGCCCGGTAGATCCAGCAACCATAACAATACATATCTAATGTGGGAGGTTAGTGCATCGAGCACAAAAGAACCCGAGGTTAGACTGAGTTGCGGTGTAAAACTGTCTGGACCCGACCGACACATCCAGTATCCGCAATAATACCCGTCTAATGCGAGTAGGAGCCGAAGATAAAAAAAAGGGGTCACTGGGTTTGAACTCATGATAATGGTTGAAATATCTAGTATGTGCAGAGAATATGAATATGAGTGCAAGAGTATGATTAGTTTATCTTGCCTTATCCTTTGTTACCTTAGTTCCTTGTTATTGTCCTGTGTCCAGCTTATTCAAGTCATGGTTCTCTTATTAGTTTACATGCTGAATAATCCCTGGACTTACCAGACTTTTGTCTGACCCATTTTCTTTCACTCTCTTCTCTTCTGTTTCCCCCCCCCCATCAGGTACCCAGGGAGGGAGTAGCTTAGCTTAATTTGGATTGTTCATCTTTCCAAGCTTGAAGACTCTGTGATGTATAACTTGGAACCTCTTATCTTTGGCTATGGCTTTGGACACACTACTACTTGGGGATTTATGCAGTTTTATTGTGTTTTATGCTTCTGTATGTTATAATCAAGACATAGATTTTGATGTAATGATTTAGAAGTTGTTTTGAGACAGTTTGTTGTAATGTTTCTGTTATGAACCACATATGAAATAAATTTAGTTTTTCCACTGCTTATATATGTCTGTCTTGTAAATTTTCTGTGCCTTTTACCTATAATGATCCACCAAAGTTAAGGCATTCCCTTTGTGAGTGACCTTAACGGAGGTGGGGTGTTTTATTCTTGTTGAACCCAATGTATTCCCCTCTAGAGATACACTATCGGCATGTGGTTCCATACCTTGTCATAGTCGGAAATCCAATCTCCAATAAGCACTTGCGGTTTTGATTGTATACTATATATGTGGAGCGTGAGATGTAAGCATTCTGCTAGATTGATATTTATTTGTATTTAGACATTATTATAATGTCGAAAGATACATATATGATTTCAAAATGTTTGGGTTATCGTAAGGTAAAAACCATCCGTATTTATGTGTTGATTTGATCTTACGATTATCTTTTATTTCACCATGATTTTTGAATGTTAAATCAAGCTGTTTTAAAATCGTTTGCTCACCCCAGTCCCATGACTGACCCAGAGTTTATTTTTCTATGTTTTCCCTAAACTCTTCGGTGCCTAAATTTGTATGGGCAGTCATGTGATTTCAGGATTTTACAGGTTCACTTGAAGAATCTTAGAGCAGGAGGCTTCAACATTTGATCTATAGAATATGTATCTGTTTATTGTATATGTTGTATTCTGATGATGCGTGTAAACACCAGTTTTGTATTTCAAGTATTGTTACAAAATATATTTTATACCATTCCGCTGTGAGATTTGGGTTTACTCTGATTCTGTTATGTTCAGTTCTCCTTTCTCATATATTCTAACTTTCTTTCTTTCTATTTCTCACCCTCTAACTTCTTTCTATTAACGATCTGTTAATTTCTGGCGGTTGATTAGTTGATATATGATAAAGGAAACATATTAGTATCGATAACTAGGATCAGGAATTTGTGGGTCGCTACAGTTGGTATCAGAGCAATTGGTTTAGTAATAACCTTGGCTCTGTGGCATAACTCGATAGAGATGGGGCTAGTAACACCCTAGATTGAGTTTGAGTGTATATATATGAGCACGTATTTGTAAATTAATATAATATCTATTTTATATGTTGTTGATTGGTTTATCGAGTAGATTATGAATTCTGATCAACACGGAATTGCGAACTGTATCAATAGGTGTTTTTAAACTCTTGAACCGAGTAATTCTACACAGTATTGTTTTAAAAGCAGGGTAAATAATTTTTTTTACCGAAATTTATATTTTAATATAAAAGAATAATTTTTCAAAATTATTTTAAATAGATGTGATGGTTGCTATTATAATCTGGTATTAGATTATAATATTAGGACAGGTATATATACAAATGAGACGAACCAAAACTAAATTCAAACCGAAACTTGAATTTGAAATCCCGGAAGTTAGAGAGATTTTTATGGAAGATTGTTTGGAAAAATAATTTGTCTTAGGAAATTCAAAGGTTTTGAAAATTTGAAAGGTGATTTCAGACTATATTCAAACCAATTTGAAATAAAACCGGGCATTTAGATTCAGGAACTTGACAATTTAAATAAGACAAACCTGGTGGATTTTTGTAGTAAAGGTCAACTGAATGGACTAGAGTTGATGAAAGTTAAGTTGGGTAGAATTACACTGGATTGGGGTTTAAAAGGAGAATTTGAAATAGATAAGTATGGTTGAACAGATTTGATTCAAACCAATGAGTATTGGACTATAATAAGATATATTTGAGGTTGTTAAGAATTAAGAACGGAGTTAAGGAATCAGAACCTAACTGGAGACTGGTTGGGTTAAACGATTTTCTGAGTATTGACTGATGTTGATTTTGGTCTTCAAGGTTGATGCATAGAAGAATATTTTCTTACTAGTTTATGGATAGGAACTGATAAATATGGAAGAATAGTAAGGCTTGAATATGGAATGGAAATGTTTTCCAACAGTAATAACAGATATTCATAAGTTATGGATATGACTCTGATTTATAGCTAAATATTGATATATTAACCACAGTGAAATATTTTGGATAAACTATGTGTTATGGATGCCTTAGTTGTTATGATTATTAGGGGATGACCCGAGTATGTATTAATGTAAGTCTAAAGATTTTGAATATAATTAAAATCTCCCAGTTACTCTTTAATTTCAGGACGAAATTCTTTTAAGGGGTTAGATTGTAACGACCCAGTTTCGGGACTAATTTTATATTCTATAATTTATAGATTATACTGGTAATTGGATTCAAATAGATAAATTTGGATTTAAATATTACAGAAAATCCAAAATAAACAATTTTTATATAATTATCTAAGTATATATAAAAATTTATTTTATCGATCTGCATATGTGTATGTAAGCAAGTAAACTTGGAATTTGTTTATATGAGATGTAAACAAAAGAAAAACAGTATAGTGAACTCTAACATGATGATTTAAATTAAAATAAATATGTGTCTACAAGTTAACATAAGCAAGAAACTTAGAATTCAAAAATATTTTGTATGGCACATTGAATCGAAGTTGATAGTATCGAATGTATAAAATCCCAAATTTAAGTCTACTTTATTAATACAATATATATGTATATACAAGAAACATGAACAAGTATAAATTGAGAATATATATACATTATAATGCATATATGTAGTTATTAATAAAATATGAATGGAAGGCAACAATTTTAATCCCAAATAAACAAAATCATTAGCAAAACAAAATATACAAAAAAGCCTAGTATATAATAAGATAGGCTACATGAAATAGCACAAGCAATGTCAAATATAGGGTATGCAAGAGACAATTGCCTGCTGATATACATGAATTAACACATGAACATAGACATTCAAATTAGAAAGGAAAATTTGAAAAGAGTTAATAGTTGTAAGTATAGAAAGGTGATAGAGTAGTATAAGCTTTAAAATGGAAAGGGAAAGATGTAGACGACTAACATTAGAAAGAAGCAACTAGTTGACACAGGAGAGGGGTAGGCATGAGATGTGAATGTACATTATAAATTACCCTTAGCCATGGGAATGTTAAAGCCGAGACTGCATATATATAAATCTCTAAATACAGTACAATCTAGGCATTAGTAGAAAATATGGAGAAGGAGCTTGATACACGCAAGATGTACATCAAAAGTCAAATCAGTATTTTAGCTTGGGAACTAAGGAAGAAATTGTATATACATATAGGATATGAAACATGCTTGTGGCGTAGGAATAACATGGGTTGGTTGTGTTATTTAGAGACAAAGTAAAAGATATGTGTGCAGCAAAACATCACATTACATCAAATATTCTTTTCATCTTAATGCTGCAGTGTTTAGTATCCTCTATATTTCAACTCCTAGCTGACTTGAGCCTTAGTATTTCAACTATAAATACATATAGAAAACCACATACAAACACACTAGTTCATTAAAAATCAAATGTAAACAGAAAACAAAGCTTAGAACTAGAAGCTGTAAAACAATAACAAGACAATGAAGTATATTTAAAACTGAAATCAAAGCTTGAAAGGGAAGAAAATAGGGGAGCAAACCTGGTGATTTAATTGCAAATCAGAGATTTGAAGAACCTGGAACTGGAAAGTGGAATCATAATCTAAATCAGTGAAACAGTATAATGCATGGTAAGTCAACTCCTAAACTTATAACTTCCCAATCTAATTCAAGTTTGTTATGTATTGAATGCGAGTATATGTCTGCAAATAGCTGTTATTGATTATATATTCTCATATAACCATGTCTGAGTGCTTGATTAAATATTGGGAGTAATGAAAAGCTGTTGGCGTGTTAACATATGAATCTCCTTTGATTCAGACATTGATGATTGATGTTGTTTAAGGAACGGTCTCAGAAGTAGTTAGATTTAGAATAAATATTTGAGAAAACTAGAAAATAGAATACCAGGGTATTAAACACAGTAGGATTTAGAAAGACAGTAAATATATGCTGTGAGTAAGCATTCTCTGTTTCTCCTTTTCGACCTGTTTATGATTAATGATTTATTTTGTTTCAACTTATATATGTATATACGTATTATCTGGAGATGATTGGTCATTAATAGTTATCATATATGGTAATAAAATGAAACCTCTGTTGATATTGAAAACAAAAGAAAGGCAGGGAACCAAATAAAACACAGTATACATGCACTGTGAGAAAAATACTCCAAACTTGTCCCCTGCAAATTCTATTTCTTTGTTATAGATACATATATTGACCTAAATACATGTCACATGAAGTGTTATTAACCTATACAACATCATATACATATTGTTATTAAGCCTATAAAACGATTATCAAAGTGTGTATATATAACAGTAAGAACATACGTATATTTAAACACTAAGGACATCTGCATATTTTCATGTTCATTGTTCAGGTAAGTAATTTAAATTCAATAATTCGCATTCTGGTATATGTTATGTTCTAAGATGTACATGAAAGTGTTAACTGATGTCTCGATTATATCTTAAAAATAGTTTACTTTAGAACCATAAAATATTTTACTTTATCTCATCACATTACAGTAAGGAATGAGAAAACTTCAAATTTTCAAACATTAATTTGTTAAGTTTGAAGTATATGAATGAGTTAGTCTCAGTAAATCGTGAATTTAGATAATCAAATCACGATTTTTAGTTCACTAAGTTAAGAGAATTTCAAAGTTAACCAGATTTTGAACTTTGGCCAAATCATGGCGCCAGGGGTGGTTACAGATGTCGACACTGGGCTGGAGGAAGCTGATGAATGGAAGATCATAGGAAAATACAAATTTGATTTTTAATACCATGATTTTCGAGAACGAGGAAAAATTCAGGTAATTGGGTTCATTTTTCATGCTTAGAATAGTAAAGGACTGTGCAACCTACAATGAATATGAATCGATCATACCTAGCGTATTGGAAAGGGCGGATGGCCGGCTTTAAGTTGCTGGAGTACGGTGGCGACTGAACATGGATGGTGGCGATGCGAGGCATTCTTGTGGAAGCTGATTTTGGCAACTATGGGTTGAAGCAGCAAAATTTTGATTTGATGGGAGGATCAGGATCTTTGGCGCATAAATGGACTAAGGGAATAAGATGGCGTTTGTGGTGATGGCGTAGGCAGTGAGATCGTCAATGGTGGGAAGGTGCATGTGTATGGTGCACAGTTGTGCATGATGGAGTAAAATGGTAAAACAGTAAGGATGAAAGGATGGGGTAGGAAAGAAAATTTGATCACTTCGAGCTGAACCACATAATTTGTTTGCCAGGACTGAAATCTTGTTGGGTTTTTGAATGATCAAAATTGATTGATTAAGGTTTGGTTTTGTCTGCAAAAGGCAAACGATGGAAATAACAAAAACAGAAATGGTTGCCTGAGTGTTGGGCTCTGTTGCGAACTGGGCTGGGCCAAAACGGGGCCAACACGAAAGGAAAAATAAAAATAAGAGGTTGAGCTTTTTGGATGAGCCATGAGTTGACATGAAATTAATAAAAGGAATTGTGGTTGTTTCAAATCCTATAGTTTAACAGCTAAAAAAATCGGTTTATAAAGATATAAGAAGTGGAGAAGAGAACGTGTTTAAGGGCTCAATATGAAATCTTGTGGATGCGGGATTAGGCTTTGTTTGGACTATTAAATTATATCTAATCAAATTTAGTTAATTTAATTTAAATAGGAGTAAACATATATGTATGTATATTTATAAAATAAATGAATAAGAAAATACTAAAATAGGTAGGTAAAAAGAGAAAGAAAGGATCGGGAATATGTAGAGAATTTCGTAATTTCAGAATAAACGTTAACGTGTAAACTCGAGTTCGAATCTGGGATATTTATATATATAGTTATATATAAAACCATTTAGATAGAAATAGAAGTATAAATAAAATCGATTAATTCATTTTCAAAGATTTTTATAAATAGGTATGTGAAATAAGTCAGTCTCCAAGATCAGATATTTCAATTATTATTAGTTTGAAATAAAACGTTGAATTAGTATTGGACAAAATGTTGTGTTGATAATTATTGTTAATCATCTGTTGTGGTATGAAGATATAAATCGAGCATAAAATGAGTTAAAAATAAAACGTTTATATGTTTTATTTTAATCGTGTAACGACCCGTGTTTTTGGCCGTCAAATATTTAATTTAATTTAATTAGTTTTAAATATTATATTGGGAATATTAATGAAATTTAATATTGAATTCGTTCTTTAAAACAAAGTTGAACATTATATATTTATATATAATATAAATCGAGCCTGAAATGGCGCTGCAGTTCGCAATATAGAGTTTTGAACTTCAACTGAGAATACAGGATTCGATATAAGTCGGATTTCTGTGAAACAGGACACGTTGGAACTGTATTGGCGATAATTTTCATATGAAAGAGAAAAATCCAGATTTCGTGTTATAGTTTGATATTTATGGCCAAATCAAATTTTGAAATAGTCGCTATGGAAAATCGTTATTAAATTATAGGCCTTTAAAATAGCCGTTTTGCAAACGGACTCAGATTTCGACGAAACCAGTTTCATTTGAACCGTATCGTTAAATTATTGTACGGTGTTGAGTTGCGTGGAAAACCGATATCGTATGTGACCACAGTAGCCGTAAACGCCCGTTCAATTTCTATAGCGCGTATTTAAATAAATAAAAGGATATTTGAATGTAACTTGAGCAGATGATCGGATTAGGCCACGAAACCAGTTCCGTTGAGTTCGTATCGTCGATTAGAGTCAGGATATGTATATAGTTTGTTATTTTTAGAGATCGAAAAATGTGGCGTTAAAAAGGGTAGGGCGGTTCGCGGTAAAAACAGCCTACCGGGGCAACAGTCTCAGAATGCGACGAAATTAGTGCCGTTGGGTTCGTATCGAAAAGTTATTGTCGATGTTCGCAGTTTCAAGTGGATTTGATTTATCTGGTGACCGTGGAAAAATTAAATGCATGTTCATTTCCGGTTTCATAAAGGAAATTTTTTCATACGACCTTGGATTGCGACGAAACTTGTTCCATTGGATCCGGAATATCTTTTTACACTAAGAATAGACTTTTTATCAGAAAACAGAAATTGGTTGTAGTGATTTTAATCAATTACTTTGTAGCGAAGTTTCACAAATATTATTCATTTTGGTCTCCTATGTATACATACAACCACTGACTGACGTACAAACTTCTGTCTCAAAATTTTGAAGCCTTGCCGACCAAGGTTTGGGAATTCCCAGACATACAGCTACCTATATTTTCAGCTACTTACCCTAAAAAGTTGTACCCGAATTCCTTGCTACCCACACCATCGTCTTGTATAAATACACTGTAAGTTCTCCCCATTTCTTCACACAAAAACAATAAACCGAACACTCCATTCTAAACCAAAAACCAAACTCTTCTATTCCCTTAAACCCCTGTATTTCCAATACATTTTTTAAATTGCTGGGTTCGAAGGAAATGGGTAGACTGGGGAACCGAGTGGGTTTCGAACAACGGTGAGGAGGGAGTAAACTTGCGGTGTGTGTTGGTAGGGTGCCTAGCGGATGTGAGATAAAGCAGTGCGAAGGGTCTGAAATGAGGTTGAGCGTGGTGCTCGAGGTAACGGGAAGGGAGCAAGGCACGGACCAGAAATGAAGTGAACAAGAGGGAAAAGTGGGAAGGATGTGTTGGCTTGTGGTACCCTTTCGAACAAAAGAAGGGAGGAGCGTGGGGCTGAGGCCGTGAGTACAGGAGAAGGACGTGAGCATGGGAGTGAGTTGCATGGGGATGTATTACATGCGGAGAGGGTGCTTCGGTATCTAAAAAAAAAAAAGAAACGAACTGGACTGTGAAGAGAAAAGTAGGGAGAAGTATGGGATTGGCGAAGAGGAGAGATGGGATTCGGTCTGTTAGAAAGTATACAAAGAAATAGAAACTGGAAAAAAAAAAAAAAAAAAGAAGAAGCCGTATATAATAGAAAGAAGGGGAGGGGTGCGTTCTTCTGCTTTCTGGGAGGAGTTGCTCAAACCGGTAGCAAATGAAGGGGAACGTGCACAGTAGTACACATGGTATGGGGAACACCAGAATGGAGAAAACCAAGGGACATTGGGATCTTATCAACGGACGTTAGATTTTGAATTGGAACGGACAGAGTTAAACACAGCTGGAACCTTGTTAAGACGAACCGTTCAACGACAAATGATTTCAAGGTGAGTTAAACTCACTCAGTTACCCTTTTTATATTTTATATAAATTGGGTGTTTTTATTTTGTATGCTCTGCTTGCCAATGGTTGACTATTTTGCTAGTTATACATTGATCTGTTGATTTAACCGATGAAATTAAACTGTGTTTAATTTCAGTGAAATACCAAATCGTTATTTAACGATTGGTTCCAATAAAGGTAACTCACCTTGGTTGGTCACGTTTATTTATAAACGTGTTTAAATGGTTGCATTGTTTGAATTGCTTATGGTCGATGTTAAATGGTCGTTATTTAGATTATCAGTTAAACAAAACTGAACAGTCTGATTTGAGATAACCATTTGAATACAGGGAAGAACAGGTTGGAGGGATCCAACCGGATTCCTCAGATATATAAATTATTTTCATATTACCATATATGAACTGTCTCGTTTGGGTTGATTGATTTGATGGTTGATTATTCAACATCTGTTAGTTTAAACCAATGGGTGATATTGGTTGGGTATTTGGCATCGTATGGCCTATGAAAATCAATCGTGTTATATATATTGATTCACCGTCAAGTGAATCGATAAAGATGAAGTTATAAAATTACTTTATAACTAGAGTTGGATTTTGAACATATTATTTTGAATAAAGTTTTATAAAAGAAGAGTAAATAAATAAATATTTTATTTATTCAAGACTTCGATTTGTTCTGATGTAAATCAGATCTACAAATATGAGAATAAGGGATGAATCGAAAGGGTTAAAGTTGATCATTGTTGTGTAAAGAGAACAATTAATGGGATTTATTTAAATAAATTAGATTAATTTAAAGCGAGGATTGTTGAAATCGGTTAATGAGATAATCAAGTTTTGAGTTAATTAAATCAACCATTTGGGATTAGAATTGTTTATCAAGTTAATGTGTTTTGACTAAAATAGTTAAATGAATATTGTTTGAATTTAAATAAGGATTTAAAGGGGATTTAATATTTAATTTAGTTAATAAAGGGATTAACTACTAAAGTAGTTAATGTTTGAAATAAGTTATTATTTTAATTAAGGATAAAATTAGGAATATATTTTTAAATGGGAATTCATTTAAAAAGCTACCGAATGTGAGATGCAAGCCAATTGAATGGTGAAAAGAAATAAACGTACTCAATTATATGAATTAAGTGAAAGGAGATTACGATAAAAGGGTTTATTAAACCAGAGTTATAAATGGAATTTTGGCATTGATTATAACTGATATTTATCTGAGGATAAGACCGTTGTTTGATCAAGGTCTGAGAGGTAATTAAAATACCCCAACTTGAACGACGTCGGGATTATCTGAAGATAATGTTAGTGGGTAATCGTAAGCGACGTTAATGGAAATGTTTTGAAAATCTAAACAGCGATTTTAGCGCTGTTGTTATAATATATGTTTTGTAAATCTAATATAGCGATTGTAACGCTTTGGCTATAGTAAATGGGTTGTAAACCTAAACAGCGATTATAGCGCTGTTGTTTTGTAAATCTAAATAGTGATTATAACGCTATTGTTATAACATATGTGCTATAAATTTCTTTGTTAAAAACTAATGGATTTCCGAATTTAAAAGATGATTTGACGGAAGAATTAAATGGGAAATTGAATATAGCTATTCGAGATAGAATTAGCCAAACATAATTATTCGACTAAGTTGCCATTTCGTACGACTGCTAGCGTAATTCGCAGGGCTGCAGATAGCCTACGGCGGTCGGATGTTTCCTGAGGGAATCAGGCGTAACCATTGTGATCGCTGTGATCTAGAGTCAAGCGAATGAAGTTAAGACGAATGTTAATTAATCAATTAGAGTTATTCAAATATCGTATTTTTGAATATTAAAAGAATCAGAAGTTTTAATTTAACAAAGTAAATCAGTTGTTAAAGGCCAAGTGATGCTGAATACTGAATCAGTGAGCTCATTGGAGTGTCATGTTTGAAACACTGTACATTTTGATAGTTAAAACACCGACTATCAAACCTGACCAATACGATTGTTGGTATGGAAAGACCGGGATCGAATTTACATTCGAAAACCATTCCGACCAACAAATACGTGAAGATATTTGAAGACGGTCGAGATGGAGCATTGAAGACCGTGGATCTTCCTAAGCGGAGGAACTGCTAAGAATCTCTGGTTTAGCGGCCAGAGATAAACTGTGGTTCTGTCGTGGTTGGAATCCACGAGTGCAAGGATTTCTCGCTACCGATCCATGGGGTGATTCCTATATGGATGCGGTAGGAGAGTGCCTTCGGTTCATCCTGTTCCTGGATGACGTATAAGGACGAATGTCTGACAAAGTATTTCCAAGGGATCACGTACGTTGATTTCTTCAAACGTACGATAGTTGTTGGCAGGGAATTGCCATTCTCTAGCTTTCAGCTAGAGTATTTTTGTGGACGTCAATTAGTGATATCTGACGGATCTGACGATGTGGCATTCAAAGTGAGTGATGACCAGATGTTCAGAGTTAATTCTGGCCTCAAGCCTCATCAACCGGGAAATGACAAAAATCGGGCAGGCAGCATGGCTATGTGGGTCGCTCCCATTAGGGTGTATGATCACCTATCTAGAGGAAATCCTATTTGTTTCTTGTATCTATGTTTCGATGCTGTCCCTTTTCGGGCAGACGGTTGCTGATCCCAACCGTCGGTGATATACATTCGATACACTCAAGCGAAATGAGTGGTCGGTCATGTGAGGGCCGGGTTGCAAGAAGTTCTTGTTGAACCCAGTGTATTCGTCTCTAGAGATACACTATCGGAAGGTGGACCCATACCTTGTCAAGTTGGAATCCAATCTCCAATAAGCGCCCGCGGTTTTTGATTGTATACTATATATGTGGAGCGTGAGATGCAAGCGTTCCACTAGATTGATATTTATTTGTATTTAGACATTATTATAATATCAGACAAGATATTTATTTCAAAACTGTTTTGGGTTATCGTAAGGTAAAAACCGTCCGTATTTATGTGTGGATTTGGTCTTACGATTATCCTTTTCTTTTGAAAAGATTTTGAACTTTAAAATCATGATTGGATGGTTCACCCCTATTACTGTGCGAGTTTTTCTCACTCTGGTTCACCAGACTGACCCGGTGTTTTGTAAATGCTCGGGTTAGGCCGAGTTGTACAGGTTCAGGTTATCGACTACTGTGAAGAGACGAGCTGGAAGAGTCCAGACGTATGATATTACTAGTATTCCGCTGTGTGTTGTATGAGGACAGATTATCACTGTCCAGATGTTGATGTACTCTGATACTGTAAGTATTTTAAAGCTTTCAATAAAGATTATTTCTGTATTATATTTTGTTCCGCTGCGATGTGAGACTCTGTGTGTGATGTTTCTTCTCCTTCTATTCTAATATTTCTATCTTATCTATTCTCACCCTCTAACTTCTTTCTATTAATGATCTGGAATGTTCGATGTCTGAATAGTCAACATGATAGTTTGATGTTGATTTTCGGAGTCGAAAAACCCGGTTCGTTACAGTGGTATCAGAGCTATTGATTAAGTAATTACCTTGGCTCTGTGGCGTGACTCAGTAGAGATGGGGTTAGTAATACCCTAGATTGAGTTTGAGTGTATATATATGAGCGCGTATTTGTAAATTGATATAAAAACTGGTTATATTGTGTTGATTGGTTTGTCGAGTAGTTTATGAATTCTGGTCGATACAGTAATGCAAACTGTGTCGATAAGTGTTTCTAAACTCTTGGACAAAATAATTCGACACAGTATGTTTTGAAAGAGGGTAAATGAAATAATTTTACCCAAATTATATTTTAATATAAAAGGATGATTAATATTTGAAGTATTATAGTATATTGGATGTGTTGGTTGATTATAATTGAAATGGTTATATAAATAACCATTTTTAATTCGTATAATATGGAATCAGATGAATTAAATCTGAAATCTAAATCAGAATTGGAATTAAAATTCCCAAAAGTGGGAAAGGTATTGTAAATAAACTTGGATTGAATATATGAGATTTTTAAAATCCTGGGAGATTTTAAATTTGTTACAAGCATTGAAAGGGATATTTTGAAATGGATTTCAAAATGAAAGTGTTTAGAAATGATTTTGAAAGTGATATAGTATTGAACTCACTTCAATTGCTGGAAAATAGATTCCGATGATGATCCGGACATCATCGGTGTTCATTTTCGAGTTTCCCAGTGACGGATTACTACCAAAATTTTTGTTTTTGAATTGTTTTGAGAAACAGGTTGTTTTGATATTCCAAATGAATAATTTGATTTTTGGAAAGAGCTGAACTATTTAAAAACTCCCAGGGAGATTGTTTGAACAAAAGTAAGATTAAATAGAATTTGTGAAAGCAAAAATGAATTGAATTGAAACCGATTAATTAGAAATTGAATCGGGATATAATATATCAATTCGAATCAGATTTTGAATTGTGAGACATGAATCTAAGATGGTGTTGGACTGGTAAGTAAGAGTTGGAATTGATAATGGATTGAGATGGAGTTAAGAATGAGATTTGGCTTGGACGTGTGAAGGAGTTGGTTTTGAGGATAAAAGTGGAATTTTGTTTGGGATTGCATTTGTATATGCTGACAGGGTAGCTGACGGAAGGGATATAATGATATGCTCGACAAAAAGGTAAATGTTTATTTTTACATGGGTTTGGTGATTTGTGAGCCTATTTGGCAAGCCGCTTGGCTGTTTCATTTTCTTTTGGATTGGAGGAGGTCTAGAAAGGCGAGTTGGAGTTGTACCGATTGAGCCGTACAGAGGAGGTGCTGGCGAAATTTTTCGAAATTTTAATGTGTTAGAAAATTTTCAATATTTTTGAAAATATTTATTTACGATACTGAATTGAGTTTCAATTTATAGTAAAATTGGATTTGAAAATAAATGAGTTATAACGTTCTTTCTTAACTTAGCAATTTCGAGGACGAAATTATTTTAAGGGGGGAAGAATGTAACGACCCGTGTTTTTGGCCGTCAAATATTTAATTTAATTTAATTAGTTTTAAATATTATATTGGGAATATTAATGAAATTTAATATTGAATTCGTTCTTTAAAACAAAGTTGAACATTATATATTTATATATAATATAAATCGAGCCTGAAATGGCGCTGCAGTTCGCAATATAGAGTTTTGAACTTCAACTGAGAATACAGGATTCGATATAAGTCGGATTTCTGTGAAACAGGACACGTTGGAACTGTATTGGCGATAATTTTCATATGAAAGAGAAAAATCCAGATTTCGTGTTATAGTTTGATATTTATGGCCAAATCAAATTTTGAAATAGTCGCTATGGAAAATCGTTATTAAATTATAGGCCTTTAAAATAGCCGTTTTGCAAACGGACTCAGATTTCGACGAAACCAGTTTCATTTGAACCGTATCGTTAAATTATTGTACGGTGTTGAGTTGCGTGGAAAACCGATATCGTATGTGACCACAGTAGCCGTAAACGCCCGTTCAATTTCTATAGCGCGTATTTAAATAAATAAAAGGATATTTGAATGTAACTTGAGCAGATGATCGGATTAGGCCACGAAACCAGTTCCGTTGAGTTCGTATCGTCGATTAGAGTCAGGATATGTATATAGTTTGTTATTTTTAGAGATCGAAAAATGTGGCGTTAAAAAGGGTAGGGCGGTTCGCGGTAAAAACAGCCTACCGGGGCAACAGTCTCAGAATGCGACGAAATTAGTGCCGTTGGGTTCGTATCGAAAAGTTATTGTCGATGTTCGCAGTTTCAAGTGGATTTGATTTATCTGGTGACCGTGGAAAAATTAAATGCATGTTCATTTCCGGTTTCATAAAGGAAATTTTTTCATACGACCTTGGATTGCGACGAAACTTGTTCCATTGGATCCGGAATATCTTTTTACACTAAGAATAGACTTTTTATCAGAAAACAGAAATTGGTTGTAGTGATTTTAATCAATTACTTTGTAGCGAAGTTTCACAAATATTATTCATTTTGGTCTCCTATGTATACATACAACCACTGACTGACGTACAAACTTCTGTCTCAAAATTTTGAAGCCTTGCCGACCAAGGTTTGGGAATTCCCAGACATACAGCTACCTATATTTTCAGCTACTTACCCTAAAAAGTTGTACCCGAATTCCTTGCTACCCACACCATCGTCTTGTATAAATACACTGTAAGTTCTCCCCATTTCTTCACACAAAAACAATAAACCGAACACTCCATTCTAAACCAAAAACCAAACTCTTCTATTCCCTTAAACCCCTGTATTTCCAATACATTTTTTAAATTGCTGGGTTCGAAGGAAATGGGTGGACTGGGGAACCGAGTGGGTTTCGAACAACGGTGAGGAGGGAGTAAACTTGCGGTGTGTGTTGGTAGGGTGCCTAGCGGATGTGAGATAAAGCAGTGCGAAGGGTCTGAAATGAGGTTGAGCGTGGTGCTCGAGGTAACGGGAAGGGAGCAAGGCACGGACCAGAAATGAAGTGAACAAGAGGGAAAAGTGGGAAGGATGTGTTGGCTTGTGGTACCCTTTCGAACAAAAGAAGGGAGGAGCGTGGGGCTGAGGCCGTGAGTACAGGAGAAGGACGTGAGCATGGGAGTGAGTTGCATGGGGATGTATTACATGCGGAGAGGGTGCTTCGGTATCTAAAAAAAAAAAAGAAACGAACTGGACTGTGAAGAGAAAAGTAGGGAGAAGTATGGGATTGGCGAAGAGGAGAGATGGGATTCGGTCTGTTAGAAAGTATACAAAGAAATAGAAACTGGAAAAAAAAAAAAAAAAAAAGAAGAAGCCGTATATAATAGAAAGAAGGGGAGGGGTGCGTTCTTCTGCTTTCTGGGAGGAGTTGCTCAAACCGGTAGCAAATGAAGGGGAACGTGCACAGTAGTACACATGGTATGGGGAACACCAGAATGGAGAAAACCAAGGGACATTGGGATCTTATCAACGGACGTTAGATTTTGAATTGGAACGGACAGAGTTAAACACAGCTGGAACCTTGTTAAGACGAACCGTTCAACGACAAATGATTTCAAGGTGAGTTAAACTCACTCAGTTACCCTTTTTATATTTTATATAAATTGGGTGTTTTTATTTTGTATGCTCTGCTTGCCAATGGTTGACTATTTTGCTAGTTATACATTGATCTGTTGATTTAACCGATGAAATTAAACTGTGTTTAATTTCAGTGAAATACCAAATCGTTATTTAACGATTGGTTCCAATAAAGGTAACTCACCTTGGTTGGTCACGTTTATTTATAAACGTGTTTAAATGGTTGCATTGTTTGAATTGCTTATGGTCGATGTTAAATGGTCGTTATTTAGATTATCAGTTAAACAAAACTGAACAGTCTGATTTGAGATAACCATTTGAATACAGGGAAGAACAGGTTGGAGGGATCCAACCGGATTCCTCAGATATATAAATTATTTTCATATTACCATATATGAACTGTCTCGTTTGGGTTGATTGATTTGATGGTTGATTATTCAACATCTGTTAGTTTAAACCAATGGGTGATATTGGTTGGGTATTTGGCATCGTATGGCCTATGAAAATCAATCGTGTTATATATATTGATTCACCGTCAAGTGAATCGATAAAGATGAAGTTATAAAATTACTTTATAACTAGAGTTGGATTTTGAACATATTATTTTGAATAAAGTTTTATAAAAGAAGAGTAAATAAATAAATATTTTATTTATTCAAGACTTCGATTTGTTCTGATGTAAATCAGATCTACAAATATGAGAATAAGGGATGAATCGAAAGGGTTAAAGTTGATCATTGTTGTGTAAAGAGAACAATTAATGGGATTTATTTAAATAAATTAGATTAATTTAAAGCGAGGATTGTTGAAATCGGTTAATGAGATAATCAAGTTTTGAGTTAATTAAATCAACCATTTGGGATTAGAATTGTTTATCAAGTTAATGTGTTTTGACTAAAATAGTTAAATGAATATTGTTTGAATTTAAATAAGGATTTAAAGGGGATTTAATATTTAATTTAGTTAATAAAGGGATTAACTACTAAAGTAGTTAATGTTTGAAATAAGTTATTATTTTAATTAAGGATAAAATTAGGAATATATTTTTAAATGGGAATTCATTTAAAAAGCTACCGAATGTGAGATGCAAGCCAATTGAATGGTGAAAAGAAATAAACGTACTCAATTATATGAATTAAGTGAAAGGAGATTACGATAAAAGGGTTTATTAAACCAGAGTTATAAATGGAATTTTGGCATTGATTATAACTGATATTTATCTGAGGATAAGACCGTTGTTTGATCAAGGTCTGAGAGGTAATTAAAATACCCCAACTTGAACGACGTCGGGATTATCTGAAGATAATGTTAGTGGGTAATCGTAAGCGACGTTAATGGAAATGTTTTGAAAATCTAAACAGCGATTTTAGCGCTGTTGTTATAATATATGTTTTGTAAATCTAATATAGCGATTGTAACGCTTTGGCTATAGTAAATGGGTTGTAAACCTAAACAGCGATTATAGCGCTGTTGTTTTGTAAATCTAAATAGTGATTATAACGCTATTGTTATAACATATGTGCTATAAATTTCTTTGTTAAAAACTAATGGATTTCCGAATTTAAAAGATGATTTGACGGAAGAATTAAATGGGAAATTGAATATAGCTATTCGAGATAGAATTAGCCAAACATAATTATTCGACTAAGTTGCCATTTCGTACGACTGCTAGCGTAATTCGCAGGGCTGCAGATAGCCTACGGCGGTCGGATGTTTCCTGAGGGAATCAGGCGTAACCATTGTGATCGCTGTGATCTAGAGTCAAGCGAATGAAGTTAAGACGAATGTTAATTAATCAATTAGAGTTATTCAAATATCGTATTTTTGAATATTAAAAGAATCAGAAGTTTTAATTTAACAAAGTAAATCAGTTGTTAAAGGCCAAGTGATGCTGAATACTGAATCAGTGAGCTCATTGGAGTGTCATGTTTGAAACACTGTACATTTTGATAGTTAAAACACCGACTATCAAACCTGACCAATACGATTGTTGGTATGGAAAGACCGGGATCGAATTTACATTCGAAAACCATTCCGACCAACAAATACGTGAAGATATTTGAAGACGGTCGAGATGGAGCATTGAAGACCGTGGATCTTCCTAAGCGGAGGAACTGCTAAGAATCTCTGGTTTAGCGGCCAGAGATAAACTGTGGTTCTGTCGTGGTTGGAATCCACGAGTGCAAGGATTTCTCGCTACCGATCCATGGGGTGATTCCTATATGGATGCGGTAGGAGAGTGCCTTCGGTTCATCCTGTTCCTGGATGACGTATAAGGACGAATGTCTGACAAAGTATTTCCAAGGGATCACGTACGTTGATTTCTTCAAACGTACGATAGTTGTTGGCAGGGAATTGCCATTCTCTAGCTTTCAGCTAGAGTATTTTTGTGGACGTCAATTAGTGATATCTGACGGATCTGACGATGTGGCATTCAAAGTGAGTGATGACCAGATGTTCAGAGTTAATTCTGGCCTCAAGCCTCATCAACCGGGAAATGACAAAAATCGGGCAGGCAGCATGGCTATGTGGGTCGCTCCCATTAGGGTGTATGATCACCTATCTAGAGGAAATCCTATTTGTTTCTTGTATCTATGTTTCGATGCTGTCCCTTTTCGGGCAGACGGTTGCTGATCCCAACCGTCGGTGATATACATTCGATACACTCAAGCGAAATGAGTGGTCGGTCATGTGAGGGCCGGGTTGCAAGAAGTTCTTGTTGAACCCAGTGTATTCGTCTCTAGAGATACACTATCGGAAGGTGGACCCATACCTTGTCAAGTTGGAATCCAATCTCCAATAAGCGCCCGCGGTTTTTGATTGTATACTATATATGTGGAGCGTGAGATGCAAGCGTTCCACTAGATTGATATTTATTTGTATTTAGACATTATTATAATATCAGACAAGATATTTATTTCAAAACTGTTTTGGGTTATCGTAAGGTAAAAACCGTCCGTATTTATGTGTGGATTTGGTCTTACGATTATCCTTTTCTTTTGAAAAGATTTTGAACTTTAAAATCATGATTGGATGGTTCACCCCTATTACTGTGCGAGTTTTTCTCACTCTGGTTCACCAGACTGACCCGGTGTTTTGTAAATGCTCGGGTTAGGCCGAGTTGTACAGGTTCAGGTTATCGACTACTGTGAAGAGACGAGCTGGAAGAGTCCAGACGTATGATATTACTAGTATTCCGCTGTGTGTTGTATGAGGACAGATTATCACTGTCCAGATGTTGATGTACTCTGATACTGTAAGTATTTTAAAGCTTTCAATAAAGATTATTTCTGTATTATATTTTGTTCCGCTGCGATGTGAGACTCTGTGTGTGATGTTTCTTCTCCTTCTATTCTAATATTTCTATCTTATCTATTCTCACCCTCTAACTTCTTTCTATTAATGATCTGGAATGTTCGATGTCTGAATAGTCAACATGATAGTTTGATGTTGATTTTCGGAGTCGAAAAACCCGGTTCGTTACAAATCGTCTTAGGCTGATTATTTTTCTGAAATTAGAAATGAGGTTGCATAACTTAATTTAATTGAATTGACATGGTATGAAGATATATATGATATGAAATAGATTTAAATAAATAGTTTTATTTGAACATACTGTTTAAATTTGATAGTTAAAACACCGATTATCAAATAATATTCCCTACGTGTTAGTTCAAAGAGACCGCGAAGGGAATTGGACCCAAAACCTCTTCGAACTAATTTTACGATTCTTAAACTAACTTTCAGAGATACTTATACCATTTGTAAATTGAAGACCGTAGATCAAGTGGGAGAAATACTTGTTGAAATTCTCTGGTTAGCTCCCAGAGATATCTCAGCAGTGATTCTGTCGTGAGTGAAATCTACGAATTTTGCAAGGACTACTCGCTACTGATCCATAGGGTGATTCCTATATTGGATGCAGTAGGAAAGTACCTTCGATTCTTGTTCCTGGATGACTTGTATGGACGAATTTCTGACAGAGTATTTCCTGAAAACCATGTACATAGATTTTTACAAGTATACCAAGTTGATGGCAAAGAAGGGCACTTCTTTTACACCCAGAGTATATTTGTGGATGTCAATTAGTGATTTAACGGATCTGACAATGTGGCATTCAAAGTAAATGATGATCGGAAGTTCTAAAGGTAAATTCTAACCTCAAGCCTCATCAACCGGGAAATGACAGAAATCGGGCTAGCAGCATGGCTATGTGGGTCGCTTCCATTAGGGTGTATAACCACCTATACAGAGAAATTCCATTTCCTTCTTTAATCTATTTTGATGCTGTCCCTTTCGAGAAATGGTGGTTTGAGCCCAACCGTTGGTGATATACATTCGATACACTCAAGCGAAATGAGTGGTCAGTCATGTTTGGGTCGGGTTGTAAGACGTTCTTGTTGAATTTAGTGCATTCCCCTCTAGAAATACACTATCGGCAGGTGGTTCCATACCTTTTCATAGTCGGGAATCCAATATATCCATAAGCGCCCACGGTTTTGATTGTATACTATATATGTGGAGCGTTAGATGTAAGCGTTCTGCTAGATTGATATTTGTTTGTATATAGACACTATTATAATATCAGAAGATACGTATATGATTTCAAAATGTTTTGGGTTATCGTAAGTTAAAAACCATCCGTATTTATGTGTGGATTTGGTCTTACAATGATCTTTTATTTCATCAGGATTTTTGAATGTTGAATCAAGCCGTTTTAAATTTGTTTACTCACACCAGTCCCATGACTGACCCAGAGTTTATTTTTCTATATTTTCCATAAACTCTTGGGTGTCCAAATTTGTATGGGCAGTCAAGAGATTTCAGGATTTTATAGATTCACTTGAAGAAGCTTGGAGCAGGAGGCTTCAACATTTGACATATAGAATTTATTTCTGCTCTATTATATATGTTGTACTCTTATGATGCGTGTAAACACCAATTTTTTATTTCAAGTATTGTTATATAATATATTTTATTCCGTTCCGCTGTGAAATTCGAGTTCACTCTGATTCTGTTATGATCAGTTCCCCTTTCTCTTATATTCTAACTTTCTTTCTATTTCTCACCCTCTATCTTTTTTCTATTAACGATAAGTTAATTTTTGGTGGTTGATTAGTCGATATGTGATACAGGAAACGTGTTAGTATTGATAATCAGGATCGGGAATTTGTGGGTCGCTACAATTTCTTTCAGCTGCCTTGTGTGTGTGTGTGTGTGTTTACTTTGAATGTGTGCCAATCATGTATACTTTCCAGTTGAGCCATGTTGCATAAACCTATGCTATAGTACTTGTGCTCTGTCCATTTGTGTTGTTGCATGCTCTGTCCATTCTTTGATCACTTTGGGATTTGTCATTCCAATTTGTGCATGCTCGTGTATTTGTGCATCTATCATGCATGCTGACTTGTGCATGAATTTGCTCTTGCTTTTGATACTGTCATATATACATGCATATGTATACATTTGTGTGTGTGTGTATATATATATGTATGTGTGTATCCTCTTCCTCTCTCCAATCGAGAGAGGAAAGGCGATCCAAAAAATTATCTGAAACCGCTTCGGTTTCTAAGTCATAAAGTAAAGCAAACTCTTCCACTTCCCCAATGATCTGATCTACTCGATTCAATAGAAAGCAAACTACCACTTTGCATCATCAAAGACAAATAACATAATTCATATTTGCTATAGTCTTCATCGTTCCTACCTTAGTTTGGTAGTTTATCTGTGGAATAAGTTTTTTTTTTTCGAAAATGGAGGATCAAGCCATTCAAGAATTTAGGTTTCGGCATGATCTGGTGTTACTGGCCTAATCTTAGTTCCAACTTCCCTAACCAATCTTTACGATAATTCGAAACTACCAAGCTTTTCTTATGCGACTCCAATGTGGGAGGTTTTTGGGTAAGAAATGCAAATTTACAAATTATTATTTCTAGATGATGGTAAAATGAAAAAATAGGCATTAGGCTTGCAAGCGTTTGGTAACAATCCTATTACTGGATTATCATATTTTTGTTTGTTGTGTCATCACAGAGAGTTTATAACCTTAACTGTCATTACTGGTTTAAAAGTACCACAGAATCAGTAATCAAATCCTACCATCAAAGATTTTTTTTTTTGCTAATTTGATTTTCTTATTGTTTCGTTGTAAAATCCCATATTTTTCTGCCATTTAAATTGGAATATTTAAATATATTTTATATATTATATTGGAAATATAATTGTAACAACCCAGATTTTCAGAACCAATTTAAATTTTTCATTTTAGCTATTTTTATGGATTTTGAATATTTAAAATGGTTTATTTTAAATAATAACAACTAAAAATTTTATTCAAATCGAAGTTAGAATGTATAAATTTATTTTAATTATAAAACGAGCCTGAAATGGCGCGGTAGTTTGAAAGTTCAATTTCTAATTTCAACTGAATGTACAAAATTCAAAATAAATCAAATTTTAGTAAAACCAAAAACATTAGAATCTGTTTAATCATATCTTTCTAACAAATGTGAAAAATTCAGATTTCGTAATATAAATTGGAAGTTTTGTCCAGTTTAAAATTTAAAATAGTCACTATGGAATTTTTTTTAATATAATATATAGCCCTTAAAAATAGTCATTTTGCAAACGACCTCCATTTTCGATGAAACCACTTTTGTTGGATCCGGAATGTCAAATTATTGTTATATTCCAATTTTCATAATCTTTGGAATTAATATGTGAGTGTGGTGAATTTGAACGCATTTGGTACTTTTAGTTTGAATTTAATCGACTGGAAAATGACCATTTTTCAAACAGTCTCCAAATTTGATAAAATTAGTTTTGTTAGGACCATATCGTCAAACCATAGCTAGATTTATTTTTCTATAATTTTTGGAGTCAGTACGTGGCCCCGGTAAATTAAAATGTGCGTTTGAATTTAAGATATATTGATTTACATTTTAATTTTGATGAAAACTAATCAAAACAGTCAAATTGGCTTATGAAACATATCCCATTGTGTTTGGAATGGGGGTTATTAGCTAGGGCGATAGTCGTTTGGTTTGATTTGGAGTCCGAAAGCAAAAACTAGTGTTTTTAGAAAATAAATAATATCAAAATATAATATAATTGCCTATATAACCCTAACCCTAGCCGCCATCTTCATTGAATCGACAGGCCCTTTTGCTCCAAATTTAAACCATAAAAATCCGGCGATCTAAAGAAAATTAAAACGAGATTTCAAAGGGAAAATTGAAGAGGATTTCAAGATCTACAAATATATACTAGTGTGATCGTTTTAGCGGAGTGTATTGCGTGGAATTTGGGCTGGAAGGGCACGACTTTAGGCACATATTTCAAAGAGGGGGTCACACCGAGTGACGTGTTGTTCAAGGGGGAGGGAGAAGCTGGAACGGCGGTCGTGGTGGCAGGCTCCGATCGATCTTCGGCCTCCTCATTTTGCGTGCGTGGGTGATGGTTAAAGGTTGACGGTGGGTTCGACACTTCCAGGAAGAAGATGAAGTACACGACAGCGTTAAGGTAAAGTGTTGTTAATTAATTAAGTTATATACTAACTACATATTTAATTATACAATGTTTAAAAATATATAACTTTTCCATACGAGGTCCAAATCACGCGAAATTGGATCCATTGCAATCGTGGGGACGAGGGTTTCACAACAAGACTGACTGGGTCCAGTTTGGAGAAAGTTAGAAATTAGGGCAGATTTAAATCTTAACGTCCAATGAAGAACGACGGAGTGGATCCCAATGTGAGAACACCTTGTCACCCAATTTATTTTACAGTTAAATATATACTAGGTTGCAAACGGGGATTAGTCCCCCAACACTATTTATTTGTACAAACCATGGTTGTTTGTTTGTTTGGATTGAATTTAGGAAAATTGACTGTATTGTGGAGAAATGAATTGTATTGCGGTTTTTGGATTGGATTGATTATTATGTATGGCGCAAGCCAGTATCAAGAGAGGGGTAATGCTAGACATTACTCCGGTTCTAATATCGCGTCGTTATAATGCCAAAATTTTCTGAAATAAATATTGTTCATTAAAAATATAATTTTAATGTGTATATGAACTGTATAAAATATTTATGTGTTGAATAAAATGTTTGAACAATAAAAATATCATTTTTATTGAATATATGAACTAATAGTCAATTGTTGAAATAAATATTTTATCGTTAAAAATATAATTTTTAATGATAAATGAATGGCCTAAAATTCTCCTGAAATGAAAATAAATATCATTTACAAATTGGACGATTTTTTTATGTACACTCATTTAACTGACATGGATTTGGGACGATAAATTTTACACATCGCCCAACTGCACAAATAATATTCAGTATTTGTTGGTTGAAACCCCACACGGGTATTGGGATGATATTTGACATACACTAATCCCAATTGTTTAGTTGTATGTCAATCAATTGGTTGACGGACTGTTGTAAGCGTTAATTATTTATATTTAATGCTTATGCAGTTTTGTAATGCACTCTGGATGATGGTTGATTATTTATCATTATTGTTGTGTACATGTGCTGTATGAAATCCATATAAATAAATTATATGGTAATTGGTTGGGTCTGATTCCAGTTCAGAAAGAACGAATATTTTAAAATAACGAATATTTTAAAATAATATTCAGTAACGGATTAAAATATAAATTTGATGTTCGATTTTGGATGGACACGAAAATATTGAAGTATGTGAAGCCATGTTGATTAGATTTGCGCCATTTTAACACGAACGATATTTATATCGATTTTATTCATTTTTATAATGAATATCGAAAAGGAAATAATTTCAAAATCTTATATTTCGAAAATATTATCATTTAAATATTATAATGATAAGGAGTATTCAATTTTGATTTAAAATTGAAGTGAAAGTGGAAATCGTTTTTAAAACGAATTTATAAAATACGTTTTGAACGAAATATATATTATATTATATTATATATATTAATGGCTTGAATAGAACACGCCACGTTGTGACCGTTCGCGGATTTCGACCATTGACTTCGAATTGACATTACGGGAGATCCGAGCGTCGGATTCTCTAAAACCAGAACTGTGACGGCAAGGAATTCCGCTCGATCTGAATCAGTCGTTAAACCGATCTAGACCGTTCGAAACCCCTGAACGTTTGAGAACAGGACAAATCAGGACACAGACAGAAGAACATTTCATTGCTATTACAACAATTCCATCAGAATACAAGAATATACAGAGTATACATGAATATTATACATTCGAATAAATATCAGAGATTACAATAAATTACATAGCAGCGGAAAATAACACAAAGCACAACTGAAGGTGATATACGGATACAGAGCTTTCCGGATATCATTCCGGCTGTAAACCAGGATCCTGTGAATATAAATCTGCAAAACCAAAACTACTAGCTGCCGTGCGGAAAATAGGGGCACCCAGAGTTTAGGTTAAAACAATAAACTCCAGGTCAGTCATGTGACTGGTGTGAGAACTAAAACAGTGATTTAAAGCTTTACTTTAAAAGAGAGTAATTCAAGGGACCACGCCGTAAAACACGGAACGGGTTTCCTCCCAAGAATACCAGTGCATAGAATAAATAACGCAATGCTTTTTTGAAAAATGAAGCTATTATAAGACCCAGGTCCCATCACACAATGCAACGCAAGCCGGAGGATAGGGTTTTCCCTTATAATAGCCAAACATGCTTGATACGTTTAAAACAAATCATTTGATACTATAATAAGGGTATAGTGTCAAAACAATTTCAATCATAAATATAAATCATAGACGGCATAAGTGCCCCATCCCACTATGTCGCCATACTAGGCTCTACAAATAAAGCCGAAATACACGTATTGGAAATTGGATTTCCGTCATGAGTCGAGGCAAGGGGCAAGCTCCTCTCCGCGTTCGAGACACTCTAGCAAATGTCCCAGGGTTACGCACTCTGGGCAACCCCGGATCCTCCAAGGCCGGTCCTCACTTACGTTAGAGGATTAGTTATTCCTGAACACACGTTTCCCGGTCCTTACAGACCTATAATCGAGGCGCCTCGCATTCCAACAACCACATAGGTGAAAAGTATATAAATGTCAGGGCTGGTAAGTCACTGACACCACCATAGCTAGAAAGAAACGTCATGCACTCCTTGGGTCCTTATCCCGTTTTTGACTCATACCGAGGTGTGAGGCTCGCGAATTCACGTTATACACAAAGCGGCCACGTAGGCTGTGCTTTCATCATCAACCACAAGACTTTGCTTTTCAACAGAAGCCTTGATCTATGCAACTCAGCGTGCCACACAGGCAATTCATGCCATGCGATTGATATCTATCGATATATAACCTCTAAGCTCGTACGTCTCAGAGAAGGGCGTTAAGCAAGAGAATAAATTCTCCGCCGCCAAACAGATATATATTTAACAAAAATTAATCAACACAGAATAAAATCCAATGTCAGACACACAATCCATTTACAAGTTCGTTCTGGGTCTGAACGAAACCGGAGGCTCTTTCCTCGCATATCCATCCATCTCCAAGTACGTCTGGACGACCACCAACTATTTCCATCCTCTTGGGTGTACATCCCAATCAGGATCGTCAGTAATTATCCAAACGATGTGAAGACTTCCGGTCTTCGACCACCGTCTTCATCTTCGACATATCGTCGAATCGGTTATTCAGAATGGGTATAAACCCGGCCTTTCCGAACAACCCGCGTATATTAAAAACAAATGTTACACAAACACAACATACGCCTCATTCCAATTCATATTCTCAGGGAAAGGTTCCCATTAATTTTATCAAAGATAAATTCTTTAAATTTATTCTTTAATCTTCCTTTTAATGTCGTTTCAAACCAAATTATGGTTTTCTGAACTAGTCGAGATTAGCGAACCACACCGAAGTAATTATTTATTTTATTTCCCAATCCCAACCTATTCATCCCATGAAGCAAAACTGTTAATACTCCATATCTAATACTATGGTGTTATCGGTAAGATTAATTACCATTTCACGTTCAAATCTAATTAAAGATTTAACTATTGCTTTGGAGCAAAACTGGCGATACTCCATTCTCGCTCATTTCTAAATTTGATAATTTAAATTATCAATCCACATTTCAATTCAATTGAATATTCATTAAAACTCCCTTTATTGGGTTAAAGAACTAATGTCTTTTAAAACACAGTTCACGACAAACCCAAATCACATTCTATTTATTATCGGGTTAAAGAACTGGTGTTATTTAAAACACTGCTCACGATAAACCCACAAATCAATTCTATTTCAAACCCATTTCAAATCCAATTTATTTATTTAAAAATAAATGGGTTTTAATTTCAGTTCAAAACTAGTTCATTTCGATAAAAATCCATTTTTATCTTTTCAAATATGGAGTTTTTCACCCCAATTTTCCCAAATCATTTCTTATGATTTTACACAAATTATTATTATTTTTAATAATTTTATCAAGGCCCGTACAGTCGATTTCCAACAATGGCCATCGAACTGCACTTACAGCGACCTTTTTCAAATTTGATTTGGATGTAACTCCAAATCCAATCGTTAGATTTCAAATTTTTAATATTCGTTAGAAAGCTCTTTTCGATACGAACCCAACGGTTCCGGTTTTAGGAGAATCCGACGGTCGGATCTCCCGTAATGTCCGTTTGAAATAAATGGTCGAAATTCACGAACTGCCGCGGCGCGGCGCGTTCTATTCAGGCCATTATATTATATATATATAATATATATAATATATATTTCGTCGATTTCTATTTAAAACGAATTATATAAATAGTTTTAAATTCGTTTCAAAAACAATTTCAACTTCCATTTCAATTCAAATCAAAATTGAATTTTTTCCTTATAAATTCGTTTTAAAATTCATTTCTATTCAATTCAAATTTCAATTCAATTTGAATTCAATTTAATTCGTTTTCAATTCAATTCGAATTCGTTTTCAATTTAATTCAAATTGGTTTTCTATTCGATTCAAATTCGTTATATATTCAATTGAAATCAAATTCGTTTTCTATTCAATTCCTTTCGAAATCGTTTTATATTCTATTCTTTTCGAAATCGTTATAAATTCAATTCATTTCGAAATCGTTTTATATTCAATTCATTTCGAAATCGTTTTATATTCAATTCATTTCGAAATCGTTTTATATTCAATTCATTTCGAAATCGTTTTATATTCAATTCATTTCGAAATGAATAAAATCTATATAAATATCGTTCACGTCAAAATGGCGTCAATCTAATCAACACGGCTTCATATATTCTATTCAACAAATGAATATTTATTTTTGTCAACACATGACTAATCTCAACGAATGAGTACTGTCCACGTGTGACTATTTTTGTTAAATTATTTCGTTCAACACATGACTAATCTCAACGGATGAGTACAGTCAACACATGAACCTTTATATTACATTGATAAAGATGTAAATTTTATTATAAAAATATTTCGTTCAACACATGACTAATCTCAATGGATGAGTACGGTCAACACATGAACCTTTATTTTATATTGATAAAGATGGAAATTTTATTAAAAAAAATATTTCGTTCAACACATGACTAATCTCAACGGATGAGTACGGTCAACACATGAACCTTTATTTTATATTGATAAAGATGGAAATTTTATTAAAAAAATATTTCGTTCAACACATGACTAATCTCAACGGATGAGTACGGTCAACACATGAACATTTATTTTATATTCTTTATTTTCTAAATTGGAATGAGGCCCAATCAATCACCATATAAAATTAATTATATGGATTTCCATACAACACATGTATATAATAGCATTCAAAAATAATCAACCATCAACCAAAGTGCACTACACTGTATAAGCATCAAATATAGATATCTAATGCTTATAACAGCCTGTCAATCAATCGATCGACATATTTAATCAATCAGGATGAGTGAACTTCAAATTTCATCCCAACACCCGTGTGGGGTTTCAAACAATCAAACACAGATTTTATTTGTGCAGTTGGGCGATGTGTAAAATTTATCGTCCCAATCGATGTCCTTCAAATAGGTGTACATAAACAAACCGTCCGATTTGTAAATGAATATTTTATTTATTCACATTCACGTTAAAAATTATATTTTTAATGACAAAACATTTTATTTTAACTTATGAATTTCTATTCAGTTCATTCTTTAAATAAAATGATATTTTTATTTTTCTAACTTATTTTAGAAAATTTCGGCAGCATAACGGCACGATACTAGAAACGGGACGAGGCCTAGCCTTATCCCCGGTCTAGTGAAGGCCCACGCCATTCACACATCAATCAAATCCATTCAATTTCACCAAACAATTCAATTCAATCAAATAATCTAACTAATTTTTGCAATCAAACAAACAAGTCCATGGTCTGTGGACAATTGTGTCGGGTGCTACTAAACACCGTCTGCATCCTAGTGTATATATATATATATATATAACTAGAAAAAGAAATTGAAGAGTGAGAAATTCTCACCGATAGCTATCCTAACTTCACGGCACTTCTAATGCAGGAAACCTTCACTGTTTTCATCTCTTATCACTTTCGTCGCCCGTAGCCACTACATATGTAAAAATCGAATTTTTACTTTGCTATTTAATATATAAGAATCAAATTTCTACTTCGTTATTCAATATATAAAAATCGAATTTTTACTTCGTTATTCAATATATAAAAATCGAATTTTTACTTCACTATTCAATATATAAAAATCGAATTTTTACTTTGCTATTATATAGATAAAAATTATATTTTCACATCGATGTTCATATAGTAAAGATTATATTTTTATCACACTATTCTTCATATAAAGATTTCGCCTTTTCAAAAATAAAGTTTTCGCCTTTTCAAAAATAAAGTTTTCGCCTTTTCAAAAATAATGATTTTATTTTCTTCGCTAAAATTATCTTATGAAATTACATAAACAAAATTGTATTTTTATACATTTTCTTCGCTAGCATGTAAATAAAAATAAAAAAAACCTATCTTTACACATTAAAAATCAAGTTTTTATCTAATTATTCTATACCAACATCATATTTTTGTATTTCTAATTCCATGATAAAAATCATATTTTTGCTTCGCTCCATATATATAAATTATATTTTTACTTGACTAAAATTCATATCATCTAATCAGAGATTATATTTCCCAAACATAAGGATGATATCTTTAACTTGACAAACATTATAATTTTAACTAGACAAAAATTATATTTTGCTTTTGCATATATAAAAATTTATTCTTTTGAAATTTTCAAAACCATATGTATTTATATTTTTAAAGCAAATCCTCTTTAAAAGAAAATAATTACACCTTTAAAATAAAGTCATTTAAACTTTTTACTTGATTCAAAATCGCATTTCTAACAAAATGGCATTTTCTAACAGTAATGAATAAATTAATTAAGTTAAGATCATTCACCTTCTTCACGGTTTACACGACAGACCACCTTCGAACTGAGCTTCAAACTAGGGCTTGGATCTTTCGCCACAATCATGAAGCTAGGCGACGATCTGACGTCACCACGTCGAAGAGCATTGAAAACCGCGCCTACGCCTGGGAGCCTGGCCACTTCGATCGATGGACGGCGGAGGAATCAAGCGGCGGACGGAAGCACTTTGAGGGGACGGTTCTCCTCGAATACGAGACTCCAGACAACCAAACCAGGGCGGATTTGAAGATCAAGAGATTCTATTCCGAATTGCCTTAAGGGTCAGTGGATTTCATCGAGAGAATCGAAGGAAATCGAAGGGAAATGGATTGAACTCGCGCCGCCGTTCTTTTCTGAGAGTTATGGGGCTGGGTCAAAATGAATTGGTCAACGAGGGTTCTAATTGGATATTATATATATATATATTATTTTAATTTTGAATCGAAAAGTTACTTTTTAAACCGAACTCCAACTCGATCCCAACGACTGTCGCCCTAGCTAATCACCCCCATTTCGAACACAATGGGATCTGTATCGCAAGCTGATTTGATCGTTTTGATCAGTTTCCGTTGAATTTACATTTAAATCGCTATATTGAATTTTAAACGTACATTTCAAATTACCGGGGTCACATACTAACTCTATAAATCCCATAAAAATATTTTCTAGCTTCGTATTGACGATACGGTCCTAACAAAACTAGTTCCGTCGAATTCTGAGGCCATTGGAAAAATGGCCAATTTCCAGTCGATTAAAATCAACTGAAACTGGTCAAACGCGTTTTCCTTTGCCACGCTCACATATTGATTCGAAAAATTATGAAATTTGGAATCTAGCAATAATTTGACACTGCGGATCCAACAAAAGTGGTTTCGTCGAAATCCGAGGTCGTTTGCAAAATTCCCATTTTTAAGGGCCTGAATTCCATAGCGACTATTCAGAATTTTCAACTGGACATATCTTTTGATTCCCGTTATGAAATTTTGATTTTTCAGATTCGCTGGAAAGATTTCATCAATTAGATCCTAATGTTTTTGGTTTCACTAAAATCCGGATTGTTTTGCACCCGGTACATTCAATTGAAGTTTGAAATCGAATTATCGAACTACCACGCCATTTTAAATTCTATTTATAATTATTTAAATTCTAACGACGACGTATATAATATATACATTCGATTTATATTCAAAATAAATTTCTCGTCGATATTATTTAAAATAACCCATTTTAAATATTCAAAATTCGCTAAAATTGCCAAAATAAAAATTTTAAACTGGCTCAGATTTTCTGGGTTATTACAAGAACCGTTGGGTTCGTATCAGAAAGAGCTTTCCAATGAATATAAGAGATTTATAATCTAACGGTTGGATTTGGAATTATGTCCAAATCCAATTTGGAAAAGGTCGCTATGGATGTAGTTCGATGACCATTATTGGAAACCGACTGTACGGGCCTTTATAAAATTATTAAAATATTAATAATTTGTGTAATATAATAATAAATGATTTGGAAAGTGTTGGGGTAAAAAATTCCATATTTGAAAAGATAAAAATATATTTTTATCAAAATGAACTAGTTATTAACTAGAATATTTTTTTGAAAACCAAAAATGTGTGATCTTCCAAAAAGAAGAGAGCACACATATATATCATAAAATCATAAAAATACAGAGTCCCAACACAACTCCCAAGGAGTAAAACAACCAACAACACTCCGAATGTCAACACAACTCTAGAAAAGTATTGGTAATAGATGGATGAGCTCCGAATAAACCACCGCCCATCTACTCCTATATCGAATTCCAGCAAGGCCACCACTCGATATAGAAGTATATCTATTCCAATACTATAATCAAAACCGCCCAGGAAGACTAATAATAAGTACAACCCACAATAACTCTCAAAGTATAAACACCATAAAAGGTCCACCAAAAAAACCAAGCATCAAAACCATATAGCTATCCATATGTTCCTCCAATGAGCACTTCCACAAAAAACTCTGAAGCAATCCATACATTTCTTCAATATTCCTTCCACCTGAAATCCTGGATAAAAACTACAACAACCCTCGTTAGTTATCAACACATATATGTATGAATATATTTTGTATATATAAATATATAGAAATATATTTAAATATACATTATATGTCCTTACATATATCTGAGAAAAGTAAAAAACAAACTTTTCCAAAATTAAAATTAATTTCTAAGCACTTATACGAAACCTATTATTTCCAAAATATCTAATGATACTCTTAAATAACTCTAAATTAGACCTAACTTTTTGCAACAAGTTTCCAGAATACAAATCTCTAAAATACTTATAACATGGGGAGGTCATCCAATCCAAGCAGAAATAAACTATCTTAATGATTAAATTATCAGGGGATACAGAAATAAAATGAAAAAGTCTTTTATTTCTTTCCATCCAAATGAACCAACTAATGATAATAATTAACGAATCCATTACATATCTCTGTTTAACTTTATAAGTAAGTCTATAGTGATTCCAATAATTCTCACAATTATTAAGTATATTCACAATAGGCATAACAAAAATCCTTAGCACCATAGTTAAAATATAATTTGACAAGTTACAAGAAAAGAAAATATGGTCAACATCTTCCTCTGAATGACTACAAAAACAACATTTCACATCCAACACAACATTCTTCTTCTTTAAAAGCTCAACTGTGTTAAGCGTCTTATGAATAATCAACCACATAAGAAACTTAGCTTTAGGAGGAGAATTTGATTTCCATATAAACTTAAAAGGAAGCAAAGACATACCAGGGAAATTGATAAGTTTGTACATTGAATTGACTGAATAGATTAACCTCTTATCCAATCCCAACTAATAGTATCCCTGTACTCATCCAGATGGTATAAGGCCAATTTTGCTTTCAATAGGGCCAATTGTCTTAATAAATCACCATCTAAAATATTAACGAATGAAAACTCCCATGGGGGTTCTAAATTCCTTCTATAAACATCCGCAATTAATGAATTCTTGAAGTCACAAGCATTAAAAAGATCAGCAAATTCTATTTTAAGAGGAATACAGGAAATCCAAGCATCATGCCAAAAAAGGTTGAATTACCAGAATGCACTATCATCTTGCATCCTAACTTAAAAAAGTCCAAACAGATTAATACTTCCTTCCAGAAATGAGATAATCTATTAGACCTACTAAAACCCGAACTCCCTAGAATCTCCCCCCTAGAGTAATAGGATTTTAAAACTAAATTCTTCCAAATAGCCACTGTATCAGGACTCCTAAATTTCCATAACCATTTAGTAAGTAAGGATGAATTAAAGTTTACAAGATTAATAATCCCCAAGCCCCCGTCTCTCTTAGACTTGCAACACAATTCCCAATTAACTAAACACTTATAACTATTACAATTGAGGTCACCATTCCATAGAAAATTCCTTCTAATACTATCAATTTTCTTAATAACCCACTTAGGAAAACGATGAACAGTCATCCAATAAGTGGGAATGGCTGATAAGACCGAATTGACTAACACTAATCTCCCCGCTCTAGAAAGAAATCTATTGTTCCAGCTAGATAATCTATTACTAACTTTATCAATAATAAATATCCAGTCATCCTTTTTAAGCTTAGAAGGTCTGATTTTAAACCCTAAATAATCAAACGGAAATTTCATAATAGAACAGTTTAAGGTGTTAGCTACTAAGGGCTCAACATTACATCTATCATTAAGGACCATGACTGCACTCTTATCAAAATTAATTCGAAGTCCGGACAACATCTCAAAGCAATATAATATAAACTTGAGAGTAATAACAGTTATTAACTAGAATATTAATCCAATGTTTTTAAATAAATAAATTAGATTTGAAATGATTTTGATATAACCAGGATTTTCCAACATATGAATTGGAATGGATTTGAATAGAAATCATCTTCGGGATATTTCGATATTGGATTCCGTGACTATATAGATATTGTGGAGGAATTTGGAAGATAGATATATATCGTTATTCCCCATACGATATGTGTTGGTTTCAGATTTGATATTGAATATAAGCCGATACAATTTCTGTTTAGAGCCTTATATTTAGTGTTAAAGTGGATTATGGGTTTGTCATGAATGGTGTCTTCAGTATCACTGTCCTTAAACCCCGTGTGAAAAGAATAAATCTTTTAATTATGATTATTAGATTTTCCAGTTATATTTAGTAATTGGAATAAAATGGAATGTGAATTGGGTTTATTGTGAACTTTGTTTTTAATGAAATTCGTTCTTTAACCCGATTAACAGTGAAATGTGATTTGGGATATATTAATCTTTTATTAAGATTTAATGGAAATTTTCCAAAGTAAAGTTTTCCAATTTAATATGTTAAATTGGAATTGAATGGAATTCAGTTTAGTGATAATCGAAGTGAGCTTCTGTGGAGGAAGACTGTTACTATATATGGAATTTAATAGGCTTTGTCGTTATTCCATTTATATTATTGGCTGGATACAAAAATTTAATATCGATTATATATATTGATCTGTTTTCTCTGAAGATTCCATAATTAATGGAATGTGATTTTGGTTTTATCGTGAACTGTGTTTTAAGTAACATTGGTTCTTTAACCCAGTAAAGGACAGGATTACATGTCTAATATTGTATTTCGAACTGTATTGTTGATATCTATTAAATATATATCTGTTTGGTGGCGAAGAATTTATTCTCTTGCTTAACACCCTTCTCTGAGACGTATGAGCTTAGAGGTTATATACTGGTGGCAATCAGTGGTACGGTGTAGATTGTCGATGTGGCATGTTTATGTTTCCAAAGTTAAATAATCATTAAATAATGATGGTTGGAAGATTAAAACTAAGAGGAGTTTTAATGAATCTTTAATTAGATTGAAATGTGAACGTGATAATTTAAATTATCAAATGTGGGAAATGATCGAGAGTGGAGTATCACCAGTTTTACTTCAGGCAATAGTTAAATCTTTAATTAGATTTGAACGTGAAATGGTAATTAAATTTACCGATAACACCGTGGGTGTTAGATATGGGGTACTACCAGTTTTGCTCCATGGGATGAATAGGTTGGGATTGAGATTAATAAATAAATGATTACTTCGGTAAGGCTCGATAATCCCGATTAGTTGATAAACCTTAATTTGGTTTGGAATTGATATCAAAAAGGAAGATTAAAGAATAAATGTAATGTCCCGCATTTTATCGGTTGGTATTTAAATATTTAAATCAGTTTAAATATCGAATTCGTAATATAAGTGGAATTATATATTAATAAGAACGAAGTTGAACGTATAAAAATATATATTAAATACAATCAAGCCCGTAATATCGCGGTAGTTCGTAATTTAATGTTCTGAACTTCAACTGAGTGCACAGGACCCGTTAAAAGTCGGATTTCCTCGAAACAAGAAGCGTTGGAATCTGTTGAACTGTATCTTTCTAATGGTAGTGAAAAACCAAGATTTCGTCGTATAGATTGCAAGATATGTCCAAAACAAATATTCAGAAAGTCGCTATGAAATGGTATATCGACCGTAATGGTTTATTTGAAATAACTAGTTATCGGATTCGAATTTGGACAAGGTTCTTTTGAGGCGTAGTGATAATTTAATTTCTAGAATTTTACTGTAATTTTAAATAAATTAAATATGCAACTTTTTATTTGGAGTAGTTCGCACCCTGTATCGATATTTCGGGGTTTCAAAATATGAGTAAATCTACCGGTATTATTATATTTTTGAAATCGTGGCACCTCGCTGGACGCAACTACATTCTTATTTCTGTCCATCACAGTTCGTAAAAGGAACCACATACATACATTTTTGGGAATTGACAGATTCAAACCGTGAGAATGCAAGTTGGATGTTAAATAGCTATATACGACATGCTAAATAAAATATTAAATACAATTGTGCTGTGTCACCTTAAGAAAACTAGGGAATGTAAGGGATCCATCAAACGTGAGGATGATATAATACTATTTCTAAATATAAAATTTATATGATACCTTAACGCCAAAGAAAAGTAACGTACAAAACCATATCCCTAACACCTATTGCTTCCTACTGAAGAAACACACTATACAATAGCCTTTCTTTTCAAATAAATGTAAAGCATGGCGCAACCCCATACTAGGATTAATGACAGCACGTACTACCCTATGACCTATAGCTTAATCACTAAGGAAACTTTACACTATAAATATGGAGCACCATCTATTCTTCTCGCTACAGAAATGGAACTCCTCTATCCTCTAAAATTCTCGGTGGTTATATTCTCGAGTTCGTAGGCCTGTTAGCTGCTGTGAAGTAAGGGAGGGGTTATACTATTGAGAGGAAGAAACGTAATAGAGAAGGATTCAAAGTGTATAGAAGCAATATGTAAAAGATGAGAGGAGCATACTGATGGATAGAGTAACGTGAAGAATGGAGAAGTAAGGGGAGTCAGCACGTCGGTGCGTGCATTGGAGGGTGAAAGCGGTAGCAGCACTAAACTAGTCGCATTGGTTGGGTGAGAGCATGCTGAAGTGGACACATTTTCGAACTTGGATGGGTTAATGCATGCAGCGAGAATAGGGAGGATCTAATATGGTGGCTGCAAGCGTTTCAAAATGAAAGGAGAAAGGGGGGGAGCTTTACGTGGCAGAAATGAAGATGTATGGAGCCGTAATGGGTGTTTACATGGGATATAATGAGTGCAAGTACACACAGGTGTTCACGTATGAACAGGTGGGTGGAAGCTGACAATGCGGCGGCCTTATGGGCTTGAAAATGAGTATGTGCGATGGGATTATGAAACACCCCACCTCCGTTAGGGTCACTCTCAAAGGGAATGCCCTAATTTTGGTGGAGGTTTATAAGTATAAGTCACAGATATACACGACAGATATAAGAACACATATTTGTAAACAGCGGAAAAACAACAACTTTTATTTCATAAAAGCAAATACGTGTTACACAACATCACCATGATTGTCTTACATCCTTTCCAAAAACATAACATAACACTTTCATAATCTGTCTTGATTACATTATTTAAAGAAGCATAAATAAAACATAGATAAACTGCAAAAGCCCCATAGTGGTTGTCCAAAGCCATAGTTCAAAACGAAAAGGTCCAAGCAATACATTTCTCCTCTTCAAGCTGGATGTTAAGGCTGGTCAAGCTGCAGTGTTCCCTCCCTGTGGACCTGGGGGGGGGGGGGGCGAAACGGAAGAAAAGAAGACGAAAGAAAAGTAGAGTCAGACATAAAGCCTGAGTAAGTCTAGTACTATTCTGTCTATGAATAAAGAACTGGGTATGATAAGTATAAACAAGAAGTGGGAAAGCACTATAACTTGGTTAAGTTGTCTAGGGTCGAATATACTATCGTACCCCATGGTAATCTCTGAACCCATATAAACTAGTTCCCAACTGGCACCCCCTAATCAGGGTGATGTGATCCATTCTATGATGATCGGCTCCTACTCGCATAGTTACATGTGTCTTACGGCCCCCGATGTTGTAGTTACCTATGCTGGTCCCACCATGGGGTGTATCAAGTCCCATGGTGGCGGCCCGACACAATCCTAGAATGCACAGGTATGCTACTGGTGTCCAGTGCCTTATTTTTCTGCGCCGGAGTGTGTGCACGCCCGCACCCCGTTAGAACCTACACTGCTACACCACCGCCGTCGATTTGACCTCTTACAATCAGCCCAGTAATCGTGCCCCACCCTGCCTAGTTTCAGGGTATCCTGATACACCTTCTAGGGTTACTGCTGAAAAGGGTCCCCCGTTACTAGGTTTTCTATCTCTAGCCAACATGCTAAGTTGGTTAAGTGTTTTCTAACCTAACCCCCACCAGTCCGTTTAGTTTAGCATGTTCCATTTTGATTAAGTCTTTAGTTCACTTAATCCTAACAATCCTGACTCAGCCTTAATTGTCTTATTAAGGCCCTGACCTCTCACATTAGACAGGTATTGTTGTGGCTGCCTGTTGCCGGTTGGTTCCGGGCAGTCTTACGCCACAACTCAGTCTAACCTCGGGTCCTTATTGGGCTCCATGTTTAACCTCCCACATTGGATAGGTATTGTTGTGACTACTGGACAGCCGGGCGGTTCCGGGCAGGTTTACATCACAACTCAATCCAACCTCGGGTTAAACACATCGTATGTTCTACATATTTTGTCTTTCTTCTTTATTTTCTTATATGTAAATATTTGCGGCCCATTATTAAGTTAATGGTGTAAAGGTTACACCAATCATGGGCCCAACCCATACTTGAATTTGGGCCCTTCTACTTTATATTTTCATTTATTAATTAATTTAACCCAACGTTATTTTCCCCCGTTTAACACGTCCGTTTATTATATATATGTTGGGCTTAGCCTTTTTAAGCCTAACTTAGCCATGAGAAAAAGGGGAGGCTTAAAGCGTGATTACATACACAAAAAGGGGAATGTGAACGCATGAACTTGCAATGTGACGTTGGGACTACAAAATAGAAACTGGTGTACTTGCATAGTGGTAACATATACTCTGGTCATGAAGCATAAGTGACATGAATCAAACCATGTAAACTTGTAGTTAAGTTAAGAATATCACTATTGACACATAAGCTTAACTACAACATGAACCTATATTTTTATTTAGGCATAATGTCAAACATAAGCGAGTCATGTTCATAAGATTACTACATGTTTACAAAGGTGCTCACTTTTGTTATTAATACAAAAGTATAATTCAACTAGAATTAATCCAACTTAATCATAATTCTAAATCTATCCACATAACCATGGCACACATATACTTATGGCATAAATATTGCTAACATGAAATCATGATTTTTACTTTAGTCATGCAAACTTGCAAAAGGGATTTTGAATCTAACCTAGCTATTTACCACATATGTCATCATATAATTCTTGTTAACAATATAGACCTAACATGGGTTTCAATTATGCAAAATATCAATCATAACCTAGTCATATTCATAAGTTTGCAAATAGGTTTTCTAGTACAAAAGCATGGCTTAATACATAGATCATGGTGCCAAAATTTCAACATAGTTTCATATGAACTACAATAACCCAAATTTGTTCCAATTATGTACAAAATGATTTATGTACAAAAATATACATTATGATGGCATAGTAGCAAAACCCCAAACTTGCATGATTTTCAATTAATCAACTACATACATGTAGCTTCAACATGGATTACATAATTTGCGAATATTCCAAACGTATACTTGCATAAAACTACCGCAAACATGTAGTTTCTTATAATGAATAACATAATTCGAGAATATCCAAACGTATACAATATTCCAAGTCGATAAGAATCATAGTAACGCACAAATATGAATTACTTTATCGCCACAATCAAGTATACAAACCAACACAATTATTTGTTCATACCAAAATAATACTCTACTTACAATTGTGTGGCGAATTCTCCAATTTAGGAATTTGGAGATGCGATTTGATTTGATTAAGTTGCTTTATGCCTTTAGAATTTGCCTCCTAATCCTCTCTCCAATTGGTGGCTACTCTTAGTCGTTCCTCAGCAACATGGCGGCTTTGTTCTTATTTTTGAATGAATAGATTAGGGTTGAGTCTAGGGTCATTTTTTATAGGGGTTATGAACTGATTAGGACCATTGATGTTGCTTGGTTTGATCGTAGCCATTCATCCTAAAGAGAGACCAATTAGAGCCTGCCACCTAGCCCTAATGACAAAGCAGACTGCAGAAAATCGACCAACATAGAATAGGCCAGCCAGGTTGGGCTGGGTTCGACCTGGCTCTGGACCAGGTCGACAGCCCTGTCGACAGCCCTGTCGACCTGGTTTGACCAGGTCGACAGCCCAGTCGACCTGGGTGGCTTAGGCGGGTGTTTTTCCGCCCTGGCCCATTGGGCCCGATTTTTGAATTTAAACTTGATTTTCTGAGCTATTTTATTCTGTTTGAATTTTAAACTTAATTCAGAAACTTCCGAAGGCCAAATCTTTTTCATACGGACTCCGTTTTTCGAAAACTCGGACTCTATTTTGCGTATTTTTCCGAGACGAACGCAATGGCGTATCCCGTTTCCCTTAGTTCTTTGATTTGAAATTAATTATACTTTAATTTGTGAATTTCACAGTTATAGAATTCGCGGGGTGTTACATTCTCCCCCACTTAAAAAGGATTTCGTCCCCGAAATCTTCAAGTTAGGAGGAATGTATATCCTAACATCAAATCATCCATCTACTCATCCATCAAACACGAGCATCCATTGTCCTTAAAAGACTTCTAATGCTTCATGATCATATGCGAAGTGTGTGTGTACATGTACTTATCTAATGCAAAATCAGGCGGTCTACTGATTCAGTTGACCTCCTTAATGCGAATTATGTAAGTGCCATGAATCCATTATGTATGCAAATTTTCCTATTCATGATTCTACATGAGTGCACAATCATTCAATACAAATGCAACATCCACATGACAACACATTAAAGTTCAACCACATACGAATGCAAACATATATGCATATGCAATATGAAGTGACTGAGCCGATCTAAAACCTAGATTGTGTGTGTATATGCAACCACGAGCAACCACTAGCAATCACTTGCAACCACTTGCAACCATCATCCATAACATGTTTCAATTACATGTTTCCATCCAAAGGGTTTCTACCTAAAAGATAAGGTCGAGGAAATATACCTAAAAAGATAGATAAAAGCGCAACTTAAGGAAAAGGAAAGATCAAGGATGTACCCTCGAATAGAAAAGGGTAGGCAGTGCGTATTCTAGCTTCAGTTTCCCAAGTCGCGTCTCCCTCGGCGTCGCTCCACTGAACTTTGACGAGCTTGACTTCGCGGTTGCGTAGCTTCTTCACTTCCATTCCTAAGATGCGGGTTGGAACTTTTCTTATGGTTGCTTCGCGTTCCACTTCGGCCTCTTCGAGGATATTTGGCTCTACCACCTCGGCTGACTCATGTAGACATTTTCGGAGATGTGAAACGTGAAAAACGTTGTGGACTCCAGCTAACTTCTCGGGTAGCTCTAATCTATAGGCCATTTTCCCAATTTTCTCGATGATAGGGAATGGCCCTACGAACCTTGGTGCCAGTTTTCCTGTGGTTCCAAAACGAACAACGTTTCTTAGTGGTGATACCTTGAGAAAAACTCTGTCTCCAACCTCAAATTCAAGGTCGGTCCTTCTCTTGTCGGCATAGGACTTTTGTCTGTCTTGGGCCGTCTTCATCCTTCTTCGTATTAAGTCTACTTTCTCTGAAGTCTCTCGGATCATATCTGGTCCAAGTATGAGCTTGTCCGTAGATTCCCACCAACAAGTGGGCGATCGACACGGTCTTCCATATAAAGCTTCGAAGGGCGCCATTCCGATGGTTGCTTGATAGCTGTTGTTGTAGGCAAATTCCACCAAAGGAAGGTGATCTTCCCATGTCCGTCCAAAGTCAAGGACGCATAGCCTTAAAAGGTCTTCCAAAACTCTGTTCACTCTCTCTGTTTGGCCGTCGGTTTGGGGATGATAGGCTGTGCTCAAGCATAACTGCGTTCCTACTGCTTCTTGCAGACTCCGCCAAAACTCACTGGTGAAGATGGGGTCTCGGTCACTAACAATGCTAGATGGTATTCCATGGAGTCGAACGATTTCCTTGAGGTAAAGTGATGCTAGGGATGAGGCAGTTCTTTTACTTTTGACAGGTAAAAAGTGTGCGCTTTTAGTAAGCCTATCCACTATTACCCAAATGCTAGTGTTGCCTCTCCTAGACCTAGGCAGCCCATTGATGAAGTCCATTGAGATGCTATCCCACTTCCACTGCGGGACCTCCAGAGGATGTAGCAGTCCGCCAGGCTTTTTCTGTTCCGCCTTAACCTGTTGGCACACCATGCACTTAGAAACGAATTCTGCCACGTCCTTTTTCATGCCGTTCCAGAAGAAAGTCATTTTTATATCTTTGTACATTTTATCTCCGCCTGGGTGTATCGTCATCTTGGAGTGATGTGCTTCCTCTAGAACCTTCTTTATTAAATCTTTTGTCTGTGGGACGCAAAGTCTTCCGTCTCGCCTTAGCAAACCCTTATCGTCGATGGAGTATCTGTTGAGGTGACTTGAAGTCTCACCCCTAATTAGCCTATCCATTATTTCCACAAGCTGAGGGTCTTCGCGTTGTGCTGTCCCTACTGAATCCACTAAAGTTGGGCGCACTTCGAGAGATGCTAGCAAGCCTGGTACGAAATCGGAGGAAGGCCTAAAGTCGAAGCTGGCTATAAACTCTAGGCTTTGTCTTTCAACAAACAACGGGCTTAGGGTCAATTTCTTTCGGCTCAACGCGTCTGCCACTACGTTGCCTTTGCCCGGAGTGTAGGAGATTTCGAAATCGTACGAGGCAAGAAACTCCATCCATCTCTGTTGCCTCAAGTTAAGATCCTTCTGCGAGAAAAGATATTTCAACGATTTATGGTCAGTGTAAAGTTCGAACTTCTCACCTAGGAGATAGTGTCGCCAAGACTTGAGTGCAAAGACGATGGCGGCTAACTCAAGATCGTGGGTTGGGTAGTTCTTTTCGTGCACTTTCAACTGCCTCCCGCCATAAGCTACTACCCTTCCTTCTTGCATTAAGACGGCGCCTAGCCCTGTCCCACATGCATCCGTATAAACAGTGAACATCTTGCTCCCATCTGGTAGCGTCAAAACTGGGGCTGTTGTAAGAGCCCTTTTCAGTCGTTGGAAAGCAAATTCGCAATCCAAATCCCAATTGAACACTAGATTCTTCTTAGTCAATTTCGTGAGCGGAGCTGAGATTTTCGCAAAATCCCTTATGAACTTTCGATAGAAACCTGCTAGTCCTAGAAAACTTCGGACCTCAGTTGCATTCCTTGGTGTCTTCCAATCCTGTACCGCCACTACCTTAGCAGGGTCCACTGCTAACCCTTGTTTGGATACTATGTGCCCAAGGAACCTCACCTCTTCTCTCCAAAAGTGGCATTTGGAGAATTTGGCTCTTAGTTGATGGACTCGCAAAGTTTCCATGATTGCCCTTAAGTGTTGAGCATGTTCCTCTTCACTCTTTGAGAAGATAAGGATATCATCTACGAAGACCACTACGAATTTGTTGAGGAAATCTCTAAATACCCTACTCATCAGGTCCACGAAGTAAGCAGGTGCATTTGTCAAGCCGAAAGGCATGACAAGCCATTCAAAGAAGCCGTCTGGGGTTCTGAACGCCGTTTTATCGATGCTATCTTCAGCCACCCTTAGCTGATGAAAACCGGTTGCTAAATCGAGCTGGGAGAAAACAGACGCTCCTACAAGCTGGTCAAATAAATCGTCAATTCTAGGGAGAGGGTGCCTATTCTTTTTCGTTAGCTTGTTGAGCTCCCTATAGTCAACACATAGACGGAGTGAACCATCCGCCTTTGTAGCGAACACCACTGGAGCGCCCCATTCTGAAATACTTCTCCTAATGAACCCCTTTTCTAGAAGCTCTTTAATCTGTTTACTGAGCTCTTTCCTTTCCCGTGGAGCCATGTGTCTAACGGGTAACGCAACGGGCTTTGCATTATCTACAAGATATATGCGGAAGTCTATTTCCCGCTTCGGAGGCAAGCCCTTCACCTCTTCGAAGACATCCGGATATTCCCGGACCACTCTAACTGATTGCAAATTTTCAACAGAGGCATCTAGTGATTCAAGATAACTAAGCATAACCGCGTATGAGGGATTACAAGAAATTTCCAAAGTATTACCGAGCTGGGTTAGGAGCCTAACAACCCTTTTCTCACAATCAAGGATGGCCCCATTACTGGATAGCCAATCCATACCCAAAATCAAGCCATACCCCGAAAAGCCCAAAACAAAGGCACTACATTGAAATTCTACACTTAGAATAGAAATTTTCAATCCCAAACAGATCATAGACAAATGAGCTGGGCCCCCAATTGGGTTTGAAACAATTAAGGGGTCCTCTACCATACTAGTTTTTAGGTGCAGAGATTCAACTAAAGCAGACGAGATAAAGGAGTGTGATGCGCCAGAATCAAATAAAGTGCGAACGGGGTGATCACAAAGATAAACTACACTTTCTACAGAAGTATTTATACCTCGCTGTTGCAGAGGTGGCGCTTCCAGCACATGAACCTGTGCCCTTGCGGTGGATCCAGCCCTCTGCCCCTGTCCTCGTTTCTTTGGGCAGTCCTTAGCCCTGTGGCCTGTCTCACCGCAAGAAAAGCACCCACCATTCTCCTTGGCCTTCTTTTTCCGGCAGTCCTTTACTCGCCCCACTTTGCCACAGAAATTGCACTTTCTCTTCTCTTTGTTGCCTTTCCCGCCTTTCTTAAAGTCTGTCTTCTTAGGCTGCAAACCCTCTTTCTTCCCTTGAGAGCTTTCTGCCTTTGTCTCCTTCTTGCCCTTATCCTCTTCATTCAGCAATGCCATTTGCACCAATCTTTCATACGTGGCTCCCATGGGTATATGGGTCATGGCCAAACTGTGTAATGGCTCATTCAACCCTTTGACGAAACGGAGAGCCTTCTTGTGCGGGGTGTTGACTAGGTCAAGCCCAAACGTAGCCAGCTCATCGAACTGATTCACATACTCTCTGACTGTCTTGTCCCCTTGCTTAAGAAATAAGAATTTTTCCAACTGCAAACTTCTTTCCGCATCTGAGAGAAATTTAGTCTCAAACCTTGCCCTAAAGTCCTCCCATGTCTCCACTGGTCTTTCAGCATTAGTGACTTCCCACCAGTAGGAAGCCTCGCCCTTCAATAGCCACACTGCCAATTGTACTTTTTGTCTATCCTCTACCTCAAAGATGATGAATAGGTCCTCAGTTTCTTTCAGCCAATTCCTAGCTGCCACAAAGGACTCAGTTCCATGGAAATCCTTTCCTCCCATAGCTTTAAAATCTTTACATATCTTAGCAAATGTGTTTCCCCGTGGAGGAGGTGGAGGAAAAGGTGCCGCTGCAGCTGGATGATTTCCTTCAGCTGGGGGAGGAGGAACGGTAGGACCTGGCTGAGTGGCCCTTGCTTCTAAGAACCGTCTAAACCAACCAGGTATTGGCACCCCTTCCGGCAAGTTAAGTTCTTGGGACATGCTGAAACAAAAAGGATAGATTCAAAACGAAGGATAAGAGATAGTACCTATGGCTTTGGGGGGGGGGACTTTGCCTTTTTAAAATAATATTTTCCTTTTAAAAATGCTTCTTTAAATTTCCTTTTTGAAAATAATTTTTCAAAACTTTTTATCTTATCTGGTAAACCTATGCTCTGATACCAAGTGAAACACCCCACCTCCGTTAGGGTCACTCTCAAAGGGAATGCCCTAATTTTGGTGGAGGTTTATAAGTATAAGTCACAGATATACAAGACAGATATAAGAACACATATTTGTAAACAGCGGAAAAACAACAACTTTTATTTCATAAAAGCAAATACGTGTTACACAACATCACCATGATTGTCTTACATCCTTTCCAAAAACATAACATAACACTTTCATAATCTGTCTTGATTACATTATTTAAAGAAGCATAAATAAAACATAGATAAACTGCAAAAGCCCCATAGTGGTTGTCCAAAGCCATAGTTCAAAACGAAAAGGTCCAAGCAATACATTTCTCCTCTTCAAGCTGGATGTTAAGGCTGGTCAAGCTGCAGTGTTCCCTCCCTGTGGACCTGGGGAGGGGGGGGGGGAAACGGAAGAAAAGAAGACGAAAGAAAAGTAGAGTCAGACATAAAGCCTGAGTAAGTCTAGTACTATTCTGTCTATGAATAAAGAACTGGGTATGATAAGTATAAACAAGAAGTGGGAAAGCACTATAACTTGGTTAAGTTGTTTAGGGTCGAATATACTATCGTACCCCATGGTAATCTCTGAACCCATATAAACTAGTTCCCAACTGGCACCCCCTAATCAGGGTGATGTGATCCATTCTATGATGATCGGCTCCTACTCGCATAGTTACATGTGTCTTACGGCCCCCGATGTTGTAGTTACCTATGCTGGTCCCACCATGGGGTGTATCAAGTCCCATGGTGGCGGCCCGACACAATCCTAGAATGCACAGGTATGCTACTGGTGTCCAGTGCCTTATTTTTCTGCGCCGGAGTGTGTGCACGCCCGCACCTCGTTAGAACCTACACTGCTACACCACCGCCGTCGATTTGACCTCTTACAATTAGCCCAGTAATCGTGCCCCACCCTGCCTAGTTTCAGGGTATCCTGATACACCTTCTAGGGTTACTGCTGAAAAGGGTCCCCCGTTACTAGGTTTTCTATCTCTAGCCAACATGCTAAGTTGGTTAAGTGTTTTCTAACCTAACCCCCACCAGTCCGTTTAGTTTAGCATGTTCCATTTTGATTAAGTCTTTAGTTCACTTAATCCTAACAATCCTGACTCAGCCTTAATTGTCTTATTAAGGCCCTGACCTCTCACATTAGACAGGTATTGTTGTGGCTGCCTGTTGCCGGTTGGTTCCGGGCAGTCTTACGCCACAACTCAGTCTAACCTCGGGTCCTTATTGGGCTCCATGTTTAACCTCCCACATTGGATAGGTAATGTTGTGACTACTGGACAGCCGGGCGGTTCCGGGCAGGTTTACATCACAACTCAATCCAACCTCGGGTTAAACACATCGTATGTTCTACATATTTTGTCTTTCTTCTTTATTTTCTTATATGTAAATATTCGCGGCCCATTATTAAGTTAATGGTGTAAAGGTTACACCAATCATGGGCCCAACCCATACTTGAATTTGGGCCCTTCTACTTTATATTTTCATTTATTAATTAATTTAACCCAACGTTAGTTTCCCCCGTTTAACACGTCCGTTTATTATATATATGTTGGGCTTAGCCTTTTTAAGCCCAACTTAGCCATGAGAAAAAGGGGAGGCTTAAAGCGTGATTACATACACAAAAAGGGGAATGTGAACGCATGAACTTGCAATGTGACGTTGGGACTACAAAATAGAAACTGGTGTACTTGCATAGTGGTAACATATACTCTGGTCATGAAGCATAAGTGACATGAATCAAACCATGTAAACTTGTAGTTAAGTTAAGAATATCACTATTGACACATAAGCTTAACTACAACATGAACCTATATTTTTATTTGGGCATAATGTCAAACATAAGCGAGTCATGTTCATAAGATTACTACATGTTTACAAAGGTGCTCACTTTTGTTATTAATACAAAAGTATAATTCAACTAGAATTAATCCAACTTAATCATAATTCTAAATCTATCCACATAACCATGGCACACATATACTTATGGCATAAATATTGCTAACATGAAAACATGATTTTTACTTTAGTCATGCAAACTTGCAAAAGGGATTTTGAATCTAACCTAGCTATGTACCACATATGTCATCATATAATTCTTGTTAACAATATAGACCTAACATGGGTTTCAATTATGCAAAATATCAATCATAACCTAGTCATATTCATAAGTTTGCAAATAGGTTTTCTAGTACAAAAGCATGGCTTAATACATAGATCATGGTGCCAAAATTTCAACATAGTTTCATATGAACTACAATAACCCAAATTTGTTCCAATTATGTACAAAATGATTTATGTACAAAAATATACATTATGATGGCATAGTAGCAAAACCCCAAACTTGCATGATTTTCAATTAATCAACTACATACATGTAGCTTCAACATGGATTACATAATTTGCGAATATTCCAAACGTATACTTGCATAAAACTACCGCAAACATGTAGTTTCTTATAATGAATAACATAATTCGAGAATATCCAAACGTATACAATATTCCAAGTCGATAAGAATCATAGTAACGCACAAATATGAATTACTTTATCGCCACAATCAAGTATACAAACCAACACAATTATTTGTTCATACCAAAATAATACTCTACTTACAATTGTGTGGCGAATTCTCCAATTTAGGAATTTGGAGATGCGATTTGATTTGATTAAGTTGCTTTATGCCTTTAGAATTTGCCTCCTAATCCTCTCTCCAATTGGTGGCTACTCTTAGTCGTTCCTCAGCAACATGGCGGCTTTGTTCTTATTTTTGAATGAATAGATTAGGGTTGAGTCTAGGGTCATTTTTATAGGGGTTATGAACTGATTAGGACCATTGATGTTGCTTGGTTTGATCGTAGCCATTCATCCTAAAGAGAGACCAATTAGAGCCTGCCACCTAGCCCTAATGACAAAGCAGACTGCAGAAAATCGACCAACATAGAATAGGCCAGCTAGGTTGGGCTGGGTTCGACCTGGCTCTGGACCAGGTCGACAGCCCTGTCGACAGCCCTGTCGACAGCCCTGTCGACCTGGTTAGACCAGGTCGACAGCCCAGTCGACCTGGGTGGCTTAGGCGGGTGTTTTTCCGCCCTGGCCCATTGGGCCCGATTTTTGAATTTAAACTTGATTTTCTGAGCTATTTTATTCTGTTTGAATTTTAAACTTAATTCAGAAACTTCCGAAGGCCATATCTTTTTCATACGGACTCCGTTTTTCGAAAACTCGGACTCTATTTTGCGTATTTTTCCGAGACGAACGCAATGGCGTATCCCGTTTCCCTTAGTTCTTTGATTTGAAATTAATTATACTTTAATTTGTGAATTTCACAGTTATAGAATTCGCGGGGTGTTACAGATTAAGTTGTGGTTTGATGTTTTCGAGAGTATGGTGTCGGGTTGGATATCTCTGGTGTAAATGATGGAAAGGGAAGTTTAGTTTTCATGTTTGTATTGAAGTTTTAGTTGGTAAACGCGTTATCCTTATTCACCAATACCAGGGGCTGTTCGAACTGAAGAAAGAAAAAGAAAAGGGAAGTCTCGACAATGGTGTGACTGTGTACATGAGGGGTTGTATATTCTGGTACAGGTTTCATCTTAAGGTGGAGTTGGATTGTGAGTTTTAGTGTGTACTGGGTGGTAGTGCCTTGCATTGCGTGAGAAGTTGGAGATACATTGAACATGAACAGTTCGTTGATGAAGGGGTATCTGCATGATCAGGTGTAGCGTGTGAATGGCATGTCGAAATGGATACGTGCATGTTATGTACAGAAAGTGTGTTTCAGCAATGGGACGTGAAGGTGAGTAAAATAACTAACTCTGATCTATTTTTAAAATATTATAATTATATTTTTATGTTGTTTGAATGCTGTGAGATGGTCGATTAAGTAGATTACCAGTAAATTGGTTGAATATTATATATCGCTGCATATGTACACATCGCCGGTTGGATATTGATTCCGTCGATTATAAATATCCCCTAGTAGGGAATCAATGATAATTGTTTGACTAACATCTGTGGGTGCGGAAAACCGGTTGGAGGAATCCGACCGAATTCCTCGATAATTATATGTACTGCTTGTTTTATATGCACTGTTTGAACCCGAATTACATTTAAAACCCGTGTGAATATTGATGTTGAATGAAAATTCAGCATTTGCTTCGATAAATAAATAAACGATATCGATTAGGAAAGCGGTAACAGTCGACCGGAAACCCATCGTTTTGTTAAGAAGTTGATTGGCCGTCAGGCAAATCAACGAAGTTAATTATAAAAATTATATTTTTATAATTAAAGTAAAGTTTTAAATTTATAATAGAAGTTCTATTATAAACCAGTATTTTAGAGTTTTTTAATAAAGTAAATAAAAACGATTGTTGACATTTAAATAAGTTTATAAAGCAGAAATTATCTGACGATTAAATATTTGGATAATTATATTTAAGATAAACCATTTAGAAATATTATTAGATTAATTAGAATTAATCTAATGTTAAGAAGTAATTAAAAATCAGTTAACGAATTTACTGATGGAATGAAGTAGATTTAATCAACTGTTATTTGGGAAAATGATTATTAGATTAATTGGTCTTTAATTAATCTAATGGAAATAGTTTGGAAATAAATTAATCAAAATTAATGAGATTTAATTATCTTTTAATTTAAGAAGTTATAAATAGAAATGTGGAATGGAGAAAGAGAAGAGTTAATATAAATAATCATAAACAACAGAGATTTCAAAGTAAGGTTATGGTGTTATAAAACCATGGTTAAAATTTAACAAGAAAATACGGTCTGATAGATATTATAAGTAATAAGGGATTAGAGTACAGACTTGTATCGGTTTTAAGGTAAGAACGTTGTCGATCAAGGTCTGAGAGGTAAATAGAATACTCCAACTTGAACGGCTTCACTATTATTGAGGAACGATATCAGTTTGTGACGGAAATAGATGTCAAGATTAGTGTAAACGGAATATGGCAGTGTATGCAAGTCTTAGAACTACAGCGATAAAATAAACGTTGTTGATTAGGCTTAAGCGTGACTGTTATGTCAAGATTAGTTATAAAGGAGAATATTACAGCGTATGACAAGTTTTGAAATGTAACGATAGATTAACGCTGTTAAGCAAACTTAAGCGTGATTTTTATATATAGCAACACTTCCTAGGGAATGAAAATATTTGGTTTGGAATCCACTTAGTCTAAAGTGATAAGTAACGACGTTAGTTTTAAAGAAATATGAGAATGAGTTAGAAAGGGAATTAGGGAATCGTGTTAGAAAACGATGGCAGCATTTCGATGTTCGAAATATGATTAGAATTTAACCATTAGGATTTGGAACTAGAATTCGACGATGTCGAATGTATTAAAAGCAAATTATTTTAGGAATTATAATCTGATAGGATCGTTAATACTTAGCCTAAACCAATAAATTATAATAGGATATGTAAACAGTGTTTAGTTATAAACTTGATAAGAAGTTGTCTTAGGGAACAGAGTTTATAAAGTGGATTGGGAATATAAAGTATGAAAGGGATTTCGGTAAACGAGATAACGGTATTGATTTTCGGAATTTAGAGTTATTTGATAAAGGTGTCTAGATTTCTATAATAGGGATGATATTCACGTTTTAAAGTGAATAATGTTTTAAAAGTGAACGGTTGACCGATTTAAATATTTATAATGAAAATGGAATTATTTTTCCAATGTAGATAGGGTAGATTATCCAAGTATAGAAATAAAGAACGTGATAATAATAGAAATGGTTCGAAGTTAATAACGTATGTTTTCTGGAACATGAAAGAATAAAAGTTTAACTGGAAATGTTTTCCAAGAAGTAACGGGATTTGAGAAATATCTGGTAAGATATGGGAATTCGAATAATAAAGTCGAATGTTAAATTAAAAGTGGTTGTGATTGTGTGATGTTAGTTATACATTAGAATGGATGTTGTTTTACTTCGATAGTTAAATAACCGACTATCGAAGTGTTTTGACCATCGTTGTCAATACGGAGAGACCGGTTGGATATATTATCCGGAAACCACTCCGTATAGGCATAAGCGCTGCGAATTAGATATGCTGAAGATAATTGAAGACGGAGTTAAAGGCAAGGGTCGTCCAGTTCCAGAATGGTGTTTTCTGTTTGTCCAGTCCCAGGACAACTTGTACGGACGAGTGTCTGACAGAGTATTTCCAATGGTCACACCGTTGATTTTTACGAATATACCAAGTTGGTGGGGAGAAGGTAACTTCTCTTTATTCTACACCCAGTGTGCATTTGTGTAATCAATGTGTGATTACGGATTTGACGATGTGGCATTCAAAGTGAATGGTGATCAGATGTTCTAAAGATAGACGTAGCCTCTAGCCTTATAACCAGGAAGTAACAAAAGTTGGGCTAGGCAGCATGGCTAGTTGGGTCATCCCCAAGCAGGGTGTATTGTCACCGATCTAGAGAAAATTCATATTTATACTTCTTTTCGATTCTGTATCTTCGGATGACGGTTGGATGACCTACAACCGTGGTTGTAATATATTCGATACACTCAAGCTAAATGAGTGGTCGGTCATGTGTGGCCGGGTTGCAAGACATTCTTGTTGAACCCTGAGTGTATCCCCTCTAGAGTACACTGATCAGAAGGTGCTCCCATAACTTGTCTGTTGGAATCCATTCTCCAATAAGCGCCATGCGGTTTTTGATTTTATACTATATATATATGGAGCGTGAGATGCAAGCGTTCTGCTACTTGGATAATTATTTGTTTAGACATTATCATAATATCACTGGTTTTGATATCAAAGTAATTTGGGTTATAGTAAGGTAAAAACCGTCCATGTTTATGTGTGGGTTGGTCTTACTATTACCTTTTTGTTTCAAAAGGATTTTCAAAGTTAAGCAGTATGGTTGGAATTTACTCACACCAGTCCCATGACTGACCCAGAGTTTATTTTGTTTGTTTTCCCTAAACTCTTGGGTGCCCAAATTTGTACGGGCAGTCAAGTGTTTCAGGCTTTTACAGATACACTTGGAGGAGCTCAAAGCAGGAGACTTCACCATTAGTTATGTAGAGTTATTTCCATTGTGATATGATGTATTGTACTCTGATATATGGTATGTATACACAAATTCTGTTTTGTAATTCAAAGTTATGTATATAATACATTTTATTTCGTTCCGCTGTGAGATTCATATTTACTCTGATTCTGTTCAGTTGTGATCTTCTTCTTATACTACTCTATTAGTTCTATCTTTTCTATCTCATCCTCTAAATTCTCCTATTAATGTCCCGGTATTTTCGTTACTTGAATAGTCAACAGTGTGTTTTTATGTTGATTTTCTGGGTCGAAAATTCGCGGCCATTACAGTTGGTATCAGAGCTGAAGGTTAAGTGATTACCTTGGCTCTGTAGCGTAACTCAATAGAGATGGAGTTAGTAATACTCTGGATTGAGTTGAGTGTATATATATGAGCGCGTATTTGTAAATTAATATAAAACCTATTTTATATTGTGTTGACTGGTCAGTCGAGTGGTTTATAAATTCTGGTCGAAACAGTAATGCAAATTGTGTCGATAGGTGTTTCTAAACTCTTGAACAGAGTAATTTGACACAGTATGTTTTAAAAGGAGGGTAAATGAAATAATTTTACCCAAAATATATTTTTATATAAAAAGAAGTATATATCTTGATATTATTATAATATATTGGATGTGTGATCATTATTATGATCAAATAAGACTTATAGTTGAGTTGGTTATATAAATAACCAATCGAAATATTATATAAGCATAATATGAAAAATCAGATGAACTGAATTTGAATTTAAAACCAGAATTGAAATAAAACTCTAGAAACTTGGAAAAGAATTGAAATTGAATTTGAATTAATTATAAGGGAATTTTAAAATCCTGGGAGATTTGAAAATTTGTTTTCCAAGTGCTGTGAAAGATATTTTGAAGTAATTTCAAAAATAGAGTGATTATGAATGAGTTTTTAAAGTAATATAGTATTAAACTCACTTCGATGGCGGGAAAATAAATTCCGATGATGATCGCGACATTATCGGTGTTCATTTTCGAGCTGGTAAGTGAAGATTTTGTTTTGGATTGTTTAAGAAACAAGTTGTTCGAAAATTCAAATGTTTTGAATTGCTATTATTATATGCAATATATATGATTTCAAACTGATTTGAAATAAATCCCAGGAATTTGAATTCTGAAATAAAAATTTAACTTATGGAGTTAAAATAGTAAAAGTAGAACTTAAACTAAGATAACAAAATTGGACTGAATTTGGAACAATCTAGAATCAAAATTGTAAAAGAAAATACTGGGGATTCGAGTTATTTAAATGAATTGATTCTTGGAGAATAAGAATCGAATTTTGAATTTGGAGATGAAGATAACTGATTGGAGAAATAAATCAGTAAATGGAATTGGAGTTGAAATAAAAATTTGGCTTAGAAAAAGCGAAAGATTGGTTTGAGAATGGATCGATGGGAGATCAACCAAGAACGCTTGGATATATGCTAAAGTGATAGCAAATGGTGGAGATAGAGTTGAATGCCCAATAAAGAAGGTACACGTTTATATATGAGTATAAGATTTTTATGAGTCGGTTAGGGCAAGCCGTTTGGCCGTTTGATTTTCCTTTGGATTGGAGAAGGCCCAGAGTGGCAAGTTGTTGTAGTACCGAATAAGCCGTGTAGAGGAGATGCTGATAAAATTCTCCGAAAATTTGATCTGTTAGGAAATTTTTAGAATTCTGAAAATATTCGTTAATAAGAAGGAATTAAAATTTTAAATTGGAATTAATCAGTTCAGTTGAAACTGAAATTATGAAGTAAACCAAAAAGATTTTTAACCTGTTTATAACAAGGGATTGTGACATTTTCCCCATCTTAGCAATTTCGAGGACGAAATTATTTTAAGGGGGAAGGACTGTAATATCCTGCATTTTATCGGTTGGTATTTAAATATCGAATTCGTAATATAAGTGGAATTATATATTAATAAGAACGAAGTTGAACATATAAAAATATATATTAAATATAATCGAGCCCATAATATCACGGCAGTTCGTAATTTAACGTTCTGAACTTCAACTGAGTGTACAGGACCCGTTAAATGTCGGATTTCCTCGAAACAAGAAGCTTTGGAATCTGTTGAACTGTATCTTTCTAATGGTAGTGAAAAACCAAGATTTCGTCGTATAGATTGCAAGATATGTCCAAAACAAATATTCAGAAAGTCGCTATGAAATGGTATATCGACCTCAATGGTTTATTTGAAATAACTAGTTATCGGATTCGAATTTGGACAAGGTTCTTTTGAGGCGTAGTGTAACGTCCCTGATTTTTAGCTGTTATATAATGAATATTTAAATTACTTTTAAATATTTAACTAGGAATATAAATGAATTTTAATATTGAATTTATCAATTTAAAAATTAATATACGATTTAATATTGAATAGTCGTAATATGAAAACGTAATATAATTGAATTCGCAGTTAGAAGTGAATCAAAATATAATTGAATTTGAATCAAAATGATTCAGTCAATTAATGTAGATTTTGTATTGAACTAGAATGATAATAATTGTTTATCATCGTTAAATTTATTTATTTGAAATCGATGTATATTTTAAATTGAATTTAATTTTAATCATCAGTTTGAATTTATATCCTTTCTCGACGATCGAATTAGACTTTGAAACCTGTTCCGTTGTGTTCATGGCAGCGGTTAAGCCTTAGGAATGTTAGTCGTTGCGCCTCGGTTTGTGTTCTTTACCGCAAGATATTTTTTATCTGTAAATAAGTATAAGATCACCTCGAAATCAAATCAAAATGTTTTCATAATTAATTCATCCACCCTATCTGTTACTTAAGCCGACCCTAACATTTCATTTCACAGACCTACTGTTTTTCTTGAGCACAATATTCTGTCTTCCAGCTTCGATACAAAGGGAAACAGGATTTTGATGGCCTGTGTACTTATGTCTTCTCTTGCGTCTATAAATAAACGCAATACCCACATTTTTTTCTATCTTCCCTCTTTCGTTATTTCCTTCAGAAAAATCGAATGCCTCAATTAAAGACACCACACTCCTCTTAATCAATTTAAGGTTGTTCGGCAAAGAAAAAGAATCAAAAAGGGATTTCGATTTTAAATCCAATTCGCGGTCCCCTTTATCACCGCAAGATTTTCAGAAGCTCGACACTGAGCTGGTGATACTCGCGAGTAAGGGGATTGCGACAGGAGTCTGCTCGTTTCTGAAGCTCTCGACATCATACTGGGAGCACTCGTGATTGTAAAATTGAAATCGCCTTTCCCCTGCAGCTCGATACTGGTTTCAAGTCGCTCGCGAGTTTCTATAAGGAAGGGTCTTTGGAAGGGTGCGATGGCAATTTGGGGAAGAGAATCGATGCTGGAAAGGGTGTGGCGTATGAAAGTGCGATGGATGGATGTGGTTGGATCCGTGGGGGTGTCCAGTTCAGTGGAGGCGTGCAGTCAGTGTGAAGACTGAGTGGTTGAAGCATTTGCAATAGCTGTGCAGTGGTGGTTAGTTAGTTCAGTGGCAAGGTGATGTTGGAGATCGAGATGACTGGAACTGGAAGTTTGCAGCAGTTTGGAGGTCAATACAGTAATGTTGCTGTTGTATTGAGTTGAGGAGGCAACCCAACGATGATGGTCGAATGGCTTAGTAGTGGTTTCAGCAGCAAGGTATACGTTGTTCGAATATTTAAAAAAAATATACCTCGAATAAATTGCTTATTTATGCTAATAGCTAATTAAATTAAATGAATGATAATCATTAAATAAAATTATATAATTGTAGGTACAAATAAATTTATTCAAAAAGATCCATAGTCATGATGAGATGGAATTCAATTGGGTATTCAGTGCAGATAAAATTCAAGGTGAGTAAATCTCACTCACCTTTTATTTATAATTATTTTACTTCGTAAAAATAATTGTTGTTGCTTGTTTGGATTTTTCTGCTTGTTTTATATATATTAGTTATTTAGGCTATTATATATATATATATTGGGTTGATTGATTGGTTGGATTCCCGCAGTTTCATTAGCGGATGCCCGCAGTTTCATAGCGGATGATTACCCTATACGCCCCACGCTATGATTAGTGGATGACCTTCTATACCGCGATATTCTGCCACGAAGCAGAATGGGTATTATTTATGTGCTAACATCTGTGGATGCAGGAAAACAGGTTGAGGGAATCCAACTGGATTCCTCAAAAATATATTATCTATTTTGTTGTTTGTTTTGTTTGATTTCATATATATTCATATATGATGTGTTAAAATCAAATGATTGCAAATTGGTTGATTTGGTTGTTTAAATTATCACTGGGCTGAAGTGTTAATTTATATAAATATCCTGAAAGGATATTGGAGATTTAAAAAGGAAAATTCTATTTTTAAAATAGAATTTGAAATTTTGGAAATGGAATAAAAATATTTACTTGTTTAAAAGAATAAAAACAAGGAGTTCATTTATAAACGGAGTTTATAAATAAAGTGAAAAGAATTATCATTGGATAATGCAGAGGGAAAATCAGTATGGGAATTTACAAAGGGAAAATTTATATTTTTCCAAAGTGGAAATTTAATTTCAATTAGATTTGAAATTGAGGCTTGTTTAACTATATATATATAACAAGAAATAGAAATGGTGTGTTTCAATATAGTGAATAAATTATCAAGGGATAATTTGAATAATTAAATTCAAATATAAAAATAGAATTTTGAAATAGAATTTCAAAAATGGAATTTGAATTTTTAAAGAGAAATGAAAGTGGAATTTAAATAAGAAAAATTGGAAAGAGATTTGAATATAGAAAATTCAAAATAAAGTTGAAATAGAATTTGAAAATAGAATTCAAGATAGGATTGAAATAGAATTTGAATAAGAGAAACCGAATAGAATTTAAATTCAAAGGAATTCAAAAAGAATTTGAATTTAAAGGAGTTAAAATAGAATTTGAATTCAAGGGAATTCAAATGGATTTGAATAAAGAAGATTCAAATGGGATTTAAATAATGGGATTTAAATAAAGAGGGTTTAAATATAAGAGCTCAAATAAAACTCAAATGGAGTTTAAGTAGAATTCAAATAGAATTTGAATAAGAGGAATTCAAAGAGAATTTAAAATGTGGTATTTGGAATCCAAATAAAATTAAAAAAAGAAGTTTGAATATATTGAATTTCAAATAGAATTAAAATGGAGTTTGAATATTTGGAATTTAAATAGAAGTTTAAATGGAATTTGAATATATGAATTCCAAAGAAGGAATTCAAAAAGAAAATGCAAAGTGATTTAAATAAGGTATTTGAATTCAAGAGGATAAGTAGGGTATTTGAATTCAAGAAATTTAACTAAAGAAATTTCAAATGGAATTTTGAATAAAAGGAGTTGAATTGGGCTTTGAATATGGAATTAAAATATAGTTGAATTGGAATTTTAATATAGGATTCAAATAGAGTTGAACTGGAATTCAAATGGAGCTTAATTTAGTTTAAGCGAAGTTTTAAAAAGGGTTATATATAAATATAATTAAAACGAACTCGCCGCAGCGCTGCAGTTCGTGAATTGGTGACTCGAACTTCATTTGAGTATATCGGAGTCAAATTAAGTCGGAATTCTTTGAAACAAGAACTGTCAGGACCCATTAGATAATAATTTTCTAATAGAAGAGAAAAATCTGGTTTTTTGTCGAATAGATTTTGAGATATGTCAAAATCAAAATTTTAAAAGTGCAGCGCCAGAAACCATTAAAACCATAATGGATTTTATATAATAAATATAGGGATTTTTAAGCAAATAAAAATCTGAATTTCCATTTAAAAACCTGGTCCTGAGTTAGAACATAAAGGTGAACTCAAGTGAAGTAAGTAAAGTGATTTTTGAAACAATAATCATATTTTTGATTATTGAATAGAATTAACTAAATCAAAGAAGAATTAGTTAATCGAGTGGTGAATTGAAGTCGAACTTTGAAAATTGAATTTTTGAATTGTAAACATATATTTGAAATCAAATATAGAACTTAAATTAAAATTTGAATTCAATTAGTTAATAAGTAAGTTGAAATATATTGGAAACGTGTTATATTCATATATACAAGCGAAATGGGCAAAGAGTTAGTTAAAGAGTTACTTTAACGAATTGAGTCAAAACGTATGAAGTTGAAATGAATTGTACAGGTATAGATATACCGGAGACAGTTATGGGATAAAGTGATGAAGGTATATAATTAGTGTGCTCGACAATAAGGTACATGTTTAATTCATATATGAGATTTTATGCGCCGTATCGGCAAGCCGCTTGGCTTTTTCTTTTTCTTTTTGAAATGAGAAGGTACCGGGAAGCTATTTGAAATTTCCCGATGCTCCCGATACAGGGGAGGTTATGGCGAATTTTTCCGAAAATTTAAGGAGTTAGAATATTTTAAGAAATTTGACAATTAGAAATCTATATATCGATATATATAGAATTCGATTAGGAAACAAAATCAAAAATAGAATATTGTAAACAAAAAGGGAAATCTATAAATTAGAAATAGAAAGCAAACCATACACGTGTTTTAGAATGAATAATTGGGTTTTATTGTGTGTTTATTCGAGGTTAGTGGTTTTGCCGTTTTGAAGTTGAGGATGTTTTCAGTCAAGGTCTGAGAGGTAATTTTACCCCAACTTGATTGATTTCATTTTAAATGGAGAAATAGCAAGATCCAATCTCGAAGAGAAGTGTTGGATAATAGTTTGTTGAATAGAATATTTTGGGTTGGCGTACGATGTTTTATACCGCTTTCGTTTTAACCCAAGTAATGTTATTTTGGAAATATAAAAGTAAATATTTCCTGAGGATAGTTAAAGTAGTCGAGAAAGAGATAAGTGATTGAAATTGTTTTCAATTTCAAATAAAATATATTTCCTAAGTATAGGAAATAAGAGAAGGCGATATATGGAAATGTTTTCCAAATAGCGTAAGAAGCCGAGATGATTATTGAAAATATTTGGTTAACAAATATTGATAAAGGAAATGGAGAAGAGATTTAATTAATGAAATATTAATTAAAGAGCCCAGTGATTTGCTTGGTATGTTGGATGAACACTTGTTTATTCGATAGTTAAATCACAGACTATCGAAGTTTTTGACCATCGTTGTCAATATGGAGAGACCGGTTGGATTATTATCCGAAGAACCACTCCATATCGGCATAAGCGTTGCGAACCAAGTATGCTGAATATATTGAAGACGGAGTAAAGTGCAAGGACTCTTTCTATTAAATAGAAATAGTGCCTTCAGTTTCGTTCAATCCCAAAACGAACGTAAATGGACGAATGTCTGACAGAGTATTTCCAATGATCAAATGGGTTTGTCTGTATAAATATATATGGTTGCAACGGATTTATTCCCTTAGCATAACATCCAGAATATTTGTGCAAACTCAACTAGTGATTAACGGATCTGACAATGTGGCATTCAAAGTGATTGTGCTATCAATGAATGGTAAGTATTCGTAGCCTCAGGCCTCAACAACCGGGAAAGGACAAAAATCGGGCAGGCAGCATGGCTATGTGGGTCGCACCCATTAGGATGTATAATCACCTATCTAGAGGTTCATTTAATTTCTTATTCTATTCGATGCTGTCCCAGTCGGGAGACGGTTGCTGATCCCAACCGTTGGTGATATACATTCGATACACTCAAGCGAAATGAGTGGTCGGTCATGTGTGGGCCGGGTTACAAGATGTTCTTGTTGAACCCAGTGTATTCCTCTCTAGAGATACACTAGCGGAAGGTGGTTCCATACCTTGTCATGTTGGAAATCCAATCTCCAATAAGCGCCATGCGGTTTTTGATTTTATACTATGTATGTGGAGCGTGAGATGCAAGCGTTCTGCTATTTGGTTATTTACTTGATGTAGACATTATTATAATATCACTAGATTTTCGTATCAAAGTGTTTTGGGTTATAGTAAGGTAAAAACCGTCCGTGTTTATGTGTGGGCTGGTCTTACTATTACCTTTTCTTTTGAAAGGATTTTTAAAGTTAAACAAGTGGTTGGAGTTTACTCACACCAGTCCCATGACTGACACATAGTTTATTTTGTTTTGTTTTTCCTAAACTCTTGGGTGCCCAAATTTGTTCGGGCAGTCAAGTGTTTCAGGCTTTTACAGATACACTTGGAGGAGATTGAAGCAGGAGGCTTCAACGTTAGTTATGTAGAGTTATTTCCGCTGTACCAAATGCTGTATTGTACTCTGATGGTGGTATCTATATATGATGTAAGATTTTGTATTTCAAAGCTTATGTTATATAATATATTTTATTCGTTCCGCTGTGAGATTCGTGTTTACTTTGATTATGCTCAGTTGTGTTCTTCTTCTTCTATTCTATTAGTTCTATCTTTTCTATCTCACCCTCTAATTTCTTCTATTAATGATACGGTATTTTCGATGTCTGAACAGTCAACGTTGGGTTTTGTGTCGATTTTCGGAGTCGAAAATCCCGTGGTCGTTACAGTGGTATCAGAGCTTAGGTTGAGCGAATACCTAGGCTTGTGTGGCATGTACTCATTAGAGATAGGGTCAGTAGTACCCTAGAATGAGTTGAGTGTATATATACGAGGGCGCGTATTTGTAAATTGATATAAAAATTATTTTATATTGTGTTGGCTAGTCTGTTGAGTGATTTATGAATTCTGATCGAATCGTGGGACGCCACGAAGTCGATAGGAATTTCTAAACGCTTGAACAGAAGATTGAACATGATATTGTTTTCAAGTGGGTAGATGAAATAATTTTACCCAAAATTATATTTTGATATAGAAAGAATGATTTTTGAAATCATTATATTATATGGATGTGTTGAATGTTAATATTGTAATCAAATACGATTATAGAAATGAAATGGTTATATAGAACCAAATAGAACTTGTATATGAATAAGATATACAATTGAGACGAATTAAAATTTGATTTCAAAGCAGAATTTGGAATTTAAATCCTGGGAGGTTTGAAATTATTTTCGAAGTATATTAAGATAATATAGCTTTGATTTGGAAGGGTTTTTGAATAGAAATCATTTCAAATGGATTTTGAAAATAATAAAGCACTGAACTCACTTCTGTGGCTGGGAAATAATTCTGATGATGATTGCAACATCATCAGTGTTCATTTTCGAGTTTCTAAGTGATGGATTGCTACCTTAGAAAGTTATTGTTGAAAATTTGTTTGAAAATTCAAATGTTTGAAATTGAAATGGAAATAAATATATGTATATATTTATGTGATTTCAGAAGGACTTGAAATAAAAACCCCGAGATTTGAATTCTGGAATTAAAATTTAATTTAAAGCAAGTTAAATGAATCAAAGTGGATAAATAAATTTAGATCAATTTGAATGTGTATGAATAAAAACCAAAGGTTTTGGTTGAAATTAAAATTAGTTGGAATATAAAGTGTTGAGTTTCAGCATAAGATGAGTTTTCAAAAAGTAATGGGTTCATACCATTTTCCTACCTTAGTAATTTCGGGGACGAAATTCTTTTAAGGGGGAAGGAATGTAACGTCCCGGATTTTTAGCTGTTATATAATGAATATTTAAATTACTTTTAAATATTTAACTAGGAATATAAATGAATTTTAATATTGAATTTATCAATTTAAAAATCAATATACGATTTAATATTGAATAGTCGTAATATGAAAACGTAATATAATTGAATTCGCAGTTAGAAGTGAATCAAAATATAATTGAATTTGAATCAAAATGATTCAGTCAATTAATGTAGATTTTGTATTGAACTAGAATGATAATAATTGTTTATCATCGTTAAATTTATTTATTTGAAATCGATGTATATTTTAAATTGAATTTAATTTTAATCATCAGTTTGAATTTATATCCTTTCCCGACGATCGAATTAGACTTTGAAACCTGTTCCGTTGTGTTCATGGCAGCGGTTAAGCCTTAGGAATGTTAGTCGTTGCGCCTCGGTTTGTGTTCTTTACCGCAAGATATTTTTTATCTGTAAATAAGTATAAGATCACCTCGAAATCAAATCAAAATGTTTTCATAATTAATTCATCCACCCTATCTGTTACTTAAGCCGACCCTAACATTTCATTTCACAGACCTACTGTTTTTCTTGAGCACAATATTCTGTCTTCCAGCTTCGATACAAAGGGAAACAGGATTTTGATGGCCTTTGTACTTATGTCTGCTCTTGCGTCTATAAATAAACGCAATACCCACATTTTTTTCTATCTTCCCTCTTTCGTTATTTCCTTCAGAAAAATCGAATCCCTCAATTAAAGACACCACACTCCTCTTAATCAATTTAAGGTTGTTTGGCAAAGAAAAAGAATCAAAAAGGGATTTCGATTTTAAATCCAATTCGCGGTCCCCTTTATCACCGCAAGATTTTCGGAAGCTCGACACTGAGCTGGTGATACTCGCGAGTAAGGGGATTGCGACAGGAGTCTGCTCGTTTCTGAAGCTCTCGACATCATACTGGGAGCACTCATGATTGTAAAATTGAAATCGCCTTTCCCCTGCAGCTCGATACTGGTTTCAAGTCGCTCGCGAGTTTCTATAAGGAAGGGTCTTTGGAAGGGTGCGATGGCAATTTGGGGAAGAGAATCGATGCTGGAAAGGGTGTGGCGTATGAAAGTGCGATGGATGGATGTGGTTGGATCCGTGGGGGTGTCCAGTTCAGTGGAGGCGTGCAGTCAGTGTGAAGACTGAGTGCTTGAAGCATTTGCAATAGCTGTGCAGTGGTGGTTAGTTAGTTCAGTGGCAAGGTGATGTTGGAGATCGAGATGACTGGAACTGGAAGTTTGCAGCAGTTTGGAGGTCAATACAGTAATGTTGCTGTGGTATTGAGTTGAGGAGGCAACCCAACGATGATGGTCGAATGGCTTAGTAGTGGTTTCAGCAGCAAGGTATACGTTGTTCGAATATTTAAAAAAAAAATATACCTAGAATAAATTGCTTATTTATGCTAATAGCTAATTAAATTAAATGAATGATAATCATTAAATAAAATTATATAATTGTAGGTACAAATAAATTTATTCAAAAAGATCCATAGTCATGATGAGATGGAATTCAATTGGGTATTCAGTGCAGATAAAATTCAAGGTGAGTAAATCTCACTCACCTTTTATTTATAATTATTTTACTTCGTAAAAATAATTGTTGTTGCTTGTTTGGATTTTTCTGCTTGTTTTATATATATTAGTTATAGAGGCTATTATATATATATTGGGTTGATTGATTGGTTGGATTCCCGCAGTTTCATTAGCGGATGCCCGCAGTTTCATAGCGGATGATTACCCTTACGCCCCACGCTATGATTAGTTGATGACCTTCTATACCGCGATATTCTGCCACGAAGCAGAATGGGTATTATTTATGTGCTAACATCTGTGGATGCAGGAAAACAGGTTGGGGGAATCCAACTGGATTCCTCAAAAATATATTATCTATTTTGTTGTTTGTTTTGTTTGATTTCATATATATTCATATATGATGTGTTAAAATCAAATGATTGCAAATTGGTTGATTTGGTTGTTTAAATTATCACTGGGCTGAAGTGTTAATTTATATAAATATCCTGAAAGGATATTGGAGATTTAAAAAGGAAAATTCTATTTTTAAAATAGAATTTGAAATTTTGGAAATGGAATAAAAATATTTACTTGTTTAAAAGAATAAAAACAAGGAGTTCATTTATAAACAGAGTTTATAAATAAAGTGAAAAGAATTATCATTGGATAATGCAGAGGGAAAATCAGTATGGGAATTTACAAAGGGAAAATTTATATTTTTCCAAAGTGGAAATTTAATTTCAATTAGATTTGAAATTGAGGCTTGTTTAACTATATATATATAACAAGAAATAGAAATGGTGTGTTTCAATATAGTGAATAAATTATCAAGGGATAATTTGAATATTTAAATTCAAATATAAAAATAGAATTTTGAAATAGAATTTCAAAAATGGAATTTGAATTTTTAAAGAGAAATGAAAGTGGAATTTAAATAAGAAAAATTGGAAAGAGATTTGAATATAGAAAATTCAAAATAAAGTTGAAATAGAATTTGAAAATAGAATTCAAGATAGGATTGAAATAGAATTTGAATAAGAGAAACCGAATAGAATTTAAATTCAAAGGAATTCAAAAAGAATTTGAATTTAAAGGAGTTAAAATAGAATTTGAATTCAAGGGAATTCAAATGGATTTGAATAAAGAAGATTCAAATGGGATTTAAATAATGGGATTTAAATAAAGAGGGTTTAAATATAAGAGCTCAAATAAAACTCAAATGGAGTTTAAGTAGAATTCAAATAGAATTTGAATAAGAGGAATTCAAAGAGAATTTAAAATGTGGTATTTGGAATCCAAATAAAATTAAAAAAAGAAGTTTGAATATATTGAATTTCAAATAGAATTAAAATGGAGTTTGAATATTTGGAATTTAAATAGAAGTTTAAATGGAATTTGAATATATGAATTCCAAAGAAGGAATTCAAAAAGAAAATGCAAAGTGATTTAAATAAGGTATTTGAATTCAAGAGGATAAGTAGGGTATTTGAATTCAAGAAATTTAACTAAAGAAATTTCAAATGGAATTTTGAATAAAAGGAGTTGAATTGGGCTTTGAATATGGAATTAAAATATAGTTGAATTGGAATTTTAATATAGGATTCAAATAGAGTTGAACTGGAATTCAAATGGAGCTTAATTTAGTTTAAGCGAAGTTTTAAAAAGGGTTATATATAAATATAATTAAAACGAACTCGCCGCAGCGCTGCAGTGTGTGAATTGGTGACTCGAACTTCATTTGAGTATATCGGAGTCAAATTAAGTCGGAATTCTTTGAAACAAGAACTGTCAGGACCCATTAGATAATAATTTTCTAATAGAAGAGAAAAATCTGGTTTTTTGTCGAATAGATTTTGAGATATGTCAAAATCAAAATTTTAAAAGTGCAGCGCCAGAAACCATTAAAACCATAATGGATTTTATATAATAAATATAGGGATTTTTAAGCAAATAAAAATCTGAATTTCCATTTAAAAACCTGGTCCTGAGTTAGAACATAAAGGTGAACTCAAGTGAAGTAAGTAAAGTGATTTTTGAAACAATAATCATATTTTTGATTATTGAATAGAATTAACTAAATCAAAGAAGAATTAGTTAATCGAGTGGTGAATTGAAGTCGAACTTTGAAAATTGAATTTTTGAATTGTAAACATATATTTGAAATCAAATATAGAACTTAAATTAAAATTTGAATTCAATTAGTTAATAAGTAAGTTGAAATATATTGGAAACGTGTTATATTCATATATACAAGCGAAATGGGCAAAGAGTTAGTTAAAGAGTTACTTTAACGAATTGAGTCAAAACGTATGAAGTTGAAATGAATTGTACAGGTATAGATATACCGAAGACAGTTATGGGATAAAGTGATGAAGGTATATAATTAGTGTGCTCGACAATAAGGTATATGTTTAATTCATATATGAGATTTTATGCGCCGTATCGGCAAGCCGCTTGGCTTTTTCTTTTTCTTTTTGAAATGAGAAGGTACCGGGAAGCTATTTGAAATTTCCCGATGCTCCCGATACAGGGGAGGTTATGGCGAATTTTTCCGGAAATTTAAGGAGTTAGAATATTTTAAGAAATTTGACAATTAGAAATCTATATATCGATATATATAGAATTCGATAAGGAAACGAAATCAAAAATAGAATATTGTAAACAAAAAGGGAAATCTATAAATTAGAAATAGAAAGCAAACCATACACGTGTTTTAGAATGAATAATTGGGTTTTATTGTGTGTTTATTCGAGGTTAGTGGTTTTGCCGTTTTGATGTTGAGGATGTTTTCAGTCAAGGTCTGAGAGGTAATTTTACCCCAACTTGATTGATTTCATTTTAAATGGAGAAATAGCAAGATCCAATCTCGAAGAGAAGTGTTGGATAATAGTTAGTTGAATAGAATATTTTGGGTTGGCGTACGATGTTCTATACCGCTTTCGTTTTAACCCAAGTAATGTTATTTTGGAAATATAAAAGTAAATATTTCCTGAGGATAGTTAAAGTAGTCGAGAAAGAGATAAGTGATTGAAATTGTTTTCAATTTCAAATAAAATATATTTCCTAAGTATAGGAAATAAGAGAAGGCGATATATGGAAATGTTTTCCAAATAGCATAAGAAGCCGAGATGATTATTGAAAATATTTGGTTAACAAATATTGATAAAGGAAATGGAGAAGAGATTTAATTAATGAAATATTAATTAAAGAGCCCAGTGATTTGTTTGGTATGTTGGATGAACACTTGTTTATTCGATAGTTAAATCACAGACTATCGAAGTTTTTGACCATCGTTGTCAATATGGAGAGACCGGTTGGATTATTATCCGAAGAACCACTCCGTATCGGCATAAGCGTTGCGAACCAAGTATGCTGAATATATTGAAGACGGAGTAAAATGCAAGGACTCTTTCTATTAAATAGAAATAGTGCCTTCGGTTTCGTTCAATCCCAGAACGAACGTAAATGGACGAATGTCTGACAGAGTATTTCCAATGATCAAATGGGTTGGTCTGTATAAATATATATGGTTGCAACGGATTTATTCCCTTAGCATAACATCCAGAATATTTGTGCAAACTCAACTAGTGATTAACGGATCTGACAATGTGGCATTCAAAGTGATTGTGCTATCAATGAATGGTAAGTATTCGTAGCCTCAGGCCTCAACAACCGGGAAAGGACAAAAATCGGGCAGGCAGCATGGCTATGTGGGTCGCACCCATTAGGATGTATAATCACCTATCTAGAGGTTCATTTAATTTCTTATTCTATTCGATGCTGTCCCAGTCGGGAGACGGTTGCTGATCCCAACCGTTGGTGATATACATTCGATACACTCAAGCGAAATGAGTGGTCGGTCATGTGTGGGCCGGGTTACAAGATGTTCTTGTTGAACCCAGTGTATTCCTCTCTAGAGATACACTAGCGGAAGGTGGTTCCATACCTTGTCATGTTGGAAATCCAATCTCCAATAAGCGCCATGCGGTTTTTGATTTTATACTATGTATGTGGAGCGTGAGATGCAAGCGTTCTTCTATTTGGTTATTTACTTGATGTAGACATTATTATAATATCACTAGATTTTCGTATCAAAGTGTTTTGGGTTATAGTAAGGTAAAAACCGTCCGTGTTTATGTGTGGGCTGGTCTTACTATTACCTTTTCTTTTGAAAGGATTTTTAAAGTTAAACAAGTGGTTGGAGTTTACTCACACCAGTCCCATGACCGACCCAGAGTTTATTTTGTTTTGTTTTTCCTAAACTCTTGGGTGCCCAAATTTGTTCGGGCAGTCAAGTGTTTCAGGATTTTACAGATACACTTGGAGGAGCTTGAAGCAGGAGGCTTCAACGTTAGTTATGTAGAGTTATTTCCGCTGTACCAAATGCTGTATTGTACTCTGATGGTGGTATCTATATATGATGTAAGATTTTGTATTTCAAAGCTTATGTTATATAATATATTTTATTCGTTCCGCTGTGAGATTCGTGTTTACTTTGATTATGCTCAGTTGTGTTCTTCTTCTTCTATTCTATTAGTTCTATCTTTTCTATCTCACCCTCTAATTTCTTCTATTAATGATACGGTATTTTCGATGTCTGAACAGTCGACGTTGGGTTTTGTGTCGATTTTCGGAGTCGAAAATCCCGTGGTCGTTACAGGTAGTGATAATTTAATTTTTAGAATTTTACTGTAATTTTTAATAAATTAAATACGCAACTTTTTATTTGGAGTAGTTCGCACCCTGTATCGATATTTCGGGGTTTCAAAATATGAGTAAATCTACAGGTATTATTATATTTTTGAAATCGTAGCACCTCACTGGACACAACTGTATTCTTATTTCTGTCCATCACAGTTCGTAAAAGGAACCATGTACATACTTTTTTGGGAATTGATGGATTCAAACCGTGAGAATGCAAGTTGGATGTTAAAAAGCTATACACGACATGCTAAATAAAATATTAAATACAACTGTGTTGTGTCACCTTAAGAAAACTAGGGATTGTAAGGGATCAATCAAACGTGAGGATGATAGAATACTATTTCTAAATATAAAATTTATATGATACCTTAACGCCAAAGTAAAGTAACGTACAAACCCATATCCCTACCGCCTATTGCTTCCTACTGAAGAAACACACTATACAATAGCCTTTCTTTTCAAATAAATGTAAAGCATGGCGCAACCCCATACTAGGATTAATGACAGCACGTACTACCTTATGATCTATAGCTTAATCACTAAGGAAACTTTACACTATAAATATGGAGCGCCATCTCTTCTTCTCACTACAGAAATGGAACTCCTCTATCCTCTAAAATTCTCGGTGGTTATATTCTCGAGTTCGTAGGCCTGTTAGCTGCTGTGAAGTAAGGGAGGGGTTATACTATTGAGAGGAAGAAACGAAATAGAGAAGGATTCAAAGTGTATAGAAGCAATATGTAAAAGATGAGAGAAGCATACTGATGGATAGAGTAACGTGAAGAATGGAGAAGTAAGGGGAGTCAGCACGTTGGTGCGTGCATTGGAGTGTGAAAGCGGTAGCAGCACTAAACTAGTCGCATTGGTTGGGTGAGAGCATGCTGAAGTGGACACATTTTCGAACTTGGATGGGTTAATGCATGCGGCAAGAATAGGGAGGATCTAATATGGTGGCTGCATGCATTTCAAAATGAAAGGAGAAAGGGGAGGGAGCTTTACGTGACAGAAATGAAGATGTATGGAGCCGTAATGGGTGTTTACATGGGATATAATGAGTGCAAGTACACACCGGTGTTCACGTGTGAACATGTGGGTGGAAGTTGACAGTGCGGCGGCCTTCTGGGCTTGAAAATCAGTATGTGCGATGGGATTAAGTTGCGGTTTGCTGTGTTCGAGAGTATGGTGTCGGGTTGGATATCTCTGGTGTAAATGATGGAAAGGGAAGTTTTGTAACAACCTAGAATTTTGGAACCAATTTAAATTTTTATTTTAAGGAAATTTTGTTAGAAAATGCGTCTGAATTTAAAAATACCATTACTAAAAAAAAATTCATGAATTAAATTAAGATATTATTTATGAATGATTTCAAAATTATTTCTATTAAACAATTATTCGTAGTTAGATAAATAGTGATTTATTACAATTGAATTTAGTATCAAATTGTATGTATATTTGTAATGATTTATCTACAAACAATTGATAATAAATGGAATAGTAAACTTGTAAGTGATAACAATTTTTATTGTAATTTAAGTTAAAATAGCAATATTGACTGATTAGATTATTAGCATATTGTATTATGTTTGAAATTTCTATAGTATAATTCATGAAAAGAGTATCAATTAGCTTTTGAAAATTTTCCCTTTTTAAAGGAATGAAGGAATGTGAATTGAAAAACAACACATACAAACAAAAAGAAATAAATGTGTAAAAGTACATGTTTAACACTGCTTATTTCAAACAAAAGAAAATCAAACATTCATTGTCATTGGACTAGATTGCTTATATATACATGTCATATATATATATATATATTAATTTGATTTAACATTGAACATATTAATGCTTGTATGATAAAAAAAATTGCCTAATTTTTGTCTATTTTAAATTTAGTATTGACATAAATTGTAATATTGTCATTAATTGTATTCACTGGATTGAAATATTTCTATCTATGGATAATTATGTGCGTTGTTGATAGGAAACATACATTTATCTTAAGTAAAAAAAAGGGAATGTTCTAATAAATTAATTAATTTGAGTTTGGGACCATGAACTAAGGAAACACATGATTTTTAGCGTATGAATTTAGAATCCATATTTATCTTTATACTATGTAATATCAGTCACATTTTGTTTCTTTTATTTATTGTGTGTTAATAAAACTAATGAGAATAATTTGAATATATCGAGGCTAATGAATTTAATACTATGACATATATATTGTGAAATTTGACTGCTTTGCCTTTTGTATTTATTAGTAGCTTCCCCATTTGCCATATTTCAAATTGCCTCTATATTTCCATTATTAATAATACAAATTTAAGTTTATGCTTCCATTTTCGGTATTTCATTTATCCTATATATTTATTTTATTTCCATCATTTCCTTCATTTAAGTCCATATATTCATGTGGTCCATCATGCCTAGTCAGTAAATTAAGCTTCATTTGTCACCTACTACATATGTAGAGATAAGTGAAAGATAAAATCAAATTTATATAACTAAATAAAATATATATACATATATGTAGTGTCTCCACTATATAATATCCAAAAACTTCTCTAAACCTATCCCTTTCCCCCTAAATGTACAGCCGCCACCATGCCAATCAATGGTTGAAAACGCTCTCCTTCTTCCCCTCAAATCTCTTTTAATCCATTCCTCCATTTCCAAAATTTCCGAAGGCAAATTAGATAGATCGTTCTATGATATATATCTTCAACGTTGATGATCATCTTTAGAGTGACAGCTTGTGAGATATCAATGCTTCATTTCGCCCTGTTTTCATGCAATTCGATGGAGGGTGGTGCGATGCTACAGGGAGCGTAATACAGAAAGAAGGAGGAAGAGATTTGTAATGTAATTAATTAAATTATTTAATTATGCAATTAAATGAAAAATGACCGTAGCTTCTTTGTATGACATCGAGATTCAGTGAAACGAATTGCGTTAGAATCGTGGCGACGAGATCTCCATTTCAGAACTGATTTGAAGCGATTTGGAGTAAGTTAGAATTTTCAGCAAAAACTAAATCTGAATCGTCAAAATAAAAGCCAAGGTGAGTTTTCTATATTTAATTATTAAAATTAAATTATTCCTTGCTATGTGAATTCTATATGTGTATGTTGTGAAATCCATATTGTTAATGGCTATGAAATTTGAATTGATTGTGGTTGTTATGTGTATTTGTTGATGTGATGACATTTGTGTTGAAATCAAAATTGTTGAATCAATTATACCATTGGGTTGAGGTTTGATTTGACAAATAAAATCGGTATTCTTGTCAAAACTAGAATTGACAAAATTAAAATTGTCATTTTATTGAAATCAAAAATGACAAATTTTTCATTGGAATTTAGTTGAAATCAAAAAGGACAATGTTTTCATTGCTTCTTGATGAAAATAAAAGATTCATTTTTCAAGGTCAATTTTTGTTGAAAATAAAAAGATTTATTTTTCACCGTCATTTTGTTATATTAGATTGATACACAAAATAGACATTTTTGTGTAATTAGAAATAATCAACTTTGTTGTAATGAGAATGGCACTCAAAATATACTTTTTATTAAAATAGAATGACATCAAAATATTTACTTTTGTGGTAATAGAATTGACACCCAAATTTTACATTTGTGTGAAATTAGAAGAGACACACAAAAATTTTTGTGAGATTTCTCAAAATTAAAATAATTAAATATACATATATATATATTTAAATTGATTATGATTGTGTCATTATTATACGCTATATGAAACACATATATGCGGTGCATAAAAATTTAGATTAACTGATTGATTGTGATGATGAATTGTGTTTGTGTTTGTATTGTTTATGATCCCATGCTGTGTTAGAATTGACGCCAAATCATATATACCACTTTATATACATTTTGTTGTGTTAAAATAGACGACAAAGACAAATATATCACTTTAAACATTTTTGTTAATTATATTATAAAGCACAAGATTAACATTTTGTTAATTATATTATAAAGGATAAAATTTACATTTTTAGTAATTAGATTAAAAAGGACCAAAAATACATTTTTGTAAATTAAATTATATTGGACAAAAGTTAAAACTTTTTGTTAATTTGATTTAACCAAAATCAACATTTTGATTTCATTAGAAGTGATTTAACCAAAATCAACATTTTGATTTCATTAGAAGTGATTAGACTAAAATCAACATTTTGTTCACATTAAAAGGAATTTTTACAAAATTATCATATCTTGTATATTAAAAGGAGTTTTCCAAAATTATTATATTTTTATATATATTAAAGGGAATAAATTAGAAATGTATACTTTTATATACCTTAAAATGAATGAACTGGAAAAGTATATTTTTATACATTTAAAAGAATTAAGAAAAAAAAGATACCGTTTTGGTTAGAAATATGACATTAGAATAAAAAATACCATTTATGTTATAATAATGTCATGTCATGTGAATAAAAATACTTATTTTTATTCTGATATTAGGATTGTTAAATATGACATTTAGTTAATCATGTTATGCTAATATAAACATGTCATTTTAGTTAAAAGTGTTGTGATAAATAAAAATGTCAATTACATAGGATTTGTGCATGATAAATAGAAATGTCGCTTTTTACCTTTAGAATTGACCTATTTATCAAACTATGATAGTGGGATTAAAATTGACATTTTTGTCAAATTATAGTAGTTGAATTAGAATTGACATATTTGTCAAATTATGATAGTTGGATTAAAGTTAACAATATTGTCAATATAAATTAGTTGCGACAAAAATTCACATGTTTATTAATGTAAATTAGTAGCATCAAAACTCGCATTTTTGTTTAAAGTAGATAAAAGGATAGAAACAAAATAAACATTTTGTTAAGAAGAAATAAGAAAAAGGATTAAGTATTTACATTTTTCAATGTAAAAGAATAGGGATTAAGCATTTACATTTCTTATGTAAATACTTAAGATGAAATAATTGAAACATTTATTTACGTTTAGGTAAATAAATAAGGTAAAGTAATTTAGACATTCATTTACAAATAGGTAAATAAATGAGAAAAGAAAATAAAAGGGATAAAAACATTTATTCCATTTTTCTTAATATGAATTAGTATGCTTAACCCGAGGTTGGATTGAGTTGTGATGTAAACCTGCCCGGACCCGCCCGGCTGTCCAGTAATCACAACAATACCTATCCAATGTGGGAGGTTAAAGCATATATAAACTATTTAGTGTAAATACAATAAAACATAGAAAAAGTAAGACTTTTATTTACATTAGATAAATAAAAGATTAAATAAAATTATACTTTTATGTAATTAAAGAACACGTTTTTACATTGTAAATAAAATTACATTTCTATGTAATTAAGATTATAAGACTAAACTTGTGAATTAGAATTTATTTACATTTTCTTATGTAAAAAAAAGGAATAAAAAGAACCAAAATGTGAATGGTAATTATTTATATTTTCTTATGTAAATAAAAATAATAAAAAGAAATGTTAGAAAAGAATTAACATAAGATATTCTTTTTATGTTAAAAAGAAATATTAGAAAAGAATTAAAGAAATACATTTATTTACATTTACTATGTAAATAGGATTGGCAAGGAAATTGAAACCATTTATTTACAAATAGCGTAAATAAATATGAATAAGAAATTAGATACATTTATTTACAATTAATGTAAATAAATATAGTAAGAGTAAAAGTAAAACATTTATTTACAAATAGTGTAAATAAATAAGATAAAAGAAAAGTAAAAACATTTAATTACAAATAGTGTAAATAAATAAGAAAAGGGAGAAGTAGAAAAACCATTTATTTACATTTGGGTAAAGAAATAAGAAAAGATAAATGAAAACATTTATTTATATCTAGGTAAATAAATAAATGGTAAGAAAGAATATTTATTTACATTTAGAGTAAATAAATCAAAAGATAGAAAAAGATTATTTAATTATTTATTTACATTTAGTGTAAATAAACCAAAGATAGAAAAAGAACATCGATTTATATTTGGTGTAAATAAAGCATGAATTAAAGTGAATTTAAAAAGCACATTTTATTTACATTTTAAATGTAAATAAAAACAGAGTAAAATAAAAGTGATATTTTTATCGTCATTTTAAATGCGATAAAAGAATAGACGTTAATAGTTGAAATCGCCAAATGATTTATATTTATATATATATATATATATAAATATAAATTATAAATTAAAACCGAACGCGCACGGCAGTTCGCGTATCGGCAATCGTAACTTTAACGGTTATACCGAGAGATCCGACCGTCGGATTTTCCCAAAACTGGAGCCGTTAGGACTGCTTTGGGAAGATCTTTCCAATGACATAAATTTCGCCAAAATCCAACGGTTAGATTTCAAGTTATGTGTAAATCAAATTTGGTTGAAAACAGCGCCAGGGTCGCCCATTGACCTGAAGCGTCGTTAAATTAATTTAGGCTATTTTTATATAAATAAAAATAGCGATAGGTCGTTATCAAATATTAATAACGATAGGAAATGTTTTCAAATTATTATATATATATATATATATATATATGCGAGAATCATTTGAAAAGGCCGAGTTCAATCACATTTCAAATGATTATACGACGTTCTAAGTCGAAGATTTAAAGACAGTGATTGAAGTCCGACGATCTTCACATCGAATGGATGTGTTGCTACTGAGACCCATGAGAGGAGTAGCTACCTTGAAAGGGCTTCAGTGGTGACCGTTCGGACGAAGTGTTGATTTGTATGGATTTGACTTTCGCTCAGACCCAGAGCATAAGTTTATAAATGGAATGTATGTCTGACGTTGTAGTCCTTTATACTACATTCGTTGATCTCTCTTAATATATATCTGTTTGGTGGTTAACACCCTTCTCTGAGACGTACGAGCTTAGGGGTTATATATTGGTAGAAATCAATGGTATAGTATGGACTGACAATGTGGCATGCTAAGATGCATTGATCAAGGCTTTTGTTGAAAACCAGGCCTTGTGGTTGATGATCAAAGCACGGCCTGTTTAGGCGTAGCTTTGTGTATAGCGTGACTTCGCGAGCCTCACACCCCGGTATGAGTCAAAAACGGGATACGGACTGCAGGGAGTGCACACGTTTCTTTCTAGCTAGAGTGATGTCAGGGACCTACCAGCGCTGACATTTTACTTATGTGGATGATGGATTTTGAGGCGCCTCGTGTTTTATAGGTCGTTGGTGGTCATATTATAGGTCCAAAGGGACTGGGAAGCGTGTGTTCAGGCATAACTAATCCACTGCCCATAGGCGGGGACCGGCCCTGAAGATCCAAGGGTTCACTGCGGGGGATCCTGAGGCATTTGCTAGAGCGTCTCGAATCGGAGAGGAGCTTGCCCCTAGCCTCGACTCATGATGGAAATCCAATTTCCAATACGACCTTGCGATTTTGATTGTAGAACTAGTATTGGCGACATGATATATGGTACCCATGCCGTCTAGGATTGATACTTTTGATTGAAATGTTTTTATTTAAAACATATACACACTAATAATAATATCAAACCCGATTTTTTTTACGTACCAAGCATCTTTTGACCATTATAAGGTAAAACCCTATCCTCTGGTGTGCGTTGCATTGTGTGATGGGACTTGGGTCTTATAATGGTTTCATTTTTCCAAAAAGACATTGCGTTATTTCTCGATTTACTTTAAGTTATGCACTGGCAATCCATAGGAGTAAACCCGTTCTGATTTAGCGGCATGGTCCTGTGATTAGCCTTCTTATTAATTAAATTAGTTTAGAATTCTCACACCAGTCCCATGACTGACTCGTAGTTTGTTTCACTTTGCAAACTCGGGTGCCCTCTTTTCCACACGGGCAGTCGAGTAGCTTTTTGCAGATATCTCTCTCTTTAGCAGGATTCTGGATCGAAGCCTAAAGCTGTGTCCAGAGCTTAGTAGTCTACCGCTGTTTACTGTATTTTATTTAATGTATTAAATTTTTTGTAATTTATCTTCCGCTGTAATTTTATTTCAATGTACTCTGATATATTCTGTACTCTGATGTAACATTATTGTAATGTAATAAAAGTCTGCTGTTATTTGTTCTGATGTATTGTATTCCCAAAGTTAAAGTATTCGAAGATTTCCAATCTTTGGGTCAGACCTGTGTGGTTTATGGTCGATTTAAAGAGAGGGAATTTCCGGGTCTTTACAGTTGGTATCAGAGCTTTGGTTAGCTCAAATCTTTGGGGTACAACTCATTAGAACTAAACAAAAGACTCATCAGAGATTAGATTAGTAATATCCAATAAGAATACTCATTAGAGATAGGATCAGCAGTATCCTAGAATGAGAAAACTCGTTAGAGATGGGGTTTGTAATGCCCTAGAATGAGTTAAGAGTGCCCAGTTAATAATTAACGTATTTTGATTATATATAATCCAATATTAGAAAATATGATTTTTGAATATATATAAAAGTTATATATATTTGATAGGTTAATCACCTAAATAAAATTATTGAAAATATAAAAGAAAAATTAAAACTGAGTTGATTAATTAAACAACTTTTAGCTTAGTTCCTTTTCGAGGACGAAAAGATTTTAAGTGGGGGAGATTGTAACAACCCGGAATTTTGGAACCAATTTAAATTTTTATTTTAAGGAAATTTTGTTAGAAAATGCGTCTGAATTTAAAAATACCATTACTAAAAAAAAAATTCATGAATTAAATTAAGATATTATTTATGAATGATTTCAAAATTATTTCTATTAAACAATTATTCGTAGTTAGATAAATAGTGATTTATTACAATTGAATTAAGTATCAAATTGTATGTATATTTGTAATGATTTAACTACAAACAATTGATAATAAATGGAATAGTAAACTTGTAAGTGATAACAATTTTTATTGTAATTTGAGTTAAAATAGCAATATTGACTGATTAGATTATTAGCATATTGTATTATGTTTGAGATTTCTATAGTATAATTCATGAAAAGAGTATCAATTAGCTTTTGAAAATTTTCCCTTTTTAAAGGAATGAAGGAATGTGAATTGAAAAACAACACATACAAACAAAAAGAAATAAATGTGTAAAAGTACATGTTTAACACTGCTTATTTCAAATAAAAGAAAATCAAACATTCATTGTCATTGGACTAGATTGCTTATATATACATGTCATATATATATATATATATTAATTTGATTTAACATTGAACCTATTAATGCTTGTATGATAAAAAAAAATTGCCTAATTTTTGTCTATTTTAAATTTAGTATTGACATAAATTGTAATATTGTCATTAATTGTATTCACTGGATTGAAATATTTCTATCTATGGATAATTATGTGCGTTGTTGATAGGAAACATACTGTAACGACCCGCATTTTTCGGGTAATTATTTAATTTATTTTATTATTTAAAATACTGGGTTTGATTTAAATATTTGAATTTATTGATTTTCTTTTGAATAAATTATTTAAATAAATAATAAAATAATATTTTAAACTTCCAAACTGTTGGAAAATAGTGCGTTGGCAAAATAGTGTGGACAGGCAGTTTGAAATGGTCTAATATTGGTCTATATTGAGTTATATCGACGATTTCGGCTAGTTGACGACGACGTAATATATTTAGTTTTTTAATTTAATTAAATAACGAGCTGCAGCGGCGCGGCAGTTCGCGTTTTGGCATTTTGAACTTCAAGAGATCGTACCGGGTCAAAATAAGTCGGATTTCCTCGAAACAAGAAACGTCGGGACCGGATTGACGATATTTTTGTAGTGGAAGAGAAAAATAGAGATTTCGTCGTTTAGATTGGAAGTTATGCCCAAATCAATTTGGCAGAAAAATAGCGGCGTAATCGTTTATCGACCGTAGCGGTTTATTTGAAATAACTACATACCGGATTCGAATTTGGACAAGGTTCTTTTGAGGCGTAGTTATATTTTAATTTTTGGAATTTTACTGTAATTTTTAATTAATTAAATATGCAACTTTTTATTTGGAGTATTTTGCGCCCTTCATCAGCGATTTTGGGATTTCACAATATAAGTCAATCTACCGATATTATTATATTTTCGGGACTGTGGCACCTCGCTGGACACAACTGTATCTTTACTTCTGTCTGTATCGGTCTATAAAAAAATGAATAAATAGAATTATACGGTACAATATAAACTTCGGAAAATAAATAACCGTATGAAATAACATCTAACCAAATCGTTACGTAATATATGCATATCTCTGAAAAATCTGTACATAAGCTGTGACGGACGCTTGACAATATATTTCTAAAATCTCATCTAAATCTCGGGCAACGTTCCTTCATATCTTCAGTAGATATGTTTCAGTAATTCAAGAGGTACGGCATACCATATAAAATAATAATATAAACAAAGCCTCCCTGCGTTTGCCTACCTCGGATATGATTTACCCTATATTCACCTAAGTCACGTTCAAATCATCGTAGCCTCATCAACATTTCATTTCAAAATTTAATGCATGACTGCGGAAATAAACAGCTACCAAAAGAAAACTGGAAACCTATCTGATGGTCCCTTTTCTTGCCTACCCTTAGTCTATACAAAGGCTCACATCAAAATGAAAATACAATGCTACAGACCCTACCTTTGTATTTTCTTTTCACACTAGTCTTTTCTGTTTTCTCCCTTTAAGTCATTTCTTCCCAACATGGCTACAGCGTTTTCCTGCACCTAAATCAAAAGCAAGGTACAATATATCTTTTTGTATTAAACCGTGTTCTCCAAGGAAAAGCTGCCGTGCATTCCAAGTTTAAGACCGTGACCACCAAGGAATTTGTATGTATAAATACATGGCAACATTTTCTTTATTTTTCAAAAAGGACTCAATACAGTGAAGAGAAATAACAATTCAAAAACCTTCTTCAAAAAAAAAAAAAAAAAAAAGAGTGAACAATAAAAAGAAAAAGAAGAAAGAACAAAAGGGGGGAAACGTTGGTCCAACATGCTGCATGCATGCAACGCAAGGAGGTAGGAGAGTTGGCGGGCACGGTGGAAGTGCAGGGTGGCTTGCTGTATGGATCAGTGCGTGTTCTGTTTGGATGGGAGCTGTGCATGGATGCAATGGACTTCGGTCCTCTTTAAAAAAAAAAGTGAATACATGTTTAACGTGAGGAGCTCGAACGGTGCCAGCATGGATCCAAGCGTTGGTCCTTAAGGGGAATGGGGACGTAAACAAGCTGGCACATAAATGAGGAGAGGGAGCGTGTTTTGAGATGAAGTGGAGAAAGGGCGAGATGTATTAGTGGTAATTTGCGGCTTACCATGATCCGTGCTTAATTAAGGTAATAATATTTAATTAATAATTTAAACCAAATTATATGTTCGTATAATTCACGGTAATTTTATAATAGCGATATCTTATTCGTTCGTTTGTAGAATTCAACGGAACAAGAGACGGTGAGGTCGCAGCGACGAAGGTTATATGTACATATTGATTTGGTTAACGCTGGAGCTGCCGGGAATTTCGTTTAATTTTAACATTCGTTTAAAATTAAATGAAATGGCGTGACGTTCATCAACCGAAATAAACTGTGAGTTAATTCTCACACTTTTCTGGACTACCATGATGTGATAAATCCATATACTGTCTGATTGGCTGCATTGGTTGCTTGTGATTGATTAACTGGTTGCTACTAGTTATATTATTGTCGTTAATTTATTATAACAAATATGTGATGCAGAGAAGGACAGGTTGGAGGGATCCAACCGGATTCCTCAAATATAGCATGTGTGTTGTTTATTCTATGATGTTTACACATGAACTGTTTGAACACCAAATTGACATTTTAAACCCTGTCTGAGTGATGATGGTTGAATGGTTGTTTTGATGCGGTCATTCTTTATCGACCGACAGTATAGATTAACCGGTTGGCAGTGATGGTCTAAATCTATTGATTTATGAAGTTATTTAGCTGATAAGCAAATTGACGGAGTTTAAATTTAATTTAAATAAATTAAAGAATTTCAAGTTACTTTATATGAGTCAAATAAAAACAATGTTTATAAATATACTTATATTCATTGTTTATAGTCGATAATAAGAATTCGATGAACTGTGTTCGAAACTAACCTACGGGTTAGTGAAAGAGAATAATTGTTTTTATAAAACAATTAGCTGATGTTTTAAATTAATTGAGTTATTTAATTAATTTAAGCAGAGGAAATAAACAGAAATCAGTTAGCAGCATAACTGATAGTTACAGTTGACAGAAATCAACTGTTTAAAATGTGAATTTAACGATGCAAATTATTTGAGTTAAGTTTGTATGATAAATAACTTTGTGAATTTTCAGTAAACTAAACGAAGGGTGTTAGTTAATCTTCGACAAACTATAATTGAAATTAACTATTGAATTGGTTATGTTTATTAAATTTACTTATCTTTGAATAAGCTTTTAAAAAAAAGAAGAAGAATTACACTATTTTTATTATTATAACAGAAGTCAACTATTCTTAGTGTAGTAAATGTTAGAGTTATGTAGTAATTAGAGCGATGACTTAATTGGAATTCAGTTAAGCGAGGATCAATTAGCAATTAAGTTTTGATTTAAGTATAATAAGGGTTTTGTAAGAGGATTTTAATCAGAATTTACAAACGAAGTTTGTGAAAATGGTTATGAGAAAGGTGGAGATTTTGACAAGATCTTACCAAGTAAAGATGGTGGCGACGATAAATGGGATGATTAGATAGACTTGTGGGAAAAGGATATTGGATAGTTGAATAACGTGAGAAAAAGGGATTTAAACGAAATTACGATATAGAATATGGTTTATCAAAATCATATTGAGTTCAAATGGCGATTAGGACTGGAGAGTTTACTCGATGAGGGAAAAGGAATTTACTGGAAAACTATGTTTTCAAATAAAGGGAAAAATGGTTTATAAAACTATGATAAATAAATATGGGGATAGTATATTGGGTTACTGTGATAATTTAAAATTTTTGGTTTTTAAATTACAAGCTTGTATTTATCTTGAGGTAAGAATGCTGTCGATCAAGGTCTGAGAGGTAATTAGGATACCCCAACTTGAACGGCTTCGCTATTATCGAGGGATGATATTTGTTTGTAATGGATGGAGAAGTGATCATCGAGTTGTTCGCGATAAATGGAATTTATCATAACCTTTTTAAATGGGATTTAATTATGCTAGTTTTGGTTAGTGGAAATATAATTACTTTTAAATATAACCAAAGCGAGTACTATCCAATTGGAATCCTTTTCTGAAACAAATAAAGTTATGGAATTAAATTAGTATAGAACAGGTTTGAAGTTAATTCAAATAATATGAACAAAGTATGGAAGAGGTTTTAACCAAATAGATGATTTTGAAAATAAGCGTACGCCTGAGGGCCGAATTAAGTGAAATAGTTAATCGTGGTAAGAAAGAGATTGGTAATTAAATATTGTTGTTAATTAAATGGAAATATAACGATATGCCATATGGTAAGGAAATGGAAAGTGGAATTTTAAAACTATAACGACGTTTCAAATCAGAGAAAAGTCGAAAAAGGGTTTTGAGTAAATTAAATGGTGTTTCGAGATAAAGAAAAGTAAAAGAGGATTTATGAAATATGGTAATATTTCCAAATAAAGGAAATAAAAGAGAAGTTGATAAAACGGTGTTGAGTAATATTTTCAAAGTAACGGAACCAAAGTGGTTTTGATAAGATTTAATTCATGCGATCGATTACGAGAATCGAGGAAATAGAGTCAATGAAATATAAGGACCGGAGCTGCCAATCTACCTAGATACACTGATGTGATTTGATAGTTAAACAACCGACTATCAAAATATGACCTTTTATCGATTGTTGGTACAGAAAGACCGGGATCGAATTTATATTCGAAACCATTCGCACTAGCAAATACGAACGTTGAAGATATTAGAAGATGGTCGGGATGGAGCATTGAAGACCGTCGATATTCATGAGCGGAAGAACTACTAGTTGGATTTCTAAGGGTCGCTCCCGAAGATATTCTGACTTGTGATTCTGTCGTGATTGAAATCCTCGGGTTGCAAGGACTTCTCGCTACTGATTTATAGGGTGATACCTGGGATGCGATAGGAGGGTGCCTTCGGTTCATCCTGATCCTGGATGACTTGTATGGATGGATGTCTGACAGAGTATTTCTAAAGAGGTCACATACATTGATTTCATCAATCGTACCAAGAGTGGAAGCAGAGAAGGAAACTTCTTTAGCTGACACGTAATGTATTATTGTAGACGTCAATTAGTGATTTCGATGGATCTGACAATGTGGCATTCGAAGTGAATCGGATGTGATGATAAAACGTAGCCTCAAGCCTCATCAACCGGGAAATGACAGAAATCGGGCAGGCAGCATGGCTATGTGGGTCGCTCCCATTAGGGTGTATAATCACCTATCTAGAGAAATTCCATTTGCTTCTTTAATTTATATTCGATGCTGTCCCTTTTCGGGAGACGGTGGTTTGAGCCCAACCGTCGGTGATATACATTCGATACACTCAAGCGAAATGAGTGGTCGGTCATGTGTGGGCCGGGTTGCAAGACGTTCTTGTTGAACCCAGTGTATTCGCCTCTAGAGATACACTATCGACAGGTGGTCCCATACCTTGTCATGGTTGGAATCCAATCTCCAATAAGCGCCTACGATTTTGATTTGTATACTATATATGTAGAGCGTGAGATGCAAGCGTTCTGCTAGATTATTATTTATTTGTGGTTTGATAGACATTATTATAATATCAGAGAAGATATTGTTTCAAAAATGTTTTGGGTTATAGTAAGGTAAAAACCGTCCGTGTTTATGTGTGGGCTGGTCTTACTATTATCTTTTTATTTTAGAAAGGATTTTCCAAAGTTAAACAAGTTGTGTGTTCTGTGAATTTATCACTGGTAGTATCCCAGACTGACCCGGTGAAATTTTTGTTTTAAATAAAATTCGCTCGGGTCAGACCGAGTATATTTCCAGGTCAGGTTTCGCTTGGAGTTTCAGGAGCTGAAGCAGAAGGCTTCACCACTAGTTATACAAAGTTATTCCCACTGTGTTTGATGTATGTTGTACTCTGATAAATGGTATGTATATATACAGTTTCTTTTATAAAGAGATTTGTTATATTATATTTATTCGTTTCGCTGTGAGATTCTGATGTGTTCTTCTTCTTTCTTCTATTCTAAATTTCTTTCTTCCTATTTCTCATCCTCTAACTTCTTTCTATTAACAGTTTGGGGTTCGATACTTGGATTTTGACAAGTAATACGGGATTAAGTATTGTTGTTAAAAATTCGAGCGTCAAATTTTACCGGGCCGTTACAGTTGGTATCAGAGCAATTGGTTTAGTGATAACCTTGGCTCTGTGGTGAACTCAATAAAGATGGGGTTAGCAGTACCCTAGATTGAGTTTGAATTTATATATGAGAGCGCGTATTTGTAATTTCTTATGAAATTGTTTTTATATAGTTTTGCCGGATTATATTTTTGTTTAAGTATATTTTCTCATATGATTATAAAATGGATTTGTTTGAATAACTTGAATAAGAATTTAAATTTGCATATTGAACTGAAACAGAGATTCTACTTGTGAAATCGAGTAAATGATAATTGGATGAAGATAAATCCAATATAACTTAATTAACGTGAAACCAAAGTAAAAGCAAACGAGAAATATTTATGTGAATCAAAATGGTTTGGTTGAATTGTATGCCTTGGTTGTTTGTTTGATATTGGATGGAGTATATAGAAATTACCAACTGTTGGTTGAAACCAATCTGAAATGATCAAGTAAAGGAATTAAACCAAGATTAATTTGAATGGATGTTTAAAATAAATGGATTGCTAAGTCCATCAGAGTTGAATAAAGTGATGTGGTTATTTCCAATTGTTGGAATTGGATGATGTGGGTGATATTTGGATCAAATTGACTTTGGTTTGAATATTAATGGATTTATTGGAGTTGAGAACAGGTACAAAAGTTAATCCAAGAAAAACTCTGGAGAAATTTGAATCTAGTTTGGTATGCTAGTCGAGTAAGCAAACATATATATCGCTAATCGCGTAATAGCGCTCGCAAAAAGGTATGCCTACGCAAAATATAAAACTTTGGTTTTATTTGGGTTTTGAGTTTGAATTTTGGATTTTTCCGACCCTGTTGGTCGATGTATAGATATTTTTGTGAACCTGCGATATTGCAGATGTCCCTTCGTACAGGGGAGACTCTACTGAAATTTTTCCAGAATTTAAGGTGTTAGAATATATTTTTAAATTTTTGGAAAATTATGTTATTTGAAATAATTTGGTTTTAAAACCCAGTTGGATTAGATTTGAAATTAGAAACAGAGTTTAATTAAATATATTTTTCGTAAAGATAACGAGTTTGACACCTTCTTCTACCTTAGCAATTTCGAGGACGAAATTATTTTAAGGGGGAAGGAATGTAACGACCCGCATTTTTCGGGTAATTATTTAATTTATTTTATTATTTAAAATATTGGGTTTGATTTAAATATTTGAATTTATTGATTTTCTTTTGAATAAATTATTTAAATAAATAATAAAATAATATTTTAAACTTCCAAACTGTTGGAAAATAGTGCGTTGGCAAAATAGTGTGGATAGGCAGTTTGAAATGGTCTAATATTGGTCTATATTGAGTTATATCGACGATTTCGGCTAGTTGACGACGACGTAATATATTTAGTTTTTTAATTTAATTAAATAACGAGCTGCAGCGGCGCGGCAGTTCGCGTTTTGGCATTTTGAACTTCAAGAGATCGTACCGGGTCAAAATAAGTCGGATTTCCTCGAAACAAGAAACGTCGGGACCGGATTGACGATATTTTTGTAGTGGAAGAGAAAAATAGAGATTTCGTCGTTTAGATTGGAAGTTATGCCCAAATCAATTTGGCAGAAAAATAGCGGCGTAATCGTTTATCGACCGTAGCGGTTTATTTGAAATAACTACATACCGGATTCGAATTTGGACAAGGTTCTTTTGAGGTGTAGTTATATTTTAATTTTTGGAATTTTACTGTAATTTTTAATTAATTAAATATGCAACTTTTTATTTGGAGTATTTTGCGCCCTTCATCAGCGATTTTGGGATTTCACAATATAAGTCAATCTACCGATATTATTATATTTTCAGGACTGTGGCACCTCGCTGGACACAACTGTATCTTTACTTCTGTCCGTATCGGTCTATAAATAAATGAATAAATAGAATTATACGGTACAATATAAACCTCGGAAAATAAATAACCGTATGAAATAACATCTAACCAAATCGTTATGTAATATATGCATATCTCTGAAAAATCTGTACATAAGCTGTGACGGACGCTTGACAATATATTTCTAAAATCTCATCTAAATCTCGGGCAACGTTCCATCATATCTTCAGTAGATATGTTTCAGTAATTCAAGAGGTACGGCTTACCATATAAAATAATAATATAAATAAAGCCTCCCTGCGTTTGCCTACCTCAGATATGATTTACCCTATATTCACCTAAGTCACGTTCAAATCATCATAGCCTCATCAACATTTCATTTCAAAATTTAATGCATGACTGCGGAAATAAACAGCTACCAAAAGAAAACTGGAAACCTATCTGATGGTCCCTTTTCTTGCCTATCCTTAGTCTATACAAAGGCTGACATCAAAATGAAAATACAATGCTACAGACCCTACCTTTGTATTTTCTTTTCACACTAGTCTTTTCTGTTTTCTCCCTTTAAGTCATTTCTTCCCAACATGGCTACAGCGTTTTCCTGCACCTAAATCAAAAGCAAGGTACAATATATCTTTTTGTATTAAACCGTGTTCTCCAAGGAAAAGCTGCCGTGCATTCCAAGTTTAAGACCGTGACCACCAAGGAATTTGTATGTATAAATACATGGCAACATTTTCTTTATTTTTCAAAAAGGACTCAATACAGTGAAGAGAAATAACAATTCAAAAACCTTCTTCAAATAAAAAAAAAAGAGCGAACAATAAAAAGAAAAAGAAGAAAGAACAAAAGGGGGGAAACGTTGGTCCAACATGCTGCATGCATGCAGCGCAAGGAGGTAGGAGAGTTGGCGGGCACGGTGGAAGTGCAGGGTGGCTTGCTGTATGGATCAGTGCGTGTTCTATTTGGATGGGAGCTGTGCATGGATGCAATGGACTTCGGTCCTCTTTAAAAAAAAAAAAAGTGAATACATGTTTAACGTGAGGAGCTCGAATGGTGCCAGCATGGATTCAAGCGTTGGTCCTTAAGGGGAATGGGGACGTAAACAAGCTGGCACATAAATGAGGAGAGGGAGCGTGTTTTGAGATGAAGTGGAGAAAGGGCGAGATGTATTAGTGGTAATTTGCGGCTTACCATGATCCGTGCTTAATTAAGGTAATAATATTTAATTAATAATTTAAACCAAATTATATGTTCGTATAATTCACGGTAATTTTATAATAGCGATATCTTATTCGTTCGTTTGTAGAATTCAACGGAACAAGAGACGGTGAGGTCGCAGCGACGAAGGTTATATGTACATATTGATTTGGTTAACGCTGGAGCTGCCGGGAATTTCGTTTAATTTTAACATTCGTTTAAAATTAAATGAAATGGCGTGACGTTCGTCAACCGAAATTAACTGTGAGTTAATTCTCACACTTTTCTGGACTACCATGATGTGATAAATCCATATACTGTCTGATTGGCTGCATTGGTTGCTTGTGATTGATTAACTGGTTGCTACTAGTTATATTATTGCCGTTAATTTATTATAACAAATATGTGATGCAGAGAAGGACAGGTTGGAGGGATCCAACCGGATTCCTCAAATATAGCATGTGTGTTGTTTATTCTATGATGTTTACACATGAACTGTTTGAACACCAAATTGACATTTTAAACGCTGTCTGAGTGATGATGTTTGAATGGTTGTTTTGATGCGGTCATTTTTTATCGACCTACAGTATAGATTAACCGGTTGGCAATGATGGTCTAAATCTATTGATTTATTATGTTATTTAGCTGATAAGCAAATTGACGGAGTTTAAATTTAATTTAAATAAATTAAAGAATTTCAAGTTACTTTATATGAGTCAAATAAAAACAATGTTTATAAATATACTTATATTCATTGTTTATAGTCGATAATAAGAATTCGATGAACTGTGGTCGAAACTAACCTACGGGTTAGTGAAAGAGAATTATTGTTTTTATAAAACAATTAGCTGATGTTTTAAATTAATTGAGTTATTTAATTAATTTAAGCAGAGGAAATAAACAAAAATCAGTTAGCAGCATAACTGATAGTTACAGTTGACAGAAATCAACTGTTTAAAATGTGAATTTAACGATGCGAATTATTTGAGTTAAGTTTGTATGATAAATAACTTTGTGAATATTCAGTAAACTAAACGAAGGGTGTTAGTTAATCTTCGACCAACTATAATTGAAATTAACTATTTAATTGGTTATGGTTATTAAATTTACTTATCTTTGAATAAGCTTTAAAAAAAAAATTACACTATTTTTCTTATTATAACAGAAGTCAACTATTCTTAGTGTAGTAAATGTTAGAGTTATGTAGTAATTAGAGCGATGACTTAATTGGAATTTAGTTAAGAGAGGATCAATTAGCAATTAAGTTTTGATTTAAGTATAATAAGGGTTTTGTAAGAGGATTTTAATCAGAATTTACAAACGAAGTTTGTGAAAATGGTTATGAGAAAGGTGGAGATTTTGACAAGATCTTACCAAGTAAAGATGGTGGCGACGATAAATGGGATGATTAGATAGACTTGTGGGAAAAGGATATTGGATAGTTGAATAACGTGAGAAAAAGGGATTTAAACGAAATTACGATATAGAATATGGTTTATCAAAATCATATTGAGTTCAAATGGCGATTAGGACTGGAGAGTTTACTCGATGAGGGAAAAGGAATTTACTGGAAAACTATGTTTTCAAATAAAGGGAAAAATGGTTTATAAAACTATGATAAACAAATATGGGGATAGTATATTGGATTACTGTGATAATTTAAAATTTTTGCTTTTTAAATTACAAGCTTGTATTTATCTTGAGGTAAGAATGCTGTCGATCAAGGTCTGAGAGGTAATTAAGATACCCCAACTTGAACGGCTTCGCTATTATCGAGGGATGATATTTGTTTGTAATGGATGGAGAAGTGATCATCGAGTTGTTCGCGAAAATGGAATTTATCATAACCTTTTTAAATGGGATTTAATTATGCTAGTTTTGGTTAGTGGAAATATAATTACTTTTAAATATAACCAAAGCGAGTACTATCCAATTGGAATCCTTTTCTGAAACAAATAAAGTTATGGAATTAAATTAGTATAGAACAGGTTTGAAGTTAATTCAAATAATATGAACAAAGTATGGAAGAGGTTTTAACCAAATAGATGATTTTGAAAATAAGCGTACGCCTGAGGGCCGAATTAAGTGAAATAGTTAATCGTGGTAAGAAAGAGATTGGTAATTAAATATTGTTGTTAATTAAATGGAAATATAACGATATGCCATATGGTAAGGAAATGGAAAGTGGAATTTTAAAACTATAACGACGTTTCAAATCAGAGAAAAGTCGAAAAAGGGTTTTGAGTAAATTAAATGGTGTTTCGAGATAAAGAAAAGTAAAAGAGGATTTATGAAATATGGTAATATTTCCAAATAAAGGAAATAAAAGAGAAGTTGATAAAACGGTGTTGAGTAATATTTTCAAAGTAACGGAACCAAAGTGGTTTTGATAAGATTTAATTCATGCGATCGATTACGAGAATCGAGGAAATAGAGTCAATGAAATATAAGGACGGGAGCTGCCAATCTACCTAGATACACTGATGTGATTTTATAGTTAAACAACCGACTATCAAAATATGACCCTTTATCGATTGTTGGTATGGAAAGACCGGGATCGAATTTATATTCGAAACCATTCCCACTAGCAAATACGAACGTTGAAGATATTAGAAGATGGTCGGGATGGAGCATTGAAGACCGTCGATCTTCATGAGCGGAAGAACTACTAGTTGGATTTCTAAGGGTCGCTCCTGAAGATATTCTGACTTGTGATTCTGTCGTGATTGAAATCCTCGGGTTGCAAGGACTTCTCGCTACTGATTTATAGGGTGATACCTGGGATGCGGTAGGAGGGTGCCTTCGGTTCATCCTGATCCTGGATGACTTGTATGGATGGATGTCTGACAGAGTATTTCCAAAGAGGTCACGTACATTGATTTCTTCAATCGTACCAAGAGTGGAAGCAGAGAAGGAAACATCTTTAGCTGACACGTAATGTATTGTTGTAGACGTCAATTAGTGATTTCGATGGATCTGACAATGTGGCATTCGAAGTGAATCGGATGTGATGATAAAACGTAGCCTCAAGCCTCATCAACCGGGAAATGACAGAAATCGGGCAGGCAGCATGGCTATGTGGGTCGCTCCCATTAGGGTGTATAATCACCTATCTAGAGAAATCCCATTTGCTTCTTTAATCTATATTCGATGTTGTCCCTTTTCGGGAGACAGTGGTTTGAGCCCAACCATCGGTGATATACATTCGATACACTCAAGCGAAATGAGTGGTCGGTCATGTGTGGGCGGGTTGCAAGACGTTCTTGTTGAACCCAGTGTATTCGCCTCTAGAGATACACTATCGGCAGGTGGTCCCATACCTTGTCATGGTTGGAATCCAATCTCCAATAAGCGCCTAAGATTTTGATTTGTATACTATATATGTAGAGCGTGAGATGCAAGCGTTCTGCTAGATTATTATTTATTTGTGGTTTGATAGACATTATTATAATATCAGAGAAGATATTGTTTCAAAAATGTTTTGGGTTATAGTAAGGTAAAAACCGTCCGTGTTTATGTGTGGGCTGGTCTTACTATTATCTTTTTATTTCAGAAAGGATTTTCCAAAGTTAAACAAGTTGTGTGTTCTGTGAATTTATCACTGATAGTATTCCAGGCTGACCCGGTGAAATTTTTGTTTTAAATCAAATGTGCTCGGGTCAGACCGAGTATATTTCCAGGTCAGGTTTCGCTTGGAGTTTCAGGAGCTGAAGCAGGAGGCTTCACCACTAGTTATACAAAGTTATTCCCGCTGTGTTTGATGTATGTTGTACTCTGATAAATGGTATGTATATATACAGTTTCTTTTATAAAGAGATTTGTTATATTATATTTATTCGTTCCGCTGTGAGATTCTGATGTGTTCTTCTTCTTTCTTCTATTCTAAATTTCTTTCTTCCTATTTCTCATCCTCTAACTTCTTTCTATTAACAGTTTGGGGTTCGATACTTGGATTTTTGACAAGTAATACGGGATTAATTATTGTTGTTAAAAATTCGAGCGTCAAATTTTCCCGGGCCGTTACACATACATTTATCTTAAGTAAAAAAAAGGGAATGTTCTAATAAATTAATTAATTTGAGTTTGGGACCATGAACTAAGGAAACACATGATTTTTAGCGTATGAATTTAGAATCCATATTTATCTTTATACTATGTAATATCAGTCACATTTTGTTTCTTTTATTTATTGTGTGTTAATAAAACTAATGAGAATAATTTGAATATATCAAGGCTAATGAATTTAATACTATGACATATATATTGTGAAATTTGACCGCTTTACCTTTTGAATTTATTAGTTGCTTCCCCATTTGCCATATTTCAAATTGCCTCTATATTTCCATTATTAATAATACAAATTTAAGTTTATGCTTCCATTTTCGGTATTTCATTTATCCTATATATTTATTTTATTTCCATCATTTCCTTCATTTAAGTCCATATATTTGTAACACCCCGTATTTTATGTAAACATAAGAGTTAAAAATCAAGGTATAATTAATTTTTAGGAGAAGAAATAAGGGAAACGGGTTGCGCCATTGTGTTCGTCTCGGAAAAATACGCGAAATAGAGTCCGAATTTGCGTAAATCGGAGTCCGTATGAAGAAGATATGGACGAACGAAGTTAGGCAGAAAAACCGGAAACAGGCCAGAATACACTGGCGCACTTGTGAAGTGCGCCAGTACAAAAATACACTGGCGCACCTGCCAAGTGCGCCCATACAAATCCAGCACCGAATTCTGGAGTGTTCTGAGGTGACGTGTCTTCTTTTGAGTGGCTGGATGATGTGTATTCGAGCTGTGCGATTCTGATGACTTCTGGACTGATCTGAAGGCTCTAAATCACCCTATCCTCCTATAAATACATCCCTAACCTAAACCTAAGTCTCTTACACAATTCTCTAGCCTCCATTGCTCTCTTCTTCTAATTAAAAATAAAAATGGCGTCGCTACTCTGCTAGAATCAAAACTAGAAGTCAATCAACATCATCCTAAATTCAAATTTGAGATAAAAGCTTCTGCAACAATTCTGTAACAACTAAAGTTCTTTCTTTAATCCAATCAAGGCAAGTACAGTTTTTTTCTGCTATAAACATTAATTATAATTCTGATATGCTTTTAAATCTGAATTTGAGATTGTATATCTGTCAGATCTGTTTTTCTGTGACTGTTCTGTATCCCTTTCTGCTTCCTTTCTGTTTCTATAGCCAGGCTACCACGAGCCTGTGCCTAATCTCATAAGAGATTAACGTATGAACGCAAATTTTGGGATAAATAATGAATGATGCGAAATTTGACGAGACTGAATTGAACATATGACTTTAGATCTGAGGCATAAAATATATTGACATATGACTTGGGATTGGATGCATGAATTTGACTGTAAACATATAATTTATATATGTTGTATGCATAGTGTACGTTGTAATCTAGATCTGTAACTAATTAGAGAAATGAACATATGTTATTTAGATCTGTAATTAATTAGAAAAATAAGCATATGTTATAAACTAGTTTTAGACCTATGCATATTCTGTGATAAAAGAAGAAGAGGAACCACTGTAAGATTACATATGATTTGAGACTTTGGACAAAATGCATATAAAAGTCAAGATCTGATTTTTAGAAGATATGATTTAAAGATTTAGATTGTTGGGTATAGTTTGCATAATGATTCATGACTTAAAAAGAAGAAGATATGGAAACTTAGGTGTAAAAGATTTACATTAATTAGGATATCTATTATTGTGATTACACCTAAATAGGGATTTTTGGATATATGGCATGCATTGAAATTAATGGTTATATTTGGTATAATTTATATGTGAATCTGCTGTAAAATGCTAGTTTAACAAAAGTTGGAACATATGTTATATGGCAAATTATGTCCATATTCTGCGCTTATGCAAACATGGAGTATATGTTGTGAATCATGACAATTATGTAGGCATATGAATTTAGGCCAATTTATGATTAGGCAAGGCATGTAAATAGAACCTTTAGAAATATTAAATTTGCTAAATCTGCTAATTTGCCAAGTTGCCTAAACTGCTAGCTTTGTTATATTGCCTAGACTGCTAATTAGATTGAAATGCCTAACCTGTTATATGCCAAAATCTGCTAAGTTGCTAAATCTGTTAAATCCGTTAAGTCATATAAAATCTGTTATCTGTTGTGTTGATATAATCATCCTGTTATTGATATAATCTGAATTGGCATATATATTGGGCGTGCGCATAAACGGTAAATGATTAATTAATTGGCCGCAAAGATAAACGTGACTAACTCGAGGTTAGAATGAGTTTGCGGCGTAATTCTGCCCGGAACCGCCCGGCACATCCAGTGGCCGCAAACAATAGGTTCTAATGTGAGAAGTTAGTCATAACCTGCTTAAGACACGAGGTTAGGTCTGGCTTGTGGCAGAAGTCTGCCCGGAACCGCCCGGCCCATCCAGCGGCCACAAGCTAGCGATCTAATGTGAGAGGTCTGGGCATTAATAATTAATTAATGCAAATCTAAGATAAGAATGACGTCTAAAACGTATTGGGGGAAAATAGGGTTAAACCAACTGGATTAATAGGTGTAGTAAACCCGTCCATGAATCTGTAGGCCCAATACAAAGTTAGACAAATCTGAAAAATCTGTACATCTGATCTGTTAGTCTGAAAACTTGTTAACTTAATCTGTGAACTAGTAAATCTGAATTCTGTATGTCTGAACTTGTAAACAAGTTAATCTGAGATCTGTTAGTCTGGGGACACAAGGTTAGGAGGGGAATTACTTGTGTCATCTGTTGTTTGGGACCCATATTAGTCAGTAACCCTTTCTGGTATCAAAACTTTGGCCCAACAGTAGGTAGGGTCCGGGCACGCTTACTGAACTAATTATAAGTGGTTCATTCTGATAATGGCGAGGGGTGTTGATGGTGCGTTCCAACCGGGTCATGTGCGTGCATGGATCCCGGTCTGCCTCTGAGGATGTAAGACGCCGTGACATCTGTAAATAGGTCTGTGCCAATTGGTTGTCACTTTAGGGAGTGATACACCCTACTGTGGGGCCGACACAGGAAATTTATGTATTAGGGAGCCGATCGCTTGGGGTAGGGTTTTAGGGTACACTTAGTTCTGTCTGTTTCTATTGGCACCATCTGTTTCTGTTGGGTGGCAACACCTGTCTGTTTCTGCGTGGTACCGTCTGATCGGGTGGTAAAGGCCCAATTACTAGTGTACACCTTATGCTACATTCTGCTTCTGTCTGTTTCTGATCGGGTGGTAAAGGCCCATTACTAGCGTGGAAATTATTCTGTACCTGTTTCTGTTTCAGTTTAGACATTAGGGTGACACCTAATTCTGTTATACTAGTATTAGTGCAGAGAAGTGTAAAACAATAGTTTATATCATTCTGTTTTTCTGTTATATCTGCTACACCTGTTACAGTTATCTCACATCCAGTTTTATGTTCATATCATATTATTATTATTTGTTCATATGCTGAAAGTCACTGGACTTGCCAGACTTTTTGTCTGACCCTTGTTGTTTCGCCTCCTTTCTTCCGTTTCCCCCCCAGGTTATCCAAGGAGGGAATACTTTAGCTTGATCCGGATTTCTCTTTGCTTGAAGTGCTTAAAGTATGGCTTGGCTCTGTATAGCTTCCGTTCCATGGGGATTATGATTTTAAACCATGCATTTTGAAGGCTTTTGTACAAGACTGATATTTTGTACTTGAATTCTGAAATTTGAAAGGATGTAACCATATAAATTTCTGTTTCCGCTGTAATAAAGTTAAAATTTTTCAAGTACTATTTTATCTGTCTTGTAAGTTTCTGTTCTGTTTACTAAAATGCTCCACCAAAGTTAAGGCATTCCCTTTGTGAGTGACCTTAACGGAGGTGGGGTGTTACAATATTCATGTGGTCCATCATGCCTAGTCAGCAAATTAAGCTTCATTTGTCACCTACTACATATGTAGAGATAAGTGAAAGATAAAATCAAATTTATATAACTAAATAAAATATATATACATATATGTAGTGTCTCCACTATATAATATCCAAAAACTTCTCTAAACCTATCCCTTTCCCCCTAAATGTACAGCCGCCACCATGCCAATCAATGGTTGAAAACGCTCTCCTTCTTCCCCTCAAATCTCTTTTAATCCATTCCTCCATTTCCAAAATTTCCGAAGGCAAATTAGATAGATCGTTCTATGATATATATCTTCAACGTTGATGATCATCTTTAGAGTGACAGCTTGTGAGATATCAATGCTTCATTTCGCCCTGTTTTCATGCAATTTGATGGAGGGTGGTGCGATGCTACAGGGAGCGTAATACAGAAAGAAGGAGGAAGAGATTTGTAATGTAATTAATTTAATTATTTAATTATTTAATTATGCAATTAAATGAAAAATGACCATAACTTCTTTGTATGACATCGAGATTCAGTGAAACGAATTGCATTAGAATCGTGGCGACGAGATCTCCATTTCAGAACTGATTTGAAGCGATTTGGAGTAAGTTAGAATTTTCAGCAAAAACTAAATCTGAATCGTCAAAATAAAAGCCAAGGTGAGATTTCTATATTTAATTATTAAAATTAAATTATTCCTTGCTATGTGAATTCTATATGTGTATGTTGTGAAATCCATATTGTTAATGGCTATGAAATTTGAATTGATTGTGGTTGTTATGTGTATATGTTGATGTGATGACATTTGTGTTGAAAACAAAATTGTTGAATCAATTATACCATTGGGTTGAGGTTTGATTTGCCAAATAAAATCGGTATTCTTGTCAAAACTAGAATTGACAAAATTAAAATTGTCATTTTATTGAAATCAAAAATGACAAATTTTTCATTGGAATTTAGTTGAAATCAAAAAGGGCAATGTTTTCATTGCTTCTTGATGAAAATAAAAGATTCATTTTTCAAGGTCAATTTTTGTTGAAAATAAAAAGATTTATTTTTCACCGTCATTTTGTTAAATTAGATTGATACACAAAATAGACATTTTTGTGTAATTAGAAATAATCAACTTTGTTGTAATGAGAATGGCACTCAAAATATACTTTTTATTAAAATAGAATGACATCAAAATATTTACTTTTGTGGTAATAGAATTGACACCCAAATTTTACATTTGTGTGAAATTAGAAGAGACACACAAATTTTTTTGAGAGATTTCTCAAAATTAAAATAATTAAATATACATATATGTATTTAAATTGATTATGATTGTGTCATTATTATACGCTATATGAAACACATATATGCGGTGCATAAAAATTTAGATTAACTGATTGATTGTGATGATGAATTGTGTTTGTGTTTGTATTGTTTATGATCCCATGCTGTGTTAGAATTGACGACAAATCATATATACCACTTTATATACATTTTGTTGTGTTAAAATTGACGACAAAGACAAATATATCACTTTTAACATTTTTGTTAATTATATTATAAAGCACAAGATTAACATTTTGTTAATTATATTATAAAGGATAAAATTTACATTTTTAGTAATTAGATTAAAAAGGACCAAAAATACATTTTTGTAAATTGAATTATATTGGACAAAAGTTAACACTTTTTGTTAATTTGATTTAACCGAAATCAACATTTTGATTTCATTAGAAGTGATTTAACCAAAATCAACATTTTGATTTCATTAGAAGTGATTAGACTAAAATCAACATTTTGTTCACATTAAAAGGAATTTTTACAAAATTATCATATCTTGTATATTAAAAGGAGTTTTCCAAAATTATTATATTTTTATATATATTAAAGAGAATAAATTAGAAATGTATACTTTTATATACCTTAAAATGAATGATCTGGAAAAGTATATTTTTATACATTTAAAAGAATTAAGAAAAAAAAAGATACCGTTTTGGTTAGAAATATTACATTAGAATAAAAAATACCATTTATGTTATAATAATGTCATGTCATGTGAATAAAAATACTTATTTTTATTCTGATATTAGGATTGTTAAACATGGCATTTAGTTAATCATGTTATGCTAATATAAACATGTCATTTTAGTTAAAAGTGTTGTGATAAATAAAAATGTCAATTACATAGGATTTGTGCATGATAAATAGAAATGTCGCTTTTTACCTTTAGAATTGACCTATTTATCAAACTATGATAGTGGGATTAAAATTGACATTTTTGTCAAATTATAGTAGTTGAATTAGAATTGACATATTTGTCAAATTATGATAGTTGGATTAAAGTTAACAATATTGTCAACATAAATTAGTTGCGACAAAAATTCACATGTTTATTAATATAAATTAGTAGCGTCAAAACTCGCATTTTTGTTTAAAGTAGATAAAAGGATAAAACAAAATAAACATTTTGTTAATAAGAAATAAGAAAAAGGATTATGTATTTACATTTTTCAATGTAAAAGAATAAGGATTAAGCATTTACATTTCTTATGTAAATACTTAAGATGAAATAATTGAAACATTTATTTACGTTTAGGTAAATAAATAAGGTAAAGTAATTTAGACATTCATTTACAAATAGGTAAATAAATGAGAAAAGAAAATAAAAGGGATAAAAACATTTATTCCATTTTTCTTAATATGAATTAGTATGATTAACCCGAGGTTGGATTAAGTTGTCATGTAAACCTGCCCGGACCCGCCCGGCTGTCCAGTAATCACAACAATACCTATCCAATGTGGGAGGTTAAAGCATATATAAACTATTTAGTGTAAATACAATAAAACATAGAAAAAGTAAGACATTTATTTACATTAGATAAATAAAAGATTAAATAAAATTATACTTTTATGTAATTAAAGAACACGTTTTTACATTGTAAATAAAATTACATTTCTATGTAATTAAGATTATAAGACTAAACTTGTGAATTAGAATTTATTTACATTTTCTTATGTAAAAAAAAAGGAATAAAAAGAACCAAAATGTGGATGGTAATTATTTACATTTTCTTATGTAAATAAAAATAATAAAAAGAAATGTTAGAAAAGAATTAACATAAGATATTCTTTTTATGTTAAAAAGAAATATTAGAAAAGAATTAAAGAAATACATTTATTTACATTTACTATGTAAATAGGATTGGCAAGGAAATTGAAACCATTTATTTACAAATAGCGTAAATAAATATGAATAAGAAATTAGATACATTTATTTACAATTAATGTAAATAAATATAGCAAAAGTAAAAGTAAAACATTTATTTACAAATAGTGTAAATAAATAAGATAAAAGAAAAGTAAAAACATTTATTTACAAATAGTGTAAATAAATAAGAAAAGGGAGAAGTAGAAAAACCATTTATTTACATTTGGGTAAAGAAATCAGAAAAGATAAATGAAAACATTTATTTATATCTAGGTAAATAAATAAATGGTAAGAAAGAATATTTATTAACATTTAGAGTAAATAAATCAAAAGATAGAAAAAGATTATTTAATTATTTATTTACATTTAGTGTAAATAAACCAAAGATAGAAAAAGAACATCGATTTATATTTGGTGTAAATAAAGCATGAATTAAAGTGAATTTAAAAAGCACATTTTATTTACATTTTAAATGTAAATAAAAATAGAGTAAAATAAAAGTGATATTTTTATCGTCATTTTAAATGCGATAAAAGAATAGACGTTAATAGTTGAAATCGCCAAACGATTTATATATATATATATAAATATAAATTATAAATTAAAACGGAACGCGCACGGCAGTTCGCGTATCGGCAATCGTAACTTTAACGGTTATACCGAGAGATCCGACCGCCGGATTTTCCCAAAACTGGAGCCGTTAGGACTGCTTTGGGAAGATCTTTCCAATGACATAAATTTCGCCAAAATCCAACGGTTAGATTTCAAGTTATGTGTAAATCAAATTTGGTTGAAAACAACGCCAGGGTCGCCCATTGACCCGAAGCGTCGTTAAATTAATTTAGGCTATTTTTATATAAATAAAAATAGCGATAGGACGTTATCAAATATTAATAACGATAGGAAATGTTTTCAAATTATTATATATATATATATGCGAGAATCATTTGAAAAGTCCGAGTTTAATCTCATTTCAAATGATTATACGACGTTCTAAGTCGAAGATTTAAAGACAGTGATTGAAGACCGACGATCTTCACATCGAATGGATGTGTTGCTACTGAGACCCATGAGAGGAGTAGCTACCTTGAAAGGGCTTCAGTGGTGGCCGTTCGGACGAAGTGTTGATTTGTACGGATTTGACTTTCGCTCAGACCCAGAGCATAAGTTTATAAATGGAATGTATGTCTGACGTTGTAGTCCTTTATACTACATTCGTTGATCTCTCTTAATATATATCTGTTTGGTGGTTAACACCCTTCTCTGAGACGTACGAGCTTAGGGGTTGTATATTGGTAGAAATCAATGGTATAGTATGGACTGACAATGTGGCATGCTAAGATGCATTGATCAAGGCTTTTGTTGAAAAGCAGGCCTTGTGGTTGATGATCAAAGCACGGCCTGTTTAGGCGTAGCTTTGTGTATAGCGTGACTTCGCGAGCCTCACACCCCGGTATGAGTCAAAAACGGGATACGGACTGCAGGGAGTGCACACGTTTCTTTCTAGCTAGAGTGATGTCAGGGACCTACCAGCGTTGACATTTTACTTATGTGGATGATGGATTTTGAGGCGCCTCGTGTTTTATAGGCCGTTGGTGGTCATATTATAGGTCCAAAGGGACCGGGAAGCGTGTGTTCAGGCATAACTAATCCACTGCCCATAGGCGGGGATCGACCCTGAAGATCCAAGGGTTCACTGCGGGGGATCCTGAGGCATTTGCAAGAGTGTCTTGAATCGGAGAGGAGCTTGCCCCTAGCCTCGACTCATGATGGAAATCCAATTTCCCAAAATGAAAAATTTAATAACTAAAGAAAAAATTCAAACCAATCTTAAACTTAAAATTAATGAGTTTTTGACTCCCGAATACCCAACTGGTTAATCAATTTCTTATAACGTACTCGATTTTTCTTTGACAAATCAACCTCTGATCAAAAAGATAGACCTTGGTTCTATTTCATCTCTTCAACAAGTTTAGTAATATTTTGGGGTCATATCTAGTATTCAGAGTTTGCCTCGATTTGGTACCGCTCTCGCGGCCCGCACCGAAACAGTGCTTTACCCCTAGATGTCCAGTCAACTGCTGCGCCTCAACGCATTTCGGGGAGAACCAGCTAGCTCTGGGTTCGAGTGGCATTTCACCCCTAACCACAACTCATCCGCTGATTCTTCAACGAACTTATAATCTGATGATCGAGTCGATTCCATGATTATAAGTTCATAACCCCAGCCCATTTTGGGCGGAACAGATCTACTAATTCTTTTATTCCAGTTAGTAAGAGGGATCTTGAACTAAGAAATAGGCCTAGAAGCTAAAAGAGTGTATCCTGAGCAGTGATTCATACACAGCATCTCTTTCCTTTATCAGGGGTTCCACCAATTGATACCTTTCCACAAATAATTGAAATTCCATTTCTTGATCTCTATCTTCAATTTTTGGAAACTTATGAAATTCTTCCGTTAAACCCTGATTAATGAACCTACAAAATCCCTCAAATTGTATCTGACTAAATCCAGGTATTGTGGACATTCCCTCATTTCCATTCCGAAGAACATAGTAAAATAAGAAATTGAAAGATTTCGTTGAAATTGTTCGTTTGGAAATTTCCCGAAAAGCTAATTATAGGTTCTTCTTTCCATCGGAACAATAAGGCCGTTATGCTCATTACTAAACTTGTTGAAGAGATGAAATAGAACCAAGGTCTATCTTTTTGATCAGAGGTTGAATCGATCATCAGAAGAAGAATTAGGCCAAAAATTAGGATACATTCTGGGAAAATGAAACTTCCATTGAAGAGAAGAGGGTAACTCCCCAGGAATTTCAATTGCACTTATATCCATCACTGTAGGAATTGGGTTCAAGCTTTCCAAGCAATACGTGGAGTAACTCCCGATATAGCAGTAAAAGCAAGACGTGTAGGCGGGTCGACTCATCAAGTTCCTATTGAAATAGGATCTACACAAGGAAAAGCACTCGCCATTCGTTGGTTATTAGGGGCATCCCGAAAACGCCCGGGTCGAAATATGGCTTTCAAATTAAGTTCCGAATTAGTAGATGCTGCCAAAGGGAGTGGCGATGCCATACGCAAAAAGGAAGAGACTCATAGAATGGCAGAGGCAAATAGAGCTAAAGCACGCCCTGCTCGTTCTGCTCGCAGCAATCCGATGAATTCTCCAGGCGAAAAAACATTAGACATTACGTCTTCTGAAACTAACACTTTTGATGTACGTAAGCGAAACAGAGGATATCTCGATCGGAGGAGAAAATGGGGAAATTCGCTCTAAGCGTTCCAGTCGGTGGAGCTACTCTCGGACGAATTTTCAATGTTCTTGGAGAGCCCGTTGATAATTTATTTATACCGGGAAGTTCAAAATTAGACCAACGAAATTCCGTCTGCTAGAATAAAAAAGCGCTTCCGAATTGATCTTTTCAATTAAAATTTTAATTTATCTTTATTCGGTAATAACTTAATCCTTAAATAAAATACTCGTCCCAGGCGGATACTTGACATGTACCCCCTCTTCCAGGCCCATCGCAAGGGAAACGAAAACCGAGATTTGCTTTATCGGGTATCAAACGGGAACTGCGAGCAAATAGAACACCTTTCAGTAGTATCAATACAGTTACATGAATCGTAAATGCATGAATGTGATGGACCAAAAAATCTGCAGTTCCTAACGGAATAGGTAACAAAGCTACTTTGCCACCTACTGCCACTAACTCACCACCCCCCAAGTTACGACTCATCAAGTTCCTATTGAAATAGGATCTACACAAGGAAAAGCACTCGCCATTCGTTGGTTATTAGGGGCATCCCGAAAACGCCCGGGTCGAAATATGGCTTTCAAATTAAGTTCCGAATTAGTAGATGCTGCCAAAGGGAGTGGCGATGCCATACGCAAAAAGGAAGAGACTCATAGAATGGCCAAATTTACTATTTTTTATATAAGATATATTTTTTTAACGAAAATCAATTTTTTTTCTATTTTCTAAAAAAGGGGGGCGGTCCTTAAATGTAAATTTTTACATTTTTTTTATCTGTTTTTAATTTAATCCAATCCTATTTTGTTTAATTGATCATCTAATCTTTCCTTTATATTTCTTTTGAATTCAAAATTCAATGTTTTTACGTAGTTGTATAGTTCAATTCCATTTTTTCCGAGCTCCCGAAAAGGACATTAGATGAACTGGATTAGATGGATCAGTCATCCGAAAATTAGGATTCATTTCTTGTCTCAAATATTCACTTGTAGCATACCATATCTCAATGGATTGACGTAATTTTTCTACCGCGTGTACATTCCCATAATGATGGTGTTTCTCCAAAATAAAACTTTGTTGTTCAGCATCTTGGACTAACCATCCCTTAGACGGTATTGTTAAAAGATCATCAATCCCTAATTCAAATCCTGGATCTTCGAATTGAGAGAGATATTGAGTGAGATCAAGAATTCTCACTATTTCTTAGATTCATGGATCAAATTCGATTCAGTGGGATCTTTCACTCACATTTTTACCAAGGATGATGAAAATGTGAACTCCCAGCCTTTTATGCGTTGGAGAGACCGTTTCTTATTTTGTGCTGAAGCTATTTATAAAGCGCAAGCTGAAACAGGTGAAATCAAAGGGCATTACTTGAATGCAACTGCGGGTACATGTGAAGAAATGATCAAAAGGGCTGTATTTGCCAGAGAATTGGGCGAAAAGGCGAAGAAATAGATTTATCATTCCATTACAATTACAATATAATCCAGAAGGAGAGAAAGAACTAATACCCTCTTTTGGTATTTCGATTGAAATACCCACAAATGGTATTTTACATAGAAATAGTATTCTTGCTTATTTTGACGATCCACAATATAGAATAAACAGTTCGGGAATTACTAAATATGGGACCATAGAGATGGATTCAATCGTAAAAAAAGAAGATTTGATTGAGTATCGAGGAGTAAATGAAGAACTTGTTATTCTGAATTCTTGGATTCAGGAATTCTTCTATAACTTAAGTGACACAATAAAAGCTTTTTCTATTCTTTTAGTTACTGATTTATGGATTGGATTTCACGTTGATTCCTTAGTTATAAGATCAGCTAAGCCGTATTTGGCTACTCCAGGAGCGACTGTTTACGGACATTATGGAGAAACCCTTTCTGAAGGAGATACATTAGTTACATTTATATATGAAAAACCACATATGTGATCGTTTGACTTTTTATTATATTAATTCTTGCCGGCAAAGCCCAGACAAAGACAAAGAAAGATAGCAACCAGTAGGCACAGGCTGGACTAGCGCCAGCGGAAGAAGAATGGAAAGAGCAAGAGTGGCTACTACGAATTTCGGCAGGATCGGCGAATGCAAAGAAAGTTCTAAAAAAGAAAAAAGAAAAGTAAATCCATTTCTTTAAATCTAATTAAAATCTTAAACAGATAATTCGGGATGTTCTATTAAATTATGGAAAAAATTCTTCTCGAACAAATAAACTCTAAATCTAAAAAGAATGGCCCTATGGATTTCCCAATTCCAGAGTCAAATCAGTTATTAAAAAAATATAAACTATTCCAATAACTCGAAAAAGTAATAAATTTCTCTATATTTATAATATATATTTTTCAAATTTCTTCGCAGGAAACTATAGAATGAAGTTGTGCTAGTTACTGTAATGATTATTTACAATATTTTGGCATAATAATATTCCAAATATTCATGTTCACACGTGCTACAATGGGCGGGACAAAGGGTCGCGATCCCGCGAGGGTGAGCTAACTCCAAAAACCCGTCCTCAGTTCGGATTGCAGGCTGCAACTCGCCTGCATGAAGCCGGAATCGCTAGTAATCGTCGGTCAGCCATACGGCGGTGAATTCGTTCCCGGGCCTTGTACACACCGCCCGTCACACTACGGGAGCTGGCCATGCCCGAAGTCGTTACCTTAACCACAAGGAGGGGGATGCCGAAGGCGGGGCTAGTGACTGGAGTGAAGTCGTGATCTTATAACTAAGGAATCAACATGAACAATTAAAATTTGACCAGATTTTTTTATATGTGTCCCATATTTAACTAGACATAGATTTTCACAAATAAATTGTCCAATGCTAATTATTGTGGCTGTTTCTTCACAATAATTGTGATGTAAAAAACACCATTTTACTGAAAAAATTTGACGAAAACAGGACGAAGGCCTTGAAAAGTATAAAGAATGATATCAAATAAGTTTATCATTCATTCATTGAATGATAAATGACTACAAGCGAAGGAGATACGCGATTTAAAAAACAGAAGATCCAATATTTCACAATTGTATCTAGAATAACTGGAAAAGTGGAAACAAGACCAGATATAATTTGCTCATTATGAGCCAATCCAAAATCATTGTAGATCGAATCAGAGTCGGCGCGAATTCTCCCAATTTGTGACCTACCATACGATCTGTTATATAAATAGGTAAATGTTCCTTTCCATTATGAATAGCGATTGTATGGCCAATCATTTTGGGTATAATGGTAGATGTCTCATATTTGACTCTTGTAGCGGAGCGATAGAGATTCCATTTAACTTAGGTTAATCTAGGCCATAGGCAGACCTAAGTCAAGGTAACCCCTCTTTGAAACACTTTGGTATTATTCCTAGATCAGAATACAAATCATGAATCAAGATCTAATTCTAGGTTATATTTCGGGGAAGGTCCGACGCAGTTTGATACAAACACTGCCGGGGGATAGAATCAAAATAGAAATAAGGCTATTAGGGGACGTATAATTTATAGACTTCGGAACAAAGATTCGAACGATTCGATAGATTCTTTTTGAAAAAATCCCTTTCATCAAAGATACAATTTGAAGAAAAAAAACAAGAAACTTATTTTCTTCCAAGGAATAGATTCAAAATTAAAGTAAGGAGTAAGAAATATGAAAAAAGGATCTCGGACAACTCACCAAAGCACGAAAGCCAGGATTTTTCAGAAAATGGATTCCTATTTGAAAAGTGCATAACCGCATGGATAAGCTCACACTAACCCGTCAATTTTGGATCCAATTCGATATTTTCCTTGGGAGGTATCGGGAAGGAATTGGAATGTAATAATATCGATTCATACAGAAGAAAAGGTTCTCTATTGATTCAAACCAAACGCTGTACCTATGTGATAGAGGAAGAGGAAGAAACCGAAGATTTCACATAGTACTTTTTTTTGATCGAAAAATCGGCTCTGCAATGGAATTTCCTTTTCCCCTTTCTATTTTATCGAAGAAGAAAAAAAGAATCCATCCGATCTAGATTGTTGAATGATCCATTTACCACCCTTCCTTTCATTCATATTGGAATAGGACTAACAAAGAACAGAGTTCTTTTTGTATCACTTGACTCGCCCTTTTTTGATTGATTTCTTTTTCTTAATTTTTTTCTTTGTTTTAAGTTTCCGATAAGATACTTATTAAGTTGGGTCCTAGGTCTTGTAGAAATTGCAAAACAGTTCCCCTGTTCCAACACTTCCTAAAAAGTAAAAATTCCACTAGAAGCATTGAACGATTTTTTACCTCATTGATTGTTGACTGGTGGCATTGCACTCACTCTTCGTTGACAACTCAGCGAATGAGCCTATGTACGTATGGCCAAGTACGCTCGTTAGGCAAAATAGATAGGGGAAATTCAGTTTCTGATAATTGAACACCATTATAAGTACATTTAACATGCATTTCTTCATTCCATTCCTTCCAATCCTCATACCATTCGGGGAATTGAAACAATAGCATACGACTAATATTTTTAGCTATTATTAATACGGGAAATATAACATATTTGCGCGGGTGCTTCCCTCTAAGGCGGAACGCTCCCGTACCGATGCATTTTGACATCCCACAGCTTCGGCAGATCGCTTAGCCCTGTTCATCTTCGGCGCAAGAGCGCTCGATCAGTGAGCTATTACGCACTCTTTCAAGGGTGGCTGCTTCTAGGCAAACCTCCTGACTGTCTCTGCACCCCTACCTCCTTTATCACTGAGCACGGGGAGACCTAGGATGTAGAAGATCATACATGAGTGATTCGGCAGATTTGGATTCCTATATATCCACTCATGTGGTACTTCATCATACGATTCATATAAGATAAAGATCCATCTGTCTAGATATCATCATATACATCTAGAAAGCCGTATGCTTTGGAAGAAGCTTGTACAGTTTGGGAAGGGGTTTTTAAAAGAAGAATCTACTTCAACCGATATGCCCTTAGGCACGTTACGACCTTGCGATTTTGATTGTAGAACTAGTATTGGCGACATGATATATGGTACTCATGCCGTCTAGGATTGATACTTATGATTGAAATGTTTTTATTTAAAACATATACACACTAATAATAATATCAAACCCGATTTTTTTTACGTACCAAGCATCTTTTGACCATTATAAGGTAAAACCCTATCCTCTGGTGTGCGTTGCATTGTGTGATGGGACTTGGGTCTTATAATGGTTTCATTTTTCCAAAAAGACATTGCGTTATTTCTCGATTTACTTTAAGTTATGCATTGGCAATCCATAGGAGTAAACCCGTTCTGATTTAGCGGCGTGGTCCTGTGATTAGCCTTCTTATTAATTAAATTAGTTTAGAATTCTCACACCAGTCCCATGACTGACTCGTAGTTTGTTTCACTTTGCAAACTCGGGTTCCCTCTTTTCCACATGGGCAGTCGAGTAGCTTTTTGCAGATATCTCTCTCTTTAGCAGGATCCTGGATCGAAGCCTAAAGCTGTGTCCAGAGCTTAGTAGTCTACCGCTGTTTACTGTATTTTATTTAATGTACTAAATCTTTTATAATTTATCTTCCGCTGTAATTTTATTTCAATGTACTTTGATATATTCTATACTCTGATGTAACATTATTGTAATGTAATAAAAGTCTGCTGTTATTTGTTCTGATGTATTGTATTCCCAAAGTTAAAGTATTCGAAGATTTCCAATCTTTGGGTCAGACCTGTGTGGTTTATGGTCGATTTAAAGAGCGGGAATTTCCGGGTCTTTACAAGTTTAGTTTTCATGTTTGTATTGAAGTTTTAGTTGGTAAACGCGTTATCCTTATTCACCAATACCAGGGGCTGTTTGAACTGAAGAAAGAAAAAGAAAAGGGAAGTCTCGACAATGGTGTGACTGTGTACATGAGGGGTTGTATATTATGGTACGGGTTTCATCTTAAGGTGGAGTTGGATTGTGAGTTTTAGTGTGTACTGGGTGGTAGTGCCTTGCATTGCGTGAGAAGTTGGAGATACATTGAACATGAACAGTTCTTTGATGAAGGGGTATCTGCATGATCAAGTGTAGCGTGTGAATGGCATGTCGAAATGGATACGTGCGTGTTATGTACAGAAAGTGTGTTTCGGCAATGGGACGTGAAGGTGAGTAAAATCACTAACTCTGATCTATTTTTAAAATATTATAATTATATTTTTATGTTGTTTGAATGCTGTGAGATGGTCGATTAAGTAGATTACCAGTAAATAGGTTGAATATTATATATCGCTGCATATGTACACATCGCCGGTTGGATATTGATTCCGTCGATTATAAATATCCCCTAGTATGGAATCTGTAACGAACCGGAATTTTCGACTCCGAAAATCAACATCAAACTACCATGTTGACCATTCAGACATCGAACATTCCAGATCATTAATAGAAAGAATTTAGAGGGTGAGATAAGAGAGAAAGAAATATTAGAATAGAAGAAGAAGAAGAACACCACAACACAGAGTCTCACATCGCAGCGGAACAAAATATAATACAGAAGTAAATCTTTATTGAAAGCTTTAAAATACTTACAGTATCAGAGTACATCATACCATGGGACAGTTATAATAGCCTGTTCCCATATACAACACACAGCGGAATAGTAGTAATATCATACGTCTGGACTCTTCCAGCTCGTCTCTTCATAGCAGTCGATAACCTGAACCTGTACACTCCGGGCTAACCCGAGCATTTACAAAACACCGGGTCAGTCTGGTGAACCAGAGTGAGATAAACTCGCACAGTAATAAGGGTAAATCATCCAATCATGATTTTAGAGTTCAAAATCCTTTCAAAAGAAAAGGATAATCGTAAGACCAAATCCACACATAAACACGGACGGTTTTTACCTTACGATAACCCAAAAACAGCTTTGAAATCGATATCTTGTCTGATATTATAATAATGTCTAAATACAAGTAAATATCAATCTAGTGGAACGCTTGCATCTCACGCTCCACATATATAGTATACAATCAAACCCGCAGGCGCTTATTGGATATTGGATTCCGACTTGACAAGGTATGGGTCCACCTTCCGATAGTGTATCTCTAGAGACGAATACACTGGGTTCAACAAGAACTTCTTGCAACCCGGCCCACACATGACCGACCCCTCATTTCGCTTGAGAGTATCGAATGTATATCACCGACGGTTGGGATCAGCAACCGTCTCCCGAAAAGGGACAGCATCGAAACATAGATTTAAGAAACAAATAGGGCTTCCTCTAGATAGGTGATTCTACACCCTAATGGGAGCGACCCACATAGCCATGCTGCCTGCCCGATTTTTGTCATTACCCGGTTGATGAGGCTTGAGGCCAGAATTAACTCTTGAACATCTGGTCGTCATTTACTCTGAATGCCACATCGTCAGATCCGTCAGATATCACTAATTGACATCCACAAAAATACTCTAGCTGAAAGCTAGAGAATGGCAAATTCCCTGCCAACAACTATCGTACGTTTGAAGAAATCAACGTACGTGATCCTTTGGAAATACTCTGTCAGACATCCGTCCATATACGTTATCCAGGAACAGGATGAACCGAAGGCACTCTCCTACCGCATCCAATATAGGAATCACCCCATGGATCAGTAGCGAGAAGTCCTTGCAACCCGTTGATTCCAACTACGACAGAATCACAACTTATCTCTACTTGCCAGGCAGAGAAAATTAGTGGTTCTTCCGTTCATGAAGATCCACGGTCTTCAATGCTCCATCTCGATTATCTTCTGATATCTTCACGTATTTGTTGGTCGGAATGGTTTTCGAATATAAATTCGATCCCGGTCATTCCATACCAACAATCGTATTGGACAGATTTGATAGTCGGTGTTTTAACTATCAAAATATACAGTGTTTCAAACATGACACTCCAATGAGTCCACTGGTTCAGTATTTTGCATCATTTGGCCTTTAACAACTGATTTACTTTTGTTAAATTAAAAACTTCTAATTTCTTTAAATATTCAAAAATACGATATTTGAATAACTCTAATTCGGTTAACTAACATTCGACTTACTCCATTCGCTCGACTCTAGATCGCAGCGATCACAATGGTTACGCCTGATTCCCTCAGGAAACATCCGACCGCCGTAGGCTATCTGCAGCCCTGCGAATTTCGCTAGCAGTCGTATGAAATGGCACTCATTTGAAAAAAAAACTATGTTGACTAATTCAATCTCGAATAACTATATTTTTATATACAAATGTTCTCAGAATCATTACGTTATAATACTTTAGTAGAATAACTTATAACCATATATGATTTTCACTCAATTCCCCTTTCAAAACATTCGTTGTATTATCATGAACCTCTTTTTCGATCGCCAACTAACATCATCTTCGAATAATCCCGATGTTGTTCAAGTTGGGGTATTTTAATTACCTCTTAGACCTTGATCAAACAACGTTCTTATCCTCAGATGAATATAAGTTGTAATCACAAAATCAATATTCCCATTTCAGTCTCGAAATACATTCCATTATAACTTGGGTTTAGTTATACAACCCTATAACCCACCTCTTTAACCAGATTCATTTATTTCCAATCTTCTTTCACATTTGTTCGACCATTTCCCACTTTTTGAAATCTTATTTCAAATTTCCCTTTTTACTTGATCTCATTTCAAATAACGTTAATTCAATATTAACGATTTACACTTTGACACTCATTTATAAATTCTGGTTTATCTTAAACCCTTTTCAAAACCCTATCTACATTTAGACGATATTTAATCCAAAATCACATTAATTCGATAATCAATTCAAATTCAAAAGGGTCGATTTAATTCACTCAACTTGATTATCTCGTTAGCCCATTCCAAATAAAATTTCACTTTAAATTAATTAATTAAATAATTAATTTAAATAAATCCCATTAATTGTTTTCTTAACAAACGATTATCAAAGTTAAACCATTCGATTCATTTCTTATCTTCATACTTGAAAGTCTGATTAACATCAGCGTATACTTTATAAAATAACCCAACCATAAATCAAAGTTTAAATAAATTATTTAATTCCCCTTTTTACACTTTATTCAGAATAATATTTCAAAATCTAACTCTAGTTATAAAATAAATTTTATAACCTCAACTCTATCGATTCACTTGACGGTGAATCAACATTTATAAACCGATTTATTCTATAGGCCATATTCTGCCAAACACTTAACCAATACCGCCCATTGGTTCAACCCAAACAGATGTTGAATATTCAATTAATAATCAACCATCAAATCAATCACACAAACAGATCAGTTCATATATGATAATATGAAAATAAATAATACATTTGAGGGATCCGGTTGGGTCCCTCCAACCTGTTCTTCCCTGTATTCAAATGGTTATCTCAAATCAGACTATTCAGTTTTGTTTAACTGATAAATTAAATAACGACCATTTAACATCAACCACAAGCAATTCAAACAATTCAACCATTTAAAACACGTTTATAAATAAACGTGACCAACCAAGGTGAGTCACCTTTATTGGAATCAATCGTTAAAAATAACGATTTGGTATTTCACTGAAATTAAACACAGTTTAATTTCATCAGTTAAATCAATAGTTAAATAGATAACTAGCAAAACAGTCAACCATTGGCAAGCAGAGCACACAAAATAAAAACACCCAATTTATATAAAGTATAAAAAGGGTAACTGAGTGAGTTTAACTCACCTTGAGTTGCGTTGTTACAATAACAACTGATTTGATTAAATTAAACTCGCGTTTAATTTAACTGGGATTTCCAGCTGCATCCTACTACGTTTGTTTCTGTTCCAGAATGTACTGGTCCTTGATATGATTCCAACGCAACTTTAGTCATCCCATTCTGTCAAAATACGGATGAGTTATTAACAATCTAGTCTAACATAGTTTAATTTACTTATTTATTGCTTAACTAAGTTTTAACTTCGCTAATTATTTGTTCAAATTTTTTTTTTACTAACTATACAACTGATTTTTGTTAAACCTTAAAGGCAGATTCCTCTGGTTAAAATGAGATAACAGGTCGATCTTGGTTTAAACAAAAAGAACGAGTTCAGACATTTCGTTATTCCTTGCCACTCTATTCTGTCCTATGTTCTATTAATCTTAAATGAATACAGTTAATTAGCCTAATTAGAATACCTATTATCCTCACTGCTCCGTTCAAACGTATGGCCAATCCATGCTTCGTTACTGTCCAAGAGCATATCAGAACGTTATATCCTTACTTAAATTAATAATATTTACTTTATGGTTAAAGGTTTTAAACCACATACCTCATCAGAGTTTCGTTCCTACTTTGCATACCTTTGTCCCAACTGACGTGCTTCATTCGTTTGAAGCTTTCCTGGTCCAAATCTTATGGACCTCACGCCTTTCTTTTCTGTCCAGGAAACTCATCCCACGCTTCCTCTTGGTAACCACTTTTCATGATTCCATCCTCTAACACCTATACACCCTCATCGCATTACACACTGAAGCTGTTGCCCCTTTCAAATACACGGCACCACCATCCATACTGTTCTTATTTCTTCCGCCCAGTCCCCTGTTACACAGCATCACCGAAAAACATTCCCATCGTCAAGCAAAGAACTCACGCCTGCCACACTTGATCTTCGCGTTTCCTGTCCCAAACGATACCCCTGTGATTTTATATTTTTTTTTTCTTCGAAACAAACAAGGCTGACTCCTTTTTCTTCAGCAACGTATGTTGCCAACGCAAGTCCATTCCTTTACCCCATCGCAAGACTTCCTCCTCCCTTGAACTGCCTGTAGTTTCCACGTCCCTTTTTGCTGCATGGAACCCCAACCCCACGCCCCTTTGTTTTTAATTTAAACTGGAAGTTTTCTTTTTTTTTTTTTTTTTTAGGAGCTATTTTCTGTTTTGAACAAACGAAGAAAACTGGGTTGGAGCGAAAGGACTAAAGAGCGGTATATATAGGCGATGAACTCCTTGCTACCCAAGGTTCCTAGATTGTTTGGTCTGTAACTCTACTTCAAGGCATGTGCAATCTGCACATTGATTGGAATATATAGGAAGAGAAGGAGTAGAATAGATGGACGTGATTCATCTTTTCCATTTCATAGCTGTGTCTCTTTTTTTCATAGCTGGTCTGATGTCGATCTTTTGCTTCCTCTAGGCTGTGTATGATATAAAGGGGACACAACATTTAGGCCTGTGGAAAGAAAGCGTAGGTCTGCTGCAAATCTAAAGTAAATATGTCCATGCAAGTGTGGAAAGAAAATAGGCATACGGACCAATATAGGCTGCACGCCTTAGGCTATTGATTTGATAAGATTTTTTTCTTCACTTGAAAGTAAAGTTATAGTAGGCTGTAGGGTAGGTTCAGGTGAGTATTTATTATTTCATTTCCATCGAAACTTAGCGGTGAAGTATCACAATCGACTTCTGTTTACTGATAAAAAGACTAATCTTAGTGTAAAAAGGTATTCAGAACCCAATGGGACAAGTTTCGTCGAAATCCGAGGTCGTTTGGAAAAATTTCCTTTATAAAACCAGAAATGAACACGCGTTTAATTTTTTCACGATCACCAGCTAAATCAAATCAATCTGAAACCTTGATATCTTGCAATAACTTTTCGATACGAACCCAACGGCACTAGTTTCGTCGCATTCTGAGACTGTTTGCCCGATAGGCTGTTTTTACCCCGAACCGCAATACCCCTTTTAACGCCAAATTTCTCGATCTCTAAAAATAACAAACTATATACTTATCTTGACCATAATCGACGCTACGAACTCAACGGAACTGGTTTCGTCGAAAACTGAGTCCGTTTGCAAAACGGTTATTTTAAAGGCCTATAATTTAATAACGATTTTCCATAGCGACTATTTCAAAATTTGATTTGGCCATAACTATCAAATTATAACACGAAATCTGGAATTTTCTCTTTCATATGAAAGCTATTGCCAATACGGTTCCAACGTGTCTTGTTTTACAGAAATCCGACTTAAATCGAATTCTGTATTCTCAGTTGAAGTTCAAAACCAAATATTACGAACTGCACGCCATTTCCAAGCTCGAATTATATTAATTATAAATTATAACGTTCAACTTCGTTTCAATAACGAATTAAATATTAAATTCCATTAATATTCCTGATATAATATTTAAAATAAATTAAATTAAATATTTAACGGGCAAAAATACGGGTCGTTACAGAATCAGTGATAATTGTTTGACTAACATCTGTGGATGTGGAAAACCGGTTGGAGGAATCCGACCGGATTCCTCGATAATTATATGTACTGCTTGTTTTATATGCACTGTTTGAACCCGAATTACATTAAAAACCCGTGTGAATATTGATGTTGAATGAAAATTCAACATTTGCTTCGATAAATAAATAAACAATATCGATTAGGAAAGTGGTAACAGTCGACCGGAAACCCATCGTTTTGTTAAGAAGTTGATTGGCCGTCAGGCAAATCAACGAATTTAATTATAAAAATTATATTTTTATAATTAAAGTAAAGTTTTAAATCTATAATAGAAGTTCTATTATAAACCAGTATTTTAGAGTTCGTTTAATAAAGTAAATAAAAACGATTATTGACATTTAAATAAGTTTATAAAGCAGAAATTATCTGACGATTAAATATTTGGATAATTATATTTAAGATAAACCATTTAGAAATATTATTAGATTAATTAGAATTAATCTAATGTTAAGAAGTAATTAAAAATCAGTTAACGAATTTACTGATGGAATGAAGTTTATTTAATCAACTGTTATTTGGGAAAATGATTATTAGATTAATTGGTCTTTAATTAATCTAATGGAAACAGTTTAGAAATAAAGTAATCAAAATTAATGAGATTTAATTATCTTTTAATTTAAGAAGTTATAAATAGAACTGTGGAATGGAGAAGGCGAAGAGTTAATATAAATAATCATAAACAACATAGATTTCAAAGTAAGGTTATGGTGTTATAAAACCATAGTTAAAATTTAACAAGAAAATACAGTCTGATAGATATTATAAGTAATAAGGGATTTGAGTATAGACTTGTATCGGTTCTAAGGTAAGAACGTTGTCGATCAAGGTCTGAGAGGTAAATAGAATACCCCAACTTGAACGGCTTCACTATTATCGAGGAACGATATCAGTTTGTGATGGAAATAGATGTCAAGATTAGTGTAAACGAAATATGGCAGCGTATGCAAGTCTTAGAACTATAGCGATAAAATAAACGTTGTTGATTAGGCTTAAGCGTGACTGTTATGTCAAGATTAGTTATAAAGGAGAATATTACAGCGTACGACAAGTTTTGAAATGTAACGATAGATTAACGCTGTTAAGCAAACTTAAGCGTGATTTTTATATATAGTAGCACTTCCTAGGGAATGAAAACATTTGGTTTGGAATCCACTTAGTCTAAAGTGATAAGTAACGACGTTGGTCTTAAAGAAATATGAGAATGAGTTAGAAAGGGAATTAGGGAATCGTGTTAGAAAACGATGGCAGCATTTCGATGTTCGTAATATGATTAGAATTTAACCATTAGGATTTGGAACTAGAATTCGACGATGTCGAATGTATTAAAAGAAAATTATTTTAGGAATTAAAATCAGATAGGATCGTTAATACTTAGCTTAAACCAATAAATTATAATTGGATATGTAATCAGTGTTTAGTTATAAACTTGATAAGAAGTTGTCTTAGGGAACAAAGTTTATAAAGTGGATTGGGAATATAAAGTATGAAAGGGATTTCGGTAAACGAAATAATGGTATTGATTTTCGAAATTTAGAGTTATTTGATAAAGGTGTCTAGATTTCTATAATAGGGATGATATTCACGTTTTAAAGTGAATAATGTTTTAAAAGTGAACGGTTGACCGATTTAAATATTTATAATGAAAATGGAATTATTTTTCCAATGTAGATAGGGTAGATTATCCAAGTATAGAAATAAAGAACGTGATAATAATAGAAATGGTTCGAACGTTAATAACGTATGTTTTCTGGAACATGAAAGAATAAAAGTTTAACTGGAAATGTTTTCCAAGAAGTAACGGGATTTGAGAAATATCTGGTAAGATATGGGAATTCGAATAATAAAGTCGAATGTTAAATTAAAAGTGGTCGTGATTGTGTGATGTTAGTTATACATTAGAATGGATGTTGTTTTACTTCGATAGTTAAATAACCGACTATCGAAGTGTTTTGACCATCGTTGTCAATACGGAGAGACCGGTTGGATATATTATCCGGAAACAACTCCGTATAGGCATAAGCGCTGCGAATTAAATATGCTGAAGATAATTGAAGACGGAGTTAAAGGCAAGGGTCGTCTAGTTCCAGAATGGTGTTTTCTGTTTGTCCAGTCCCAGGACAACTTGTACGGACGAGTGTCTGCCAGAGTATTTCCAACGGTCACACCGTTGATTTTTACGAATATACCAAGTTGGTGGGGAGAAGGTAACTTCTCTTTATTCTACACCCAGTGTGCATTTGTGTAATCAATGTGTGATTACAGATTTGACGATGTGGCATTCAAAGTGAATGGTGATCAGATGTTCTGAAGATAGACGTAGCCTCTAGTCTCATAACCAGGAAGTAACAAAAGTTGGGCTAGGCAGCATGGCTAGTTGGGTCATCCCCAAGCAAGGTGTATTGTCACCGATCTAGAGAAAATTCATATTTATACTTCTTTTCAATTCTGTATCTTCGGATGACGGTTGGATGGCCTACAACCGTGGTTGTAATATATTCGATACACTCAAGCTAAATGAGTGGTCGGTCATGTGTGGCCGGGTTGCAAGACGTTCTTGTTGAACCCTAGTGTATCCCCTCTAGAGTACACTGATCAGAAGGTGCTCCTATACCTTGTCTGTTGGAATCCATTCTCCAATAAGCGCCATGCGGTTTTTGATTTTATACTATATATAAATGTGGAGCGTGAGATGCAAGCGTTCTGCTACTTGGATAATTATTTGTTTAGACATTATCATAATATCACTGGTTTTGATATCAAAGTAATTTGGGTTATAGTAAGGTAAAAACCGTCCATGTTTATGTGTGGGTTGGTCTTACTATTATCTTTTTGTTTCAAAAGGATTTTCAAAGTTAAACAGTATGGTTGGAATTTACTCACACCAGTCCCATGACTGACCCAGAGTTTATTTTGTTTGTTTTCCCTAAACTCTTGGGTGTCCAAATTTGTACGGGCAGTCAAGTGTTTCAGGCTTTTACAGATACACTAGGAGGAGCTCAAAGCAGGAGACTTCACCATTAGTTATGTAGAGTTATTTCCGTTGTGATATGATGTATTGTACTCTGATATATGGTATGTATATACAAATTCTGTTTTGTAATTCAAAGTTATGTATATAATACATTTTATTTCGTTCCGCTGTGAGATTCGTATTTACTTTGATTCTGTTCAGTTGTGATCTTCTTCTTATTCTATTCTGTTAGTTCTTTCTTTTCTATCTCATCATCTAAATTCTCCTATTAATGTCCCGGTATTTTCGTTACTTGAATAGTCAACAGTGTGTTTTTATATTGATTTTCTGGGTCGAAAATTCGCGGCCATTACAATAAATATAAATAATTTATCTTTGATAAAATTAATGGGAACCTTTCCCTAATGATGTGAATAATTGAGTAAAAGAATATTCTTAATTGGAATGAGGCGTATGATGTGTTTTTATAGCAATTGATTATTGATTATAAAATACGCGAGTTATTCGGAAAGACCAGGTTTATCCCATTCTGAATAACTAATACGACGACTATAAGTTGACGATGAAGACGGTGGTTGAAGACCAGATTTCTTCACATTGTTTGAATGATTATTGATGTCTTGATTGGTCTGTACACCCAAGACAAGGTAATAAGTGGTGATCTTCAGACGTACTTGGAGATCGACCGGCTATGCGAGGACCTCTCTCCTGTATCAGACATATGGGACGAGGAATAAGGTGCCTTCGGTTTCATTCAGACTCAGAACGGACTTGTAAATGGATGTGTGCCTGACATTGGATTTCGTTCTGTATTGATTGATTTCTATTAAATATATATCTGTTTGGTGGCGGAGAATTTATTCTCTTGCTTAACACCCTTCTCTTAGACGTATGAGCTTAGAGGTTATATATTGACAGACATCAGCTGTATGGCGTGAATTGTCAGTATGGCATGCTTAGATGCAAATGATCATGGCTTTTGTTGAAAATCAGAGTCTTGTGGTTGATGATCCAACACGACTTTAATTAGCAAGCTTTGTGTATAACATTAATTTGTGAGCCTCACACCCCGATATGGACCCGAAATGGGAAAGGACCCCAAGGAGGACATGTATTTCCTTCTAGTAGGAGTGGTGTCATGGTATGAAGCACAGACATTTTACTCATATGGATGTTGCATATTAATTGATGGATAGCGAGGTACCTCGGATTTGAGTCCTTAGTGGCTCTTGAAACGGTCGACATACTGACCAGATTTACTCCCCATAAGCGGGGAAACACATTGTTTCAAGAATTACTAATCCACTACTGTAAGTGTGGATCGGCACGGGCGCTCCAGGTGCAGTTGCGACTGATCCTGAGGCTCGGGCTAGAGAGTCTCAAATTCGGTACAGACGATCCCTTGCCTTGGTACATGATGGAAATCCAATTTCCAATACGACACTTTTTGATTTTAGTTGTAAAACTAGTATGGCGACATGATATATGGTACCCATGCCGTCTATGATTGATACCTTTATATTCGAAGTGTTTTTAACACTATGCACATATAATAGTATCAAATGATTTATTTTAAAACATACCAAGCATGTTTGGCTATTATAAGGGAAAACTCTATCCTCCGGCTTGCATTGCATTGTGTGATGGGACCTGAGTCTTATAACAGCTTCATTTTTCGAAAAGCATTGCACTGTTTATAAACTGTTTATGCACTGGTATTCTTGGGAGAAAACCCGTTCCGTGTTATATGGCATGGTCCCTTGATTTACTTTATTTCTAAAGTAAAGTTTTAAATAACTGTTTCAGTTCTCACACCAGTCCCATGACTAACCTGGAGTTTATTGTTTTAACCAAAACTCTGGGTGCCTCTATTTTCTGCACGGGCAGCTAGTAGTTTTGGTTTTGCAGATATTATTTTCACAGGATCCTGGATTTACAGCTGGAGCTATATTCAGAAAGCTTTGTATCCGTGTATCTCTTTCAGTTGTGTTATGTATTATTTTTCCGCTGCTATGAAATTTCTAATCTCTGATATTGTATTTCCAATGTGTAATATTTATTCATACTCTGATATATTCTCGTATCTGAAGTAATTGTTGTAATAAGCAATGAAATGTTCTGTCAATTGTGTTCCGATTAGTCTTGTTCTCAAAGCAGTCCGCCTTCTTGTTCGGTTTAGGCCGGCCGGAAGTTTGGGTCGCATTAGTAATGGATTTTATATCGAATTTATTTTATAAAACGGAGTTCGAATTTATATAAATTTATAATATAATTAAAACGAGCTTGAAATGACGTGGTAGTTCGTAATTTACGATATGAACTTTAATTGTGTATAAAGAATTTGTTATAAGTCGGATTTCTGTAAAACAAGAAACGTTTGAATTTATTTGATAATAATTTTCTAATAAAAGGGAAAAATCCGGATTTCATCTTATAGATTGTAAGTTATGTTCAAATCAAAATTTCAAATAGTCGCTATGGGATGCTGTTAATAAATGATAGCGTTTACTTAATATATATAAAGAAATTTCTATATATTTTGATATTGTTTTAAACCGAATTTCTGAATATTGAGTTTAAATTATATATTGGTTATTTTGTTTGGACATATATGATAATAATGATCTATTATTATTCAAATAGAATTGTTTTGGATTTAAATATATTTTTATCGATAATATATAGGCCTTAAAAATGTTTTCTTTTCAAATGACCTCCGTTTCCAACGAAATCAATTTTTTTGGAATGCGTACAATTAATTATTGCTACGTTTCCAGTTTGGAGCCAATCTGAGTTGTTTTATCAATGCACGATATTTAGAGGTGAACCGATAAATTAAAATATCACCGTTGTGCAAATGGAGTCCGTTTTCAATGAAATTAATTTCACTGGGACCGGGATGTTAAGACGTGGCGACGTATCCATTTTCATTGCATTTGGAGTTCACGAATGTAGGTGCATATATTAAACGCTGAACGTAAAATATGGTAAATAATTGTATATAAAATTTAACCATGTATATAAATAAATATATAACTTCATTCCTAAGTAAAAGGGATACATTGTACTCTGTGCCATTTCTTTTCATCCGTCTGCATTGATTTATCCTTTTAGTAGGAAAGAAAAATTTACCCTATCCTAGTTCTGCTACCAATGGGTACTTATACTAGCATCTCCCATCAGACATGAAAACTCAATGCAATATCCATTTTCCTACTTGCCTACCACGTGAATACAGACCTTTCCTCTCCAGCTAGCATTGGATTTTCTTTTCACTTGAATTGAAAACACCTTGCAGCTACCTTACTTAGCTTATGCAGTCCATATCATAGCTAGCCTAGGCGTACGCAGACCTAAGATAGACTAGAATAATGTGAAGGTTACAGCTAATTAATTTTCATTGAAACCATGCGTCTACCTTCAATTTTCTATGTTTGCAACCCAGTACTCTAAATAAACATATAGACACGCACATGGAAACTGCTTTCCCATTTCAACTCAATGCAACAAAAAGTAGACCTGTCTGAAAAATGAAAAGAAACGTATATCTTATATTGTCTGTACAATACCAAACCTACCTACACTTGCATAGACAACCCTACCCTCTACAATAAAGAATTGGCATTGTTCTTATCGTGTGTTTCATCCCCTCTATATATAGGCGTGAGAGCTTCTTTTCATTTACACAGTGAACAAATTAAAAGCCACAGCTTCAAAAATAAATAAAAAACCAATATCACCATTATCAGTAAATCAAAAGCTCTGCCTGTTATAACATAGGCCTAAATGAAGCAGCATGGGTTCAAGGAGTCGGTTCAAACAAAATGAGACCGGCATGGTGGAGTGTTAAACAATGGCGCATGGAGAAGGAGAACAGTAATCACTGGATGTTCAAAAACAGAAGGTACGGTGTAACGACCTGCATTCTACGCATCGAAGGATCCTAGAGTATTTATTTCTTTCTCATACGAAGTCATATAGCCGGTTATTTACTGTTAATAGCTTCTAATATTTCCATCAATCACTTATATATATTAGAAATATTAAAACAAATTATTATATAAGTATCATTTTCAAACTAACATCAATAATCGCCATATTTAAATACTTAAAAAACACATTACTTGCAATATCAATTATAACATCCATAATCTTCTCAATAGTAGTATTTCGACAAAATAAGTGAATCCACATACCAGAATTGCTTACAAACAATTCCACCCGACTAATACAAACAAAATAATAGCTGAAGTCTTCATAGCTTGGTCTTTCTTCATAGCTTACAAACAATTCCACCCGACTAATACAAACAAATTGTTTTTTCCTAATGGCAACATATTTCTCACTTCGTGACTGAAAGAAAGTAAGGGATAATTTAATACCTACTCAATACATTAATTTGCAAAACCTGCACAAATCTGAAGACCAAAAAAAAAAAACCTTTAACCCTTTAAAGTAAAAATGAACCGTTTATATAATCTTCTATAGAATTTTAGGTAGTGTTCGCCGAAGGTTCTATCAGCAAATCAGAAATACGATAATTGCTTGGTCTTTCTTCATTACTACTATTTTGGATTTCTAACCTTTTTGTTTCTTTTATTTGAATTAGTTAAGTTAGTTAATGCTATGGAATATGTTAATTAGTACAATAATACATTAGTTAAGTTATTTTAACATAGCAGTAATGTTAATATTACATTACAATAATACATAAGGCTCAGTTGAACAATTATCAATGAGATCGATGTCAGACTCGCTGTAATTTTAGCTTTCAAATTCGGAGGTATATGATCAGTGAACATCAAAATTCAATATTTTACAATGTTGAATGTCTTTATTTAAAGTAACACGTCATCACAAGTTTAGCATATCATAAGATGTAGATCTCTTGCATATCAGTTATAATAAACAGAAAATCAAAGATGAATATTTCTCACTCATCAATCACTATGAAGAATTGTAAAGGAAGTAGTATATTATTCATGCTAGAGGATTTTGAACATAAGTCTAGATTTTCATATTTTCGTTTGGTACTCTTGGGTTTGATTTTTATTACTGAAAATTCTTATGATGTTGTACAGAATAAGAACATAATATCTATGGTATACAGTAGGGCTGTAACGGTAACGGTTACCGTTACCGATACAGGTTTTTTCTACCGTACCAACACTATCGGTAAGTCTAAAATCAAAACCGTTACCGTTACCAAAATTATCGGTATACCGACAGTCGGTATACCGAAACATCGGTATACCGATCTTCGGTAACGGTAAATTTACCGTTGAAAAAAAAATACATGACAAAAATAAAATTGAGGCTATGCACACATGAATAATTTTCTGAAAGTCTCAGATTCTAAGGCAAAAACAATTTCTGAATGAAATATCAGACCATGTCCATAGATACAACAAACATACTGCCATCACTCAATAAACCAGTTACATTGAACATAAACAAGACAACAATATGTGGGCATCACGCTTCTAGTAACTATCACTGACATCAACGTGAATAGCCAGATCATCACCTACACATCCCACCTTAAACCTTCAAATAAACATGGATGCCTGTTTCAAGAATAACCAAGATGCAAACCATGAGCAACTTCATGAAGAAATAAGTAGACAGTAAAACCAAAAGCTAAACACAGTTGTTAATTTGTTATCACCCATGTCAAATTTGAGAAGGAAATTCAATTTTTTACATTAAATTGAAACAGACACAAAAGATAGTCAGTTGAAACTCTTATGGGCTAATAAGCGACATAATCACTCAAATCTAATACTTTGAAACCAGTTGCGATTCTTACCTTTTAAAACCGAATTGACCTACCAGATCCAAAACTGCAAAGAAATAAACAAATACGTCGGTGACAAACGACAAGGCGCTGGCTACAAGGGGGCGATTGTACCTCTAGAGGCAGCGTTAAGGTTTATTTTGTGCGGAGGAAAGCGATTGCAGTGACCGCGGTGACCAGCGACGGAGACAGTGATTGTATTGTTAGTGGCAGCGTTTGGGTTTTTTTGTGGAAGAAGTAGATTGCGGTGATTCCAATGACATAGATGGAGAAAGTAAAAAAGATATTACAGAAGTTAAATATGGATGTATGGTGGCTGCTGTCTTTTTTGTTTTATTGAAGGAGAAACCCTATAGTCGGATGGATGGATGATGCGCAAATTAAATCCGACGGTTTTATGTAAAATATTATTATACTAGAACCCAAGACTCGGTAATTTTACCGATACCGTCGGTTTGCAGAAAAGGCTACCGATGTTTTAACCACTTAAATCGGTAATTTTACCGTTACCATACCGATTGTATCGGTATGTCATTTTGTTGTGTGAACGGTAAGAAATTGATCGGTAACGGTAAATTTACCGTTACCATAACAGCCCTAGTATCCAGGAACCTTTTTATCTATGGCTAAAAACAATCTAAAGATGTATATGCCAGGTCTCACATTTCATGTAAAGGTAAGCCATTAGGAGATGCAATGGGCAATGTTAATTGTGATGCATTAAATGAAATCTTGAGGTCATGTTTGGAAATTAGAATTCACTATAGAAGTAAAAAAGCAAGTAGAAACCACTCTTTGTGCTCACTGAGCTGGGTAAAGTTGAAATGAACGATGATATGTATTTGAAGGCATAAGCATGATTTTTTTTTCGAAAACTACAAATTTACCAGCATGAATGCATTTCCTCATGATTATGCAGCAACATTATCTCATGGCCCTATAGGGGCTATCAATGTAATTGCTATTCGAAGAACCTGTTAAACATGCGATAGATTGTACAGGTCTTTTAAGACTCTTATTTAGGGTTGGGTTTCAATTTTATTTTAAAATAGTTTTATATGTTTCATCTGTGACATTTTTGTTGCTTCCAACCTTTGTATTATCTCTTTCTTTTTTTCTCTCCCCATCGTAATGGCATGTTGCTTATTGATGTTGTAAACTAACGCAATAGTCAGTTGGTAAATGCATATACAAAATTTTTCCTTCTTACCTTTCAAGCGACAATTTGATATATGTAGTGGAAATACTCCCTTATAAAGAGAGCCAGTTGTTGGAAGTCTTCTTATAGTCTATGGACTTAGCGATGCAGATGGATGATGAAGCCATAAGTCATGCAACAGAAGCATGCACAAGGTGGAACAGATTGCAAAATGCAAAGCTCCAATTTTATGTATTTGGTCCTGGAATTAAAAGAAACTAGAAGATTCCCATGGCAACCATGTCACACTTTGGCTCCATAGTGCCTTTCAACTTTGACTGGACTAAATAAAATACAGTTGAGTTTCATCTATTTCATTTTTGGATTTAACATGCTGGTAGTCTCCCTAAGGCGTATTCACTGTAACAATTATTTTTACAGCAAGATATATAGTGTTTCTTTTGAAGAATACGTAGAAAATGACATAAGCATGTTTGTTTTTGACGTAATATTAATTTTGACATTCAGTTAACTATGCATTATTGGAAAAATGGAACCAGGTTAATTTTGTTTATGGATATGATTTGTAGTTTTTCTGTTATGCTTAAAATTAGCTATCTACGCCCGTTTTCCTTATGACATCCCCTTTATATGGAGCAATGAAGATGATTGAGTTGATTTGCAACTCATAGTTGCTACTGCAGAAGTATAATAAAATTATATTGCAACTCTTATCATTATAGGTTCCCATGTGAATTATGGATCATGTTTTTTTCCTCTTAATCCTATTTTCCTATTTACATGGGTTACTACATACGATTAGCAGTGCACTGTAGTTTGTGTTTGTGGTCGGAAACCAAGTATATACGTTGTGCTCCAACTCCTAACACAACCAAGAATGATATTTGACTGAAGCCAAATCAACCTGTGAATTTATTTATTTTTGAGATAAAAACATCGCGACTTTGCATGTTTTGAAATAAATATATGTCGCCTAGGTATTTTCTATATATGTTATATAGTTTACTTTCTTATATATACAATTTTTGCTTTTACAAATGATTATTTTTTCGTATTAACTAGATAATTGATATTCTAATTTAATTATTCCGATGTGGAATATAATGTACACATAAAAAATAATGTACGCAACAAAAACTGTAACTCCGGCTGAATTGACGAAAGAAAAATGTTTACTTTGTGTGTTTTAGATTTAGTATGTTACTGTTTTTCGTTAATTACATGAAGCACCGAAGGATTATGCTCCATACACATATTTGACTATCTACTTGGAAAATATAATAGTGTACGTAATTATTAAAGTTATTTTTGACTGGTAGTGATGTTTTCTTTTAGCTCAGGCCAAACCAGGGCTTTTGCATTGTTTAGTAGATGTTTTACATATTCACAACTTATTACGTTTTTCTTCGACCACCCAATTATATTTGAAATTGGTCCATATTACCCCTTAATATTCCATAATAAATGTTTTTCAATAAACAAAACAAACTTTTTAATCTTAACTTTTACGTATCTTACTATATATGGCTTTTTAATAACAAAATATTTAGAACTTACTTACCAAAAAAACAAAAATAATAATAATCCCTTAATTTCAACCTTCCAAATCATATATAATAGAAATGGTGCCTTGCTGCTCCATAAATATTTTTGCCCTGGAGGGTTAAATCAATTTTATACATTTATCTCATCGTATTTCTAATTATAACAAAAGAAGTTATTACACATACCTGTGTGCGAAGCACGGATGCGCACTTGTGTGTGTGTGTGTGTGTGTGTATATATATATGTATGTATGTATGTATGTATGTATGAAATCCTCCTTTTTTATGTAAAAACCAACCTATCAATCCATTTTCTAATATGTGAAATGTGTTTCTATTTTGTGCTCATTTAAAAAAATTTGAAAATAATTGGAATTCATATCTTTTATAACTCTCTCCATTTTATAAAATTCATCGTATATCCATTATTCTACAATGTGAAATTTTCCACTAGTTTTAAGAATATTATGATTTTTGTTTGATTGAATGAGATTTATGATGTACATTCTCTCTCTTGATCTGATTTTATATTTATAGTCGATCTTTCATCACTATTTTAATTTATGTGTCCTTTTTTATGATAAAAAAAGAGGGAGAATGGTTGAGATTTTGATTCATGAGTGAATATTGCATAAATATTCTACATTGAAAATTCAATTCGGTTATTGTGACGGCTCGCCCCGCACCAGCCTGCATTTTCTCCGAAAGTGCGCTGTACACATGCCCGACTAGCACAAGACGGTCGTCAGAAGAAAGGAAAGAAGGGAATGAACTAATCAAGGAACCTGTAGAATGTCTCACAGCGCATGGAATAAAATATAATAATAACATACTTGACATAAAACAGGTGAGACAGTGTATAAGCTGATAACTAATAATCAATGTCAACATCAGAGCAGCGGAAATCCAAATACAGCTTATTACAACTTTCCAAATTTACTGTCTCTAATCAAAAGAAAACTAAAGTAGAAGATACACCACCAATGCCCAAGCAGTGATCTTCAACAATACAGGGAGAATACTACATATATTACGTGGAAGCCTCCTGCTCGTCTCCGGATCATCTACCCGTGCATCACCAGCTAACCTGTCTCTAGTCTGCTCGTATGAGCACCCAGAGTAATAAGAAGAGACATAAAACTCTGGGTCAGACATAAAGCTTGGTATGAGCGATAAGCATCTAAACAGAGTTAATAACAGGTATACTAAACCATACCTGAACCTGGACCTGCAACCAAAGAGTTAGTACCACATACCGTACAATACTCCAAGGTGCCATAACAAATAGTGTAAGAATACGGGGGTGGGGTGTGCATGTCACAATGATAGCAAACAAATCATCCATAGCAACCATCCTCACATCTCTCACTCAGTGCGTAAAGCGTACGACATCTACCACTTTGGAACACTAGACAAAACTGAGGCAACGACGAATCCCGACTTGTAGAAACCCTGCTATGACCAAGCCAAACACTTGGAGTCATGACCAAACATTTCAATGACCCACTTCATTGGTCGTAGCCCTTGGTTCTACCGATGCCATAATGGCCCTGAATCCGCCTTCGTACCTCCTACCATAGTGGTCCAAAGCTATAGACGTCGATAACTCCTTGGCACGCGTCCCGCAGCAAAGCCCAACCATGAAGCGAACTCATTGATTCCCATCTAAATCTTGAGCTCTAACTTCTCATCTGGACTTCCTTTGCATCTCGGGTTTTGATCGAATTGGAGTGGGTCTTCAGAAGAGTCATCACGAAGTAGTAAAAGTACACGTCCGGTTCCCCATGCTCGGTTCGGTTCGGATACGTTTCCCCGGTTCGGTTCGGAGTGCCACCTTCTTCTGGGTTCGGGTCCTTCTCCCTCATGCTGTTCGATTCGGTGCTCTCCCTCATGCGGTTCGGTTCGGTGATTCTGAAGCGGTTCGGTTCGGATACCCCATAGCTTGAATGCCTCCGTCTCCGTCTCGTCAGCATCAGTTCGGTTCGGGTATTCGGTTCGGTTCGGAATATGGTATCCATGCTCCACTTTCTTCCACTTCAGTCCTCCTTGTCCCTTCCGATCCCACGCTACACCTCTCCGATCCGATCAGGCCTTCCTTGTCGCCTCTTCACGTCATGCTCCAGAAAGTACCACGCCCCGGTCCGGTTCAGACATGTCCGATCCGATCCCTACCCGATCCGATCCCCTACCCGATCCGATCCGGATCTCTGTAGCATTTCCTGCAGCTTTTCTAGCGAGTGTTTTGCGCCATACGACGGCGTTTTCGACCAATCTAACTATTCTAATCAATCATAAAACATACCAAAGAGTCATAGCAACATATAACAGCAACCACAAGCAACAAACAACAATTTAAATGAATCAAAATGGATCAAAAGTGGCCAAAACCTCACATTTTCCTATAATCCCTCTTAATCATGTTTTAAGCATACGATTAGCAAAACACATCGAAATTAACCCAAATTTCTAACAGAGCCTTAAAACATTATTTTAGAATTTTAAGAATTTTTCCAGAATTTATTTACGTATAAATTCGCTAATCTCCACTAATTACCCTTCATTAACCGTAATTAGTGTCAAAATGATGCTATCACTCACCTTTGCCACAACTAGAACCCCAAAACTGAAATATTCTCTGATTTGGCGCTGTTCCCAATCTTATACAGCAGCTCCAACCTTGCTTTGGTGCTTTTTTCTTCTTAATTTAATGTTTGCTAAGCCTAATCTTCAATTAGAAGGTGGTTTTTGGGTGTTTTAGAGAGATTTAGAGAGTGGAGGCCATGACTAGGTTAAGAGGAATGAAAGTGGCGGCTGGAAAATGTCTAAAGAAATGTTTTCTAACCCTAATCAGCACCTATATCTCCCTAAACCCGAAATTCCCCTTGGGCCTAGTTGCTAATCACCCGTTTAAGCCCAATTAAGCTGTTTTTCACCATCTGAAACTTGTTTCAGCCATATCTCCCAAACGGTAAGTCCGTTTGGCTAATGTGACCATTCTACGGAAAGAGAAACCATCATCCGGAGCCAATGGAAGTGGTTTCAGGTCAAAATTCCTTTCCAGTCAAAAGTTATGGCCAAAACAGTGCCAACTAGGGGTAAAATGGTCATTTAAAAATCGGGAAAAATCATGAACATGGGAAATGACCCCAATAGTCGTCTCCCAAAGTTACACGACCATACGACTTCGTATGTGACAGAAATAAATATTCTACGATCCTATGATGCGTAGAATGCGGGTCATTACACTCTCCCCCCCTTAAGAAATTTCGCCCCCGAAATTCCTTAACCCAAAACATACAAGGGATCCCGCATGCCTAACAACCATATACAACAATCAAATATGCAAAACAAGCAAACAAGCCTATCCTTGCATGCGGAAAAACTAAATCGAAGTCAAAATCTTACCAGACAAAGAGTTCTGGATACTTCTTCCTTATGTCCTCCTCTGTTTCCCAAGTACAATCACTCTCGTCCTCGCTCCACTGTACCTTGACTAGCTTCACCGCCTTCCTTCGAAGTTGCTTCATGTCGTGCTCGACAATACGGGCCGGCTTACGGTTCCCAACCGCCTCGGGTTCTACTTCGAAGTCCTCTAACTGATCAGGTGAAATAGTCATATTTGAGTCGTGAACGAACTTCCTTAGTTGGGAAACATGAAATACGTTATGAACTCCTGCCATCTTCTCTGGTAAGTCAATTCTATACGCCAAATTCCCGACTAGTTCAAGAACAGGGAATGGGCCAACAAACCTTGGTGTCAACTTGCCTCTCCTGCCGAATCGTATTACGCTCTTCAACGGAGAAATCTTGACAAACACCAAGTCGCCAACGGAGAATTTTACGTCTCTTCTCCTCTTATCAGCATAACTCTTCTGCCTATCTTGGGCAGCCTTCATTCGTTGTTGAATGGTCTTGATTCTATCTGAAGTTTCCCTCACCACATCTGGTCCAAGCATAAACTTCTCGCCAGTCTCTATCCAACATGATGGTGAGTTGCATGGTCTTCCGTACAAAGCTTCAAACGGAGCCATACCGATACTGGATTGGTAGCTATTATTATATGCAAACTCTACTAGATGCAAATGGTCATCCCACGATCCACCAAAATCCAATATACATGCTCTCAAGAGGTCTTCCAAAATACGATTCACCCTTTCCGTCTGACCGTCAGTCTGAGGATGATATGCGGTACTGAGATGTAACTCTGACCCTAGAGCCTCTTGTAAGCTCTTCCAAAACCCACTAGTGAACAACGGGTCTCGGTCGCTCACAATGCTTTTAGGTACTCCATGAAATCTCACTACCCACTTCATATACAATTCTGCTAACTTAGCTGCCGTTCTGGTCGATTTGACTGGTATAAACCTTACGCTTTTAGTCAGTCGATCTACAATTACCCAAATGCTGTCATATCCCGATCTAGTCCTTGGTAAACCATCGATGAAATCCATCGAGACTTGCTCCCATTTCCATTCGGGAATTTCTAATGGTTGCAACAACCCACTAGGCTTCTTTTGCTCGGCTTTAACTAGCTGGCAATTCATGCACTTGGATATAAACTTCCCAACATCTCTTTTCATCCCTTCCCAGTAGTAAGTCTGCTTCATATCTCGATACATCTTATTACCACCGGGGTGTATAGTCAGCTTTGAGTGATGACATTCTCTAAGCACTTCATCCCTCAATCCATTGACATTGGGTACAACAAGCTTTCCATTCTTTCTAAGCCATCTATCTCGATCAAGCCCATACTTGTTCATCTCCTCTTCGATACCCATCTCTAACTTGGAGATGATTTCCAATAGGTTAGGATCGTCCCTCTGACTAGAGCCGATCCGCTCAATCAAAGTGGGTCTGATCGTCAAACTTGCTAACATTTCTGGATCCAATTCGCACTTTGGTCTGAAATCAAACCCCGCGATAAACTCCAGTTGCTTCCATTCAAGGAACATAGCCCCTAAGCTGGCATGTCTTCTACTCAATGCATCAGCCACCGCATTGCCCTTTCCCGGTGTGTATGCGATGTCAAAATCATAGGAAGCTAAGAACTCTAACCATCTCTGCTGACGGAGATTCAGATCTTTCTGAGAGAAGAGATACTTTAACGACTTATGATCTGTAAACAGCTCAAATCTTTCTCCCAAGAGATAGTGTCTCCACATCTTTAACGCGAACACGATTGCTGCCAATTCTAAATCATGGGTAGGGTATCTTCTCTCGTGCGGTTTCAATTGCCGACTTGCGTAAGCTACAACCCTACCGCCTTGCATCAATACAGCACCCAGTCCGGTACCACAGGCATCCGTGTATACCGTCATCTCTTCATCCCCTTTAGGAATGACTAACACTGGTGCGCTTGTCAACTTGTCCTTTAGACCTTTGAATGCATTCTCGCACCTTCCATCCCAGACAAAAGCTTGATTCTTCTTGGTCAACTGGGTCAATGGTGCTGCTATCTTGGAGAAACCTTGGATAAACTTACGATAATATCCCGCTAACCCCAAGAAACTTCTTACATCTGTTGCATTCTTGGGCGTAGGCCAATCTTGTACCGTAGCCACCTTCGCTGGGTCCACGGCAATACCATTCTCTGATACAACATGGCCCAAGAACCTCACTTCCCTCTTCCAGAAGTGACACTTAGAAAACTTTGCTTTCAATTGGTGTTTTCTCAACACCTCCATCGCTACTCTTAAATGTTCCTTGTGTTCTTCCTCTGTCCTCGAGTAGACCAAAATATCATCAACGAACACAAGGACAAACTTATTCAACTGATCTCTGAATACCCTATTCATAAGATCTACAAAATATGCTGCGGGCATTGGTCAGCCCGAATGGCATGACCAACCACTCATAAAACCCAGACGGCGTCCGAAATGCCGTTTTAGCTATACTCTCAGCTTCCACTCTAAGCTGATGAAAACCTGTCGCGAGATCCAACTGAGAAAATACTCTCGCTCCACTCAACTGATCGAACAAATCATCTATCCGCGGTAGAGGATACTTGTTCTTCCTCGTCACTTTATTCAACTCGCGGTAGTCTACACACAAACGAAGGGAACCATCCGCCTTGGTAGCAAACACAACTGGTGCTCCCCATTCAGAAACACTCCTTCTGATAAATCCCTTCTTCAAAAGATCGCTGACTTGCACCTCGAGCTCTCGCTACTCTCTTGGTGCCATACGACGAAGTGGCATCACTATAGGCCTGGCATCCTTTACCAAATCAATACGAAACTCAATCTCTCGGTGTGGTGGAAGTCCGGTCACTTCTTCGAAAACATCCGGATACTGGCCAACCACGGGCAAACCTGACAACTCACTATGCGGAATGTCGAGGGAGTTTAGAAAACTAGCCAATACCCCCTTACTGGGTAGACCACCAAACACTATCCTCCGCCCATCATCCGCTCTAGCTGTCACCAACAAGCCCTCACAGTCTACCACCACCCCATATCTTTGGAGCCAATCTACTCCCAAAATAATGCCAAACCCAGTAAAGCCCAAAACAAAGCAATCACAAACAAACATGCATCCATGACTCGATAAGACCACATTACGACAAATCATGCTAAGGCTAGTCGAACCACCAATCGGGTTCGTCACTACTAAAGGTCTATCGACAATCTCGGGCTCCAATCCCAACCTATCTACCAGGTCACTAGATATGAAAGAATTGGAAGCTCCGGTATCAAACAAAACTCTAACAGGAACATCATAAACAGAAAGCATACCTTGAATGACGACATTCTTTCCCTTCTCCGCCGCAGTTGGGGCATTCGACGAAGAAGGAATAGCATTAAGAGCGTATGCTTTCACCATTTGCTTTTCTTTAGGGGGCTGTGGACACTTGTCCTTGTGATGTCCCATTTGGCCACAGTTGAAGCACTTCCTATCCGCTGGCTTGGCCCGACAATTACTAGCATAATGGCCCTTCTTACCACAGCTGAAGCACTCCACATCTTGCTTATTCTTTTTCTTCTGGCCATCCTTAGTCTGGTTCTGTTTTCTCTTATTCTGGGAACCACCCTTGCCTCCACCACTTACTTGTGGCTTTGGCTCTTCTACAGATGCAACCTCAGTCTTCGACTTAGGGTAGAGACTTTCTGATCTTAATGCTTTCCCCACAATCGATTCAAACGTCTCATCGATGTGGTTAATAAGCTTTTCCCCCAAGTACTGATCCAAACCAGTTATGAATTTCTCATTCTTTTTCTCGGCAGTATCAATAAGAGATAACCCATATTTTGACAAAGTGTCAAATTCAGCAATATATTCTGAGACAGCTCTGCCATTCTGCTTGAGCTCCAAGAATTTCTTAAACAGTATTGACTTCTGAGCAGCTGGAATGAACTTCTCACTAAAGCGAGCCTTAAACTGCTCCCAAGTAATCTGATCTTCGGGAGTAGCTGCCTTTATAGCATTCCACCAATTCATTGCCCGCCCTTGCAGTTGACGGGACGCTAGCTTTCTCTTCATTGCATCCTCGATACCCAAATCCTCGAAGATACGTTCGCAACTATCCAACCAATCCTGAACATCCGTGGCCGACTCCGTTCCGTGGAACGGCTTCCCACCAAGGCTAGTATAGTCCTTATTCAGCTTGGCGAAGTCGACTCTTGGCGCCTGCACTATTGGACCACCACCATTTCCACCATTGGGAGCTGCCCTCTGTACATCTCTAAGCATCTCCCTCATGAGGTCAGTAAACATCGTCCTCATGTCAGCAGCACTCCCATTATTGGCTCCCCTACCGGTACCTCTAACATATCGGCTCATCGTCAATCTGAAAAAGGAAATGATTAACGACTCCATAGTGGTGCTAGTGCAGTACGACTTCATCCTTATACTACTAATAGTATATATATATAGCCTTTAAAAACCAAAGTAATCACAAATATGCTCTCTCGTATACGTATATTATCTCTCCCTGATAACTTCTCCAGGTTAACTACGCAACCTAGAGCTCTGATACCAAGTGTGACGGCCCGCCCCGCACCAGCCTGCATTTTCTCCGAAAGTGCGCTGTACACATGCCCGACTAGCACAAGACGGTCGTCAGAAGAAAGGAAAGAAGGGAATGAACTAATCAAGGAACCTGTAGAATGTCTCACAGCGCATGGAATAAAATATAATAATAACATACTTGACATAAAACAGGTGAGACAGTGTATAAGCTGATAACTAATAATCAATGTCAACATCAGAGCAGCGGAAATCCAAATACAGCTTATTACAACTTTCCAAATTTACTGTCTCTAATCAAAAGAAAACTAAAGTAGAAGATACACCACCAATGCCCAAGCAGTGATCTTCAACAATACAGGGAGAATACTACATATATTACGTGGAAGCCTCCTGCTCGTCTCCGGATCATCTACCCGTGCATCACCAGCTAACCTGTCTCTAGTCTGCTCGTGTGAGCACCCAGAGTAATAAGAAGAGACATAAAACTCTGGGTCAGACATAAAGCCTGGTATGAGCGATAAGCATCTAAACAAAGTTAATAATAGGTATACTAAACCATACCTGAACCTGCAACCAAAGAGTTAGTACCACATACCGTACAATACTCCAAGGTGCCATAACAAATAGTGTAAGAATACGGGGGTGGGGTGTGCATGTCACAATGATAGCAAACAAATCATCCATAGCAACCATCCTCACATCTCTCACTCAGTGCGTAAAGCGTACGACATCTACCACTTTGGAACACTAGACAAAACTGAGGCAACGACGAATCCCGACTTGTAGAAACCCTGCTATGACCAAGCCAAACACTTGGAGTCATGACCAAACATTTCAATGACCCACTTCATTGGTCGTAGCCCTTGGTTCTACCGATGCCATAATGGCCCTGAATCCGCCTTCGTACCTCCTACCATAGTGGTCCAAAGCTATAGACGTCGATAACTCCTTGGCACGCGTCCCGCAGCAAAGCCCAACCATGAAGCGAACTCATTGATTCCCATCTAAATCTTGAGCTCTAACTTCTCATCTGGACTTCCTTTGCATCTCGGGTTTTGATCGAATTGGAGTGGGTCTTCAGAAGAGTCATCACGAAGTAGTAAAAGTACACGTCCGGTTCCCCATGCTCGGTTCGGTTCGGATACGTTTCCCCGGTTCGGTTCGGAGTGCCACCTTCTTCTGGGTTCGGGTCCTTCTCCCTCATGCGGTTCGGTTCGGTGCTCTCCCTCATGCGGTTCGGTTCGGTGATTCTGAAGCGGTTCGGTTCGGATACCCCATAGCTTGAATGCCTCCGTCTCCGTCTCGTCAGCATCAGTTCCGTTCGGGTATTCGGTTCGGTTCGGAATATGGTATCCATGCTCCACTTTCTTCCACTTCAGTCCTCCTTGTCCCTTCCGATCCCACGCTACACCCCTCCGATCCGATCAGGCCTTCCTTGTCGCCTCTTCACGTCATGCTCTAGAAAGTACCACGCCCCGGTCCGGTTCAGACATGTCCGATCCGATCCCTACCCGATCCGATCCCCTACCCGATCCGATCCGGATCTCTGTAGCATTTCCTGCAGCTTTTCTAGCGAGTGTTTTGCGCCATACGACGGCGTTTTCGACCAATCTAACTATTCTAATCAATCATAAAACATACCAAAGAGTCATAGCAACATATAACAGCAACCACAAGCAACAAACAACAATTTAAATGAATCAAAATGGATCAAAAGTGGCCAAAACCTCACATTTTCCTATAATCCCTCTTAATCATGTTTTAAGCATACGATTAGCAAAACACATCGAAATTAACCCAAATTTCTAACAGAGCCTTAAAACATTATTTTAGAATTTTAAGAATTTTTCCAGAATTTATTTACGTATAAATTCGCTAATCTCCACTAATTACCCTTCATTAACCGTAATTAGTGTCAAAATGATGCTATCACTCACCTTTGCCACAACTAGAACCCCAAAACTGAAATATTCTCTGATTTGGCGCTGTTCCCAATCTTATACAGCAGCTCCAACCTTGCTTTGGTGCTTTTTTCTTCTTAATTTAATGTTTGCTAAGCCTAATCTTCAATTAGAAGGTGATTTTTGGGTGTTTTAGAGAGATTTAGAGAGTGGAGGCCATGACTAGGTTAAGAGGAATGAAAGTGGCGGCTGGAAAATGTCTAAAGAAATGTTTTCTAACCCTAATCAGCACCTATATCTCCCTAAACCCGAAATTCCCCTTGGGCCTAGCTGCTAATCACCCGTTTAAGCCCAATTAAGCTGTTTTTCACCATCTGAAACTTGTTTCAGCCATATCTCCCAAACAGTAAGTCCGTTTGGCTAATGTGACCATTCTACGGAAAGAGAAACCATCATCCGGAGCCAATGGAAGTGGTTTCAGGTCAAAATTCCTTTCCAGTCAAAAGTTATGGCCAAAACAGTGCCAACTAGGGGTAAAATGGTCATTTAAAAATCGGGAAAAATCATGAACATGGGAAATGACCCCAATAGTCGTCTCCCAAAGTTACACGACCATACGACTTCGTATGTGACAGAAATAAATATTCTACTATCCTATGATGCGTAGAATGCGGGTCGTTACAGTTATTCTTTTCACTCATATGCGCATATTTTGGGGGAGTTCTGTTGTAGGGGGAGTATACATATAGAGGGAGTTCCACAATTCACTGTCAAAACACATTTATTGTATTCAAAATCTTATTATATGTTTGTCATCATCCAAAAAGGGGAGATTGTTGAATATAACAATTATATGATTTTTATTTGAAGATAACAAACATATATATATTATTATAAATGTGTTTACAATTGTACAATTATACTACATCGCATATAGAAATTAATATTTATATTTGAATAAAATACACTACACAAGAATTTAAATATTCAAACAGTATTTTATTTAAATATAATATTTTATCTCAACATCTCAATAGTACAATCTTACAATTCCACTATTTGTACATCTCACTGTAATACAATACATTCAATTTATTTATTACATTGGCCCCTCACTACAACACTCAGTCACTCAGTTGTATATACATACAAATTCACATTCAGATTCACTCACTGACAAACCTGTCTTCAGTCTGTCTTCTCAGTCAGTCCAGTCATCTGCATACATGTCACAGAAACACACAGTAAATTGGAATAAAATAGATTTAAATTTTAGCAGATATAATTTTATTTACCTCAGATTTTTGGTGTGTTTCTCATCATATTTCATGACTTGGTCTGATATGCATATTCATCCATCTATGTCTAGACAGTTTGAGATATTCACAGTAATTCACTGTAAATACCACAAGGTAGACAGTGTCTCTTGTGCTCTCACACACACACACACACACACACACACACATATATTATGTGCATATTCTGCACATACACAATAAATGTATACATATACATGTGTATGTATGTACACATATTTTATGTAGGGACAATATGGTCAAATATAGAAATAGCAAGGGACAAATATATTATGTTTGATATGTTCTTGTGAAGCTTGACAACACATGCATGACGCAAGTATCCATGAACACTCAAGTGACAACATGCAAACAACCAAGACCAAGTTTCAAATGCATAGAGCCAAAACAATTCAGCCAAACACACACACACACACACACACACACACACACACATATATATATATATTGAAAATGGTTAGGCTTTTTATTATCCACATAAATAAAAGTACATGCATAAAACCAGGAAACAAATACAACATTAAACAAAATACAAATATATTCAAACTGGTAAAATATTCAATTGCTTCATGCATATCACTGCAAAGACTTCCAATTTGCATTCCCACGTTCTCCTGATAATCTGGCACAATCTTCTTGAACTTGCATAACTAATTCAGGCCACATGAATATCATGTAGCTGCTTCACTTACTCAACAACTGTAGCACATATCTGTTCTAGCTACATGTGAACTTTAACACTACGTTCTTGATCCAGTGCAATACAGGACTGTGCGGTGCATAATATCAGCACCTACATTCTATTTTGCTTCCATGTTCTCGTACCTTCAAATTTTAAGCTTATCTCCAATTGAACAAGAAATGTTTAACATCATAATTGCTAAGATAACCCATAGAGTTTCTCTCTTTGGTCCATAGTAATATATCTAATAATAATTTGACTGTTACCAGCAGCATTGGCTTTAAGATGGAAAATAAACACAACTTTATCTTATATTAGACCAGATTTCTAAATCTGCTACTTAGTCATAAATACATGGCATCGAAAAGCAGATAAGAAATTAGCATGAGATAATCCTTAACAATTACATATTAAGTTGTATTAAATTATCTCCAGTCGTTCAACAAAGTAAAACATGAAAGTTAACTGAAGATCGATTTCTTGATCTATATGAACATGCTTTTTCAATCACCTCTAGCAGTAAATAGATCTAGTAAAATACCCTTTCCAAATAATTGGCATAAAATGAACAAGGAAGACGAATGTGATGACCAAAATTTCTGGTACCTTTTGAGCTGACCAAACAACACCAGTAGGTGAGATAAGAAAGAAATATTAGAATAGAAGAAATAAAAAGAAGAAACACAACAGAATCAGAGTCTCACATCGCAGTGGAACAAAATATAATATAGAAATAATCTTTATTGAGAGCTTAAAAAAATACTTACAACGTTAGAGTACATTAATATATCTTGACAGTTATAGTACCTGTCCTCATACACAACACACAGCGGAATAATAACTGTATAACATCATACGTCTGAACTCTTCCAGCACGTCTTCTTAACTTCATATTATCCAATGACCTAAACCTGTACAACCGGGTCTAACCCGAGCATTTTAAATATCGGGTCAGTCTGTTGAACCAGAGTGAGAAACGCACTAAGTTTATTTGACATCCATATTGATTTTAAAGTTCAAAATCCTTTTGAATGGAAAGGATAATAGTAAGACCAGCCCACACATAAATATGGACAGTTTTTACCTTACTACAACCCAAAATATTTTTGAAATCATATATTGATCTGATATTACAATAGTGTCTAAATACAAATAAACAGCAATCTAGCAGAATGCTTGCATCTCACACTCAATATATATAGTATACAATCAAAACCGCGAGCGCTTATTGGAGATTGGATTCCGACTATGACAAGGTATGGAATCACCTACCGATAGTGTATCTCTAGAGGGGAATACACTGGGTCCAATAAGAACGTCTTACAACCTGGCTACACATGACCGACCAATCATTTCACTTGAGTGTATCGAATGTATATTACCAACCGTTGGGATAAGCAACCATTTCCCGAAAAGGGACAGCATCGAAACAGATTAAAGAAGCAAATGAAATTTCTATAGATAAGTGATTATACACCCTAATGGGAGCGACCCAAATAACCATGCTGCCTGCCCGATTTTTGTCATTTCCCGGTTGATGAGGCTTGAGATTTTAAATCTTCTGGGACATCTGGCCACCATTCACTTTGAATCCCACATCGTCAGATCCGTCAAATCACTAATTGACGTCCACAAAAATATACGGGGTGTTAGCTATTAGAAGGAGTCTTCCTCGCCACCAACCAGAATATGTTTGTAGAAATCAACGTACGTGATCTTTTGAAAATACTTTGTCAGACATTCGTCCATAGAAGTCATTCAGGAACAGGATGAACCGAAGGCATCCTCCTACCACATCCAAAGGATCAGTAGCGAGAAGTCCTTGTAATCCCAAAAAAATCAACCACAACTGAATCACGTCAGAATATCTTTGGTAGCTAATCCAGAAAATATTCAAGTAATCCTTCTGCTTACGAAGATCCACGGTCTTCAATGCTCCATCTCGACCATCTTCTGAACATCTTCAACGTTTACGTATTTGCTGGTCGGAATGGTTTTCGAATATAAATTCGATCATAGACATTCCGTTCCAACAATCGATTTGGCCGGATCTTGGTAGTCGGTGGTTTAACTATCAAAATAAACAAACATCACTCATATAAAAATGAAGTGAATCCATTAGTTCAGTATACAGCATCACTTGGCCTTTTTGGTTAAACATTTGTTAATTCATTTATAAATCTATCAATATTTGAAGTACGCCCCTTCATTCCTTATTCTCAAATCAATTTATTCAACTTTATAGAAATACTAATTTAACTCCTTCAACTTCCCTCGTTTCTAAACTAATATTATTCTTGGATAATCATGAAGTCATTACAAGTTGTGGTATTTTATTACCTCTCAGACCTTGAGACGACAACATTCTTATCTTCTGAATAGATAGAAGCTTATCAACGAAATCCCTTTTTATCATTTTCCCCAATGCTTAGTTAATTTAGAATCCCTTTTTAAATAACTACTTTTTCTTGGTTTTGTTCAACCAACTCCTTTCAGATTTAAAATCTTCAACTCTAGACCTTTACCGTTAGATTCTCACTTTTATAACCAAGTTCAATCCACTAAGGTTTCCGTTCGATCTCACATCAATCTCGTTTAACACTTTCCTTTCATATAATTCCTTCCTGAAAATAAATCAAAGTCTAACTCATATAAATACGAGAATACTTATTAAAAATCCTTTTTAATTGTAAACAAAGTTTTACTCAACAAATCCCCTTTATCACCATTTCCATTTCAACCTGGTCCCTTTCAAACATTATTCACTTTAAAAGTTAACATTTACCTTTTTACACGATTCGGGACTCGATATATCAAAACAAATTGTTTCCATTTTAAAATACCATTATATATTCAAATTTTGTACATTGAGTCACTTTATGAATTCATATTCATACTATACTTTAAAAATCTCATTAATAGGTCAACTCCCCGTTAATTGCCTAACATCCCTTACGTCAAATAGTTTACTACATTATTAATTATAAATAATTAATCTTTCTAAAAAGGTTACTCTAAAATGATATTTAGTTTCAATAATAAGTAGCAATCTAATAATATTTTTTAATAATCAAATCTTATGCAAGTAGTCGACTTGGTTATTTCAAACAAGGTTGCTTTGTTAACTATTTCCACTTGGTTATTTCTTTTAAATTAATAAATAAAATTAATTTAAATAAATCTCATTAGATTTAGTTAACAATCTAATTAAATTAAATAATCTCGTTTAATTGTTTTATTGGAAAAATAATAATAAATTTAACCCTTGACCATTTTATTTCATTGCAGCTCACTTGTTTACAAAATTCATTAACGGACAAATCTCGCTTTATATACTAGTTTTATAATGACAAGATTCTATAAAACGATTCATTTACAGGCCATCTGCCGATAATTACTCAACCAATATAACTCATTGGTTAATATCAATCAAGTGTTGAATTTGCTTTCAATAATCAATCAAATTGATTAATAATTCATATAAATAAACAATATATTTTAGGAATCCGGTTGGATCCCTCCAACTTGTCCTTCCATGTATCACAATGGTTATCTCAATTTCAATATAACAATATATTTATTCATTTCGACAAAAAGAAATAAACAATTCAACTAATAACAGTCAACAAACAATATATAACATCCAATCAAGCATTCAATTAATTTATTTAATACGTTTATATTATTATAAACATAACCAATATGGTAAGTTATCTCATTTGGAATCTAATCATTAAAATAATGATTTAATTTGATTAAATTAAATAAACGTTTAATTTAATCCATGAATATTTAAAATATTCATCATTTATTCAAATAGTCATCAAACCATCAATCATTAGCAAACATTTCACACAAAATAAAAACCCAGCTTATATAAAATATAAATGGGATAACTGAGTAAGTTTAACATACCTTGATTCCATGTGTCGTCAAACGGTTCATTCTACAAGCTTCCATCTACGTTCGACTTTGACCAAAACAACTCTATATTGAAGCGCTTGTCATACAGTTTCAATGTTCCTGGGTTGATCATATTCTGTTAACACATGAGGACATCATACATTTTATGCTATTAGTTAAACTTTAAATGAATATTTATCTTTCACAATCCGTACATTAAATATATATTTATAACTATAAGGTATTCTATATGAATCATATGCTAGTTATATATTACGACCTAACAGTAATGTCAATTCACGTTTTTAAAACTAAATGGGTCACGTTTCATATAAAACTGATTGGGCTATGGTGTATATAACTGTACCCCAAAATGTTATTGATTTGTTTGATGGATTCCTTTTTTCTTTTTCTTTTTCTTTTTTCTTTTCAAAACCATACCTTTTACATGATATATCAATTTGCTTGAAAGAACTGGGCATATACTTTTTTAACACGGTTTCAAAAAGGGAGCACGTATATCCGGGATCGACTGATTCAAATATAAATTGGCATATATAACTTTTTAGGCCGCTACGCTATATACATATATTTAATGTTAGTTTAAAGTGAGATCAAACATATTAAAATCACTAGGCATAGGAACTTAATATATATTAATACTTATCTTTACTTACGTTAATTAAACCCAAAAGGAACTTTAGAAATGTGTCCTCCAAAGCTACTGTAGATTCCACTTTACCTGCTGCCACGCAAGCACCCCCTTCACCATCCATTTTTCTTTTACAGCTATGCCACTCGCCATTCGAATAAACCTTGAACCCATGTTAATGTCCACCAAACACGTCATCTCCACGCTACCCCTTCTGTCCTCGTCCTCCACCCATTCTAAATCCCACAGTTCCACAGTCTTCATGCAAGCCAGTCACCGCTACACGTTCATTACCCCACTTATATACCCTTCACGCAACTCCTGCTTCGAAAACGACTTGTTACCTGAATACTGTTACACCTCTTCCATATGAACGCCACGTCACTGAGCTGCCAAGTCCGATCATCTTTTGTTTTCCACCTGGCATCCCCATACGCCCTTCATACCAGATCAAAGACAACCGCCGACCTCGCTACTCACCTTGTCCCTGTTCCCTTGAACTCTCCTGACACGCACATCACGAGCTTCTCCGACCACATCCATTTGTTTTTCTTCGCTCGCCATTTTGTTTCAGCACCCTTCATGTATGCGAGCAAACCACATTCCTTTATATCCCACCGCTACATGTATTTCATGCATCAACCCCATGCGGTTTCTCTTCCATTAATCATTCTTCCCATTTTTCCTTGTCCACGCCTCAACAGACCCTCACGTTTTATGTTGTTTCATCCCTCTTTTCTTCTTCAAACAAGCTTCAAACTCCCTCTCTTGTACCCTACTGTGCACGCAATAGATACACCACCACAACACCACTCAAACACCAAAATGTACATCACACCATACCTTATATTTTTGAACATCCAGTGAGACGGCCCGCCCCGCACCAACCGACATTTCCTCCGTAATGCGCTGTACCTGTAACGCCCCACGCCCGCTATGGTCACTCTCTAAGGGAATGCCATAACATCGGTGGAGTATTTTAAGTGGATATAGAACAGAAAAATTACAACAAGACAGATATAAGTAATACTTGAAAATTTCAAAACATCATTTCATTGCAGCGGAAAGTAAAATATGTTTGGTTACATCTCAAAAACCATAATAAGAGTCAAGTACAAAATATCCATCCTGATAAACAAAAGTACATAATCCCAATACATGAACTGATAGCCATAAAAGAAAAGGGTAAGCTGATCTCTACATCTATGGTCCAAGCTCCAAAAGAGAATAAAGCAGCCAGATCAAAGCCCACTCGTACTGGGCCCACTCTGATAACCTGAGGGTTGGGAAAAAGATAAAAACAACGGGGTCAGACATAAGTCTGAGTGAGTCCTATAACTTTAACAATACAATCATTAAAGTAACCAGAGAAGACATAAGCTTGATATACGGTGACGTCTGGGGATGAATGGCTACACTAAGCAGCTTGGTAGACTTAGGATAAACTAAGACAACCGTAAAGACGCATCTACCCACCCAAGGATAATTACTACACTGCACCACACCAGTTATTCTTACTTAAAGGTTGATCCCACTAAGTGTACTTAGTAATTCAGTAGTTTCGTGTACCCCTATCTGACTACATAGGTGTACCCACTACTCCCCAAGCGATCGGCTCCCCTACGTAGATACCCGTGTTGGTCCCACGATTGGGGTGTATCATTCCCCTAAAGTGGCTACCAGATAATATCAACAGTGCACGGCTTTATATCTACACGATGCAACAACGACTTACCAACCAGCCCGGGTCCACACACGCATATGAAACCCGTTGGTCCCGCGTTGCCACCGCTAACCCGGTTTGGCCTCTTATAGTCAAGCCCAATATGCGTGTCCCGTCACTCGACTAGAGTCGAGCCCACAAAGATACGTTTGGGATATTGGTTGAAATGGGCCCTCACAAGCTACCACCTAAGCTTGCTCTTTCTAGTGAATCCCACTTAACCCTTTAACCATGTCCCCTTACATGTTATAAACTTTGGTTAAGTCCTTTAATCATATTCTAATTGTCATACAAGGTACCCACTAGATTTTCACATGCCACCCATGGCACTTACTTAACCCTTTAATCATGTTTAACTACATGTTCTACTTTGGTTAAGTATTCTAATCGTATTCTCACATGCCACCCATGGCACTTACTTAACCCTTTAATCATGTTTAATTACATGTTCTACTTTGGTTAAGTATTCTAATCGTATTTTTCTATTGCCACCCAAGGCAACCCACTAGTCTCATCATGCCACCCCAAGGCACCCACTTAACCCCTCATGTCCCACTACATGCTAATATGGTTAAGTGTTTCTTAATTCATTAATTAAGATCATGACCTCATAAAGACCTCTCACATTAGACCGTCTTTTATGACTGCTGGACATGCCGGTTGGTTCCGGACAGACTTCTGTCATCAAAAGGGCCTAACCTCGTGTCTTTACTTTAATCATGTATTTTAATTTATGACTAAGACCTCTCACATTGGGCCAATCATTTGTAGCCGCTGGATGGCCGGTCGGTTCCGGGCAGACTTCCGCTACAAAAGGGTCCAACCTCGTGTCTTAGTTGATTAATTACACCTAATTAATCACCCCCATATTAATTATCCCTAATTAATATCAAGTTTTTCATAACATGGGTAGACCTAACTCAATAGGTAAATTCCCATGGGGTAGACCTAACTCAATAGGTAAATTCCCACTTATGCTTAATCATTTTATGGTATGCTTAATCATTTTATGGTATGCTTAATCATAACCATTTCACACCATTTCATTAACATGTCTATTAACCCCCATCGTTTCCCCACGTACTTATGCTAACACGACATATTTCCAAGAGAAGTTTCTTTCACAATTAACATGGGTTTCACTTAGCATACATTAGCATTAACATGGGTTAAAAAGGTGTCCACTTACATCATGATATTAACCCAACTAGCATTACTAAATAACCCAACTTGCATGAACATACATATGTCATGTATAAAGGCAACTTGCATAAGTGTTCATAGGTTATACGAAGGTGAACTTGCATATGTCTTAAAGGTGTGAACTCGCACAACATGTTACATGTTAACTTGCATAACATCATACACATAACTTGCATAATATTCTAAACATAACTTGCATATCAACATACACATAACTTACATAACATCATGCACATAACTTGCATAATATCATACACATAACTTGCATATGAACTTGCATAACAACATGCACATAACTTACATAACATCATACACATAAACTTGCATAACATGTTGAGCTTGCATATAAGCATACACATAACTTGTATAACATATATAAGCTTTACACATAACTTGTATAACATGTTGAACTTGCATATATGACTTGCATCTTAAAGAAGGGTAAACATGCATACACATATATACTCATAGCATATAAAGGTGCAATCTTGCATATGTATGCATCACATTTAAAAGGGTAAACTTGCATGTCATGATTTATGCATAATACCAAACACTTAGCATGCATAAAGCCACCTACTTAGCATGCATAAAATCAATTACTTATTATGCATAAACCCACCACTTAACTTGCATAAACCCACATATCCAACTTGCATAAACTCACATTTTCAACATGCATAAACTCACATATTTATCATGCATAAATTCACATATTCAACATGCATAAACTTACATATGCATAAACTCACATATTCAACATGCATAAACATAGGATTAATATTGAACATAGATTAGCATATTCACATCATATCATATGACTTGAAAACCCATTAATCCTCATGCAAAACCATAGATCTCATCATATCTCATCTACTTAATTTAACAATTGATCATCAAAGTGATAGAAACTCACCAAAACCTAGATTAGCAAACTTATGAAGTGGAATTAGTTGAAGAAGATGTTGATTTGGAGGTTGATTAGCTTGCAACTCTCTTCATTGATTTGTGGAGGCCATGATCAAGTTTCATTTTGCCATAGTTTAGTTACAAGATCTAATTATGAATGAATTTGGGTAGGGTTAGGGTCTTATTTATAGGATTAGGTAGTGTTTTAGGCCCTTAGATTAACCCTAGATTAGTTTAGGTCCGTCAGATTTAGGAAATCTCTAGAACCCAGCCCTCCTAGCCAGCCTAAAACCCAACCTGGTGCACCCAGGCTCTCTGGACGCTGCGCCCCTGTCGACAGGCAAGTCGACAGGCAAGTCGACACCCCTGTCGACAGGCCTGTCGACAGCCCTGTCGACATGGTTAGGGCGGGAAGCTTCCCGCCTACCCCGCTGGTTCTAATTTGAAATCCTAATTTAAATTTCTAAATCTGTTTTAAGCTTTAATTTTTCTGCAAACTTCATTGGGCCTTAACTGGGCCATACGGACTCCGATTTTCGAAAACTCGGACTCTATTTCGCGTATTTTTCCGAGACGAACGCAATGACGCAGCCCGTTACCCCCAATTCCCACATCTGAGATTATTTATCCTATAATTAGTGAATTTTAGTATTAACTAAAATTCGGGGTGTTACAGTACCGATGTCCACCCAGCACAGGACGATCGTCAGAAGAAAAGAAAGAAGAGAATGAACTAACCAAGGACCTGTAGAATGTCTCATGGCGCATGGAATAAAATATAATAACAACATACTTGACATAAAACAGGCGAGACAGTGCATAAGCTGGAAACCAAAACTAAACATCATAGCAGCGGAAATCCAAACGCAGCGTATGTTCCACATCATCATTATTACAACTTTTCAACTGCCTCTAAAGCAAAGCAAAGGTACACTACTAATGCCCAAAGTAGTGACCCGCAGTGACACAGGGAGAATATCTATATATATCATACGTGGAAGCCTCCTTCTCGTCTCCGGTACAGCTACTCGTGCATCACCAGCTAACTTGTCTCTTGTCTGCTCATGAAAGCACCCAGAGTAATAAGAAGAGACATAAAACTCTGGGTCCGACAAAAAGTCTGGTATGAGCGATAAGCAGCAAGACAGAACAATAACATGTATACTAAACCATACCTGAACCTGGACCTGCAACCAAGAGTTAGCACTACATACCGTACAATACTCTAAGGTGCCACTGAACAGATGGTGTAAAGATAACGGGGGAGGGGGTGTGCATGTCATAGTGCTAGCAAATAATCAATCATAGCAACTATCCACACATCTCTCACTCAGTGCATAAAGCATACGATGTCCACCACTAGACCCATCGAAGTAGTGACGGAGTTCGGCTTGCACAACTACTGCTACCACCAAGCTTACCCCACGGAGTCATGGCTAAATCTTTACAAATAACCCCGCTTCATTGGTCTATAGCCCATTAGTCGTACCTAGACCACTGTGGTCCTGAACCCGTTCACGTACCCCATACACATAGTGATCCAAAGTCATAGACATCGACAACCCCTTAGCACACGTCTCACATCAAAGCCCAACTCATGAAGTTAACTCGTTGGTTCCCAACTAGATCCGGAGTACATGCTTCCCATTTGGACTACCTTTGCATCTAGGGTCTTGGTCTCCTCCGGATCGGTCTTCTTCCTTGCCTCAGTTCGGTTTGTGGCTCATACTTCCAGTCCAAGTACCACGGTTCGGTTCGTTATCATCTCCATCCGGTCGTGATCCATACTCCAATCCTTGGTCCTCATGTTTGCTCGTGGTCAAGCCCCAGATCGTGCTCCCTACTCCAGTTCGTGGTCCAGCTCGAGGCAGTACACCGGTTCGGATTCACAAACAAGACGAGGATTTGTTTTGTGATAATTCAATTAAACAAGCTTGTATCTCAAAAGGAAATAAAACTATTTTGACTAAATTCAAATAGATTTGGGTTCCTAAGGGTACAAAGGTAAATTCAGATGGATTGTTATCTAAACAAGTTTGGGTATCGAAATTCATAAACAAAGTTATGAGTGGTTATTGCAAATTTTATTAGAAAATTAAAAAAATCAATTACAAGAGGGATTCTAAAGAATCTATATAGGATGAGAAATCAGTTCAGAAAAGAATCAGACAACTGAATGAGAATTTTTTTTAGCACATCTAGAACCGATACCACTTGGAGCTCCTAATTATCCATAGTGGTCAATAAAAAACAAAGCACAAAATTTTCAGTTTAAATCACCAAGCCCAAATAAACAAATTTAACAATTCATGCCCTTTTTTATAAGAGCAACAGCCATTAAATTTTAGGACAAGTTACAAGAGAGTTTTTCACAATTATTTCTAACAAGCACAAGAGATAATCATGATCCATGATTAAAAAGATAGTTTATTTGAAATCGCTTGTAGAGATGTGTAAGCTTCAAGATTCAATGAATCGATCACACAAGATTATTAATTTCAAATTCAAGAAGTGTGTAAGATTCAAGATATCAAAAATTTCAAATGATTTCAAATAATCAAATATCGAAGCAAATGATCATGATTTCATGATGAATTTCAAGATGCAGCACAAGAATCTATGCCAAAAGATTTTCAATTCAAAACAATCAAGCCAATCCAAAAACTAATGAAATTATCACAATTGAAAAAGATCAGTGTAGGGTTTTGACCGTAGGATTAGAACAGCAGCAGAGTTTGTGAGTTTACAGGGTTTTATAATTGGGAGTCTGTTTTAATACCTAGTAGAAATCTTGGGGAATGCAACAGTAGGAAGGGTTTGCTAAAGCTGGGTAAAATCTATGTTATTTATTTTTTGCATTTATTTTCTCTGTTATAATATGTGCTATGATTACAATGTAAACTCTACTCTTTTATTACATATAAAATGTAATTTTCTTTACAATGTAAACTCTACTTTTTTTTATTACATATAAAATGTAATTTTCTTTACAATGTAAACTCTAATTTTTTATTACATATGAAAATGTAATTTTCTTTACAATGTAAACTCTACTTTTTTTATTACATATAAAATGTAATTTTCTTTACAATGTAAACTCTAATTTTTTATTACATATAAAATGTCCTTTCCAATGTACAATATAAATTCTATTCCTTAATTATACAATAAAATATTTTTTTTACTTACAATGTAAATTTTCGTCTTTATTTTATACAAAAATATTGTATCTTTTCATATCGTCATATCATACTTTTTATTTTCAATAAAAATATTGAATCTTTTCACATCGCCATATTTCACTTTTTATTTTATATAAAAATATTGAATCTTTTCACATCGCCATATTTCACTTTTTATTTTCAATAAAAATATTGAATCTTTTCACATCGCCATATTTCACTTTTTATTTTTATACAAAAATATTGAATCTTTTCACATCGCCATATTTCATTTTTTATTTTCAATAAAAATATTGAATCTTTTCACATTGCCATATTCCACTTTTTATTTTCAATAAAAATATTGAATCTTTTCACATCGCCATATTCCACTTTTTATTTTATTCTATGTTATATTTGTGTTTGAGAGCACAAATAAAAGACGTGTTTATTTTTCTATGTAATGTTCGTGCTTGAGAACACAAATAAGAATCATTCATTTTTCTATTTCAATTCAATCATGTATACAAAGTTGACAATATTTAATTGGCAATCCAATAAGGTGACAAAATGATATTATACATTGGATTGACAAAATAATACCTTTCAATTAAATTGACAATTTAAATCAATTCAACACAAGTGATTCATGTTTTTTATATTGAATTGATAAGCTAAATCAATTCAAATAAAGTGACAAAATATGAATTGATTAACTAGATCAATCCCATAAAAGTGACAAACTACAAATTTCGATATTGAATCGATGATCTAAATCAACTCAATAAAATAAAAGGATGAATAAAAATATTATTCTAAGGCATATAGATATATAATTATCCATTATATATTGATCTTGAATTGATAATCTAAATCAATTCAATAAAATAAAGGGATGAATAATCATATTTGCTTAACACACATGAATCTTATAATTATCCGTCACAACCAACAGAACAATCATCATACAATATCAGCACAACCAGATCTGAAATATATAACTAAAAATTAAAAAATATAAATGAATTGATTAATTATTTTAAAACTAAAGAAATCTCACAGTCGTGTCGCGGTTTGTCAAAATTTCAAACTGCTTTGAATTGTCCTGTTTCAGTCTAGGATTGTAGACCTTCTTCGTACGATCCCACTGAATCTGAAATTGCTGAATTTCGTTTTCGTATGCGTTAGTTATGGACCAAATAAGATTAATAATCATTTTAAAATTAAATTAGTGAGGTCATTAAGGGATAAACCTCTTCTTCCTTGTTTCTGTAATCGGCCGTTAGTTTCAAGTTTTAGTTCAATCCTAGGGTTGTCGTTTTCTCCCGGACCACCAAGCTTCAGGTCGATCAGAGGCTACCACGGTAGAGAGCACCAGAAGGCACACCAGGGGGGTCCACCCTTGCTCAGCTCGATGGAGTCCAGGGGGGTACGGCGGTGCGTTTGGCCGAGGTTTGGGCGCACGGTTCTCTGTCTTTGAGCCACCAGAGAACGATCCAGTCGTATGGAATTGGAAAGGAGGCAAATCTCTTCGATATGAGGTAAAGATTGGAGTATAATTCGTGGAGAAGAGGGAAAATTTAGTGGAGAACGATGGGAGCTATTTTGGCCATTGGAAACTAGGGTGGCAGCTGAATGATGGATGAATAGTGATTTTAGGGTTTTAGAATCCATTATTTATAATATTTAATGCAAATTTTACAATAAAATCCATAAGTTTCAAATCGAACCAATTTCAGTCCAACAGAAAGTAACCCTAGCCAATAGCCCCCATTCCGGATGCAATGGGCTTGGTCCCGTCAGCCCAAACGGCTGTCTGTGGCCTGAATTATTAAATTTAATATTTATTTCCTTTATTAAATTAATTCTTTCATAGAATTAAATTCATCGAGGCCACATACGGACTCAGAAAATTCCAGAAAAATTATTTCTGGCTTTGTTTTGATGATACGGTTCTAACAAGACTAATTTCGTCGAATTCTGAGACTGTTAGAAAAATGCCTATTTTCCAATCGATTAAATTTAACCGAAATTGACCAAACTAAAATCTTTTTGCCACGGTCACAAATTAATTCTTAAAATTATGAAAAATTAAACTTAGCCATAATTTGACCTTCCGAATCCAACAAAAGTGGTTTCGTCGAAAACCGAGGTCATTTGAAAAATGGCTATTTTGAATATTAAAAATATATAGAAATTCTACAGCGACTATTCTGAAATTTCAGCTAGCCATAACTTTTGATTCACGCTATGAAATTACGATTTTTCGGATTCCTTGGAAAGATATTTTAAAATAGATCCTAATATTTTTGGTTTCACCAAAATCCGATTTATTCTGCATCCTGTACAGTCAGTCAAAGTTCAGATTTTACTTTTCAAACTACCGTGCTCTTTCTAATTCCTTTTATAATTAAATTGTCTATATTCGAATTAACTTCGATTAAAATAAATTCCCAGTCGCTATTATTTGAAATAATTTATTCCAAATATTCAAAATCTCTTAAAATTTCTAAAATAAATATTTTTAATTTGGCCCCAAATTCCGGGTTGTTACAATCTCCCCCGCTTAAGAACATTTCGTCCTCGAAAAGGAAAAAGGAAGATAGAAGAGTAGGAACCAACACAGAGAATGTAAAACATTTTAAATGCACCTCCAAACAAAATCTAATCGGAGATATCTTTTCTGCAACTGGGATAGGCTTGTTTGATACTCTCCTCGGTTTCCCAAGTGCAGTCTCTTGGATCACTGCTCCATTGCACTTTGACTAGGTTGATTCTTTTATTTCTCAGTTCCCTTGTCTCTTTGCCAATAATTTTCAGTGGCTCCCGTCTCACTGCAAGGCTTGGGGTAATCTCCAAATCTTGCTGTGCAGCTTCTTCCACAACCAGATCTGGATCATGAATATGCTTCCGAAGTTGGGATACATGGAATACATCGTGCACCCCAGGCAACCAGTCGGGCATCTGAATTCTATAAGCTAGGGTACCAATCTTTTCAAGAATAGGAAAGGGGTCGATGAATTTAGGTGCTAATTTTCCTGTCTTTCCAAAACGGATTACACCTCGCATTGGAGCAAATTTCAAATAGACATAGTCACCCACTTCAAAAGCTAACTCTCTTCTTCTTACATCTGCATAGCTCTTTTGTCTACTTTGGGCGGCCAATAATCGCTTCTTAATATAGTCAACTTTGTCTGAAGCTTCTCGGACCATGTCTGGACCCAATACTAGACGATCCCCTTTTTCAACCCAACATGCTGGCGATCTACATGGCCTACCATATAAGGCTTCAAATGGAGACATTTTCAAACTTGCTTGATAACTATTATTATATGAGAATTCAGCTAAATGCAAGTGATCCTCCCAAGAACCTCCAAAATCGAGTATGCAAGCTTGTAATAAATCCTCAAGAATGCGATTCACCCTCTCAGTTTGGCCATCTGTCTGAGGGTGATATGCGGTACTAAAATTTAACTTCGTTCCCAACTCATTTTGGAATGCTTCCCAAAATTTGCTAGCAAAGATAGGATCACAGTCGCTAACGATGCTACTAGGAACCCTGTTTAAACAAAAGATTATTCTTTTATTATTTAATTAGAAAATGAAAATTTTCATTCAGATAATGATGAAAAGGAAAGATTTAGTTCTATTACCCATGTAGCCTGACGATTTCTTTGCAATAAATTTGCGCCAGATTTTGAGCAGTTCTAGTTGACTTGATAGGTATGAAATGAGCGGTCTTGGTGAAGCGATCCACGATCACCCATATGTTGTCATTTCCTTTTCTAGTACGAGGCAAACCATCTATGAAATCCATGGAGATTTGGTCCCACTTCCAACCTGGAACCTCCAATGGTTGCAACAATCCTACCAGCTTTTGTTGATCGCTCTTTACTTGTTGGCATGTAGGACATCTACTCACTTAAATGGATATATCCCTCTTCATAGACCTCCACCAAACGTGCGCTTTAGATCTTGATACATCTTGCTCACGCCTGAATGGATGCTAAGATTTGATTTGTGACTTTCATCTAAAACTTCCCTTATGAGCTCTGGGATATTTGGAACACAAATCCGCCCTTGCAGTCTAAGGACTCCTTTGCCATCTATTTGGAAGCTCGTTTTTTCACCTTCTTGAATATTCTAAATAATTCTTTGAAGAAACTCATCATCCTTTTGAAGAGCAGAAATTTTATCAATCAAAGAAGGGGTAATGATGAGGCTTGCGACAATGGCATTCTTTCTACTGAGTGCGTCTGCCACAACATTGGCTTTCCCCTGCGTATATAAAATGTCAAGATCGTATGCCGCAAGAAATTCTAGCCATCGTTGCTGCCTTAAATTCAAATCCTTCTGATCGAAGAGATATTTCAAAGATTGATGGTCTGTGAATAATTCAAAATTTTCACCTAAAACATAATGTCTCCAAATTTTTAAAGCAAAGACTACGGCCAACAACTCCAAGTCATGGAAACAATAATTTTTCTCATGCGGCTTTAATTGACGATTTGCATAAGCAACAACTTTGTCTCTTTGCATCAGTACCGCGCCATGACCACCACTTTGAGAAGCATCGGTGTAGACCTTTAAATCTTGGTTGCCATCGATGATGGTTAGTATGGGAGCAACAGTCAAACTCACCTTCAGCTTTTGGAAAGCCTCCTCACAATCCGATGTCCAATTGAACTTGGTATGCTTCTTGGTGAGTTTTGTCAATGGGCTAGACAGTTTGGAGAAATCTTTGACGAATTTTCTATAATATCCATCCAATCCTAGGAAGCTTCTTACTTCAGTGGGTGTACTGGGCTGCTTCCAATCTCGAATGGCGGCAATTTTACTTGGGTCAACAACAATTCATTCTTTTGACACAACATGGCCCAAGAATTTTACTTCTTCTTGCCAAAATGTGCATTTGGAAAATTTTGCTTTTAGAACATTTCTTCGCAGAATCTCCAATACTTCCCTAAAATACCCTTCATGCTCCTCCTTAGTTTTAGAATAAATTAGAATATCATCGATGAAGTCTAGGACAAATTTGTTTAGGACATCTCGGAAGACCCTATTCATCAAGTCAACAAAGTAGGTTGGAGCATTGCATAAACCGAACGGCATCACCAGCCATTCGTAGAATATGTCAGGACCTCTGAAGGCTGTCAAAGGTATGCATTCTTCGGCTATGCGAAGTTGATGGAAACTTGTGGCTAGGTCCATCTTAGAAAATACCTTGGCTCCATTTAATTGGTCCATTAAATCATTTATGCGAGGCAAGGGGTATTTGTTCTTCAATGTTTGTTAAGGTCGCGGTAATCCATACAGAGCCGTAGAGTACCGTCAGACTTGGGGACAAACACCACAGCTGCACCCCAATTGGAAAAACTAGGCCGGATGAGTCCCTTCCATAAGAGCTGCTTAGTTTGGGCTTTCAACTCTTCTTTTTCTTTAGGGGTCATCCTTCGGATAGCATGGACTACAGGCCTTGCATTTGGAACAAGATCAATCCTGAAATAAATTTCCCTTCGCGACGGTAAATTGTCTACTTCTTCAAATACATCCGCGTAATTTTTGACCACGGGAATATTTTCTAAAGAAATAGGAGTGATCTCCAGAGAAGACCAAAATGCCTTTCTATCAGATTTTGAACCATGGCAAGGTATAGCAATAGTATTTCCGAATCATGTTTTTGCTTTCACTACTCTTTCTGAACATAGCACTTCAGCGTCATATTTTGTTAGCCAATCAAGACCAAGGATGATATCAAACTCGGAAAAATTCATAATGATAAGTTAAAGGGAAATTGGAAATAGGAGTAGGAAATAGACACCCTACCACATAAATCAAGGACGATAGAACCTCCTACAGGATTATGAACCTTAATTGGTTCTTTAAGATTCCATTGTTTCAATTTAAATTTCTTGACCGCGTTGCTAGAAATAAAGCTCCTTGAGGCACCCATATCAAACAAAGCAGCAACAGGAAGGTTTTTAACAGAAATTGTACCACCTAAAACATCAGGATTACCTGCCCCTTCAGAAGAAGTAGGTGCGGAAGAAGATGGTGCACTTGCCCCCTCGTACACATGTGCAATCTGAGCTCCTTTCAACAGTGGACAATTAGGCTTGATATGACCCTTTTTGTGGCAGTTATAGCATTATTTAGTGTCATCACTTCTGGCCTTCTTTGGATTTCTGCAGTCCTTGCTGTAGTGTCCAAACTTTTGGCAGTTGTAGCATTGCACCTTTGCGTTATCATAGGTTTTAGCAGCTCCAGAACCGTTTCCTTCATTCTTCTTTTCGGCTTGCTTCCTTTTATTATTGTTGGTCAAGCTTCTTTCTCTATCTTGTTGTGAAACCCTTTTGTCGTTCTCCTCGTAGCGACAAGCAAACTCAATCAGCTTATTTAAAGGAAGGTCAATGTGAGCAGTAACCCTATCAATGTACTTCCTAGCAATTCCATTAATGAACCTCTTGTTCTTTTGAAAATCATCATGAATCAATTCTGGGGCGTAGCGAGAGAGGTCTTCAAATTTTCTCACATACTCGGAGATAGTTTTGTCGCCTTGCTTCAAGTTGGCGAACTCGTCATGCAGCCTTTCCACTTCTTGCCTGGGAACGTACTTTTCATTGAATAGCTCTTTAAACCTGGTCCAAGTCACATTTACTTCATCACCTCCTATATTGACCAATTCCCACCAATTCTGTGCTTCGCCTTGGAGCAGCCATGAAGCCATAAATCTCTTTCTTTGATCATCTAGCCCTATCCCTCCAAATATCTTCTCACAATTCTTAAGCCGTGCCTGAGCATGCGTCACGTTCTCCGTACCAGTGAATGGAACTCCACCTAAATTCTTGAACTTCTTCGCTACCTTATCCAAAAAAAGGGCTGCGGTGGTGGTGATAGTGGCTGTTGAACTGTGGCCTCCTCAGTTTCAGCAACATTTTGACTCCTTGCTCTTGCTCTAGCGGCAGTAGTACTCATTTTTAGTTAGTTCTGTATGATCTAGGAAAGAGTCAGAACAACTGTAATGGTGATTTTAAGAAATGATAAAGATAAAAGGATGGATAAAAGGATGGCGATAAAGTGACTGACTATTATGCATTCTCATGAAATGTTCGCCATAGAATATTGTGATTCTACGTAAATGAATTAGTATAAATATACTATATTCCAAAGCTATGTTTAACCAAAGCTCTAATACCAACTGTGATGACCCCAAACTTCCACGGAATAAAAGTAAGGAATGATCATTTGGAATACAACATAAATATAACAATACAGATCACAGATACAACATAGCACAGGAAAACTATAGAATAACAACATCATAGCAGCGGAATATGAATGTCATCAAACACAGAATCCAACACTCACAGAGTTCTAAATTATTACATCTGGTTTCAGCAAAAAGGAAATAAATTTAAACTTCAAAATAGAACAACTTGAAATAAAATAAGTTTTGATGTCTCAAAGTTTAAAGATAAAATGCAACGAAAGATAAATGATAGATATTCTTCGTGGTCCAACATAAGCACCTCCAAATAAGCACTCCAAGGTAGATAAGAAGCTCCAAGATAGCAACTCCAAAGAAAGCAAGACCTGTTACTTGGCTGCCCGTGTGGAAAAGAGGGCACCCGAGTTTGCAAAAGGTGAAAACAAACTATGAGTCAGTCATGGGGCTGGTGTGAGAATTCTTAACTAATTTAACTACTAGTAATAGGGCAAATCCAAAGACCACGCCGCTAACGCGGAACAGGTTTTATTCCAATGGATTGCCGTGCATAATTCAAGGTGATTGAACAAATAAATAAGTAACGTAAAACAACGCAATGCCTTTGAAAAAATGGAATCACCATAAGACTCAAGTCCCATCACACAATGCAATGCAAACCAGAGGATAGATTTTTACCTTGTGGTGATTAAACATGCTTGGTACGATAAAAACGAATTTGGTATTATTATTAGCGTATATAAAAACCTTTCAAAATAAATGTGTCAATCCTAGGAAGCATAGCTACCATATACTATGCCTCCATACTAGTAATACAATCAAATCCGTAGGGTCGTATTGGGAATTTGGTTTTCCATCACGAGTCAAGGCTAGGGAGGAGCACCTTACCGATTCGAGACACTCTAGCTAATGTCTCAGGATCCCCCGCAGTGAACCATTGGAAAGCTGCAGGGCCAGTCCACACATACAGCTTCGTGGATTAGTTATTCTTGAACACATGTTTCTCGATCCTATAGGACCTATCATCTGAGGCGCGCCTCATTCCATCATCCACATAAGTAAAATATCAGCCATTTTAAGCATTGACACTACCCCTAGCTAGAAAGAAACGTGCTGCTCTCCCTGCGTTCCCTTCTCCCGTTTTAGACTCAACCGGGTTGTGAGGCTCGTGAAGTTACGTAAAACACAAAGCTATGCTTATTCAAGCTGTGCTTTGATCGTCACCACAAGGTTCTGCTTTTCAACAAGAAACCTTGATCATTGCATCTTAGTATGCCACACCGTCACTCCATATCACACTACCAATCCTTTGCCGAAATATACAAAAGGGTGTTAAGCAAGAGAATAAATTCTCCGCCACTAATCATTCATACATTCGACAGAAAATTAATAAATATAATATAAAGGAGCACAATGTCGGGCATACATTCCGTTTATAAGCCCGTTCTGGGTCTAAACGAAACTGGAGATACCTCGTCCCGTATATCCAGTACGGAAAGGAAGTACCCGCATATCCGTGAAATCAACACGTACATTTGGGCAATTACCCCGACCCTTGAATTGGGAGCAAGTCAATTCAGGATCTTGATCGTTGTCCATTCGAGGGAAGATTTACGGTCTTCATTCGCCATCTTCAACTTCAATTCTTAACGTCATCTGATTATTTGGAATGAGACTAACTCGGACTTTCCAAATAATTCCCGCATATATAATTTGAGAAAACCCATTTCATATCGTTATATTATTTTATAACGATTAATTCTTATCTTAATTATTTAAAATAATTAAATCCTTAATTAACGACGCTTCGAGTCAAAGGAGCGACCAGGCGCTGTTTTCAACAAATTTTGATTTACACATTCCTTAAAATCTATCCGTTGGATCTTAACATAGTTTATATCGTTAGAAAGATCTTCCCAAGACGGTCCTAACGGTTCCAGTTTTGGGCAAATCCGACAGTTGGATCTTTTGGTATAGTCGTTCAAAGGTACGATCTCAAAATGCGAACTACCACGCTCGATTCGTTAAATTTTAATTATATTTATATCGTTTAACCATATAACATCGTTTGATTTAACCACGAGCCAAACAGCCATCGATCTCCATTCAATTTTAATTCATTTAAAATGAAGACAATAGTTCAACATTTTAAGTACATTCTTTTATTCTTCCATTTACATTAAAAATGGAAATTCCATTCGTTATTCTTTTATTTACATCCTTTATTCTTCTATTTACATTAAAACTATAAATTCCATTCTTTATTCTTTTATTACATATAAAATGTAATTTCTTTACAATGTAAACTCTACCTTTTTTTTATTACATATGAAAATGTAATTTTATATTACAATGCAAATTCCCATTCTTCTATTGCATCTAAAAATGTAATTTTCTTTACAATGTAAACTCTACTCTTTTATTACATATAAAATGTAATTTTCTTTACAATGTAAACTATACTTTTTTTTATTACATATAAAATGTTGTTTTCTTTACAATGTAAACTCTACTTTTTTATTACATATGAAAATGTAATTTTCTTTACAATGTAAACTCTACTTTTTTTATTACATATAAAATGTAATTTTCTTTACAATGTAAACTCTACTTTTTTATTACATATAAAATGTCCTTTCCAATTTACAATATAAATTCTATTCCTTAATTATACAATAAAATGTATTATTATTTTTTATTTTTTACTTACAATGTAAATTCTCATCTTTATTTTATACAAAAATATTGAATCTTTTCATATCGTCATATCCCACTTTTTATTTTCAATAAAAATATTGAATCTTTTCACATCGCCATATTTCACTTTTTATTTTATATAAAAATATCGAATCTTTTCACCTCGCCATATTTCACTTTTTATCTTCAATAAAAATATTGAATCTTTTCGCATCGCCGTATTTCACTTTTTATCTTCAATAAAAATATTGAATCTTTTCACATCGCCATATTTCACTTTTTATTTTATATAAAAATATTGAATCTTTTCACATCGCCATATTTCACTTTTTATTTTCAGTAAAAATATTGAATCTTTCACATCACCATATTCCACTTTTTATTTTCAATAAAAATATTGAATCTTTTCACATCGCCATATTCCACTTTTGATTTTATTCTACGTTATATTTGTGTTTGAGAGCACATATAAAAGACGTGTTTATTTTTCAATGTAATATTTGTGCTTGAGAACACAAATAAGAATCATTCATTTTTCTATTCCAGTTCAATCATGTATACAAAGTTGAAAAATATTTAATTAGCAATCCAATAAGGTGACAAAATGATATTATACATTGGATTGACAAAGTAATACCTTTCAATTAAATTGACAATTTATATCAATTCAACACAAATGATTCATGTTTTTTATATTGAACTGATAAGCTAAATCAATTCAAATAAAGTGACAAAATATGAATTGATTAACTAGATCAATCCCATAAAAGTGACAAACTACAAATTTTGATATTGAATCGATGATCTAAATCAACTTAAAATAAAAGGATGAATAATAATATTATTCTAAGGCATATAGATCTATAATTATCCATTATATATTGATCTTGAATTGATAATCTAAATCAATTCAATAAAATAAAGGGATGAATAATCATATTTGTTTAACACACATGAATCTTATAATTATCCATCATAACCAACAGAACAATCATCATACAATATCAGCACAACCAGATCTGAAATAAATAACTAAAAATAAAAAAATATAAATGAATTGATTAATTATTTTAAAACGAAAGAAATCTCACAGTCGTGTCGCGGTTTGTCAAAATTTCAAACTACTTTGAATTGTCCCGTTTCAGTCTAGGATTGTAGACCTTCTTCGTACGATCCCACTGAATCTGAAATTGTTGAATTTCGTTTTCGTATGCGTTAGTTATGGAACAAATAAGATTAATAATCATTTTAAAATTAAATTAGTGAGGTCATTAAGGGATAAACCTCTTCTCCCCTGTTTCTGTAATCGGCCATTAGTTTCAAGTTTTAGTTCGATCGTAGGGCTGTCGTTTTCTTCCGGACCACCAAGCTTCTGGTCGAACAGAGGCTGCCACGGCAGAGAGCACCAGAAGGCGCACTAGGGGTCCACCATTGCTCAGCTCGATCGAGCCCAGGGGGTACGGTGGTGCGTTTGGCCGAGGTTTGGGCGCACGGTTCTCGGTCTTCGAGCCACCAGAGAACGATCTAGTCGTATGGAATTGGAGAGGAGGTAAATCTCTTCGATATGAGGTAAAGATTGGAGTATAATTCGTGGAGAAGAGGGAGAATTTAGTAGATAATGATGGGAGCTATTTCGGCCATTGAAACTAGGGTGGTGGCTGAACGATGGATGAATAGTGATTTTATGGTTTTAGAATCCATTATTTATAATATTTAATGCAAATTTTACAATAAAATCCATAAGTTTCAAACCGAACCGATTTCAGTCCAACAGAAAGTGACCCTACCCAATAGCCCCCATTTCGAATCCAATGGGCTAAGTCCCGTCAGCCCAAACGGCTGTCTGTGGCCTGAATTATTAAATTTAATATTTAATTCCTTTATTAAATTAATTCTGTCATAGAATTAAATTCATCGAGGCCACATACGGACTCATAAAATTCCAGAAAAATTATTTCTGACTTCGTTTTGATGATACGGTTCTGACAAGACTAATTTTGTTGAATTCTGAGACTGTTAGAAAAATGGCTATTTTCCAGTCGATTAAATTTGACCGAAATTGACCAAACTGAAATCTTTTTGCCACGGTCACAAATTAATTCTAAAAATTTTGAAAAATTAAACGTAGCCATAATTTGACCTTCTGAATCCAACAAAAGTGGTTTGATCGAAAACCGAGGTCGTTTGAAAAATGACTATTTTGAATATTAAAAATATATAGAAATTCTACATCGACTAATCTGAAATTTCAATTAGCCTTAACTTTTGATTCACGCTATGAAATTTCGATTTTTCGGATTCGTTGGAAAGATATTTTAAAATAGATCCCAATATTTTTGGTTTCACCAAAATCCGATTTATTCTACATCCTATACAGTCAGTCAAAGTTCAGATTAGACTTTTCAAACTACCGTGCTCTTTCTAATTCTTTTTATAATTAAATTGTCTATATTCGAATTAACTTCGATTAAAATAAATTCCCAGTCGCTATTATTGAAATAATTTATTCCAAATATTCAAAATCTCTTAAAATTTCTTAAATAAATTTTTTTAATTTGGCCCCAAATTCCGGGTTCTTACAGATGAAGACGGTGCTTAGCAGCACCCGACACCCGTCGTCCACAGACCATGGATTACTTGGTTGTTTGATTGATGTGTTGTGAAAAATTGATTGTGTGATGTGAGATGGAATGAATAAATATTTTATAGTTAAAAATATAATTTTTAACATGTATATAAAATAAATATGAATAAATAAATCGGACGATTTGTTTATGTACACCCATTTGACTGATATTGATTGGGACGATAAATTTTACACATCGCCCAGCTGCACAAATAAAAATATGTGTTTGTTGATTTGAAACCCCACACGGGTGTTGGGATGATATTTGGCGTACACTAATCCCAATAATTAGCTGTATGTCGATCGACTGATTGACAGACTGTATAAGCGTTAATTATTTATATTTAATGTTTATGCAGTTGTGTGGTGCACTTTGGATGATGGTTGATTATTTATCATTGCTATTATATACATGTGTTGTATAGAATCCATATAAATAACATTATATGGTAATTGATTGGGCCTCATTCCAATTTGGAAATAAAGAATATTATAAAATGAAAATTCATGTGTTTAATAGAATGAAAATTCATGTGTTGAATAGAATAAAAATTCATGTGTTGAATAAAATATATATTCATGTGTTGAATAAAAGAAAACTCATGTGTTTAGAATATTCATGTGTTGAACAAAATATTTATACAATAAAATTCACATTTTTGTCGTAAGTAAGAATTAATAAATATTCATGTGTTGAATAAGAAAATTCATGTGTTGAAGAAAATATTCATTTGTTGAATAGAATAACGTAGTTATTGAAATATATAAAGCCGTGTTAATTAGATATTCGCCATTTTGACGTGAGCGATATCTATATCGATTTTATTCATTTTTATAATGAATATCGAAAAGGAATTGATTTCAAAATCGAATGTTTTGAAAATATTATCATTTATATATTAATGATATGGAATATTCAATTTTGATTTAAAATTGAATAGGAAGTTGAAATGGTTTTGAAAACGAATTTAAAATGATTTATAAAATACGTTTTGAAGGGAAATCGGTGAAATATATATAATATATATATTTATATATATAATGGCCTGAATAGAACGCGCCGCGCAGCTGCAGTTCGCGAATTTCGACCATTGACTTCGAATGGACATTACGGGAGATCCGACCGTCGGATTCTCCTAAAACCAGAACCTTTGGGTTCGTATCGAAAAGAGATTTCTAATGAATACAAGAAATTAGAAATCTAACGGTTGGATTTGGAATTATGTTCAAATCAAATTTGGAAAAGGTCGTTGTATGTGCAGTTCGATGGCCGTTGATGGAAATCGACTGTATAAGCCTTGATAAAATTATTAAAAATAGCAATAATTTGTGTAAAATCATAAGAAATGATTTGGAAAGAATTGGGATGAAAAATTCCATATTTGAAAAGATAAAAATAGATTTTTATCGAAATGAACTAGTTTTGAACTAGAATTATAATCCATTTATTTTTGAAATAAATAAATTGGATTTGAAAGGGTTTTAAAAGTAACCAGAATTTCCAATAATTGAATTGGAATGGATTTGAATCGAAATAGTCTTTGGAATATTTCATTGTTGGATTTCGTGATTATACAGATATTGTTATGGAAATTTGAAAGATATATTTATATCGTTATTTCCAATACGATATTTGTTGGTCGTAGAATTTGATATTGAATATAAGCCGATATATTTTCTATTTAGAGCCTTGTATTTAATATCAAATGGTAATTGGGTTTGTTGTGAACTGTGTTTTGATGACATTTGTTCTTTAACCCTATTTACAGTGAAATGTGATTTGTAATTTATAAATCTTTTGTTAAGATTTAAAGGAGATTTTTCCAAAGTAAAGTTTTCCAATTTAATAAAATAAATTGGAATAGAATGGAATTCGATTTGGTAATAATCGAAGTGAATTTCTGTGGAGGAAGACAACTAATATCTAGAATTTAAAAGGCTTTGTCGTTATTCCATTTATATTATTAGTCGGATATGGAAGTTTATATCTATTATATATATATATATATCGATTTTTTTCCCATGAAGATTCCATTGTAAATGGAATGTGATTTTAGTTTTATCGTGAACCGTGTTTTAAATGACATTGGTTCTTTAACCCAGTTAAAGACAAGATATGATTTCCCAAGTTAAGCAATCATTAATATTGATTTTTGGGAAGATTAAAACCAAGTGGAGTTTTAATGAATCTTTAATTAGATTGAAATCATCGAGAATGGAGTATCACCAGTTTTGCTCCAGGCGATAGTTAAATATTTAATTACATTTAAACGTGAAATGGTAATGGAATTTAACGATAACACCGTGGTGTTAGATATGAAGTATTACTAGTTTTACTTCATGGGATGAATAGGTTGGGATTGGGAAATTAAAACAAATAATTACTTCGGTAAGGTTCGTTAATCCCGACTAGTTTGGATAAGCCATAATTTGGTTTGAATTGATATTCAAAAGAAGATTAAAGAATAAATTTAAGGAATTTATCTTTGATAAAATTAATGGGAACCTTTCCCAAAGTATAAGAATATTTGGATAAAAGAATATTCTGATTTGGAATGAGGCATATGTTGTGTTTGTGCAACACTTTTTTATTATACACGCGGATTATTCAGAAAGACCGGGTTTATCCCATTTTGAATAACTGATTCGACAATGTGTTGAGAATGAAGACGGTGGTCGAAGACCGGAGGTCTTCACATCATTTGGATAATTAATGATGATATTGATTGGGCTGTACACCCAAGAGGAGGGAATCAGTTGGTGATCGTCCAGACGTACTTGGAGATCGATGGATATGCGAGGTACAAGGTGCCTCTGGTTTCGTTCAGACCCATAACGGAATTATAAATGGATTGTGTGTTTGACATTGGATGTCATTCTGTGTGATTGATGGATATCGGTTGCATGGAATGGTTTGCCTGTGTGGCATGCTAAGATGCAAATGATCAAGGCTTCTGTTGAAAAGCAGAGTCTTGTGGTTGATGATCAAAGCACGACCTGTGTGGCATAACTTTGTGTAGCGTTGATTCGCGAGCCTCACACCCCGGTTGTGAACCAGAAACGGGAGAGGACTTTAGGGAGGGCATGCGTTTCCTTCTAGCTAGGGTGGTGTCAGTGACCTACCAGTCCTGACATTTATATTATTTTCACCTGTGTGGTTGTTGGATTGCGAGGCTCCTCGGATATATCGGTGACTATATGGAGCCGATGGAGTCATTTGGCTCATTGATGCCCCAATGGGCAGGGAAACGCAGTGTTCAGGCATTTTAATCCACATCGGTGGACCGGCCCTGACGATCCAAGGGCCCACCTGAGTCTGGGTCCTGAGACACGGGCTAGAGCATCGCGAATCGGTAGAGGACTATCTTTTGCCTCGGTTCACAGATGGAAATCCAACTTCCAATACGTGACTTTGCGGTTTTGATTGTAGAACCTATATATAGCGACATAGTTGTATGGGGCACTTATGCCGTCTATGATTGATACTTATGATCGAAATTGTTTTGACACTATACATTTATAGTAATAATAAAACATGAAATTTTACGTACCAAGCATTCTTGGCTATTATAAGGTAAAAACCCTATCCTCCGGCTTGTGTTTCATTGTGTGATGGGACTTGGGTCTTATAATAGCTTCATTGTTCTTTATTTAGCATTGCGCTGTTCTTTTATGCACTGGTATCCTTGGGTGGAAACCCGTATTCCGTATTATACGGCGTGGTCCCTGGATTTACCTAACTTTAAAATAAAGATTAATAACTGTTTTAGTTCTCACACCAGTCCCATGACTGACCTGGAGTTTATTGTTTTAACCTAAACTCTGGGTGCCCTTATTTTGACACGGGCAGCTAGTAGTTTTGGTTTTGCAGATTTATATTCACAGTATCCTGGTTTACAGCTGGAACGATACTCGGAAAGCTCTATATCCGTGTATTACTTTTAGTTGTGTTTTGTATTATTTTTCCGCTGCTATGTAATGTATTGTAATCTCTGATACTTTTTTGTTGTTTAATATTTATTTATACTCTGTATATTCTTGTATTCTGATGGAAATTGTTGTAATAAGCAATGAAATGTTCTACTGTTTGTGTTCCGATTTGTCGTGTTCTCAAAATAATCAGGGGTTTCGAACGGTCTTGGTCGGTTCAGCGATCGATTCAGATCGAGCGAAATTCACAATTGTTACACTTCTTCTATTCTAATTTTCTATCTTATCTATTCTCACCCTCTAACTTCTTTCGATTAACAATCAGGTATTTTCGTTTCTTGAATAGTCAGCATGGAGTTGCATGTCAATTTTCGAGGTTGAAAATTCGCGTTTGTTACAGTGGTATAGGAGATGAAGGTTAGTAATACCATAGATTAAGTTGAGTGTATATATATGAGTGAACGTATTTGTAGATTTTATAAAAAAAATTGTTTTAAATTGTGGAGATCTATTGATTGAGTGGTTTATGAATTCTAGTCGATCAGTTTGATCCACTGTATCTGTAGGGGTTTTCTAAATACTCGAATACGATGAACCGACACATTATGTTTTGAAAAAAAGGTAAATAAAATAATTTTACCCAAAATATATTTTTCTGATATAAAGAAAGGATCTATACTGGAATTATTATAATATATTGGATATATTGGTTGTAATTATAATCAAATGAGATTATAAAAAGAGAAAAGGTTAGATATAACCAATCAGAATTTATATAAGCGTAGATTATGAAATCAGATGGATTAAATAAGAATTAAATAAGAATTTGGAATTAAAAATTCATGAGATTTGGAAAAGTGTTCGTAAATGGACTTGGATTAAATATACGAGAATTTTAAAATCCTGAGAAATTTTAAATTGTTTAACAAACATTGAGAAGGATATGTTTAATTTCAAAGTGGAAATGTTTAAATATGAGTTTTGAAAGGTGATATAGTATTGAACTCACTTTGTTCGCTGGGAAATAACCCTGATGATGCTAGCCACATCATCAGTGTTCATTTTCGAGTTTTAAGTGATGGATTACTACCAAAGATATTGTTTCGAATTATTTTGGGAAAACAAGTTGTTTGAAATCCTTAAAAGGGATATTTGGTTGTAGAAAAAAAACCAAGCAGTTTAAAAACTCTCGGGAAGAGATTGTTTGATTTAAAAACAAATTAATAGAGATTTGGAAAAGCAAATTGAATTGAATTATAATAGAATGATATCGAGTAAAATGGGAGTTTTGAATATAACTAGGCCTATGTGAAGTGAAATGGATTGATTTTTGTAATAAAAATCAGATTTTGGATTTTGAGATAAAGATAACTGGTTAGAGAAATTAATTACTTAATGAAATGTGAAAATGTAACTTAACTTGGTTAAGTATATTGAGTTGGTGAGTTAAGAATTTGAAACCGAGAATGGGATTTGAAATTGAGAATGAGATTTGATTTAGATATAGAATTATTGAATTTGAGGATAAAGACTGATTGGAGTTTGATTAAGATGGCATTGGCATCTGCTAAATTGGCAGTAGATGGAAATGATATAATGATATACCCAACAAAAAGGTACAAGTTTATATTTTGTATGAACATGAGATTTTTGAGTCTGTTTGGCAACCGCTTGGCTGTTTGATTTTCTTTTGGATTGGAGAAGGCCTAGAAAGGTGAGTTGTACCGATTGAGCCAAACTAAGGAGGTGTAGGCGAAATTTTTCAGAAATTTAAGGTGTTAGAAAATTATCATAATTTTTTAAAATATTCATTAGTCAAATGAATTAGTATTTTAATTAAAATTAATTGGTTCAGTTGAAACTAAAGTTAAGAAGTAAACAAATAATTTTTACCTAGTTAATAGTTTTTTTTTTCTACCTTAGCAATTTTGAGGACGAAATTATTTTAAGGGGGGAAGAGTGTAACGTCCCGTATTTTTACGGTATAATAATTAATTTATTTAATTATTTAAATAGTGATTAAGAGATTTAAATGGTTGTTTAAATAAATAAAATCGAATATTTAATTATTATAAATAATAAAATAATATATTTATTTCTGAAATAGTCGGAAATAGTGGAATTCACAATATTGTGTGAATTGGATTATTTATAAGATTTAATTCAGTTTAGAATTGAATTATAATAACGAACTTATTATTTAAATGAAGTTTGAACGTATAATTATAATATAATTATAATCAAGCTCGAAATAGCGTGACAGTTCGCAATTTGGCGATTTGAACTTCAATTGAATATCCATAATCAGTTTTAAGTCGAATTTCTTTGAAACAAGAAACGTTCGGATCTGGTGAACTATATTTTTCTAATGGAAGGGAAAAATCAAGATTTCATCATGTAGATTGTGAGTTTTGTCCAAATCAAATTTTCAAAAAGCCATTGTGTAATTTGTTTATAATTTATAACGAACTATTTATATTATAAATGGATTTTTAATATAAATGGAATATCGATTTAATTTGGATTTGAGAATATCAAGCTATAAATCCAAGTGTATTTATTTTATAGCTGTATGATATCCTATGTTAATATATACGATAATATTAATTTATTAATATTAAATTTAATTATATTTAAATATATTAATATTTAAATGGGTTTATTTAACCTAAGAAAATATCCATTTTTGCAGACGACCTCCATTTTCGACGAAATTAATTTTGTTGGATCTGGAATATTAAATTATTGTTAGATTTCAATTTTCGTGATTTTTGGAGTCAATATGTGGCAGTGTGGAATTTTAATGTGAAAAACAGTCAATAATTTGACTTTAAAAATACAATGTGTGAGCAAATGGACTCGGAATTCGACGAAACGAGTTTCTTTGGGTCCGTAATGTCGAACTGTAGCTACCTGTCCATTTTTGTCAAAATTGTATATCATATGTGACTACATCAATTTTTAAACAGTAAATACGAACAACGATTGATAAAAATAGAATAAATTAATCAATATAAAAATATTTAATTTTTTCTATAAATATCCAACATCTTTCCTAAACCTAAAATCATTATCTTTGGTCAATGAAATTGCCGCCGCTAGTCATGGCCTTCTCAAAAGCAAATCCGTAACTCCAGAAATTCATAGAAAATCAAATAAAACCCCTAAAATCATAAAACTTATATATTTGTAGTCCTCTAGCCTTGCTCTCCATCGTAGTATCAAATTTGAAGCGTTCGAACATCCATCGTGGGTCATTGGAAACTTGCCGTCGAGCTAGGGTTACGCTTATTTGGAGATTTAAGCAATGATTCTTGTTTTGGTCGTCAGTTTTGGACTCAGGAGGAAAAATGGTGTTTTATGGAGTATGGAGACAAGCATTGTCGATGTTATTACTAGGGGAGGAACTGTAGTCGGGCGACAGTGGTGTGAAACTGATGTGCGAGCTTGGCGAGTTAGGGATAGTGGTGAAGAGAACTTGAAGGGAAGAGGATCGGTATGATTTGTTTGATTTTTTGTGAGCTATGAAGAGAGAGTGGAGGATCAAAAGAATCATGGCTATGGCATTGGAAATGTATAGGAGCAGTTTCTATTCAGGGAAGAAGGATGCGAGTGGACTGAAATATGGTGTTGTGAGTGAGAATTTGAACAAGATGATGTTTGGAAATTTATTTGGATTATTTCCTGAAGAAGTGGAATGGCGAGGGAGGTTTAAAGAACGAAAATGGAGGAGTTGAAATACAGAGGTCGCGGTTTTGTAAAATGGAAGGAATAGTACGCGGGTCTGGGTGAGTACGAATGGGCCGGAAATAAGGTTAAAGCCCAAAATCTTATATAATTCAAGTTTTATTTTAATTTAAATAAGGTACAATGTATAATTTTAAAATCTCGATCATATTGTATCAGAATTATCGAACGGCCAATCACGTTGGGATCGTACAGACGAGGGATACACCATGGAACTGATTTGGAGTGAATTGGAGCTTATTACAAATTATGACAGAATAGACCATCTGAATCAATTCAACGATAGTTTATCGTTATTTAACGATAAACGAACTATGTAAGTAAAACTCACTAACTCTGTCCAGTTTATATTTTTATAAACGTATTTTAGAATTGATAAAAATGATTGAATGTTGTGTGTGATGATAGTTAGTATGAATTGTTGACAGTTGGTTGAGATAATTTATATATATAGTTATATATATAAGTCATTGTTTAAAATATTGAGTTCGTTTGTTATATAACTTCATATTGGTACGAAACTGATATAATTTATGTGACTAACATCTGTGATGTAGGGAAACTGGTTGCAGGGATCCAACTGGATTCCTCAATATTTATAATACTGTTTTTCATATATTGTGATATATGATGTGGTATATAGTCTGTTATTGATTATGTGTGTTTGGATGATGATTGACCCTATAGATTTGGTATCTTACCATAAGTGATACTGGAATGTAAAAAGGGAATTTTCAAAGTGTATATTGAAATAAAAATATTTATATAAAATTAAAGGATTTTATAATAAAGGAAACTGTGAAGCGACCCGAACTTCCCCGTAAAGGAAAGCCTGGATTGAGTTGAGAACGCGACAAATCGGAACACAAATAGAAGAACATTTCATTGCTTATTACAACAATTTACATCATAGTACAAGAATATTACAGAGTATGAATAAATAATATACATTTGATAAATATTAGAGATTTAAACACAAATAGAAGAGCTTTCCGAATATCCCTTCATCTATAAACCAGGATCCTGTGAATATAATATATGCCAAACCCAACTACTAGCTGCCCATGTGGAAAATAGGGGCACCCAGAGTTTAGGTTAAAACAATAAACTCCAGGTCAGTCATGTGACTAGTGTGAGAACTATAGTAAATCTTTACTTTAAAAATAAAGTAAATCAAGGGACCACGCCGTATAACATGGAACGGGTTTCCTCCCAAGAATACCAATGCATTAAACAAACAACGCAATGCTTTTTGGAAAAATGGAGCTATTATAAGATGCAGGTCTCATCACACAATGCAACACAAGCCGGAGGATAGTTTTTTATCTTATAATAGCCAAACATGCTTGGTACGTTTAAAATAAATCATTTTGATACTATTATAGTGTAAAGTGTGTGAAAACAACTTCAAATATAAATGTATCAATCATAGACGGCATAGTTCCACATCCCACTATGGTGCCATACTGGGCTCTAAAATCAAAACCGCAAAATGTCGTATTGGAAGTTGGATTTCCATCTGTGAACCAAGGCAAGGGATCGTCCTTACTGCTTCGAGACTCTTTAGCCCGAGCCTCAGGGTCAGAGCGCATCGACCCTTGGATCGTCAGGGCCGGTCCACTCAATGTGGATTAAAATGGCTGAAAACTACGTTTCCCCGCCCTACGGGGCGTAAAATTGGTCTGTATAAAGACCATACCATTCGTCGGCTCCGCAGAGACTGATATAACTAAGGCACCTCCCTATCCATCATCCACATAAGTAAAACATTTCGGCGTGCAAAACCCAGACACCTCTCCTAGCTAGAAAGAAACGCATGTCCTCCCTGAGGTCCTCTCCCGTTTCTGGTTCACACCGGGATGTGAGGCTCGCGAATTAACGATACACAAAGCTATGCTATATTAAAGCTGTGCTTTAATCCTAAACCACAAGACTCTACTTTTCAACAGAAGCCTTGATCATTTGCATCTCAACATGCCACACAGACAATTCACGCTATGCAACCGATGTCTATCAATCACATAGAATGAAATCCAATGTCAGACACACAGTCCATTTACAAGTTCGTTCTGGGTCTGAAAGAAACCAGAGGCACCTTATTCCTTGTCTCATATGTCCAATACAGGAGAGAGGCCCCCGCATATCCGGTCGATCTCCAAGCACGTCTGGAACGATCACCACTTATTACCTTGTCTTGGGTGTACAGCCAATCAAGACATCAGTAATCATCCAAACAATGTGAATACCTCCGGTCTTCAACCACCGCCTTCATCGTCGACTCATCGCCGATTTAGTTATTCAAAATGGGATAAACGCGGTCTTTCTGAATAACTCACGTATATGATAAACAAGTGCTATAAAAACACAACATACGCCTCATTCCAATTCTGAATATTCTTTTATTTAAATATTCATATCCTTTGGGAAAGGTTCCCATTAATTTTGTCAAAGATAAATTCTTTAAATTTATTCTTTAATCTTCCTTTGGAAATCAATCCATACCAAATTATGGTTTATCCAAACTAGTTGGGATTAGCGAACCTTATCGAAATAATCAATAGTTTTAATTTCCCAATCCCAACCTATTCATCTGATGAAGTAAAACTGGTAATACTTCATATCTAACACCACGGTGTTACTGGTAAAATTAATCGTCATTTCACGTTCAAATCTAATTAAATATTTAACTAACGCGTGGGGAAAAATTGGTGATACTCCATTCTCGATCATTTCTTGGATTTGATAATTTATTTATCACATTCACCTATCAATCTATTTAAAGATTCATTAAAACTCTAATTCAGTTTTAATTTCCAACAATCATTACTTTATGATTTTTCCAATTCAGGAAATAAATCCTGTCTTTAACTGGGTTAAAGAACTAATGTCATTTAAAACACAGTTCACGATAAACCCAAAATCACATTCCATTAATTATGGAATATTCATGGAAAAACGATATAATCGATATCAATTTTCGTATCCGACTAAAATTATAAACGGAATAATGGCAAAGCCTTTTAAATTCCACATATATTATCAGTTTTCCTCCATAGAAGTTCATTTCAATTATTATAAAATCGAATCCCATTCCATTCCAATTTATTTTATTAAACTGGAAAACTTTACTTTGAAATTCCATTAAATCTTAGAATAAAGAATTATAAATTCCAAATCACATTTCACTGCAAATCAGGTTAAAGAACGAATGTCGTTAAAACACAGTTCACAATAAAGCCGATTTACATTCCATTTCAATTCCAATGAAATGTTCATTAATTGGTAATTCTTCTTTAAATCTTAGTTAAAAGACTTATTCTTTTCACATGGGGTTTCAGAACAGTGTTAATGAAGACACCATTCCATCAGTCTCTAACTGTAAATTAGTACGAGAACAATTCCCTAAGTATTAATCCCGAAGGCCGAAGCCAACATCAGATTAATACTAAGGAAACCATTCAACTTAGCTAACCTCCAGTTAATTTCTAATTTCCTTAACTCCATTGGTTTTAAGAACAATGTTAGTGATGACACCGTTCACGGCAAACCCAAAATCCCATTTGATATTAAATACAAGGCTCTGAATAGAAAATATATCGGCTTATATTCAATATCAAATTCTGAACTCAACAAACATCATATTGGAATAACGATATACATATATATATATATATCTTCCAAATTCCTCCACAATGCCCGTATAATCACAGAATCCAATATCGAAATATTTCAAAGATAATTTCGATCCAAATCCATTCCAATTCATATATTGGAAATTCTGGTTATTTTTAAAACCATTTCAAATCCAATTTATTTATTTAAAAATAATTGGATTATAATTCTAGTTCATTTCAGTAAAAATCTATTTTTATCTTTTCAAATATGTAATTTTCATCCCAATTCTTTCCAAATCATTTCTTATGATTTTACACTACTTATTGATATTTTTAATAATTTTATCAGGGCCCGTACAGCCGATTTCCATAAACGACCATCGAACTGCACTTACAGTGGCCTTTTCCAAATTTAATTTGGACATAATTCCAAATCCAACCGTTGATTTCAAATCTCTAATATTCGTTAGAAAGCTCTATTCGATACGACGGTTCCGGTTTTAGGAGAATCCAATGGTCCGATCTCCCGTCATGTCCATTCGAAGTCAATGGTCTAAATTCGCGAACTATTGCAGCGCAGAACATTCTATTCAGGCCATTATATATATATATATATGTATATATATATATATATATATATCGTCGATTTCCATTTAAAACGTATTTTATAAATCGTTTTAAATTCGTTTTCAAAACGATTTCAACTTCATATTCAATTTCAAATAAAAATTGAATATTCCATATCATTAATATATAAATGATAATATTTTCAAAACATTAGACTTTGAAATTAATTCCTTTTCAATATTCATTATAAATATGAATAAAATCGATATAAATATCGTTCACATCAAAATGGCGTTAAATAAATCAACACGGCTTTATATATTTAAATATATTCGTGTCCATCCCAAATCGGACATCAAAATCATATTTTGATTCTTTTCTGAATATTATTTTAAAATATTCATTATTTGAATATATTCTTTATTTTTAAATATTCGTTCATTCTGAATTGGAATCAGACACGGTCAACTACTGTATAATGTTGTTTATATGGATTTCATATAACACACGTATATAACAACCATAATCAACAATCATCCATCATCCAGAGTGCATTCTACACTGTATAAGCATTAAATATATATATATATTTAACGCTTACAACAGTCTGTCAACCAATCAATTGACATATAACTAAACAGTTGGGACTAGTGTACGTCAAGTATCATCCCAACACCCGTGCGGGGTTTCAATCCACAAACACAGATTTTATTTGTGCAGTTGGGCGACGTGTAAAATTTATCATTGTAATGAAAAGGAATTTCGCTCGATCAGAATCGATCGTTAAACCGACCAAGACCATTCGAAAATCCTGATTGTTTTGAGAACACGACAAATCAGAATCCAAACAGAAGAACATTTCATTGTATATTACAACAATTCCATCAGAATACAAGAATTTACAGAGTATGAATAAATATTACAAAGAAAATGTCAGAGATTTAAATTACATTTGAATACATCGCAGCGGAAAAATAATACAAAACACAACTGAAAGAGATATACGGATACAGAGCTTTCCGGATATCATTCCAGCTGTAAATCAGGATCCTGTGAATATGAAACTGAAAAACCAAAACTACTAGCTGCCCGTGTCAAAATAAGGGCACCCAGAGTTTAGGTTAAAACAATAAACTCCAGGTCAGTCATGTGACTGGTGTGAGAACTAAAACAGTTATTTAAAACTTTACTTTAAATCAGATATATCAACGGGCCACGCCGTATAACACAGAATGGGTTTCCTCCCAAGAATACCAGTGCATATAACAAAACAGAGCAATGCTTTTTGGAAAAATGAAGCTATTATAAGACCCAGGTCCTATCACACGATGCAACGCAAGCCGGGGGATAGGGTTTTCCCTTATAATTGCCAAACATGCTTGGTACGTTTAAAACAAATCATTTGATACTATTATAAGTGCATAGTGTATAAAACAACTTCAAATCATAAGTATCAATCATAGACGGCATGGGTACCATATATCATGTCGCCATACTGGGCTCTACAATCAAAACCGCAAATGTCACGTATTGGAAGTTGGGTTTCCATCTGTGAACCAAGGCAAGGCGCAATCCTACCGTTTCGAGACTCTCTAGCCCGAGCCTCAGGACTCAGCCGCAACTGTACCTAGGCAACATGCAGGGCCAGCCCACCGATGTGGATTAAACTTAAACCCTGAACATGCGTTTTCCCTGCCCTTTCGAGCGTAAATGAGCCAAATGACTCTATTGGCTCCACACAGTCACCGATATATCCGAGGCACCTCGCAATCCAACAACCACACAAGTGAAAATAATAAAATGTCAGGGATGGTAGGTCACTGACACCACCCTAGCTAGAACGAAACGCATGCTCTCCCTGCTGTCCTCTCCCGTTTCTGGTTCACAACTGGGGTGTGAGGCTCGCGAATTAACGTTATACACAAAGCTATGCCACACAAGCCGTGCTTTGATCATCAACCACAAGACTTTGCTTTTCAACCGAAGCCTTGATCGATTGCCACTTAGGCATGCCACACAGGCAATTCACTCAATGCGATTGATATCCATCAATATATAAGCCCTGAGCTCGTACGTCTCAGAGAAGGGTGTTAAGCAAGAGAATAAATTCTCCGCCGCCAAACAGATATATATTTAATAGAGATCAATCATACAGAATAAAATCCAATGTCAGACACACAATCCATTTACAAGTTCGTTCTGGGTCGAAACGAAACCGGAGGCACCTTGTACCTCGCATATCCATCTATCTCCAAGTACGTCTGGACGATCACGAATTGATTCCCTCCTCTTGGGTGTACATCCTAATCAGGGTCATCAGTGATCACCTAAATGATGTGAAGACCTCCGGTCTTCAACCACCGTCTTCATCCTCGACACCACGTCGAATCAGTTATTCAGAATGGGATAAACCCGGTCTTTCTGAATAACTCGCGTATATAATAAACACGTGTTACACAAACACAACATACGCCTCATTCCAATTCAGAATATTCTTTTATTCAAATATTCTTATACTTTGGGAAAGGTTCCCATTAACTTTATCAAAGATAAATTCTTTAAATTTATTCTTTAATCTTCTTTTGAATATCAATTCAAATTAGTCGGGATTAGCAAACCACACCGCAGTAATCATTTATTTTATTTCCCAATCCTAACCTATTCATCCCATGAAGTAAAACTGATCATAATTCATATCTAACACCACAGTGTTATCGGTAAATTCAATTACCATTTCATGTTCAAATCTAAATAAAGATTTAACTATCGCCTGGAGCAAAACTGGTAATACTCCATTCTCGATTATTTAATTCTAATTAAAGATTCATTAAAACTCCACTTGGTTTTAATCTTCCCAAAAATCAATATTAATGATTATTTAACTTGGGAAATCACATCCTGTCTTTAACTGGGTTAAAGAACCAATGTCATTTAAAACACGGTTCACTACCCAAAATCACATTCCATTAGTTATCGGGTTAAAGAACAAGTGTTATTTAAAACACCGTTCACGATAAACCCAAAAATCAATTCAAATTCAATTCCAATTAAATACGATTTAATTGGTACACTTCATTAAATCTAAATAAAAAGATTTAATCTTTTTCTCAATTGGGTTTAAGAACAGTGTTAATGAAGACACCATTCACAACAAACCCATATCCCATTTGATATTAAATACAAGGCTCTTAATCGAAAATATATCGGCTTATATTCAATATCAAATTCTACGACCCACAAATATCGTATTGGAAATAACGATATAAATATATCTTTCAAATTTCCATAACAATATCTGCATAATCGCGAAATCCAACATCGAAATATTCCAAAGACAATTTCGATTCAAATCCATTTCCACTTTATATATTGGAAATTCTGGTTACTTTCAAAACCATTTCAAATCCACTTTATTTATGTTTAAAAATAAATGGGATTATAATTCTAGTTCAAAACTAGTTCATTTCGATAAAAATCTATTTTTATCTTTTCAAATATGGAATTTTTCATCCCAATTCTTCACTAAATCATTTCTTATGATTTTACACAAATTATTACTATTTTTAATAATTTTATCAAGGCTCGTACAGTTGATTTCCATCAACGGCCATCGAACTGCATTTACAACGACCTTTTCCAAATTTGATTTGGACATAACTCCAAATCCAACCGCTAGATTTCAAATCTCTAATATTCTTAGAAAGCTCTTTTCGATACGAACCCAACGGTTCCGGTTTTAGAAGAATCCGACGGTCGGATCTCCCGTAATATCCATTCGAAGTCAATGGTCGAAATTCGCGAACTACCGTGGTGCGGCGCGTTCTATTCAAGCCATTATATATATATATATATTATATTTCGTTGATTTCCTTTCAAAACGTACTTTATAAATCATTTTAAATTCGTTTTCAAAACGATTTCAACTTCATATTCAATTTCTGATCAAAACTGAATATTCCATATCATCGATATACAATGATAATATTTTCAAAATGTTAGATTTTGAAATCAATTCCTTTTCTGTATTCATTAAAACGAATAAAATCGATATAAATATCGTTCACGTCAAAATGGCGCATATCTGACCAACACGACTTTATATTTTTCAATTACTTCATTATTCTATACAACACATGAATATTTATTTTATTTAACACATGAATTTTCTTTCTATTCAACACATGAATTTTCTTTTAAAATATTCCTTATTTTCCAAATTGGAATGAGGCCCAATCAATTACCATATAATGTTAATTATATGGATTCTCTACAACACATGTACATAACAGCAACGATAAATAATCAACCATCATCCAGAGTGCACCACACAACTGCATAAGCATTAAATATCAACAATTAACGCTTACACAGTCTATCAACCCATCGATTGACATACAACTAAACAATCGGGATTAGTGTACGTCAAATATCATCCCAATACCCGTGTGGGGTTTCAAATCAACAAACACAGATTTTTAATTGTGCAGTTGGGCGATGTGTAAAATTTATCGTCCCAATCAATATCAGTCAAATCAGTGTACATAAACAAATCGTCCGATTTGTTTATTTCTGTTTATTTTATATACACGTTAAAAATCATATTTTTAACTATAAAATATTTTCCACTATAAAATATTTTTTTCATTCCACATCACACAATAAAATTTCACAACACAGCAATCAAACAAACAAGTCATCCATGGTCTGTGGACGACGGGTGTCGGGTGCTACTAAGCACCGTCTGCATCCTAGTATATATATTTCAACTAGAAATAAAACTAAAATTGAGGAGTTCTCACCTATGGGATCCACTCCGCCATTCTTTCCTTCTGAATGGTTTGGATTTGTTTCCCGTCCGTTCTATCATGATCTGTTACACGCGGTATATATTAAATATCACATTTTTAAACAATGATCTTTATAAATAAAAAATCACATTTTTATCAGGCTATATATATTAAAAAAAATCATATTTTTACCTTTCTATTTCTATTTTCAAAACAATATATATTTTACTTTTCAAGACAATGTATATTTTATTTTTTTCAAGATCAATTCTATTTTATATTTCAAGAGTCATGTATATCTATATTTCAAAGTTTTATATTTTAAAAGAACACATTTTTATTTCGAAGTTTTATATTTTAAAGGCAAAGGCGATTTCTATCTACAAAAATGATGTTATTCCTTTTGTTCAAAAATAATGTTAATTTATAAAAATCATATTTTCATCAATGTATTTATATTAAATAAAACTGATTTTCTATATGCTTTTTATATATATTAAAAACTGATTTTCTATAAGTTCTTTTTATTTATTATTATTATATATAATTTAACTAATTACTTGAAATAAATAAAAACAAAAATAAAATAAAATAACTTACTGTTAAATACTTTCTTCCTCGTTGGAAAAGAACGGACCATGCCCCCTTAATTTCTCCTTCTCCTATACGTTTCAGGATGAATTCGAACTCCGCATTGCAACGCTTCCCACCATAACTTCACTTGCGCGCCTCCCCTTAGCTCATCGGAGCACCATCAGCCACCAGAGGCTGACGCGCCTAAACACCGCGACCTCTCACCGGCGACGACGTAGGATTTGGCCCCCTCTTGGCTATTAAAATGTTGTCAAATGATGGTCCTTGGAGGCCAAAACTGAACGGAATACCCTCCTGTCGCACCACAATTCAAGCCACTAGTCGACGATCTGATTGTGCTAGGACGGAGCCCCCTGCGTTGCCTACCTCCTCCAGGCGGCGCCACTAATTCGAACTCCTCCCACATCAGAAAATCCACCGCGAACGACATGAGTTAAAGTCCTAAATTCGAACACGACCAAACACTAGAGAGGATCAAAGTCATATCAATGGAGAGATCGTAGAGAGGTCTTCCATTTTCATTTTGGAACTCAATTTATTTCAAAGTAATTTGAGAGGAATCAAACGATGAAATCTGATGCGTTTCTGCCCACTAATAAACGTACGGAGGCGGCTTTCTCTGAACTAGGGTTGGGGGCTTTTGGATATTTATTTATAATTTAAATAATATTTAATTCAAACTTCTTTCAAATGTGAATTTCCCATTCGAACTCTAATTAAATCCCAATGACTATCGCTCCTAGCTAATTACCCTCATTCTGAACACAATGGGATATATTTCGTAACCTAATTCGGCTGTTACAGTCAGTTTCCATTAAATTTAAAATATAAATCAGTATATTTTAAATTCAAATGCACATTTTAACTTACCGGCGCCACATACTAGTTCCAAAAATTCTAGAAAAATCATTTCTAGCTTCGTATTAACGATACGGTCCTAACAAAACTAATTTCGTCAAATTTTGAGACCGTTTGAAAAATGGCCATTTTCTGGTCGATCGAAATTGACTTAAACTGTTAAAACACGTTTAAATTCGCCATGCTCACACATTGATTTCAAAAATATGAATTTTAAAACCTAGCAATAATTTGACATCCCGGATCCAACAAAAGTGGTTTCGTCGAAAACCAAGGTCGTTTGCAAAATGGCTATTTTCAAGGCCTTTATATATATTATAATATATATAAATTCCACAGCGACTTTTCTGAATTTTAAACCGGACATATCTTTCACTCTTTAAAGTGAAATCACAGTTTCTTAACTTCGTTAGAAAGATATCGTTAAACAGATTCCAATATTTCTTTTTTCGTCCAATTTTGACTTAAAACGAATTCTGTATATTCATTTGAAATTCGAAATCGAATTTTCGAACTGCTGCGCCATTTCAGGCTCGTTATATAATTAAAATAAAATTATTCGTTTTAACTTCATCAAAAATAAATTTTCTGTCGTTATTATTTAAAATAAATCATTTTAAATAACCAAAATTCATTAAAATAGCCAAAATAAAAATTTTAAATTGGCTCAGAATTTCCGGGTTGTTACAATCACACCAACTTAAAATCTTTTCATCCTCGAAAAGGAACGAAGCTGAAAGTTGTTTCACAAACCAACTCAACTTTCATTATTTTCTTTATGGCTTAAGTTCTTCAACTTTTCAGTTTTAAAGAACTTTTCAAATTTTTCAAAAATTTGGCTAACACCCTGAATTTTCGAAAAATTTCGCCGTAACCTACCCTGCACCGGGAGCTTCGGGATATTTCAAATAGTCTCCCATGGCCCTCACCAATCCAAAAAGAAAAAGAAACAGCCAATCGGCACATAAAATCATCAAAAACCCAAGAAATACAATAAACATGTACCTATTTGTCGGGCAAACAATTTTATTCCTCTTCTCTAGCCTCTTTGCAATGACCTGTTCAATGTAAGTACATGTATATGCATGCAAATACGACTAATTTTCAATACAATTCACTATTTGGTTCAATTTGGCTAAATGGTTCAACATTCAATTAATCAAAACAGTAATCAAACAACACAACCATCAATCGATTTGTTGATTATCATTTCAAATTCATAACTTTGATATATAGTCATAAATCACATTTTTGGTGCCAAATCACAACAATATATTCTAACTATATTTTGGTTCTCACACCAGTCAATTGGAAATATATAGAAATCCCACTTTCGAAACTCGAACACTAATAATGCTGATGATGTCTAGACTATCATCAGAATCGTCTCCGGGCGACTAGAGTGTGATTCTATATGTAGCGACCCAAAAATTTCGGCTATTTGATTCGAATATTTAAATTTATTTTAAATATTTGGAATTTAATATCGAAATCGTTAATTAAACGCCGACTGAATATTTATATTTATATTTAAAATTATAAAACAAACTTGAAACCGCGCGGTAGTTCGTAAAATCGAGTTTGAACTTCAATTGATCGTACAGAATTCGTTTTAAATCGGATTTCTGTAAAACAAGAAACGTTGGAATCGTTTTGATCAAAATTTTCTGATGGAAGAGAAACATCGAGTTTTCGTATTATAGATTTTATTTTACGACCAAATCAAGTTTTGAAATAGTCGTTGTGAAATCGTTTATAAACCGTAACGGTTTATTTAATATAATTAAATATTGGCTTCAAATTTGGACAAGTCCTTTGAGGCGTAGTCATAATTTAATTTTTAGAATTTTACTGTAATTTTTATTTAGTAAAATAAGCAACTTTTTATTTGAAGTATTTTGCACCTTATATCAACATTTTGAGGTATCACAATATAAGTCAAGCTACCGATATTATTATATATTTGTGATCGTGGCACAACGCTGGACGCGACAGTATGTTTATTTATGTCTTTAACGAGTTGTAAGCGGACGGAGTATTTGATAGCAAGGTACGTTTAATCGTTATAATTGGAGAGAAGAATCATTTTTAAATTTGTTTATAATGTCCTGGCAAACCCTCAACGATATCTTCGCGCATGTTCATTAGAAAATTTATGTACAAACCTTATCAATTTTTCCTGTCCTGTCCATTCAAAGACCCTGCCTTCCTCTTCTTAAATGCAGCTGGCATTGTCTTTCAAACAGTGAGAAAATACAAAGCGTAGCTGGCGAAAATAACAGCTATGAAAAGAAAGAAGTAAACTCACACAGGCTATGTTTTAAAATGAAAACACATAGACCTGTAGGAATTGGAAATGAAATCACGCTGTGCGTGCTGTCAATCCTACCAAGCCAAGCCTGTTTCCATTTCCTTTTAGAGACCTACTCCTGAATGCCTTGGCCATCACGCACCTTCTACACTATATAAGTATAGCAGCTCCATCCATTTCTTTCAAGTTCTCCATGAAAATAAATTATAAACTGCTATTCTCCATTCTCAAAATAAGATAAAACTCTTTCAAAACACTTCCTCTCTTTGCCAATGACATCAACAACATAGGAGAAAAGAGCCAAGCACATGGACCAAACCAGACGGTCGGAGGAAGGAAGCGCGGATGGTGGGGGTCTGGAGCAGCCGTTCATCACGAGATGGTGATCATGAGTCCCTGGTTTTGGAAACAATGAGGAGGCAGTTTGAGTATGATGGGCTCCAAGTGTTTGAAATGGGAATGGTGAGAACGGAACCTGTAGCTGAACTTGGTTTCGCATGAAGAGGGTGGGGAAGAAAGAACAAAGTGGCGAGAACTATAAAATAAACAGAAAGCTCCTACACGTGATGAAGTGGTATCTGGTGGGTGCAGGGGGCGGTTGTTTCAAAAGTTGGGTTTCGGCCCAAAAAAAATGAAGACAGAACTGAAATGGGTTGTTTCTCTTTACTGGAACCTACCACTGGCGACGTAGGAGAAGAAACAGAAGCAGGGGGAGAGCGGGCTGCATGATGCGTTGTGAGATCGTGGGCCTTTAGGCGTTAATAATAAAGAAAAAAAAGAGAAGAAGGAAAACGTTACAACAAATGGGAGGAACGGTCCAACGTGTCAAAAGAAATACCGTGCATGCAGAATTAAAGGTGGACGTGGCAGCTAGTGTTATTTGGTCCTTATGTTAGAAAAAAAAAGATGAGCGAAAAGAATCTGGAAGGAGGCGGGGGAGTTGGCTTCATGTATACTTCTTGGAAGATGTAGTATGGTTCAAAACAAAGAAATGGAGGTGTGGGAAGAAGGCCAAGACGTGGTGTGAAGGACAGTATACATGCAGGTAGCGTTATGTTTTTCATGTAGGAAAAAAAACCAAAATAAGAAAAAGACGTAAGGAAGGAGTGAAAGAAAATTTTGGGACGGTGATGTGTTTTCATGGCACTAGAAGAAAATGGGAGCAGGAGTGAAACATGGAAGAAGACCAAGGGATTAAAACGTGATCATGGTGCATGGGTTCATACGGTAATTAAGGTAACACTTGATGATTAAAAATTTGATTAAATTAATTAATAATTCGTTAGTTAAAAATAGATTAACATAATAATTTGTAATTTATATTTATTGTGTACGTTAGCAAGATTGGATGGAAACTGGATTTGTTGGTATCACATCGCAGAATGCAACGTTCTGAGCTAATTCCCAAGGAGTTGAAAGCAGTCCGGTTTTCGTTAAACAAAACAACGCGAGAATCGATCTTCAAAAGAAGGGGAGTTAATTCTCACACATTTCTGAAATACTAGGATGTGCTAAATTCGTATAATTAAATTTAATTGGTTGATTGGATGCTTTGGATGCCTATGGTTGCTTTAATAGTTGACGTTAATTATATTATTGTCATTAAAATATTTCTATGTATTGATATAAAATATTATAATGGTCTGTGTTGCAGGGAAGAACAGGTAGGAGGAATCAAACCGGTTCCTCAAATCTTTAATATGTTGTTATTTGATATTTTACTAACTGTTTAAAACCCGTTGACTTTAAACCCTGTTGGCTGTTGATTGTGGTTGAGCTTGAATCAAAATATAGTATTGATTACGAAAAAAAAGTAGCAGACGGCCTAGAAATACACCATTTATAAAGATCGATTCACCATGAGGTGAATCGCTAGAAATAAAGATAAGGGATTTATTTTATAACCAAAAATATATTTTTAAATATATTATCTTAAGTATAGTTCTAAAATGGGAATAAACCAACCACATCTGTACTTTGATTGGTTTAACCAAATCTACCGTGCGCGGAGCACGTGCTTATCAAGTGATTTGTAAACAATCATATTTAGCTAATTCAAGTGACCAGATGTAACGATTAGAAGGGTTTATATTAATAAAAAATCAAAGTATAGAATTATTTAAATTAATTATTAATTCACATGGCAAGATCAATAACGATTAACTAGCAAGTTAATTAAGTTTAGAGTTGAACAAGTTAACGACTTTAACTGATATTATTTATTAAATTAGTTGTTAATTTAAAGAGCGTAGTTAATGGTTAAGTAATCTAGTTTTATTTTAATAAACGTTGAAATTTGATTATCTGTCATTTATTAAGAGTCGAAGTGATAATTTGAAATGGGAAATCAAACGTAAACCCGAGTTTGAGTTAGAGTAGTTAAAACGAGATAAGTAATTATAAAGATGCGATATAGAACTGAAATTTTAAAGAAGAAATGGTATTTCATCAAGATGGAATTAAAATGGGATTCGAATTAATATTGGGAATGAGTATCGGTTTTTGTATTACAACTGATATCTATCTGACGATAAGAACATTGTTGATCAAGGTCTGAGAGGTAATTAAATACCCCAACTTGAACAACTTCAGGACTATCGAAGGATAATATTAGTCGTAATGGTGGATATGTTTTGAGAATTAATAACGTAACGTTATTTGAAATGTTGGGAATATATATGATAAAATTCCAGATTAAAAGGGATTTAAAAAGGGGTTAGAGAATATGAAATGTTATTTCCTAATAAAGGAAATAAAAGGGAGATTGGTGAAAGTATAACGGCATTTTCAAAATATTGAAATGAGATTTAAATGGGGTTTATTCGAAAAGGATGAGATGGTGATTTTGGTGTTCAAATAACAAAGCTAAAGAAGATGCTGTTATGATAAGCTGAATTGATAAGATAATAAGATGTTATAACAACGTTTTGAAATGTTAGTTGAAGATTAATTGGATATGATTAAAAAAAATTCTAGGTATATAGGTAAAAGGGATTTGAGAATATTAATATATTTAAACCAATATATTATAAGGGCCAAGTGATGCTGTATATAAACCAATGGATCTGTTTGTTTTTATGGTTGTTTATTTTGATAGTTAAATAACCGACTATCAAAATTTGACCCAACGTTATTGGTATGGAAAGACTGGGATCGAATTCATATTCGAAAACCAATCCGACCAATAAATACGAATACGTTGAAGATGTTGATCGAGATGGAGCAATTGAAGACCGTAAGTCTCCATGAGCGGAAGAATTATTGTTAAATACCTCTGGCTGATCCCCAGAGTTAACGATGATTCTATCGTGATAGGAATATGCGGATTGTAAGGACTATTCGATACTGATCTATTGGGTGATTCCTAGGATGTGGTAGGAGGGTGCCTTCGGTTCATCCTGTTCCTGGATGACGCGTATAAACGATGTGAATGGTGACCAGATGTTTCAAAATTCGATTATAACCTCAAGCCTCATCAACCGGGAAATGACAAAAATCGGGCAGGCAACATGGCTATGTGGGTCGCGCCCATTAGGGTGTATTGTCACTGTCTAGAGAATATTCATATTTGTTACTTCTTTTCATTTCTGTATCTCCCGGGAACTACGGTAGTCGCGACAAAAAGCCGTAAGGTGACAATATACTCGATACATTCAAGAGAAATGAGTGGTCGGTCATGTGTAGGCTGGGTTGCAAGACGTTCTTGTTGAACCCAGTGTATTCGTCTCTAGAGATACACTATCGGCAGGTGGTCCCATACCTTTTCATAGTTGGAAATCCAATCTCCAATAAGCGCCCGCGGTTTTAATTGTATACTATATATGTGGAGCGTGAGATGCAAGTATTCTGCTAGATTGTATTTATTTGCATTTAGACACTATTATAATATCAGAAGAAGATATTAATTTCAAAGTGTTTTGTGTTATCGTAAGATAAAAACCGTCCGTGTTTATGTGTGGATTGGTCTTACTATTATCCTTTTATTTCAAAAGAATTTCAAAGTAAAACAAGTTGGTTGCTGTATGAATTTATCACTGGAAGTATTTCAGACTGATTCGGGTGAATTTTGCTTTGCTTCAAATGTGCTCGGGTCAGACCGAGTATATTATCAGGTTAGGTATCGCTGGAGCTTCAGAAGAGGAGTTGAAGTCGATATGTATTCCATATATATACTGGTACTAGTTTATTTCCGCTGTGTGTTGAATGTATACTCTGATGTGTAATCATATATATACAGTTCTTTTGTATCAATTATTATTGATTATTATATTTTGTCCATTCCGTTGTGAGATTCTGATCTTCTTATTCTTCTATTCAAATATTTCTTTCTTTCTTTTCTCACCCTCTAACTTCTTTCTAATAGCTTTCTAGATTTTCGGTACTTGAGTTTGGACACGGGACATGTTAGTGTCTGGATTCGAGTGTCGAAATTCCCGGGTCGCTACACTATATCTATGCAGTATATTAAAACTTTGAATACACGTGGATCAGACATATACGCAAAATCTTTATATACTTGATTGTCCAAATCAGTTTAAAATAAATATTCAAATACGCTGAATAAGGTTTAAATTTTCAAAAAAAAAATTCGTTTTCATTTTATTTTAGAAATACACTCTTCACACTCGTTCTAGGATACTACTGATCCCATCTCTAACGAGTCATTCTCATTGGATATTACTAATCCAATTTCTGATGAATTCTTTCGTTCGGTTCTAACGTGTCTTGTTCTCCGAGCTCTGTAAACCAAAGCTCTAATACCAAATATAACGAAAAGGAATTTTGCTCGATCCGAATCGATCGCTAAACCGACCAAGACTGTTCGAAACTCCTAATTGTTTTGAGAACACGACAAATCAGAATCCAAACAGAAGAACACTTCATTGTATATTACAACAATTCCATCAGAATACAAGAATATACATAGCATGAATAAATATTACACAGAAAATATCAGAGATTTAAATTACATTTGAATACATCGCAGCGGAAAAATAATACAAAACACAACTGAAAGAGATATACGGATACAGAGCTTTCTGGATATCATTCCAGCTGTAAATTAGGATCCTGTGAATATGAATCTGCAAAACCAAAACTACTAGCTTCCCGTGTCAAAATAAGGGCACCCAGAGTTTAGGTTAAAATAATAAACTCCAGGTCAGTCATGTGACTGGTGTGATAACAAAAAAAGTTATTTAAAACTTTACTTTAAATCAGATATATCAAGGGACCACGCCGTATAACACGGAACGAGTTTCCTCCCAAGAATACCAGTGCATAAAACAAAACAGCGCAATGCTTTTTGGAAAAATGAAGCTATTATAAGACCCAGGTCCTATCACACAATGCAACGCAAGCCGGGGGATAAGGTTTTCCCTTATAATAGCCAAACATGCTTGGTACGTTTAAAACAAATCATTTGATACTATTATAAGTGCATAGTGTATAAAACAACTTCAAATCAGAAGTATCAATCATAGACGGCATGGGTACCATATGTCATGTCGCCATACTAGGCTCTACAATCAAAACCGCAAATGTCACGTATTGGAAGTTGGGTTTCTATCTGTGAACCAAGGCAAGGTGCAATCCTACCGTTTCGAGACTCTCTAGCTCGAGCCTCAGGACTCAGCCGCAACTGTACCTAGGCAACATGCAGGGCCAGTCCACCGATGTGGATTAAACTCAAACCCTGAACATGCGTTTTCCCCGCCCTTTGGGGTGTAAATGAGCCAAATGACTCCATCGGCTCCACACAGTCACCGATATATCCGAGGCGCCTTGCAATCCAACAACCACACAGGTGAAAATAATAAAATGTCAAAGCTGGTAGGTCACTGACACCGCCCCAGCTAGAAGGAAACGCATGCTTTCCCTGCTGTCCTTTCCCATTTCTGGTTCACAACCGGGGTATGAGGCTCGCGAATTAACGTTATACACAAAGCTATGCCACACAAGCCATGCTTTGATCATCAACCACAAGACTTTGCTTTTCAATAGAAGCCTTGATCAATTGCCACTTAGGCATGCCACACAGGCAATTCACTCTATGCGATTGATATCCATCAATATATAACCCCTGAGCTCGTACGTCTCAGAGAAGGGCGTTAAGAAAGAGAATAAATTCTCCGCCGCCAAACAGATATATATTTAATAGAGATCAATCACACAGAATAAAATCCAATGTCAGACACACAGTCCATTTACAAGTTCGTTCTGGGTCTGAACGAAACTGGAGGCACCATGTACCTCGCATATCCATCGATCTCCAAGTACATCTGGACGATCACCAATTGATTCCCTCCTCTTGGGTGTACAGCCCAATCAAGATCATCAGTAATCACCCAAACGATGTGAAGACCTCCGGTCTTCAACCACCGTCTTCATCCTCGACACCACGTCGAATCAGTTATTCAGAATGGGATAAACCCGGTCTTTCTGAATAACTCGCGTATATAATAAACACGTGTTACACAAACACAACATACGCCTCATTCCAATTCAGAATATTCTTTTATTCAAATATTCTTATACTTTGGGAAATGTTCCCATTAATTTTATCAAAGATAAATTCTTTAAATTTATTCTTTAATCTTCTTTTGAATATCAATTCAAATAAGTCGGGATTAGCGAACCACACCGCAGTAATCATTTATTTTATTTTCCAATCCCAACCTATTCATCCCATGAAGTAAAACTGGTCATACTTCATATCTAACACCATGGTGTTATCGGTAAATTCAATTACCATTTCACGTTCAAATTTAATTAAAGAATTAACTATCGCCTGGAGCAAAACTGGTGATACTCCATTCTCGATTATTTCAATCGAATTAAAGATTCATTAAAACTCCACTTGGTTTTAATCTTCCCAAAAATCAATATTAATGATAATTTAACTTGGGAAATCACATCCTGTCTTTAACTGGGCTAAAGAACCAATGTCATTTAAAACACGGTTCACTATAAACCCAAAATCACATTCCATTAATTATCGGTTTAATGAACAAGTGTTGCTTAAAACACCATTCACGATAAACCCAAAAATCAATTCAAATTCAATTCCAATTAAATACCATTTAATTGGTACACTTCAGTAAATCTAAATAAAAAGATTTAATCTTTTTCTCAACTGGGTTTAAGAACAGTGTTAATGAAGACACCATTCACGACAAACCCAAATCCATTTGATATTAAATACAAGGCTTTTAATAGAAAATATATCGGCTTATATTCAATATCAAATTCTACGACCCACAAAAATCGTATTGGAAATAATGATATAAATATATCTTTCAAATTTCCATAACAATATCTGCATAATCACGAAATCCAACATCAAAATATTCCAAAGACAATTTCTATTCAAATCCATTTCCACTTTATATATTGGAAATTCTGGTTACTTTCAAAACCATTTCAAATCCACTTTATTTATTTTTAAAAATAAATGGGATTATAATTCTAGTTCAAAACTAGTTCATTTTGATAAAAATCTATTTTTATCTTTTCAAATATGGAATTTTTCGTCCCAATTCTTCACAAATCATTTCTTATGATTTTACACAAATTATTACTATTTTTAATAATTTTATCAAGGCTCGTACAGTCATTTCCATCAACGGCCATCGAACTGCATTTACAACGACCTTTTCCAAATTTGATGTGGACATAACTCCAAATCCAACCATTAGATTTCAAATCTCTAATATTCGTTAGAAAGCTCTTTTCGATACGAACCCAACGGTTCTGGTTTTAGGAGAATCCGACGGTCTGATCTCCCGTAATATCCATTCGAAGTCAATGGTCGAAATTCGCGAACTACCGCGGCGCGTTCTATTCAGGCCATTATATATATATGTAATGTATATATTATATATATTTCATCGATTTCCTTTCAAAACATACTTTATAAATCGTTTTAAATTCGTTTTCAAAACGATTTCAACTCATATTCAATTTCTGATCAAAATTGAATATTCCATATCATCGATATACAATGATAATATTTTCAAAACGTTAGATTTGAAATCACTTCCTTTTCTATATTCATTATAAAAACGAATAAAATCGATATAAATATCGTTCACGTCAAAATGGCGCATATCTAACCAACACGGCTTTATATGTTTCAATTACTTCATTATTCTATTCAACACATGAATATTTATTTTATTCAACACATAAATTTTCTTTCTATTCAATACATGAATTTTCTTTTAAAATATTCCTTATTTTCCAAATTGGAATGAGGCCCAATCAATTACCATATAATGTTAATTATATGGATTCTCTACAACACATGTATATAACAGCAACGATAAATAATCAACCATCATCCAGAGTGCACCACACAACTGCATAAGCATTAAATATTAATAATTAACGCTTACACAGTCTGTCAACCCATTGATTGACATACAACTAAACAATCGGGATTAGTGTACGTCAAATATCATCCCAATACCCGTGTGCGGTTTCAAATCAACAAACACATATTTTTATTTGTGCAGTTGGGCAATGTGTAAAATTTATCGTCCCAATCAATATCAGTCAAATCAGTGTACATAAACAAATCGTCCAATTTGTTTATTTCTATTTATTTTATATACACGTTAAAAATCATATTTTTAACAATAAAATATTTTCCACTATAAAATATTTTATTTCATTCCACATCACATAATAAAATTTCACAACACAGCAATCAAACAAACAAGTCATCCATGGTTTGTGGACGACGGGTGTCGGGTGGTACTAAGCACCGCCTGCATCCTATTATATATATTTCAACAAGAAATAAAATTAAAAGTGAGGAGTTCTCACCTTTGGGATCCACTCCGCTATTCTTTCCTTCTGAATGGTTTGGATTTGTTTCCCGTCTGTTCTATCACGATTTGTTACATGCGGTATATGTTAAAAATCACATTTTTAAACAACGATCTTTATAAATAAAAAATCACATTTTTATCAGGCTATATATATATATCATATTTTTTATTGCTATTTCTATTTTCAAAACAATATATATTTTACTTTTCAAGACAATGTATATTTTATTTTTTTCAAGATCAATTCTATTTTATATTTCAAGAGTCATGTATATCTACATTTCAAAGTTTTATATTTTAAAAGAACACATTTTTATTTCGAAGTTTTATATTTTAAAGGAAAAAGGCGATTTCTATCTACAAAAATGATGTTATTCCTTTTGTTCAAAAATAATGTTAATTTATAAAAATCATATTTTCATCGATGTTTTTATATTAAATAAAACTGATATTCTAAATGCTTTTTATATATATTAAAAACTGATTTTCTATAAGGGCTTTTTATTTATTATTATTATATATAATTTAACTAATTACTTGAAATAAATAAAAACAAAAATAAAAATAAAATAACTTACTGTTAAATACTTTCTTCCTCGCTGGAAAAGAACGGACCACGCCCCCTTTAATTTCTCCTTCTCCTATATGTTTCAGGATGAATTCGAACTCCACATTGCAATGCTTCCCAACATAACTTCACTTGCGCGCCTCCCCGTAGCCCATCGGTGCACCATCAGCAACCAGAGGCTGACGCGCCTGAACACCGCGACCTCTCACCGGCGACAACGAAGGATTCAGCCCCCTCCTTGGCCATTAAAATGCTGTCAAATGATGGTCCATGGAGGCCAAAACTGAACGGAATACCCTTCTGTTGCACCACAATTCAAGCCACCAGTCGACGATCCGCCTGTGCTAGGACGGAGCCCCCTCCGTTGCCTACCTCCTCCAGGCGGCGTGACCAATTCGAACTCCTCCACATCAGAAAATCCGTCGCGAACGACACGAGTTAAATCCCTAAATTCGAACACGACCAAACACTAGAGAGGATCAAATTCATATCAACGGAGAGATCGTAGAGAGGTCTTCCATTTTCGTTTTGGAACTCAATTTATTTCAAAGTAATTTGAGAGGAATCAAACGATTAAATCTGGTGCGTTTCTGGCCACTAATAAAGGGAGGCGGCTTTCTCTGAACTAGGGTTGGGGGCTTTTGGATATTTATAAATAATTTAAATAATATTTAATTCAAATTTCTTTCAAATGTAAATTTCCCATTCGAACTCTAATTAAATCCCAACAACTGTCGCCCTAGCTAATTACCCTCATTCCGAACACAATGGGATATGTTTCGTAATCCAATTCGGCCGTTACAATCAGTTTCCATTAAATTTAAAATATAAATTAGTATATTTTAAATTCAAACGCACATTTTAACTTACTGGGGCCACATACTGGTTCCAAAAATTCCAGAAAAATTATTTCTAGCTTCGTATTGATGATACGGTCCTAACAAAACTAATTTCGTCAAATTCTGAGATTGTTTGGAAAACGGCCATTTTCTGGTCGATCGAAATTGACTGAAACTGTTAAAACACGTTTAACTTCGCCACGCTCACACATTGATTTCAAAATTATGAATTTTGAAACCTAGCAATAATTTGACATCCCGGATCCAACAAAAGTGTTTTCGTCGAAAACCGAGGTCGTTTGCAAAATGACTATTTTCAAGGCCTTTATATATATTAAAATATATATAAATTCCACAGCGACTTTTCTGAATTTTAAACTGGACATATCTTTCACTGTATAAAGTGAAATCTCAGTTTCTTAACTTCGTTAGAAAGATATCGTTAAACAGATTCCAATATTTCTTGTTTCGTCCAATTTTGACTTAAAACGAATTCTGTATATTCATTTGAAATTCGAAATCGAATTTTCGAACTGCTGCGCCATTTCAGGCTCGTTATATAATTAAAATAAAATTATTCATTTTAACTTCGTCGAAAATAAATTTTCCGTCGTTATTATTTAAAATAAATCATTTTAAATAACCAAAATTCATTAAAATAGCCAAAATAAAAATTTTAAATTGGCTCAGAATTTCTAGGTTGTTACAATCGTCCCAATCCATATCAGTCAAATGTATGTACATAAACAAATTGTCCGATTTGTAAATGAATATTTATTTTATTCATATACATGTTAAAAATTATATTTCTTACGATAAAATATTTTATTCAAATCACGAATATTTTATACAGCCCATTTACACAATAAAATTGATATTTTTATTCTTCAAATATTTATTCAACATATGAATATTTTATACAGTCCATTTCACATCACAATCAATTTCAACAACACAATACAATCAAACAAATAAGTCGTCCATGGTCTATGGACGACGGGGAGCAGTTCATATATGCAGTTATAAACAAATAACTGTATAGAGAAAATTATAGTGAGAAGTTCTCACAGTGGTTTCCTCTCCGTTAGTTTTAATTCTGAATTTCAGTTCTGTTTTGATTCGAATTTGCCTAAAATTCTGATTTGTTCCAAATTGGACGCGGTTATTTTGTTGTGAAGCTCTCAGTTCCACGATCGCACCGGATCCAGTTTCGCGCAATTTGGACCTCGTATGGAAAAGATATGATAGATTATATATTTGATAATTAAAACGGATAATTAATATAATCATTAATTATTTTAAAACCTTCTTCCTCCTTATACTCTTCAGGCCGTTCAACATCAAATGTTGCTTGAAATCTAGGGTTCGAATTGGCGTGCAAAACAGACACCAGAACTCAATCAGACCCCCTCACCTGAAGCACCTCCGCAACCGCCTCCAACGCCCACGAGCGCCGCCAGCACGCACCTTTCCCCGGCCAGAATTTGGCCTCGAACGTGACGAGTTTGTACCGCGATTTCTTCGGCCATTGAACACGATAAAAGATCACACTCATATGATTTTAAAGCTCATAAGAATCTCTATATTTTTCGTTTAACAACCATGATTTAATTTGAAATGATTGAGGAGGCGTTGAGGAAGAAAGATCCAAGCTTTTTCGTCGTTCATCGTTGAGTAGCGGCTGATAAGAGGAGTTTACCACGCGGAAAAAGAATTCATTAAAATTGCTAAAATAAAAATTTTAAATTGGTTTTGATTTCCCGGGTTGTTACATATTGAATTTAAAGAATTTTATAAAATTAAATGGATTTTATAAAAGGAGATATTTTAAAATTAAATAACGAACTTCTGTATAAAATTGTTAACAGTTATATGGAAGTGTAAAAGATCGTTTTTGGTTAAAATACTTAATGGAAGTAATAAGAAGCAAATAAAGAACTTTGTGGAATAAATATAGTTTTGGAAATTAATAAAATTATAAAAGGGAATTGGTGAGATACAAAAGAATTATAGGAAATTGATTTAAAGTAAATATTTAATAGAAAACTGTTTTTAACAGATAAATTAAGAAGAAGAATTTATAAACGATGTTTATAAATTAAGGAAATATTTATCATTTGATAAATTGAATATATAAATCTGAATTTATATAGAGAAGTGAAAAATGGTTTTAACACCGATATTTGAAAATGGAATGTAAACTTAACATTTATAAAGGTAATTATAAACGATGGAAATATGAATTTGAAAAGGGGAAATCTATTTTTAAAATAGAAATGGAATTTCAAATGGCTAGAAAATAACTTGTTTAATAATAAAAACAAGTACTGTGATTTATAAACAATGTTTATAAATTAAATAGAAATAATAATCAGTGGATAATTTGGATTGTAAATTCAGTAGCGAATGTAAAACGGGAAATTCGGAATTTGTTTTGAAAAAGAAACGATGGAATTTATTTTGATGATCGAAATATGAATAGGATTAAAATAAAATCCATAAAGATTTGTAACTAGAATTCGACTATGCAAATTGTAATAAAATAATTTATTTTAAATAAATTATATATTGAAAAAATGGGGATTTGACAAGATAATTAATACTTGGTTTGAAACCGACATTTTATAATTAAATATAAAGGCAATAGAGAATTATAAACTTATTAAATAAAATCAACTATGAAGTTGACATGTAAATGAGATTTGATAAGTAAAATGGATTATGAATAAGAAGTTAAAATGACTCGATAATTGAAGTTTAAACCTTTTTTAGTATTTAAATTATGAAATCAAGTTTTGATTTGATAAAACGAGTCCAGTTTCTGTAAAGAAATAATATTCACGTTTTAAAGTGGATAATGATTTTAAAGCATACATTTTGTAGATTTAAAATAGTTATAAAAGGAAACTGGAAATTGTTCGGAAGTACAAAATTCAAAAATGAGTTTAGAAAATGAGTTGACCTAAATGGTAAAGTATTCTGAAGTTAAGAGAGTTAATCGAATATAAGTTATTTAAAGAGAGTTAATCGGATATAAGTTATTCGAAGAGAATTAGTTGAATATAAGTTATTCAAAGAGAGTTAATCGAGTATAAGTTATTCGAAGAGAGTTAATCGAATATAAGTTATTCGAAGAGAGTTAATCAAATATAGGCTATTCGAAAGAGAGTTAATCGAGTAACGATTATTCGAAGGAGAGTTCTCGAAAAGAGATTCTTCGAGAGAGAATTATGCATTAGATTTCGACTGCACCGAATGTAGGAAAGTACTATTTACTTTCCAGTTTTTAAACCAAGATTCATTTGTTTAATAAATTTATTAATTATTATTTATTAAAATTAATGAATTAAAGTTATATTTGAAGTTAGATATTTCGAAAGTAGGGATGTAACATTATCGTTATAACCAATGTTTTTTTCTAAAAGAAGTGGAATCGTAAACTGAATCCGAGAGTTGCGTAAGCAATGATTTGATAAGAAGATAAGAAATGGAGTTAAGGAAATTATAAACTGACTAGAGATTAGTTATGATGAACAACTTTCTGGATATCTATCTGATGTTGGTTTCGGCCTTCGGGGTTGATATTCAGAAAATTGTTTTCTTACTAGTTAACAGTTAGAAATTGATAGATGTGGGAGGATAGTGATTCATGATTAAGAAATGGAAATATTTTCCAATGTTGATAACGTTTATTTTCTAAATTTAGAAAATTAGAATTTGATGAATATATGGAAACAGGATATGGGAAAATGAATAAATTAACGATAAATTAATTTAAAGAGAAATATGTTCGATGATTGATCGATAAAATTTCCATTTGGAAATGAGATCGTTGTGTGTGTGGATTTTTTCCTTTGATAGTTAAATAACCGACTATCAAAGTTTTGACCATTTTTCCATTGTCAATACGGAGAGACCGGGATCAGATTTATTATCTGAAAACCACTCCGTATGGGCATTAGCGTTGCAAATAAAATATGATGAAGATAATTGAAGACGGAGTTTATGCAAGGGCTGCTCTGACAAATCCTAGGTAGAAATTGCCTAAGATAGGTATACAGAATATTGCCTTCGGTTTGTCCAGTCCTAAGACAACCTATATGGAAGAATGTCTGACAGAGTATAATTAATAGATCGCGTAAGTTGATCTCTTCAAACGTATTTACGTTTGGTGGCGGAGGAATTCGTTTCTCTTAGCTGTATACCCGTAGTGTTTTTGGAGAAACCAATTTTTGATTTGGCGAGTATGACGATGTGACATTCAAAGTGAATAAAGGTGTGATCTGTCAAAGATAAGCGTGGCCTCAAGTCTCACAACCAGGAAATGGTATAAAATCGGGTAGGTCGCATGGCTAAGTGGGTAGCTGCCAATTTGGGTGTATTATCACCTGATCTAGAGAAATTTCATTTACTTCTTTAACCTATTTCGATGTTGTCCCATTCGGGAAACGGTTGTAGATTCCCACCGTCGGTGATAATACATTCGGTATACTCAAGCGAAATGAGTAACCGGTCATGTTTAGCCTCGGTTACAAGATGTTATTGTTGAACTCGGTGTGTTCCTCTCTAGAGATACACTGTCGGAAGCTGGTCCCATACCTTGCCAGTTGGAATCTATTACCAAATAAGCGCCTGTGGTTTTTGATTATATATTATATAAGTGGATCGTGAGATGAAAGCGTTCCACTAGATTGTTATTTATTTGATTTAGACATTATTATAATATCAGAAGAGTATGGATTTAAAAAAATGTTTTGGGTTATTGTAAGATGAAAACCATCCATGTATAGTGTGGGTTGGTCTTATGATTATTCTTTCTTTTAAAAGGATTTTAAAAGTTAAACAAATGGTTGGAGTTTACTCACACCAGCCACATGAAACGTGCATTAGCAACATGGGAAGAAGGGAAACCGTGCATGGCACTTGGAAAATGTGTGTAACAACAATTCAAAATAGAAGAGAAAAGAGATTATAGAATACACGGATGTGGGCTGTGTGTTTTTAAATTTGAGTTTGGGACGAGATTGGAGGAGCCCAATATTCAAAAAAAAAATGATGAACGCCCGCGGTAATTAACACCGTAGGAAGCTAGTAGAAGAAAATAAAAAGGGAATTGTTGGCGGAAATTTATTTCTGAAGGGGAATAAAGCTACATGAAGCTGAGACGGGTGCACATACCATTTGGGTGAAAAATGATTTTGGTTGAGCTAAGAAAAATTGGTAAGCCCAATAACAATATAAATTAAGGTTTATCTAATTAAATACATATACAAATTTATAAATGTTATATCTCGTACATACATGTTCAATTTTACAAACCGTTGTCACGTTGGGATCGTATGAACACAGGCTACATCATGGAGCTAGTATGGATCAATTTGGAGTTCGTTACAAATTATGGCAGAATTAAACGCCTGAACTAATCAATCGACTGACGTTAATTGTTATTCAACGATTAACGACCAAGGTGTGTAAACTCACTAATTCTGTCCAGTTTTATAATTTTATAAATGTTATATAGTATTGATAAAAATGATTGATTGCTGTGTGATGGTTGTTTGAATGAATTGCTTATTAATTGGTTGAAATTTAAGATATAGTTATATATATAAACAGTTAGTTAAATATTTATCCCATTTATTATAATATTTCATATTGAGATGAAATCAATATTATTATGTTGATTAACACCTGTGGATGCAGGGAAACAGTATATTGCAATATATAATGTGACAAACAATCGGTGAGTGATTATTATGTGTTTTGGGATATTTGAATAACATTGACCTGAAATAATTGGTATTTAAATACGGTAAATTATATTCAAATATATTGGAAAAGAAATTTGGGGTTTTGAAAGAGAAATTGGATTCAATTGGCTAAAATATAATAACTTGTTTAATTATATAAAATAAGTAATTTAATTTATAAACGATATTTTTAAATGAAGCGAAATGATTATTATTAAATAGTTTGAAAATATAAATTCAAGAAATGAATTTATTTAAAAGGAAAAGGGAAATCGTCTAAAAAGGAAAACGATTAAATTATTTCGATATTAAAAATGTGAATAGAATTAAATCCATAAGGATTTATAATTAGAATTCGACGATGTCGAATGTTATAAAAATAATTTATCTTTAGAAATAATATATTAATATAATTTAGAATTTGACAAGATGGTTAGCATTTGGTTTGAAACCAATAATATCTAATCGAGTATGTAACCAAGGTTTAATTATAAACTTGTTATAAAATTTATAAGAAGTTAAATTGTAAATGAAATAGAATATGTGTGAATTATTAACATAACTTGGTAAACAGTATGTAAGCCTGTAATAGTATTAATAAATAAATATTAAGATTTGATTTGATAAAATGGGTCGCGATTTCTGTAAAGGAACGATATTCACATTTTGAAGTGAATAACGGTTTAAAAACGAACGTTTTGCAAATTGGAATGGTGATAAAAGGAATTTTGAAAATGTATAAGTGATAAATTCAAAAACGAATTTAGAAATGGAGTGGACCTGAAATGATGAGTTTATTCCAAAGTTCGGAACGTTAATCAAATATAGATTATTCGAAAGAGAGTTATACGCTGAAATTCAATTATATCAAATTCGGGAAGGTATTATTTACTTTCCGTTTTTAATCAAGGTTCATTTATTTATTTATTTATTTAAATATTATTTATTTATTCAAATAAAGAATCAAAATTATATTTTAAAATTGAGTATTTTGAAAATAGGGGTTTGAATGCTATCGCTATAATCTATATTTTTCCGTAAAAGAAATGGATTCGTAAACCAAATTCGAGAGTTATGTAAGCAGTGATTTGGTAAGAAATTAAGAAATGGGATTAAGGAAATTAGAAACTAACTAGAAATTATTTAAGTTGAATAGCTTTCTGGGTATCGATCTGATGTTGGTTTCGACCTTCGGGGTTGATATTCAGGGAATTGTTTTCTTACTAGTTTACGGTTAGGGACTGATGGATATGAAAGGATAGTGATGTGTGAATAAAATATGGAAATATTTTCCAATATTAATAACATATATTTTCGAAATATGGGAGATAAGGAAGTATGAATATACGGAAATGTTTTCCAAAAATCGTGAGAGACTAAAACGAGTTAGAGAAATATTTGGGTAAAGTGATTTAAGAGAAATGAGGCAATGAATGATTATTGACAAATCTATAAAAAGGAGCACAGTGTTGATTGATGATTGATCGGTAAGATTTCCATTTGGAAATACAACCGTTGTTTATATGTATGTTTTCCCTTGATAGTTAAATCACCGGCTATCAAATTTTTTGACCATTTTTCTGTAGTCGATACGGAGAGATTGGGATCATATTGGTTATCTGAAAACCATTCCTTACGGGACTTGGCATTGCAAATCAAATATGATGAAGATAATTGAAGATGGATTTTATGCAAGGGCTATTGTACCGATCCTAGGTAGAAATTGCCTAAGATGGATTTACATAATAGTGCCTTCGATTTATCCAGCCCCAGGACAGCGTGTATGGATTATTGTCTGACAGAGTATATCTAATAGACCGCATAAGTTGAACTATTCAAACGTATTTACGTCGGTGGCAAAGGAATTCGTTTCTCTTAGCTTTATACCCATAGTATTTTTGGAGGAAAAAAAATTATGATTTCGCGGGTATGACGATGCAACATTCAAAGTAAATGAAGGTGTGATCAATAAAAAGATACGTTGTGACCTCAAACCTCATCAACCGGGAAATGACAAAAATCGGGCAGGCAACATGGCTAAGTGGGTCGCACCCAATTAGGGTATATTGTCGCCATCTAGAGAATATTCATGTTTGCTACTTCTTTTCATTTCTATATCTCCCAGGAACCGTTATGTCAATATATCGATCGTAAGCTGACAATATATTCGGAACATTCAAGCAAAATGAATGGCCGGTCATGTGTGGCTGAAGTCCAGTGTATCCCCTATAGATTACACTGATCGGAAGGTAGTTCCATACCTTGTCATAATTGGAAATCCATTCACCATTAAGAGCCGCGGTTTTGATTGTATGTTATATATGTAGAACGTGAGATGCAAGTGTTCTGCTAGATTGTTATTTACTTGTATTATACGCTATTATAATATCATAATCGTATTAATTTGAAAATTGTTTTGGGTTATCGTAAGGTAAAATCCATCCATGTTTATGTGCAGATCGGTCTTACATTTATCTTTTCTTTTGAAAGGAATTTTGAAAAGTTAAACCGAATGGTTGGTGTTTACTCACACCAGTCCCATGACTGACCCAGAGTTTATTTTGTTTTGTTTTACCCTAAACCCTTGGGTGCCCAAATTTGTACAGGAAGTCAAGTAGTCGGGATTTTTAACATACCCTTGGAGGAGCTTGGAGCCGGAGGCTTCAACATTAGTTATATATATAGTTCATTTCCGTTGTGGTATATATGTTATGTACTCTGATGATGATGAATGTAAGTATAGATTTGTATTTCAAAGTTACGTTGTAATATATTTTATTCGTTCTGCTGTGAGATTCATGTTTATTCTGTTGTGATCTTCTTCTTCTATTCTAAATTTTTTTCTATTTCTTACCCTCTAACTTCTTTCTATTAATGATCTGGTATCTTTGATACTTGAATAGTCGACATTGTGTTTGGTGTCGATTTTCAGGGTCTAAAATCCAAGGTCGTTACACTTAACTAATTCCTGATTTTGTGCAGGTTGGATTGAGAGGGTCTAGAGCAAGAACGAAGATCTGAAATAGTAGTCCAGCTAATGTTTTAAACGTAATCAAAGTTTAATTAAATTTTAATTTAATTATATTAATTAATAATAGTGATTTGGGTTAAGGTAATTATATTTAATTAAATCGTGTATAATTAAAATGTTAATAACTTACCCATATATTATCAGAATTGGATGATTCAAGAGGCGTTAGAGTCATCTTGAAGAGCACTACACTATGGAACCGAACTGGACACGCTTGGAATCAATATGATATTTTAATTAAATTAAACACATGTTTAATTTAATTACAACGAATCGTTTAAACTGCGAATCAAGCAAAGGTGAGTTAAACTCGCTTAGTTCTTCCCATTTATACTTTATATAAGTCGAGTTTTATTTTTGTGTGCTATGGTTGCTAATGGTTTACTGTTTATTAATATATATATTCATATATTAATTGAATCGGTGAAATTAAATGGTTGTTTAATTTCAGTGAAACGTCAAATCGTTATTTTAACGATTGGTCCCAATTAAGGTAAATTACCTTATTGGTCACGTTTATAAAATAAATGTGTTTAATCTAATGAATTTATTCGAATTGATTTGGTTGATATTGAATTATCATTATTGACTGTTATGAAACCATTGTTTATTTGAATTGAATGATTATACTGAGATAACGTATTAGGATACAAGGAAGAACAGGTTGGAGGGATCCAACCGGATTCCTCAAATATATTAGATATTATTTATTCCCATATTATCATTACAGGAAATTTTTTGATTGGATGATTGATTTGGTTGTCGACCCTTGAGCTGAAATAAACGTTTGTTTTGTTTTAACCAATGGGCAGATTGGTTAAGTATTTGGCAGCATATGGCCTATAAATCAATCATTTTATAAATGGTGATTTACCGTTAGGTAATCAATAGAAGTGAAGTTATAAAATTTATTTTATAACTGAAGATAGATTTTTAAATCTGTTATTTTGAATAAAAGTTTATTAAAAGGAAATAAATATTTACTATTCATTATTTAAGTTTATATTTAATTAGTAATTTATTTTATGAAGTAAATTCTGATGTTAATCAAATTTATAAATTAGAGAGTATAAAATTAACCTAACGGTTAAGAGTTTGATATATTTTTCTGTTAAAAAACAATTAAATGGAATTATTTAAATTAATTATACTATTAATTAATTTAAAGGAAAGACCAATTGAAATTGGTTAACGAATTAATCGTGTATTGAGTTGACAAAGTCAACCGTTTAACTTGGATTGATGATTAAATTAATTTGTTTTAAATTAATCTAATGAAATAGTTAACGAATATTATTTTAATTTTAACAAGATTTTACAAAGAAAATCTCTATTTATTTTAGTTAATTAAGAAGATAACTACATCTACGGTAGTTAATGATAAAGTAAATTATTATTATTATTATTTCAATTAATAATAATTTAAGAGGTTGTTCTTTAAATGAAATTCATTTATGAAAGTAAATCGAGTTGAAATGAAATTTAATTAAATTGTGAAAGGAGTTTATGAACGGGTTTTGATATAAGACCCGATTATAATGATTATAATAGGAATTTTTAGCGAATCTGATAGCATTAATCAAATATTTACTGAATATTTGAAGTTAGAAAAGGAAACTTAGAAATTTTGGAAAATGGTATGAAATGGCTAAGCGAGATTTATTCCGAGGTTCAGAATGTGATATTCCAAAGTTCGAAATGTTACGTCGAGTTGAAATTATTCCGAAGTTCGGAATGTTATGTTCTGAAGTTCGGAATGTTAATCAAAGGCAGGAATATAAGCTAAGTAAAAGGTTTTGGAAATGGCAAAAAAATATAAGTTGTCATAAATGATTTACAAACGATTTTCTAAATGGAAGTTAAGAGTTTAGAAATGTAATCAAAATATTAGTTGTCGATAAAAATTTACAAATGGAATTTGTAAATGAAGAGTTTTGAAAAGAATGAATTTGTAACAATGGTTACAAATAATAAATTGAACTATTGATTTATAAACTGAGGATCTTTAAAAAGATCGCTATGTAATTTTAAAAAACGTGTAAGTTGTCGGAATGATTTGAACAAGTTATAATAAAAAAATTAAAAAGTTTTGAAATGAGATATATAACTTTTGTTACAGATGATAAGTTGAATTATTTTGATAAAAATAAACATAAGGATTTTAAAATGACTCAAACTTCCCTGGTATGGGAAAGCTTTAATTGCTTTGAGAACACGACTCATCAGAACACAAAAAAGAGAACATTTCATTGATTTATAAACTGAGGATCTTTAAAAAGATCGCTATGTAATTTTAAATAATGTGTAAGTTGTCGTAATGATTTAAACAAGTTATAATAAAAGAAATTAAAAAGTTTTGAAATGAGATATATAACTTTTGTTACAGATAATAAGTTGAATTATTTTGATAAAAATAAATATAAGGATTTTGAAACAACTCAAACTTCCCTGGTACAGGAAAGACCGAATTGCTTTGAGAACACGACTCATCGGAACATAAACAAGAGAACATTTCATTGTTATTACAACAATTTACATCAGAGTACAATAATATATCAGAGTTTGAATAAATATTACACAGCGGAATTACAATATCAGAGATTAAAATTACATTTTAAAAACATAAACATAATATGCAGTGGAAAATACATCAACTAACATAACTGAAAGAAATACACGGATACAAAGATTTCCGAATATAGCTCCAGCTGTAAATCCAGGATCCTAGGAAAAGAAATATCTGTGAAAAACAAAATTACAAGCTGCCCGTGTGGAAAATAAGGGCACCCAGAGTTTAGGTTAAAACAATAAACTCCGAGTCGGTCATGGGACCGGTGTGAGAACTAAAACAGTTATTAAATCTTTACTTTAAAAGTCATAGGACCATGCCGTATAACACAGAACGGGTTACTCCATATGAGTCTCGGTTTAAAGTAAAACAACGCAATGCTTTTTGAAAAAATGAAGCTATTATAAGACTCAGGTCCCATCACACAATGCCATGCAAGCCGGAGGACAAAGTTTTCCCTTATAACAACCAAACATGTTTGATACGTTTAAAACAAAAAATTTGATATTACTACTAGCGTCTAGTCAGTTTAAAACACATTTCAATATAAATGTATCAATCGTAGATGGCATAACTACCATATATTATGTCGCCGTATATTGGTTTACAATCAAATCTGTAATGTCGTGTTGGAAATTGGATTTCCATCAGGAGTCAAGGCTAAGGATGGCTCCTTTCGATTCGAGACACTCTAGCAAATGCCTCAGGACTCGGATGTTGGTGAGCCCTGTGAACGGTAGGGCAGTCCACATATACTTTAGTGGATTAATTATTCCTGAACAATATGTTTCTTGGTCTTATCAGACCTATCACTTGGCCAGTAGCGACCAATACCTGAGGCGTCTCACAATCCATCATCCACATAAGTAAAAATGTTTGGGCTTCATACCATGACACCACTTCTAGCTAGAAAGAAACACAAGTTCTCGCTACGGTCACAATCCCGTTTCTGACTCATATCGAGGTGTGAGGCTCGCGAATTAACTCTATACACAAAGCTGTGCTAATTAAAGCTATGCTTTGATCATCAACCACAAGACTCTGCTTTTCAATAAAAACCTTATTCATTTGCATCTTAGCATGCCACATTGACAATCCACGCCATGCAATTGATGTCTATCAATATATAACCTCTAAGCTCGTACGTGTCAGAGAAGGGTGTTAAGCAAGAGAATAAATTCTCCACCACCAAATAGATATATATTTAATAGAAATCAATCAACACAGAATGAAATCAAACGTCAGACACACATCCATTTACAAATTTGTTCTTGGTCCGAACGAAACCGGAGGCACCATATTCCTCGTTCCATATGTCCAATATAGGACAAAGGTCCTCGCATATCCGGTTAATCTCCAAGCACGTCTGGACGATCACTAATTGTTACCTTGTCTTGGGTGTATAGCCTAATCAAGACATTAGTAATCATCCAAACGATGTGAAGATCTCCGGTCTTCAACCACCGTCTTCATCGTCGACATTTAGTCATCGTATTATTTATTCAGAATGGGATAAACCCGGTTTTTCCGAATAACTCTCGTATTTTATAATCAATAATCAAGTGCTATAGAAACACATCATACGCCTCATTCCAATTCAGAATATTCTTTTATTCAAATATTCACATCTTTAGGGAAAGTTTCCCATTAATTCTATCAAAGATAAATTCTTTTAAATTTATTCTTTAATCTTCCTTTGGATATCAATTTCAAAAGATTTTATTAACTAGTCGGGATTATCGTGCCTTATCGAAGTAATCGTTTATTTTATCTTTTTAATCCCAACCTATCCATCCCATGGAGCAAAACTGGTAGTACTACATATCTAACACCTATGGTGTTATAGGTGAATTTAATTGCCATATCATGTTCAAACCTAATTAAAGATTTAACTATCGCCTGGAGTAAAACTGGTGGTACTCCATTCTCGATCATTTCACAAATTCGATAAATTAAATTATCTCATTCCCATTTCAATCTAATTAAAGATTTATTAAAACTTCAACTTGGTTTTAATCTTCCAAAAATCATTATTCAATGATTATTCAATTTTAAGAAATCAATTCTATCTTTAATTGGGTTAAAGAACAAGTGTCATTTAAAACACCATTCACGATAAACCCAAAAATCCAATTTCAATTCAATTCCAATTAAATATTAATTAATTGGTAAACTTCATTGATCTTAATTAAAAGATTTATTCTTTTTCTCAACTGGGTTTAAGAACAGGGTTACTTAACACACCATTCATGACAAATCCAAAATCCAATTTGATATTGAATACAAGGCTCTGAATAGAAAATAATATCGACTTATATTCAATATCAAATTCTGAAACTAATGGATATCATATTAGGAATAACGATATTTGTATCTTCCAAATTCCCATAACCATATCTATATAATCACGGAATCCAATATTGAAATATTTTGAAGATTATTTCCATTCAAATCTATTCCAATTCGTACATTGGAAAATTTTGGTTATATTAAAACCATTTCAATTCCTTTCAGTTCTTTATTATAGTTGTTAACTAGTTCATTCAGATTAATATCTTTTATCTTTTCAAATATGGAATTTTTCATCCAAAAACCTTTTTAAATCATTTATTATGATTTTACATAATTTTTTCCATATTTTTAATAATTTTATTAAGGCCTTTACAGTCGGTTTCCAATATCGGCCAGCTAACTGCATTTATAGTGACCGTTTTCCAAAACTGATTTGGACATATCTTCCAATCCAACCGTTCAAATTTAAATCCCTTATTTCATTGGAAATCTCTTTTAGATTCGTACCCAATGGTTATGGTTTTAGGAGAATCTGACGGTCAGATCTCCCGTCATATCAATTCGAAGTTCATGGTCGAAATTCACGAACGGTCACTGTACAACGCGTTCTATTCAAACCATTTAAATATATATATATATAACATAATATATATTTCATCGATTTCTATTCAAAACATATTTTATAAATTCATTTTAAAAACGATTTCAACTTCCATTTCAACTTTAAATCAAAATTGAATATTCCTTATCATTGTAATACAAAATGATAATATTTTCAAAATATCTTATTTTGAAATCCATTTCCCTTTCGTATTCATTATAAAATGAATAAAATCGATTAATAAACTGTTCAACTTAAAATGGCGCAATCTACTTAACTCGGCTTCACTCATTTTGATATTTTTGTGTCCATCCAAAATCGGACATCAAGATCATAATTAAAATTCTTTACTGAATATTATATCAATATTTGTTATTTCCAAATTGGAATGAGACCCAATCAATTACCATATAATTTTAGTTGTATGGATTTCATACATCATATGTATTCAACAGTAATGATAAACATCCAATTAACAACCAGAGTGCATTCTACAACTGTATAAGCATTAAATAAATAAATAATTCTTAACACAGCCTGTCAACCAATTGACTGACATACAACTAAACAATCGGGATTAACATATGTCATATATCATCCTAATACCCATGTGGGGTTTCAACCAACAAATACTGAATATTAGTTGTATAGTTGGGCGATATGTAAAATTTATCGTCCCAATCAATGTTAACTAAATGGGTGTACATAAACAAATTGCCCGATTTGAAAATGAATATTTATTCCAATTTCATTTCAAGAGAATTTTATAAATCATATTTCTATGTTAAAAATAATATTTCAATTTCCTTTCAGAAAATTTCATATACATTTCAGTTTCAGAAAAATTTGGCATTGTAACGGCGCGATATTAGAACCAGAATAATGTCTAGCATTATCACTCTCTTGATACTAGCTCGCGCCATACACAACAATCAATCAATCCAATAATACCTCAATACAATCAATTTTCCCACAATACAATGAAATCACCCAAATCATCCATGGTTTGCACAAAAATAGTGACAGGAGTTGTAATGACCCGTATTCTACACATCATAGGATCGTAGAATATTTATTTCTTTCCCATGTGTAGTCGTATGGTCATGTAACTTTGGGAAACGTCTATTAGTGTCATTTCCCATGTTCATGATTTTTGTCGATTTTTAAATGACCATTTTGCCCCTAGTTGGTACTGTTTTGGCCATAACTTTTGATTGGAAAGGAATTTTGACCTGAAACCACTTCCATTTGATTCGTTTGATGGTTTCTCTTTCCGTAGAGTGGTCGCATTAGCCAAACGGACTTACCGTTTGGGAGATATGGCTGAAACAAGGTTTGGAGGGTGAAAAACTGCTTAACCGGGCCAAATCGGGTGATTAGTGAGTAGGCCCATAACCCATTTCGGGATTAGAGTTATGGGAGGGCTGAAATGAGATGGAGAATCATTCCATTTCAGTTTTCTAGCCTCCACTTATCACCAAGGATCCCTAAAAATGGCCTCCAACCTCTAAATCACCTCCAAATCACCCTTAGGTTAAGGATTTGGCTTAGCAACCCCTAATCAAGAAGGATCTTCACCAAATCAACAAAGGAGCTGCTGTTTGGTATTGAAATTCGCATCAAATCAGAAAATCATTTCAGATCTTAGTTTATTTTGTGGCTAAGGTGAGTGATTTGCTTAGCTTTGCACTAATTATGGCTAATTAGGGTTGATTAGTGTTAATTAGCGAATTTAAACATGATAAAATTCTGGAAAAATATTTATAAAATTCGGAATGACGTTTTAGGCCTCTGATATGAATTTCGGTTAATTTGGTTAAGATTTGCTAATCCTATCATTAGTTTCACCTAAATATGCTTAGGGGAAAATATGGGGTTTTGGGTATGTTTGATCCATTTTTACCTATCATATTGATGTTTTGATGTTTGTGGTTGATTATGCATGTTGCTATGACTGTATGAAATGCTTTGTGACTGTTTAGGATAGTTAGAATGGTCGAAAACGCCGTCGAGGAGTGTAAACAGCTCGCTGGACAAGGTGCAGGGGTTCGGATCGCATAGGGGGTTGAGGGACGATCGGATCGCCCTATGGGATCGTGGGGGCATCCCCACGAGTCGAGTCACCTCCTCCGAACCGAACCGTCTGTGCAAGGCCACGAAGCGAATCGACGCAGCGCCGTGCCAAACTGAAGTACTCCGACCCGGATCGCCAATGAGCATTACGATCCGATCCGATCCGATCCACTCGTGCTTCATATCACGATCCGACTAGAGGAAGGTAGCATCCACGATCCGATGCACAACGGGACGATGGAGGAGCGCGATCCGATCCGTATGGGGTATTCACGATCCGACCAGAAGTGGAGACCCGATCCGATGGAGACTGGATTCACGAGACCATGGAGGAGGGCGATCCGATCACCTGGAGGACCACGACCCGATCCGATGCAGGAGGCGCGACCCGATCCGATGAAGAATGTGAAGGATGATCCGATCCGATTCGATGGTAATGACCAATAACCCGAGATGCAAAGGTAGTCCAAATGGAAGTTAGAGCTCAGGATCCCGGAACCAGTTGGGAACCAATGAATTCACTTCATGGTTGGACTTTGCTGCGGGACGTGTGCTAAGGAGTTGTCGACGTTCATAACTTCGATTCACCACTAAGAATGGATGATGGCTACTTATCAGTGCAGTAGGGTCATTACGACCTGAGGGGCAAAGTGATGGTAGCAAGACTACGTTATTAGTGCAGTAGGGTCATTATGACCTGAGGGGCAAGGTGATGCGTAGTAAGACTATGAGCCAACGCAGATGGGGTGAATAACTCCATGGGGCAAGTGGACATAGTAAGGATTAGTAAGGCTATGAGCCAGCGCAGATGGGGTGAATAACTCCATGGGGCAAGTGGACATAGTAAGGATTAGTAAGGCTATGAGCCAGCGCAGATGGGGTGAATAACTCCATGGGGCAAGTGGACATAGCGAGGAATTAGTGGCTACGTTATCAGTGCAGTGAAGCCATTTATGACTTCATGGGGGCAAAGTGATCGTAGCAAAGAATGTTGGGTTATCGAAGTGGTGAATATCGTATGCTTTACGCACTGAGTGAGAGATGTGAGGATGGATGCTATGCTTGATTGTTTGCTATCATTATGACATGCACTCCTCCCCCACCTCCGTATCTTTATATTGATTGATATGATACCTTAGAGTGTTGTACAGTATGTAGTGCTAACTCTTTGGTTGCAGGTCCAGGTTCAGGTATGTTTTAGTCTACCTGTTATTGTTCACTTTTGATGCTTATCGCTCATACCAGGCTTTATGTCTGACCCAGAGTTTTATGTCTCCTCTTATTACTCTGGGTGCTCACACGAGCAGACTAGAGACAGGTTAGCTGGTGATGCGCGAGTAGCTGATTCGGAGGCGGGCAGGAGGCTTCCACGTACTATATATATAAACATTCTCCCTGTGTCGTTGGTGGTCACTACTTGGGCATTAGTAGTGTAACTCATTTACCTTACTCTTGTTTTGAGACAGTTTGAAAGTTGTAATAAGCTGTATTCTGAATTTCCGCTGCTATGATGTTTAGTTCTGATTTTCAGCTTATGCACTGTCTCTCCTGTTTTATGTCAAGTATGTTACTATTATATTTTGTTCTATGCGCTGTGAGACATTCTACAGGTTCCTTGTATGTTCATTTCTTTCTTCCTTTTCCTTCTGGCGACCCGTTCCGTGCTAACTGGACATGTGTACAGCGCACTTTTGGGGTAAATGTCGGTTGGTGCGGGGCGGGCCGTCACACTTGGTATCAGAGCTCTAGGTTGCGTAGTTAACCTAGGGAAAGACACTAGAGAGAGTTAGTACGTATATGAGAGCGCGTATTTGTGATTACCTTGGTTTTCAAAGCTATGTATATATATACTATTAGTAGTATAAGAATGAAGTTGAACTGCACTAGTACCACTATGGGGTCGTTAATCGTTTCCCTTTTACAGATTGACGATGAGCCGACATGTTAGAGGTACCGGTAGAGGGGCCAATAATGGGAATGCCGCTGACATGAGGGCGATGTTTACTAACCTCATGAGAGACATGCTTAGAGAAGTGCAAGGGGCAATTCCCAATCCCGGAGTTGGTGCTGGCCCAGTAGTGCAGGCGCCTAGGGTCGATTTTGCCAAGTTGTGCAAAGATTACACTAATCTTGGTGGGAAGCCGTTCCACGGAACGGAGTCGGCCACGGATGTTCAGGACTGGATGGATAGCTGTGACCGTATCTTTGATGACTTGGGTCTTAAGGATGCGATGAAGAGAAGGCTAGCGTCTCGTCAGCTGCAAGGGCGAGCAATGAATTGGTGGAATGCCATTAGAACAGCTACTCCAGAAGATCAAGTTACTTGGGTTCAGTTCAAGGCTCGCTTTAGCGAGAAGTTCATTCCAGCTGCCCAGAAGTCAGTGTAGTTCAAGAGGTTCTTGGAACTCAAGCAGGGTGGCAGGGCAGTTTCTGATTATATCGCTGAGTTTGACACTTTGTCAAAGTATGGACTGTCTCTTATCGATACTCCTGAGAAGAAGAATGAGAAGTTCATTACTGGTCTGGATGGGTACTTGGGGGAGAGGCTCATTAACCACATCGATGATACTTTTGAATCGATCGTGGGGAAAGCTTTGAGATCAGAGAGCCTTTACCCTAAGTCAAAGACTGAGGCTGCATCTGCAGAAGGGCCAAAGCCGCAAGCAGGCGGTGGAGGCAAGAATAATTCTCAGAATAAGAGGAAGCAGGACCAATCTAAGGGTGGCCAGAAAAAGAGCAAGAAAGATGTTGAGTGCTTCAGCTGTGGAAAGAAGGGCCATTATGCTAAAGATTGTCGGGCCAAGCCAGCGGATAAGAAGTGCTTCAACTGTGGTCAAGTGGGACATTTCAAGGACAAGTGTCCGCAACCTCTTAAGGAGAAGCAGATTGTGAAAGCCTATGCTATTGATGCTGTTCCTTCTTCGTCGAATGCCCCAACTGCGGCGGAGAAAGGAAAGAATGTGGTTATTCAAGGTATGCTTTCTATTTATGATATACCAGTTCGAGTTTTGTTTGATACTGGGGCTTCCCGTTCCTTCATATCTAGTGACCTGGTAGATAGGTTGGGACTGGAACCCGAGATAGTCGATAGACCATTGATTGTGACGAACCCGATTGGTGGTTCGACTAGCCTTAGTATGATTTGCAGGAATTTGGTCTTATCGAGTCATGGATGTATGTTTGTATGTGATTGCTTTGTTTTGGGCTTTACTGGGTATGGCATTATATTGGGAGTCGATTGGCTCCAAAGGTACGGGGTGGTGGTAGACTGTGAGGGCTTTTTGGTGACAGTGAGGGCGGATGATGGGCGGAGGGTAGTGTTTGGTAGCCTACCTAGTGATGGGGTTATGGCTAGTTTTGTAAATTCCCTCGACATCCCGTAGGATGAGTTGTCAGATGTGCCCGTGGTTGGCCAGTATCCGGACGTCTTCGAGGAGGTGACCGGGCTTCCACCACACCGAGAGATTGAGTTCCGTATTGATTTAGTGAAAGATGCCAGACCTATAGTGATGCCACTTCGTCGTATGGCACCAAGGGAGCAGCGAGAGCTCGGGGTGCAAGTCAGCAATCTTTTGAAGAAGGGATTTATTAGAAGGAGTGTCTCCGAGTGGGGAGCACTAGTTGTGTTTGCCACTAAGGCAGATGGTTCCCTTCGTTTGTGTGTGGACTATCGCGAGTTGAATAAGGTGACGAGGAAGAATAAGTATCCTCTACCACGGATAGATGATTTGTTTGATCAGCTGGAAGGAGCAAGAGTGTTCTCCCAGTTGGACCTCGCGACAGGATTTCATCAGCTACGAGTGGCGGATGAGAGTGTTCCGAAAATGGCATTTAGGACGCCGTCTGGATTTTATGAGTGGTTGGTCATGCCGTTTGGGTTGACCAATGCACCAGCCTATTTTGTGGATCTTATGAATCGAGTATTCAGAGATCAGTTGAATAAGTTTGTTCTTGTGTTCGTGGATGACATCCTTGTTTACTCAAGGACAGAGGAGGAACACAAGGGACACTTGAGGATAGTGATGGAGGTGTTGAGGAAACACCAATTGAAAGCAAAGTTTTCTAAGTGTCACTTCTGGAAGAGGGAGGTGAGGTTCTTGGGCCATGTTGTATCAGAGAATGGTATTGCCGTGGACCCGGCAAAGGTGGCTACGGTACAGGATTGGCCTACGCCCAAGAATGCAACAGATGTAAGAAGTTTCTTGGGATTAGCTGGATATTATCGTAAGTTTATCCAGGACTTCTCCAAGATTGCAGCACCGTTGACTCAGTTGACTAAGAAGAATCAGTCCTTCGTCTGGGACGGAGTGTGTGAGGATGCCTTCAGAGGTCTAAAAGAGAGGTTGACGCGTGCGCCAGTGTTAGTCATTCCTAAAGGGAATGAAGAGATGACGGTATACACGGATGCTTGTGGTACCGGACTGGGTGCTGTATTGATGCAGGGAGGTAGGGTTGTAGCTTATGCTAGTCGACAGCTAAAGCCGCATGAAAAGAAGTACCCTACCCATGATTTGGAGTTGGCAGCGATTGTATTTGCGCTGAAGATGTGGAGACACTATCTCTTGGGAGAAAGATTTGAGCTGTTTACCGATCATAAGTCGTTAAAGTATCTCTTCTCTCAGAAAGATCTGAATCTCCGTCAGCAGAGATGGTTAGAGTTCTTAGCTTCCTATGATTTTGACATAGCATACACACCGGGAAAGGGCAATGCGGTGGCTGATGCATTGAGTATAAGACATGCCAGCTTAGGGGCTATGTTCCTTGAATGGAAGCAACTGGAGTATATCGCGGGGTTTGATTTCAGACCAAAGTGCGAATTAGATCCAGAAATGTTAGCAAGTTTGACGATCAGACCCACTTTGACTGAGCGGATCGGCTCTAGTCAGAGGGACGATCCTAACCTATTGGAAATCATCTCCAAGTTAGAGATGGGTATCGATGAGGAGATGAACAAGTATGGGCTTGATCGAGATGGATGGCTTAGAAAGGATGGAAGACTAGTCGTACCCAATGTCAATGGATTGAGGGATGAAGTGCTTAGAGGATGTCATCACTCAAAACTGACTATACATCCTGGTGGTAATAAGATGTATCGAGACATGAGACAGACTTACTACTGGGAAGGGATGAAAAGAGACGTTGGGAAGTTTATATCCAAATGCATGAATTGCCAGCTAGTTAAAGCCGAGCAAAAGAAGCCTAGTGGTTTGTTACAGCCCTTAGAGATTCCCGAATGGAAATGGGAGCAAGTCTCGATGGATTTCATCGATGGTTTACCAAGGACTAGATCGGGATACGATAGCATTTGGGTAATTGTGGATCGATTGACTAAGAGCGCAAGATTTATACCAGTCAAATCGACCAGAACGGCAGCCAAGTTGGCAGAATTGTATATGAAGTGGGTAGTGAGATTTCATGGAGTACCCAAAAGCATTGTGAGTGACCGAGACCCGTTGTTCACTAGTGGGTTTTGGAAGAGCTTACAAGAGGCTCTAGGGTCAAGATTACATCTCAGTACCGCATATCATCCTCAGACCGACGGTCAGACGGAGAGGGTGAATCGCATATTGGAAGATCTCTTGAGAGCTTGTATATTGGATTTTGGTGGATCATGGGATGACCATTTGCATCTAGTAGAGTTTGCATATAATAATAGCTACCAATCCAGTATCGGTATGGCTCCATATGAAGCTTTGTACGGAAGACCATGCAACTCACCATCATGTTGGATAGAGACTGGCGAGAAGTTTGTGCTTGGACCAGATGTGGTGAGAGAAACGTCGGATAGGATCAAGATCATTCAACAACGAATGAAAGCTGCTCAAGATAGGCAGAAAAGCTATGCTGATAAGAGGAGAAGAGACTTGAAATTCTCCGTTGGTGACTTGGTGATTGTTAAGATCTCTCCGTTGAAGAGCGTGATACGATTTGGTAGGAGAGGCAAATTAGCACCAAGATTTGTTGGCCCATTCCCTGTTCTTGAACTAGTCGGGAATTTGGCATATAGAGTTGGCTTACCAGAGAAGATGGCAGGAGTTCACAATGTATTTCATGTTTCCCAACTAAGGAAGTTCGTTCACGACTCAGATGTGACTATTTCACCTGATCAGTTAGAGGACTTCGAAGTAGAACTAGAGGCGGTTGGGAACCGCAAGCCGATTCGTATTGTGGGGCACGATACGAAGCAACTTCGAAGAAAGGCGGTGAAGCTAGTCAAGGTTCAGTGGGGCGAGAACGAGAATGATTGTACTTGGGAGACAGAGGAGAGCATTAGGAAGGCATATCCAGAACTCTTTGCCTGGTAAGATTTACTTTGCGATTTAGTTTTCCGGGCCAAATCGGGTGATTAGTGAGTAGGCCCATAACCCATTTCGGGATTAGGGTTATGGGAGGGCTGAAATGAGATGGAGAATCATTCCATTTCAGTTTTCTAGCCTCCACTTATCACCAAGGATCCCTAAAAATGGCCTCCAACCTCTAAATCACCTCCAAATCACCCTTAGGTTAAGGATTTGGCTTAGCAACCCCTAATCAAGAAGGATCTTCACCAAATCAACAAAGGAGCTGCTGTTTGGTATTGAAATTCGCATCAAATCAGAGAATCATTTCAGATCTTAGTTTATTTTGTGGCTAAGGTGAGTGATTTGCTTAGCTTTGCACTAATTATGGCTAATTAGGGTTGATTAGTGTTAATTAGCGAATTTAAACATGATAAAATTCTGGAAAAATATTTATAAAATTCAGAATGACGCTTTAGGCCTCTGATATGAATTTGGGTTAATTTGGTTAAGATTTGCTAATCCTATCATTAGTTTCACCTAAATATGCTTAGGGGAAAATATGGGGTTTTGGGTATGTTTGATCCATTTTTACCTATCATATTGATGTTTTGATGTTTGTGGTTGATTATGCATGTTGCTATGACTGTATGAAATGCTTTGTGACTGTTTAGGATAGTTAGAATGGTCGAAAACGCCGTCGAGGAGCGTAAACAGCTCGCTGGACAAGGTGCAGGGGTTCGGATCGCATAGGGGGTTGAGGGACGATCGGATCGCCCTATGGGATCGTGGGGGCATCCCCACGAGTCGAGTCACCTCCTCCGAACCGAACCGTCTGTGCAAGGCCACGAAGCGAATCGACGCAGCGCCGTGCCAAACTGAAGTACTCCGACCCGGATCGCCAATGAGCATTACGATCCGATCCGATCCACTCGTGCTTCATATCACGATCCGACTAGAGGAAGGTAGCATCCACGATCCGTTGCACAACGGGACGATGGAGGAGCGCGATCCGATCCGTATGGGGTATTCACGATCCGACCAGAAGTGGAGACCCGATCCGATGGAGACTGGATTCACGAGACCATGGAGGAGGGCGATCCGATCACCTGGAGGACCACGACCCGATCCGATGCAGGAGGCGCGACCCGATCCGATGAAGAATGTGAAGGCTGATCCGATCTGATTCGATGGTAATGACCAATAACCCGAGATGCAAAGGTAGTCCAAATGGAAGTTAGAGCTCAGGATCCCGGAACTAGTTGGGAACCAATGAATTCACTTCATGGTTGGACTTTGCTGCGGGACGTGTGCTAAGGAGTTGTCGACGTTCATAACTTCGATTCACCACTAAGAATGGATGATGGCTACTTATCAGTGCAGTAGGGTCATTACGACCTGAGGGGCAAAGTGATGGTAGCAAGACTACGTTATTAGTGCAGTGGGGTCATTATGACCTGAGGGGCAAGGTGATGCGTAGTAAGACTATGAGCCAGCGCAGATGGGGTGAATAACTCCATGGGGCAAGTGGACATAGTAAGGATTAGTAAGGCTATGAGCCAGCGCAGATGGGGTGAATAACTCCATGGGGCAAGTGGACATAGTAAGGATTAGTAAGGCTATGAGCCAGCGCAGATGGGGTGAATAAATCCATGGGGCAAGTGGACATAGCGAGGAATTAGTGGCTACGTTATCAGTGCAGTGAAGCCATTTATGACTTCATGGGGCAAAGTGATCGTAGCAAAGAATGTTGGGTGATCGAAGTGGTGAATATCGTATGCTTTACGCACTGAGTGAGAGATGTGAGGATGGATGCTATGCTTGATTGTTTGCTATCATTATGACATGCACTCCTCCCCCACCTCTGTATCTTTATATTGATTGATATGATACCTTAGAGTGTTGTACAGTATGTAGTGCTAACTCTTTGGTTGCAGGTCCAGGTTCAGGTATGTTTTAGTCTACCTGTTATTGTTCACTTTTGATGCTTATCGCTCATACCAGGCTTTATGTCTGACCCAGAGTTTTATGTCTCCTCTTATTACTCTGGGTTCTCACACGAGCAGACTAGAGACAGGTTAGCTGGTGATGCGCGAGTAGCTGATTCGGAGGCGGGCAGGAGGCTTCCACGTACTATATATATATACACATTCTCCCTGTGTCGTTGGTGGTCACTACTTGGGCATTAGTAGTGTAACTCATTTACCTTACTCTTGTTTTGAGACAGTTTGAAAGTTGTAATAAGCTGTATTCTGAATTTCCGCTGCTATGATGTTTAGTTCTGATTTTCAGCTTATGCACTGTCTCTCCTGTTTTATGTCAAGTATGTTACTATTATATTTTGTTCTATGCGCTGTGAGACATTCTACAGGTTCCTTGTATGTTCATTTCTTTCTTCCTTTTCCTTCTGGCGACCAGTTCCGTGCTAACTGGACATGTGTACAGCGCACTTTTGGGGTAAATGTCGGTTGGTGCGGGGCGGGCCGTCACAGGAGTTACTAAGCCCCATTTACAACCTAGGATATAATTAACATTTTAAAATAGTTGAGTGAGAAGGAGTTCTCACATTGGGATCTACTCGGCCATTCTTTTCAGTCGATCTAATTCACCGTTCTGATTCCAGAATTTGCAAATGAGCACCAATATTCACTCGACCCTTTTTTATAGCATAAACGCGCCGTTCAAGACGACTTTCGCTTAGTGGACTTTTTCTCGCAACCGCTCCAATTCGCCAGAATTCGCAAAAAGACAGTATTCGGACTGCTGACTTTGGACGTGTTTTCTAGGTGGCTCCGCATTCCAAAATATGACTTCCTTATACTCAAATCAAAGAGAAAATCGTGCTCTGCGAATTTGGTACCGGGGAGTATTGTCCAGAAGTGAACGGGTTGGAAGATATTGAGGTGGGAAGGTCAGGGGGCTTTATATAAAAACTGAAATTTGTAAAAAACGGATTTTTGATGACGGGGAGGGCCATGGTCGGAGATAGGGACTGAGGGGGTGGTAGAGGACCTGATGTGGACTGAGGGTGGCGCAGATAACTGGCGGCGAGACTCACATTGACTGGAGCTATGAGGTTCAGGGGTTCTGGGCTTGGGGGTTTCGAATTGGAGAGAGGAGAGGGGCGGAGGAGGGAGAAGGCAGCGGAGGGGGTATGGCGGCGCTGGGGAGGCGGTCGGTGGCGAGCTTGGGTGCGGAGGTGGCGGTCTAGAAGGAGAAACGGGGTTGACGAGTTTGGGTTTGAAATGAATTAGGGTTTTGAGATTTTCCTTTTTTACCCCTTATATATAAATATATTATTTAATTCTAAAAAGTTACTTCTCTCATTCGAACCCCAAATCGAGCCCAACGACTATCGCACCTAGCTAAGTACCCCCATTCCGGATACAATGGGATATGTTTTGTAAGCCAATTTGACTATTTTAACCAGTTTTTCTTTAAATTAACATATAAATCAATATATTGTATTTTAAACGTACATTTTAATTTATTGGGGCCACATACTGACTCCAAAAATTGCAGAAAAATAAATCTAGCTATGTTTTGATGATGCTGTCCTAACAAAACTTATTTCGTCAAATTTGAAGACCGTTTGAAAAATTGCCTTTTTCCAGTCGATTAAATTCAAACTGAATTACCAAACACGTTTAAATTCACTGCGCTCACACATTAATTCCAAAAATTATGAAATTTGGAATCTAGGAATAATTTGACATTTCGGATCCAACAAAAGTGGTTTTATCGAAAACGGAGGTTGTTTGCAAAATGGCTATTTTTAAGGGCTATATTTATATCAAAAGTACCAGTACGTTAGGCACGTCCGTTGGACGTGTACATGGAATGCTGAGACCAAATCTACTAATATTGAAGTAATGGTCAAATAAATGTCTCTATATTTAAATTCGTAGTTGTAATTTTGTGCATGTTAGATAGTTGGGCATGAATTTCATTTTATAACGTACCACCGAAATTGAAGCAAACGTAGTAGGAAAAGTAGTATTAGATATCCAAATATTGAAATCGTGTATGTCGAGGATGGTAAAATGTTCATGCATGTTGACGAATATCTGTTACAATGGATTAATAAAATATTCTGCATCAAAATGGTACAAACAATTTGTTATTATTTAAAATACACATGCATAGCTTGCTGGAGAGGTTAACTACACCTTCTGACATGCATTGTATAAAACCATAATGTCGTGATTCAAATCCATATTAGTGCCCTGTGTGGTCGTGACATGACTTTCAACAAATGCATCCACCTCCATGTTTATGTTCCGGCTAATGTCAGTGCAGCCTTGCCCATCCACATATGTAATGTTTCAACTTCTCGATTATGTCTACCTTGGCTGCTTTAAATATGTTATTAGTGTAGGATATAGTGTAAACAGTAAATGATATTTATGAGGGCAATATGAACCCAAATATATTTTACATCTATTTGTTTACTTATATTTTACAGCTGTTTGTTTACTTACATTGATGAAGTAATATCTTCCCAAACAATGGAAGCTCCCTCATCTCAGCATTTGTACACGTCATAGAAGCAGGCCATAGATTTCCCCATAGTGCAATATTAGCTTTAAATGACATCTTCTTTATCAAATAATGTGCCTGATTTAAACATCCAGCTTGGCCAAGGAGATCAACGATGCACCGTAAATATGTACAACCAATATGACTGTAACATCATTAGGTTCGAGAGAATTAGTTAAATTACTTTTGCCGGAGGAAAGTAATTTTACAACTCCAGTACCTACACTGCAGAATAAAGAAAAGGGAAATTGCAAAATAAATAAAAGGGAAATTGCAAAATAAACTAACACATCTTTCATCCTGGACAGCAAGATTCAACAGTGCCTGAAACACTTCAACCATCACGGAAGAACGACAGTCAAACCCATTTTGCAATTTGCACTAACTGTACACCATGCGACCAACAAATCAAGATTGACTTCAGACGGGGATGAGTGCATAGAGTTATTTTAGTTTTCTGTTTCAAAACATTAACTGTAAATATGAACTGCAACCACGCTACTTCCTCAGAAAAAAGCAAAATCTATTTCAAAACTTACAATAATGAAAGTCAGACCAAAGAAATGAGAAGAAATAATACATATATGTGTTCTTTTGATCCTTCATATAATGAAGCACTACATCGGCTCATCTTTATCACCAACTCATTTTCATATAGATTAATTACATCTTTCAACAGAGAGCATCATAGTGATAAATGTGTAGAACAATAACATGAAAGAAATTTTTTTCCTGTTTAGTAAAACCCAGGTGGACTGGAAAAAGTTAATAGTAATCCAATGATTTTTGAAATAAGAATGTAAGTAAGACTGCTGTGTAAAAGCATTGAAATTTTGAGAGAGTGCATGGACAAAATTTATTTCGTTTATGTATAAACGAAAAACCTTAAAAAAAAAAGAATGATTATGTCACTTATTTTCATTCCCGAACTCTTTAAAAAATTAATATAAGTCAAATGTTCAAATAAATTTGTTAATACCAAATACAATTTAAAATTTGGTTCTTTGCATAAATTAATTATTCCTCCAAAGATCCTTCAAACTATTCGTTATTTCGAACAATATTCATTTAAATCTTATTTAATTATTTAAAATATCATCATGTATTTATAATTAATTACTTCCTTCAATCTATTACACTCACCTTCAGAAGGTGCACTCAGACAATAAGAGAGAAAATCCTGAAATAAGGACAAATAAACAAAATTTATTGAAGAAAGACTAATACATGTAAACAAAAAATAAACCGAGCTACCTCTAATGTTCTTGGAAAATATTGGTAGATTTTTGGTAGGCATATACACATGCCAGACAAATATATGTACTTGGAAAATATCCGCCAACTGAAATTTGCCAATCAATTAAAAGTCAAGTGAACAATTGGCAAACATACTTGCTGAGTAAACGTTGTTCAGGAAAGCATGCATCATGTAATTATTAGTTAACCAAGGGAAAAAGCCAACAAATCATGTATAGTACAATCTATTGTAAAGAACTTTATTTTTCCCTCAGTCAGTAACCTCTTTCAACATTGGTCCATTTGCAGTGATACTGAATTAATGTTGGAACCATTTTGTACTAACTCTAACTTTGAGTAGCTATTGATTTACGGGTCAATTAGATCAAACTTGGATGGGACAAGAAGTTAAAGTAAAAGGAAATAAAGTTTAAATATTACCTAAGACATGCTTTAGTTTCAGCGAATTAAATTCCTTAAGGCTTTGAGAAAAATATAAGAGGTGCAGAAAGGATTTCAATTGCAAAAATATTTCCAGAAGAAAAAGACATGCATGTTACAAATAATAGTTGGAAGGAAATTGTTCTAGTAAATAAAACAGTTGCATTGAAAATTAGATAACCACCATGTTACAAAAAAGAGCCATAAAAAAGGATAAATTTGCAATGTGGATAATGTGGCGTCACTTATGCAACTTAGTTGTTCCATTTTTTAATTGGTTGGTGTTGTATTAGATTATTCTTATTACAACAAGTTTGCCATTGAATCTTCTATAATCATGAACATGTAAACAAAGTAAAATGTTTTTTATGGAATCTCTTTGAAATAACACAAATTAACATATTTAAATATTGTTTTCAACCAAACTGTACAGTGCTAATATTAATATATAAGCTCTTTATACATATCATGTATGTAAATAACAATTATATTATACTCCAGTTCTAAAATTAGTTCATCAATGAGTTCAAAAAAGGGAAGGTTCTCAAAAGCAAAAATGGTGAGTACATAACAGTGGTAGCATAAAAAAGAATATAATACAAATCCTAGATGACTAAATGATCTTTATATTTATACTATGGAAAAGCCAACTGATTTTCATACACTGTTTGTGTAAGGAGCAGTAAAGTGCGTGTGATCATAAAGTCTAAAAGAAAGTTAGCAATGAAGACTGATCTAATCAGATGTTTTATAGTTGAGAATTCAATTGGTTATTGCGTAAAATGATGTGTGGAAGTTTATATTACTTTGGGAGTAATTTAAAGATAAAAGTAAAGCTAAGCATTAAGCCATGAACAAATAAAAGCAAAATGCCTGGGATATTTAAATCAGTATTTCTCATTAAATCCACATCAAATTAACTAATTGTCTACGTTCAAATCATTCTCATTAACTTACCTAAGTTTGTCATGCCTTTCCAAAGAAAAGTTTGTCATGGATTTCCAAAGAAAAGTTTGTCATGACTTTCTTCCCAATGCATTTAGTTGCAGCTTTACCATGAGATCTACAGGTTGTTTAAAAAAAATCGAGAATGCTATAACCAACATGTCAAAATTAATTGCCAAATGGTCATAGGATCCAAAACATATTCAAATTAAAATGTGAAAGTTAATTGCCAAATGATCATAGGATCCAAATATATTCAAATTATAGGCAATAAATATATCGGTCACATATTCAAACTATATATGGTAAATTTATCACCTTGCAGCTTCTTTGTAATAACCCAGAAATGCGAGCCAGTTTAAAAATTTTATTTTGGCAATTTTAGCGGATTTTGAATATTTAAAATAAAATATTTCAAATAAAATCGATGAGAAGTTTATTTTGAATAGGATTCGACGTATATATTATATACGTCGTCGTTAGAATATAAATAATTATATTTAATTATCAATAGAATTGAAAATGGCGCGGTAGTTCGATAATTCGATTTCAAACTTCAATTGAATGTACCGGGTGCAAAACAATCCAGATTTTAGTGAAACCAAAAATAATAGGATCTATTTGTGAATATCTTTCCAACGAATCCGACAAATTGAAATTTCATAGCGGGGATCAAAAGATATGTCCAGTTGAAAATTCTGAATAGTCGCTATGGAATTCAGGCCCTTAAAAATGGGAATTTTGCAAACGACCTCGGATTTCGACGAAACCACTTTTGTTGGATCCGTGATGTCAAATTATTGCTAGATTCCAAATTTCATAATTTTTCGAATCAATATGTGAGCGTGGCAAAGAAAAACGCATTTGACCAGTTTCAGTTGATTTTAATCGACTGGAAAATGGCCATTTTTCCAACGGTCTCGGAATTCGACGAAACTAGTTTTGTTAGGACCGTATCGTCAATATGAAGCTAGAAAATATTTTTCTGGAATTTTTCTAGTTAGTATGTGACCCCGATAAATTGAAATGCTTGTTCAAATTCAATATATAGAAGTATATGTTGATTTTGACGAAAACTGATTGTAACGACCGAATCAGCCTACGATACATATCCCATTGTGTTCGGAATGGGGGTAATTAGCTATGGACGACAGGCGGTGGACCTCGTTTAGAGGTCGTATGTAAAAGTCAACTTTTAGAAATTAAATAATATAAAATAATTAACTTCCTCTCTCTCCCCTCTCTATACCTTGGCCCCCCGTTCGAATTCATTTCAGAAAAGAAAATAAAAAAAGAAAAAGGGATCGTCAGGGGGGGAGGAGCCGCCGCCCTCGTCACCCAGAGGCGCCGCCGCCTTCCCGCAGCCCTCCCCCCTCTCCAGCTCCTCCTCTCTCCCTTGCTCGCTCCAGCACCCAACCCCGTACCCAAAATCGATCGAAGAGCCCGTTGCCTCAAGCGCTGCCACTGCGCCGAAGTCCCCGCCACCACGTCCACATCCCCGTCGCGTCGCCAAGCCTCTAGAGCCCCTCCCCGTCAACCCTAGCACCGCACCGGGATTCGCACTCCTTCGCTGGCCCAAGGCTGATGTCGCCTCCGCTCCACGACCGAGCTCAGCCCCTCCGAGGCCCTGAAACCCTAGAAAAATTTTACTGTAAGTTTTTCTTTCTCTCTTTCAGTCTTTGATTTATAAAATATATGTATTAAATCTATGAATAAGTTCTTCGATTGAATATGAATTCCTTGAGAATAAAAAAACATGATTTTCTAGGTGTATGAAAATAAAAATATGATTTTTATATTTTTAAAGTACTAAAAATATGATTTTTATATTTTTAAAGTATTAAAAATATAATCTTTATTATGTAGAAGATGTAAAAATATGATTTTTATTTATGTAGAGAATTAAAAATATAATTTTTACATGATAGGAATATTAGAAATATCATCTTTATGTGTGTAGAAAAATAAAAATGTGATTTTTATAATGATGAAATTGAAAAGGAGAAATCTTTATATTTGAAAAGGCAAAATCTTTAAATTTGAAAAGGCGAAATCTTTAAATAGAAAAGGTGAAATATTTATATTTGAAAAGGCGAAATCTTTAAATTTGAAAAGGTGAAATCTTTAAATTTGAGAAGGCGAAATCTTTAAATTTGAAAAGGCGAAATCTTTAAATTTGAAAAAGTGAAATCTTTAAATTTGAAAAGGCGAAATCCTTAAATAGAAAAGGCGAAATCTTTATATTTGAAAAGGTGAAATCTTTATTTTTGAAAAGGCGAAATCTTTAAATTTGAAAAGGCGAAATCTTTAAATAGAGAAGGTGAAATCTTTATATTTGAAAAGGCGAAATCTTTAAATTTGAAAAGGCAAAATCTTTAAATTTGAAAAGGCGAAATCTTTATATAGAGAATAGTGTGGTAAAAATAGAATTTTTATCTATATAATAGCGAAGTAAAAATTCGATTTTTATATATTGAATAGCAATATAAAAATGTGATTTTTATATATATAGTGACTACGGGCGACGAGAGTGACAAAAGACGAGAACAGTGATGATTTCCTACTTAAGAAGTGTCGTGAAGTTGGGATAGCTTTCGGTGAGAACTTCTCACCTTTTAAAATTCCTTTTTTCTACATATATTATGATATATGCTTGGATGCAGACGGTGTTTAGTAGCACCCGACACCGGTCATCCACAGACCATGGATGGCTTGTTTGTTTGATTGATGTGTTGTTGATGTGAAAATTGATTGTATGATGTGAAATAAAATATTTATATAGTTAAAAATATTTTATCGTTAAAAATATAATTTTTAACGTGAATATGAATCAATAAATATTTATAAACAAATCGGCCGATTTGTTTGTATACACTAATTTGACTGATATTGATTGGGTCGATAAATTTTACACAACGTCCAACTGCACAAATAAAATCTGTATTTGATTGTTTGAAACCCCACACGGGTATTGGGATAAAATACGACATACACTAATCCCAATAATTAGTTGTATGTCGATCGATTGATTGACAGGCTGTTATAAGCGTTAGATATCTATATTTGATGCTTATACAGTGTAGTGCACTTTGGATGATGGTTGATTATGTATCGTTGCTATTATATACATGTGTTGAATGGAATCCATATAATTAACTTTATATGGTAATTGATTGGGTCTCATTCCAATTTAGAAGACAAAGAATATTATAAAATAAAGGTTCATGTGTTGACAGTACTCATTCGTTGAGATTAGTCATGTGTTGAACGAAATATTTTAACAATAAAATTTACATCTTTATCATATATGAAATTAGAAATTAACTGGAAAATAGATGAGAAGAGTGGTCTCCTGGATATTGATCTGATGTTGGTTTCGGCCTTCAGGGTTAATATTTAGGGAATCGTTCTCTTACTAGTTTACGGTTGGAGTCTGATTTGAAATCAAACGATAGATACCATAATTTTTATAAAATATATTAAATAACAAAAAGAGTCACACGTGGACAGTACTCATTCGTTGAGATTAGTCGTGTGTTGACAAAAATATAGATTCACGTATTGAATAGGATAAATATTCATTTGTTGAATAGAATAACGGAACTATTGAAATATATAAAGCCGTATTGATTAGAGATGCGCTATTTTGACGCGAACGATATTTATATCGATTATATTCGTTTTTGTTATTTGATTTGAATAGAAAATGAATTGAATTTGATTTGAATAGAAAATGAATTGAATTTGATTTGAATAGAAAATGAATTGAATTTGAATTGAATAGAAAATGAATTGAATTTGAATTGAACAGAAAATGAATTGAATTTGAATTGAATAGAAAATGAATTGAATTTGAATTGAATAGAAAATGAATTGAATTTGAATTGAATAGAAAACGAATGGAATTTGATTTGAATAGAAAATGAATTGAATTTGATTTGAATAGAAAACGAATTTGATTTGAATTGAATAGTAAAACGAATTTGATTTAAATTAAATAGAAAACGAATTCGAATTGAATTGAAAAGAAAACAAATTCGAATTGAATTGAATTGAAAAGAAAATGAATTCGAATTGAATTAAAATCGATTTGAATTGAAATCAAATAGAAATGAAAGTAAAAAGGATTTATAATAGAAAATTCAATTTTGATTTGAATTTGAAATAAAGGTTGAAATTGTTTTTGGAAACGAATTCAAAACTATTTATAAAATTCGTTTTAAATAGAAATCGACGAAATATATATTATTTATATAATATAATGGCCTGAATAGAACGCGCCGCGCCGCGACAGTTCGTAAATTTCGACCATTGACTTCGAATAGACATTACGGGAGATCCGACCGTCGGATTCTCCTAAAACTGGAACCGTTGGGTTCGTATCGAAAAGAGCTTTCTAACGAATACTAGAAATTTGAAATCTAACGGTTGGATTTGGAGATACATCCAAATCAAATTCAGAAAAGGTCGCTGTAAGTGTAGTTCGATGGCCGTTGATGGAAATCGACTGTACGGGCCTTGATAAAATTATTAAAAATAGTAATAATTTGTGTAAAATCATAAGAAATGTTTTGGGAAAAATTGAGATGAAAAACTCCATATTTGAAAAGATAAAAATAGATTTTTATCGAAATGAACTAATTTTGAACTAAAATTAAAACCCATTTATTTTTAAATAAATAAATTGGATTTGAAATGGGTTGAAAATAGAATTGATTTGTGGGTTTATCGTGAAGAGTGTTTTAAATGACACTTGTTCTTTAACCCGGTAATAAATAGAATATGATTTGGGTTTGTTGTGAACTGTGTTTTAAATGACATTAGTCCTTTAACCCGGTAAAAGGAGTTTTTAAATGAATCTGCAATTAGATTGAAATGTGAATTGATAATTTAAATTATCAAATTTAGAAAGTGAGCGAGGATGGAGTATCACCAGTTTTTCTCCAAAGCGATAGTTAAATCTTTAATCAGATTTGAACGTGAAATGGTAATTAATTTTACCGATAACACTGTGATATTAGATATGGAGTATTACCAGTTTTGCTTCATGGGATGAATAGGTTGGGATTGGGAAATAAAATAAATAATTACTTCGGTGTGGTTCGCTAATCTCGACTAGTTTGGAAAACCATAATTTGGTTTGAAACAACATCCAAAGGAAGATTAAAGGATAAATTTTAAAGAATTTAGCTTGGATAAAATTATTGGGAACCTTTCCCTAAGAATGTGGAATTTAGAAACTAGCTGCAGGTTAGTTAAGAAGAATGGTTTCCTGGATATTGATCTGATGTTGGTTTCGGCCTTCGGGGTTAATGTTTGGGAAATTGTTCTCTTGTTGATTTACGGTTAGTGACTGATGAATTGGAATGAGGCGTATGTTGGGTTTGTGTAACATTTGTTTTTAATATACGCGGGTTGTTCGGAAAGGCCGGGTTTATACCCATTCTGAATAATCGATTCGACGATATGTCAAAGATGAAGACGGTGGTTGAAGACCGGAAGTCTTCACATCGTTTGGGTGATTACTGATGATCTTGATTGGGCTGTACACCAAAGATGAGGGAATCAGTTGGTGGTCGTCCAGACGTACCTGGAGATCGATGGATATGCGAGGAAAGTGCCTCCGGTTTCGTTCAGACCCAGAACGAACTTGTAAATGGATTGTGTGTCTGACATTGGATTTTATTCTGTGTTGATTGATTTCTGTTAAATATATATCTGTTTGGCGGTGGAGAATTTATTCTCTTGCTTAACGCCATTCTCTAAGACGTACGAGCTTAGAGGTTATATATCGATAGATATCAATCGCATGGCATGAATTGCCTGTGTGGCATGCTGAGTTGCATGGATCAAGGCTTCTGTTGAAAAGCAAAGTCTTGTGGTTGATGATTAAAGCACGGCCTATGTGGCAGCTTTGTGTATAACGTGAATTCGCGAGCCTCACACCTCGGTATGAGTCAAAAACGGGATACGGACCGTTGGGAGAACACGACATTTCTTTCTAGCTTTGGTGGTGTCAGTGACTTACCAGCCCTGACATTTATATACTTTTCACCTTTGTGGTTGTTGGAATGAGGCGCCTCGATTATAGGTCTGTAAGGACCGGGAAACGTGTGTTCAGGAATAAATAATCCTCAAACGTAAGAGAGGACCGGCCCAGCCGAATCCAAGGGTTACCTAGAGTGTGTAGTCCTGGGACATTTGCTAGAGTGTCTCGAAGCGGAGAGGAGCTTGCCCCTTGCCTCGACTCATGACGGAAATCCAATTTCCAATACGTGTATTTCGGCTTTATTTGTAGAGCCTAGTATGGCGACATAGTGGTATGGGGCACTTATGCCGTCTATGATTTATATTTATGATTGAAATTGTTTTGACACTATACACTTATTATAGTATCAAATGATTTGTTTTAAACGTATCAAGCATGTTTGGCTATTATAAGGGAAAACCCTATCCTCCGGCTTGCGTTGCATTGTGTGATGGGACCTGGATCTTATAATAGCTTCATTTTTCGAAAAAGCATTGCGTTGTTTATTCTATGCACTGGTATTCCTGGGTGGAAACCCATTCCGTGTTATACGGCGTGGTCCCTTGAATTACTCTCTTTTAAAGTAAAGTTTAAATAACTGTTTTAGTTCTCACACCAGTCACATGACTGACCTGGAGTTTATTGTTTTAACCTAAACTCTGGGTGCCCCTATTTTCGACACGGGCAGCTAGTAGTTTTGGTTTTGCAGATTTATATTCACAGGATCCTGATTTACAGCTGGAACGATGCTCGGAAAGCTCTGTATCCGTGTATCACTTTCAGTTGTGTTTTGTATATTTTTCCGCTGCTATGTAATTTATTGTAATCTCTGATATTTATCGAATGTAATTTATTCAATTATACTCTATATATTCTTGTATCTGATGGAATTGTTGTAATAGCAATGAAATGTTCTTCCGTCTGCGTTCTGATTTGTCTTGTCCTCACAGTAATTCGTTCTTTCTCATCTCTTCGGAGACCGGGGAAGTTCGGGTCGCTACATGTGGTATCAGAGCTTTGGTTTACAGAGCTCGAGAACAAGACACATTAGAACCATACGAAAGAATTCATCAGATATTGGGTTAGTAATATCCAATTAGAATGACTCGTTAGAGATAGGATCAGTAGTATCCTAGAACGAGTGTGAAGAGTATGTTTTTCGAATGAAAACAATTTTGTTTTGAAATTTAAATCATCTTATACGTATTTGAATAATTTTTTTATATTGATTTGGACAATCTAGTATATAAAGGTTTTGCATATACGCGTCATGAACGTATATTCGAAGTTTTAATATATTAGATAGATATAGACTCACATTCTAGACACCCAGAGATGGTTCTGATGATTGATCGATCATCATCAGAACTTATGTTCGTGTTTCGAAGGTGTGATATCTATATATTTCCATTCGACTGGTGTGAGAACCAAAACTAATATAGCTAGATTTATTGTTGTGAATTGGCATCAAAAACATGATTTTTTGTATATGTATCAAAATTATGAATTTGAAACTCTAATTCACTAATTGATTGACGTTTGTGTTGTTTGTTTATCTGTTTGCTAATTTTGAACCATTTAGCCTAATTGAATCAAATATTGAACTGTATTGAAAATTGGTCGCATTTGCTTGCATATACATGTACTTACATTGAACAGGTCATAGCAAGGAGGCTAGAGCAGAGAATAAATTTTGTTTGCCCGACAAATAGGTACATGTTTACTATAATTTACTGTTTAGTTTGGGTGATGATGATTTTATGAGCCTATTGGCTAGCCGCTTGGCTTTTTCTTTTTCTTTTTGAGATCAGAAGGCCTATATGGAAATTTCGGGATTTTCCCGTGGCTCCCGGTGCATGGGAGGTTATGGCGAAATTTTTCGAAAATTTAGGGTGTTAGCCAAATTTTTGAAGAATTTGAAAATTCTCAGAAACTGAAAAGTTGGAGAATAGAAGCCAGATCGAACGTAGAGTTGATTAATCAAACCACTTTCGACTTCGTTCCTTTTCGGGGACGAAAATTTTTAAGTGGGGGAGATTGTAATAACCCGGAAATGCGAGCTAGTTTAAAAATTTTATTTTGGCAATTTTAGCGGATTTTGAATATTTAAAATGAAATATTTTAAATAAAATCGACGAGAAGTTTATTTTGAATAGGATTCGACGTATATATTATATACGTCGTCGTTAGAATATAAATAATTATATATAATTATCAATAGAATTGAAAATGGCGCGGTAGTTCGATAATTCGATTTCAAACTTCAATTGAATGTACCGGGTGCAAAACAATCCGGATTTTAGTGAAACCAAAAATAATAGGATCTATTTGTGAATATCTTTCCAACGAATCCGACAAATTGAAATTTCATAGCGGGGATCAAAAGATATGTCCAGTTGAAAATTCTGAATAGTCGCTATGGAATTCAGGCCCTTAAAAATTGGAATTTTGCAAACGACCTCGGATTTCGACGAAACCTCTTTTGTTGGATCTGTGATGTCAAATTATTGCTACATTCCAAATTTCATAATTTTTTGAATCAATATGTGAGCGTGGCAAAGGAAAACGCATTTGACCAGTTTCAGTTGATTTTAATCGACTGGAAAATGGCCATTTTTCCAACGGTCTCGGAATTCGACGAAACTAGTTTTGTTAGGACCGTATCATCAATACGAAGCTAGAAAATATTTTTCTGGAATTTTTCTAGTTAGTATGTGACCCCGATAAATTGAAATGCATGTTCAAATTCAATATATAGAAGTATATGTTGATTTTGACGAAAACTGATTGTAACGACCGAATCAGCCTACGATACATATCCCATTGTGTTCGGAATGGGGGTAATTAGCTACGGACGACAGGCGGTGGACCTCGTTTAGAGGTCGTATGTAAAAGTCAATTTTTAGAAATTAAATAATATAAAATAATTAACTTCCTCTCTCTCCCCTCTCTATACCTTGCCCCCCCCCCATTCGAATTCATTTCAGAAAAGAAAATACAAAAAGAAAAAAAGAAAAAGGGATCGTCGGGGGGGGGGAGGGAGGAGCCGCCGCCCTCGTCACCCAGAGGCGCCGCCGCCTTCCCGCAGCCCTCCCCCCCTCTCCAGCTCCTCCTCTCTCCCTTGCTCGCTCCGGCACCCAACCCCGTACCCAAAATCGATCGAAGAGCCCGTTGGCTCAGGCGCTGCCACCGCGCCGAAGTCCCCACCACCACGTCCACCTCCCCGTCGCGTCGCCAAGCCTCCAGAGCCCCTCCCCCAATTCGATTTTGCTCCTGAAGCCATCAACCCCAGCACTGCACCGAGATTCGCACTCCTTCGTTGGCCCAAGGCCGATGTCGCCTCCGCTCCACGACCGAGCTCAGCCCCTCCGAGGCCCTGAAACCCTAGAAAAATTTTACTGTAAGTTTTTCTTTATCTCTTTCAGTCTTTGATTTATAAAACATATGTATTTAGTCTATGAATAAGTTCTTCGATTGAATATGAATTCCTTGAGAATAAAAAAACATGATTTTCTAGGTGTATGAAAATAAAAATATGATTTTTATATTTTTAAAGTATTAAAAATATGATTTTTATATTTTTAAAGTATTAAAAATATAATCTTTATTATGTAGAAGATGTAAAAATATGATTTTTGTTTATGTAGAGAATTAAAAATATAATTTTTACATGATAGGAATATTAGAAATATCATCTTTATATGTGTAGCAAAATAAAAATGTGATTTTTATAATGATGAAATTGAAAAGGAGAAATCTTTATATTTGAAAAGGCGAAATCTTTAAATTTGAAAAGGCGAAATCTTTAAATAGAAAAGGTGAAATCTTTATATTTGAAAAGGCGAAATCTTGAAATTTGAAAAGGTGAAATCTTTAAATTTGAAAAGGCGAAATCTTTAAATTTGAAAAGGCGAAATCTTTAAATTTGAAAAGGTGAAATCTTTAAATTTGAAAAGGCGAAATCTTTAAATAGAAAAGGCGAAATCTTTATATTTGAAAAGGTGAAATCTTTATATTTGAAAAGGCGAAATCTTTAAATTTGAAAAGGCGAAATCTTTAAATAGAGAAGGTGAAATCTTTATATTTGAAAAGGCGAAATTTTTAAATTTGAAAAGGCGATATCTTTAAATTTGAAAAGGCAAAATCTTTATATAGAGAATAGTGTGGTAAAAATAGAATTTTTATCTATATAATAGCGAAGTAAAAATTCGATTTTTATATATTGAATAACAATATAAAAATGTGATTTTTATATATATAGTGACTACGGGCGACGAGAGTGACAAAAGACGAGAACAGTGATGATTTCCTACTTAAGAAGTGTCGTGAAGTTGGGATAGCTTTCGGTGAGAACTTCTAACCTTTTAAAATTCCTTTTTTCTAGTTATATTATGATATATGCTAGGATGCAGACGATGTTTAGTAGCACCCGACACCCGTCATCCGCAGACCATGGATGGCTTGTTTGTTTGATTGATGTGTTGTTGATGTGAAAATTGATTATATGATGTGAAATAAAATATTTATATAGTTAAAAATATTTTATCGTTAAAAATATAATTTTTAACGTGAATATGAATCAATAAATATTTATAAACAAATCGGCCGATTTGTTTGTATACACTAATTTGACTGATATTGATTGGGTCGATAAATTTTACACATCGCCCAACTGCACAAATAAAATCTGTGTTTGATTGTTTGAAACCCCACACGGGTATTGGGATAAAATACGGCATACACTAATCCCAATAATTAGTTGTATGTCGATCGATTGATTGACAGGCTGTTATAAGCGTTAGATATCTATATTTGATGCTTATACAGTGTAGTGCACTTTGGATGATGGTTGATTATGTATCGTTGCTATTATATACATGTGTTGAATGGAATCCATATAATTAACTTTATATGGTAATTGATTGGGCCTCATTCCAATTTAGAAGATAAAGAATATTATAAAATAAAGGTTCATGTGTTGACAGTACTCATCCGTTGAGATTAGTCATGTGTTGAACGAAATATTTTAACAATAAAATTTACATCTTTATCATATATGAAATTAGAAATTAACTGGAAAATAGATGAGAAGATTGGTCTCCTGGATATTGATCTGATGTTGGTTTCGGCCTTCGGGGTTAATATTTAGGGAATCGTTCTCTTACTAGTTTACGGTTGGAGTCTGATTTGAAATCAAACGATAGATACCATAAATTTTATAAAATATATTAAATAACAAAAAGAGTCACACGTGGACAGTACTCATTCGTTGAGATTAGTCGTGTGTTGACAAAAATATAGATTCACGTATTGAATAGGATAAATATTCATTTGTTGAATAGAATAACGGAACTATTGAAATATATAAAGCCGTATTGATTAGAGATGCGTTATTTTGACGCGAACGATATTTATATCGATTATATTCGTTTTTATAATTTGATTTGAATAGAAAATGAATTGAATTTGATTTGAATAGAAAATCAATTGAATTTGATTTGAATAGAAAATGAATTGAATTTGAATTGAATAGAAAATGAATTGAATTTGAATTGAATAGAAAATGAATTGAATTTGAATTGAATAGAAAATGAATTGAATTTGAATTGAATAGAAAACGAATGGAATTTAATTTGAATAGAAAACGAATTGAATTTGATTTGAATAGAAAACGAATTTGATTTGAATTGAATAGGAAAACGAATTTGATTTGAATTAAATAGAAAACGAATTCGAATTGAATTGAAAAGAAAACAAATTCGAATTGAATTGAATTGAAAAGAAAATGAATTCGAATCGAATTAAAATCGATTTGAATTGAAATCAAATAGAAATGAAAGTAAAAAGGATTTATAATAGAAAATTCAATTTTGATTTGAATTTGAAGTAAAGGTTGAAATTTGTTTTTGGAAACGAATTCAAAACTATTTATAAAATTCGTTTTAAATAGAAATCGACGAAATATATATTATATATATAATATAATGGCCTGAATAGAACGCGCCGCGCCGCGGCAGTTCGTAAATTTCGACCATTGACTTCGAACGGACATTACGGGAGATCCGACCGTCGGATTCTCCTAAAACCGGAACCGTTGGGTTTGTATCGAAAAGAGCTTTCTAATGAATACAAGAAATTTGAAATCTAACGGTTGGATTTGGAGATACATCCAAATCAATTTCAGAAAAGGTCGCTGTAAGTGCAGTTTGATGGCCGTTGATGGAAATCGACTGTACGGGCCTTGATAAAATTATTAAAAATAGTAATAATTTGTGTAAAATCATAAGAAATGTTTTGGGAAAAATTGGGATGAAAAACTCCATATTTGAAAAGATAAAAATAGATTTTTATCGAAATGAACTAATTTTGAACTAAAATTAAAACCCATTTATTTTTAAATAAATAAATTGGATTTGAAATGGGTTGTAAATAGAATTGATTTGTGGGTTTATCGTGAAGAGAGTTTTAAATGACACTTGTTCTTTAACCCGGTAATAAATAGAATATGATTTGGGTTTGTCGTGAACTGTGTTTTAAATGACATTAGTCCTTTAACCCGGTAAAAGGAGTTTTTAAATGAATCTGCAATTAGATTGAAATGTGAATTGATAATTTAAATTATCAAATTTAGAAAGTGAGCGAGGATGGAGTATCACCAGTTTTTCTCCAAAGCGATAGTTAAATCTTTAATCAGATTTGAACGTGGAATGGTAATTAATTTTACCGATAACACTGTGATATTAGATATGGAGTATTACCAGTTTTGTTTCATGGGATGAATAGGTTGGGATTGGGAAATAAAATAAATAATTACTTCGGTGTGGTTCGCTAATCTCGACTAGTTTGGAAAACCATAATTTGGTTTGAAACGACATCCGAAGGAAGATTAAAGGATAAATTTTAAAGAATTTAGCTTGGATAAAATTAATGGGAACCTTTCCCTAAGAATGTGGAATTTAGAAACTAGTTGCAGGTTAGTTAAGAAGAATGGTTTCCTGGATATTGATCTGATGTTGGTTTCGGCCTTCGGGGTTAATGTTTGGGAAATTGTTCTCTTGTTGATTTACGGTTAGTGACTGATGAATTAGAATGAGGCATATGTTGGGTTTGTGTAACATTTGTTTTTAATATACGCGGATTGTTCGGAAAGGCCGGGTTTATACCCATTCTGAATAACCGATTCGACGATATGTCAAAGATGAAGACGGTGGTTGAAGACCGGAAGTCTTCACATCGTTTAGGTGATTACTGATGATCTTGATTGGGTTGTACACCCAAGATGAGGGAATCAGTTGGTGGTCGTCCAGACGTACCTGGAGATCGATGGATATGCGAGGAAAGTGCCTCCGGTTTCGTTCAGACCCAAAACGAACTTGTAAATGGATTATGTGTCTGACATTGGATTTTATTCTGTGTTGATTAATTTCTGTTAAATATATATCTGTTTGGCGGCGGAGAATTTATTCTCTTGCTTAACGCCCTTCTCTGAGACGTACGAGCTTAGAGGTTATATATCGATAGATATCAATCGCATGGCATGAATTGCCTGTGTGGCATGCTGAGTTGCATGGATCAAGGCTTCTGTTGAAAAGCAAAGTCTTGTGGTTGATGATCAAAGCATGGCCTACGTGGCAGCTTTGAGTATAACGTGAATTCGCGAGCCTCACACCTCGGTATGAGTCAAAAACGGGATACGGACCGTTGGGAGAACACGACGTTTCTTTCTAGCTTTGGTGGTGTCAGTGACTTACCAGCCCTGACATTTATATACTTTTCACCTTTGTGGTTGTTGGAATGAGGCGCCTCGATTATAGGTCTGTAAGGACCGGGAAACGTGTGTTCAGGAATAACTAATCCTCAAAAGTAAGATGTAAAGACCCGCAAATCCCCGCCCTTTGGATCGACCATAAACCACACAGGTCTGACCCAAAAAGTGGAAACCTACGAATACTTTAACTTTGGGCATACAACACATTACAACAGATAACAGAAGACTTTTATAACACTATAATAAATGTTACATCAGAGTACAGAATATATATATCAGAGTACATGGGAATAAAATTACAGCGGAAGAATAAATTACAATAAATGAATACATTGCAGCAGAACTAATCTCAGTGGAAGGCTATCAACATTATGGCCACCGCTTCAGTCTTCAATCCAGGATCTTGTTTTATATATCTGTCAAATAAGCTACTCGACTGCCCGTGTGGAAAGAGGGCACCCGAGTTTGCAAAGTGAAACAAACTACAGGTCAGTCGTGGGACTGGTGTGAGAATTCTACCTAACCAATAAAATATAATAATAAGGCTAATCACAGGACCACGCCACTAACGCGGAACGGGTTTACTCCATTGGATTGCCAGTGCATGACTAAAGTAAATCGTCAAAATAACGCAATGCTTTTTCTGAAAAATGAAACCATTATAAGACCCAAGTCCCATCACACAATGCAACGCAAACCGGAGGATAGGGTTTTACCTTGTAATGATCAAAAGATGCTTGATACGATAAACACGGTATTATATAATAATAGTGTGCAACCAATTTGAAATACATCAAAGTAAATGTATCAATCCTAGACGGCATGAGTGCCCCATCCCACTATGTCGCCATATATAGGTATACAATCAAAACCGCGTGATGTCGTATTGGAAATTTTGGTTCCCATCTGAGTCAAGGCTAGGGAGGAGTTCCTTACCGATTCGAGACACTCTAGCAAATGCCCCAGGATTGGTACTCTGTCCAACCCTTGGATCCTGCAGGGCCGGTCCATACGTTAACGCTTAATGGATTGGCAATTCCTGAACACACACTCCCCGGTCCTTTTGGACCTATAATACGGCCAGTGGCGACCGCATAAACCGAGGCCTCGAAAAATCCAACAACCACAATGAATAAATGCCAGCGCTGGTAGGTCCCTGGCACTACTCTAGCTAGAAAGAAACGTGTGCACTCCCAGCGTTCCCTTCTCCCGTTTTAGACTCTACCGGGCTGTGAGGCTCGCGAAGTCACGATATACACAAAGCTATGCCTAAATAGACTGTGCTTTGATCATCAACCACAAGGCCTGCTTTTCAACAAAGCCTTGATCAATTGCATCTTAGCATGCCACATTGTCAGACTCTACCATATCATTGATCATCTACCAATATATATAACCTCTAAGCTCATACGTCTTAGAGAAGGGGGTTAAATGAAGAATAAATTCTCCACCACCAAACAGAAATATATAATCAGTAGCGTTCAACAAATACAGTAGAAAATAATACAATGTCAGACACACAATCCATTTACAAGTCCGCTCTGGGTCTGAGCGAAACAACGTGTCCGTCGATCTCCAAATACATTTGGACGATCATTACCAAATACCTTGCCTTGGGGTGTCCAGTCCCAATTCAAGATACCAGTCATCATCATCCCAACGATGTGAAAACTTCGGTCTTCAATTGCCATCTTCATCTTCGACTCTTGATCGTCGTGATGATTATTCAGAATGGGTTAAACCCGGTCTTTCTGAATAATTCGCGTATTTTGTGATTAAAAATCAAATATTGGAAAATCACACATTACGCCACATTTCTCACTCAGAATATTCTTTTAATAAGATATTCATATTAAAAGATTCTCATTAATTTTATCAAAGATAAATTAATAAATTTAATCATAAATCTTCCTTAAAAGATTTATTAAAAATTCTAAATTTGATTTAATATCAAAAATCATTTTCACAAGATTATTTATTTTAAAGAATAAATCTTCTTTTAAACGGGTTAAAGAACTCGTGTCATTTAAAACACAGTTCACGATAAACCCATAAATCAATTTCCAAAATATGGAATTCCACAGAAATCAATCAATACATAATCGATCTGAATTTCTGTATCGGACTAACAATATACGTGGAATAATGGCAAAGCCTCTTAAATTCCATATATAATATCGGTCTTCTATTACAGAAGCCCATCTCGATTATTACCAATCGAATTTTCCACTTAATTCCAATTTAATTTTATTAAATTGGAAAACTAGATTTTTAGGAAAATTCTATTTTTAAATCTATAAAATAGATTTATAAATTCCAAATAATAATTTCAATGTAAATTGGATTAAAGGAGAAATGTCATTTAAAAACACCGTCCACGATAAATCCACTTCACATCTCAATTTATTTCATATCATAAAATAAGATTTGCAAATTCTAATAATCTTAAATAAAAGATTTCTCTTTAAATATTTATTATTATAATAAAAACGTATTTTAGAGATAATCATTAAAAATATTCTTTATATAAAAGATTTTTACCTTTTACAAATATTCTTTGTTTAACATATACTTAATTAAAATATATATATATATATATATATATTTAAATAAAAATAATTTCTAATGTAAAAATATTCTTATTTAAAAGAACATCTGAATCGAAATGCGACTCAACCATTTACCATATAATTTGGATTATATGGATTTAACACACATCATATATAACAATAAAAATGTAATTATCAAGTCATCCACTTACATCCAAAGTGTAAATTCCAACTGTGTAAGCGTTAAAATTAAATAATAACGCTCATCACAGCCTGTCGATCTAACGATCAACATACAACTAAATATTGGGATTAGTGTATGTTAATTTTCATCCCAACACCCGTGTGGGGTTTCATCCAACAAACATATAATTAATTCATTTGTGCACTTGGGCGATGTGTGAAAATTATCGACCCAATCACATAAACAAGTCAGGTAACTTGTTTATGGCAGTGTAATACACAATATATAACACGACGATAAAACTGTCTCTTTTTATTTCAATTCTTTTTATTGCATGTAAAATGTCAATAAAGATGAATTCTTTATTTCTATTCTTTTATCGCATCTAAAATGACGATAAAAATAAAATCTTTATTTCAATTCCTTTCATTGTAAATAAATGAAAAGAAAAATGTAATCTTTTAATTCCATTGTAATAGGGAATACAATTAATAACAAAAATATAACTTTTCATTTCATGCTTTATTCGCACTAGAGAATGCAAATAAAGATTTAGCTTTTTGATTTGAGGTTTATTTACAACGTGGAATGTAAATAAAAATTTTAACTTTTCATTTCATAATTTATTTGCAATAAGGATTGCAAATGAAAATGGATCTTTTATTCTCATGTTGTATTTGCGTTGAGTAATGCAAATAAAAATGTAATACTTAATTTCTACTTTTATTTACATCAAGAAATGTAAATAAAAGAACAACTTTTTATTTTATGTCTATTTACATCAAGTGAAGTAAATAAATAAAAATGTAACCTTATTTTAATGCTTTGTTCGCATTTAAAAACATGCCAAAAAATGTAACGTTTGTTTTTACTAAATTTGTTTGCATCTAAATTTGCAAACAAAATGTAATTTTTATCTTCTTGTTTGTTTACGACTAAGGTTGCAAACAACAATGTAATTTTTCTTATCTTCTGGTTTTATTTGCATGATAGAATGCAAATTAAAATGTATATTATATTTTCTACATTTCATTTGCATTGTAGAATACAAACAAAAAATATAATTTTTATTTTATGTATTGTTTACATTGTGGAATGCAAAAAAATGTATTTTTTTAATGGTTTGTTCACATTGTGAATGCGAACCAAAATGTAAATCTTATTTTTAATGTTTTGTTCGCATTGTGAATGCAAGCAAAAATATAAATCTCATTTTAAAAAGTTTTGTTCGCATTGTGAATGCGAACAAAAATGTAAATCTTATTTTTTTTTTTTTTTATGTTTTGTTTGCATTGTGAATGCGAGCAAAAATTTAAATCTCATTTTTAAAAAGTTTTGTTCACATTGTGAATGCGAACAAAAATGTAAATCTTATTTTCTTATGTTTTGTTCGCATTGTGAATGCGAGCAAAAATATAAATCTTATTTTCTAAAAAGTTTGTTCGCATTGTGAATGCGAACAAAAATGTAAATCTTTTTTTTTCTATGTTTTCTTGTATTTGTGAATACAAATAAAAAGAACAAATTTTATTCCAATGTTTCATTTGTATATGTAAATACAATAAAAAGAACAAATTATATTTCAATGTTTTATTTGTATTTGTGAATACAAACAAAAAGAACAAATTATATTTCAAAGTTTTATTTGTGAATACAAACAAAAAGAACAAATTATATTTCAAAGTTTTATTTGTATTTGTAAATACAAATAAAAAGAACAAATTATATTTCAAAGTTTTATTTGTATATGTAAATACAAATAAAAAGAACAAATTATATTTCAAAGTTTTATTTGTGAATACAAACAAAAAGTACAAATTATATTTCAAAGTTTTATTTGTATTTGTAAATACAAATAAAAAGAACAAATTATATTTCAAAGTTTTATTTGTATATGTGAATACAAACAAAAAGAACAAATTATATTTCAAAGTTTTATTTGTATTTGTAAATACAAATAAAAAGGACAAACTTTATACTTACATACATTTCTAACTATAATGGCATTTACAATGATATGACATTTCATACCATAATGACATTTGAATGGTCATTTATTATGTTTCAATATATCAATTTAAATATGACAATTCAATGTAAAAGATACTTTCCTATTTTTCATCGCTAACACAACCAATTTGACATTTTACTAATATAACATTCATAATAAAGGTGACAATTTTAATTCATTAATTCTAATCTCAACAAGGAATGACAATTTAAGTGATAAATGTAAATCTTTCACTTCCAATCTAATTCACATGGAAATGTATTGACAAAAATCTAAAACGCATGTAGATTTCCTCATCGAGTTTCCTCTTTTAATTACAATGAAAATTGCATCGTCAACTTAAATCTCTTATTTGATTACAAATGCAACATAAAGATTCAATCTTTATATGTCATTCAAACGCAACATAAAGATTCAATCTTTACATTGGATTATTTCATAAGGACTCTAAAGTTATGTTTATTTTTCATTTTTTTCTTCTTAATTTCATGTTTGCACAAAACGCTAAAATATTATTATAATTCATGTTTAACAATAACGCTAAAATTTGATTAAAATTATGTGCTTACAATGAATGCTAAAATTTAATGTATAACAACACATCATTTGGTGTCTACACGTAGCGATGATACCAAACATGAACAAAATATAGATCTATTTAGAATAGATCTAAGTATACATGAATAATTCAACATCCAAAACTCAAAGCATAGCAAATGCGATTACAAATAAACAATGAAATTTCAATGCGAACATAGATCTAGCTAACGCAGATATATTAATTAAGAGAAAATAATTAAATTAAATTAAATTTTAAATTTAGAATTGCTCACCTTGGATATTAAATCAAAACTGAATCAAAAGGATCAGAGATTGTACACAACAGATCTTGAATGTTATGTTGCGTGTCGTTGTCACAATACCACAAACGTTGTTGCGTTCTGAATCGGATTGAATCAAAAACACATTTTTATTAATTAAAATTAAGATTAGAAATGAAATCAAGCATTGCAAATTGGTAAAATAAAATTTATATAACCTTTGAATTGTTCAAATCTTTGAATCACGATAACTTGAGCTACGGTTGACGGTTTTGGGTGCCGTTTGTTGGAGGATGGAGTGCTTGGAGAGGTGGATATTCGGCTGGAAGGGGGTGGGATGCTGTTGCAAGGAGGAGGAGCAGCGGATCCATAAAGTCAGCGGACTTGGAGAGGAGATTCGAGAGCTACGGGCAACGGTTTGATGTGAAATTGGTCGGAGAAGAAAGAGGAGGAGAAGAGCTTGAAAAACTTCCAAAGGATGGGGATCTAAAAGTGAGTGGATTAGGAGATAAGGAGGAGAGAAGGAGAAGAAGACATGGCGGCTACGGGTTCAGGTGCGTGAGTTTCTGACCGGGAAGAAGAGATGCCTCGGTTTGCGTGTACTTTTATAATATTTTATTAATTTATTATCTATTAAAGGCCCGTTTTGCAACTTTGTCCAATTTCAGCCCAACGACTGTCGTTCTTAAGATTTTGACACCTTCTGAACGCAATGGAATGGGTCTCGGGGCCCAATTCCGAAATTTGTACATATTTTATTTAAAATTCCATTAAAAATTAATTAAATAAATATTTACCGTACATTTAAATATGCCGGGGCCACATACGGACTCCGAAAAATCCAGAAAAATTATTTTTGGCTTTCTTATGACGATACGGTTCTAACGAGACTAATTTCATCGAATTCTGAGACTGTTTGAAAAATATCTATTTTTAAGGCGTTTAAATTTAGGGTGCGTTTTTTACAGGTCCCTATTAAGTTTCAAAATATAAAAAAAACCCGGTGATAAAAAAAATAAAGAATACGTCCCTGTTTTTGAATTTCCGCTCAACAAATTCCTGATGTACCCTTACGCAGCTATCGCTCCTATCATCTCGCTGAAAAAATCTCGCTCAAAAAAAAAAAAAAAAAGATTACTCAATCTACCGCTCCTATCATCTCGCTCAAATCATGTCGCTAAAAAAAAAAGAGTACTCAGTCGATCGCTCCTATCAACTACTCAAATCCCTAAACCTACAATTCTACAAAACCGTAGATCACTCCAGAACCTATTTGTAGACATGTACTCAGTCCGATCGCTCTTCTATCTCGCTCAAAACCCAAATTCCACGACTTTGCAGAATTCTGGATCAATAAAAATCAAAAACGTCCTGTTTTGCTTTGCTGTCGACATATTCAAGTACAACAAACAGCGAAAAAAGTTATTAAGCTAATTGTTTTTTTCGTTCTGTATGATCGTAAGCAAGCACGCTTATGAATTAAATGTTTGAATGCATTTATTCGTAATAGAAGCACGTTGGAATTTCAGAATTAAACAATTCAGCAAAATAACAATAAAATCTGCATATTTATATGCATATATTCTGGATATGTGCATACATATATACATATATTCTATATGATTTTTGTCTGATTGCTTGATAAAAAGATACATACAGATATGCACATTTGTGTAAATTTAGTGTATAAGATATCACACAGTTGTAGTTTTAAGAAGAAAAAAAAAATGATTCCTAGTTTATTTGAGTAATATTTGCATAATTTTGTGCAAGTTTGAAGAAAATGTGCATATATTTATGCAAATATCATTAAAAATTCGACCGTATACATATTTAATGTATGCATTTTTGTAGAATTTATAAATGTTTTGTAGAATGGTTGAAAAATTTTCTTCAGTAAATATATGCAGATATTCATATTAATTGCATATTTGTATACTAAAATTTCATTAACTTAACAATATTAAATATAGAGGGTTAGAAAATTTGCATAAACTTGTGTAAACATTTAGAATACTTGCATAATATAATGCAAAATTTTGTTAAGTGAGTATATTATGCGATTAATGAATTCAGTTGCATATACATGTGCAGATATGCTACAAAAATGCATATGTACGTACAATTATTAAACTTATATGCATGTATTATAACCACTTGTGTATTTATATATGTCGTTGCTTCGGTGAGTTTTTCTTCAATCCTTATATAAATAAGTTTTGTAAGTTCAAATTTTTATTGCCATTACACGGTGAATTTTCAAGTTTTTTATGCTAATAAATCCTGTAAGTCTTTTGTCTCCGACTTTTTTTTTTTTTTTATGAAAAACCAAACAATTAGATACAAATATTACATAAAATTGCATACATTTATGCAACTAAGTGAAATAATTGCATAATAAGATATCACACAGTTGCAGTTTTAAGAAAAAAAATAATATTCCTAGGTTATTTGAGTAATATTTGCATAATTTTGTGCAAGTTTGAAGAAAATGTGCATATATTTATGCAAGTATCATTAAAAATTCGACCGTATACATATTTAATGTATGCATTTTTGTAGAATTTATAAATTTTTTGTAGAATGGTTAAAAAAATTCTTCAGTAAATGTATGCAGATATTCATATTAATTGCATATTTGTATACTAAATTTTCATTAACTTAACAATATCAAATATAGAGGGTTAGAAAATTTGCATAAACTTGTGTAAACATTTAGAATACTTGCATAATATGATGCAAAATTTTGTTAAGTTAGTATATTATGCGATTAATGAATTCAGTTGCATATACATGTGCAGATATGCTACAAAAATGCATATGTACGTACAATTGTACTGCATATCTTGTAGCGTAAACTGTTGTGAATTTTTTCGTGTTGATTTAAATTTAGTTCAGTATTTAAATGATAATTATGTGTTTTTAACAGTTATTATTGTTCAGAATCTTTAGTTACGCATTTTTCCTATATAGTTGGGTAGAAATATGCAATTATTATGTATAGTTGCATAGATATATGCACTTATACGGCATATCTATATCAACTTTGCCTATTTAGTGCATATGTGAATAAATGTTTGCATTTATAAGCCTACATATTCACATTTATTTGTTTGCAGTTTTCCTGTTACATATTATGTAATACTTTTGCAGTTCTGTTCATACAGATAGAATTTTAAACATCAAAGACAACATCAGATAGTTGATTAATACTGCAAATATTTGCTGTTATGTAAGCAATTATTTTTGAAAAAATGCATAGGTGTATGCAAGTATTCAAAAAATTTCATAGATAAAAAATTTAGAGCATTTGCATATATGTATGCAACTAGAAGTAATACTTACGTACAGGTAAGTTTGAAAAAAACATCATCGTCTGTTGGAGTAATTATGCAGATATTTGCTGTTACGTAAGCAAGTATATTGAAAAAATGCATATAAGTATGCAAAATATTATGAATAAATGCACAGAAGAACACAACATTTCATACTGTCATAAGCAATTAGAACAACTCAATTTAATACATAAAATAACAAATTAATTCAATTTAGAAACTACATAATCATATCCACCAGTTCGAAAATAAAATATCAGTCGACATTGTATTAATGTATATAAACACCGCTTTACAACGTTTTAATCACTAGGTTTGTTTTCGTAATTACAGCTACTTCATAATTAATAATGCTCCCTCTTTTTCAACATCTAGCACATGAACATCTTCTAGGATAGGTCTCTGTAATAAGAAGTGAAAAGTTAATAAATATAAAAAAGTTATAAATATGTGCGCACAAGTGTGCAAGCATTCTGAATATATGCACAAATATGTGCAAACATTCTGGATAAACTTAGGAAAGCTCGGAAATAATGTTGACACATACACACACGTGTGCAAATATTCCGAACATATGCACAATAGTGTAAAATTATAGTTAAAAAAAGCACAAGCACGTGTTTTAACAATATTTGCATATTAGTATGCTCATATTAAAAATATATGCAAAGCGTAATACACATGTTTTAACAATATCTGCATATTAGTATGCACATATTCACAACTTATGCATATTTTTATACATAAATATAGTGAAAATTTAATAAATAAAACTGAACGATCTATAATAACGTTAAAACTTTGTACAATAATTAATAAACAATTCATCAACAAAACTGTACAAATAAAGAAGATCATATTAATCAATCAACAAAGATCGAGTAATCCTGAATATATGCTCATCCGTATACACCAGTTATAACAATAGTTGCATATTTTTATGCAAATACTAACAAATTATGCATATTTATATACACATATTCAGAATATGTGAACAAATATATTGCCAACCTAAACAAATAAATCGGAGGGATCTGTAATAACACTAAAACTATATACAATATTGTCAATCGTCAAATCTGTACAATTAGGCTCAGATTAGATTAATCAAATAACAGAGATCGAACAAAAAATGATAACCGTACAAAATAAAAATAATCAAAAAGTATAAATTACCTTGAAGAATAAACAATCAATATATTAATCAAGGATGGACGTCATTTAATTGCTGAACAAATTCTGAGCACCGTAAATTTTAGATCGACGGAAAGAGAAAATTGGGAACGATGGTGGCGCCGCCATGAAACAAAACAATATGATACTGAAAAAAAAATAAAACCCTAATACTTTTTCAAAATACATAAATGACGGCGTGTATTATGTAAAAAAGGGTAGTTCTGTAAAAAAACGTGCGGCTATTTGAAAATAGGGATGAAATTTATATGTTTCTAAAGGGGAGGATGTGAGCCTAATTAAGTTTGCTTTTAGGGATGTGTGCCTAATTTTCACTTAAATTTAACTGAAATAGTCAAAACACATTTTCTTTTCCCACGCTCACATATTAATTCGAAAAATTCTGAAAATTGAAACCTAGCAATAATTTGACATTCCGGTTCCAACAAAAGTGATTTCGTCGAAAACCGAGATCGTTTGAAAAATGACTATTTTTAAGGCCAATATATTTAATATTAAAAATATATTTTTAAACAAATAAATCCCGAAACTCAAAATATATAAGTGTTTACTGTTTTTCAATGTAGAAACATCATTCTGAACTCAATGGAAGTGGTTTCGAGTTTAAATTCCTTCGTATGCAAAAAGTAGCATTTTGACCTTTATAAATTTCATAGCGACCTTTCTAAATATTGAATTAGCCATAACTTTTGATTTCCGCTATGAAATTTCAATTTTTCGGATTCGTTGGAAAGATATTTTTAAATAGATTATAATATTTTTGGTTTTACTAAAATCCGTTAAATTTTGCATCCTGTACAGTCAGTCAAAGTTCAAGTTTGACTTTTCAAACTACCGCGCTATTTCTAACTCTTTTGTTAATTAAAATTAAATCATTCATTCTAACTTCGATTTAAATCAAATTTGTGATAATTATTATTTAAATAAATAATTTTATATTGTCAAAATTCATTAAAATTTTCTAAAATAAAAATTTTAAATTGGTCCTGATTTTTGCGGATTTTTTGCGGGTTGTTACAATCGCCCCCACTTAAAAACTTTTCGTCCTCGAAAAGGAACGTAGCTAAAAATTGTAAAATTAACTATCTTAATTTTAAATTTTAATGGTTAATTATCTTTTCAAAATATATATAAAAATCATATTTCAAAGAATAGATTATAAATATCAAAAATACGTTAATTATAAATTCGTAACTCTTAACTCGTTCTAGGGCATTACTAACCCCATCTCTAACGAGTTTACTCATTCTATGATACTGCTGATCCTATCTCTAATGAGTATTCTTATTGGACATTACTAATCCAATCTCAGATGAGTCTTTTGTTCAGTTCTTACAAGTTGTACCCCAAAGATTTGAGCTAACCTCGCTCTGATACCAACTGTAAAGACCCGCAAATCCCCGCCCTTTGGATCGACCATAAACCACACAGGTCTGACCCAAAAAGTGGAAACCTACGAATACTTTAACTTTGGGCATACAACACATTACAACAGATAACAGAAGACTTTTATAACACTATAATAAATGTTACATCAGAGTACAGAATATATATATCAGAGTACATGGGAATAAAATTACAGCGGAAGAATAAATTACAATAAATGAATACATTGCAGCGGAACTAATCTCAGTGGAAGGCTATCAACATTATGGCCACCGCTTCAGTCTTCAATCCTGGAACTTGTTTTATATATCTATCAAATAAGCTACTCGACTGCCCGTGTGGAAAGAGGGCACCCGAGTTTGCAAAGTGAAACAAACTACAGGTCAGTCGTGGGACTGGTGTGAGAATTCTACCTAACCAATAAAATATAATAATAAGGCTAATCACAGGACCACGCCGCTAACGCGGAACGGGTTTACTCCATTGGATTGCCAGTGCATGACTAAAGTAAATCGTCAAAATAACGCAATGCTTTTTCTGAAAAATGAAACCATTATAAGACCCAAGTCCCATCACACAATGCAACGCAAACCGGAGGATTGGGTTTTACCTTATAATGATCAAAAGATGCTTGATACGATAAACACGGTATTATATAATAATAGTGTGCAACCAATTTGAAATAGATAAAAGTAAATGTATCAATCCTAGACGGCATGAGTGCCCCATCCCACTATGTCGCCATATATAGGTATACAATCAAAACCGCGTGATGTCGTATTGGAAATTTGGGTTTCCATCTGAGTCAAGGCTAGGGAGGAGATCCTTACCGATTTGAGACACTCTAGCAAATGCCCCAGGATTGGTACTCTGTCCAACCCTTAGATCCTGTAGGGCCGGTCCATACGTTAACGCTTAATGGATTGGCAATTCCTGAACACAAGCTCCCCGGTCCTTTTGGACCTATAATACGACCAGTGGTGACCGCATAAACCGAGGCCTCGAAAAATCCAACAACCACAATGAATAAATGCCAGCGCTGGTAGGTCCCTGGCACTACTCTAGCTAGAAAGAAACGTGTGCACTCCCTGCGTTCCCTTCTCCCGTTTTAGACTCTACCGGGCTGTGAGGCTCGTGAAGTCACGATATACACAAAGCTATGCCTAAATAGACTGTGCTTTGATCATCAACCACAAGGCCTGCTTTTCAACAAAGCCTTGATCAATTGCATCTTAGCATGCCACATTGTCAGACTCTACCATATCATTGATCATCTACCAATATATATATAACCTCTAAGCTCATACGTCTTAGAGAAGGGGGTTAAATGAAGAATAAATTCTCCACCACCAAACAGAAATATATAATCAGTAGCGTTCAACAAATACAGTAGAAAATAATACAATGTCAGACACACAATCCATTTACAAGTCCGCTCTGGGTCTGAGCGAAACAACGTGTCCGTCGATCTCCAAATACATTTGGACGATCATTACCAAATACCTTGCCTTGGGGTGTCCAGTCCCAATTCAAGATACCAGTCATCATCATCCCAACGATGTGAAAACTTCGGTCTTCAATTGCCATCTTCATCTTCGACTCTTGATCGTCGTGATGATTATTCAGAATGGGTTAAACCCGGTCTTTCTGAATAACTCGCGTATTTTGTGATTAAAAATCAAATATTGGAAAATCACACATTACGCCACATTTCCCACTCAGAATATTCTTTTAATAAGATATTCATATTAAAAGATTCTCATTAATTTTATCAAAGATAAATTAATAAATTAAATCATAAATCTTCCTTAAAAGATTTATTAAAAATTCTAAATTTGATTTAATATCAAAAATCATTTTCACAAGATTATTTATTTTAAAGAATAAATCTTCTTTTAAACGGGTTAAAGAACTCGTGTCATTTAAAACACAGTTCACGATAAACCCATAAATCAATTTCCAAAATATGGAATTCCACAGAAATCAATCAATACATAATCGATCTGAATTTCTGTATCGGACTAACAATATACATGGAATAACGGCAAAGCCTCTTAAATTCCATATATAATATCGGTCTTCTATTACAGAAGCCCATCTCAATTATTACCAATCGAATTTTCCACTTAATTCCAATTTAATTTTATTAAATTGGAAAACTAGACTTTTAGGAAAATTCTCTTTTTAAATCTATAAAATAGATTTATAAATTCCAAATAATAATTTCAATGTAAATTGGATTAAAGGAGAAATGTCATTTAAAAACACCGTCCACGATAAATCCACTTCACATCTCAATTTATTTCATATCATAAAATAAGATTTGCAAATTCTAATAATCTTAAATAAAAGATTTCTCTTTAAATATTTATTATTATAAGAAAAACGTATTTTAGAGATAATCATTAAAAATATTCTTTATATAAAAGCTTTTTACCTTTTACAAATATTCTTCGTTTAACATATACTTAATTAAAATATATATATATATATTTAAATAAAAAGAATTTCTAATATAAAAATATTCTTATTTAAAAGAACATCTGAATCGAAATGCGACTCAACCATTTACCATATAATTTGGATTATATGGATTTAACACACATCATATATAACAATAAAAATGTAATTATCAAGTCATCCATTTACATCCAAAGTGTAAATTCCAACTGTGTAAGCGTTAAAATTAAATAATAACGCTCATCACAGCATGTCGATCTAACGATCAACATATAACTAAATATTGGGATTAGTGTATGTTAATTTTCATCCCAACACCTGTGTGGGGTTTCATCCAACAAACAAATAATTAATTCATTTGTGCACTTGGGCGATGTGTGAAAATTATCGACCCAATCACATAAACAAGTCAGGTAACTTGTTTATGGCAGTGTAATACACAATATATAACACGACGATAAAACTGTCTCTTTTTATTTCAATTATTTTTATTGCATGTAAAATGTTAATAAAGATGAATTCTTTATTTCTATTCTTTTATCGCATCTAAAATGACAATAAAAATAAAATCTTTATTTCAATTCCTTTCATTGTAAATAAATGAAAAGAAAAATGTAATCTTTTAATTCCATTGTAATAGGGAATACAATTAATAACAAAAATATAACTTTTCATTTCATGCTTTATTCGCACTAGAGAATGAAAATAAAGATTCAGCTTTTTGATTTGAGGTTTATTTACAACGAGGAATGTAAATAAAAATTTTAACTTTTCATTTCATAATTTATTTGCAATAAGGATTGCAAATGAAAATGGATCTTTTATTCTCATGTTGTATTTGCGTTGAGTAATGCAAATAAAAATGTAATACTTAATTTCTACTTTTATTTACATCAAGAAATGTAAATAAAAGAACAACTTTTTATTTTATGTCTATTTACATCAAGTGAAGTAAATAAATAAAAATGTAACCTTATTTTAATGCTTTGTTCGCATTTAAAAACATGCCAAAAAATGTAACGTTTGTTTTTACTAAATTTGTTTGCATCTAAATTTGCAAACAAAATGTAATTTTTATCTTCTTGTTTGTTTACGACTAAGGTTGCAAACAACAATGCAATTTTTCTTATCTTCTGGTTTTATTTGCATGATAGAATGCAAATAAAAATGTATATTCTATTTTCTACATTTCATTTGCATTGTAGAATACAAACAAAAAATATAATTTTTATTTTATGTATTGTTTACATTGTGGAATGCAACAAAATGTATTTTTTTTAATGGTTTGTTCACATTGTGAATGCGAACCAAAATGTAAATCTTATTTTTAATGTTTTGTTCGCATTGTGAATGCGAGCAAAAATATAAATCTCATTTTAAAAAGTTTTGTTCGCATTGTGAATGCGAACAAAAATGTAAATCTTATTTTTTTTTTTATGTTTTGTTTGCATTGTGAATGCGAGCAAAAATATAAATCTCATTTTTAAAAAGTTTTGTTCACATTGTGAATGCGAACAAAAATTTAAATCTTATTTTCTTATGTTTTGTTCGCATTGTGAATGCGAGCAAAAATATAAATCTTATTTTCTAAAAAGTTTGTTCGCATTGTGAATGCGAACAAAAATGTAAATCTTTTTTTTTTCTATGTTTTCTTGTATTTGTGAATACAAATAAAAAGAACAAATTTTATTCCAATGTTTCATTTGTATATGTAAATACAATAAAAAGAACAAATTATATTTCAATGTTTTATTTGTATTTGTGAATACAAACAAAAAGAACAAATTATATTTCAAAGTTTTATTTGTGAATACAAACAAAAAGAACAAATTATATTTCAAAGTTTTATTTGTATTTGTAAATACAAATAAAAAGAACAAATTATATTTCAAAGTTTTATTTGTATATGTAAATACAAATAAAAAGAACAAATTATATTTCAAAGTTTTGTTTGTGAATACAAACAAAAAGAACAAATTATATTTCAAAGTTTTATTTGTATTTGTAAATACAAATAAAAATAACAAATTATATTTCAAAGTTTTATTTGTATATGTGAATACAAACAAAAAGAACAAATTATATTTCAAAGTTTTATTTGTATTTGTAAATACAATTAAAAGGACAAACTTTATACTTACATACATTTCTAACTATAATGGCATTTACAATGATATGACTTTTCATACCATAATGACATTTGAATGGTCATTTATTATGTTTCAATGTATCAATTTAAATATGACAATTCAATGTAAAAGATACTTTCCTATTTTTCATCGCTAACACAACCAATTTGACATTTTACTAATATAACATTCATAATAAAGGTGACAATTTTAATTCGTTAATTCTAATCTCAACAAGGAATGACAATTTAAGTGATAAATGTAAATCTTTCACTTCCAATCTAATTCACATGGAAATGTATTGACAAAAATCTAATATTTTATTCCATTCAAAAACGCATGTAGATTTCCTCATCGAGTTTCATCTTTTAATTACAATGAAAATTGCATCGTCAACTTAAATCTCTTATTTGATTACAAATGCAACATAAAGATTCAATCTTTATATGTCATTCAAACGCAACATAAAGATTCAATCTTTACATTGGATTATTTCATGAGGACTCTAAAGTTATGTTTATTTTTCATTTTTTTTCTTAATTTCATGTTTGCACAAAACGCTAAAATATTATTATAATTCATGTTTAACAATAACGCTAAAATTTGATTAAAATTATGTGCTTACAATGAATGCTAAAATTTAATGTATAACAACACATCATTTGGTGTCTACACGTAGCGATGATACCAAACATGAACAAAATATAGATCTATTTAGAATAGATCTAAGTATACATGAATAATTCAACATCCAAAACTCAAAGCATAGCAAATGTGATTACAAATAAACAATGAAATTTCAATGCGAACATAGATCTAACTAACGCAGATATATTAATTAAGAGAAAATAATTAAATTAAATTAAATTTTAAATTTAGAATTGCTCACCTTGGATATTAAATCAAAACTGAATCAAAAGGATCAGAGATTGTACACAACAGATCTTGAATGTTATGTTGCGTGTCGTTGTCCCAATATCACAAACGTTGTTGCGTTCTGAATCGGATTGAATCAAAAACACATTTTTATTAATTAAAATTAAGATTAGAAATGAAATCAAGCATTGCAAATTGATAAAATAAAATTTATATAACCTTTGAATTGTTCAAATCTTTGAATCACGATAACTTGAGCTACGGTTGACGGTTTTGGGTGCCGTTTGTTGGAGGATGGAGTGCTTGGAGAGGTGGATATTCGGCTGGAAGGGGGTGGGATGCGGTTGCAAGGAGGAGGAGCAGCGGATCCATAAAGTCAGTGGACTTGGAGAGGTGATTCGAGAGCTACGGGCAACGGTTTGATGTGAAATTGGTCGGAGAAGAAAGAGGAGGAGAAGAGCTTGAAAAACTTCCAAAGGATGGGGATCTAAAAGTGAGTGGATTAGGAGATAAGGAGGAGAGAAGGAGAAGAAGACATGGCGGCTACGGGTTCAGGTGCGTGAGTTTCTGACCGGAAAGAAGAGATGCCTCGGTTTGCGTGTACTTTTATAATATTTTATTAATTTATTATCCATTAAAGGCCCGTTTTGCAACTTTGTCCAATTTCAGCCCAACGACTGTCGTTCTTAAGATTTTGACACCTTCTGAACGCAATGGAATGGGTCTCGGGGCCCAATTCCGAAATTTGTACATATTTTATTTAAAATTCCATTAAAAATTAATTAAATAAATATTTACCGTACATTTAAATATGTCGGGGCCACATACGGACTCCGAAAAATCCAGAAAAATTATTTTTGGCTTTCTTATGACGATACGGTTCTAACGAGACTAATTTCATCGAATTCTGAGACTGTTTGAAAAATATCTATTTTTAAGGCGTTTAAATTTAACTAAAATAGTCAAAACACATTTTCTTTTCCCACGCTCACATATTAATTCGAAAAATTCTGAAAATTGAAACCTAGCAATAATTTGACATTCCGGTTCCAACAAAAGTGATTTCGTCGAAAACCGAGGTCGTTTGAAAAATGACTATTTTTAAGGCCAATATATTTAATATTAAAAATATATTTTTAAACAAATAAATCCCGAAACTCAAAATATATAAGTGTTTACTGTTTTTCAATGTAGAAGCATCATTCTGAACTCAATGGAAGTGGTTTCGAGTTCAAATTCCTTCGTATGCAAAAAGTAGCATTTTGACCTTTATAAATTTCATAGCGACCTTTCTAAATATTGAATTGGCCATAACTTTTGATTTCCGCTATGAAATTTCAATTTTTCGGATTCGTTGGAAAGATATTTTTAAATAGATTCTAATATTTTTGCTTTCACTAAAATCCGTTAAATTTTTCATCCTGTACAGTCAGTCAAAGTTCAAGTTTGACTTTTCAAACTACCGCGCTATTTCTAACTCTTTTGTTAATTAAAATTAAATCATTCATTCTAACTTCGATTTAAATCAAATTTGTGATCATTATTATTTAAATAAATAATTTTATATTGTCAAAATTCATTAAAATTTTCTAAAATAAAAAATTTAAATTGGTCCTGATTTTTGCGGATTTTTTGCGGGTTGTTACAATCGCCCCCACTTAAAAACTTTTCGTCCTCGAAAAGGAACGTAGCTAAAAATTGTAAAATTAACTATCTTAATTTTAAATTTTAATGGTTAATTATCTTTTCAAAATATATATAAAAATCATATTTCAAAGAATAGATTATAAATATCAAAAATACGTTAATTATAAATTCGTAACTCTTAACTCGTTCTAGGGCATTACTAACCCCATCTCTAACGAGTTTACTCATTCTATGATACTGCTGATCCTATCTCTAATGAGTATTCTTATTGGACATTACTAATCCAATCTCAGATGAGTCTTTTTTTCAGTTCTAACAAGTTGTACCCCAAAGATTTGAGCTAACCTCGCTCTGATACCAACTGTAAAGACCCGCAAATCCCCGCCCTTTGGATCGACCATAAACCACACAGGTCTGACCCAAAAAGTGGAAACCTACGAATACTTTAACTTTGGGCATACAACACATTACAACAGATAACAGAAGACTTTTATAACACTATAATAAATGTTACATCAGAGTACAGAATATATATATCAGAGTACATGGGAATAAAATTACAGCGGAAGAATAAATTACAATAAATGAATACATTGCAGCGGAACTAATCTCAGTGGAAGGCTATCAACATTATGGCCACCGCTTCAGTCTTCAATCCAGGATCTTGTTTTATATATCTGTCAAATAAGCTACTCGACTGCCCGTGTGGAAAGAGGGCACCCGAGTTTGCAAAGTGAAACAAACTACAGGTCAGTCGTGGGACTGGTGTGAGAATTCTACCTAACCAATAAAATATAATAATAAGGCTAATCACAGGACCACGCCGCTAACGCGGAACGGGTTTACTCCATTTGATTGTCAGTGCACGACTAAAGTAAATCGTCAAAATAACGCAATGCTTTTTCTGAAAAATGAAACCATTATAAGACCCAAGTCCCATCACACAATGCAACGCAAACCGGAGGATAGGGTTTTACCTTATAATGATCAAAAGATGCTTGATACGATAAACACGATATTATATAATAATAGTGTGCAACCAATTTGAAATAGATCAAAGTAAATGTATCAATCCTAGACGGCATGAGTGCCCCATCCCACTATGTCGCCATATATAGGTATACAATCAAAACCGCGTGATGTCGTATTGGAAATTTGGGTTTCCATCTGAGTCAAGGCTAGGGAGGAGATCCTTACCGATTTGAGACACTCTAGCAAATGCCCCAGGATTGGTACTCTGTCCAACCCTTGGATCCTGTAGGGCCGGTCCATACGTTAACGCTTAATGGATTGGCAATTCCTGAACACACGCTCCCCGGTCCTTTTGGACCTATAATACGGCCAGTGGCGACCGCATAAACCGAGGCCTCGAAAAATCCAACAACCACAATGAATAAATGCCAGCGCTAGTAGGTCCCTGGCACTACTCTAGCTAGAAAGAAACGTGTGCACTCCCTGCGTTCCCTTCTCCCGTTTTAGACTCTACCGGGCTGTGAGGCTCGCGAAGTCACGATATACACAAAGCTATGTCTAAATAGACTGTGCTTTGATCATCAACCACAAGGCCTGCTTTTCAACAAAGCCTTGATCAATTGCATCTTAGCATGCCACATTGTCAGACTCTACCATATCATTGATCATCTACCAATATATATAACCTCTAAGCTCATACGTCTTAGAGAAGGGGGTTAAATGAAGAATAAATTCTCCACCACCAAACAGAAATATATAATCAGTAGCGTTCAACAAATACAGTAGAAAAGAATACAATGTCAGACACACAATCCATTTGCAAGTCCGCTCTGGGTCTGAGCGAAACAACGTGTCCGTCGATCTCCAAATACATTTGGACGATCATTACCAAATACCTTGCCTTGGGGTGTCCAGTCCCAATTCAAGATACCAGTCATCATCATCCCAACGATGTGAAAACTTCGGTCTTCAATTGCCATCTTCATCTTCGACTCTTGATCGTCGCGATGATTATTCAGAATGGGTTAAACCCGGTCTTTCTGAATAACTCGCGTATTTTGTGATTAAAAATCAAATATTGGAAAATCACACATTACGCCACATTTCCCACTCAGAATATTCTTTTAATAAGATATTCATATTAAAAGATTCTCATTAATTTTATCAAAGATAAATTAATAAATTTAATCATTAATCTTCCTTAAAAGATTTATTAAAAATTCTAAATTTGATTTAATATCAAAAATCATTTTCACAAGATTATTTATTTTAAAGAATAAATCTTCTTTTAAACGGGTTAAAGAACTCGTGTCATTTAAAACACAGTTCACGATAAACCCATAAATCAATTTCCAAAATATGGAATTCCACAGAAATCAATCAATACATAATCGATCTGAATTTCTGTATCGGACTAACAATATACATGGAATAACGGCAAAGCCTCTTAAATTCCATATATAATATCGGTCTTCTATTACAGAAGCCCATCTCAATTATTACCAATCGAATTTTCCACTTAATTCCAATTTAATTTTATTAAATTGGAAAACTAGACTTTTAGGAAAATTCTCTTTTTAAATCTATAAAATAGATTTATAAATTCCAAATAATAATTTCAATGTAAATTGGATTAAAGGAGAAATGTCATTTAAAAACACCGTCCACGATAAATCCACTTCACATCTCAATTTATTTCATATCATAAAATAAGATTTGCAAATTCTAATAATCTTAAATAAAAGATTTCTCTTTAAATATTTATTATTATAAGAAAAACGTATTTTAGAGATAATCATTAAAAATATTCTTTATATAAAAGATTTTTACCTTTTACAAATATTCTTTGTTTAACATATACTTAATTAAAAAAAATATATATATATAAATAAAAAGAATTTCTAATATAAAAATATTCTTATTTAAAAGAACATCTGAATCGAAATGCGACTCAACCATTTACCATATAATTTGGATTATATGGATTTAACACACATCATATATAACAATAAAAATGTAATTATCAAGTCATCCATTTACATCCAAAGTGTAAATTCCAACTGTGTAAGCGTTAAAATTAAATAATAACGCTCATCACAGCCTGTCGATCTAACGATCAACATACAACTAAATATTGGGATTAGTGTATGTTAATTTTCATCCCAACACCTGTGTGGGGTTTCATCCAACAAACAAATAATTAATTCATTTGTGCACTTGGGCGATGTGTGAAAATTATCGACCCAATCACATAAACAAGTCAGGTAACTTGTTTATGGCAGTGTAATACACAATATATAACACGACGATAAAACTGTCTCTTTTTATTTCAATTCTTTTTATTGCATGTAAAATGTCAATAAAGATGAATTCTTTATTTCTATTCTTTTATCGCATCTAAAATGACAATAAAAATAAAATCTTTATTTCAATTCCTTTCATTGTAAATAAATGAAAAGAAAAATGTAATCTTTTAATTCCATTGTAATAGGGAATACAATTAATAACAAAAATATAACTTTTCATTTCATGCTTTATTCGCACTAGAGAATGAAAATAAAGATTCAGCTTTTTGATTTGAGGTTTATTTACAACGAGGAATGTAAATAAAAATTTTAACTTTTCATTTCATAATTTATTTGCAATAAGGATTGCAATTGAAAATGGATCTTTTATTCTCATGTTGTATTTGCGTTGAGTAATGCAAATAAAAATGTAATACTTAATTTCTACTTTTATTTACATCAAGAAATGTAAATAAAAGAACAACTTTTTATTTTATGTCTATTTACATCAAGTGAAGTAAATAAATAAAAATGTAACCTTATTTTGATGCTTTGTTCGCATTTAAAAACATGCCAAAAAATGTAACGTTTGTTTTTACTAAATTTGTTTGCATCTAAATTTGCAAACAAAATGTAATTTTTATCTTCTTGTTTGTTTACGACTAAGGTTGCAAACAACAATGCAATTTTTCTTATCTTCTGGTTTTATTTGCATGATAGAATGCAAATAAAAATGTATATTCTATTTTCTACATTTCATTTGCATTGTAGAATACAAACAAAAAATATAATTTTTATTTTATGTATTGTTTACATTGTGGAATGCAACAAAATGTATTTTTTTTAATGGTTTGTTCACATTGTGAATGCGAACCAAAATGTAAATCTTATTTTTAATGTTTTGTTCGCATTGTGAATGCGAGCAACAATATAAATCTCATTTTAAAAAGTTTTGTTCGCATTGTGAATGCGAACAAAAATGTAAATCTTATTTTTTTTTTTTATGTTTTGTTTGCATTGTGAATGCGAGCAAAAATATAAATCTCATTTTTAAAAAGTTTTGTTCACATTGTGAATGCGAACAAAAATGTAAATCTTATTTTCTTATGTTTTGTTCGCATTCTGAATGCGAGCAAAAATATAAATCTTATTTTCTAAAAAGTTTGTTCGCATTGTGAATGCGAAAAAAAATGTAAATCTTTTTTTTTTCTATGTTTTCTTGTATTTGTGAATACAAATAAAAAGAACAAATTTTATTCCAATGTTTCATTTGTATATGTAAATACAATAAAAAGAACAAATTATATTTCAATGTTTTATTTGTATTTGTGAATACAAACAAAAAGAACAAATTATATTTCAAAGTTTTATTTGTGAATACAAACAAAAAGAACAAATTATATTTCAAAGTTTTATTTGTATTTGTAAATACAAATAAAAAGAACAAATTATATTTCAAAGTTTTATTTTTATATGTAAATACAAATAAAAAGAACAAATTATATTTCAAAGTTTTATTTGTGAATACAAACAAAAAGAACAAATTATATTTCAAAGTTTTATTTGTATTTGTAAATACAAATAAAAATAACAAATTATATTTCAAAGTTTTATTTGTATATGTGAATACAAACAAAAAGAACAAATTATATTTCAAAGTTTTATTTGTATTTGTAAATACAATTAAAAGGACAAACTTTATACTTACATACATTTCTAACTATAATGGCATTTACAATGATATGACTTTTCATACCATAATGACATTTGAATGGTCATTTATTATGTTTCAATGTATCAATTTAAATATGACAATTCAATGTAAAAGATACTTTCCTATTTTTCATCGCTAACACAACCAATTTGACATTTTACTAATATAACATTCATAATAAAGGTAACAATTTTAATTCGTTAATTCTAATCTCAACAAGGAATGACAATTTAAGTGATAAATGTGAATCTTTCACTTCCAATCTAATTCACATGGAAATGTATTGACAAAAATCTAATATTTTATTCCATTCAAAAATGCATGTAGATTTCCTCATCGAGTTCCATCTTTTAATTACAAAGAAAATTGCATCGTCAACTTAAATCTCTTATTTGATTACAAATGCAACATAAAGATTCAATCTTTATATGTCATTCAAACGCAACATAAAGATTCAATATTTACATTGGATTATTTCATAAGGACTCTAAAGTTATGTTTATTTTTCATTTTTTTCTTCTTAATTTCATGTTTGCACAAAACGCTAAAATATTATTATAATTCATGTTTAACAATAACGCTAAAATTTAATTAAAATTATGTGCTTACAATGAATGCTAAAATTTAATGTATAACAACACATCATTTGGTGTCTACACGTAGCGATGATACCAAACATGAACAAAATATAGATCTATTTAGAATAGATCTAAGTATACATGAATAATTCAACATCCAAAACTCAAAGCATAGCAAATGTGATTACAAATAAACAATGAAATTTCAATGCGAACATAGATCTAGCTAACGCAGATATATTAATTAAGAGAAAATAATTAAATTAAATTAAATTTTAAATTTAGAATTGCTCACCTTGGATATTAAATCAAAACTGAATCAAAAGGATCAGAGATTGTACACAACAGATCTTGAATGTTATGTTGCGTGTCGTTGTCCCAATATCACAAACGTTGTTGCGTTCTGAATCGGATTGAATCAAAAACACATTTTTATTAATTAAAATTAAGATTAGAAATGAAATCAAGCATTGCAAATTGATAAAATAAAATTTATATAACCTTTGAATTGTTCAAATCTTTGAATCACGATAACTTGAGCTACGGTTGACGGTTTTGGGTGCCGTTTGTTGGAGGATGGAGTGCTTGGAGAGGTGGATATTCGGCTGGAAGGGGGTGGGATGCGGTTGCAAGGAGGAGGAGCAGCGGATCCATAAAGTCAGCGGACTTGGAGAGGTGATTCGAGAGCTACGGGCAACGGTTTGATGTGAAATTGGTCGGAGAAGAAAGAGGAGGAGAAGAGCTTGAAAAACTTCCAAAGGATGGGGATCTAAAAGTGAGTGGATTAGGAGATAAGGAGGAGAGAAGGAGAAGAAGACATGGCGGCTACGGGTTCAGGTACGTGAGTTTCTGATCGGGAAGAAGAGATGCCTCGGTTTGCGTGTACTTTTATAATATTTTATTAATTTATTATCCATTAAAGGCCCGTTTTGCAACTTTGTCCAATTTCAGCCCAACGACTGTCGTTCTTAAGGTTTTGACACCTTCTGAACGCAATGGAATGGGTCTCGGGGCCAATTCCGAAATTTGTACATATTTTATTTAAAATTCCATTAAAAATTAATTAAATAAATATTTACCGTACATTTAAATATGCCGGGGCCACATACGGACTCCGAAAAATCCAGAAAAAATATTTTTGGCTTTCTTATGAGGATACGGTTCTAACGAGACTAATTTCATCGAATTCTGAGACTGTTTGAAAAATGTCTATTTTTAAGGCGTTTAAATTTAACTAAAATAGTCAAAACACATTTTCTTTTCCCACGCTCACATATTAATTCGAAAAATTCTGAAAATTGAAACCTAGCAATAATTTGACATTTCGGTTCCAACAAAAGTGATTTCGTCGAAAACCGAGGTCGTTTGAAAAATGACTATTTTTAAGGCCAATATATTTAGTATTAAAAATATATTTTTAAACAAATAAATCCCGAAACTCAAAATATATAAGTGTTTACTGTTTTTCAATGTAGAAACATCATTCTGAACTCAATGGAAGTGGTTTCGAGTTCAAATTCCTTCGTATGCAAAAAGTAGCATTTTGACCTTTATAAATTTCATAGCGACCATTCTAAATATTGAATTGGCCATAACTTTTGATTTCCGCTATGAAATTTCAATTTTTCGGATTCGTTGGAAAGATATTTTTAAATAGATTCTAATATTTTTTGTTTCACTAAAATCCGTTAAATTTTGCATCCTGTACAGTCAGTCAAATTTCAAGTTTGACTTTTCAAACTACCGCGCTATTTCTAACTCTTTTGTTAATTAAAATTAAATCATTCATTCTAACTTCTATTTAAATCAAATTTGTGATCATTATTATTTAAATAAATAATTTTATATTGTCAAACTTCATTAAAATTTTCTAAAATAAAATTTTTAAATTGGTCCTGATTTTTGCGGATTTTTTGTGGGTTGTTACATAAGAGAGGACCGACCCAGCCGAATCCAAGGGTTGCCTAGAGTGTGTAGTCCTGGAACATTTGCTAGAGTGTCTCGAAGCGGAGAGGAGCTTGCCCCTTGACTCGACTCATGACGGAAATCCAATTTCCAATACGTGTATTTCGGCTTTATTTGTAGAGCCTAGTATGGCGACATAGTGGTATGGGGCACTTATGCCGTCTATGATTTATATTTATGATTGAAATTGTTTTGACACTATACACTTATTATAGTATCAAATGATTTGTTTTAAACGTATCAAGCATGTTTGGCTATTATAAGGGAAAACCCTATCCTTCGGCTTGCGTTGCATTATGTGATGGGACCTGGGTCTTATAATAGCTTCATTTTTCGAAAAAGCATTGCGTTGTTTATTCTATGCACTGGTATTCCTGGGTGGAAACCCGTTCCGTGTTATACGGCGTGGTCCCTTGAATTACTCTCTTTTAAAGTAAAGTTTAAATAACTGTTTTAGTTCTCACACCAGTCACATGACTGACCTGGAGTTTATTGTTTTAACCTAAACTCTGGGTGCCCCTATTTTTTACACGGGCAGCTAGTAGTTTTGGTTTTGCAGATTTATATTCACAGGATCCTGATTTACAGCTGGAACGATGCTCGGAAAGCTCTGTATACGTGTATCACTTTCAGTTGTGTTTTGTATATTTTTCCGCTGCTATGTAATTTATTGTAATCTCTGATATTTATCGAATGTAATTTATTCAATTATACTCTGTATATTCTTGTATCTGATGGAATTGTTGTAATAGCAATGAAATGTTCTTCCGTATGCGTTCTGATTTGTCTTGTCCTCACAGTAATTCGTTCTTTCTCATCTCTTCGGAGACCGGGGAAGTTCGGGTCGCTACATGTGGTATCAGAGCTTTGGTTTACAGAGCTCGAGAACAAGACACATTAGAACCATACGAAAGAATTCATCAGATATTGGGTTAGTAATATCCAATTAGAATGACTCGTTAGAGATAGGATCAGTAGTATCCTAGAACGAGTGTGAAGAGTATGTTTTTCGAATGAAAACAATTTTGTTTTGAAATTTAAATCATCTTATACGTATTTGAATAATTTATTTATATTGATTTGGACAATCTAGTATATAAAGGTTTTGCATATACGCGTCATGAACGTATATTCGAAGTTTTAATATATTAGATAGATATAGACTCACATTCTAGACACCTGGAGATGGTTCTGATGATTGATCGATCATCATCAGAACTTATGTTCGTGTTTCGAAGGTGTGATATCTATATATTTCCATTCGACTAGTGTGAGAACCAAAACTAATATAGCTAGATTTATTGTTGTGAATTGGCATCAAAAACATGATTTTTTGTATATGTATCAAAATTATGAATTTGAAACTCTAATTCACTAATTGATTGACGTTTGTGTTGTTTGTTTATTTGTTTGCTAATTTTGAACCATTTAGCCTAATTGAATCAAATATTGAACTGTATTGAAAATTGGTCGCATTTGCTTGCATATACCTGTACTTACATTGAACAGGTCATAGCAAGGAGGCTAGAGCAGAGAATAAATTTTATTTGCCCGACAAATAGGTACATGTTTACTATAATTTACTGTTTTGTTTGGGTGATGATGATTTTATGAGCCTATTGGCTAGCCGCTTGGCTTTTTCTTTTTCTTTTTGAGATCAGAAGGCCTATATGGCAATTTCGGGATTTTCCCGTGGCTCCCGGTGCAGGGGAGGTTATGGCGAAATTTTTCGAAAATTTAGGGTGTTAGCCAAATTTTTGAAGAATTTGAAAATTCTCAGAAACTGAAAAGTTGGAGAATGGAAGCCAGATCGAACGTAGAGTTGATTAATCAAACCACTTTCGACTTCGTTCCTTTTCGGGGACGAAAAGTTTTAAGTGGGGGAGATTGTAATAACCCGGAAATGCGAGCCAGTTTAATTTTTTTTTTTGGCAATTTTAGCGGATTTTGAATATTTAAAATGAAATATTTTAAATAAAATCGACGAGAAGTTTATTTTGAATAGGATTCGACATATATATTATATACGTCGTCGTTAGAATATAAATAATTATATTTAATTATCAATAGAATTGAAAATGGCGCGGTAGTTCGATAATTCGATTTCAAACTTCAATTGAATGTACCGGGTGCAAATCAATCCGGATTTTAGTGAAACCAAAAATAATAGGATCTATTTGTGAATATCTTTCCAACGAATCCGACAAATTGAAATTTCATAGCGGGGATCAAAAGATATGTCCAGTTGAAAATTCTGAATAGTCGCTATGGAATTCAGGCCCTTAAAAATTGGAATTTTGCAAACGACCTCGGATTTTGACGAAACCACTTTTGTTGGATCCGTGATGTCAAATTATTGCTACATTCCAAATTTCATAATTTTTTGAATCAATATGTGAGCGTGGCAAAGGAAAACGCATTTGACCAGTTTGAGTTGATTTTAATCGACTGGAAAATGGCCATTTTTCCAACGGTCTCGGAATTGGACGAAACTAGTTTTGTTAGGACCGTATCTTCAATACAAAGCTAGAAAATATTTTTCTGGAATTTTTCTAGTTAGTATGTGACCCCGATAAATTGAAATGCATGTTCAAATTCAATATATAGAAGTATATGTTGATTTTGACGAAAACTGATTGTAACGACCGAATCAACCTACGATACATATCCCATTGTATTCGGAATGGGGGTAATTAGCTATGGACGACAGGCGGTGGACCTCATTTAGAGGTCGTATGTAAAAGTCAATTTTTAGAAATTAAATAATATAAAATAATTAACTTCCTCTGTCTCCCCTCTCTATACCTTGCCCCCCCGTTCGAATTCATTTCAGAAAAGAAAATAAAAAAAGAAAAAGGGATCGTCGGGGGGGGGAAGGAGCCGTCGCCCTCGTCACCCAGAGGCGCCGCCGCCTTCCCGCAGCCCTCCCCCCTCTCCAGCTCCTCCTCTCTCCCTTGCTCGCTCCGGCACCCAACCCCGTACCCAAAATCGATCGAAGAGCCCGTTGCCTCAGGCGCTGCCACCGCGCCGAAGTCCCCGCCACCACGTCCACCTCCCCGTCGCGTCGCCAAGCCTCCAGAGCCCCTCCCCCAATTCGATTTTGCTCCTGAAGCCGTCAACCCCAGCACCGCACCGGGATTCGCACTCCTTCGCTGGCCCAAGGCCGATGTCGCCTCCGCTCCACGACCGAGCTCAGCCCCTCCGAGGCCCTGAAACCCTAGAAAATTTTTACTGTAAGTTTTTCTTTATCTCTTTCAGTCTTTGATTTATAAAATATATGTATTCAATCTATGAATAAGTTTTTCGATTGAATATGAATTCCTTGAGAATAAAAAAACATGATTTTCTAGGTGTATGAAAATAAAAAATATGATTTTTATATTTTTAAAGTATTAAAAATATGATTTTTATATTTTTAAAGTATTAAAAATATAATCTTTATTATGTAGAAGATGTAAAAATATGATTTTTGTTTATGTAGAGAATTAAAAATATAATTTTTCATGATAGGAATATTAGAAATATCATCTTTATATGTGTAGCAAAATAAAAATGTGATTTTTATAATGATGAAATTGAAAAGGAGAAATCTTTATATTTGAAAAGGCGAAATCTTTAAATTTGAAAAGGCGAAATCTTTAAATAGAAAAGGTGAAATCTTTATATTTGAAAAGGCGAAATCTTTAAATTTGAAAAGGTGAAATCTTTAAATTTGAAAAGGCGAAATCTTTAAATTTGAAAAGGCGAAATCTTTAAATTTGAAAAGGTGAAATCTTTAAATTTGAAAAGGCGAAATCTTTAAATAGAAAAGGCGAAATCTTTATATTTGAAAAGGTGAAATCTTTATATTTGAAAAGGCGAAATCTTTAAATTTGAAAAGGCGAAATCTTTAAATAGAGAAGGTGAAATCTTTATATTTGAAAAGGCGAAATCTTTAAATTTGAAAAGGCGAAATCTTTATATAGAGAATAGTGTGGTAAAAATAGAATTTTTATCTATATAATAGCGAAGTAAAAATTCTATTTTTATATATTGAATAGCAATATAAAAATGTGATTTTTATATATATAGTGACTACGGGCGACGAGAGTGACAAAAGACGAGAACAGTGATGATTTCCTACTTAAGAAGTGTCGTGAAGTTGGGATAGATTTTGGTGAGAACTTCTCACCTTTTAAAATTCCTTTTTTCTAGTTATATTATGATATATGCTAGGATGCAGACGGTGTTTAGTAGCACCCGACACCCGTCATCCACAGACCATGGATGGCTTGTTTGTTTGATTGATGTGTTGTTGATGTGAAAATTGATTATATGATGTGAAATAAAATATTTATATAGTTAAAAATATTTTATCGTTAAAAATATAATTTTTAACGTGAATATGAATCAATAAATATTTATAAACAAATCGTCCGATTTGTTTGTATAGACTAATTTGACTGATATTGATTGGGTCGATAAATTTTACACATCGCCCAACTGCACAAATAAAATCTGTGTTTGATTGTTTGAAACCCCACACGGGTATTGGGATAAAATACGGTATACACTAATCCCAATAATTAGTTGTATGTCGATCGATTGATTGACAGGCTATTTTAAGCGTTAGATATCTATATTTGATGCTTATACAGTGTAGTGCACTTTGGATGATGGTTGATTATGTATCGTTGCTATTATATACATGAGTTGAATGGAATCCATATAATTAACTTTATATGGTAATTGATTGGGCCTCATTCCAATTTAGAAGATAAAGAATATTATAAAATAAAGGTTCATGTGTTGACAGTACTCATCCGTTGAGATTAGTCATGTGTTGAACAAAATATTTTAACAATAAAATTTACATCTTTATCATATATGAAATTAGAAATTAACTGGAAAATAGATGAGAAGAGTGGTCTCCTGGATATTGATCTGATGTTGGTTTCGGCCTTCGGGGTTAATATTTAGGGAATCGTTCTCTTACTAGTTTACGGTTGGAGTCTGATTTGAAATCAAACGATAGATACCATAATTTTTATAAAATATATTAAATAACAAATAGAGTCACACGTGGACAGTACTCATTCGTTGAGATTAGTCGTGTGTTGACAAAAATATAGATTCACGTATTGAATAGGATAAATATTCATTTGTTGAATAGAATAACGGAACTATTGAAATATATAAAGCCGTATTGATTAGAGATGCGCTATTTTGACGCGAACGATATTTATATCGATTATATTCGTTTTTATATTTTGATTTGAATAGAAAATGAATTGAATTTGATTTGAATAGAAAATGAATTGAATTTGAATTGAATAGAAAATGAATTGAATTTGAATTGAATAGAAAATGAATTGAATTTGAATTGAATAGAAAATGAATTGAATTTGAATTGAAAAGAAAATGAATTGAATTTGAATTGAATAGAAAACAAATGGAATTTGATTTGATTAGAAAACGAATTGAATTTGATTTGAATAGAAAACGAATTTGATTTGAATTGAATAGGAAAACGAATTTGATTTGAATTAAATAGAAAACGAATTCGAATTGAATTGAAAAGAAAACGAATTCGAATTGAATTGAAAAGAAAACAAATTCGAATTGAATTGAATTGAAAAAAAATGAATTCGAATCGAATTAAAATCGATTTGAATTGAAATCAAATAGAAATGAAAGTAAAAAGGATTTATAATAGAAAATTCAATTTTGATTTGAATTTGAAATAAAGGTTGAAATTGTTTTTGGAAATAAATTCAAAACTATTTATAAAATTCATTTTAAATAGAAATCGACGAAATATATATTATATATATAATATAATGGCCTGAATAGAACGCGCCGCGCCGCGGCAGTTCGTAAATTTCGACCATTGACTTCGAACGGACATTACGGGAGATCCGACCGTCGGATTCTCCTAAAACCGGAACCGTTGGGTTCGTATCGAAAAGAGCTTTCTAATGAATACTAGAAATTTGAAATCTAACGGTTGGATTTGGAGATGCATCCAAATCAAATTCAGAAAAGGTCGTTCTAAGTGCAGTTCGATGGCCGTTGATGGAAATCGACTGTACGGGCCTTGATAAAATTATTAAAAATAGTAATAATTTGTGTAAAATCATAAGTAATGTTTTGGGAAAAATTGGGATGAAAAACTCCATATTTGAAAAGATAAAAATAGATTTTTATCGAAATGAACTAATTTTGAACTAAAATTAAAACCCATTTATTTTTAAATAAATAAATTGGATTTGAAATGGGTTGTAAATAGAATTGATTTGTGGGTTTATCGTGAAGGGTGTTTTAAATGACACTTGTTCTTTAACCCGGTAATAAATAGAATATGATTTGGGTTTGTCGTGAACTGTGTTTTAAATGACATTAGTCCTTTAACCCAGTAAAAGGAGTTTTTAAATGAATCTGCAATTAGATTGAAATGTGAATTGATAATTTAAATTATCAAATTTAGAAAGTGAGCGAGGATGGAGTATCACCAGTTTTGCTCCAAAGCGATAGTTAAATCTTTAATCAGATTTGAACGTGAAATGGTAATTAATTTTACCGATAACACTGTGATATTAGATATGGAGTATTACCAGTTTTGCTTCATGGGATGAATAGGTTGGGATTGGGAAATAAAATAAATAATTACTTCGGTGTGGTTCGCTAATCTCGACTAGTTTGGAAAACCATAATTTGGTTTGAAATGACATCCAAAGGAAGATTAAAGGATAAATTTTAAAGAATTTATCTTGGATAAAATTAATGGGAACCTTTCCCTAAGAATGTGGAATTTAGAAACTAGCTGCAGGTTAGTTAAGAAGAATGGTTTCCTAGATATTGATCTGATGTTGGTTTCGGCCTTCGGGGTTAATGTTTGGGAAATTGTTCTCTTGCTGATTTACGGTTAGTGACTGATGAATTGGAATGAGGCGTATGTTGGGTTTGTGTAACATTTGTTTTTAATATACGCGGGTTGTTCGGAAAGGCCGGGTTTATACCCATTCTGAATAACCGATTCGACGATATGTCAAAGATGAAGACGGTGGTTGAAGACCGGAAGTCTTCACATCGTTTGGGTGATTACTGATGATCTTGATTGGGCTGTACACCCAAGATGAGGGAATCAGTTGGTAGTCGTCCAGACGTACCTGGAGATCGATGGATATGCGAGGAAAGTGCCTCCGGTTTCGTTCAGACCCAGAACGAACTTGTAAATGGATTGTGTGTCTGACATTGGATTTTATTTTGTGTTGATTGATTTTTGTTAAATATATATTTGTTTGGCGGCGAAGAATTTATTCTCTTGCTTAACGCCCTTCTCTGAGACGTACGAGCTTAGAGGTTATATATCGATAGATATCAATCGCATGAATTGCCTGTGTGGCATGCTGAGTTGCATGGATCAAGGCTTCTGTTGAAAAGCAAAGTCTTATGGTTGATGATCAAAGCACGGCCTACGTGGCAGCTTTGTGTATAACGTGAATTTGCGAGCCTCACACCTCGGTATGAGTCAAAAACGGGATACGGACCGTTGGGAGAACACGACGTTTCTTTCTAGCTTTGGTGGTGTCAGTGACTTACCAGCCCTGACATTTATATACTTTTCACCTTTGTGGTTGTTGGAATGAGGCGCCTCGATTATAGGTCTGTAAGGACCGGGAAACATGTGTTTAGGAATAACTAATCCTCAAACGTAAGAGAGGACCGGCCCAGCCGAATCCAAGGGTTGCCCAGAGTGTGTAGTCCTAGGACATTTGCTAGAGTGTCTCGAAGCGGAGAGGAGCTTGCCCCTTGCATCGACTCATGACGGAAATCCAATTTCCAATACGTGTATTTTGGCTTTATTTGTAGAGCCTAGTATGGCGACATAGTGGTATGGGGCACTTATGCCGTCTATGATTTATATTTATGATTGAAATTGTTTTGACACTATACACTTATTATAGAATCAAATGATTTGTTTTAAACGTATCAAGCATGTTTGGCTATTATAAGGGAAAACCCTATCCTCCGGCTTGCGTTGCATTGTGTGATGGGACCTTGGTCTTATAATAGCTTCATTTTTCGAAAAAGCATTGCGTTTTTTATTCTATGCACTGGTATTCCAGGGAGGAAACCCGTTCCGTGTTATACGGCGTGGTCCCTTGAATTACTCTCTTTTAAAGTAAAGTTTAAATAACTGTTTTAGTTCTCACACCAGTCACATGACTGACCCGGAGTTTATTGTTTTAACCTAAACTCTGGGTGCCCCTATTTTCGACACGGGCAGCTAGTAGTTTTGGTTTTGCAAATTTATATTCATAGGATCCTGATTTACAGCTGGAACGATGCTCGGAAAGCTCTGTATCCGTGTATCCCTTTCAGTTGTGTTTTGTATATTTTTCCGTTGCTATGTAATTTATTGTAATCTCTGATATTTATCGAATGTAATTTATTCAATTATACTCTGTATATTCTTGTATCTGATGGAATTGTTGTAATAGCAATGAAATGTTCTTCCGTCTGCGTTCTGATTTGTCTTGTCCTCACAGTAATTCGTTCTTTCTCATCTCTTCGGAGACCGGGGAAGTTCGGGTCGCTACATTCTTCCTTGACATAAAGTAGTCCCAACTAAACACACCTAAAAGAAAAAAAATGTTGCACTATAAAGATATGTGCATAACTTAATCGATATAAGGATGGATACATTAATTATTACCCAAAAATTTACACATTCCAATCTTGCATCTCCCATGTTTATGCAATATGATGCCTCCATACTTTAAACTCACACTTGGATATTCTGTGCTTTGTCATCAGAGCATGTTCTCTTCCTTTATTAGATCTTTATTTTGTACAATTTTTACCATTGTTTGTGTCAAAGTTATAATGGTAAAAGATCACCGACATACTTCGGATAGATATAAAACAAATAAACCTGATTCATAAAATCGTCATAGTAAATTAGATTGAATTTTATATCAGATTCCTCACCCCAAAATTTTATTGCAACTCAATCATAAGTTACGTTAACGAAAATCGTAGGAGTTGGTCAAAAATTCAATAAATTTGCATATACCTTCATTCATAAAAGTTATGGTTTATCTGGTATTACCTTGTGTTTGCATGGGCTGTATCAAAACCTGCTGAACATAAAGGCATATGCACAAAAAATAACAAAGAGTAATGTCTATATATGCATAAAAGATGGTCAATTATTGAAGAACAAAAACAGACTTGCTTTCCACAATCCCTGCACAAAGAAATGGAACAACCAATATATATACACAGAGAGGGAGAGAGAGACATTGAAAAAATAAAAGGTTATTGTTAAATTGTTAAAAGACATAAGACTAACCAAATATGAGATTCCCTTCTCTCTTCTCTTCTATAGGAAGTAGCACCTGTATATTGATCCTTCTGAAAATAACATGGATACCTTTCAACATCTTGAACATCTTTCTAGCATTCATTATCACTGTTAACAACATTTACTGAATCACTAAATTATGAGCACATTATTAGCATTATTAAGTTTTATTATGAATTCCAAGACTATGTACATAATAGATGAATGAGATTAATGGTTGATTTTCCTTTTTGTCGCTATCTAAGCTCTATCAATACATATAAATCTTATTGTAGTTGTGTTCTTAAAACAATTTCTTTCAAAACAAGATTATTTTATATAGTTCATATAGGTAATAAAAATAGGATTTTTATTATAAAACAATTTCTTTCAAAACAAGATTATTTTATATAGTTCATATAGATGATAAAAATATGATTTTTATTATAAAACAATTTATTTCAAAATATGAACACCATTCAACACATGAATTTCAATTCAACGAATGAATATCGATTCAACACATGAAGGTTTTCTATAGTTTATATTTAGATAAAAATGTGATTTTTATATTTAAAACACTAATACCATTCAACACATGAATTTCTATCCAACGAATGAATATCGATTCAACACATGAAGGTTTTCTATAGTTTATATATATAGATAAAAATGTGATTTTTATATTTAAAACACGAATACCATTCAACACATGAATTTCAATTCAACGAATGAATATCGATTCAACACATGAAGGTTTTCTATAGTTTATATATATAGATAAAAATGTGATTTTTATATTTAAAACACGAATACCATTCAACACATGAATTTCAATTCAACGAATGAATATCGACTCAACACATGAAGGCTTTCTATTCAACGAATAAATATAGTTTCAACAAATGAAAATAATTCAAACACATGAATATTATTCAAAATTTCGGCAGCATAATGGCAGGGTAGTTAAAACTGGGACCGTCCCTAGTACGGCTCCTCGCTCTACCTTAAAACCTCGCGGTTTTTTGACAATGGGGAATGATGCATCTAGTTCGCACGCAGGCGGCATGTATATATTTATTTCATTTCCACAAACTAATCCTATGTGGTTTCAACCAAATATTTCTCAACCACAAACGGGTATTTTTCAACCACAATCAATCAATATCAACCACAAACAATTCCAATCAACCATTCGCTATCAATCAATTTTCACACCAATCACAACCAATAAATATCGTCCATGGTTTGTGGACGAGGGGCGTATATATATATATATATATATATATATATATATATATATATATAGCATTCTATTTCAACACACATATATATAATTTTTACAATGCATATATAACTTATACATCGAACGTACAACTTATACAACGCTTATACAAGAGGTGTACAACGCTTATATAACTCATACATCGACTATATAATTTATACATCGTCGTTTTCCATATCGTTTATAAATTAGAAATCTCACATTGGGTTCCACTACACCAAAAATAACAGATGGCTCAGAAAAATATGCGGTTCTCGTCTAGAATGTAGAAGACGTCCTCACGAGTCCACTGTCTCTTGTTTCACTGAATTTCGTCAAGAAACGAGAAAGATATGATTTTTAGAAGTTCGCAACGCTTAAAGGTGTAAAAATCAGTTCAAATATACCAAACCAGTACCTTTTGGCTTTCTGTTCAAACGAGGGTTTGATTTTTGCGATCAAACGGTGGATTGTTGTGTCGATCAGAAGTTGCAACGTCGAAGAGGAGGGGCTGGCGCACCCGCGCGCGGTGGAGGGGTCACGTGCGGTGGCAAATCGGAGCGGCGGCGGAGCTCCAAAGGCGGCGCCTTCTCGAAGGCGATTCGGCCTCCATGCTCAACGATAAATTCTCCAACAGGTATGGATTTAAAGAGGATCGAGAGAGCTTCAAAATGGATCCAAGTGCGCTCGATTTCGTTGAAAAATGAGAGAGAAATCAAGCCGGGAAGATCTGAATGCGTTTCCGTCGTTTGACTGGGTGGATCGGGGAAGAAAGAGAATTTTTCCTTTTTTTTTATAAAATTCTGATTGGTCGGGAGCTTTAAAAAGGGGGTTTTCTAACACAACCTCCAATCCAAACCCAACGACTATCGTCCCTAGCGTTTTACCCCCATTCCGAACACAATGGGATATGTTTCGTAGGCCCATTCGACTGTTTCAGTCAGATTTCCTTCAAATTAAAATGTAAAACATTCAATATTTAATTTGAACGTACATTTCAATTTGCCAGGGCCACATATTAATTCTAATAATTCCCGAAAAATAAATCTAGCTATGTTTTGACGATACGGTCCCAACAAAACTAGTTTCGTCGAATTCTGAGGTCGTTTGCAAAAAGGCCCATTTCTGGTCGATCCAATTTAACTATAATTGAACAAAACACGTTTTCCTTTGCCACGCTCACATACTAGCTTCAAAAATTATGAAATTTTAAACCTAGCAATAACTTCTCATCCCGGATCCAACAAAAGTGGTTTCGTCGAATTCCGAGGTCGTTTGCAAAATGGCCAGTTTCACGGGCTATATAAATTCCATAGGGACCTTTCTGAAAATTCATTTGGCCATAACTTTTGGTTTCCGCTATGAAACTTCGATTTTTCAGATTCGTTAGAAAGGTATTCACTAACATATTTAAATATTTTTATTTTCACTCAAATCCGTTTTGTTTTGCACTGGTACAGTCCGACAAAGTTTGAATTCAATTTTTGAAACTACAACGCCATTTCAGGCCTTGTTTATAATTAGAATTAATTATATTCCTTTTCAATTGTCGATTCAAACTCAGTTTTCACCTTTATTATTTAAAATATTTATTTTAAATTTCTAAAATCCATTATTTTAGCCAATTTAAATTTTTTAAATTGGTTCATATTTTCTGGGTCGTTACAGTTCTTCTGCTTATTCCATTTTAAGTAAGAGAGGAACAAAATAATATTAAACAAATGTTTTGTAGTCTTATAATTAATTTTACTATATAAAAATAAGTTTACTGGTACCCAAGGAACCGAGAAAAAATCAAGTTTCTTTTTAGGATCAAGTTTGTAGAGAATAGATACAATTAACAGGAGATTCATTCTTTTTGCAAGATCTTTTGGTCCCTTAGGGTCTTAAAAGTATCAAAAAAAAAAGCGATATGCCAACTTTATAAATGATTGTACATATAAGTCAGCGTATGTGTTAGTGTGTAAACAAAGGGTGATTCACTTTCTTTTCTTTTACACTCTAAGACTGCAATGAAATGATGTAATATTAATCGGTATTTCACTAAGAACTGAAAAGGCATAATCTATTGAAAACAAAGTTTGTGAGGAATTATGAGTTGAAAGGAGAAGTCTAGGAAGAAGGAATCATGATTTCCATGTTCATGTTCATTGACCGATGCGGGCCTGCAAGCAACTGGAAGACTGGACTGTCTCTATATGTTTTTCCTTGCGTTAATGTTAACAGCAGGTAATGTAAGAAATAAGGAAAAGGCTTGAAAAAAAATATTTGCAACACACACACGCACGCGCCCGCGCATACGCACGCACCATTAGAGAATCCAATAACCTTAAATAAATGCTTTTAATAGTAAATATTAAAATGAATCACATACAAGGGAGGTCTTTAATTTTCAATGCGTGCATTTAAAGTTTCGAGTTTGAATGTGAACCAAGATTTGAATAAGATTAAGATAGTTAATAATAGCACTAACATATGACTTAAAAATTGAGTTTGGTTATCTATTAAAAGTGGACACTAATGAAAAAGGAATTTTGTTAAGAGATTGTTTCACACATTCTAATCAGTGTAATACTGAGTATAACCAAACGTACAGATCAATTCCAGCTTTGTTGTTTCAGGTATTTTGTTTCCTAATCTAACCTATCTAACTATGAATTCAGTCGGAAAAAAAAAATCATTCCGAATGAAAAGAATGGCAAGTGTAGTGAAATTGTTTATCATAATATTTATGATAAATTACTCAAAAAAGCAATACCAGTTGATAAATTAATCAACTTGAGATTCTGTTTGGAAGGCGTGCTTAGCTAAATTGCCAACTATTTCGAAAGGGTTAGCAGTCTATCCTATCTTCCCTATCAAATCATAGTTAAAAGTAAGAACCTCCTTCTATAAGACCCTGTATATTTTAGAAACGAATACCTTTGATGGTTGTCAATCAAATTAAGATAGTAATACATTGGAGTAGCTTATAATTCCACCGTGTTCAACGAAGCATGAGCAAGTCACATCCATGCTTGAGTGTCTCAGATCCATGTTTGAGCGACTAAGATTTCCGCATAGTTGAATTGCAGGGTAAGGAAGCAAGAAGAAAGCCCTAAAAAGGAATAGGTAAAAGAATCAAGTAGGTTTAAATTGTTACCATTCATAAATATGAAGAATAGAGCACGGTTAACATCTTACCGTGGAAAAATCAGAAGGATACAGGGTGGAGATGAACGTACGATCGAGCATCATGCAGAATTTCAAGGAAGATTGAGGAGAAAGTAGTACACAGGCGGAAAAGAAGAGACGAAAGAGAAGGAAACCGAATGACATGGAGTGTAGGTAATGGAGTTCGTGGATGCATGGTTCGTTAAACAGCTAAGAAAGGATGGAACTGCCCCCCAACCGGTAAGTATAATGTTCAAAGGGTTTTTCGAACATTTCAAAAGCTTCGTTTCAAGGTATTCTCATTATAAGATAGATATATTGAAACAACCCTAAACTTCCCCGTAAAGGAAAGCCTGGATTTCTTTGAGGACAAAACACATCAGAACACAAACTGAAGAACATTTTATTGCTGATTACAACAATCACATCAGAGTACAAGCATACGACAGAGTATGAATACTTATTTCACAATAGAAATTCAATAATATCAGAGATTTAAATTACATTTTAAATAGCATCGGAAAATAATACAAATATACAACCGAAAGGAATACACGGATACAGAGCTTTCCGAATATCGCTTCAGCTGTAAACCAGGATCCTGTAAATATCTGCAAAAAGCTACTCGACTGCCCGTGTGGAAAATATGGGCACCCAAGTTTTCCAGTGAAACAAACTACAGGTCAGTCATGGGACTGCTATGATAAATCTTAACTTAACCTATATAATAATAATAATAAGGCTAATCAATGGACCACGCCGCTAATGCGAAACGGGTTTACTCCATTGGATTGCCAGTGCATAAAATAAGGTAAATTGTTAAACAACGCAATGCTTTTTAGAAAAATGAAATCATTATAAGACTTAAGTCCCATTACACAATGCAACGCAAACTGGAAGATATAGTTTTACCTTATAATGGTCAAAAGATGCTTGATACGATAAAAAAACGGATTTAATATTAGTGTGTATATATATAGGTATATATATTTCAAAAACATTTCAATCATAATGTATCAGTCGTAGACGGCATAGTACCCCATCCTACTATGTCGCCATACTAGTTCTACAATAAAAAAACGCAAGGTCGTATTGGAAATTGGATTTCCATCATGAGTCGAGGCTAGGGATCGTCCCCTTCGATTCGAGACACTCTAGCAAATCCCTCAGAATCCCCCGCAGTGAACCCTTGGAGCGGTAGGGCCGATCCACACCTGTCGAAAGTGGATTGGCAATTCCTGAACACACGCTTCCTGGTCCTTTTGGACCTCCATATGACCACTTTCGACCTATAAATCCGAGGCGCCTCAATCCATCAACCACATAAGTAAAAATGTCAGGGCTGGTAGGTCGCTGACATCACTCTAGCTAGAAAGAAACGTGTGCACTCCCTACAGTCCATATCCCGTTTTTGACTCATACCGGGGTGTGAGGCTCGCGAAGTCACACTACACACAAAGCTATGCCGTATTAGGCTATAATTTGATCATCCCACAAGGCCCTGTTTTTCAACAAAATCCTTGATCAATTGCATCTTGGCGTGCTATATTGACAATTCACGCCATGCGATCGATAATTATTAATATATACCAGGGTGTTAAGCAGAGAATAAATTCTCCACCACCAATCAGATATACATTGATAAAAATCAATTTAAATTACATGGAACGAAATCCAATGTCAGACACACATCCATTTACAAGTCCGTTCTGGGTCTAAATGAAACCAGAGATACCTTAGAGGTCCTCGCGTATCCGGACAATCAACAATACGTCTGGACGGCTAACACTGTAGCCCCTTCAAGGTAGCTACTCCAATCATGGGCATCAGTAGCAACACATCCATTCGATGTGAAGATCGTCGGTCCTCAACCACCGTCTTCATCTTCGACTCTTCATCGTCGTAGTAATTATTCGGAATGGGTTAAACCCAGTCTTTCCGAATAACTCTCGTATTTTTATAATTACAAATCAAGTGCTATAAAAACACATCCAACGCCTCATTCCAATTCAGAATTATTCTTCTAATAAAATATTCGCATTATTCTATCAAAGATAAATTCTTTAAATTTATTCTTAAATCTTTCTTTTAAAGATTTATTAAAACCCCAATTTGGTTTTAAACATCAAAAATCATTATTCAATGAGTATTTAAACTTAAGAAATTAATCTTATTTTTAACTGGGTCAAAGAACTAATGTCATTTAAAACATAGTTCACGGTAAACCCAAAATCATCTTCCATAAAATATGGAATTTTCACAGAAATCAAATCAATATATACTCGTTATAAATTTCTGTATCCGACCAATAATATAAATGGAATAACGGCAAAGCCTCTTAAATTCCATATGTAGTATCGGTCTTCTTTTAAAGAAGCTTATCTCGGTTATTATTAATTCGAATTCCATTCAACTTCAATTTAATATATTAAATTGGAAAACTTGGCTTTTGGAAAATTCCCCTTTAAATCTTAATAAAAGAGTTATAAATTCCAAATCATATTTTTACTGTCAGTTGGGTTAAAGAACACATGTCACTTAAAAACACAGTTCACAATAAACCCAACTCACATTTCATCTTATTTCAATTACCAAATATAATCGAAAACTTTAATAATCTAAATTAAAAGATTATTCATTTCGTACGGGGTTTAAGAACAGTGTTATTTAAGACACTATTCACGACAAACCCAAAATCCAATGGATTTAATTTAACTTCAATTAAATATTAGCAAATTGGAAAACTTCATTAAATCTAAATTTAATGATTGATCCTAGTTAATAACTAGTTCATTTCAATAAAAATATATTTTTCTAAAATATATTCTTTTTCTAAAATATTATTTTTCTAGAATATTCTTTATTGGAATGTGACTCAATAACCAACCATATATTGCATGTAATCAATAATCATGATAAATAATTATCAGGCATCCAAATAACATCCAAAGTGGATTCTACACTAAATATTGGGACTAGTGTAGATCGAATATCATCCCAACACCCGTGTGGGGTTTCATCCAACAATCAAATAATAAATTATTGGCGCACTTGGGAGATGTGTAAAAATTATCGACCCAATCACATAAACAAGTCGGATGACTTATAAATGGAAGTGTAATATTCAGTTTGAATATACTAACAATATATTTAACACATCAAACATTTCAACATCACAGACATATGTTTCAATTCTTTTTATTGTGAACAAATGGAAATAAAAATCTAGTCTTTTATTTCCATTCTTTTTATTGTTGACAAATGACAATAAAGTCTTAACTCTTATTTATTGATCAAAAAGTATATTTTTGGTCTCATTCATTTTTAAATGACAAAATGAATATTTTACTTCATTCTTTTAAAAATGACAAAAATGTCTCCTTTATTCTAATTCTTTTAAAGTGACAAAAATTGTAATTTTGTCTATGTAACGACCCGGGCATTTTCGACTCCGAAAATCAACACAAAACTACCATGTTGACTATTCATATATTGGAAATACCTGATCATTAATAGAAAGAAGTTAGAGGGTGAGAATAGATAAGATAGAAAATTAAAATAGAAGAAGAAGAAGAACACAATAAGAGTAAACACGAATCTCACAGCGGAACGAATAAAATATAATATATATCATAACTTTGCAATAAAAACAGTATAATAACATTATCAGAGTACAACACTTATACACATCGGAAATAATAATAGCTATATAATCCTGAAGCCTCCTGCTTCGAGCTCCTCTAAGTATATCTGTAAATACCGGAACTACTTGATTTCCCGTACAAATTTGGGCACCCAAGAGTTTATGGAAAACAAAACAAAATAAACTCTGGGTCAATCATGGGACTGGTGTGAGTAAACTCAAATCATTTGGTTTAACTTTTTCAAAATCCTTTTCAAAAGAAAAGATAATCGTAAGACCGATCCACACATAAACACGGATGGTTTTTACCTTACGATATCCCAAAACACTTTCAAAATCAATACTTCTCTTGATATTATAATAATGTCTAATAACAAGTAATTAACAATCTAGCAGAACGCTTGCATCTCACGTTCCACATATATAGTATACAAACAAAAACCGCGGGCGCTTATTGGAGATTGGATTCCGACTATGACAAGGTATGGGACCACATGCCGATAGTGTATCTCTAGAGGCAAATACGCTGGGTTCAACAAGAACGTCTTGCAACCCGGCCCACACATGACCGACCACTCATTTCGCTTGAGTGTATCGAATGTATATCACCAACAGTTGGGATCTACCCACCGTTTCTCGAAAAGGGACAACATCGGTAATTGTTAAAAGAATGAAATGGATTTTCTCTAGATAGGTGATATACACCCTAATGGGAGCGACCCACTTAGCCATGATGCCTGCCTGATTTCTGTCATTTCCCAGTTTATGAGGCTTGAGGTCAAAACGTATCTTTTGAAACACTTGACCACCATTCACTTTGAATGCCACATCGTCATACCTGCCAAATCACAAATTGATTTCCCCAAAAATACCATGGGTATAAAGCTAAGAGAAACGAATTCCTCCGCCACCAAACGTAAGTACGTTTGAAGAGATCAACTTACGCGATCAGTAAGATATACTTTGTCAGACATTCGCCCATTCACGTTTGTCCTGGGATTGAACAAATCGAAGGCACCATTATGTAATCAGGATAGCTCTTGCATATTCCGTCTTCAATTATCTTCATCATATTTGATCGCAATGCTAGCGTCCATACAGAGTGGTTTTTCAGATAATGAATCTGATCCCAGTCTCTCCGTATTGACGACGGAAAAATGGCCAAAAACTTCGATAGTCGGTGATTTAACTATCAAAGAAAAATAGGTGTATAACCAACGATCTTATTTCTAGATAGAAATTTGATCGATCAATCATCAACTAGCCCTTATCTCTTTTAATTACATTAATCATTTATTTATTCATTTCCCATTTCTATATACTCAACATTTCTTATTTCCTAAATTTAGGAAATACACGTCATCAATCATTGGAAAACATTTCCATCTCTGTTTCACGTATCACTGTCATTCCAGTATTCTTTCTCATCAACATTTCATTTTCTATGATTAGAAAATATCTCTGATTATATTTGGAAAATGTTTAGAAAATTTATTCATTTGATTTAAATAGATGTTTAAATAAAACATCACTAAGCCAATTTAAACCATTACACTCATTAACTAAATTCACTTAATCAATCTTCACTATCGAACCTTACCCATCCCTTAGTTAAAAACGAAGTCAACCAAATTGGGGTATAATTACCTCTCAGGCCTTAAATGAACAACATTTCCAACCTCGAAATAGACAAAGTTCAATCTTTTAAATCTTTTAACCAACTTCCTTACGTAACTCGGATTCTATTTACATATCCACTTCTTTATTGAAAACATTGGTTATAACTATAGCGTTATGAACCCTACTTCTGAAATATCTAACTTAACAACTGACTTTTTATTTCTCACTTTGAATAATTAACCTACTCTAATTTATTTATAAATAAATAAATCTTGATGTAAAAACTGGAAAGTAGATAATACTTTCCCGAATTCGATATAATCGAATTCGACGTATAATTCTCTTTCGAGTAATCTTTATTTTGATTAACTCTCCTTCGAATAACTAATATTCGATTTAACTCCCTTCGAATAACTTTCATTCGATTTAACTCACTTCGAATAACCTTTATTCGATGACTCTTCTCGAATAACTATTTTCGATAACTCTACTTCGAATAAGCGATGTTCGATTAATTCCTTTCGACTAACTCTATTCAATTAACTGATACTCGACTAATTTGAACTTGATTAACTCCATTTGAATAACTCTAATTCGATTAAACTCCAATCGATTCACTCTAATTGATTAACCATAACTGGTCAACTCTAACTGATTAACTCTAACTGGTTAACTCTAACTGATTAGCTCTAACTGATTAACTCTGATCGATTAACTCTAACTCAACTAACTTGACTTATTTAACTCAACTTGACTAACTCGACTTGATTACTCATATCGACTAACTAATATTCGATTTAACTCCATTCGCTTGACTCTAGATCGCAGCGATCACAATGGTTACGCCTGATTCCCTCAGGAAACATCTGACCGCCGTAGGCTATCTGCAGCCCTGCGAATTCCGCTAGCAGTCGTACGAAACGGCAACTCATCCTAAATAAATATGTTTGACTAACTCTATCTCAAATAACTACGTTCGATCAACTCTAATCAAATAACTAATATTCAATTTATTCTAATTCGATTAACTCTATCTAACTAACTCTAACTTATTAACTCCTTTGATTAACTCTACGTTTATTCAGTTTCAAATATCGATGTTGAAATCGAATTTTTACTTCTCTATATAATCCCTGACTTATATATATTCTATTTATCCAATGATGAATAGTTCAGTTGATTTATAAAATATTATTTATAAATTTATCTTCTCAATCTATCAGTTAGAATAGATTCTATTTAAAATCTTTGCTTTAAATCCATATCATGTTAAACCCGTGTGCGAAGCACAGGTTTAAATCTTTCAAATGTAAAATTTTCCTTTTATACTATTATATTCACCTTTCAAGTATTTCTTTTTATAATCTATTTATTTACAAAATAAATCCCTTTTTAGTATTTCTATTTATTCTATAAAATCTTTTCTTTTTATATAAAATCCATTGATTTATAAGTAATTCCTTTTATAATCTAACTATTTCCTTTCTATTTACTTTACACATATTTCCCCTTTCTATTCTATTTATTTCCAAATAAATATCCCTTTTCAATTCTATTTGTAAATAGTTTACAAATATTTCTTTTTCAATTCTATTTGTAAATAGTTTACAAATATTTCTTTTTCAATTTTATCTATTTGATTAACAAATAAACATTTCTTTTTAATCTATTTATTTTCTAAATAAATAGTTTTCTTTTTATAAAATCTTTTGATTTTATAAATATTTCATTTTCAATATGACATTGAAAATTTCCTTTTTAACACTTCAGTATTCTTATGGTATTTAACGTACCATATAACAATGATCAGTATCATTCCAACATACAAAATCAACAACAGATTTTATATTACATCATATAACACAATATATATAAAAACAGTAAAATAAATGTTGAGGAACCAAGTTGGTTCCCTCCGACCAGTTTCCCTCCAACCACAGATGTTAATCAACATAAATAACACGGATGTGAAGTATTCTGATAAACAGAATTTATATTCGATTAACGATTTATATCTATATTTTCAATCAACTGACTAGCAGTTCAACCAAACAGCCAACACATAGCAAACAACCATTATTGATAGATTCTAAAAATATTTTATGAAAATATAAATTGAGTAGAGTTTGTGAGATTTACTCACCTAGTTCGGTTTATCGTTAAATAACGATAATTGGTCATTGATTTGATTCAGGTGTTTAATTTCACCATAAATTGTGACGAGCTTCAATTCACTCCCAGTTAATTTCATTGGGTAGCCACCATCCCTACGATCCCAACGGATCTTGTTTCGCGGAATTCTGATCACGTATGACGAAGTTATACAATTTAGAAGTTAATACATGAATTTAAATTTAAAACTTAACTAAATCTATTTAAATTATCGGGCCTCACATTTCATTTCTTGGCCAAGACCCACTCGTTGCTCCTTCCCCAATTCAGAATTCCCGTCGCTCCTCACAACTTCACCATCACTGAAATACAACTCCATCAAATCTCCTTCTCCACTAAATTTAAAATCTCACAAAAAATATGAAAGTTCATCTACTTCAATCCACTTTCAACCCATACTCTTCAAATTTCACTCGCTCTTCCCAATCAAAAACCGTCGACAACCCTTCTCGTACAAACCCGTACAGACATCAACCCCAAAAAGCACCGAACAACCCCAAAAACTCCTGCGTGATGCCAAACTCCACGCTAAGACCAAAACCAATATCGAAACCCAACACCGATGACTCCTTTTTACCATCTTGCTAACCCTAGCTATCGTTGGTTTAAACCGAGCACAAAAATCTCCTATAAAACGTCATTGGAAATCAAAGCTTCTGCCAAAAGAAGATCATTGGGACCGGTTTTAGAATTTTTGGAATTTTTTTCAATTTCTTTTTTATTTATAAAATGGATTTTATCCACGTTTTTGCTGAAGAAAATAATTAGAGGTGGCGGCGCATTTTTGCTTGATCAGAGAAGTGAAATAAGGGTTTGGAAAATTTGTGGTTATTTATAGGATTTTTATAATATTTTTATAATCAATTATAATATCCATTTTTAATCAAACGCTATTTGTATTCATCCTTAAAAATTCCTGTGACCACATATGATACCCAAAAATCACGAAAATGGACATGCAGCTAAAGTTCGACATTACGGTGCTAACGAAACTGGTTTCGTCGAATTCCGACTGCGTTTGTTCACATAGCATATTTTTAGCCGTCAAAATACTGACTGTATTTCACATTAAAATCCCATACGGCCACACACTGACTCTAAAAATCATGAAACTTGATATTTAGAAATAATTAAATATTGCGGATCCAACAAAATTAGTTTCATCGAATTCTGAGGTCATTTGCAAAACTAGTTATTTTTAAAGCCCTAAATAACCCATTTAAATATATAAATATATTTAAAATCATTTAAATTTAATATTTAAAAATAAATATTATCATATATATTCACAACAGAATATCATACTGCTACACTGGGATTTATAACTCGATATTTCAAATCCAGTGTTACATCGATATTCGATTTACATTTAAAAATCCATTTTAAAATATAAATAAATCGATATAAATTATAAAGGAATTCTATAGCGACTTTTCTAAATTTTGTTTTGGACATAACTCAAAATATATACAATGAAATCCTGATTTTTCTCTTCCACTAGAAAATATACTTCACCAGCTCCATACGTTTCTTGTTTCACAGAAATCCGATTTAAAATGGGCCCTGTACATTCAGTTGAAGTTAAAATCGCCAAATAGCGAACAGCCGCGCCATTTTGAGCTCGATTTTAATTATATTATTATTATACGTTCAACTGTCGTTAAAATGATATATTCGTTATTCTAATTCAATTGTAAACTGAATTAAATATCACAGATGATCCAATTCACATCATTTTGTGAATTCCACTATTTCTGACTATTTCAGAAATTAAATATATTATTATATTATTTATTCTAATTAAATATTCAATATTATAAAATTCTGGTCATTTTAAATAACCTAACCATTATTTAAATAATTAAATAAATGATTTATATACCGTAAAAATATGGGTCGTTACATTCTTCCCCCTTTAAAATAATTTCTTCCTCAAAATTGCTAAGGTAGAGAACAAACCCTATTGACTAGTACAAATTTATTTGTTTACTTACCAACCTTATTTTCAACTGAACTAATTTAATTTCAATTAAAATATTAATTAATTCTTATCAACGATAATTTTCTAAAATCCTGAAAATATTCTAACACCTGAAATTTTCGAAAAATTTCGCCAGTACCTCCTTTGTACCGGTCAATAGTTCAAACCCCCAACTCGCCTCTCTAGGACTTCTCCAATACAAAAGAAAATCAAACAGCCAAGCGGCTTGCCAAATCGGCCCATAAATCACCAAATCTATAAAAATTAATGTGTAACTTTTTGTCGGGCATATCATTACATCCTTTCCATCTGCTACCCTATCAGCATATACACATGCATTCCCAAACAAAATTCCAATTTTATCCTCAAACCAAATCTTTCACGTATCCATGCCAAAATTCCATTACAAACCAAAGTTCCTTTCTTGATTCCAGCACCTAACTCATCGATTTAATACCATTTCAGATTTCCTATCACATAATTCAAAATCTGATTCTACTAGATATATTATATTCTAATTAAATTTCTAGTTGATTGGTTTCAATTCAATGCATATTTGCTTTCACAAATTTCTTTAATTTGCTTTTAATTCATACTATCTTCCTGGGGATTTTAAACAGTTTAGTTTTTCTAAAATAATTTATCCCCTTTTGGGATTCAAAACAACTTCCTTTTCCCAAAATAATTCGAAAACAAAATCTTTGGTAGGAATCCATCACTTACAACTCGAAAATGAACACTGATGATGTGGCCAGTATCATCAGAGTTATTTTCCAGCTATCGAAGTGAGTTCAATACTATATCACTTCAAAACTCAAATTTTTAAACACTTTCATTTTGAAATCTTTTTCAAAACATCATTCACGATACTTGTAAACAATTTAAAATCTCCCAGGATCTTAAAAATTTCTTATACTTAACACAAATCCACTTACAAACACTTCTCCCAGTTTTCAGAATTTTAATTCCAATTCTGATTTAATTAATCTTCTTTTATATTATACGAACTTAAATTGGTTATTTATATAACCATTTCAATAATAATCAACCAACACATCCAACATGCTATAATATTTCCAATATTAACCATTCGTTTATATCAAAATATACTTTGGGTAAAATTATCTCACTTACCCTCTTTCAAAACATATTGTGTCGGTTTATCGTATTCAAGTGTTTAGAAACTCCTATCGATACAGTGGATCAAACTGATCGATCAGAATTCATAAACAACTCAATCAATAAATCTCCATAATATAAAACATATTTTTATAAAATCTACAAATACGTTCACTCGTATATATACACTCAAACTCAATCTAGGGTATTACTAACCCCACCTCTACTGAGTTACGCCACAGAGCTAAGGTAATCACATAACCTTCTGCTCTGATACCACTTTAATGACCCGGGCATTTTCGACTCCGAAAATCAACACAAAACTACCATGTTGACTATTCAGACATCGGAAATACCTGATCATTACTAGAAAGAAGTTAGAGGGTGAGAATAGATAAGATAGAAAATTAGAATAGAAGAAGAAGAACAAAATCAGAGTAAACACGAATCTCACAGCGGAATGAATAAAATATAATATATATCATAACTTTGCAATAAAAATAGTATAATAACAGTATCAGAGTACAACACTTACACATAGCGGAAATAATAATAGTTATATAATCATGAAGCCTCCTGCTTCGATCTCCTCCAAGTATATCTGTAAAGACCAGAACTACTTGACTGCCCATACAAATTTGGGCACCCAAGAGTTTAGGGGAAAAAAAAATAAACTCTGGGTCAGTCATGGGAGTGGTGTGAGTAAACTCAAATCATTTGGTTTAACTTTTTCAAAATCCTTTTCAAAAGAAATGATAATCATAAGACCGATCCACACTTAAACACAGATGGTTTTTACCTTACGATAACCCAAAACACTTTCAAAATCAATACTTCTCTTGATATTATAATAATGTCTAATCATAAGTAATTAATAATCTAGCAGAACGCTTGCATCTCACGTTCCACATATATAGTATACAAACAAAAACCACGGGCGCTTATTGGAGATTGGATTCCGACTATGACAAGGTATGGGACCACCTACCGATAGTGTATCTCTAAAGGCAAATACACTGGGTTTAACAAGAACGTCTTGTAACTCGGCCCACACATGACCGACCACTCATTTCGCTTGAGTGTATCGAATGTATATCACCAACGGCTCGGAGCTACCCATCGTTTCCCGAAAAGGGACAGCATCGATAATAGATAAAAGAATGAAATGGATTTTCTCTAGATAGGTGATATACACCCTAATGGGAGTGACCCACTTAGCCATGATGCTTGCCCGATTTCTGTCATTTCCCGGTTTATGAGGCTTGAGGTCAAAACGTATCTTTTGAAACACTTGACCACCATTCACTTTGAATGCAACATCGTCATACCCGCCAAATCACAAATTGATTTCCCCAAAAATACCACGGGTATAAAGCTAAGAGAAACGAATTCCTCCGCCACCAAACGTAAGTTGGGTTTGAAGAAATCAACTTACGCGATCATTTAGATATACTTTGTCAGACATTCGTCCATTCACGTTTGTCCTGGGACTGGACAAACCGAAGGCTCCGATCTGTAAATAGGATAGCCCTTGCATATTCCGTCTTCAATTATCTTCATCATATTTGATCGCAACGCTAACGTTTATACAGGGTGGTTTTTCAGATGATGAATCTGATCCTGGTCTCTCCATATTGACGACGGAAAAATGGCCAAAAACTTCGATAATCGGTGATTTAACTATCAAAGAAAAATAGGTGTACAACCAATGATCTTATTTCTAGATAGAAATTCGATCGATCAATCATCAACCAGCCCTTATCTCTTTTAATTAAATTAATCATTTATTTATTCATTTCCATTTCTATATACTCAACATTTCTTATTTCCTAAATTTAGGAAATATACGTCATCAATCATTGTAATACATTTCCATCTCTGTTTTACGTATCAATGTCATTCCAGTATTCTTTCTCATCAACATTTCATTTTCTATGATTAGAAAATATCTCTGATTATATTTGGAAAATGTTTCCAAAATTTATTCATTTGATTTAAATAGATGTTTAAATAAAACATCACTTTGCCAATTTAAACCATTACAATCATTAACTAAATACACTTAATCAATCTTCACTATCGAACCTTACCCATCCTTAGTTAAAAACGAAGTCAATCAAGTTGGGGTATAATTACCTCTCAGACCTTAACTGAACAACATTTCTAACCTCGAAATGGACAAAGTTCACTCTTTTAAATTTTTTAACCAACTTCCTTACGTAAATCGGATTCTATTTACGTATCCACTTCTTTATTGAAAACCCTACTTATGAAATATCTAACTTAACAACTAACTTTTTATTTATTACCTTGAATAATTAACCTACTCTAATTTATTTATAAATAAATAAATCTTGATGTAAAAACTGGAAGGTAGATAATACTTTCCCGAATTCGATATAATCGAATTCAACGTATAATTCTCTTTCGAGTATTCTTTATTTTGATTAACTCTCCGTCGAATAACTAATATTCGATTTAACTCTCTTTAAATAACTTTCATTCGATTTAACTCACTTCGAATAACCTTTATTCGATGACTCTTCTCGAATAACTATATTCGATAACTCTACTTCGAATAAGCGATGTTCGATTAATTCCTTTCGACTAACTCTATTCAATTTACTAATACTCGAGTAATTCGAACTTGATTAACTCCATTTGAATAACTCTAATTCGATTAAACTCCAATCGATTCACTCTAATTGGTTAACCATAACTGGTCAACTCTAACTGATTAACTCTAACTGGTTAACTCTAACTGATTAGCTCTAACTGATTAACTCTGATCGATTAACTCTAACTCAACTAACTCGACTTATTTAACTCAACTTGACTAACTCGACTTGATTACTCATATCGACTAACTAATATTCGATTTAACTCCATTCGCTTGACTCTAGATCGCAGCGATCACAATGGTTACGCCTAATTCCCTCAGGAAACATCCGACTGCCGTAGGCTATCTACAGCCCTGCGAATTCCGCTAGCAATCGTTGGAAACTCATCCTAAATAACTATGTTTGACTAACTCTATTTCAAATAACTACATTCGATCAACTCTAATCGAATAACTAATATTCAATTTATTCTAATTCGATTAACTCTATCTAATTAACTCTAACTGATTAACTCCTTTGATTAACTCTACGTTTATTCAGTTTCAAATATTGATGTTGAAATCGAATTTTTACTTCTCTATATAAGTTCTGACTTATATATATTCTATTTATCCAATGATAAACATTTCATTTGATTTATAAAATATTATTTATAAATTTATCTTCTCAATCTATTGGTTCAGAATAAATTCTATTTAAAAATTTTGCTTTAAATCCATATCATGTTAAACCCGTGTGCAAAGCACGGGTTTAAATCTTTCAAATGTAAAATTCTCCTTTTATACTATTCTATTCACCTTTCAAGTATTTCTTTTTATAATCTATTTATTTACAAAGTAAATCCCTTTTTAATAATTCTATTTATGCTATAAAATATTTTCTTTTTATATAAAATCCATTGATTTTATAAGTAATTCCTTTTATAATCTAACTATTTCCTTTTCTATTTACTTTACACATATTTCCCCTTTCTATTCTATTTATTTTTTAAATAAATATCCCTTTTCAATTCTATTTGTAAATAGTTTACAAATATTTCTTTTTCAATTCTATCTATTTGATTAACAAGTAAATATTTCTTTTTAATCTATTTATTTTCTAAATGAATAGTTTTCTTTTTATAAAATCTTTTGATTTTATTAATATTTCCTTTTCAATATGACATTGAAAAATTCCTTTTTAACACTCCAATATTCCTTATGGTATTTAACGTACCATATAACAATGATCAGTATCATTCCAACATACAAAATCAACAACAGATTTTATATCACATCATATAACACAATATATAAAAAAATAGTAAAATAAATGTTGAGGAACCCAGTTGGGTCCCTTCGATCTGTTTCCTGGAACCATAGATGTTACTAAACATAAATGACACGGATGTGAAGTATTCTGATAAACAGAATTTATATTCGATTAACGATTTATATCTATATCGTTATCTATATTTTCAATCAACTGACTAGCAGTTCAACAAAACAGCCAACACACAGCAAACAACCATTATTTATAAATTCTAAAAATATTTTATGAAAATATAAATTGTGTAGAGTTTGTGAGATTTACTCACCTTGTTCGGTTTATCGTTAAATAACGATAATTGGTCATTGATTTGATTCAGGCGTTTAATTTCACCATAAATTGTGACAAGCTTCGATTCACTCCCAGTCAATTCCATTGGGTAGCCACCGTCCCTACGATCCCAACGGATCTTGTTTCGTGGAATTCTGATTACGTATGACGAAGTTATACAATTTAGAAGTTAATACATGAATTTAAATTTAAAACTTAACTAAATCTATTTAAATTATCGGGCCTCACATTTCATTTCTTGGTCCAAGACCTGCTCGTTGCTCCTTCTTCCCCAATTCAGAATTCCCGTCGCTCCTCGCAACTTCACCATTACCAAAATACAACTCCATCAAATCTCCTTCTCCACTAAATTTAAAATCTCACAAAAAATACCAAAGTTCAACTACTTCAATCCTCTTTCAACCCATACTCTTCAAATTTCACTCGCTCTTCCCAATCAAAAACCGTCAACAACACCTCTCGTTCAAACCTGTACAGACATCGACCCCAAAAAGCACCGAACAATCCCAAAAACTCCTACATGATGCCAAACTCCACGCTAAGACCAAAACCAATATTGAAACCCAACACCGATGACACCTCTTTACAATCTTGCTAACCCTAGCTATCGTTGGTTTAAACCATGCACCAAAATCTCCTATCGCACCTATCAAAAGTCATTGGAAATCGAAGCTTCTGCCAAAAGAAGATCATTGGGACTAGTTTTAGAATTTTTGGAATTTTATTTCAATTTCTTTTTTATTTATAAAATGGATTTTATCCACGTTTTTGCTGAAGAAAAAAATTAGAGGTGGCGGCGCATTTTTTCTTGATCAGAGAAGTGAAATAAGGGTTTGGAAAATTTGTGGTTATTTATAGGATTTTTATAATATTTTTGTAATCGATTATAATATCCATTTTTAATCAAACGCTATTTGTATTCATCCTTAAAAATTCCTGTGACCACATATGATACCCAAAAATCACGAAAATGGACATGCAGCTACAGTTCGACATTACGGTCCCAACGAAACTGGTTTCATCGAATTCCGACTCCGTTTGTTCACACAGCGTATTATTAACCGTCAAAATACTGACTGTATTTCACATTAAAATCCCATACGGCCACACACTGGCTCTAAAAATCACGAAACTTGATATCTAGCAATAATTAAATATTGCGGATCCAACAAAATTAGTTTCGTCGAATTCTGAGGTCATTTGCAAAACTGGTTATTTCTAAAGCCCTAAATAACCCATTTAAATATATAAATATATTTAAAAACATTTAAATTTAATATTTAAAAATAAATATTATCGTATATATTCACAACAGAATGTCATACTGCTACACTGGTATTTATAACTCGATATTTCAAATCCAGTGTTACATCGATATTCGATTTATATTTAAAAATTCATTTTAAAATATAAATAAATCGATATAATAATTATAAAGGAATTCCATGGCAACTTTTCTAAATTTTGTTTTGGACATAACACAAAATCTATACAATGAAATCCTGATTTTTATCTTCCACTAGAAAAATATACTTCACCAGCTCCATACATTTCTTGTTTCACAGAAATCCGATTTAAAATGGGCCCTGTACATTCAGTTGAAGTTCAAATCGCCAAATAGCGAACTGTCGCGCCATTTCGAGCTCGATTTTAATTATATTATAATTACACGTTCAACTGTCGTTAAAATAATATATTCGTTATTCTAATTCAATTGTAAACTGAATTAAATATCACAGATGATCCAATTCACGTCATTTTGTGAATTCCACTATTTCTGACTATTTCAGAAATTAAATATATTAATATATTATTTATTTTAATTAAATATTCAAGATTATAAAATTCTGGTCATTTTAAATAACCAAACCATTATTTAAATAATTAAATAAATTATTTATATACTTAAAAATACGGGTCATTACAGTCTAATCCCTTTTATTGTACAAAATATGATCATTTTGTCAAATTCTTTTCAATGTACAAAATATGATAATTTTGACGAATTCTTTTTAATGTAACAAAATATGATACTTTTATATAATCTTTGCAACATAACAAAATATGATACTTTTGCCTAATCTTTTCAACGTAACAAAATATGATACTTTTGTCTAATCTTTTCAACGTAACAAAATATGATGATTTTGTCTAATCCTTTCAACGTAACAAAATATGATACTTTTGTCTAATCTTTTCAACGTAACAAAATATGATGATTTTTGCCTAATCTTTTCAACGTAACAAAATATGATACTTTTGTCTAATCTTTTCAACGTAACAAAATATGATACTTTTGCCTAATCTTTTCAACGTAACAAAATATGATGATTTTGTCTGTTCTTCTCAACGTAACAAAATATGATACTTTTGCCTAATCTTTTCAACGTAACAAAATATGATACTTTTGCTTAATCTTTTCAACGTAACAAAATATGATGATTTTGCCTAATCTTTTCAACGTAACAAAATATGATACTTTTGTCTAATCTTTTCAACGTAACAAAATATGATGATTTTGTCTAATCTTTTCAACGTAACAAAATATGATCCTTTTGTCTAATCTTTTCAACGTAACAAAATATGATGATTTTGTCTAATCTTTTCAACGTAACAAAATATGATACTTTTTCCTAATCTTTTCAACGTAACAAAAATATGATGATTTTGTCTAATCTTTTCAACGTAACAAAATATGATACTTTTGTCTAATCTTTTCAACGTAACAAAATATGATACTTTTGTCTAATCTTTTCAAATAAACAAAAATGTAATTTTTGTCTTCATTCTTTTAAAGTAAACAAAAATGCTAATTTTTCTTTAATCCCTTTTAAAGATCAAAATGTAATCTCTCTTCTTAATGAACAAAAATGTATTTTTGGTTAAACTCTTTTTAATGACCCAAAAATAAATGTTTTTGTTTCATTCCTTATAAATGACAAAATGTGTATTTTTACTTCGTTCTTTTTAATGTGACGAAAATGCCCATTTCTAATTCGTTCTTTTTAATGCATAAAAATATAAATTTCTAATTCATTTTTTTAATGTATAAAAATATACATGTCTAATTCATTCTTTTTAATGTATAAAAATATACATTTTTAATTCATTCTTTTTAATGTATAAAAATACACATTTCTAATTCATTCTTTTTAATGTATAAAAATATACATTTCTAATTCATTCTTTTTATGTATAAAAATATACATTTCTAATTCATTCTTTTTAATGTATAAAAATATACATTTCTAATTCATTCTTTCTAATGTATAAAAATATACATTTATAATTCATTCTTTTTAATGATGTATTGAATGTTTTCTATTCTTATTCTATTATATTTGACAAAACTGAATGTATTTGACAAAAATGAATATTTTTGCTATTCTTTTACATTTGACAAAAATGAATATTTTCAATGTTTAAATATTCTAACCATTCATATTAACATAAAAGGAACATTTTTATGTCACATCATTTCTAACATTTCACACTTACATAAAAAGAATAATTTATGCTAAATCAATCTTAACATTTTTACAAAAACAAATAAAAAGTTAACTTTGTTTTTGTCGACAATTTTATTTCAACAAAAACAAATAAAAAGTGATATTTTTATCAACTCAACATTTTATAACTTAAAATGTTATTTTTATAAATCGAAACATTCTATAACTAAAATGTTATTTTTATCCAATCTTAACATTTATAACTTAAATGTTATTCTTATCATTTCTTAACAAAATTGAGGTTTTAACTAACATGACATTCCTCAATAAAATTAAATAACATCATGCTTATTTTTCCAATTCTAATATGACAAAAATATCCCATCAAATTAACAGATCAACAAGCATCATCAAACAATTTTAAGTCTAATCATGAACATTTAACAAAATATTATAGCACATGTGTAACACCAAAATTATGATTAACAGTTTTAATTATATAAATAAAGGACTAGAATTTATCACATTGATTTTCCGTTCAGTTCAGATCTGAATTTTTCACTAAATTCTGATTTTTTTCCTTTTCAGATCTAGTCAGTTTCATGCTGTAGTGTTCGACTTCAGGGTTCCAATGCAATTTGAATCATGAGATTCTGATTTAAACTGAATAAGTTATGACCGTTTTCTATTAATCACATAATGAAAATAATTAAATTTAATTAATTCACTAATTTTTTCCTCAACCTTTATTAAAAAAAATCAGGCCGCCTCTTTCTTCTTCTAACGCTTGTTTTCCAGAACCCATTCTCGATCTTGAAAGCCACATGCGCCACCACCTTAAGGCCATCGTACCCTGATCAGACCCCATCACTTCGTCGGCCTACGAACGCTGCCCACACGCCCGGAACTCCGGCGAGTTCGGTGGTCTCAGCCACCTTGAAATCTGCACCAAAGTCAGCGGGTTTGGCTGCCGAACTCGTGAAATCCGGGACAATAAAACCTATCGTGACCGTTGAACATCGAGAGCTAGTTTAGACGATCGATTCTATGTATTGAACTCTTGAAACTATTGTGTGAATGAATCAATTTAGGAGGAGGAAGATTGAGGGACGTCGGCCATCCATTGAGGTAGGCGGTGGCTGCTCATGTATAAAATTAGGGTTTTGGATAAGGTTATTTATAATTAAATAATATTAAATTCTCTGATTATCAGTTTAAGCCTGTTGACCCATTTCTGCTCTAATTGCAGCCCAACAAAAGTTATCCCTAGGCAAATACCCACGATTCGGACGCAATGGGCTAGGTCCCGTCAGCCCAAACGATTGTCTTCAACCTATTTTATTTAAATTAATATTTAAATCCTTTATATAATTAATTCAATCTTACATTTAAATTCACCGGGGCCACATACGACCTCTAAAAATTACAGAAAAAATATATTTAGCTTTGTTTTGACGATACGGTTCTAACAAGATTAATTTCGTCGAATTCCGAGACGTTTGAAAAATGGCCATTTTCAAGTCGATTAAATTCAACTGAAATTGGTCAAACACGTTTTCTTTTGTCACGCTTACATAATAATTCGAAAAATTATGAAAATTGAAAACTAGCAATAATTTGACATTCTGGTTCCAACAAAAGTGGTTTCGTCGAAAACCGAGGTCGTTTGCAAAATGGCTATTTTTAAGGCCAATATATTTAATTAAAAAATATATAAATTCTATAACAACTTTTCTAAATTTTGAACTGGACATAACTTACAATTTATAAAGTGGAATTTCAGTTTCTTACATTCGTTGGAAAGATATAGTTAAACAGATTCAAACATTTCTTGTTTCGCTCAATTCTGATTTAAAATGAATCTTGTATATTCAGTCAATGTTCAAATTCAAATTTTCATACTGCAGCGCTGTTTTAAACTCCTTTTATAATTAAATTAATTTTTTTTGTTTTAAAATAATTTTTTAGTCATTATTATTTAAAATAACTCATTTTAAATATTAAAAACCCAATAAAATTTCTAAAATAAAAATTTTAAATTGACCCCGAAATTCCGGGTTGTTACAATCTCCCCCACTTAAAATCTTTTCGTCCTCGAAAAGGAACATAACTAAAAGTTGTTAAATTAACCAACTCAACTTTCAATTTTAATTTATTGGTTTCAATAATTTTATTAGTTAAACTAATAATCAACATCGCAACCAACAATCAATTAGGTGATTAACTTTTTAAATATATATATAACATATATATATAGTCAAAAACCATACTTTTAGAGCAAATCACGACAATATATCCTATCTATATTTTGGTTCTCATACCAGTCCATGGAAATATATAGATATACTACTTTCGAAACTCGAACATAATTTCTGATGATGTTTCGAACCACCATCAGAACATCTCCGAGCGACTAGAGTGTGATTCTATATCTATCCAGTATATTAAAACTTCGAATATCCGTTAATTACTCGTATATTCGAAATCTTTATATACTCGATTGTCCAAATCGATTTAAAATATAATATTTAAATACGAATAATAAGGTTTAAATTTTCAAAACCAAATTTGTTTTCATTTTTATTTTAAAGAAAATAATACTCTTCACACTCGTTCCAGGATACTACTGATCCCATCTCTAACGAGTTATTCTCATTGGATATTACTAATCCAATCTCTGATGAATCCTTTCGTTTGGTTCTAATGTGTCTTGTTCTCGAGCTCTGTAAACCTGGCTCTGATACCAAATGAAACAACCCTAAACTTCCCCGTAAAGGAAAGCCTGGATTGCTTTGAGGACAATACACATCAAAACACAAACTGAAGAACATTTTATTACTGATTACAACAATTACATCAGGGTACAAGCATATAACAGAGTATGAATACTTATTTCACAATAGAAATTCAATAATATCAGAGATTTAAATTACATTTTAAATAGCAGTGGAAAATAATACAAATATACAACCGAAAGGAATACACGGATACAGAGCTTTCCAAATATCGCTTCAGTAGTAAACCAGGATCTTGTAAATATCTGCAAAAAGCTACTCTATTGCCCGTATGGAAAATATGGGCACCATAGTTTGCCAGTGAAACAAACTACATGTCAGTCATGGGACTGGTATGAGAAATCTTAACTTAACCTATATTATAATAATAATAAGGCTAATCACAGGACCACGCCGCTAACGCGGAACGGGTTTACTCCATTGGATTGCCAGTGCATAAAATAAGGTAAATCGTTAAACAACGCAATGCTTTTTAGAAAAATGAAACCATCATAAGACTCAAGTCCCGTCACACAATGCAACACAAACCGGAGGATAGATGTAACACCCCGTATATTCTATAACAGTAAAATTCACAAATTAAAGTATAATTAATTTCAAATCAAAGAATTAAGGGAAACGGGATACGCCATTGCGTTCGTCTCGGAATTCTTCTTGAGATAGAGTCCGAGTTTGCGTAAAACGGACTCCGTATGAGGGAGATATGACCTCCAGAAGTTTCAGAATTCAGTTTAAAATTCAAACAGACAGAAACAGTTCAGAAACGAGTTCAAAATTCAAAAATCGGACACAGATTGGGCTGGGCGGAAATTTTCCCGCCCAAGACCCAGGTCGACTGGGTAGTCGACCTGACCCTTGAGCCAGGTCGAACCCAGCCCCTTCTGGCTGGCATGGTCTGTGCTTAGCCGAATTTCTGGACTTTGTCTTATCACTAGGGCTTATGTGTCAGCTCCTGATTGGGTTCTCTTTAGAACTAATGGTTTATATTAATCTATGCTCCATCGACGGCTCTAATCAATTCACAAACTCTATAAAAAGGACCTAAGACTCCACCTAATTCACACAAATAAAAAAATGAGAATGAGGCTGTCATGCTGCTGAAGAAAGACTAGGAGTAGCCGTCAAAATTGAGAGACGATTAGGAGTTGATTCAAAAGCTTAAAGCAACGACAATTAAATCAAAACAACGCCTACAACAAAGGATAGCATCTCCAAATTCAGAATTCAGAATCCTGAATTGAAGATTCGTCATACATTGTAAGTAGAGTGCTATTACGATGTGAATGAATAATTGAGATTTGATCTGTGTAAAATGAGAAATGGAATTGTACTTAATTTGTGGTGATGATAATTCATAATTGTATGTTGCTATGATTCTAATTATGAATAGATTTGGGATGTTGTGGTATAATGATGTTAGATCCATTGGAAATTTGCAAGTATATGATTCATGTTGAAAGTTAAAAACTACATGTTTGTGGTAGTTTATTACAACCAAGTTGAGACTCATGCAAGTATATGATTCACTATTATGCCAACATGATTTTAGATCCTTCTATGTATATTTTTATGATCATTTTTAGTGTAGTTGGATCCATTTGGGTATTATGATTCATATGAATTTATGTTGAAATAGGCATTATGATTCAAGTGAAAACGATACTTTTGTAGTAGTGACAAAAGTAAGCATCTTTGTGAACTTGTATTGACTCTATGAACATGACTAGATTACGTTTGGTGTTATGCCTAATTGAAAATATGTTTTAGGCCTATGTTGTTATCAAAATCATATGATAATATATGTGACACATAATTAAGTTAGATTCACATTTTGAATACAAGTTTGCATGACTAGATTAAAACCATGATTCATGTTTAGGTATGTTTTATGTCAAGATTATATGCTATTATAATGCAAGTTCACAAGTGCCTAATTTATGTTAATTAGGTCGCTATGTTGCAAGTTCATGCGTTCACACACCCCTTTTGATGTTACTTAGGATATATAAACACCATTTTTAAGCCTCCCCCTTTTCATGTGGCTAAGTTGGGCTTAAATGTTAAGCCCAACATATGTTATAATATAGCGAACGTATAAAATGGGGGTAATGACGTTGGGTTAAAAATATAAAACATATGTGTTGGCATGTCTGACGCATGCCAACGACCTTGAGAACATTTAAGTGGTATAAATTAATTTTACCCAATCAAGATGAATTCGAATAATGGGCTGCAAATATTTACATATAAAAAGAAAAGAGACAAAATATGTAAACTTAGAAAATACGATGTGTTTAACCCGAGGTTGGATTGCTGTTGTGACATAAACCTGCCCGGACCCGCCCGGCTGTCCAGTAGTCACAACAATACCTATCCAATGTGGGTGGTTAAACATTGAGCCCAATAAAGACCCGAGGTTAGACTGAGTTGTGACGTAAGACTGCCCGAACCCAACCGGCAACAGGCAGTCACAACAATACCTGTCTAATGTGAGTGGTTGAGGCTTTAATAAGACAATTAAGGCTGAGTCAGGATTGATAGGATTAAGTAAATTGAATTAATACTTAATCAAATTGAACATGCTAAATTATACAGACTGATTGGGGGTTAGGTTTATACAGAACACTTAACCAACTTAGCATGTTGGCTAGAAATAGAAAACCTAGTAGCGGGGGACCCTTTTCAGCAGTAACCCTACAAGGTGTATCAGGATACCCTGAACTAGGCAGGGTGGGGCACGATTACTGGGCTGACTGTAAGAGGTCAAATCGACGGCCGTGGTGCAACAGTGTAGGTTCTAACGGGGTGTGGGCGTGCACACACTTCGGCGCAGAAAAATTAGGCACTGGGCACCAGTAGTATACCTGTGCATTCTAGAATTGTGTCGGGCCGCCACCATGGGACTTGATACACCCCACGGTGGGACCAGCATAGGTAGCTACAACATCGGGGGCCGTAAGACACATGTAACTATGCGAGTAGGAGCCGATCATTAGAAATGAATCACTACACCCTGATTATGGGGTGCCTGTTGAGAACTAGTTTATAGGGGTGCAGAGATTAATATGGGGTACGATAGTTTATTCGACTCTAGACAACTTAACTTAGTTTATGGTGCTTCCCCATTTCCAGTTTGTACTTATCATGCTCATTTCTTTATTCATAGACTGAATAGTCCTAGACTTACTCAGGCTTTATGTCTGACTCTACTTTTCTTTCGTTCCCCCCCCCAGGTCCATAGGGAGGGAATACCGCAGCTTGACCAGTTTCACTTCCATCTTGAAAAGAGAGAATGTATTGCTTGGATATCTTTCGTTTTGGACTATGGCTTTGGATAGCAATTATGGGGACTTATGCAGTTTACTAATATTTTTATTCTTCTTTAAGTTATGAAATCAAGATAGTTATGGAAATGTAATGGTTTTTTTGAAGTATTGTAAGACAATTATAGCATGGTTTGTGTAACACGTATTTTGATGAAATAAAAGTTGATGTTGTTTCTGTTGTTCAAAAATATGTGTATTTATATCTGTCTTGTGTATCTGTGACTTATACTTATAAACCTCCACCAAAATTAGGGCATTCCCTTTGAGAGTGACCCTAACGGAGGTGGGGTGTTTCACTTGGTATAAGAGCATAGGTTAACCAGATCAGATAAAAAGTTTTGAAAACTTATTTTCAAAATAAAATTTAAAGAAGCATTTTTTTAAGATAAAATGTTATTTTATTTTAAAAAGGCATAGTCCCCCAAAGCCATAGGTATTATCTTTTATCCTTTGTTTTGAATCTGTCCTTTTTGTTTCAGCATGTCCGAAGAACTTAACTTGCCAGAGGGTGTACCAATACCTGGTTGGTTCAGACGATTCTTAGAAGCAAGAGCCAATCAGCCAGATCCCACTGTTCCTCCTCCCCCAGCTGCAGGAAATCATCCAGCTGCAGCAGCACCTCCTCCTCCATCTCCTCCGCGTGGTAATACTTTTGCTAAGACATGTAAAGATTTCAAAGCTATGGGAGGGAAGGACTTTCATGGAACCGAGTCCTTCGTGGCAGCCAGGAACTGGCTGAAGGAAACCGAGGACTTATTCGTCATCTTTGAGGTAGAAGATAGGCAGAAGGTACAACTGGCAGTATGGCTACTTAAAGGCGAGACTTCCTACTGGTGGGAAGTTACCAATGCAGAAAGACCAGTGGAAACATGGGACGACTTTAGGGCGAGGTTTGAGGCTAAATTTCTCTCAGAAGCTGAAAGGAGCCTTCAATTGGAAAAATTCTTATTTCTTAAGCAAGGGAATATGACAGTCAAAGAGTACGTTAATCAGTTCGATCAGCTGGCTAGGTTCGGACTGGACCTAGTCAACACTCCGCACAAGAAGGCTCTCCGTTTTGTCAAAGGATTGAATGAGCCATTACACAGTTTGGCCATGACCCATATACCCATGGGAGATACGTATGAAATGTTGGTGCAGATGGCATTGCTGAATGAAGAGGATAAGGGCAAGAAGGAGACAAAGGCAGAAGGGTCTCAAGGGAAGAAAGAGGGTTTACAGCCTAAGAAGACAGACTTTAAGAAGGGCAGAAAAGACAACAAGTCCCAAGAGAGGAGGAAGTGTAATTTCTGTGGCAAAGTGGGGCACTTAGTGAAAGACTGCCGGAAGAAGAAGGCCAAGTTGAATGGTGGGTGCTTTTCTTGTGGTGAGACAGGCCACATGGCTAAGGATTGCCCAAAGAAACGAGGGCAGGGGCAGAAGGCTGGATCCACCTCAGGGGCACAGGTTCATGCGCTAGAAGCACCGCCTCTGCAACAGCGAGGTATAAATACTTCTGTAGAAAGTGTAGTTTATCTTTATGATCACCCAGTTCGCACTTTATTTGATTCTGGCGCATCACACTCCTTTATTTCATCTGCTTTAGTAGAATCTCTGCACCTAGAAACTAGTATGGTAGAGGACCCCTTAATTGTTTCAAATCCAATCGGGTTCCAGCTCATTTGTCTATGATCTGTGTGGGATTGAAAATTTCTATTCTAAGCGTAGAATTTAGATGTAGTGCCTTTGATTTGGGCTTCTCGGGATATGGTTTGATTTTGGGCATGGATTGGCTATCCAGTAATGGTGTCATCCTTGATTGTGAGAAAAGGGTGGTTAGGCTTCTGACCCAACTCGGTAACACTTTGGAAATTACTTGTAATCCCTCGTATGCGGTTATGCTTAGTTATCTTGAATCGCTAGATGCTTTTGTTGAGAGTTTGCAATCGGTTAGGGTGGTCCGTGAATATCCGGATGTCTTCGAAGAGGTGAAGGGCTTACCTCCGAAGCAGGAGATAGACTTCCGCGTATATCTTGTAGATAATGCAAAGCCCGTTGCGTTGCCCGTTAGACACATGGCTCCACGGGAAAGGAAAGAGCTCAGTAAACAGGTTAAAGAGCTTCTAGAGAAGAGGTTCATTAGAAGGAGCATTTTAGAATGGGGCGCTCCAGTGGTGTTCGCCACAAAGGCAGATGGTTCACTTCGTCTATGTGTTGACTATAGGGAGCTCAACAAACTAACGAAAAAGAACAGGCACCCTCTCCCCAGAATTGACGATCTGTTTGATCAGCTTGTAGGAGCGTCTGTTTTCTCCCAACTCGATTTAGCGACCGGATTTCATCAGCTAAGGGTGGCTGAAGATAGCATCGATAAGACAGCGCTCAGAACCCCAAACGGCTTCTTTGAATGGCTTGTCATGCCTTTCGGCTTGACAAACGCACCCGCTTACTTCGTGGACCTGATGAGTAGGGTGTTCAGAGAATTCCTCAACAAGTTCGTGGTAGTCTTCGTAGACGATATCTTGATCTTCTCAAAGAGTGAAGAAGAACATGCTCAACACCTAAGGGCAATCATGGAAACTCTGCGAGTCCATCAGCTAAAAGCCAAATTCTCCAAATGCCACTTTTGGAGAGAGGAAGTAAGGTTTCTTGGGCATGTAGTATCCAAAGAAGGGTTAGCTGTGGACCCTGCTAAGGTAGTAGCGGTACAGGATTGGAAGACACCAAGGAATGCAACAGAAGTCCGAAGCTTTCTCGGGCTAGCAGGCTTCTATCGGAAATTCATCAGAGACTTTGCAAAAATATCAGCTCCGCTCACTAGATTAACAAAGAAGAACCTAGCGTTTGCTTGGGATTTGGATTGCGAGTTTGCTTTCCAACGCTTAAAAAGGGCTCTTACAACAGCCCCAGTTCTGACCTTGCCGGATGGAAGCAAAATGTTTACGGTATACACGGATGCATGCGGGATAGGACTAGGCGCTGTCTTAATGCAAGAAGGAAGGGTAGTAGCTTATGGTGGAAGGCAATTGAAAGTTCATGAAAAGAACTACCCGACCCACGATCTTGAGTTAGCCGCCATCGTCTTTGCACTTAAGTCTTGGCGACACTATCTCCTAGGTGAGAAGTTCGAACTTTACACTGACCATAAATCATTGAAATATCTTTTCTCGTAGAAAGATCTTAACTTGAGGCAACAGAGATGGATGGAGTTTCTTGCCTCGTACAATTTCGAGATCTCCTACACTCCGGGCAAAGGCAACGTAGTGGCAGACGCGTTGAGCCGAAAGAAACTGACCCTAAGCCCGCTCTTTATAGAAAGTGTAACACCCCGCCTCCGCTAGGGTCACTCGCAAAAGGAATGCACTAGCTTTAGAGGGGCATTATTGGTAAACATGCACAGAAATATCACAAGACAGAACATATAAAATAGCGGAAGTAAAATCAAACTTTCATAACATGAATAAATAAGGTCTAAAGCCTTTTACATCAGAGTACATCAAAACCTGTCTTGCAATAGTAAAGAAGCATAAAGACATTTTCATAAATTATTCCCCAAGTAAAAACAGTAAAGTAGCCATTAGCCAAGAAAAGTCCAAGCCATCCATGATGACCTTCAAGCAGAAGAAGTCCGAACTAAACAATAGTATTTCCTCCCTGTAACCTGGGGGGGGGGGAACGGAAGAAAAGAGGCGAAACAAAACGGGTCAGTCAAAAAGACTGAGTAAGCCCTATCTACTATTAGCATAAAAACTAGTAAAGTTAACTGACATGAGAAACTGAGATGAACATAAGCATGATAACAAGATAGATAAGCTAAATCAAAATAACAGGATGAACTACTGAACTCAGATAAACTAAGGTGTCATGATAAATTACGATGTCAAGATAAAACAAGGTATCACATCGTCAGGTTTCTATCAAGTATAATATCCCCAAGATATCTGTCACGTATAACGCCCCGTGATATCTATCCTGTATTTTAGCTCTGTACCTACCGTACTAGTATCCCCACCGTGTCATGTGTTAACCAAGAATGACCCTCACTCAAAAGTCGTGTAATGGTCCATGTCAACCTAATATATCGCATATATAGGTTACTCAACTTGTATGTTTTATTCCATGTAAATGTTCAGTCCCTTGCCGTAGACCATACGGGCTTTCCCATGAGATTCTACATTACTTTAACATAGTTCCATGATCCTTAAGATCGGTTTGGACTGTTACCCTAAACCTAGCTAGGGTCTTCCAACATGAATTATCGTTTGTACAACTAGGACTTATGCTACCTAGGGCCACTAGGGATTACGCTTACCTATTGCACGTTTTCGTATCTCGGTTTTGGTTCAACCACCCAGGGCCACTGGGATTTACGCTAACCGTCAACCGCGCCCTTTTTCCCACGCATTCATCGTGAATCGTTTTCCATGACTGTATGCACATGTATCACATCGTGCCATCCGAGTCCTGTTACAGGGAAGATCGAGAAATACAGGACTCGGTCGGGAGCTTTCGATTTATCTGCCGATGCAGATGCTAAGGTCTGTTTTTCTATACGTGGCTATGGTCCCACGCGACCCCTCCCTCAACTAGTGAAAGACAAGACAGGATAAATCCTGTATGAGAACACACTACTGGCCAACCCACAATCCTAGCCTTACCGCAACCATAATTAGATAGCAATTATGGTCTATTGGGTGTTCTCTGCCTTTCCGTACGTACACGCTTGACCAAAGATGGTAGGTAGCCTGACGAAATGCTATCTAGGGTACGACCGTGTATCGTCGACTATCCCCTATCCATCCCCGTCTTTAGGTCGCTCGTATAGCAACCAAGGCATACTCTTGGTTCTTCTAACGCAGACCTTAACCTCTCATGAGCCTAGTATAATCACCTGGCAGCTCATAGAGGGATACCAAGAATATCCTCATGTTCCCCGAAGCCGCTGCTTCGTTACCCAGTTCGCTGGAGCCTTTATCTAAATCAGATACTTGCTCCTACTCGTATACTTAAACGATGACCTACCGTATCAGGTTACTCATCTATCTATGAACTGGTCTAAATTTCCTTGACTAAGAATCATTACTTAGTTATTCTTCAACTAAGGTTTACCACTTAGCATTGTTCCCGTTATCCTTGTTAACTACGGTTATCCACCTAATCCTCAGAACTAGGGTTTACATAATGGATTAAGTGTCACTTAAGTTCATGACTTAAACCATCTACAAATCCTGTCAAAATTGGCTAAGTATCCAAGTTCAAGGCTTAACCCTACAAACCATGCTCAAGTTGGTTAAGTATATTAAGCAATTCACGACTTAACCTCGTCCAATTATCATTCTAGATTGGTTAAGTATATATTAACTTGACCCTATCAATTTACTTAGTCAAATCGGTCAAGTGTATTCAAGCGATTCGTGACTTAGCCTTATCATGTTTTCACGTTATATTGGTTAAGTATTGGTTAACTTAACCACAATAAATTAACGAGTTAGATTGGATAAGTATAGGTCACTTAACCACATCAATTCATCATGTTTAGATTAGTTAAGTGTTTAACTTAACCCCATTAAACTACCAAGTGGGATTAATTAAGTCTAGGCTAACTTAACCCCATCCGATTTCCATGTTTAGACTAGTTGAGTCTAATCTTAACCCCATTCGTTAACCGTATTTTTCGGTTAAGCGTCATTAAGAAAACTTACTTAACCTTACCAAGTTATCGCGTTGGATTGATTAAGTGTTGGTTAACTTAACCCCATCCACTAGTCATATAAAAATGGTTAAGTGTCATTAGGCAAATCAAGTTACTTAACCTACCCAACCTTGTCATGTTTTGTTAAGTATCATTAGCCTAATCAAATTACTTAACCCATTTGTCCATGTCATATTTGGTTAAGAGTCATTAATCAAATTAACTTAACCCTATCATGTGGCATTAATTACTTAATGCACCTTCACCTCTCACATTAGACTTTGTTGTGGTTACTAGTTAAGCCGGTCGGTTCCGGGTAGCTTTACACCACAACTTGGTCTAACCTCGGGTTCAAGCACAACATGACCAACTTCTCACATTGGGTCCTATTGTTTGCAACTACTAGTTAGGCCGGTCGGTTCCGGGTAGTTTTACGTTGCAAACTCAACCCAACCTCGAGTTGGCCACACTTATATTATCTAAGTGTCATGTCCATCATGTTTCCCAAAACATGTTACAAGTTTTAAAGCATTTGGGTAGACCTAACTTAATAGGTAAATTCCCAAAGGGTAGACCTAACTTAATAGGTAAATTCCCAAGCTTATGTTTTTATGCATACTTACATGTCAACTTCCATGTTATATTTCAAGTCATGTTTTCAAGTTGTATTTTCATGTCATTAGAAATTACCCATAACATAACCCAACGCTTTTAAACTCGCATATACGTTCGCGACAACGTAATGGATTAAAAGAAGAGACTTGGCAAAGGCATGACAAAAATGGATATTAAGCCACAAGTTAATCATGGTGGAAAATGAGGCACAAATGTGTTCATTAACTTGCATGTTACATTCTTAAGCCTCAAAACATGCATAAACCCAAACTTGGCACATAAGCGAATCATGGTGACAAAAGATATGGAATGATGACTAGTAACTCGCATATATCATCATATAAGGGTTATGACTTCATATGCAAGTTGACATAAAGGTTATGAGGGTTCTCATGTTGCCTAATGCAACATTTCAACATAAAGGTTGTAGCTTTTAGCTCACAAGATCAAGATAATGACTTCATAAACTTGCATGACATGATAGCATGTATCATACTCAATGATCAAACCCAAACTTGCAACATGAACATTTAACTTCATAGTTAATATCTAAGAGTAGGGAAAGGGCTTACATTGCTATGAAGGCACAAAAGATATGACAAAGCCCTTATGCAATCAAATAGACCCAAAATGCAAGCTCTAACATAAAAACCCTTGAGCCAAAATGATCAAAACGCTTGCTTTATGATGCAAAGATAGAAACTTGACTTGAATGCAAGCTAATGACACTCATACAAGCTTGAAAACACTTGTATGCATGGAAAATCTCTCATAGAAACCATTTAGAAATTTTATGAAGAGAGTGGAGGCCATGAGAGGTAAAATTTTGCCATAGTTTAGTTGCATGAATGAATAATGAGGATTTAGGATAGGTTAGGGTCTTATTTATAGATTAGGCAAGTGTTTTAGGCCATAGGATTAAACCTAGATTCAATCCAAGCCATCAAAGCATGTCTTGGGGAAGAAGTCAAGTGTAGGAACCATCTAGGGCCTTTAGATTAAAGATGAACCATGAGAACCATCCAAATGCAAAATCTGCATTTGAGCGAATCGGCCCACGGGTTGACAGCCAAACACCCTGGATTAACCCCTAGTCGACCCAGCAGGCTCGGGTCGACCTCAAAAATTGGTCGGTTCGGTTATTCCCCTCTCCCAATTCGCTGTTTTGAACATTTTTGCATATTTATTTATTTAATTTTCAATTATATATATATATATATATATATATCAATATATATATATATTTCTCTGCGCAACCCATTTCACTTAATTAAGTATACTTTAATTTGGGAATTTTTCGTGAAACTTCGCGAGGCCATATCTTGGTCATACGGACTCCGATTCTCGAAAACTCAGACTCTATTTCGCGTATTTTTCCGAGACGAACGCAATGGCATAGCCCGTTTTACTTGATTCAGAATTTATAATTAAATTCTGCCTTGATTCTCGTCTTAACACGTTATCGAAAAATACGGCTTGTTACAGAAAGGCAAAGCTTGGAGTATATAGCCAGTTTTAACTTTAGGCCCTCCTCCGATTTTGTACCGGGCTTGCTAGCATCTCTCGAAGTACGCCCGACTTCAAGTCACCTCAACAGATACTCCATCGACGATAAGGGTTGGCTAAGGCAAGACGGAAGACTATGCGTCCCACGGACAAGGGATTTAGTAAAGATGGTTCTCGAAGAAGCACATCACTCCAAGATGACGATACATCCAGGCGGAGATAAAATGTACAAGGACATAAAGAGAACCTTCTTTTGGAGCGGCATGAAGAAGGACGTGGCAGATTTCGTTTCTAAGTGTATGATTTGCCAACAGGTTAAGGCGGAACAGAAGAAACCTGGCGGTCTGCTCCATCCTCTAGAGGTTCCACAGTGGAAGTGGGATAGCATTTCAATGGACTTCATTGATGGGCTGCCTAGGTCTAGAAGAGGCAACACTAGCATTTGGGTGATAGTGGATAGGCTTACTAAAAGCGCCCACTTTTTACCTATCAAGAGTAGAAGGACTGCCTCATCCCTAGCATCTCTTTATCTCAAGGAAATTGTCCGACTCCATGGAATACCCTCCAACATTGTTAGTGACCGAGACCCTATCTTCATAAGTGAGTTTTGGCGGAGTCTGCAAGAAGCGGTAGGCACACAGTTTTGCTTGAGTACAGCCTATCACCCTCAAACCGACGGCCAGACAGAAAGAGTGAAAAGAGTTTTGGAGGACCTTTTTAAGACTGTGCGTCCTTGACTTCGGAGGGACATGGGAAGACCATCTTCCTTTGGTGGAATTTGCCTACAACAACAGCTACCAAGCCACCATCGGAATGGCACCCTTCGAAGCTTTATATGGAAGACCGTGCCGATCGCCCACTTGTTGGTGGGAGTCTACTGACAAGCTCATACTTGTAACACCCCGCCTCCGCTAGGGTCACTCGCAAAGGAATGCACTAGCTTTAGAGGGGCATTATTGGTAAACATGCACAGAAATATCACAAGACAGAACATATAAAATAGCGGAAGTAAAATCGAACTTTCATAAACATTAATAATTAAGGTCTAAAGCCTTTTACATCAGAGTACATCAAAACCTGTCTTGCAATAATAAAGAAGCATAAAAACCTTTTCATAAATTATTCCCCAAAGTAAAGCGGTGAGGCAGCCTTAGCCAAGAGAAGACCAAGCTATACATCAAGCCATACATGATGACCTTCAACAGAAGAAGCCCGAACTAAACAACATCATTTCCTCCCTGAAACCTGGGGGGGAAACGGAAGACAAAGAGGCGAAAGAAAACGGGGTCAGTCATAAAGACTGGTAAGTCCTATCTACTCCCAGCATAAAAACAGATAAAGGTGACATGACATGTATAAACTGAAAGTAAACACAAGGATGATGTCAAGATAGATAAACTGAACCAAAATAACAGGATGAACTACTGTACCCAGATAAACTAAGGTGTCATGTTAAATTACGATGTCAGATAAAACAAGGTATCAGGCCGTCAGGTTCCTATCAAGCATCACGTCCCATGGTATCTATTTAGTCTAACGTTCTATGGAATTTTTCATATATATATATATATATATATCTTTACTGGTTTTTACATGTATATTTGCTCTGCACCCTCCGTACTAGTATCCCAGCCTTGTTATGTGTTAACCATGAATGTCCCGTACTCAAAGTCGTGTAATGGTCCATGTCAACCTAATATATCGCATATATAGGTTACTCAAATCATATGTTTCTTTCCATGTATATAAGTTCAGTCCTTTGCCGTACCTCGTACGGGCTTCCTCATGTCGTATTATCCTTGAAATCGTTTGGACTGTCACCCTTGTTCTAGCTAGGCTCTTCCATATGAATCATCTTTTGAACTACTAGGACTTACGCCACCTAGCACCACTAGGGATTACGCTTACCTATTGCACGCTTTCGTATTTCGGTTTGGGTTAAACCACCTAGGCCACTAGGGATTACGCTAACCCTCAATCGCGCCCTTTTTCCCACGCATTCATCGTGAATCGTTTTTCTATAACTGTATGCACATGTGTCACATCGTGCCATCCGAGTCCTGTCACAGGGCAAAACAAGAAATACAAGACTCGGTCGGGAGCTTTAGATTTATCTGCCGATGCAGATACTAAGGTCTGCTTTTCTACACGTGGCTATGGTCCCACGAGACCCCTCCCTCAACTAGTGAAAGGCAACACAAGAGAAAATCTTGCATGAGAACTACACTCCGGCCAGCCCACATCCTACGGCCTACCTCACCCATAATTAGATAGCAATTATGGTCTGTTGGGTGTTCCCTGCCTTTCCGTACGTACACGCTTGACTCAAGATGGTAGATGATCGACGAACTTGCTATCTCGGGCACCTTATGTATTCGTCGACTCATTGCTATCCACCCCAGTCTTTAGGTCGCTCGCATAGCAACCAAGGCATATTCTTGGTTCTTCTACCACAGACCTCAACCTCTTGTGAGCCTAGTATAATGACCTGGCAGCTCACAGAGGGATCCCAAGAATATCCTCACGTTCCCCGAAGCCGCTGCTTCGTTACCCAGTTCGTTGGAGCCTTTATCTAAATCAGATAGCCTGCTCCTACACGCATACTTAAACGTTGACCTAACGTATCGGGTTACTAATCTATCTAAGAAATGGTCCAAATTTCCTTGACTAAGAATTATTACTTAGTTTCCCTTAACTAAGGTTTACCACTTAGCCTTATTTCCATAATCCTTGTTAACTATGGTTATTTACCTAATCCTCCGAATCAGGGTTTATCTAATGGGTTAAGTGTCACTTAAGTTCATAACTTAGCCCGTCTACAAACCATGTCAAAATTGGCTAAGTATCCAAGTCCAAGACTTAACCCTACAAACCATGTGTCAAGTTGGCTAAGTATATTAAGCAATCCATAACTTAACCTCGTCTAATTATCATTTTAGATTGGTTAATTATATAAATTAACTTGACCTTGTCAAATTACCGAGTCAAATCGGTCAAGCGTATTCAAGTGATTCGTGACTTAGCCTTATCATGTTTTCACGTTAGATTGGTTAAGTATGGGTTAACTTATCCCCCATAAATTCACGAGTTAGATTGGCTAAGTATAGGTCACTTAACCACATCCAATTAACGAGTTAGATTGGTTAAGTTTAGGTCACTTAACCACATCAAATCTTCATGTATAATTGGTTAAGTATAAGTTGCTTAACCCCATTAAATTATCACGTTAAGTTGGTTAAGTATTGGTAACTTAACCTCATTGAATTACCAAGTTTAAATTGGTTAAGTGTTTAACTTAACCCCATCGAATTACCGTGTTTAGATTAGTTAAGTGTGGATTATTTAACCCCATCTAATTATCGTGGTTAGGTTAGTTAAGTCTTAATTACTTAACCTCATCTAATTACCCAGTCGGATTAGTTAAGTGTAAATTACTTAACCCCATCCCCTAATCATATTGCATGGTTAAGTGTCATTAAGGAAATCAAGCCCGGTCCCACTTAACCTACCCATTCGTGTCATATCGGTTAAGTGTCATTAGTCAAATTTACTTAACCTTATCATGTGGCATTAATTTAATTAATGCACTCTTAACCTCTCACATTAGACCTTGTTGTGGTTACTAGTTAAGCCGGGCGGGTCCGGGTAGATTTACACCACAACCTAGTCTAACCTCGGGTCTTAAGCGCGACATGACCAACTTCTCACATTGGGTCCTATTGTTTGCAACTACTAGTTAGGTCGGTCGGTTCAGGGTAGTTTTACGTTGCAAACTCAACCCAACCTCGAGTTGGCCACAATTATATTATCTAAGTTCATCATGTTTCCAAAACATGTTACAAGTTTTCAAGCATTTGGGTAGACCTAACTTAATAGGTAAATTCCCAAAGGGTAGACCTAACTTAATAGGTAAATTCCCAAGCTCATGTTTTTTATGCATACTTACATGCCAACTTCCATGTTATCTTTCAAGTCATATTTTCAAGTATAAACACATGTCATAATCAAGTTAAGGTTTCGCGACATGTTCATGTTTATCTAACTACCCAAAATCGTGTTTTTCCAACGCAAGCAAAGCGAGTCAACATAGTAGGTATACTATGGCTACATGTAGACCCCTAAACATGCACGATGCCACAAAAGGGATTGGCTCCAAACATGCATGGCGTCATAAGGGGGTTTGGCCTTAAAACATGCATGATAGAGTCATATAGGGATTGACCATAAGCATGCATACTATCATATAGGATTTGGCCACAAACTTGCATAATATCATAAGGAGGTTTTGCCACAAACATGCATGAAACATAAGGGGTTTGTGTTCATATGCATGCATAAGCCCCAAGGTCAAGTATTTGCCTATGTTTCACAAGTCAAATGGTTCCCAAAGGTTCATGCAAATCTTCCATAGACAAAGATCCAAACTTGCAAGATAAACTAGGCTAAACATAACATGAGTGACATGATTAAGTTGCTACATCTTAGTCTAAGGTCATAGATCATAGAAAAGGGACAAAGTTAGGTTCACATACATGCATACTTATGTTTTATCTCATTTTATCCCATGTCAACATTAAAAATACCGTTTTGATCCAAAAGTAGCTAGAACTTACCTAGGCAAGGCTTAGAAAAGGGGTCATGCATCATCTTGACGAAGGAAGGTGGCTCCTTTGAAGAAGAACCTTCATGAAACTCGCATAGCAATGTTGATTTGGCCTCTATTTGGTGTAGCAAGCTTGCACCTTTTGATTTGAACCCGATTTGAATGCATAGGCTCTAGGGATTTGAGATGGAGGCCATGAGAGTAGAAATTTGGCCATAGTTTAGTTACATGAGTGAATAATGAGGGTTTAGGGGTAGGTTTAGGGTCTTTTTATAGAGATTAGGATAGTTTTAGGCCCTTAGATTAACCCTAGGACCAACCTGAACCGTCAGATTTCAAACCAGGCCCAAAAACCTAGCCAAGATAGAAAATAGGTGCACCAGACCAGAATCAGCCGACAGGGCAAGTCGACAGCCCTGTCGACTTGCCTGTCGACATGCCTGTCGACTTGCAAGTCGACAGCCCTGTCGACAGCCCAGTCGACTTGTCTGGGCGGGAATTTTCCCGCCTGGCCCCATTTCTGCATGTTTCGAAATTCAAATTTCCCGAAAACTTCTTTGGGCCTTAACCGGGTCATACGGACTCCGATTCTCGAAAACTCGGACTCTATTTCGCGTATTTTTCCGAGACGAACGCAATGGCATAGACCGTTTCACTTGATTCAGAATTTATAATTTAATTCTGTCTTGATTCTTGATTTAACGTGTTGTAAAAATTCGGGTTGTTACAATACTTGGACCAGATATGATCCGAGAGACTTCAGAGAAAGTATACTTAATACGGAGAAGAATGAAGACAGCCCAAGACAGACAAAAATCCTACGTAGATAAGAGGAGGACCGACCTTGAATTTGAGGTTGGGGACAGGGTTTTTCTTAAGGTATCTCCTTTAAGGAATGTCGTTCGTTTTGGAACCACAGGGAAGCTAGCACCAAGGTTCGTAGGGTCGTTTCCTATTATCGAGAAAATTGGGAAAATGGCCTATAGATTAGAGCTACCTGAAAAACTAGCTGGAGTTCACAAAGTCTTTCATGTTTCGCACCTCCGAAAATGTCTATATGAATCTACTGAAGTGGTAGAGCCAAACATCCTTGAAGAAGCTGAAGTGGAACGCGAAGCAACCGTGAGGAAAGTTCCAACCCGCATATTAGGAACGGAAGTGAAAAAGCTACGCAACCGCGAAGTCAAGCTCGTCAAAGTTCAGTGGAGCGACGCCGAGGAAGACGCGACTTGGGAAACTGAGACTAGAATACGCGCAGCTTACCCTTTTCTTTTTTAGGGTACATCTTTGATCTCTCTTTTTCCTTAAGTTATGCTTTATCTATCTTTTAGAGTATATCTCCTCGACCTTATCTTTTAGGTAGAAACCCTTTGGACGAAAACATGTAATTGAAACATGTTATGGATGATGGTTGCAAGTGGTTGCAAGTGATTACTAGTGGTTGCTCGTGGTTGCATATACACACACAATCTAGGTTTTAGATCGGCTCAGTCACTTCATATTGCATATGCATATATGTATTTATATTCGTATATGGTTGAAGTTTAATGCGTTGTCATATGGATGTTGCATTTATATGAATGATTGTGCACTCATGTAGAATCATGAATAGGAAAATTTGCATACATAATGGATTCATGACACTTACATAATTTGCATTAAGGAGGTCAACTGAATCAGTAGACCGACTGATCTTGCATTAGATAAGTACATGTACACACACCTTGCATATGATCATGAAGCATTAGAAGTCATTTAAGGACAATGGACGCTCGTGTTTGATGGATGAGTAGATGGACGCTTGGATGTTAGGATATACATTCTTCATAAACTTGAAGATTTCGGGGACGAAATCCTTTTAAGTGGGGGAGAATGTAACACCCCGTATATTCTATAACAGTAAAATTCACAAATTAAAGTATAATTAATTTCAAATCAAAGAATTAAGGGAAACGGGATAAGCCATTGCATTCGTCTCGGAATTCTGCTTGAGATAGAGTCCGAGTTTGCGTAAAACGGACTCTGTATGAGGGAGATATGACCTCCGGAAGTTTCAGAATTCAGTTTAAAATTCAAACAGACAGAAACAGTTCAGAAACGAGTTCAAAATTCAAAAATCGGACCCAGATTGGGCTGGACAGGAATTTTCCTGCCCAAGACCCAGGTCGACTGGGTAGTCGACCTGGGGGTCGACTGGGTAGTCGACCTGGCCCCTGAGCCAGGTCGAACCCAGCCCCTCCTGGCTGGCCTGGTCTGTGCTTGGCTGAATTTATGGACTTTGTCTTGTCACTAGGGCTTATGTGTCAGCTCCTGATTGGGTTCTCTTTAAAACAAACGGCTTATATTAATCTAAGCTCCATCGACGGCTCTAATCAATTCACAAACTCTATAAAAAGGACCTAAGACTCCACCTAATTCACACAAATAAAAAAATGAGAATGAGGCCGTCATGCTGCTGAAGAAAGACTAGGAGTAGCCGTCAAAATTGAGAGACGATTAGGAGTTGATTCAAAAGCTTAAAGCAACGACAATTAAATCAAAACAACGCCTACAACAAAGGATAGCATCTCCAAATTCAGAATTCAGAATCCTGAATTGAAGATTCGTCATACGTTGTAAGTAGAGTGCTATTCCGATGTGAATGAATAATTGAGATTTGATCTGTATAAAATGGGAAATGGAATTGTACTTAATTTGTGGTGATGATAATTCATAATTGTATGTTGCTATGATTCTAATTATGAATAGATTTGGGATGTTGTGGTATAATGATGTTAGATCCATTGGATATTTGCAAGTATATGATTCATGTTGAAAGTTAACAACTACATGTTTGTGGTAGTTTATTACAACCAAGTTGAGACTCATGCAAGTATATGATTCACTATTATGCCAACATGATTTTAGATCCTTCTATGTATATTTTTATGATCATTTTTAGTGTAGTTGGATCCATTTGGGTATTATGATTCATATGAATTTATGTTGAAATAGGCATTATGATTCAAGTGAAAACGATACTTTTGTATTAGTGACAAAAGTAAGCATCTTTGTGAACTTGTGTTGACTCTGTGAACATGACTAGATTACGTTTGGTGTTATGCCTAATTGAAAATATGTTTTAGGCCTATGTTGTTATCAAAATCATATGATAATATATGTGACACATAATTAAGTTAGATTCACATTTTGAATGCAAGTTTACATGACTAGATTAAAACCCTGATTCATGTTTAGGTATGTTTTATGTCAAGATTATATGCTATTACAATGCAAGTTCACAAGTGCCTAATTTATGTTAATTAGGTCGCTATGTTGCAAGTTCATGCGTACACACACCCCTTTTGAGGTTACTTAGGATATATAAACACCATGTTTTAAACCTCCCCTTTTTCATGTGGCTAAGTTGGGCTTAAATGTTAAGCCCAACATATGTTATAATATAGCGAACGTATAAAACGGGGGTAATGACGTTGGGTTAAAAATATAAAACATATGTGTTGGCATGTCTGACGCATGCCAACGACCTTGAGAACATTTAAGTGGTATAAATTAATTTTACCCAATCAAGATGAATTTGAATAATGGGCTGCAAATATTTACATATAAAAAGAAAAGAGACAAAAAATGTAAACTTAGAAAATACGATGTGTTTAACCCGAGGTTGGATTGCGTTGTGACATAAACCTGCCCGGACCCGCCCGGCTGTCCAGTAGTCACAAAAATACTTATCCAATGTGGGTAGTTAAACATTGAGCCCAATAAAGACCCGAGGTTAGACTGAGTTGTGACATAAGACTTCCCGGACCCAACCGGCAACAGGCAGTCACAACAATACCTGTCTAATGTGAGTGGTTGAGGCTTTAATAAGACAATTAAGGCTGAGTCAGGATTGATAGGATTAAGTAAATTAAATTAATACTTAATCAAATTGAACATGCTAAACTATATAGACTGATTGGGGGTTAGGTTTATACAGAACACTTAACCAACTTAGCATGTTGGCTAGAAATAGAAAACCTAGTAGCGGGGGACCCTTTTCAGCAGTAACCCTACAAGGTGTATCAGGATACCCTGAACTAGGCAGGGTGGGGCACGATTACTGGGCTGACTGTAAGAGGTCAAATCGACGGCGGTGGTGCAGCAGTGTAGGTTCTAACGGGGTGCGGGCGTGCACACACTCCGGCGCAGAAAAATTAGGCACTGGGCACCAGTAGTATACCTGTGCATTCTAGAATTGTGTCGGGCTTCCACCATGGGACTTGATACACCCCATGGTTGGACCAGCATAGGTAGCTACAACATCGGGGGCCGTAAGACACATGTAACTATGCGAGTAGGAGCCGATCATTAGAAATGGATCACTACACCCGGATTATGGGGTGCCTGTTGGGAACTAGTTTATAGGGGTGCAGAGATTAATATGGGGTACGATAGTTTATTCGACTCTAGACAACTTAACTTAGTTTATGGTGCTTCCCCATTTCCAGTTTGTACTTATCATGCTCATTTCTTTATTCATAGACTGAATAGTCCTAGACTTACTCAGGCTTTATGTCTGACTCTACTTTTCTTTCGTCCCCCCTCCCCCCCAGGTCCACAGGGAGGGAATACCGCAGCTTGACAAGTTTCACATCCTGCTTGAAGAGAGAGAATGTATTGCTTGGATCTCTTTCATTTTGGACTATGGCTTTGGATAGCAATTATGGGGATTTATGCTGTTTACTTATGTTTATGCTTCTTTAAGTTATGAAATCAAGACAGTTATGGAAATGTAATGGTTTTTTTGAAGTATTGTAAGACAATTATGGCATGGTTTGTGTAACACGTATTTTGATGAAATAAAAGTTGCTGTTGTTTCCGTTGTTCAAAAATATGTGTATTTATATCTGTCTTGTGCATCTGTGAGTTATACCTATAAACCTCCACCAAAATTAGGGCATTCCCTTTGAGAGTGACCCTAACGGAGGTGGGGTGTTTCAATAGAGTTTTACCTTATAATGGTCAAAAGATGCTTGATACGATAAAAAACGGCTTTAATATTAGTGTGTATATATATGGGTATGTATATTTCAAAAACATTTCAATCATAATGTATCAATCATAGACGGCATAGTACCCCATCCTACTATGTCGCTATACTAGTTATACAATCAAAACAGCAAGGTCGTATTGGAAATTGGATTTCCATCATGAGTCGAGGCTAGGGATCGTCCCCTCCGATTCGAGACACTCTAGCAAATGCCTCAGGATCCCCCGCAGTGAACCCTTGGAGCGGTAGGGCCAGTCCACACCTGTCGAAAGTGGATTGGCAATTCCTGAACACACGCTTCCCGGTCCTTTTGGACCTCCATATGACCACTTTCGACCTATAAATCCGAGGCGCCTCAATCCATCAACCACATAAGTAAAAATGTCAGGGCTGGTAGGTCGCTGACATCACTCTAGCTAGAAAGAAACGTTTGCACTCCCTACGATCCATATCCCTTTTTGACTCATACCGGGGTGTGAGGCTCGCGAAGTCACACTATACACAAAGCTATGCCGTATTAGGCTATACTTTGATCATCCGACAAGGCCCTATTTTTCAACAAAATCCTTGATCAATTACATCCTGGCGTGCCACATTGACAATTCACACCATGCGATCGATAATTATTAATATATACCAGGGTGTTAAGCCGAGAATAAATTCTCCTCCGCCAATCAGATATACATTAATAAAAATCAATTTAAATTACATGGAACGAAATCCAATGTCAGACACACATCCATTTACAAGTCCGTTCTGGGTCTGAACGAAACAGGAGATACCTGAGAGGTCCTCACGTATCCGGACAATCAACAATACGTCTGGACGGCTACCACTGTAGCCCCTTCAAGGTAGCTACTCCAATCATGGGCATCAGTAGCAACACATCCATTCGATGTGAAGATCGTCGGTCTTCAACCACCGTCTTCATCTTCGACTCTTCATCGTCGTAGTAATTATTCGGAATAGGTTAAACCCGATCTTTCCAAATAACTCTCGTATTAATATAATTACAAATCAAGTGCTATAAAAACACATCCAACGCCTCATTCCAATTCAGAATTATTCTTCTAATAAAATACTTGATGAGTCAAGGCTAGGGATGATTCCAATTCAGAATAATTCCAAATCAAGTGCTATATATGCCACCATATATAGGTTTACAATCAAATCCGTAATGTCGTATTGGAAATTGGATTTCCATGATGAGTCAAGGCTAGGGATGGCTCCTTCCGATTCGAGATACTCTAGCAAATGCCTCCGGACTTGGATGTTGGCGAGCCCTGTGAACGATAGGGCCGGTCCACACATACTTTAGTGGATTAATTATTCCTGAACAATACGTTTCTCGGTCCTATAGACCTATCACTTGGCCAGTAGTGACCAATATCCGAGGCGCCTCGCAGTCCATCATCCACATAAGTAAAAATGTCTGGGCTCTATACCATGACACCACTACTAGCGAGAAAGAAACACAAGTTCTCCCTACGGTCACGATCCCGTTTATGACTCATACCGGGGTGTGAGGCTCGCGAATTAACGCGGTACACAAAGCTATGCTAATTAAAGTTGTGCTTTAATCATTAACCACAAGACTCTGCTTTTCAACAAAAGCCTTGTTCATTTACATCTTAGCATGCCACATTGTAAATCCACGCCATGCAACTGATGTCTATCAATATATAACATCTAAGCTCGTACATCTCAAAGAAGGGTGTTAAGCAAGATAATAAATTCTCCACCACCAAACAGATATATATTTAATAGAAATTAATCAACACAGGATGGAATCCAACGTCAGAGACACATTCATTTACAAGTCCGTTCTGGGTCTGAACGAAACCGGAGGCACCTAATTCCTCATCCCATTTGTCCAATACAGGAGAGAGGTCCTTGCATATCCGGTCGATCTCAATGTACGTCTGGACGATCACCACTTATTACCTTGTCTTGAGTGCACAGCCCAATCAAGACATCATTAACCATCCAAACAATGTGAAGATCTCCGATCTTCAACCACCGTCTTCATCGTCGACATTTAGTCATTGTATTAGTTATCCAAAATGGGATAAACTCCATTTTTTCGAATAACTCTTGTATTTTATAATCAATAATCAAGTGCTATAAAAACACATCATACGCCTCATTCCAATTCATAATATACTTTTATTCAAATATTCACATCTTTAGGGAAAGGTTCCCATTAATTTTATCAAAGATAAATTCTTTTAAATTTATTCTTTAATCTTCCTTTGGATATCAATTTCAAAAGATTTTATTAACTAGTCGGGATTTTCGTGCCTTATCGAATAATCATTTATTTTATCTTTCAAACCCAACCTATCCATCCCATAGAGAAAAACTGGTAGTACTCCATATCTAACACCCAAGGTGTTATAGGTAAATTTAATTACCATTTCGTGTTCAAGTCTATTTAAAGATTTAACTATCGCCTGGAGTAAAACTGGTGGTACTCAATTCTCGACCATTTCACAAATTCGATAAACAAAATTATCTCATTCCCATTTCAATCTAATAAAGATTTATTAAAACTCCAATTTGGTTTTAATCTTCCAAAAATCATTATTTAATGATTATTCAATTTTAGGAAATCAATCATGTCTTTAACTGGGCTAAAGAACCAATGTCATTTAAAACACAGTTCACGATAAACCCAAAATCGTCTTCCATTAACTATGGAATCTCCACGGAAATCGTAACAGTACATAATCGATATAAATTTCCGTATCAAATCAATACTATAAATGGAATAACGGCAAAGCCTTTTAAATTCCATAAATAATAAAGGCCTTCCTTTACAGAAGCTCATCTCGATTACTACCAAATCGAATTCCATTCAATTCCAATTTCTTTTATTAAATTGGAAAACTTTTCTTTGGAAAATTTCCATTAAATCTTAATAAAAGATTTATAAATTCAGAATTTTAATTTCACTATTAATTGGGTTAAAGAACAAGTGTCATTTAAAATACCGTTCACGATAAACCCAAAAATCCAATTTCAATTCAATTCCAATTAAATATTAATTAATTGGTAAACTTCATTAATCTTAATTAAAAGATTTAAACTTTTCTCAACCGGGTTTAAGAACAGTGTTACTTAAGACACCATTCACAAAAAACCCAAAATCCAATTTGATATTAAATACAAGGCTCTAAATAGAAAATAATATCGACTTATGTTCAATATCAAATTCTGAAACTAATGGATATCGTATTAGGAATAACAATGTCTGTATCTTTCGAATTCTCATTATCATATCCTTATAATCACGGAATTTAATATCAAAACATTCCAAAGATTATTTCCATTCAAATCATTTCCAATTCATACATTGGAAAATTCTAGTTATATTAAAATCATTTCAAATCCTTTCAGTTCTTTATTCTAGTTGTTAACTAGTTCATTCAGATAAAATCTTTTATCTTTTCAAATATGGAATATTTCATCCAAAAACCTTTCTAAATCATTTATTATGATTTTACATAATTTTTCCATATTTTTAATAATTTTATTAAGGCCCTTACAGTCGGTTTCCAATATCGGCCACTGAACTACATTTATAGCGACCATTTTCCAAAACTGATTGGGATAAATCTTCCAATCTAACAGTTCAAATTTTAACCCCTTATGTTCATTGGAAAGCTCTTTTCGATACTAACCCAAAGGTCCCGGTTTTAGGAGAATCCGACGGTCGTATCTCCCGTCATATCAATTCGAAGTTCATGGTCGAAATTAGCGAATGGTAGCTGTGTGGCGCGTTTTATTCAAACCATTTAAATATATATATATATAATATAATATAATATATATTTCATCGATTTCTATTCAAAACGTATTTTATAAATTTGTTTTAAGAACGATTCCAACTTCCATTTCAATTTTAAATCAAAATTGAATATTCCTTATCATTGTAATACTAAAATGATAATATTTCCAAAATATCTTGTTTTGAAATCCATTTCCTTTTTGTATTCATGATAAAATAAATAAAATCGACTAATGAACCGTTCGAGTTAAAATGGCGCAATCTACTTAACTCGGCTTCATTCACTTTAATATTTTCATGTCCATCCAAAATCAGACATCAAGATCATAACTAAAATTCTTTACTGAATATTATTTCAAAATATTCATTGTTTCCAAATTAGAATGAGACCTAATCAATTACCATATAATTTTAGTTATATGGATTTCATACATCGCTTGTATTCAATAGTAATGATAAACATCCAAATAACAACAAAAGTGCATTCTACAACTGTATAAGCATCAAATAAATAAATAATGCTTACCACAGCATGTCAACCAATCGATTGACATACAACTAAGCAATTGGGATTAGTGTATGTCAAATATCATCCTAATACCCGTGTGGGGTTTCAACCAATAAATACTGAATATTAGTTGTGCAGTTGGGCGATGTGTAAAATTTATCGTCCCAATCAATGTCAGCTAAATGGGTGTACATAAACAAATCATCCGATTTGTAAATGAATATTTATTCCAATTTCATTTCAGGAGAATTTTATAAATCGTATTTCTAGGTTAAAAATAATATTTCAATTTCCTTTCAGAAAATTTCATATACATTTCAGTTTCAGAAAAATTCGGCAATATAACGGCGCAATATTAGAACCGAAATAATGTCTAGCATTATCCCTCTCCTGATACTGGCTCGCGCCATACACAACAATCAATCAATCCAATAAGCCCCATTTACAACCTAGGATATAATTAACATTATAAAATAGTTGAGTGAGAAGGAGTTCTCATGTTGGGATCCACTCCGCCATTTTTTTCTGTCGCTCAAACTCGCAGTTCTGATTCCAGAATTTGCAAATGTGCTCCAATCTTCACCCGATAATTGTTTCTAGCATAAACGTGCCATGAAACACCCCACCTCCGTTAAGGTCACTCACAAAGGAAATGCCTTAACTTCGGTGGAGTGCTTTAGGTAAAAGATGCAGATAAATAACAAGATAGACAAATAAAGCAGCGGAAAATAAAGTCATTTTATTAACAACTTAATTCAGTCAAACTTTTACAACAATCGACTCAATCATACTTAAAAGTAATACATAGAACTTCTGTCTTGATTAAAAAAAAACTTCCAAGTAAAAAGAAGAATAAAAATAACAATGATATTCCCCAATAAATCATGAACCAGCCATAGCTGTGGAAGAGAGAGTCCAAAGCAATACATCGACTATCTTTGAGCTTGGAAGGAAAACTGAGCTAAGTGGTAACATTTCCTCCCTATGAACCTGGGCGAGGGGGGAACAGAAGGAAAAGAGGCGAAAACAAAACTAGGTCTGACATAAGTCTAGTAAGCTTAGTGACTTTCAGCATGTAAACAGGTAAAAGCAACATGACATGAATAAAATGAATATAAGACAATACTGTGATAACAGGGATAACATGATAACATAGGATAAGCATAAGGTATGATAAGGCAAGATAAACTGAATGCGCTTCTACTCTTGCTCTGCTTCGCTACTACCCTGTTATTATGATTTCTATATCTCTACACCACCTAACTAGTGTCCCAACTTGTTATCCGTATAAAATGATCATATTGTAATGTGATCCCAATCACCATAATTGTGGTAGCTTTCAGGTGTACATCTATCGTGAGGATTCCACCTCAATCTGCCTAATTGCCATGAACATGTTAGATGTACCCTTACTACCCTATCGATCGGCTCCCTACGGTATTAACTTTTCTTGTGCCTGTGTCAATCGGCCCTCTCTTGCAAGTAGATACTCTGTGTTGGTCCCACCATAAGGTGTATCAATCCTTATGATAGCAACCCGACACGATTCAAGATGCACAGTGTATAACTACTGGTACCCAGTGCCTGCTTTTTCCCACTCCGGAGTACGTGCACGCCCGTAAACCGTCGGAACCTACACAGACGTACCCTATGCCGTTGTTTTGACAGCTTATAATCAGCCCAGTAATTGTGCCCCACCCCGCCAAGTTTCAGGGTACCATGATACATCTACGTGGGTTACTGCTGAAATGGGTCCCCGTTACTAGGGTTTCCTATTGGTTAAGTTTGTGGGCCTATATATACAAATATTACCCACCTACAAGAGATGTACTTAACCCTCCCACCGATTCTAGCATGTTTACTTAACGGTTACGTTTGTGGGCCCATATGTACTAATATTGCCCACCTACACGAGATGTACTTAACCATCCCATTGATTCAAGCATTTTTATTTAACGGTTAAGTTTGTGGGCCTATATGTACTAATATTGCCCGCCTACACGAGATGAACTTAACCCTCCCATCGATTAAAGCATGTTTATTTAACGGTTAAGTTTGTGGGCCTATATGCACTAATATCACCCACCTACACGAGATGTACTTAACCCTCCCATCAATTTGAGAATGTTTATTTAACGGTTAAGTTTGTGGGCCTATATTTACTAATATTACCCACCAACCCGATATGTACTTAACCCTTCCACTGATTCAAACATGTTTATTTAATGATTAAGTGTTGTCCATTCATGTTAACTTAACCCACCCATTCATCATGTCATGTTGGTTAAGTGTTCCTTATTAACTTAACTTCGTTCGTTCATCAAGTTATATTGGTCAAGTATTTCTTGTTAACTTAACCCCAAGTGTTCATCATGTTGTGTTGGATAAGTGTCATTAATCAAATTCAAGTTAACTTAACCCACCTACTTGTCATGTTACTTTGGTTAGGTGTTGCCTTCTTGTGTCAACTTAATCCTACCATAAATCAAGTTATATTGGTTAAGTGTTGCCCTCTTGTTTTAACTTAACCTTACCACAAATCAAGTTATATTGGTTAAGTATTTCTTATTACTTAACCCTAGTCATTCATCATGCTATACTGGTTAAGTGTTCCCTATTAACTTAACCCTAGTCATCCATCCTGTTATATTGGTTAAGTGTTTCTCATTAACTTAACCCTAGTCATTCATGTCATATTGGTTAAGTGTTCCTTAACCCTAGTCATTCATCTTGTTATATTGGTTAAGTGTTTCTCATTAACTTAACCCAAGTCATTCATGTTATATTGGTTAAGTGTTCCTATGAACTTAACCCTAGTCATTCATCTTGTTATATTGGTTAAGTGTTTCTCATTAACATAACCCTAGTCATTTCCTAGCATGTCTTGTTCATTAGCATTAATTGATTTATTAATGCACCAACCTCTCACATTAGATATGTGTTGTTGCGGTTACTGGATGTGTCGGGCGATTTCGGGCAGTTTTACACCACAACTCAATCTAACCTCGGGTTTTTCATGGGCATGATGCACTAACCTCTCACATTAGATAGGTGTTGTTGTGGTTATTAGATGTGTCGAGCGGTTCCGGGCAGTTTTACACCACAACTCAATCTAACCTTGGGTTAGACACATTCGTCTTTTCACTAATTTACCTATTTATAGTTTATATTCAAATTATTCACAATTGTTGTCGATTTCAGATTATGACACATTTTACATAAATATCCAAGTCTAGATTTATATGCTAATTATCCCAACCAGTCATAATCCAATTCTCAAGTTATGCCCAACAAAGCTAATTGCAAGTCATGGCCCCCAAATTCAATTACAAGTTATTAGTCAAAATAGGCTACACCTAATCTTCCCAAGTTTTTAATAATAGACATGCCCCAAAATTACAATATCCATTATAATTGGCATCCCAAATCAATAGTTAGGCCAAATCTGGATTTAATGTTCCAATTTACATTTTATGCCCAATCTAGATTTAATGCTCAAGTTACCCCAAATTCGCAACAATAACAATTATGCCCAAAACTTGATTTATATGCCAATTTCATACTTTGTCGTTCATGCCAATTCTAGATTCAATATGTCAAATTACATGTTCATGTCAAATTACCCCAAATTGCATCTTAACAGTCATGCCATACTACATGTTCCAAATTATGCCAAATAATGTCAATTTCATGTTATACCCAATTACTCCCGCATTCATAATGTACGTATTTCGAGTTTTAACTCAAGATTCATAAAATAAGGGGAGAAGCAAGCGGAACATCGTAAGGATGGGCATAGTCATATGACGATAAGAACTATTGGTCCAATAAACTTGATATACTAAAAAGACAAGTTTTGCATAGAATACATTGCAGGCATATAGATATGATATGAATATCATCATGAATAATCACAGGCATATGAACTTTAAGAGGATTACAATTCCGATATACAACAAGGAGAGATATGATTGGACCAATTTCATAGTCAAAAATGATTCCCAAAGATATTCAAGCACAGATTCAATGAAAGGATAGCCTACATCAGTCATATTCTCATTTTCATTTTATTACATGTCACAATTAAATTTAGGTGTTCAAATTTGAAAATTAACTAACTTACAAAACAAAGGAAAATCTTGTTTTTCTGGGATCTGTTTTCTGAAACTGAATAGCTCTCCTTTGATGTAGACTAATTGTTCTTCTAATTTAGATTTGATTTGATTCTTAGCTTCTATCTTGCTTTCTAGTTGAAGGAGAATGGCAGCTATTCTAGGTTGACTATGGACAACATGACGACTCTTGGTATGAATTTGTGTGGTTTAGGGTTTAGATTTAGGTTCCTTATATAGAAGTTTGATTTAATAAGAGTCGTTAGATCAACCTAGGACCAATAAAATCCATTCAAACCAAAGAGAACCAACCAGAACTTGCCACACAAGCCCCAATGACTAAGAAAATCGTCACACAAAGAAACACGTCAGGTTTCAGATCTGGCCCGAGGGGAAGGTCGACCCCCAGGTCGACCCTCCACCTCTAGGTCGACCTATGTACCCATGTCAACCCCCAGGTTGACCCCTTGGTCGACCTGGTCTCTGGGCAGGAAATTTCCCGCCCATCCTGCTTTGGGGTTTTTGAATTTTTAAACTTAAATTATAATTTCGGGCTAGTTTTATAATTTAAATTCTTGAATCTTCTGAAGGTCATAATTCCTTCATACGGGGCCCGATTTACGCAAACTCGGACTCTATCTTAAGCATAATTCCGAGTCGAATGCAATGTAATAACCCCGTTTCCCTTAATTCTTCTTCTAAAAATTAAGTGCTCTTAAATTCTTTACTTTATATATTCACCGAAAATACGGTGTGTTACATTCTCCCCTCCTTAAAGGATTTCGTCCCCGATATATCTAAGTTAAGAAGAATGCATATCCTAACATCCAACATCCATCTACTCAACCATTCAATCATAGGCGTCCCATTGTCCTTAAAAAGATTTCTAATGATTTCATGATCATATGCATAGTGTGTGTACATGTCCTTATCTAATGCAAAATCAGGCGGTCTACTGATTCAGTTGACCTCCTCAATGCGAGTTATGTCAGTGCCATGAGTCCATCATGTATGCAATTATTCCTACTCATACTTTATAACTTCTACATGAGTGCACAATCCTTCATACAAATGCAACATCCATATGATAACACATCAAGTTGCAGTTCATATATACAAAAATTCACTCATGCATATGCAATATGAAAGTGACTGAGCTGATCTAGTGCCTAATGTGTGTATATGCATCCATGAGCAACCACTAGCAACCACTTGCAACCACCAAACATAACATGTCTCAAGCACATGTTTACATCCATCGGCTTCTACCTAAGGATCGAGAGGATATACTTAAAAGATAGGGACTAGCATGCAAACAAACTTTATAGAAAAAGAGAGATCAAGGATATACCCTCAAAAAGGGTATGATGCGCGTATCTAGACTTCAGTCTTCTAAGTTGCATCTTCTTGAGTTTCGCTTCATTGTGCTATGACTGTCTTGGCTTCACGATTGCATAGCTCATTAATTTCAGTTTCCCAAATATAAGTTGGGACTCAATTCACTGTCGCCTCCCGTTCCACCTCTTCTCCTTCTAGTATACTCGGCACTATAACTTCTGTTGTGTCATGCTAACATTCCCAAAACTATCTCTTGAAATTAAATAGATGCTAACCATGTTACCAAGTGTATATACTAAGATGATTAGAGGTCTCCCCTCTACTTAGCTTATCCATCACGTCACAAATCTGAGGGTGTAAAGCTAAAGGTTGCTATGTACTTTTTACCTCTCTTAAGGTCAGTCTTACTTAGGGCGCCTGCCACAACCATTTATTTCTCACACAAACCATCCTAGTCGAACTCGACATCCCTCAAGTGCAAGCCCCAAAGGCCTAAACCAATATCAAACAAGCACCCAAGGAATACCTCCTCCGAATTTGGATAATTTATGTGAGATGAAACAACTAAACAATTGAGCACTTAACCGACTCTGGCCATCCTCGCCAATCTTGCTCCAAAACGATCGTTGATCGCATAACTGGATTTGCATTGTCAACTAAACATATGTGGAAGTCTATCTCGCACTTTAGGGGCAAACCCTAATTAAAAACATCTGTGTGCTCATGGACTAATCTAACGGATCGCAAATCGTCGACAGATGCATCAAGTGATTCTAGGTAGCTAAGCCTAACTGATCCCTTAGGATCGCATGAAATCTCGAGGGTATTCTCGAGGCAAGTCAAAAGTTTAACTACCCTCCTTTCACAATTACTAGCTAACCAATCCATGCCTAGAATCTACCCATAGCCCGTGAAACCAAAAACATAAGCATTACACTTAAACTCAATCCTTAATATAGCTATTCTCAAATCCTTACAAACCAAAGATAAATAAGCTGAACCACCAACCGGATTTGAGACAATAATGGGATCTTCTATTATACTAGTACTAAGGTGCAGAGACTCAACTACGAAAGTAGATATGAGCGAACGTGAAGCGCTGAAATCAAAAAGAGTACTAACAGGATGATCAAAAAGAAAAACTAAACTTTACAATCTTTCTCTCAGGTACGCTGGCAGTGAAAGCATGCACTTGCCTTCCTGAAAATCCTGTCTTTTGTCCTTTGTCTTTGTCCTTATCCTCCGGGCAATCCTTGATAAGATGTCCTGCCTCACCATGCTGAAAACAACCACTTGTCTTTTACTTCCTATAATTAAATGACCTGCTATACCGCAGAAAAGATACTTCCTCTTGTTGTGGGACTTATTATTTCCTCCGCCCTTCTTATATTCCAATCCCTTGTTTGAGATTTTTCCACTTTGGCCTCTTTCTCTTTACCTCCTTTGTGAACCATGTTGACAAGCCTTTCGAACGTTGCCTCCATCGCATGGAAAACCCTAAAAAGCTTGGAAGAGAATTAGCCGCAGGTGAAACTACTACGACTATGGATGGAGGTTGGGCACTTCTTCGCCCTTTGATAGGTGTCGTAGTCTCATCGAGCCTACGGAACCATGTCGCGATGAGGTTACCTCCCAGAAAGCCAGGAGCCCCGGAGACTCAGGAATGAAGGAAACAAGGATTCAAACAGACGATCAAAAGATAGTGCATATGACTTTGGGGAATATGCCTTTAAACAATACCTTTCTTTTGAAAATGCTTCTTTTAAAACCGTTTTGAAAATAATTTTTCAAATCTTTTATCTGATCCAGTAACCTTCAGCTCTGATACCAAGTGAAACACCCCACCTCTGTTAAGGTCACTCACAAAGAGAATGTCTTATCTTCGGTGGAGCGCTTTAGGTAAAAGATGCAGATAAATTACAAGACAGACAAATAAAGCAGCGGAAAATAAAGTCATTTTATAAACAACTTAATTCAATCAAACTTTTACAACAATTGACTCAATCATACTTAAAAGTAATACATAGAACTTCTGTCTTGATTAAAAAAAACTTCCAAGTAAAAAGAAGCATAAAAATAACAATGATATTCCCCAATAAAGCATGAACCAGCCATAGCAATGGAAGATAGAGTCCAAAGCAATACATCGACTATCTTCGAGCTCGGAAGGAAAACTGAGCTAAGTGGTAACATTTCCTCCCTGTGAACCTGGGGGGGGGGGCGGAAGAAAAAGAGGAGAAAACAAAACTAGGTCAGACATAAGTCTGGTAAGCTCAGTGACTTTCAGCATGTAAACAGGTAAAAGCAACATGACATGAATAAACTGAATATAAGACAATACCATGATAACAGGGATAACATGATAACAGAGGATAAGCATAAGGTTTGATAAGGCAAGATAAACTGAATGCGCTTCTACTCTTGCTTTGCTTCGCTACTACCCTGTTATTTTGATTTCTATATTTCTACACCACCTAACTAGTGTCCCAACTAGTAATCCGTATAAAATGATCATATTATAATGTGATCCCAATCCCCGTAAATGTGGTAGCCTTCAGGTGTACATCTATCGTGAGGATTCCATCTCAATCTGCCTAATTGCCATGAACATGTTAGATGTACCCTTACTGCCCTATCGATCGGCTCCCTACTATGTTAACTTTTCTTGAGTCTGTGTCAATCGGCCCTCTCTTGCATGTAGATACCCTGTGCTGGTCCTACCATAAGGTGTATCAATCCTTATGATAGCAACCCGACACGATTCAAGATGCACAGTGTATAACTACTGGTACCCAGTGCCTGCTTTTTCCCACTTCGGAGTACGTGCACGCCCGTAAACCACCGGAACCTACACTGACGTACCCCCTGCCGCTGTTTTGACCGCTTATAATCAGCCCAGTAATCATGCCCCACCCTGCCTAGTTTCAGGGTACCGTGATACATCTATGTGGGTTACTGCTGAAATGGGTCCCCGTTACTAGGGTTTCCTATTGGTTAAGTTTGTGGGCCTATATATACAAATATTACCCACCTACATGAGATGTACTTAACCCTCCCACCGATTCTAGCATGTTTACTTAACGGTTAAGTTTGTGGGCCTATATGTACTAATGTTTCCTACCTACACGAGATGTACTTAACCCTCCCATCGATTCAAGCATGTTTATTTAGTGGTTAAGTTTGTGGGCCTATATGTACTAATATTGCCCACCTACACGAGATGTACTTAACCCTCCCATCGTTTCAAGCGTGTTTATTTAACAGTTAAGTTTGTGGGCCTATATGTACTAACATTACCCACACGAGATTTACTTAACCCTCCCATTGATTCGAGCATGTTTATGTAACGGTTAAGTTTGTGGGCCTATATTTACTAATATTACCCACCAACCCGATATGTACTTAACCCTTCCACCGATTCAAACATGTTTATTTAATGGTTAAGTGTTGCCCATTCATGTTATCTTAACCCACCTATTCATCATGTCATGTTGGTTAAGTGTTCCTTATTAACTTAACTCCGTTCGTTCATCAAGTTATATTGGTCAAGTATTTCTTGTTAACTTAACCCCTACATGTTCATCATGTTGTGTTGGTTAAGTGTCATTAATCAAATTCAAGTTAACTTAACCCACCTGCTTGTCATGTTACTTTGGTTAAGTGATGCCTTCTTGTGTCAACTTAACCCTACCACAAATCAAGTTATATTGGTTAAGTGTTGCCCTCTTGTTTTAACTTAACCTTACCACAAATCAAGTTATATTGGTTAAGTGTTTCTTATTACTTGACCCTAGTCATTCATCATGCTACACTGGTTAAGTGTTTCCTATTAACTGAACCCTAGTCATCCATCCTATTATATTGGTTAAGTGTTTCTCATTAACTTAACCCTAGTCATTCATGTTATATTGGTTAAGTGTTCCTTAACCCTAGTCATTCATCTTGTTATATTGGTTAAGTGTTTCTCATTAACTTAACCCTAGTCATTCATGTTATATTGGTTAAGTGTTCATATGAACTTAGCCCTAGTCATTCATCATGTTATATTGGTTAAATGTTTCTCATTAACTTAACCCTAGTAATTTCCTATCATGTCTTGTTCATTAGCATTAATTGATTTATTAATGCACCAACCTCTCACATTAGATATGTGTTGTTGCGGTTACTAGATGTGTCGGGCGGTTCCAGGCAGTTTTACACCACAACTCAATCTAACCTCGGGTTTTTCTTGGGCATGATGCACTAACCTCTCACATTAGATAGGTGTTGTTGTGGTTACTAGATGTGTTGGGCGGTTCCGGGCAGTTTTACACCACAAATCAATTTAACCTCGGGTTAGGCACATTCGTCTTTTCACTAATTTACATATTTATAGTTTATATGCAAATTATTCACAATTGTTGTCAATTTCAGATTATGACGCATTTTCAGTAAATGTCCAAGTCTAGATTTATATGCTAATTATCCCAACCAGTCATATTCCAATTCTCAAGTTATGCCCAACAAAGCTAATTGCAAATTATGGCCCCCAAATTCAATTTCAAGTTATTACTCAAAATAGGCTACACCTAATCTTCCCAAGTTTGTAATAATAGACATGCCCCAAAATTACAATATCCATTATACTTGGCGTCCCAAATCAATAGTTAGTCCAAATCTATATTTAATGTTCCAATTTACATTTTACGCCCAATCTAGATTTTATGCTCAAGTTACCCCAAATTCGCAACAATAACAATTATGCCCAAAACTTGATTTATATGCCAATTTCACACTTTGTCGTTCATGTCAATTCTAGGTTTTGTCAAATTACATATTCATGTCAAATTACCCCAAATTGCATTTTAACAGTCATGCCATACTACATGTTCCAAATCATGCCAAATAATGTCAATTTCATGTTATACCCAATTACCCCCGCATTCATAACGTACGTATTTCGAGTTTTAACTCAAGATTCATAAAATAAGGGGAGAAGCAAGATGGAATATCGTAAGGATGGGCATAGTCATATGATGATAAGAACTATTGGTCCAATAAACTTGATGTACTAAAAAGACAAGTTTTGCCAAGAATACATCGCAGGCATATAGATATGATATGAATATCATCATGAATCATCACAGGCATATGAACTTAAAGAGAATTACATTTCCGATATACAACAAGGAGAGATATGATTGGACCAATTTCATAGTCAAAAATGATTCCCAAAGATATTCAAGCACAGATTCAATGAAAGGATGGCCTACATCAGGCATATTCTCATATTCATTTTATTACATGTCACAATTAGATTTAGGTGTTCAAATCTAAAAAGTAACTGACTTACAAAACAAAGGCAAATCTTGTTTTTCTGGGATCTGTTTTCTGAAACTGAATAGCTCTCCTTTGATGTAGACTAATTGTTCTTCTAATTTAGATTTGATTTGATTCTTAGCTTATATATTGCTTTCTAGTTGAAGGAGAATGGCGGCTATTCTAGGTTAACTATGGACAGCATGACGACTCTTGGAATGAATTTGTTTGGTTTAGGGTTTAGATTTAGGTTGCTTATATAGAAGTTTGATTTAATAAGAGTCGTTAGATCAACCTAGGACCAATAAAAGCCATTCAAACCTAAGTGAACCAACCAGAACTTGCTACACAAGCCCTAATGACTTAGAAAATCGTCACACAAAGAAACACGTCAGATTTCAGATCTGGTCCGAGGGGGAGGTCGAACCCCTTAGTCAACCTATGTACCCATGTCGACCCCCAGGTCGACCCCTTGGTCGACCTAGTCTCTGGGTAAGAAATTTCCCGCCCAGCCTGCGTCGGGGTTTTTGAATTTCGAAACTTAAATTATAATTTCGGGCTGGTTTTATTATTTAAATTCTTGAATCTTCTTAAGGTCATAACTCCTTCATACGGAGTATGGTTTACTCAAACTCGGACTCTATCTTAAGCAGAATTCCGAGACGAACACAATGGCGTAACCCGTTTCACTTAATCCTTCTTCTAAAAATTAAGTGTTCTTAAATTCTTTAGTCTAAATATTCACCAAAAATACGGGGTGTTACATGCCATTCCGGACAACTTTCGCCTAGTGGACTTTTTCCCGCAGCCGCTCCAATTCGCCGGAATTCGCGAAAAGACGGTATTCGAATTGCTGACTTTGTACGCATTTTCCGGGTTGCTCCGCATTCCAAAATATGACTTCCATATACTCAAATCGAAGAGAAAATCGTACTCTACGAATTTGGTACTTTGGAGTTTTGGCCAGAAGTGCTCGGGTTGGAAGATATTCAGGTGGGAAGGTCAGGGGGGCTTTATGTAAAAACGAAAACTTGTAAAAATTGGATTTTTGATGACGGGGAGGGTCATGGTCGGAGCTGAGGACTGAGGGGGCAGCAACGGATCTGATGTGGGATGGGGGTGGCGCAGATGGTTGGTGGCGGGGCCCACATTGGCAGGAGCAGCGAGGTTCGGGGGTTTCGAATTGGAGAGAGGAGAGGGGAGGAGGAGGGAGGAGGCAGCGGAGGGGGTACGGCGGCGCTGGGGAGGCGGTCGGCAGCGGGCTTGGGTGCGGAGGCGGTCGGCAGTGGGCTTAGGTGCGGAGGCGGCGGTCTGGAAGGAGAAACGAGGCTGGCGAGTTTGGCGTTGAAATGAATTAGGATTTGGAGATTTTCCTTTTCTACCCCTTATATATAAATATATTATTTAATTCTAAAAAGTTACTTTTCTCATTTGAACCCCAAACCGAACCCAACTACTATCGCCCTAGCTAAATACCCCCATTCCGAACACAATGGGATATGTTTCGTGAGCCAATTCTACTGTTTTGACCAGTCTTTTAAATTAAAATATAAATTAATATATTGAATTTTAAACGTACATTTTAATTTACCGAGCCACATATTGACTCCAAAAATTACAAAAAAATAAATCTAGCTACGTTTTGACGATACTCTCCTAACAAAACTAATTTCGTCGAATTTGGTGAGCGTTTGAAAAATGGCCTTTTTCCGGTCGATTAAATTCAAACCGAAATTACCAAACACGTTTAAATTCGCTGCGCTCACACATTAATTCCAAAAATTATGAAATTTGGAATCTAGCAATAATTTGACATTCCGGATCCAACAACAGTGGTTTTGTCAAAAATGGAGGTCGTTTGCAAAATGGCTATTTTTAAGGGCTATATTTATATTAAATATATATATATATAAATTCCGTTGCGACTATTCTAAATTTTAATGTAACGATCTGCATTCTACGCATCGGAGGATCGTAGAATATTTATTTTATTTTCATATGAGGTCGTTTGGTCGTGTAACATTGGGGAACGACTATTGGGGTCATTTCCAATGTTCACGATTTTTGCCGATTTTTAAATGACCATTTTACCCTTGGCGAATCTTGTTTCGCCTATAACTTTTGATTGGTAAAGAGTTTTGACCTGAAACCACTTCAATTAGATTCGGATGATGGTTTAACTTTCCGCAAAGTGCTCGCGCTTGTCAAACGGACTTACCGTTTGGGAGATATGGCTGAATTAAGGTTTAGAAAGTGAAAAACAGCTTAATTGGGCTTAACCGGGTGATTAGCAACTAGGCCCATTGGGGAATTTCGGGATTAGAGCTATATGAGGGCTGATTAGGGTTAGAGAAACCTTTTCCTTATCATTTTCCAGCCGCCACTTACCTCTCTTCAACCCTAACAATGGCCTCCAACACCTAAATCACCTTCTAATCACCGTTTAATCAAGTATTATCCTAATCTATATCAAATCAAGGCAAATTAGCATCAAGTTTGGGATAGAGCTGCTGGAACACACACAGATTCGACCTATATCAGAGATACTTTCAGATCTATAAGTAATTTCTGGCTAAGGTGAGTGATTTGCATTGTTTTTCATTAATTATGGCTAATTAGGGGTGATTAGTGCTAAATAACAAAATTAAGGGATTATCGACGTCTATAGCTTTGATTCACCACCAAGACGGATGTTAGGCTACGGATCAGTGTAGTGGCGTAGTTATTACTCCATAGGGCAGAGTGATCGTAGCATGGCTCTTAGCCAGTGTAGTGAAGTCGTCATGACTTCATGAGGCAGAGTGGACATAGCAAGGGATTAGTGGCTATGGATCAGTGCAGTGGAGCCATCATGACTTCATGGGGCAGAGTGACCATAGCAAAGGATTTGGGTGGTCAAAGCAGTGGATATCTTATGCTTTACGCACTGAGTGACAGATGTGAGGATGGTTGCTATGCTTGATTGTTTGCCGTCATTGTGACATGCACACCCCCTTCCCCGTATCTTTTCACCATATGTTAGTGTCACCTTAGAGTATTGTACATCCTGTTGTGCTAACTCTTTGGTTGTAGGTCCAGGTTCAGGTATGGTTATGTACACCTATTATTGTTCTATTTTGCTGCTTATCGCTCATACCAGACTTTTGTCTAACCCAGAGTTTTATGTCTCTTCTTATTACTCTGGTTGCTCTTAAACGGACAGACTACAGACAGGTTAGGTAGTATGCAAGAGTAGCTGTACCGGAGACGAGCAGGAGGCTTCCACGTATGATATGTATAGATATTCTCCATGTGTTGTTGTTGGTCACTACATTGGGCATTAGTAGTTCACCTTTTTCTTTGCTTTAGAGACAATATAAGTTGTAATAAGCTGTATTTTGAATTTCCACTACTATGATGATTATGGTTTAGTTTTCAGCTTATGCATTGTCTCGCCTGTTTTATGTCAAGTATGTTATTATTATATTTTATTCCATGTGCTGTGAGACATTCTACATGTTCCTTCTTAGTTCAAATTCCTTTCTTTTCCTTTTTCTGATGACCGTCTTATGTTGGTCGGGCATTGGCATAGCGCACCTTCATTGGAAATGTCAGCTGGTGCGGGGCGCGCCGTCACACTTGATAATAGAGCTCTGCGTTGCGTAGTTAACCTAGGGAAAGACACCAGGGAAAGATAGTACGTATATGAGAGCGCGTATTTGTGATATTTTGGTTTTCAAAAGCTATATATATACTATTAGTATGTCTAGGGATGAAGTTGTACTGCACTGGCACCATTGAAGGGATGGTTAATCGTTTTCTCCTTATAGATTGAACGATGAGCCAACATACAAGGGGTACTGGTAGAGGAGCTAATAATGGGAATGCTTCTGATATGAGGACAATGTTCACTGACTTCATGAGAGAGATGCTTAGGGATGTTCATAGGGCAACTCCTAATGCTGCAAATGGTGGTCGTGCAACGGTGCAGGCGCCTAGGGCCGATTTCGCCAAGCTTTGTAAGGACTACACTAGTCTTGGTGGGAAGCCGTTCCACGGAACGGAATGGGCTACAGAAGTTCAGGATTGGCTCGGTAGTTGTGAGTTCATCTTTGAGGATTTAGGGATCGATGATGCAATGAAGGGGAAGCTAGAATCCCATCAGCTGCAAGGACGGGCTATGAATTGGTGGAATGCTATTAAGGCAGCTACCGCTGAGGATCAAATTACTTGGGATCAGCTTAAGACCCGCTTCAGTGATAAATTTATCCCATCTACTCAGAAATCAGTGTTGTTTAGGAAGTTCTTTGAGCTTAAGCAGGATGGTAGGGCAGTCTCGGAATATATTGCTGAGTTCGATACTTTATCGAAGTATGGATTTTCCCTTATTGACACTCCCGAAAAGAAGAATGAGAAGTTCATAACAGGCTTAGATCAGCACTTAGGGGAAAGGCTTATAAACCATATTGATGAAATTTTTGAATCGATTGTTGGGAAAGCACTGAGATCAGAGAGCCTTTATCCTAAGCCCAAGGCTGAAGTCGTTGTTGCATCTGCAGAGGGGCCAAAGCCGCAAGCAAGCGGTGGAGGCAAGAATAATTCTCAGAACAAAAGGAGACGGAACTAAACTAAGGATGGTCAGAAAAGAGTAAGAAGGATGTTGAGTGCTTTAGCTGTGGCAAGAAGGGCCATTATGCTAAAGAATGTCGATCAAAGCCTTCGGACCGGAAGTGCTTCAACTGCGGCCAAGTGGGACATCACAAGGATAAGTGTCCGCAAACCCTAAAGAAAAGCAGATTGTGAAAGCATATGTTATCAATGTTGTTCCTTCTTTGTCGAAGGCCCCAACTGCGGCGGAGAAAGGAAAGAATGTCGTCATTCAAGGTATGCTTTCTTTTTATGATGTTCCTGTTCGAGTATTGTTTGATACCGGAGATTCACGTTCCTTCATATCTAGTGACCTGGTAGATAAGTTGGGATTGGAACCCGAGATAGTCAATAGACCTTTAGCGATGACGAACCTGGTTGGTGGTTCGATTAGCCTTAGTATGATTTGTCGTAATGTGGTCTTATCGAGTCATCGACGTATGTTTGCTTGTGATTGCTTTGTTTTGGGCTTTACTAGGTTTGGCGTTATTTTGGGAGTTGATTGGCTCCAAAGATACGGGGTAGTGGTAGACTGTGAGGGCTTTTTGGTGACAGTTAGAGCGGATTACGGGCGGAGGGTAGTGTTTGGTGGTCTACCTAGTGATGGGGTAATGGCTAGTTTTCTTAATTCCCTCGACATCCCGCATGATGAGTTGTTAAATGTGCTCATGGCTGGCCAGTATCCGGAAGTCTTCGAGGAAGTGACCGGGCTTCCACCAAACTGAGAGATTGATTTTCGGATTAATTTATTGAAAGATGCCAGACCTATATTGATGCCACTTCGTCGTATGGCACCAAGGGAGCGGCGAGAGCTCGGGGTGCAAGTGAGCGATCTTTTGAAGAAGGTATTTATCAGAAGAAGTGTCTCCGAGTGGGGAGCACCAATTTTGTTTACTACCAAGGCAGATGGTTCCCTTCGATTGTGTGTGGACTACCACGAGTTGAATAAGGTAACGAGGAAGAATAAGTATCTTCTACCACAGATAGATGATTTATTTGATAAGTTAAGTGGCACGAGTGTGTTCTCCCTGTTGGATCTCGTGACAGGTTTTCATCAGCTCAGGGTGGAAGCTGAGAGTATAGCTAAAACGGCCTTTCGGACGCCGTTTGGATTCTATGAGTGGTTGGTCATGCCATTCGGGTTGACCAATGCACCAGCATATTTTGTGGATCTTATGAATAGAGTATTCCAAAATCAATTGAATAAGTTTGTTCTTGTGTTCGTAGATGATATCTTAGTTTATTCGAAGACAGAGGAAGAACATAAGGAACATTTGAGGATAGCAATGGAGGTGTTGAGAAAACAACAATTGAAAGCAAAGTTTTCTAAGTGTCACTTCTGGAGGAGGGAAGTGAGATTCTTGGGCCATGTTGTTTCATAAAATGGTATTGTCGTGGACCCTGCGAAGGTGGCTACGGTACAAGATTGGTCTACGCCCAAGAATGCAACAGACGTAAGAAGTTTCTTGGGATTAGCTGGATATTATCGTAAGTTTATCCAAGATTTCTCCAAGATAGCGACACCGTTAGCTCAGTTGACCAAGAAGAATCAAGCTTTCGTTTGGGACAAGAGGTGGGCAAATGCACTCAAGAGTCTAAAGGAAAAGTTGACACGTGCACCAGTGTTAGTCATTCCTAAAGGGAATGAAGAGATGACAGTATACACGGATGCATGTGGTATCGGACTATGTGCTGTATTGATGCAAGGAGGTAGGGTTGTTGCTTATGCAGGTCGGCAACTGAAACCGCATGAGAAAAGATACCCTACCCACGATTTGGAATTAACAGCGATCGTGTTCGCATTGAAGATGTGGAGACATTATCTCTTGGGAGAAAGATTCGAGTTGTTTACAGATCATAAGTCATTAAAGTATCTTTTCTCTCAGAAGGATCTAAATCTCCGATAGCAAAGATGGTTAGAATTCTTGACTTCCTATGATTTCGATATTGCGTATACACCAGGAAAGGGCAATGCAGTAGCTGATGCATTGAGCAGGAGACATGCCAATTTAGGGGCTATTTTTCTAGAATGGAAGCAAATGGAGTATATCACAGGGTACGATTTCAGACCAAAGTGCGAATTGGATCCAGAGATGGTAGAAAGTTTGACGATCAGGCCCACTTTGATTGAGCAGATTGGTTCTAGTCAGAGGGACGATCCTAACCTATTGGAAATCATCTCCAAGTTTAGTATGGGTATCGACGAGGAGATGAACAAGTATGGGCTTGATCGGGATGGATGGCTTAGAAAGAATGGGAGACTAGTTGTGCCCAATGTAAATGGATTGAGAGATGACGTACTTAGAGAATGTCATCACTCAAAACTGACTATACATCCCGGTGGTAATAAAATGTATCGATACATGAGGCAGACCTACTACTGGGAAGGGATGAAAAGAGACGTTGGGAAATTTATATCCAAAAGCATGAACAGCCAGCTAGTTAAAGCGGAGCAAAAGAAACCTAGTGGTTTGTTGCAACCATTAGAAATTCCAGAATGGAAATGGGAACAAGTCTCAATGGATTTCATTGATGGGTTACCAAGGACTAGGTCAGGCCATGATAGCATTTGGGTGATTGTGGACCGATTGACCAAGAGTGCAAGGTTCATACCCATCAAATCGAATAGAACATCAACTAAGTTAGCAGAACTGTATATGAAGTGGGTAGTGAGATTTCATGAGTACCCAAAGGCATTGTGAGTGACCGAGATCCATTGTTTACTAGTGGATTTTGGAAGAGCTTACAAGAGTTGTTAGGATCAGAATTACATCTCAGTACCGCATACCATCCTCAAACCAACGGTCATACAGAGAGGGTAAATCGAGTATTAGAAGACCTCTTAAGAGCTTTCATATTAGATTTTGGTGGATCACGGAATGACCATTTGCATCTGGTTGAATTCGCATATAATATAGTCATCAGTCCAGTATTGGTATGGCTCCATTTGAAGCTTTGTATGAAAGACCGTGCAACTCACCATCATGTTGGTTAGAGACCGGTGAGAAATTTGTGTTTAGGCCTGATGTGATAAGGGAAACGTCAGACAAGATCAAGGTTATACAACAACGAATGAAGGCTTCCCAAGATAGGCAGAAGAGTTATGATGATAAGAGATGAAGAGACTTGAAATTCTCCATTGGTGACTTGGTGTTTGTCAAGATTTCTCTGTTAAAGAGCGTGATACGATTTGGCAGGGGAGGCAAGTTAACACCAAGATTTGTTGGTCCATTCCCAGTTCTCGAACAAGTTGGGAATTTAGCATATAAAGTTAAGTTACCGGACAAGATGGCGGGAGTTCATAACGTATTTCATGTTTCCAAGTTAAGGAAATTCGTGCACGACCCCAATGTAGTTATTTCACCTGATCAGTTGGATGATATCGAAGTAGAACCTGAGGCGGTTGGGAACCGCAAGCCGATTCGTATTGTCCAGCACAGTACGAAGAAACTTCGAAGAGAAGGGGTGAATCTAGTCAAGGTTCAGTGGGGCGGGGATGAGAATGACTGTACTTGGGAGACCGAGGAGAACAATAAGGAGACATATCCAGAACTCTTTGCCTGGTAAGATTTTAAATTGCGATTTAGCTGTTCCGCATGCTAGGATAGACTTGATGTGTTTGTAATGTATGTTTGATTGTTTGTAAATGGTTGTTAGGCATGCGGGACCCTTTGTATGCTTTTGGTTAAAGAATTTCAGGGGCGAAATTTCATAAGGGGGAAGGGTGTAACGATCCGCATTATACGCACCAGAGGATCATATAATATTTATTTTATTTTCATATGAGGTCATCTGGTCATGTAACTTTATGGAACGACTATTGGGGTCATTTCCAATGTTAACGATTTTTGTCGATTTTTAAATGACCATTTTCCCCTGGCGAATCTTGTTTCGCCTATAACATTTCATTGGTAAGTAGTTTTGACCTGAAACCACTTCTGTTAGATCCATATGATGGTTTACCTTTTCGTAGAGTGGTCGCACTTGTCAAACAGACTTACCGTTTGGGAGATATGGCTGAATTAAGGTTTAGAAAGTAAAAAATAGCTTAATTGGGCTTAATCGGGTGATTAGCAACTAGGCCCATTGGGGGATTTCAGGATTAGAGCTATATGAGGGCTGATTAGGGTTAGAGAAATCTTTTCCTTGTCATTTTCCAGCCACTTACCTCTCTTCAATCCTAACAATGGCCTCCAACACCAAAATCACCTTTTAACCACCGTTTAATCAAGTATTAGTCTAATCTACATCAAGCCAAGGAAAATTAGCATCAAGTTTGGGATAGAGATGCTGGAACGCACAGAGATTCGACCTATATTAGAGATACTTTCAGATCTATAAGTAATTTGTGGCTAAGGTGAGTGATTTGCATTGTTTTTCACTAATTATGGCTAAATAGGGGTGGTTAGTGCTAATTAACAAAATTATACATGATTAAATTCTGGAAAAATATTTAGAAATTCTTAAATATTATTTTAAGCCTCTGTTAGAAATTTGGATTAATTTGGATATGTTTTGCTATTCCTATTATTAGTTATGGTTAAGCATGATTAAGGGGAAAATATGGGTTTATGGTTTGTTTGATCCATTTTGACATAGCTATTTATCATTTTGGTGTTTATGGTTGATGTTATATGCTGCTATGACTGTTTGGTATGATTTTTGATTGCTTAGAATGGTCGAAAACGCCGTAGTATTGTGTAAAACAGTCGCTGGAAAAGTTGCAGGAAAATTGTGCAGGAACCGGATTGGATAGCATCCCTCTGAACCGACCCGCTCGTGAAGCACCCACGAACCGCTGGTGGAACCATGAAGCCTGGAGGCACGAACCGACCCAACGCTCCGAGAAGGCACCACGAGTAGAACACCCATGAGCTAAGGAACTTGAACCAAACCGCAGTGGAGTGGATCAAGAACCGACCCGGATGGAGAAGCTCGACCCAACCTGGTGAGGATGGCACGACCCGATCCCATATGATGGGGTACCACGATCTGAACCAGTGTGGCACCACAACCCAGCCTGTATCACGACCCGACCCGCTCGAGTGAAGGAGCACGATCCGAACCGCTATGAGAGAGAGCTGACGACTCGACCGCTCGGGTGAAGACATCACGAACCGAACCGATGATAACTGGGGTACTACGCACATTCAGACTGATCCAGAGGAGACCAAAACCCGAGATGCAAGGGTAGTCCAAATAGGAAGTAGAACTCAGGATCCAGTTGGGAACCAACGAGTTAACTTCATGAACTGGGCTTTGTTGTGGGACGTATGCAAAGGGGTTATCGACGTCTATAGCTTTGATTCACCACCAAGATGGATGTTAGGCTACGGATCAGTGCAGTAGGGTTGTTATTACTCCATGCGGCAGGGTGATCGTAGCATGGCTATGATCCAGTGCAGTGAAGTCGTCATGACTTCACGGGGCAGAGTGGACACAGTAAGGGATTAGTGGTTATGGATCAGTGCGGTGGAGCCATCATGACTCCATGGGGCAGAGTGATCATAGCAAAGGATTTGGGTGGTCAAACAGTGGATATCGTATGCTTTACACACTGAGTGACAGATGTGATGATGGTTGTTGTGCTTGATAGTTTGCCATCATTATGACATGCACACTCCCTTCCCCATATCTTCTCACCATATGTTAGGGTCACCTTAGAGTATAGTACATCCTGTTGTGCTAACTCTTTGGTTGCAGGTCCAGGTTAAGGTATAGTTATATATACCTATTATTGTTCTGTTTTGCTGCTTATTGCTCATACCAGACTTTTGTCTGACTCAGAGTTTTATGTCTCTTCTTATTATTCTGGGTGCTCTTAAACGGGTAGACTAGAGACAGGTTAGGTGGTATGCACGAGTAGCTGTACCGGAGACGAGCAGGAGGCTTCCACGTATGATATATATAGATGCTCTCCCTGTGTTGTTGCTGGTAACTGCTTTGGGCATTAGTAGTGCACCTTTTTCTTTGCTTTAGAGAGAGTATGTTGGAGTTGTAATAAGCTTTATGTTGAATTTCCGTTGCTATGATGATTGTGGTTTAGTTTTCAGCTTATGCACTGTCTCGCCTGTTTTATGTCAAGTATGTTATTATTATATTTTATTGCATGCGCTGTGAGATATTCTACAGGTTCATTGTTAGTTCAAATTCCTTTCTTTTCCTTTGACGATCGTCCCGTGCTGGTCGGGCATTGGCACAGCGCACCTTTATTGGAAATGTCGGTTGGTGCAGGGCAGGCTGTCACATTTAATTTAAACATAACTTACAATTTATAAAGTGAAATCTTGGTTTCTTACATTCATTAGAAATATATAGTTAAATAGATCCAAATTTTTCTAGTTTTACTAAAATCCGATTTATTTTGAATTCTATATATTCAACTGAAGTTTAAAATCGAATTTTTAAACTACCGCGCCATTTCGAGCTCGTTTTATAATTAAAATATATTTATTTGTTCTAACTTCAATTTAAATAAATTTTTAGTCATTATTATTTAAAATAAATCATTTTCAATATTCAAAATCCATTAAAATAGCAAAAAAAAAAAAAACAAATTGGTTCAGAAATTTCGGGTTGTTACTGGTTTCGCATAAGATGTCAATTAAAAGAATTTTTTGAAGATAAAAAGGTAAGATTTATAAAGATATTTATAAGAGATTTGTAAAGATATTTATATTAGATTTGTTAAAGACGGTTATATATGATTTAAAACAAATATGGTGTTGCAAGCAAGTTTTGAATAATTTTATAAAGGATTCTATTTTTAATGGAATCGAAGCTCGGGTATAATATTATAAAGGATCATGAAAGATTAATAGAGAATTATTATAATAATAATTTACTTAATAATTTATTAAGTATACGGTGTTAAGATTTAAAGAAGGTTTTCAAAGGAAAACGTGTGGTTAATAAACTTCTATTTATTCTGAAGACATGAATGTTGTTGGTCAAGGTCTGAGAGGTAAATAAAATACCCCAACTTGAACGACTTTACGATTACAAAAGAATGGTATTAGTTTATAAATGAGAGAAATTGAGGAAAAACATAAGTTATGATTTATGTAAATAATATTAAAAGATGTATTCAAAAAAGTTACAAGTAAATGAAATGTTTTAAGAATATTCTTACTTACAATAAGAAGTAAAAGATAAACGTCAAATATTTGAAGGATTTTAAGAATATAATTAATAGATGTTAATTAAAAAGGCCATGTAATGGAGAGTACTGAATCAGTGAACTCATTTTATTCTCATGATTATTTATTTGATAGTTAAATAACTGACTATTAAATATGATCAATACGATTGTTGGTATGAAAAGACCGGAATCGAATTTATATTCGAAAACCATTCCAACCAGCAAATACGTGAAGACACATATTGTAGATGGGGAAATTGAAGACCGTAGATCTTCATGAGCGGACGAACCACTTGTTGAATTTCTCTGGTTTAGCGGCCAGAGAAATTTCGGTAGTGATTCTGTCGGTAGTGGATTGCAAGGACTACTCGCTACTGATCCTTGAGGTGATACCTATATAGGATGTGGAAGGAGGGTGCCTTCGGTTCATCCTGTTTCTAGATGACTGGTATGGACGAATGTCTGACAAATTATTTTCAAAGGATCATGTACGTTGATTTCTTCAAACGTACTTCTATTGACGGTGTAGAAGACTGGACACCTTTTAGCTAACTATGCAGATTATTTTTAGGGACGTCAATTAGTGATTTTCTGATGGATCTGACGGTGTGGCATTCAAAGTGAATGATAGACAGACATTCTAAAAATAATAATAAATGTAAATAAATAAATAAATTATGACCTTAAGCCTCATCAACCGGGAAATGGTTAAAATCGGGTAGATCGCATGGCTATGTGGGTCGCACCATCAAAATGGCATGCATATCACCACCTGATCTAGAGAAATCAAATGTCTTCAGTTGTCCCTTTATTTTATTTATATGCTATCGGTTTTGTTGGCTGGCCCCTCACCGTGGTGATGATATATTCGGTACTCTCAAGAGAAGTGAGGGACCGGTCATGTTTAGCCTGGGTTGCAAGATGTTCTTGTTGAACCTCAATGTATTCATCTCCGGAGGTACATCGGAAAGGTGGTTGCCCATACCTTACCATGGAAATCTATTCTCCAATAAGTGCTTGCGGTTTTGATTGTATACTATATACGTGGAGTGTGAGATGCAAGCATTTTGCTAGACTGATATTTGTTTGCATTTAGACACTACTATAATATCAGAAAAGATAATGATTTCAGAAATGTTTTGGGTTATCGTAAGGTAAAAACCGTCTGTATCTATGTGTGGATTTGGTCTTACGATTGTCCTTTTCTTTCGAAAAGATTTTGACTTTAAAATCAAGTTGTGTGATACCTTTAAACTTAGTGTATTTTTCTCACTCTAGTTCACCAGACTGATCCGACGTTTGTAGTGCTCGGGTTAGACCAGGTTGTACAGGTTCAGGTTATTGGATGCTGTGAAGAGATGAGTGGGAGAAGTCCAGACGTATGATATATGGTTGTTATTCTGCAGTGTGTTGTATATGAGGATAGGATATTATAACTGTCCAGATGTGTTGATGTACTATGATGATTGCAAGTTTTTATTTAAAACTCTCTATAAAGATTTGTTTCTATATTATATTTTGTTCCGTAGCGATGTGAGACTGTAACGGCCCAGATTTTTAACCGTTTTATTTAATATTTTAAAATGGTTTTAAATATTGTTTTAGAATTTGATAGCTCAAATTTAATAATTTTGAATATTTTATTAGTATGAATAATAAAGTGATAATTTAAATTCCGGAATGGTCGGGATTTGTTGGATTCGAAATATAATGTGAATTGGCAATTCAGATAGGGTTTAGTATTGTCTGGTTTTGAATTATATTAACGATTTCGTTTATAAAATGGAATTGAACGTTTAATTTATAATTTAGTTATAAAACAAACTACAGCAGCGCGGTTGTTCATAATATTATGTTTTGAACTTCGTTTGACTGTACAGGATCCAAAATAAGTCGGAATTTCTCGAAACAAGAAATGTCTGAATCTATTGGATTATATTTTTCTAAAGGAAGAGAAAAATCAAGTTTTCATGTTGTAGATTTTGTTTTATGTCTAAATCAAATTTTCAAATAGTCGTTATGGAATTGGTTCATAAATTATAACGTTTATTTATATATAATAAAAGGGATTCTATTTTATTTATATCGTTTTGGCTTGGAATTTAACCTAGAGCATTTTATTTTGATATGAGATTCTGGCTAGGTATGACCCATTATAATATTTTATTATTATTATATTGATGTATTTTAAAATTGATTTATTTTAATTTGGACCCTTAAAAAGGGTCTTTATGCAAATGACCTACGTTTTCAACGAAACAAATTTTATTAAGTCCGTAATGGGAGATTATTACTAGATTTCAAGTTTTGCATCAATTGAAGTTATTTTGCGAGCACAGCAAAATTAAATGCAAATAAATTGACTGTTTAAACGTGAACGAGCGCCGCTTTTGCAAACAGACTCAGAATTTGACGAGACAAGTTTCATTAGGATTGTAACGTCAAAATATGCCATGACGTCCATTTTCGTTAGGAACGGTGTTCGTGAGTGATCATAACTATTAATAAACGTCGTTTACAAATAGCGATGGACATGAAAAATATCCTTAGTCACCTCGTATAGATATCGTTAGTCATTCAAATAAAAATCTTCATTCTAATCAAAATTAATAAATAATAATAATAATATTATTATTATTATCAAACCAACCGTTAGGGAGGTTTCCCTACTGTAAGAGGGCCAAAATCAATTTGTCTGTGCCAATTAATTACAGCGTAAATCTAGCGCGTTCCCCGACACAATTTTCTCGTCTCATCACATTTCTCGTTCATTCCTCTTCCATGCCTTATCTAAATCGTATCTCATCAAATATATCCTCTTTCTTCTCTAACAAATATCTCCTCTTTCTTCTCTAAAATTATTAATAATTCTCATCAAATATTTTCCATCTCACGTAATCATCAATTTCCGCTCCGTTAATGCGAATCGCTCAAAAAATCGCCTTCAGTATTGATCTTTTTTTGCTCGAGAAATAAGTCTCCTCGTTGATTTGGTCCGTAAGCGTGAATGACCTTCGGAGTTATTATCAAATCGCAAGAGTATATAGGTATTCTGATAGGTTTGCTTCGGGGAGAAATCAAAACCCTTGGTGTTGGGCTGAATATTGATTAGGGATCTAGAGGTAATTTATTTCTGTATTTTTTCTTTGCCCATCTCCGTGTTTCGGTAATTTTCAGTATTCAGGATTCTAAAAATGTTCAGTATTTGTTTCATTGTTTTTTCTTGTACGTCTTCATGTTTCAGCATGTTTTTCAATATTTGTATTTTCCGAGATTTGAACCTTTTAAACTGTGGAACCAATTTTTTTTACTGTTCTTTTATAATGGAATTCTTGATTTTACCTGAGATTCAAGGGACGTTCTTTACTTTGCTTTATTGCTCTTTTTCTGCTTCTTGTTGCTGCTTCTAGAATATGTATTGATCAAGTGTACACTCTTGCCAAATGTTGTGCACTTTACATCATCTTCTTTGATTGCTGCACTTACATGATTACTATATCTATTTTGTATAAGTCCATAATGATCATCTTGTGCGGTTATACTTATGCTGCTATGTTGGGCTGGACATCCACTCTGCTTGTATTATTTTTGTGCGTTATTTAATTTTATTAATGTAATACCATAAGTGTTCTCACTTTGAGGAGCTCCTTTTCCATCAGAAAACGCAGAAGAGGAAAATCACATTTCCAATATTTATTAATTACAGTCCAAACCATCATGATTTGTAGGTTTTCCAAATAAATAATACAAACCTTGTGAAATCATCTTTTAATGTAGTTTAAATGGATACGCAGCACTGTTACTTTCTTGCATACATAGCTTTGTTTAGATTATTATACTAAAGCTATTTTTTTTGCTAATTAGGTGCATATCATGTGAGAATTTAGTTGTTGGACAAATAATTATGCAAACAGAAAATATTATTCAAAAGAAATGATGTTTCATAAAATTATAAAAGATAGCAAAATTAACACGAACAATATTCTTTTACAAATGAAGTAAATTGAACCATTGACATTTTGAAGCAACAAAATTTAGCTTTAAGAACATTAACTGAAATTTATTCAAAAAAAGGTAGGAAACTGGGGAAGTTTAAAGTTTTGAAGTACTATGCTCAGTAGAATTGTTGATGGACAATGAGCAGACCACTTGTTTTAGTGTAGAGTTAAAACAACCATTTGAATTCGAATAAATTTCAGTTATATTAAATATAAAAAAACATTTTTATTATTGATAAATTACAAAGTAGTTATTCCACTTCAGAACGCTATTATAAATTGAATATGCGCGTGCATTTCAGTTGTTACAATATTTTCTCAAAACATGCATCAATACAAAAACCAAAACCATAATACAGCCTTGTAAATGAGACAAAATGGTGTTTCTACTAAAAGCTGTTTACAAGTTTCTAATGATAGTGAGTGTGTGAACCATTACCTCTTGAATAACCTCGTAATCATAGTGTAGTTTAGGGTTCATATTTTTGTACCTAATAAGCAACGGTTGTAACAACCCGGGGATTTTAGACTCTGAAAATCGACACAAAACCCAGCGTCGACTGTTCAGACATCGAAAATACCGGATCATTAATAGAAAGAAATTAGAGGATGAGATAGAAAAGATAGAACTAATAGAATAGAAGAAGAACACAGCTGAACAAAATCAGAGTAAAACATGAATCTCACAGCAGAACGAATAAAATATATTATATAACATAACTTTGAAATACAAATATGTTTTGTATATACATACCATATCAGTGTACAACATAACATTTGATACAGCGGAAATAACTCTAAATAACCAATAGTGAAGACTCCTGCTTCAAGCTCCTCCAAGTATATTTGTAAAGCCTGAAACACTTGACTGCCCATACAAATTTGGGCACCCAAGAGTTTAGGGAAAAACACACAAAATAAACTCTGGGTCAGTCATGAGACTGGTGTGAGAAAATTCCAACCATACAGTTTCACTTTGAAAATCCCTTTTGAAAACAAAAGGATAATAGTAAGACCAACCCACACATAAGCATGGACGGTTTTTACCTTACTATAACCCAAAATATTTTGATATCAAAATCCAATGATATTATAATAATGTCTAATCAAGTAAATAACCAAATAGCAGAACGCTTGCATCTCACGTTCTACATACATAGTATAAAATCAAAAACCGCAGGGCGCTTATTGGAGATTGGATTCCAACTATGACAAGGTATGGGACCACCTGTCGATAGTATATCTCTTGAGGCGAATACACTGGGTTCAATAAGAACGTCTTGCAACCCGGCCCACACATGACCGACCACTCATTTCGCTTGAGTGTATCGAATGTATATCACCAACGGTTGGGCTCAAACCACCATTTCCTGAAAAGGGACAACATCGAAATAGATTAAAGAAGTAAAAATGAATTTCTCTAGATAGGTGATCATACACCCTAATGGGAGCGACCCACATAGCCATGTTGTCTGCCCGATTTGTGTCATTTCCCAGTTGTGACGCTTGAGGCTACGTCTATCTTTTAGAACATCTGGCCACCATATACTTTGAATGTCACATCGTCAAACCCGTCAAATCACTAGTTGACCTTCCCAAAGATATTACGGGTATAAAAGCTAAGAGAAACGAATTTCTCCGCCACCAGACGTAATACCTTGAAAAGATCGTCTTATGTGACCATTAGGAATACTCTGTCAGACATTCGTCCATACAAGTTGTCCTGGGACTGGAAAAACATAACAGCTCTAGAATTTCACTTTGTCTTCAATTATCTTCAGCATAATCTAATTTGCAATGCCTATGCCTATACGGAGTGGTTTTCGGATATTATATCCAACCGGTCTCTCCGTATTGACAACGTTGGTCAAAAAATCTTTGATAACCGGTGTTTTAACTATCAAAGGAAAAATAAACATCCATCAAACCATTTCACAATCACGGCACTTTTTATTTAACATTCGTTTGAATTCCCATATCTTGCCAGATATTTCTCAAAATCACGCTTAAGCTTGGTTAACAGCGCTAATTTATCATTATAGTTCAAAACTTGTCATACGCTGTAATATTCCCCTTTATAACTAATTTTGACATAACAGTCACGCTTAAGCCTAGTTAACAGCGTTATTTTATCGCTATAGTTCTAAGACTTGCGATATGCTGTCGTATTTCTTTATACTAATCTTGACATCCCTTTCCATTACAAAAATCTTGACATCTCTTTCCATTACAAACAAATACCATCCTTTGATAATAGTGAAGTCGTTCAAGTTGGGGTATTTTAATTACCTCTCAGACCTTGATCGACGATGTTCTTACCTTAGAATAGATATAAGTCTGTAATGCTTACTCCTTATTATTAATGACATCGATTAAACAATATTTCTTGTTTTATTTTCAATATGGTTTTATAACGCCATATCCTTATTTGAAAACTAGGTTGTTTAAAATTATTTACATTGGTCATTAACTCTTCACTCCATCTTCCTTAAACATTTCTCTTTAAACTTCTCTTATAAAAAATCGATCACGTTCTTTGTCTTTTTGGCAATTTACTTCTTATTCGTATTATTATACCCAATTCAATAAAACATCTCAATACAAACTTAATACCATTTTATAATAGAATTTCTATTATAATTTAAATTTCGCTTTAATTATAAAAATATAATTTTTATAATTAACTTCGTTGATTTGTCTGACGGTCAACCAACTTCTTAACAAAATGGGTTTATGGTTGACTGTCACTGATATCGTTTATTTACCAAATCAACATAACGTTGAATTTCCATTCAACACGGTTCAAACAGTGTACAACAGTACATCTAAATATTTAGGAATCCGGTTGAGTTCCTCCAACCGATTTCCGCATCCACAGATGTTAGTTAAATCAGTATCCAACCAATAATGTGTACATATGCAACGATATATATTTATTTCAACCAATTTAACTATAATTTACCTAATCAACCATTGCACAGCATTCAACCATTATTTAAAATATAATTAAAATATTTTAAATAAAATAGAGTTAGTGAATTTACTCACCTTGGCGCGTTAACCGTTAAATAACGATTTGCGTCAGTTGATTTGATCAGTCGTTAAATTTGCCTTAAAATTGCAACGAGTCTCAGATCGCTCCAAACCAGTTCGTACATGTAGCTTCTGCGATCACGGTTCCAATGCAGCTCACTTCGTCTTGTTTGGACTTTGTACTTAATCTCGGTAGTCGTTCTTCTCCGCGCCGACTTGATGTTCACTTTCCAAGCCAGAAACTACTACACAGCGTCACCGTCCCACAATCCGTATGCTACTATCCCACTTCATACGCCATCTTTGTTTGAATTACTTCTTTCCATTTATCAAATACATGACTGCCGCACCTTATTATATATATGCTTCAATTTCCTTTGCCAATGGACGTCCATACTTCTCTATGCCTGTGTGTATTCCCCTGTACACAACGTGTACTCCAGCAATCCTTCACATGTCACGTACCCCTTTTCTTTTGCCCTTTTTTATTTTCATTTTATTGTTTTCGTTTGGGCTTCACACATAATACACCAGCCCAAATGTGAATGCAGCCCATACCGCTACTGTATACTTTCCCCTCACTGCTCCTTCCACTATTGATACACGCTCCAGTCTCCAGCTAAAACAAACCGCCATTTACTTTCCACTTGCACCAAGTTTTCGAACCTGCCCTGTATAGTTTCAAACTCCATGCAAAACGTCCCACTTCACCATCAATACTTGCAGCACTTCATTCATTCCACTCATGCTTCCTCTAAACTCGCGTTCCGGTTTCCTTCCTATCGCTCCACTTCATAACCTTACGAGAACCATCGCTATCACCACCACTTATCACCATTCTTTTCTCCCTCCTACTCACATTCTTCAACTCCAAGACCACCACCTGGCGTTACAACTGCGCCTTTACCTTTTTGTGCCACGTTTCTTCTCATTTCCCTTTTTGGACACTATACGCTACCACCCCATACACTCTCACGAACTAAAATCACTCACTTCCCAATGCCAGACCATGCCATTTCCTATGTATATATATTTTAAACTTGCTCTCTTCTTTGCACTAACCTTAAACCATACGAGTTCTTCCTGTGTAGCCACTTTCTCAAGCCATGACCTCCCATGCTTAACCACCTACAGGCACTCCTCCTGCTGTGTTTCATTTCAGCAGCAGCTCATGCTTTACTTCCCCTTACTGTCTTTTCAAGACATGCGCCCACCATCCTCATGCATACACCCTCCATTTACCTCACGTCCACTATGCACTAAACCCGCATCTGACTGCCTCCTCTTCCACAAACATACCGCTCCTTCCTCCCCTTATCATCCAAAACGCAAGCTTTCCCTATCTTCCCATAGCGCATCAAAAAAATCAGCTCCTGTCAGCAAGTGCACGCGAGCACTGGAACCACCCCCATATACATTATTGGCTTTTTATTTATTTATTTATATTGATCGGCCATTTAAAACAAGGCTTTGGATTTCTTGAAATGAAGTGAAGGCAGCGTGCGTTTAAATAGACGAGGATACTTGGATGGCAAGGAGTAGGGGAATAGACAAGGCTAGCTATGGTTGGCCAAGGCACAAGGTCATCTCAGATTATGTTTGCCTAAGTACATAACATGAATTCCTTGGCTGTCAAGGAAGTGTAGGACGATGCAAATCAAACGCTAGTAAGGTTGATGTGAAAATGCCTGGAAGAGCTATGGTAGGGTAAGGCTATGTGGAAAGAAGTCTGCACACGTACGTTTCTTTAGGTGTTGTTCAGGGTAGGTATTGACTTGAAAATTCAATGGTGCAGTGCATGCGCCTTAGGCATGAAGTTTACGGTACATAGGATAGGATGAAACTATACATAGGTCTGCTGTTTTGAAATAACTCCTGCTGCGTGACGTGTATGGCTTAAGAGTACACATTTGCATGTGCCTGGTACAGGTTGGTTATCTGCGTTATTGTATTGATTTGAAATTTCAGGGTATAAGTTTCGATATAGTATCTATGGGGTTTTAGGGTTCGGCTGTGCAATTCCTTCATTTTCCAGCACCTAGGCGGCTTCATAGCATCATTTTTGGGCAACTCTTACATAAGCGCTAAGCAGCACCATCGTGCACATACAACATCACTAAGTTATACAAAATTTTCCATTTTTATTATAGTATAGGATTGGTTTTTCTGAATTTACGTGGGTAGGTGGAAAATCATAGGGAGGTGACTGTTCCTTTCCTTTAGCTTTCATTTTCAAGATGTGTCCTGAGCAAAATAATCGTACTCTATAATTTAAGGGAAATAGGTTTTAGGAGGTATGCTTGTTTTCCTTAGGATGGAGGTTTTCTTTTGATTTGATTAAACATGATGGTTGGCGTATGCTTCTTCATGAAGATACAAATGTTGGGATTTCCATAGATGCTACGTGTGATATAAAAGTAGATGTAGGTGAAGTAACGGTAATGATATGTTTATTATAAGTTTAATTAGCGTACTCCGCTACATACAATTTCATCCACTTACAGACTACCATGGACAGATATAAAAAATATCATCATGTCCAGCGATTTGCCACGATCCTAAAAATATAATAATATCGGTAGGTTAACTCATATTGTGAAACCCCGAAATGCTGATATAGGGTGCACAATACTCCAAATAAAAGTTGCGTATTTAATTAATTAAAAATTACAATAAAATTCTAAAAATTAAATTATAACAGCGTCTCAAAGGAATTTTGCCCAGATTTGCAATCGGTATCTAGTTATATCAAATAAACTGTTACGGTCGATAAACGATTCTATAGTGACTTTCTAAATATTTGATTTGGACATATCTTGCAATATTTAATCCGAAATCTCGATTTTTCACTTCTGTTAGAAAGATATAGTTAAACAGATTCCAACGTTTCTCGTTTCGAGGAAATCCGGCTTATAACGAATCATGTACACTCAGTTGAAGTTCAAAACGTTAAATTACGAACTGCAGCGTCATTATAAGCTCGATTATATTTAATATATATTTTTATACATTCAACTTCATTTAATTAATATATAAATCCACTTATATTACGAATTCAATATTTAAACTGATTTAAATATTCAAATACAAACCGATAAAAATGCGGGACGTTACAACGGTTGTCAATGTAAGGTATGCTCACACTTTTATATATAAATGACATGTCAAGTGGCTACAAGATAAATGAATAATGAAGAAAAAACAAAGTGCATTAACTTAAAACAAAAAATATACAAAAAGTAGCTCGTCTTCTACTTGAAAATTATTTTATAATGGCAAAAACTTTGTTTACAGATTCTTCTACTTGAATATTATAGCTTGAAGTTGTGTGCAATAAACATAAATAGTTAACAACAAGCGTAATAGTAGCATTAGTAATATTGTTTTAAATTGATGCTAGCTCACAGTGGCCTTTACACAGAGTAGCATCTTTTCGATGAATTAAACTATTCGATGTACATATGTTCCAGTCCATGCTAAGCTCAGGCGTTTCGACTCTAACTTGGTATTGAAGATGTTTCTCTCTTTTTTATATTATTTCATTTAATCCTATGATATATTTGAAATTCTTTAAACAAGTGTGCATGTCAATGAATGGGTAGAAAATAGAAAAAATTGACAGATATTAGTATTTTATGCGCCTTAACTGGAGTGACTTAACTAATGCATATTCTAACATATTAAATTACTTTATTGCAACCACTATACTTATAAATCAATCTATATATAAACAGGAGATATTGTTACAACTACTTAATCCTCATGTATTTGAGTCTTTCATCTTAGAACAGAGATCATTAATGGGACTTTGAAGGTAACCCAAGCTATTGTATGTTTTGTAGCAAAATAAAATTATTGTTTCACTTATGTGCTCATATCAATTTGGCACTTGCTGAAATATTTTGCAACTTGCATATAATTAATACTCCATAATTGTATTCATAGAACTGTGTTTACTATAACTATATATTAGCTTATAATGTGTAGAGACTAAGTTTTAATTAGTTATTTTAGTAAAATATATCTGTTCATAACACTTATAATTCTGTGATAATACAATTGATTTAATATTATATTGATAACAATTATGTACTCAGCGCATGCTTTAAAATTTTATAATTTTAGGAACAACTGATTAGTCTTCTTCCAATATTAGGAATGGTGAAATCAGGATGTTTGTGTATGCTTATTGTAATATATATAGTTGTCATTCGTGTCTTACAGTATATCTTTGTGTATTATTAATGCAAGGTAATGTTTTATGGTTATACATGATCAAATAACTACAAAGTCTTGCTACATTATAGGTTTAAAAGTCTCACAAACATATAAATCCACGTATTAGATTGCGAGCATGTAGGCTGGGCATAGCCCATAGAACTATAATGAATTCTTTATGTAGTTGGTTTAACATACCATTCGCCAATCCATTGAACTGAGCAAACATGCATAATGAGGTCTACAGTTATTCGATATATAAGTTTTTTATTTATTTATCATGGTTATGTATGTGCTTTATGTTTTTCCATTTTCTTTTGTTGAACGTGTAGGAAGATAGAGTGGAAAAGTTCAATGGCAGTTTGGTTTCTTGCAGTTAGTTTGCTTAGTCTTTACAACAGTGCCAAGTTCTTCAATTATGACTTTAGTTACTCATGTAATGATTTATGAACTTCTTACATGCAAAATGAAATGTCCAGGGTAAATGGAGCCAAATCATCTCAATTGGCAATGCATCTGAAGAAAAAGAAGTTAAATCATCATATAAGATTTTGCATAATGCAGCGTACTAAGATGACTGTAGTGGTGGTGATGGTGAATTTCAACATGGTTTTTCTCAAGGAGTGGATTTTGGTACAACAGCTGAGTTTGTATGCTAAGGAAGCAAGTGGGTTACATTTATCATCATGATACAAGTATTTTGAGAATAGTTCCTATATGCAGATTTTAAGAATTAATTATAAATGTTCATAAGATTGCTATTTAGTAATCATTATTTGTATTTAAATAACAACTAATTATCTATAATGATACAGAAGGATTTTAATTGCGTTATTGCAAAATTTAACATCATATCAGTTACCTTTAAACTTCTGCAAACTGATTGTTGGACCTAGGAGTTTCTCGAGAGTTATGCTTCAATTGCTGGTTCGAGTTCGGGATTGGCAAGGCGTTTTCCTGGTGGCTTGGTTCTGATGTATGAAGTTGTTGTCTTCGATTCCCTTGGACAAATGGACCATGGTAGGAATTGCACAGCTATTGCAGTCCTTTCTTGGTAGCTGTACTTCGACGTTTGTTTGCAGTTAGTTGGACCTGTTGTTTCGGTTTTTCTTTTGGGTGTTTGATCGTTTGTTCTTCAGTGTTTGTTTGTGGTAGTTTTTTGGTTTTTTTTTTATGATGAGTGTCGTAGTCGCAGTTGTGTTTTTTCTTCATTTTTGGTTGTATATCACCGGCTAAAAAAAACTTTTGCCAAATAAATACTATCTCATCCTCAGTATGAAAAATTATAAGTTAAATTTCAAACAAATAAACTAACTACACTGGATTTAAAATATAATATTGTAGTTGGTAACATAGTACAATCAGCTACTGATTAATCCCAAAAGGAGCCAGTGAGTTCAAATTTGGCTTCACAAAGTTTGAATGAGTGAATTTTCCAATATATTAATAATGCTGGTTTTGTTATCCAGCGTTATTAATGTTGTGCTCATGACAAAATGATACATAATGTTATTAGTGTTTATTTATCTGACAATATTAATGTTGTGCACCAGGTTATTATGCTTTAATACTGTTGGAAAAATTTGTGATTATGAATTCAAAACAGCAAGCACACGAACCACAAGCTTTACGGTTGCGATTCATCCTAATTTTTTTCAAATCTATAACTGTTACATAACTTCACTATTAGAAGTAGTAAAATGTTATTTTTAGAAGGATCCATGGGGTGGCCAATACCAAACCATCCTAATATTGCGATTGCTCTACTAGTTTTTAACTGAACACTAAAAGAAATACGGTAAATAAAAGAAAATAATAATAATTGTACAATATTAATCATACATATAGCTATATGAATATATTTTCAATAAATTCGACAATCTTTTAGAAAAAACCTTTAGTACAAACAAAAGCACGAAATTTAGACCTCTATATCTGCCGTATGGATAGCACGGACCACACACTTATTAATACATATTACAGGGTATACTTTCAAAATGCAATAAAGATAAAAATGTAAACACAAGTTAAATAGGAAGCAAAAAATAGTGGAAAATGGTTATTTTTGAAAGTTCGGGTTAGTTTGCGCTTATTCCTTCAAAAGTTTAAAGTGGCTTTTTAAAACTTCAGCTGGGCAACAACAAATATTCAAGGCTCCCTGGTCTCCAGCATTCATCCATTTTTGCTCCAAATTTTCAGGACATGGCGACCATTTCTACTCCTAAACTTGTGATCCCACTCAATTGGACATCAAAAGATAGAAAGAAAATTAAATTACTTTTTTATTTTATTTCTGTATTATCACTGCAATCATCCAATTTTACAATCACCATAAATGGCAAGATCAAGCGCAGATGATATAGAGATAAAACTGATCTTTGCTTGCGTTTTTTACCTCCTTATATCTATTTTCTTAGAATTAAGCTTTCTAGTTCCATAAATAATACTTTTATTGGTGAAGATATTATTTGATTTAGTCCTTTAAGAAAGACCTTACTTCTGAAAATTGGTCTAGAGGCAAATCTAACTATCCGAATTCCATTAAAAGCATTTTTGGGTGGTATTTTGCATTTTCTACCAGTACGACGTGGAGTTCAGTTCTTTTTTTTTCACAACTGTTTGTATTGAATTTGAGAACTGGAAATTACAGCTAAGTCGAAGGGTTAGAGGACCAAAGCCTTTCTACGTGTCCTGAAATATTCTTCCGGTGGTGTACTAGAGGTAATACAGTCAAAGCGTCTGAATTCTTTTATTAGATAATAATGATTCATCAATAATTTCATTTGATTTAAAAATATGTGTAACATTTTCAAACGCCTCATGGAACAATGTTACAATATCACCAAACACATAGATCAATTTATTATTTCTTTTTGATATGATTTATAGCTTGCAAAACTTTACAAGCTGTCAAGCTGAAGCATCTCTCAAGGGTAGAGGTAAATCAAAATGATCCTAGTGGATGCACGTTTACGCTGGTACTTCATGCTTCCTCAATAGTTTTTATCACATTTATTTTTATTTATTTGTCAGAAAATCAGTTTGCAATGTAAATTCTTCCACTTGTATGGTTTCCTTGTACTTAAATAATCCATGATCATGTCTTTCTGTTTGTTTCTCTAATTCTATAGGGATTCGATAATCTAAGAAGCCAAAGTGTTTCTCCTCCTCAGTGGACAATGCGTAACAAAGATGAAACAGAGAATGCATTACAAAATTCAGTACTTGTGTTGCTTATTTTGGTTATAAGTTGTTCGAGTGATGTAGGAAGCGGTGTGAGTGATGTTGTTGTGAGGTGTTGTTAGTCTAGTAGTGCTGGTTTCTGATGATGGTAAGTTGCACCATTTTTCTTGTCAACTAACGTCTTCACTGTCCCTTTTGGGTGAAAATAAATTAATTTATAGCATGTATTAATACATATTACAGGTTATACTTCCAAAATGCAACACTATCTGTAACACCCCGAATTTTAGTCAATACTAAAATTCACTAATTACAGGATAAATAATCTCAGATGTGGGAATTGGGGGTAACGGGCTGCGTTATTGCGTTCGTCTCGGAAAAATACGCGAAATAGAGTCCGAGTTTTCGAGAATCGGAGTCCGTATGGCCCGGTTATGGCCCAAAGAAGTTTGCAGAAAAATTAGAGCTAAAAACAGATTTAGGAATTTAAATTTAGATTTTAAATTAGAACCAGCGGGGCCAGGCGGGAAGATTCCCGCCCTAAGCATGTCGACAGGGCTGTCGACAGGGGTGTCGACTTGCCTGTCGACTTGCCTGTCGACATGGCATGTCGAACCAGGGTGCTTGGGTGCACCAGATCTGGTTTTCTGGCTAGGGCTGGGCTTGGTTCTAGAGATTTCCTAAATCTAACGGACCTAAATTAATCTAGGGTTAATCTAAGGGCCTAAAACACTCTCTTAATCTATAAATACACCCTAAACCTACCTTAATCCATACTAAAAATAGAAATGAAGGCCTCATGCCGCCAAATTAAATCCTAGAAGGAGTCTCCATTAATCTTAGAAGGAAGTTTCAAGCTAATCCCTCTCAAATCATTCTCTAATCATCACCATCTTCATATTTAGCAACTAATTCCTCTTCATAAGTTGGTTAATTTTGGGTTTGGTGAGTTTCTATCACTTTAACATCAATTGTTAAAGTAAGTAGATTGGGTGTAATGAGACTTATGGTCTTAAATGCGGATTAGTGAGTTTGAATCATTTATAATGATATGTTACTCTATGTTGTTCTATGTTTATGCATATTTGATAAGTTGGTTTATGCATGCTTAATAAGTTGATTTATGCATGTTTAACAAGTTGGTTTATGCATGTTTAACAAGTGGATTTATGCATATTTAATGAGTGGAATTATGCATGTTTAACAAAGTGAGTTATGCAAGTTAAGTATATGTTTAAATGCAAGTTTAATGTGATATGCAAGTTATGCATGCTTATGCAAGTATATGGATGCTTATGCAAGTCATGTATATGTTTAAATGCAAGATTTATGTGATATGCAAGTTATGCATGCTTATGCGAGTATATGAATGCTTATGCAAGATATGTATATGCTTAAATGACATGATATGCAAGTTATGCATGTTTATGCAAGTATGTGAATGCTTATGCAAGTTATGTGTATGCTTAAATGCATGTTTAACATGTTATGCAAGTTATGAGAATGCCTATATGCAAGTTCAACATGTTATGCAAGATATGTGTATGATAATATGCAAGCTCATATGCAACATGTTATGCAAATCATGTGTATGATAATATGCAAGTTTGGGTTAAATGTAGTTGGGTTAATATATGCTCATATGTGCAAGTTGACATCCTCTTAACCCATGACAAAGTTTCATGCTAAACCCATGATATTTGTGATGGATCTTCCCCTTTATTATGTCATGTAATGAGAACGATTTACGTGGGGAACGATGGGGTTGGTAAATATGTTAATAAATGAATGATTGGGTATGATTAAGCATACCATAAAAATAAATTACCATAAGTGGGAATTTACCTATTGAGTTAGGTCTACCCCATGGGAATTTACCTATTGAGTTAGGTCTACCCATGTTATGGAAAACTTGATATTAATTAGGGATAATTAATATGGGGGTGATTAATTAGGTGTAATTAATCGACTAAGACACGAGGTTGGACTCATTTGTAGTGTAAAACTGCCCGGACCCGACCGGCTTAACCAGTTGCTACAAATGTCAGCCCAATGTGAGAGGTCTTAGCCATAAATTAAATACGTGATTAAGGTAAAGACACGAGGTTAGACTCTGTTATGACGTAAGACTGCCCGGATTCTACCGGCTTAACCAGGCGGTCATAACAGCCAGTCTAATGTGGGAGGTCTTTATGGGAGATCACGGTCTTAATTAATTAAGAAACACTTAACCATAGTAGCATGTAGTGGGACATGAGGGGTTAAGTGGGTGCCTTGGGTGGCATGAGGAAATTTTGTGGTTGCCTTGGGTGGCATGTGGAATCTAGTGGGTTGCCTTGGGTGGCAATAGAAAATACGATTAGAATACTTAACCAAGTGGAAACATGTAATTAAACATGATTAAAGGGTTAAGTGGGATACACTAGATATTTGACAAGCTTAAGTGGGTAGCTTGTCGGGGCCCATTTCAACCAATATCCCAAACGTATCTTTGTGGGCTCGACCCATGTCGAGTGACGGGACACGCATATTGGGCTTGATTATAAGAGGCCAAAACGGGTTAGCGGTGGCAACGCAAGTCCAACGGGTTTCATATGCGTGTGTGGGCCCGGGCTGGTAGATAAGCCGTTGTTGCATCGTGTAGATATAAAGCCGTGCACCGTTAGTATTGGGTAGCCACTTTAGGGGAGTGATACACCCCACTGTGGGACCAGCACGGGTATCTACGGTAGGGAGCCGATCGTTTGGGGAGTAGTGGGTACACCTAATGAAGATAGGGGCAGACGGCACCTATGTAGGGGTACACGAAACTACTGGGTAAGAATTACTGAGTACACCTAGTGGAGATAGGGGCAGACGGCACCTATGTGGTGGGCTAGGAGTACACGAAACTACTGAGGAAATTTTCTAAGTCCTTGGAAGGGATCAACCTTTAAGTAAGAATGACTGGTGTGGTGCAGTTAGTAATTATCCTTGGGTGGGTAGATGCGTCCTTACGGTTATCTTAGTTTATCCTAAGTCTACCAAGCTGCTTAGTGTAGCCATTCATCCCCAGATATTACCGTAGGTCAAGTTTATGTCTTCTCTGGTTACTTTAATGATTGTTTTGTTAAAGTTATAGGGCTCACTCAGACTTATGTCTGACCCCGTTGTTTTTATCTTTTTCCCAACCCTCAGGTCCTACGGTGGATCCTAGCGGTAGTAGAGCTTGATCGGATTGCTGTTCCAGTCTTTAGGAGCTTGGGTAGATGTAAAGCTCCAGTTATCCAGTTATCTTTTCTTTTGTTCTGGCTATTGTATGAGAGAGTGGGATTATGTACTTCTTTATTTTGATGGATATTGTACTTGACTTTTACCGTGGTTTTATGATGTAACCAGACATGTTTATTTCCGCTGTTATGAGATGATGTTTTAAATTTTCAAGTACTATTTATATCTGTCTTGTTGTAATTTTTCTGTTCTATATTCACTAAAATACTCCACCGATGCTATGGCATTCCCTTAGTGAGTGACCCTAGCGGGCGTGGGGTGCTACACGTGGTATCAGAGCAAAGGTTACCGGAACAGATAAAATTTTTAGAAAACTATTTTTCTAAAACATTTTTGGAAAAGATATTTTCAAAAACATGTCTTTTAAGAGAAAAAGTTTTTGAAAGAAAAGCATAATCCCCAATAGCCATATCTATATCCTTCGAATTCTCCGTTTTGAATCTTTCCTTTTTCGTTTCAGCATGGCCGAGAATCTTAATCTTTCGGAGGGTGTGACGGTACCAGTATGGTATAGGAGATTGATGGAGGCTTGGGCCACCACTACGGGTCCAGCAAATGTTCCTCCACCAACCGTAGCACTCGATCTTCCTCCTCCCCCTCCTCCTCGCACGGATACTTTTGCTAAGACTTGCAAGGAATTTAAAGCTATGGGAGGGAAACCTTTTCAAGGATCTGAAACCTTTGTGGAGGCTAGAGATTGGCTTAAAGAGGTGGAAGAGTTGATAGATATCTTTGAGATGGAAGAAGGGAAGAAAGTCAAGTTGGCTGCTTGGTTAATGAAGGGAGAGGCCTCATTCTGGTGGGAGGTCACTAATGGAGAACGCCCCGTTGACTCTTGGGCGGATTTTAGGCAAAGATTTGTGGCAAAGTTTCTCTCAAGGGCGGAGGAAAACTTGTATATGGAAAGATTCTTGACTCTAAAGCAAGGAAATCTCTCGGTGAAGGAATATGTCAACAAGTTTAATCAATTGGCAAGGTTTGGCCTAGACATGGTGAATACACCGGAAAAGAAGGCTTTGAGGTTCGTGAAAGGCTTGAATGAACCGATGCATGGGTTGGCTATGACCCATATCCCTATGGGGGCCACCTTTGAGAAGCTAGTTGACATGGCACTCATGTATGAGGAAGAGAAGGGTCCTAATGCTAATAAGGCACCCGAGAAGAAGGGAGATCAAAAGAGACCTCAGCAACAACAACAAAGCAAAGGTGGGAAAGGCAACGGTGGCAAGGGCAAGAAGAAGAAGTGTTTCAATTGTGGGACACCTGGCCACCTAAGCAAGGATTGTCGCAAAAAGAAGAAGACTGGCTGCTTCCACTGTGGCGAAGCAGGGCATTTAGTGAAGGATTGCCCTAAGAAAGGGCAAAGGACGGGATCTACCTCAGGAGGATAGGTGCAAGCTCTTATGGCACCGAGTCAGGCTAGGGGGCAAGTACAGGCTCTCGCGGTTCCACCGATTCAGGAGAGAGGTAGAACTATTTCCGTTGAAAGTCTGGTTTTTCTATTTGACCATCCTGTCCGTACATTGTTTGATTCAGGCGCATCGCATTCGTTTATCTCATCATCATTAGTTGAGTCACTACACCTAGACACCAGTCTGGTAGATGATCCCTTGGTTGTTTCAAACCCAATTGGGGGCTCCACTTATTTGTCCATGATATGTTTGGGTTTGAAGATTTCAATACTTAGCATTGAGTTTAGATGTGATGCTTTTGTATTGGGCTTCACGGGCTATGGGTTGATTTTGGGCATGGACTGGTTATCCAGTAATGGTGCCGTTCTTGATTGCGAAAGGAGAGTTGTTAGGCTCATGACCCGCTTGGGTAACACTCTCGAGATTTCTTGTAACCCCAGGGACTCTGTTATGCTAAGTTATCTTGAATCGCTTGACGCTTCGGTCGAGAGTTTGCAATCTGTTAGAGTGGTCCGGGAATATCCGGATGTGTTTGAGGAGGTGAAGGGCTTACCTCCGAAGCGGGAGATTGACTTCCGAATATATTTGGTGGATAATGCTAAACCGGTATCTTTACCAGTGCGCCACATGGCTCCTCGTGAGAGGAGGGAACTCCATAAGCAAGTAGGGGAGTTGCTTGAGAAGGGGTTCATAAGACGGAGCATATCGGAGTGGGGTGCTCCAGTAGTATTTGCTACGAAGGCGGATGGGTCCCTCAGACTTTGTGTAGACTATAGAGAACTCAACAAGCTCACAAAGAAGAATAGACACCCATTGCCGAGAATAGATGATCTTTTCGATCAGTTGGTTGGCGCTTCAGTATTTTCTCAGTTGGACTTGGCCACGGAGTTTCATCAGTTGAGAGTGGCTGAGGATAGCATAGACAAGACTGCCTTTAGGACTCCGGATGGTTTCTATGAGTGGCTGGTGATGCCATTTGGGTTGACGAACGCCCCTGCATACTTTGTTGATTTGATGAGTAGGGTGTTCAGGGAGTTCCTTAATAAATTCGTGGTGGTCTTTGTGGATGATATCTTAGTATTTTCTAAGAGTGAAGAAGAGCATGCCCTACATCTTGGGGAAGTGTTGAAGACTCTTCGAGCACATAGCCTTAAGGCTAAATTCTCTAAATGTCACTTCTGGAGGAAGGAAGTACGATTCTTGGGGCACGTGGTCTCCAAGGAAGGGATAGCTGTGGATCCCGCGAAGGTAGTATCAATTCAGGATTGGAAGGTTCCGAAGAATGCTACCGAAGTAAGAAGTTTCTTGGGATTGGCGGGTTATTATAGGAAGTTTATTAAAGACTTCGCGAAGATATCAGCCCCATTAACCCGCTTAACAAAGAAAAATCTTGTTTTCACATGGGACGTAGATTGTGATGATGCGTTCCGACGGTTAAAGAGAGCTTTAACCACCGCTCCAGTTTTAGTGTTGCCAGATGGGAGCAAGCCATTTGTTGTCTATACCGATGCCTATGGGACAGGACTTGGCGCAGTCTTAATGCAAGAGGGAAGGGTAATAGCCTATGGTGGAAGGCAGTTGAGAGCACATGAGAAAAATTACCCTACCCATGATCTCGAGCTGGCCGCTATTGTTTTTGCGCTTAAGATTTGGCGTCATTATCTTCTTGGTGAGAGATTCGAGTTGTTCACTGACCATAAATCGTTGAAGTACTTATTCTCTCAGAAAGATTTAAACTTAAGACAGCTAAGGTGGATGGAGTTTTTAGCATCCTATGATTTCGAGATAGCGTATACCCCTGGCAAGGGTAACGTGGTGGCGGACGCCTTGAGCAGGAAGAGGTTGTCCTTGAGTCCATTGTTCGTGGAACGACAAAGCTTGGAATTTATCTCGATGTTTGATTTCAGACCTTCCGTTGACTATGTACCCGGTTTGCTAGCTTCTTTGGAAGTTAGACCTACTCTTTTGGGGCGGATTGGAGAAGCACAGAGGGGCGACCCACAGTTGGTTGAGTTAGTAGAGAAGCTCATAAGGGGGGAGTCGTCCAGCCATTTGAGTAGGTACACCCTAGACGATAGGGGGTACTTGTGCAGAGACGGTAGACTTTGTGTACCGCAAGACGAGGGTTTGAGGAAGGCTATTCTTGATGATGCACACCGTTCTAGGATGACCATTCATCCCGGTGGGGACAAGATGTACCAAGACATGAAGAGGGTTTTCTTCTGGGCCGGTATGAAGAAAGATGTGGCCGAGTATGTCGCTCGATGTTTGGTGTGCCAGCAAGTGAAGGCGGAGCAAAGGAAACCAGGTGGGTTGCTTCACCCACTGGAGGTTCCGCAATGGAAGTGGGATAGCGTCTCGATGGATTTTATTGACGGGTTACCCAGGTCGAGGAAGGGTAATACAGGAATTTGGGTGGTGGTAGATAGACTTACTAAGAGCGCCCATTTCATACCTGTGAAGAGCAAGAGGACTGCTCCATGGCTAGCTTCAGTATATCTTCGAGAGATAGTTCGATTACATGGGGTACCCTCTAGCATAGTAAGTGATCGAGATCCTATCTTCACTAGCGAGTTCTGGAGAAGTTTGCAAGAAGCAGTGGGGACTCAATTGTGTCTGAGCACTGCATATCATCCTCAGACGGACGGCCAGACTGAGAGGGTGAATCGTGTTCTAGAAGACCTTTTGAGGCTTTGTATCTTAGATTTTGGAGGTACATGGGAAGAGCATCTTCCATTGGTAGAGTTCGCATATAATAACAGCTTTCAGTCCAGTATTGGTATGGCTCCTTTCGAAGCTCTCTATGGAAGGCCTTGTCGATCACCTACATGTTGGTGGGAATCTACGGATAAGATCTTGCTTGGGCCCGATATGGTTAGGGAGACTTCTGAGAAGATTGACTTGATTCGAAGAAGGATGAAAGCAGCGCAGGATAGGCAAAAATCTTATGTGGACAAGAGAAGGACGGATCTTGAGTTTGAGGTTGGGGATATGGTTTTTGTCAAGGTATCTCCGTTGAGAAATGTTGTTCGCTTCGGATCCGTTGGGAAGTTAGCACCGAGGTTTGTTGGGCCGTTTCCTATCAAGGAAAGGATTGGACGGATGGCATATAGGGTGGAGTTGCCCGACAGACTTAGTGGTGTTCATGATGTATTCCATGTATCACATCTGAGGAAGTGCTTACATGAGACCGCAGAGGTGGTAGAGCCGAGCTTGCTTAGAGATGTAGAGGTTGAGCGTGATGCGACGATTCGACGAGCCCCTACTCGCATCCTTGGGTCAGAGACTAGGAAATTGAGGAATCGAGAGGTTCAGCTAGTCAAAGTGCAATGGGGAGAAGATGAGAGCAACGCGACTTGGGAGACGGAAGCGAATATGCGTTCATTGTACCCATTTCTTTTTGAGGGTACGTCTTTACTTTCTCCTTTATCGCTTGTCTAGTACTTATCTTATCTTTGGTATGTCCTGTCGTTAGTACCTTTGACCTTTAGATAGGGTAAACCTATGGTTGAAACATGTGTTTGAGACATGTTATGGTTGATGGATGCAAGTGGATGCAAGTGTTTGCTAATGGTTGCTCGTGGATGCATATACACACACTCTAGGCACTAGATCGGCTCAGTCACTTCATGTTGCATATTGCATAAAATTGTGTGTAGGAAGATATATTTATGGATGTATAATGGTTGTGTTATCACATGGATGATGCATTTTGGTGAATGATTGTGCACTCATGTAGATATTGTATGTGTCGATAGGGTTCTCTCGCATACATAATGGATGCATGGCACTATCATGGTTTGCATATGTTCATAGGGAACATATACACACACTGTTTGCATATGCTCATACATCATTAGAAACTGTTTAAGGACAATGGATGCCCGTGGTTGATGATTTGAGTAGATGGTTGTTTGGATGATAGGATATGCATTCTCCTTAGCTTAGAGATTTCGGGGACGAAATCCTTTAAGGAGGGGAGAATGTAACACCCCGAATTTTAGTCAATACTAAAATTCACTAATTACAGGATAAATATTCTCAAATGTGGGAATTGGGGGTAACGGGCTGCGTTATTGCGTTCGTCTCGGAAAAATACGCGAAATAGAGTCCGAGTTTTCGAGAATCGGAGTCCGTATGGCCCGGTTATGGCCCAAAGAAGTTTGCAGAAAAATTAGAGCTAAAAACAGATTTAGGAATTTAAATTTAGATTTTAAATTAGAACCAGCGGGGCCAGGCGGGAAGATTCCCGCCCTAAGCATGTCGACAGGGCTGTCGACAGGCCTGTCGACAGGGGTGTCGACTTGCCTGTCGACTTGCCTGTCGACATGGCGTGTCGAACCAGGGTGCTTGGGTGCACCAGATCTGGTTTTCTGGCTAGGGCTGGGCTTGGTTCTAGAGATTTCCTAAATCTAACGGACCTAAATTAATCTAGGGTTAATCTAAGGGCCTAAAACACTCTCTTAATCTATAAATACACCCTAAACCTACCTTAATCCATACTAAAAATAGAAATGAAGGCCTCATGCCGCCAAATTAAATCCTAGAAGGAGTCTCCATTAATCTTAGAAGGAAGTTTCAGGCTAATCCCTCTCAAATCATTCTCTAATCATCACCATCTTCATATTTAGCAACTAATTCCTCTTCATAAGTTGGTTAATTTTGGGTTTGGTGAGTTTCTATCACTTTAACATCAATTGTTAAAGTAAGTAGATTGGGTGTAATGAGACTTATGGTCTTAAATGCGGATTAGTGAGTTTGAATCATTTATAATGATATGTTACTCTATGTTTATGCATATTTGATAAGTTGGTTTATGCATGCTTAATAAGTTGATTTATGCATGTTTAACAAGTTGGTTTATGCATGTTTAACAAGTGGATTTATGCATATTTAATGAGTGGAATTATGCATGTTTAACAAAGTGAGTTATGCAAGTTAAGTATATGTTTAAATGCAAGTTTAATGTGATATGCAAGTTATGCATGCTTATGCAAGTATATGGATGCTTATGCAAGTCATGTATATGTTTAAATGCAAGATTTATGTGATATGCAAGTTATGCATGCTTATGCGAGTATATGAATGCTTATGCAAGATATGTATATGCTTAAATGACATGATATGCAAGTTATGCATGTTTATGCAAGTATGTGAATGCTTATGCAAGTTATGTGTATGCTTAAATGCATGTTTAACATGTTATGCAAGTTATGAGAATGCCTATATGCAAGTTCAACATGTTATGCAAGATATGTGTATGATAATATGCAAGCTCATATGCAACATGTTATGCAAATCATGTGTATGATAATATGCAAGTTTGAGTTAAATGTAGTTGGGTTAATATATGCTCATATATGCAAGTTGACATCCTCTTAACCCATGACAAAGATTTATGCTAAACCCATGATATTTGTGATGGATCTTCCCCTTTATTATGTCATGTAATGAGAACGATTTACGTGGGGAACGATGGGGTTGGTAAATATGTTAATAAATGAATGATTGGGTATTATTAAGCATACCATAAAAATAAATTACCATAAGTGGGAATTTACCTATTGAGTTAGGTCTACCCCATGGGAATTTAGCTATTGAGTTAGGTCTACCCATGTTATGGAAAACTTGATATTAATTAGGGATAATTAATATGGGGGTGATTAATTAGGTGTAATTAATCGACTAAGACACGAGGTTGGACTCATTTGTAGTGTAAAACTGCCCGGACCCGACCGGCTTAACCAGTTGCTACAAATGTCAGCCCAATGTGAGAGGTCTTAGCCATAAATTAAATACGTGATTAAGGTAAAGACACGAGGTTAGACTCTGTTATGACGTAAGACTGCCCGGATTCTACCGGCTTAACCAGGCGGTCATAACAGCCAGTCTAATGTGGGAGGTCTTTATGGGAGATCACGGTCTTAATTAATTAAGAAACACTTAACCATAGTAGCATGTAGTGGGACATGAGGGGTTAAGTGGGTGCCTTGGGTGGCATGAGGAAATTTTGTGGTTGCCTTGGGTGGCATGTGGAATCTAGTGGGTTGCCTTGGGTGGCAATAGAAAATACGATTAGAATACTTAACCAAGTGGAAACATGTAATTAAACATGATTAAAGGGTTAAGTGGGATACACTAGATATTTGACAAGCTTAAGTGGGTAGCTTGTGGGGGCCCATTTCAACCAATATCCCAAACGTATCTTTGTGGGCTCGACCCATGTCGAGTGACGGGACACGCATATTGGGCTTGATTATAAGAGGCCAAAACGGGTTAGCGGTGGCAACGCAAGTCCAACGGGTTTCATATGCGTGTGTGGGCCCGGGCTGGTAGATAAGCCGTTGTTGCATCGTGTAGATATAAAGCCGTGCACCGTTAGTATTGGGTAGCCACTTTAGGGGAGTGATACACCCCACTGTGGGACCAGCACGGGTATCTACGGTAGGGAGCCGATCGCTTGGGGAGTAGTGGGTACACCTAATGAAGATAGGGGCAGACGGCACCTATGTAGGGGTACACGAAACTACTGGGTAAGAATTACTGAGTACACCTAGTGGAGATAGGGGCAGACGGCACCTATGTGGTGGGCTAGGAGTACACGAAACTACTGAGGAAATTTTCTAAGTCCTTGGAAGGGATCAACCTTTAAGTAAGAATGACTGGTGTGGTGCAGTTAGTAATTATCCTTGGGTGGGTAGATGCGTCCTTACGGTTATCTTAGTTTATCCTAAGTCTACCAAGCTGCTTAGTGTAGCCATTCATCCCCAGATATTACCGTAGGTCAAGTTTATGTCTTCTCTGGTTACTTTAATGATTGTATTGTTAAAGTTATAGGGCTCACTCAGACTTATGTCTGACCCCGTTGTTTTTATCTTTTTCCCAACCCTCAGGTCCTACGGTGGATCCTAGCGGTAGTAGAGCTTGATCGGATTGCTGTTCCAGTCTTTAGGAGCTTGGGTAGATGTAAAGCTCCAGTTATCCAGTTATCTTTTCTTTTGTTCTGGCTATTGTATGAGAGAGTGGGATTATGTACTTCTTTATTTTGATGGATATTGTACTTGACTTTTACCGTGGTTTTATGATGTAACCAGACATGTTTATTTCCGCTGTTATGAGATGATGTTTTAAATTTTCAAGTACTATTTATATCTGTCTTGTTGTAATTTTTCTGTTCTATATTCACTAAAATACTCCACCGATGCTATGGCATTCCCTTAGTGAGTGACCCTAGCGGGCGTGGGGTGCTACACTATCCTAATAGTTTCTATTGTCGGCCAAAGGTTAACTGCTGCATGACAGGGGAAGCAGGGCTGACTGGTTATATGTGAAGAATAATTGTATGTTGGGTTAACAAATTACTACTGTGTGCCAGGTTTTGTCCACTCTCTGGTACTGCAGACTCTCTCTCTCTCTTTTTATTTTTTTATTTTTTATTTGTGGAACCTCTGATGCAAAACAAGGTAAATTAAACCAGAAATGTATATATTATTATATTTGGTTCTTTTTTCTGGTCTTTTACTTGTGATACGCCTGAGTTTTCAGGAAGGGGTGCGCTTGACTTTTCAGGAAGGTGTCAATGAATTGGAAGTAGAGAAGGTAACTTAAAATAAATAACGAAGTAAATAAAACATTTGCAACTATATAAATTCATGAATACACGTATTTCTAATTGATCCTTTTGCTTGTGAGGAAATGTTGATGGAATACACAACAAAGAAAATGATCTGGATGCACCTGAAGCATACATTGGCACCCACATGAAGGTAGCAATTATTTAATATATACATCCAACGTGAAGCAAATACAAGGGCCATGCAAAATAAACTTTTGTGCTTGCTGGCATTCATGCAAAAAGAATGCGTGATATGTGAATAATCATATGCCTCAACATAAGTTCAACTGAACTGGCGTAGTAGCCTTTTCATATGAGAAGACTTGCAATTATTACATGTATTCCTCCCTACGTTTGTTTTTGTCATTATGTGATATATGCTGCACTTTATTCGCAGAAAATGGTGTGTTGCTTGGTTTGCAGTTGTGAACAAGAGGTGGCTAGGATCCTATATACTCTCTATATGTGTGAAATTCATGCCACAAATATGATGTATAGCTTGTTGTTGACTTCCAGGTGGAAATTGTATAATGTCTTTTACAGTTTTCCATTTTTTTAATGTGTAGAGCATGACAATTTAGATGCAGTATTGTGTTTTTGCTATGAAAAACTTGATTAGAAGTATTATTATTACCGCAGCAATAAGTAAATAAGCATATGTTTTTGTGACTGATTAATCCTGCTTGATATATAGTCAAAATATACATATGTTTTTGTGACTGATTCAAATCAATACATTGATAATATATTCTTCGTTTTAAGTTGGTTTACATGTTAAATTTAGTTTAATTGGATTTCTATTTTTTTCAGTTACTTCCATTTTTTTCTTCTTAAACTACGTTATAATTTATTCATTAAAATATAATTTGTAATAAGTTTTAACGAATAATATTATATTTCACATTGAATTTCTTAACGATCGGTTTTCCCACCGTTGTACAGTAATACTAGTAAAGTCAAATCCTATATTGCCCAAGCCATCCTAATTCTGAGAATGCACATGCGCTTGTCTGTACCGAATGAAAACGATATTTCATCCTCCTCTCTGTTTAAACCACTCTCTCCATCAAAAATAAATAAACAATCTTCCTCTTCACCTTTCAATCACAGAGCGTTTTTTTTCTATTCAAAAACTAGCAGCATACGAATCTTGGCTAGTCTTCAAAATCAGCAGCAAACTAAATGAAGCCCAAGCCAATCGTCTCTTCTTCTATTCACAAACAGCGAAACTAAAAGTTATAAATAACTTCTGAACTTAAAAAAAGGAACGAAGACTGGGTCAGCGGCTGCGAATTCCATGGGGGCACTGGAGTTAGCGAATGGTGACGACAGCGGAGAAGACGAGGAAGGGTGGACAGTTTTGTAGGTGAGGGCTGAAGGTCATTTTGAAGATGGAGAGGATGAAGAGTTTGGCAAGGTCATGCATGGAGAAAGGAGATTTAGGTGAAAATTGGAAGGAGGCATCACATTTGAACGTGACTAAGGAGGAGGAGAAATATTATGCGAAAGGGTGGGGGTGATGAAAAGCACGGTTGTGAAGTTGGGACGTGAATGGTTACAGTAAGGTAGTAGTTATTATCAAGAGGAGTTAAAGTTAATATCAGGTTTAGAATTATGGTGGAATGTTGTTTTCTTCCCAGTGTGACTGTGTTGGGTTTAATATGGTGCGGGTTTAGACAAAGAAGAAAGAAGATAAATAATATATAAGGTATGGTGGATGCTGCAAGCATTTTTGTAAGCATGTTTATGAAGGAGCTAGCAGGTTAAAAAGCGATGATAAAGGAGGAGCTTTTACGTGAGTTTCGGTGAAGAAACAAGCTTCAGCTGGGAAGTTTTTTTTTTCGTGATAGGCATAGTACGATGAAGGAGATGAAGAAAGTAGGGAGGCGTGGGCCGTAAAGTGGGCTTGGGCTTACGGTTTAGAGAAGGAAATTAAAAAAAATGAACGAAACGTTGGGTAAGGGTTCAGCGTGTGAGGGGAATGGGATGTTGGAGTTTCCTGGAAGGGATTTTGTTTTTTGAACTGAGGGAGGAAAACCATTTTAACATGGTTATTACAAGAGCAAATAACCTGTACCCAAATCCCCTATCCCCTCTGTACCCAACCAATCAGGATTTCTAATTTTTCACCTTTTCGCAGCTAAGTCCGAGGGTTTAATTATAAAAAGGTGGAATTCAGGGGTCCTGAATGATTGGGTACAGAGGGACAGGAGATATTGGGTATATGAGAATTCATTCTCGTTATTGTTGAATATTGGGCATAACTTTAACTACAGGATTATCGTTCATTAGTTGCTGATTAAGGTAAATTCTATTAATTATTAATTTAAGCTAATAACCTTCGTATAATTTAATTTGTTTTAGCCTGTGTTAAAATTGAAGTCACAATATCTCATTCTTTTGTGAACAGAATTGGTGTAACCAGTCGCGTTAGATCGTGGTAAAGAAGGCTATGTTGTTGATCAAGTTCGAAATGGATTGAAAGCAACTGGGGTTTTCATTTAATTTTAAACACTAGTTTAAAATTAAATTAAATAACGCGAATCGATCATCGAAGATAAAATATGAGTTAATTCTCACGTTTTCTGGAATTCTATGATGTGATTAATTCATATAATTAAATCGTTGATAGTGTAAATTGGTTGATTTGTTGCCTTGGATGCTATTTGTCTGTTATTGGTTGACATTAAATATATTTATGTCATTTGAAATGTATTGGATGAAATTTCTATTTTCATATATGGTTATAAAATGTTACAACAAGCTGTAAAGCAGGAAAGAATAGGTTGGAGGGATCCGACCGGATTCCTCGAATATTATGTATGTTGTTATTTTTATATTATTTGTATGTGAACTGATTGGACCCCGTTGACATTAAAAATCTGTTTGAATGTTGACGTTGAATGGTAATTCAATGTTGTTGCAATTTAAATCAATAAATGGTATTGATTGAGCGATTGACAGCAAATGGCCTGGAATCCACATTTTTGTTAACCATTGTTTTGCCATCAGGCGAATTGACGGAGTTTTGTTATAAAATTTATTTTATAACTGAAGCAAGTTTAATTATATTTTATATGTTTTAAAAATAAATTGATATTTATAAATTGATTTATAATACTATAAAATGATTTGTTTGAAGTTAAATAAGTTTGTAAGTGAACAAAGTTGTAAGTGAATCTATAGGTTAATATTATTAGAATAAGTATTTTTAAATAAACAATTGAGCGACATTATTAGATTAATTCTATTAATCTAATGGGAACGGGTAGTGAAAAATCAGTTAACAAAATTAACTGATGGATTAAAGTTGACTAAGTCAGATGTTTTGACCGAAAATGGTTATTAATGAATAATTATTTAATTTAATAAGATTTCAGGATATAATTTGCTTTTTAATTAGATATGTTTAAAGATTAACAATGAAATTAGTTATTGTTTGTTAATGATAATTTCAAAAGTGATTCACTAATTTACTTTAGTTAAGGAAGAGGTAAATTGTTTTACGACGGTAAATAAGAAAGTAAATATTATATTAATCAATACTAATTAGGGCGATTATTTCTTATTAGAATTCAATTAGGAAATCAATTGAGTTTGTAATAAGGTTAAACCGGACATTCATAAAAGTTTATGAGAAAATATGATTATAAAGATCTAATGTTATGGAAAGGATTTTTAAGGAAAACTGAAAGCTTAAAAAATAAGAAATGTTACTTAAGTAAAATGATTCAAATAGAAAGGAGATGTCAAAAAGGAAAAACGAAGAACGTTAGATGTTTTTGTGTAAAGAAGAAATGAATGGATTTTACTTACAAAATCCAAGAAATTGTTTTATAATATGATATAACTTGGTTTGTGCAAAGTATTTGGACATGGATTAGCATAATATTCCAAATGGTATTTTATAACAAAGTTGAAGTATATTAGATGGTCATAATAGACAAGATTTTTAAAAGAAATATTATGGTTTATAAACCATAGTTTAAAATAGAAATAAGAATTGATTGATATTATAAGTACGATGGATTTTTGAGTTATGAACTTCTATCTATTCTAAGATAAGGACATTGTCGATCAAGGTTTGAGAGGTAAATAAAATACTCTAACTTGAATGGCTTCGGTATTATCGAGGAATGGTATTAGTTTGTAATGGTAAGGGTTGTTGAAATTAGTTTACGATTTCCATAAAATGAAAATTGCAATATTGGTTGAGAGATTTGAATAGAATATTATTATGACGGAAGACGCGAAGTTTTTAAATATAAGTAATATGGCAACATTTGTTGTGAGATTTGGAATGAGAAAACATTGCGGCATTAACAGCAAGATATGGAAGTAAGATTATTTGTATAATTTAACATGGTTTGGTCAAACTAAAGTAAGGTTTATATGTAAAGGATATACAACATTATTTTCAAGAAATGATATATTTTGGAATATTAAGTAAATGGTAATGGTATTTCCAATGAAGTGCAGAAGAATTATTTTGGATTCGGGATGAGATAATATTTGAATTTTAATTATGTTTTTACATAATAATTAAAGAAAAGTCTTTGAAGTTCGAAGTTTGACGAAGCCATTTTGAGTTATATACAAATGAATATGTCATTGACATTATTTGGTCATTTAGAAATTTAGCTATAAAATCTAGCGATATTTCCAAGTTAAGGATATGAAAAAGGGGTTATTATACGGTGATAAACGAGTGTTTGAAAACATGTTATTCTTAAATTTAAGAATATCTTTAAAGGAAGAAAATAATGTTTTTATAAAATGAAATCGATATTAAATCGATGAAATGGATTTTCAGAGATCTATAAGAGTTTTTAATGAATGATTTGAATAATAAGACCTGAGTTGCCATGAACTTGACTGCACTGTTTTGAGATTGATAGTTAGAACACCGACTATCAATGAAATATAATTGGTCCTTTTTGACGTGTTGTTTCAAATAGACCGGAATGGGAACTAGACCCAAAACCACTTCGAATTGACGTTATGTACGAATGAATCTGCAAGGATATGTATAAAGATGGAGCATTGAAGACCGTAAATCTTCATGAGCGGAAGAACTACTTGTTGGATTTCTCTAGCTGATCCCTAGATATATTTCGGCAATGATTCTACTGTGACTGAAATCTACGGATGTGCAAGGACTTCTCGCTACTGATCTATAGGTGATTCATAGGATGCGGTAGGAAGGTGCCTTCGGTTTATCCTATTCTTGGATGACTTGTATGGATGAATGTCTGACAGAGTATTTCCTGAGGGTCACGTACGCTGATCTTTACAAATATACCAAGTTTGGTGGTGGAGAAATTCTCTTTCTTAACACCTAAAGTATATTCGTGGATGTCAATTAGTGATTTAATGGATCTGATGATGTGGCATTCAAAGTAAATGATGATGTGATGTTCTAAAAAGGTAAACATTACCTCAAGCCTCATCAACCGGGAAATGACCAAAATCGGGTAGGAAACATGACTATGTGGGTCATTCTAAAGCAGGGTGTATTGTCACAATCTACAGAAAAATTCATATTTGTTCTTCTTTTGTTTTTGTATCTCCCGGGGAATTACGGTGGCACCATAAAACCATACGTTGACAATACATTCGATACACTCAAGCTTAATGAGTGGTTGGTCATGTGTGGTCGGGTTGCAAGATGTTCTTGTTGAACCCCAGTGTATTTCCCTCTAGAGTACACTGATTGGAGGGTGGTCCCTTACCTTGTCATAGTTGGAATACGTTCTCCAATAAGAGACTTGTGGTTTTTAATTTTATAATGAATATGTAGAGCATGAGATGCAAGAGTTCTATTAGATGGTTAATTATTTGTGATCTGATATACATTATTATAATATCACTGAATTTTGATACATCAAAAATGTTTTGGGTTATAGTAAGGTAAAAACCATCCGTGTTTATGTGTGGATTGGTCTTACTATTATCCTTTTCTTTCAAAAGGATTTTTCAAAGTTAAGCAAGTTGTTGTGTTATGAATTTATCACTGAAAGTGTTCCAGACTGATCCGGGTGAATTTTGCTTTGCTTCAAATGTGGTCGGGCCAGACCGAGTATATTTCCAGTCTAGGTTTCGCTTGGAGTTCCAGAGAAGGAGTTGAAGTCAAGACGTATTCCATATATTTACTAGTACTAGTTTATTTCCAATGTGTGTTGTATTGATATGAATGTATGCTATGAGGTTGTAATCATATATATATATACAGTTCTTTTGTATAAAGTATTATTGATTATTATATTTTGTTCATTCCGTTGTGAGACTCTGATCTTCTTATTCTTCTGTTCTAAAATTTCTTTCTTTTTTCTCTCACCCTCTAACTTCTTTCTATTAACAATCTGGAATTTGATACTTGGGTTTTTGGTAAGTAATACGGATTGTGTATTATTGTCGAAAATTCAAGCGTTGAATATTTTTGAGTCATTACAGAGACTCTGTTTTTGTGTTGTGTTGGTTCTTCTTCTTCTATTCTAATATTTCTTTCTTTCTTACCTCACTCTCTAATATTCTTTCTAATTACATTCTTGTGTTTTCGATGCTTGAATGTTCAATATGGTGTTTTTTTGTCGATTTTCAGGGTCAAAAATCCCTATTCGTTATAGTATATGAAATCCTCCCTGTTATGTAAAAGATGACCTATCAATATGTTTTTCTAAATTGTGAAATGTGTTAATATTTTATGATATATTTATGAGTTTTTTATTAATAGTTTTTGGGATCTGTGATTATTTGATTTTATCACTTGATTTGAATTTATAACCATACTTCAAATCGATCGGTATTTTGTGTTCAGTTTTAAAATTTGTTTGAAAATAATTGGAATTCATATCATTTTATAACTCTCTCCCTTTTATAAAATCCATTGCAAATCCATCATTTTAAAGGTGAAATTTACTTCTAGTTTTTTGAATATTATGATTTTTGTTTGACTGAATGAGGTTTATGATATACGTTCTCTCTCTCTTGATTTTTGAACTTATATTTCTGGTCTATTTTCATCACTATTTCGATTTCTATATCCTTTTGATGATAACAAAAGGGAGAGAATGGTTAAGATTTCAATTGATGAGTGAATATTTCATGAACTTTTTTAGTATTGAAAATCCAAATATTATTTTTTCTTCACACACATGCACATACATATAGGGGGAGTTCTATTGTAGGAGGAGCATACATATAGGGGGAGTTCTACACTTCACTGTTAAACACATTTATTGTATTCAAAATCTTAATCTATGTTTGTCATCATAAAAACAGGGAGATTGTTGTATATAACAATATAATTTTTGTTTGATTATAACAAACATATATACTATATAAATGTGTTTCTAACTATACTATTCTATACTACATCACATACAGAAATAAATATTTATATTTGATAGAATACCATAGCACACGAATTTAAATAATAAAAAGGTGTTTGTTCAAATATAATATCTTTATTTCAGAATTTGAATAGTACAAACTTCTAACTCCACTATTGTACATTTCTACGTAATATAGTACAATCAATTCACATATACATTGGCTCCTCACTACATTTCTCTCAGTTCACTTTGTTACATACACTCATTCACTCATTTCACTCGGTTTCATTTACAGTCGCTTATAAACTCACTGACAGATCTTTGTCTTCAGTCTGATTCGGAGTTGGTCCAGTCACATATAAACCTGTCACAGAAAAACATACAGTAAACTGCAACAAAATAGATTTTAAATTCTAGCAGATATAAATTTGTTTCAAATTTTATTTGCCTTAGAATTTTTGTGTGTTTCTCATCATATTTCTTGACTTGGTTTGATATGTATATTCATCTATCTGTGTCTAGACTGCTTGTGATATTCACAGTGATTCACTGTAAATGCCACAAGGTAGACTATATATCTTGTGCCTACAGATCAGCCTCAGCACAGCTATAGTAGTTTGCTGATCAAGACCAGCCTCAACTCACAATTGTGGTCTGTAGATCTTGACTAGCCACAACTCATCGTATTGTGGTATGCTGATGTAAATAGAAAATATGATTGCACATGCTCTATACATGTATACACATACATGTGTATGTATATACACATATATTTATAATAGGCAGGGGCAATATGATCAAACATCAGTAAGTGCATAGTTCAAGTCAAACTGGGTCTGGCCAAAGGGAGTAATGCATGAAGTACCACAAGCAAGTGAGTAGCATGCACATGGAACTGTGTATATGGCAGTAAAACACATACACAAAGAAAGGAAGCGCAGAATAGAGATTCTAGACAAAAACATGTACAGGACAATGTCAAATGCACAAGCTCAACTCAAATGAATTAAGTCATGGCAAGTAATGCATGCACTGCTCTAGGTTCAAACCAGCATAAACAAGGTAATGCAATAGGCATAAACACAGTGACATACTCATATACATAAAGCTTAAGGCACACACACACACACACACATATATATATATACATGATTGTACGCATACTCATGGAGGTCAACATGAAATTTACAAAGTGATGCTTGTTTATGACTCAGTAGCTACTAAACAAATTCATGTAGTTCCAGTTCATGCACACACATGTATGCATATGAAAAAAGGTGAGCTACTGCATACATGGTGACATAACTCATAAGCAAATAGTGATGACAAGCAAGATAAAATTTCAGATCAACAACAACAAGTCAAACATACAGCCAATTGCAAGTGTACTCACAAGTCAATATGTACAGCAGGTACCAAAACATGGCATTCAACATAACATTATGAAAGGCCCATGAATATAGCAGCTACAAGTGACATGATAATAAGCATATGTGTGTATGCAAAAGTTTATACACACACATGCATAGTATACTCAAGTGCACAAGATAGTACATCATAGATCAGGTTATTCAGATCATACCCACCAAGTACAAGGCAGTTGTACAACATGACAACACACAAGCTCAACAATTCAAATGCAAACCGGGTCAGATAGAGAGAATGCAACAACCAAACAACATGGATACATATATGGAAAGTTCTTAAAATGGTCGAGTCTACTACAAGACAAGTAAGATCTAAGCTAGGTGCAAAGCCACACATACATGATGCATGACAAAGCAGAAGTGGAATCATTGAGATGACCCAAACTCACCCTTATGGGAAAGCCCGGATTGAATTGAGAACACGACAAATCAGAACACAAACAGAAGAACATTTCATTGTTATTTACAACAATTTACATCAGAGTACAAGAATATATTAGAGTATGAATAAATATTATACAGAAAAAATATCAGAGATTAAAATACATAGCAGTGGAAATAAAATGTAAAAATACAATTCGTAGCAGAAAAACATTGACAAATACAACCGAAAGAAATACATGGATACAGAGCGTTCCGAATATAGCTCTAGGTGTAAATCCAGGATCCTGTATAAATAAATCCTCAAACCAAAACTACTAGCTGCCTGTATGGAAAATAGGGGCACCCAGAGTTTAGGTTAAAACAATAAACTCCAGGTAGGTCATGGGGCTGGTATGAGAACTAAAACAGTTATTTAAAACTTTACTTTTAAAATAGGGTAAATCAAGGGACCACGCCGCATAACACGGAACGGGTTTACCCCTAAGAACATTAGTGCCTAAAACAACAACGCAATGCCAAATAAAGATAAATGAGGCAATTATAAGACTTAGGTCCCATCACATAATGAACGCAGTCGAGGATAGAGTTTTACCTTATAATAGCCAAATATGTTGGGTACATTTAAAAACAAATCTTTTATTATTGCTATAAGTGAAGAAATCAACTTCAAATATTAATGTATCAATCATAAACGGCATGAGCGCCCCATTCCTCTATGTCGCCATATTTAGTATACAATCAAAACCGTAAAATGTCGCATTGGAAGTTTGGATATTCATACTGGTGGCTCCTGATTCGAAAGATCTATCGCGTAGTGCAATACCCAACGGTTTACGTCGCAGGCATGCGAAAACACCGTAATGCACATCCGCACTATCCAGGAAACAAGTTACCTGGCTTACATCCAAGCGTTGGAAAACACCGCTAACTCTATCCATCTGGGAATCGGGGGTTGTGCCCTATCCCTACTGGTATGGAACAACCACACCCAGTAATCTTGGCCAACCGAATCCATGACAACCCGTAGGATGTCTATCCTCATCTCTAAAGTATACTGATCTAACCATTAGTTTACCACCATACCGGTGTGTGAGGCTCGCGAATTAATGCTACAAAAAGCTGCACTATTTAAAGTTGTGCTTTGATCATCATCCACCAAACTTTGCTTTTCAACAGAAGCTTGGATTACTACATTTCAGCATGTCGCACAGTCAATCCATACCGTACCACTGATTTCTGCCGATATATAACCTCTGAGCTTGTACGTCTCAGAGAAGGGTGTTAAGCAAGAGAATAAATTCTCCACCACCAAACAGATATATATTTAGCAAAGATTAATGAATACAGTATAAAAGAATACAACGTCAAACATACCATCCATTTACAAGTCCGTTCTAGGTCTGAACAAAACCGGAGGCCCCTTATTCTTCGTGTCGTATGTCCAATACAGGAGAGAGGCCCTCACATATCCGTACAATCAACAAGTACGTCCGGACAGCTACCACTATAGCCACTTCAAGGTAGCTACTCCAATCATGAGCATCAGTAGCAACCCATCCATTCGATGTGAAGATCGTCGGTCTTGCACCGTCTTCAATCTCTTTGGTTTTTCGTTATATCAGTTATTCAGAATGGGTTAAACCCGGCCTTTCCAAATAACTCGCATATCTTATAATCAAGTGCTATATCAACACATTATATGCCTCATTCCAATCCAGAATATTCTTTTATTCAAATATTCTTTTTACAATTTAAACCAAATTAAGGTTTTCCAAACTAGCCGGGATTAGTGCACCTTATAGAAGTAATCATTTGTTTTATTTCCCAATCCCAACCGATTCATCCCATAGAGAAAAACTTGTAATACTCCATATCTAACACCACGGTGTTATCCGTAAAAATTAATTATCATTTCACGTTCAAATCTAATTAAAGATTTAACTATCGCTTGGAGCAAAACCGGTAACACTCCATTCTCGATCATTTTTTAGAATTGATAATTTTAATTATCACGTTCACTTTTCAATCTAATTAAAGATTCATTAAAACTCCATTTTCTTTTAACCTTCCCAAAAATCAATATTAATGATTACTTAATTTTGGGAAATCAAACATGTCGCATCGACATTCTACACTGTACCATTGATTTATGCCGATATATAACCTCTAAGCTCGTACGTCTTAGAGAAGGGTGTTAAGAAACAGAATAAATTCTCCGCCACAAAACAGATATATATTTAGCAGAGATCAACGAATACAGTATCAAAATACAATGTTAGACATGCAATCCTGTCTTTAACTGGGTTAAAGAACCAATGTCATTTAAAACACAATTTACGATAAACCCCAAATCACATTCCATTAACCATGGAATCTTCATGGAAAACAGATCAATATATAATCGATATCAATTTCCATATCCGACTAATAATATAAATGGAATAACGACAAAGCCTTTTAAATTCAATATGTATTAACAGTCTTCCTCCACAAAATCTCACTTCGATTGTTACCAAATCGAATTCCATTCAGTTCCAACTTAATATATTAAATTGGAAATCTTTACTTTGGAAAATCCCATTAACTTTAATTAAAAGATTATAAATTCCAAATCATATTCTTCGCTGTTAATTGGGTTAAAGAACAAGTGTTATTTAAAACACCGTTCACGACAAACCCAAAATCCAATTTCTTTTATTCAATTCCAGTTAAATATTAATTAATTGGAAAACTTCACTAAATCTTAATTTAAAGATTTATTCTTTTCTCAACTGGGATTAAGAACAATGTTTATGAAGACACCGTTCAGGACAAACCCAAAATCCAATTTCAATCCAATTAACTATTAATTAATCGGTAAAATTTCACTAATTCTTAATTAAAAGATTTATTCTTTTCTCAACCGGGTTTAAGAACAGTGTTAACGAAGACACTATTCACGAAAAACCCAAAATCCAATTTGATATCAAATACAAGTCTCTGAATAGAAATTATATCGGCTTATATTCAATATCAAATTCTGAAACCAACCAATATCGTATTAGGAATAACGATATATACATATACATATATATATATATATATATATATATATATATATCTTCCAAATTCCTCAACAATATCCGTATAATCAAGGAATCCAATATCGAAATACTCCGAAGATTATTTTGATTTCAAATCCATTCCAATTTAATCATTGGAAAATTCTGGTTATTTTAAAACCATTTTCAAATCCGTTTATTTATTTCTAAAAATAATTAAATTATTATTCTAGTTAATAACTACTTCATTTCGATAAAAATATATTTTTATCTTTGCAAATATGGAATTTTTCATCTAAAATCTTTCCAAATCATTTATTATGATTTTACATAATTTTTTCATATTTTTAATAATTTTACTCTCTCCTGTACAGTCGGTTTCCAATAACAGCCACCGAACTGCATCCATAGCGACCTTTTCTGAAATTGATTTGGACATATCTCCAAATCTAGCCATTAGATTTCAAATCTCTTGTATTCATTGGAAAGCTCTTTTCGATACAAACCCAACGATTCTGGTTTTAGGAGAATCCAACGGTCGGATCTCCTGTAACATCAATTTGAAGTTAATGGTCGAAATTCACAAACGGTCAATGCGCGGCGCGTTCTATTCAGGCCATTATAATATATATATATATATGTATATGTATGTATGTATGTATTATATATTTCGTCAATTTCCATTTAAAACGAATTTTATAAATCATTTTAAAAATGATTTCCACTTCCATTTCAATTTCAAATCAAAACTGAATATTCCATTATAAATTCATTTTAAATTCATTTTAAAACGATTTCAATTTTATTTTCAAAATTTAAATCAAAATTGAATTTCCCATTATAAATTCGTTTTTAAATTCATTTTAAAACGATTTCAATTTGATTTTCAAATTTAAATCAAAATTGAATTTCCCATTATAAATTCATTTAAAATTCATTTTAAAATGACTTCAATTTGATTTTCAAATTTAAATCAAAATTGAATTTTCCATTATAAATTCGTTTTAAATTCATTTTAAAATGATTCCAATTTGATTTTCAAGTTTAAATCAAAATTGAATATTTCATTTATAAATTCAATTCAAATCGATTTCAATTCCATTTCAATTTTAAATCAAAATTGAATATTTCATTTATAAATTCATTTCAAATCGATTTCAATTCTATTTCAATTTTAAATCAAAATTGAATATTTAATATCATTACAATATTAAAATGATAATATTTTCAAAATATTAGATTTTGAAATCACTTTTCAATATTCATTATGAAATGAATAAAATCGACAGAAAAACCCATTAGTTGTAAAATGGCGTTTAACTACTTAACACGGCTCCACATTTCAATATTTTCTGAATATTATTTTAAAATATTCGTTAGTTCTGAACTGGAATCAGACTCAATCAATTACCATATAATTTCTGTTATATGGATTTCATACATCACATGTATACAAAAATAATGATAAACAATCATTAAAAATTCATACAACATCCAGAGTGCATTTTACAACTGTATAAGCCTTAAAATAAATAAATGACGCTTATACAGTATGTCAACCCATCGATTGACATACCACTAATTACTGGGATCAGTGTATGTCAAATATTATCCTAATACTCGTATGGGGTTTTCAAATAAAAAATACTATTTATTATTTGTGTAGTTGGGCGATGTGTAAAAATTATCATCCCAATCAATATCAAATAAATAAGTGTACATAAACAAACCGTCCGGTTTGTAAATGAATATTTATTTTATTTCATTTCCTGATAATTTATATGTATATATATTATATAAATAATTTTTATATATAACAATATCAATACATGACAATCCAATCACAATCCAAATAAACAATCAACTGGTCTGTGCAAAAAAAATAGTGTCGGGGGCTTCCAAGCCCCGTTTGCATCCTAGTATATATTTACTATAAAATAATTTGAGTGTGAGAGAGTTCTCACAGACGTTTCCACTCCTCGTTCTTTTATTTCTAAATTTCTATTGTTTGAATTTGAATTTGCTCCTAATTTTGATTTGCTCCATTTTTGATTTAGTCAGTTCTGAAATGTCATCGTCATTGCGATTCCAACGCAACTAATTTTGCGATTTTCTGAGGTCGTATGACAAAGTTATGATCATTTTACAATTAATTACATAAATAAATAATTAATAAATTAATTACTTCAAAATTCCTAATTCCCTTTTCTAATCATCTTCCTCGACACGCTCCAGGTAACCCAAACCTCAAAACCTTCGCGAACACTACCCATATTGCGCATCCATTCCGACCATCAGTGGCTGATCGGACTTCTCCACCACAGGCGCCTCACCTCTGTTGACCTTCACCCCAAGCAGGGTGCAACTCGGAATCCTCAGGTGATGGAAAACTCGTTCGAACTTCGGCGGTTTGAGTGACAAATTCGGGCAACACAGGATACGAAAATCCATCAACCTAGAATCAATTGAAAGAGGTAAGAGAGCACTTCGAATTTTCTTTTGAAAGATTTAAAAATCTATTACTTAAACCTAATAACAGGACTATTTCCTATCTGATGTGGAAGTCTCTGATATTCCCCTTCCCCTATGTCACAAATGCAGTTCGTTCCCCCTTTTTTTCTCCCTAACCCCTCACGTGACCGATGCATTCCCACTACCTCCATACCCAGGCATTTTCACTACCTCCATCACCCGTCTTCGTCCTTCTTCTCCTTCCTCTAGCTGTAACGGAACACGAACAAAGCCGCCGCGAATTCCCCCTACCTTCCTAATCTTCCACCACAATTTTAGATTTACAAATCATCAAACCCTAACCTCAATAATTTCGCGCCTAGCATTTCATATAACGATGCATCCCACTCTGGTACCAGGTAACGATTCTCCTTCCATCTTCACGTTTACACACCTCCAATCTTGATTACGCGCTTCAGATCATCTGCACCGCTCTCTTCCACTTCGTCCGCCTAAAATAATTTCTGTTTTATGAACTACTTACCCTTCCGTCTGACGTACTTCCGCTTTAGGTCCACAATATTTATCGTTGTAAACTCAACCTTGTGGGCAAGGTACTGTTATTTCACCATAGGTTTGCAACTCATAATTTTTCTTTCTTCTTAACTTCCCTAACCTATGCTTACCCAGTATTTCATGTTTGTTTAACATATCATATGAACTTGCAGGTAAAAAGGATGAGTTGCTGCAGACAATAATTGATTAAACTAACATGTTGGCAAACAAAATAAAGGTCCTTTAAACCGCTCTTATAACATAACCACATTTTTTTCAACAAATGCATAACTGTTAAGCATCATGCATGACATGATTTTTTTAATTTTCATTTCGTCTCTCTTATAATGTAACCACATTTTTTTCAACGAATGCATAACTATTACGCATCATGAATGACATGATTTTTTCAATTTCATTTCGTATCACTTATACTACCACCACTTAGTACATACATTTGTTGGCTAGCTACCCAAACTTATAATATATTCATAAATGTAAGTGTTACTACTGTTACGTCGGCTTCAACCATTAGTTGACCTATCATAATTCACTTCATTCATGCATGCTAAAGCCTACAGTGTAAGCCTGCTGCACTTGATAAACTATGGCATCCTTCTATACATCATTTCACGTAAACATGTTTGGTTTGTGCTTCACATTTATTATTTAACAAAAGAAATCTATGATACTTTTTTACATAATAATCAACAATACCAAAATTTAATTCACGATGTTGACTTACACATAAGAATCGGCATTCACAAATAATTAAGACGCTCAATGAATAAAACTATAGTATCTACTCATAATATTTTTATTTTTATGTCTTTTTAAAATGTTTCTTCAATCAATGATTTTTTTTTTAAATCCTCACATATACACTCTTTCCTTCTCTGCTATTTAATATAGTAATGTGCTTTTATGGATTTAATTAAACATGTTAAAGATATTTAATGTGCATCGGTTTGAATTTGTTTACCTGTTTTACTTTATAACATTTTACCACCAATTAGGGAAATTTTAAATTTCTTTCGCAATTTAATGCTAAAATATTTTTTATGATTATTACATTTCAATTGACATGCGCTCATTTTTGTGTGTAACGATGCATTTTTTGTCCTTAAATGTTATAACCTTATCGTTATTGCTATTTATGACGATATTCTTCGTGTTACTTTTAAATTGGTTGTACGAATTGTAATATGATAAACAAATTACACCATTTTATGCTAATTTCTTGCATAAAGTCAATATTTCATTCTCTGTTCTACTTTTAGTTAAAAATTTATCTCACCTAATTAATTCTATGTTCCATTTTTCTTCTCGCGTGCAATCATTATTTTCCATGATGGCAATCTCCATCTTATTTGTTAACTGATTTTTCTTCTTCTGTAGATTAATGGACTGCACAAACATTTACTTCAGTTCATGAATACATATGACAATCTTTAATGCTGAACCATTTCTTCACGTTCATCGATGTCGCCTTTCGATACGTCAAAACCATTTACTGAACTGACTTCTTACCCTAGGTTCATTCACTCTTTAGTCGCTACTTAATTATATCTATGTAATATTGTATAGTTTTTGTGCTAACTATCCCTTTTGACCCTTGCTCACATTATTCACATTATCCAAAATAACTCATAATAACCAAACATGCTTCCTTTTTTGTATGCTTTTAGATGTCAAAACACGCACGAATGAGGCGAAGATTGATATTACGACGAAAACAACTAAGAAAAACATATTGGCATAAATGGTTATCTTGCAAAGCTTGCCAAAAGAACTCCGCAAATTTTTTTACCTCAAATTTCATCTCTTTGGTGTGCGATCAACATAGACAAGATGCAACGGCATTGCTGCTATTCTTCATTGACCAAAGAAAAGCAAGTAATATGTCATTTCTTATTTTTTTACATTTATGTACCACAGTTTATGATTACCTTATAATACAACTGAATGCCAATATTTTTTATTTCTCCACATCACAGTTTGCAAACTTAACTGGCAGCAACGACACCATTATTTATGACATAAACGTCTAAACAAATTAACCAAAGGTTTGAAAAAGAATTATTACAATACTAATGTACCCTTCCATATATAAACCCGTTGCCTCTAATTTTAAGTTATGTTTTTAAAATATTATGCATCAACTTATCGATACTTATTTTTCCAGGTCATAGTCTGATACATGATTGTCCGAAAACGACCTTTTCGTTCTTCGACTACCACTCCGTTCATGCGCCAGTGCAATTCCCACCAGCTATGGCTGAAAAAGATAATTCTCCAGAACAACATAAATCATTCAGTCTTAAGTACCTACCCAACATTATCACTTTTTCAACTTGACTTTCTTTATTATTTTCTTTTTTTGTCTTGGTAATCAGGTAGATTCTTCACTCCTCATGACATAGGTTGTCCATCCACATCATGCTCAAATTGTGAAGCAGTTGTAACACCCCGTATTTTCTGTGAACATAAGAGTAAAAAATCAGAGAATAATTAAATTGTAACAAAATAATTAAGGGAAAAGGGTTACGCCATTGCGTTCGTCTCAAAATTCTACTTGGAATAGAGTCCAAGTTTGCGTAAATCGAACTCCGTATGAAGAAGATATGGGCTTCGGAATTTTCAATAAAAACCAGTCCGAAATTCAAAAATTCAGATTTCGAAATTCAAAACAGACACCCGGGCTGGGCAGGAAAATTCCCGCCTAGGACCCAGGTCGACACTAGGGTTGACCTGGGGGTCGACCTGGGTAAACAGGTCGACACTAGGGTCGACCTTAGGGTCGACATCCCCCCTTCCAGATCTGGAGACAGATCCATTTTTTTGCACCTGGACGCCTTTCTGACTGGATTCGTGAGCTCTAACCTATTTAAACACCCGCAAACCTAGCTTTCTCTCCATACAATTTCATTCTGCCTATACTCTGCCTCTATTCTAATTAAAAATAAAAATGGCATCGCTACTCTGCTAGATTCAAAACTAGAACTAGTGCATCTTCTTCCAATCTGAATAGAGAGAACAACTATTTTCTAATCTAATCGATAGTCTACGCCAAAGGAGCGCTATTTAGTGTCAGAATACAGATCCTGGAAATCAAGAATCGTTCCTTTTTGTGAGTATTGTTATTTTCCAATATGAAATTTAATAATTATCTTGACATTTTTGTGAATTTGGATCTGAGGTTATGCATACTTTTCTGTGGATCTATCTTGTTAATATTATTGTGACTGTTCTGTATCTGTTCACTCTTTTCTTCCTTTTTGTTTATAGCCAGGCTACCACGAGCCTGCGCCAAATCTCATAAGAGATTAACGCACGAGCGCTAAATTTTGGGATAAATAATGGATAATGCATAATTGGACATAACTGATCTTTAACTGATTTGAGAAATGGACATATGTTGTAAATTAGATCTAGATCTGTGTATACTCTGCAATTTGGAAGAAGAGGAATCATTGTATGATAACATATGACTTGAAACTTTGGGGACATAACGCATGTTTAAAATTAAGATCTGATTTTGACATGTTATAATTTAAAGATCCAGATTTTTGGGCATATTTTTATATAACGATTCATGACTTGAAAAAGAAATATGTGACTTAGGCGTAAAGACCTATATTAAAATAGGATAACTATTAATGTGAATGCACTTAAAAATGGATTTTTGGATATTGGCATTAAAGGCTATAATTTGGCATAATTCATATTTTATATCATGATTTGGGGCTTTTAGAGAGTATTCTGTACTATGCAAAGTTTAACAAAAATTTGGGGGCATATATTGTATTATGAATTATGACCATGATTTGGGCATGTAAGTTTACCCTTAATTTATGATTAGGCAAGATATGTAAATAGAATTTTAAGAAGTTTAAATCTGCTAAATCTGTTATCTGCTAAATTTATTATTTGCTCTGCGAATCTGTTGAATTGCCTAATCTGCTAAATCTGTTGAATTGCCTAATCTGTTAATCTATTGAATCACCTAATCTGCTAGATCTGTTATCTGTTAAATTGCCTAATCTGCTGAATCTGTTGAATTGCCTAATCTGTAAATCTATTGAATTGCCTAATCTGCTAGATCTGTTATCTTTTGAATTGCCTAATCTGCTAAATCTGTTGAATTGCCTAATCTATTAATTTGTTGAATCACCTAATCTGCTAGATCTGTTATCTGTTGAATTACCTAATCTGTTGAAAACTGAATAATTGTAATTTCGGTATGAAAATCCGTAGGCTCGATCTAAGATTGAATAAAACATGGAAATTTGATTAATCTGCTGTAACCTATAAAGAAGTTTAATCTGTTAAATGGACATAGTTAGTCTGATATCTGTATAATCTGTATTGGAATAAATTGGCTTTGACACGAGGTTAGACTCTGTTTGCGGTAGAAGCCTGCCTGGAACCAACCGGCTTAACCAGCAACCGCAAACTATCAGTCTAATGTGAGAGGTCGTAGGCATAACTAAAATATGCTTAGACACGAGGTTAGGTCTGGCTTGTGGTAGAAATCTGCACGGAACTGGCCGACACATCCAGCTGCCACAAGTTACCGACCTAATGTGAGAGGTTTATGCATTAATATTCAGTTAATGCAAATTTAAGAGAAATGTGGTGTCTAAAAATGTGTTGGGTGGATAGGGTTAAACCAACTGGACTGATGAATCTAATAAACCCGTTTCGTGAATCTGTAGGCCTAATACAAAGTTAGACAATCTGTAATTCTGTTAAATCCATACATCTGATCTGTTAATTTGAAAACTTGTTAACTTGATTGTCTGATCTGTGAACTAGTAATCTGAACTCTATCTGAAACTTGTAAACAAGTTAATGTGAAATTTGCTAGTTTGGGGACACAAGGTTAGGAGGGGAAATACTTGTGTCATCTATTGTTTGGGACCCATATTAGTCAGTAACCCTTTCTGGTATCAAAACTTTGACCCCACATTATGTAGGGGTCCGGGCACGCTTACTGAACTAATTATAAGCGGTTCATTCTGATAACAGGGAGGGGTGTTGATGGCGCGTTCCAACCGGGTCATGTGCGTGCATGGATCCGGTCTACTCTAAGGACGTAAGACACCGTGACATCTATAAATAGGTCTGTGCCAATAGATTGCCACTTTATGGAGTGATACACCCTACTATGGGGTCGACACAGGGTATTTATGTATTAGGGAGCCGATCGCTTGGGGGTAGGACTTAGAGTACACTTAGTTCTGTTTGTTTCTGTTGGTACCGTCTGTTTCTGTTGGGTGGTAACACCTGTCTGTTTCTACGTGGTACCGTCTGTTGGGGGTAGTAAAGGGCCATTACTAGTGTACACCTAATTTTAACATTCTGTTTCCGTAGGGATTATTCTGTTTCCGTCTCTGATTCTGTTTTTGATTCTGTTTCCGTACCTCCTGTCTATTGGGGTGGTAAAGGCCCATTAGTTGGGTGGTAAAGGCCCATTATTAGTATTCTGCTTCTGTATCTTCTGTCTGTTCGGGTGGTGAAGGCCCATTACTAGCATTCTGTTTCTGTAGAGATTATTATGTTTCCATTTTTGTTTCAGTTTAGACATTAGGGTAACACCTAATCCTGTTATATTAGTATTAGTGCAGAGAAGTGAAAAGTTTAACTTAGCCTATATCATTCTGTTTCTTTTGTTAACCTTCTATTCCTGTTACAGTTATCTCTCATCCAGTTTTATTTACATGTCATGATACTATTATCTGTTTATATGCTGAAAGTCGCTGGACTCTCCAGACTTATGTCTGACCTAGTTTGTTTCGCCTCTTTTCTTTCCGTTCCCCCCCCCCCAGTTTTTTAGGGTGGGAACATAGGAGCTTGATTAAGATTCTCTCTGCTTGAAGTGTTTGAAGTATTGCTTGGCATTGGCTCTATATTTCCATGGCAGTTTATATTGGGGATCATGGCTTTAAAAACTATGCATTCTGAAGGCTTTTGTACAAGACCGATATTTATGTACTTGAATTCCGATATCATGATTTTGAAAGATGTAACCAAACTTATTTCTATTTCTGTTGTAATAAAGTTATAAAATTTTCAAGTACTACTTTATCTGTCTTGTAAATTTTTGTTCTGTCTACTAAAAACGCTCCACCGAAGTTAAGGCATTCCCTTTGCGAGTGACCTTAACGGAGGTGTGGTGTTACACTTGGTATCAGAGTTGAAGGTTACCAAATTCGGTAAAAAAAATTGAAAACTATTTTCAAAAAGGTTTTAAAAAGGAAGTATTTTCAAAAGTAGAGTTTATGTTGAAAAACATAATCCCCAAAGCCATATGTCTATCTTTCTATCCTTTGTTTTGAATCTTTCCTTCTCTTTCGTTTCAGCATGTCTAGGGATCTTAATCTTCCAGAGGGCGTACCGATACCTGGCTGGTTCAGGAGGTACCTAGAAGCTAGGGCTAATGATGCGGGCCCAGCAGACGTCCCTCCTCCCCCTGCTGCTGCAGTTCCTTCTCCTCCTCCTCCGCGCATGAATACTTTCCTGAAGATATGTAGAGACTTTCGAGCCATGGGTGGGAAGAACTTTAATAGAATTGAATCCTTCGTGGGGGCAAGGAACTGGCTCAAAGAAACTGAGGATTTGTTCATTATCTTCGAGGTGGATAGGCAGAAGATATAGTTGGCGTTATGGTTGCTTAAGGACGAAGCTTCTTTTTGGTGGGAGGTCACAAATGGAGAGCGTCCGATAGAGACATGGATGGAATTCAGGCAAAGGTTCGAGATGAAATTTCTCTCACGAGCAGAAGAGAGTCTATACATAGAGAGGTTCTTGGCGTTGAAGCCGGGGGATTTATCAGTGAGAGAGTACGTCAACAAGTTTAATCAGTTGGTGAGATTCGTCTTGGATTTGGTAAATACACCGCATAAGAAGGCACTAAGGTTTGCTAAAGGTTTGAACGAGCCGCTACACGGATTGGCAATGTCCCACATTCCTATGGGGGCTACCTTTGAGAAATTAGTTGACATGGCATTGATGCATGAAGAGGAAACCAAAAGTGAGAAGAAAGAAGAAAACCTTAAAGGACCACAGAACAAGAAGGCGGATCCCAAAAAGGAAACATAAAAGAAGGATGAGAAGTCTGAAGACAAGAAGGAGAAGAAGTGCTTTACTTGTGGAAGCTCGACCCATCTGAACAAGGATTGCAGAAAAAGGAAGGGCACCTGCATTAACTGTGGTGAGATGGGACACTTCACTAAGGACTGCCCGAAGAAATGAGGGCAAGGGCAGAGGACAGGTCCCACTTCTGGATGGCAGGCGAATACCCTCGAGGCTGGTGGATAGGATAGAAATAGGAAAACTTTATGTAGAAGGTTTAATTTCCTTATCTAATTTTTGAGTTAAAACTCTTTTTGATTCTGGCATTTTGATTTTGTAAATGATACTCTGCACTTTAATACTAGTCTTGTTTCTGATCCTGCTGTAGACTCAGACCCATAAGGGTTATGACTCATCTATTTGTGATAAGTTGGGGTTTGAGGGTATCTGTGTTGGGCGTTAAGTTGACTATGATGCATACATTCTCGGTTTTAATCATGCTTAGTTTCCTAAGAATCATTTGGTAATCTGATCTATACCAGTAGTCTGTAAGCATCTGAATATTTCTGATAAGGTTAAGGGTTTTTACTCAAAGCGTGAAGTAGATTTCAAGTCTGGCATTGTTTAATGGGAGTAATTCACTGGGTGTCAATCTGATGTTGATTTCGGTCTTCGGGGTTGATACTTAGGGAATTATTTTTCTTAACCGATGTCTAATAGGAACAGAGCTCTTGTTTTAATCGTACTTGCTTCTGTCACTCGGTTGTATCATATCGATCGAATCTTCGACCTTTAAGTAGAAACTAATGGGTGTAAACATGTGTTTGAGACATGTTATGTTTGATGGTTGCAAGTGGTTGCTAGTGGTTGCTCATGGATGCATATACACACACTAGGCACTAGATCGGCTTAAAGACACTCTCAAACTGCATATGGATGTGTGTGCATTTTTAAAATTTTTATGGATGCAAAATGGTTGACTCAGCGCATGGATGTTGCATATGAATGAACGATTGTGCACTCATATAGAAATGATATGTATCAAATAGGAAAATTGCATACATGTTGGACTCATGGCACTGACATAATTCGCATTAAGGAGGTCAACTGATCAGTGGACCGCCTGATCTTTGCATTAGATGAGGAGCATATACACACACTTTTTCATATGTTCATACAACATTAGAAGTTTTCTAAGGACAATGGATGCTTGTGGATGATGGTTGAGTAGATGGGTGATTGGATGGTAGGATACATTCTTCCTAACTTGAAAATTTCGAGGACGAAATCCTTTAAGGAGAGGAGAATGTAACACCCCGTATTTTCTGTGAACATAGGAGTAACAAATCATAGAATAATTAAATTGTAACAAAATAATTAAGGGAAATGGGTTACCCCATTTCGTTTGTCTCAAAATTTGGTTTGGAATAGAGTCCAAGTTTGCGTAAATCGGACTCCGTATGAAGATGATATGGCCTTCGGAAGTTTCAATAAAAATCAGCCCGAAATTCAAAAATTCAGATTTCAAAATTCAATACAGACAACTGGGCTGGGCGTGAAAATTCCTGCCCAGGACCCAGGTCGACACTAGGGTCGACCTTGGTAAACAGGTCGACACTAGGGTCGAACTTAGGGTCGACCTCCCCCTCCTCCCCCCCTTTTTCCAGATCTGGAGATAGATCCATTTTTATGCACTTGGATACCTTTCTGACTGGATTCGTGAGCTCTAACCTATTTAAACATACCCAAACCTAGCTTTCTCTCCACACAATTTCATTTTGCATATACTCTGTCTCTATTCTAATTAAAAATAAAAACGGCATCGCTACTCTGCTAGAATCAAAACTAGAACTAGTGCATCTTCTTCCAATCTGAATAGAGAGAACAACTATTTTCTAATCTAATCAATAGTCTACGCCAAAGGAGCGCTATTCAGTGTCAAAATACAGATCCCGGAAATCAAGAATCGTTCCTTTTTGTGAGTACAGTTATTTTCAGATATGAAATTTAATAATTATCTTGACATTTTTTTGAATCTGGATCTAAGGTTATGCATACTTTTCTATGGATCTATCTTGTTAATGTTATTGTGACTGTTCTATATATGTTCCCTCTTTTCTTCCTTTTTGTTTATAGCCAGGCTACCACGAGCCTGCGCCAAATCTCATAAGAGATTAACGCACGAACGCTAAATTTTGGGACAAATAATGGATAATGCATAATTGGACATGACTGATCTTTGACTGATTTGAGAAATGGACATATGTTGTAAATTAGATCTAGATTTGTGTATACTCTGTAATTTGGAAGAAGAGGAATCATTGTATGATAAAATATGACTTAAAACTTGGGGGACATAACGCATGTTTAAAATTAAGATCTGATTTTGAAATGTTATAATTTAAAGATCTAGATTTTTGGGCATATTTTTATATAACGATTCATGACTTGAAAGAGGAATATGTGACTTAGGCGTAAAGAACTATATTAAAATAGGATAACTATTAATGTGAATGCACATAAAAATGGATTTTTGGATATTGGCATTAAAGGCTATAATTTGGCTAGCTATAATTTGGCATAATTCATATTTTATATCATGATTTGGGGCTTTTAGAGAGTATTCTGTACTGTGCAAAGTTTATCGAAAATTTGGGGGGATATATTGTATTATGAATTATGACCATGATATGGGCATGTAAGTTTATGCCTAATTTATGATTAAGCAAGATATGCAAATAGAATTTTAAGAAGTCTAAATCTGCTAAATCTGTTATCTGCTAAATCTGTTATCTTCTCTGCCAATATGTTGAAATGCCTAATCTGCTAAATCTGTTGAATTGCCTAATCTGTTGAATCGCCTAATTTGCTAGATCTGTTATCAGTTGAATTGCCTAATTGCTAAATCTGTTGAATTGCCTAATCTGTTAATCTGTTGAATCGCCTAATCTGCTAGATCTGTTATCTGTTGAATTGCCTAATCTGCTAAATCTGTTGAATTGCCTAATCTGTTAATCTGTTGAATCGCATAATCTGGTAGATCTGTAATCTATTGAATTGCCTAATCTGTTGAAAACTGAATAATTGTAATTTGGGTATGAAAATTCGTAGGCTTGATCTAAGATTGAGTAAAACATGGAAATTTGATTAACCTGCTTTAACCTTAAAGAAGTTAAATCTGTTAAATGGACATAATTAGTCTGATATCTGTATAATCTATAATGGAATAAATTGGCTATGACACGAGGTTAGACTCTATATGCGGTAGAAGCCTGCCCGGAACCAACTGCAAACTGTCAGTCTAATGTGAGAGGTCGTTGGCATAACTAAAATATGCTTACCCACGAGGTTAGGTCAGACATGTGGCAGAAGTCTGCCCGGAACCGCCCGACACATCCAGCGACCACAAGCTACCGACCTAATGTGAGAGGTCTATGCATTAATATTCAATTAATGCAAATTTAAGAGAAATGTGGTGTCTAAAAATGTGTTGGGTGGATAGGGTTAAACCAAGTGGACTGATGAATCTAATAAACCCGTTTCGTGAATCTGTAAGCCCAATACAAAGTTAGACAATCTGTAAGTCTGTTAAATCCATACATCTGATCTGTTAATATGAAAACTTGTTAACTTGATTGTTTGATCTGTGAACTAGTAATCTGAACTCTGTCTGAAACTTGTAAACAAGTTAATGTGAAATATGCTAGTCTGGGGACACAAGGTTAGGAGGGGAAATACTTATGTCATCTGTTTTTTAGGACCCATATTAGTCAGTAACCCTTTCTGGTATCAAAACTTTGACCCCACACTATGTAGGGGTCCGGGCACGCTTACTGAACTAATTATAAGCGGTTCATTCTGATAACGGCGAGGGGTGTTGATGGCGCGTTCCAACCGGGCATGTGCGTGCATGGATCCGGTCTACTCTAAGGATGTAAGACACCGTGACATCTGTAAATAGGTCTGTGCCAATAGATTGCCACTTCAGGGAGTGATACACCCTACTATGGGGCCGGCACAGGGTATTTATGTATTAGGGAGCCGATCGCTTGGGGGTAGGACTTAGAGTACACTTAGTTCTGTCTGTTTCTGTTGGTACCGTCTGTTTCTGTTGGGTGGTAACACCTGTCTGTTTCTGCGTGGTACCGTCTGTTGGGGTGAGGCCCATTACTAGTGTACACCTAATTCTAACATTCTGTTTCCGCATGGATTATTCTGTTTCTGTCTCTGATTCCGTTTTCGATTCTGTTTCCGTACCTTCTGTCTGTTGGGGTGGTAAAGGCCCATTAGTTGGGTGGTAAAGGCCCATTATTAGTATTCTGCTTCTGTACCTTCTGTTTTTTCGGGTGGTAAAGGCCCATTACTAGCATTCTGTTTCTGTAGATATTATTCTGTTTCCGTTTCTTTTTCAGTTTAGACATTAGGGTAACACCTAATCCTGTTATACTAGTATTAGTGTAGAGAAGTGAAAAGCTTAGCTTAGCCTATATCATTCCGTTACTTCTGTTAACCTACTATTCCTGTTACGGTTATCTCTCACCTAATTTTATTTACATGTCATGATACTATTATCTGTTTATATGCTGAAATTCACTGGACTCACCAGACTTATGTCTGACCTAGTTTGTTTTGCCTCTTTTCTTTCCGTTCCCCCCTTCACCCCCCTAGGTTTTCAGGGTCGGAACATAGGAGCTTGATTCAGATTCTATCTGCTTGAAGTGTTTGAAGTATTGCTTGGCTTTGGCTCTATCTTTCCATGGCAGTTTATATTGGGGATTTTAGCTTTAAAAACTTTGCATCCTGAGGTTTTTGTACAAGACCGATATTTATGTACTTGAATTCCGATATTGTGATTTTGAAAGATGTAACCAAACTTATTTCTGTTTCTGTTGTAATAAAGTTATAAATTTTTCAGGTACTACTTTATCTGTCTTGTAAATTTCTGTTCTATCTAGTAAAAACGCTCCACCAAAGTTAAGGCATTCACTTTGCGAGTGACCTTAATGGAGGTGGGGTGTTACAGCAGTATTATGGCATGCTGAACGAGTAGTAAAGGGATGTACAATATCACATCTTCTGTTTTCCTTGTGCTGCAAGAAAGGAAAAATACAACTATCAAGGTACAAACGATGTCCCGACTATTTTCTTTCATTGCTAAATTACCATGGCAGTCGCAATTCATGTAAATTTAGAGAAAATATTCGTGCATACAACTCCATTTTTTCTTTTACATCCATGGGCGGTCATATCGATAGCTCAGTAAATAATGGTCGAGGCCCTTATGTTTTTCGTACTAATGGTCAAAATCATCAGCGTATTGAGTCAATTCTACATACAGATGGTAAACCAAAGTTCACTCAACTCTACTTCTACGATACAAATAATGAAGTACATAACAGAAAAAAGGCCTTCTCTGCTACTAAAAGCTCCACACTTGACGATGACATTGTTAAAAGTTTAATTGCCATGTTTAACGAATGCAACCAGCTTGCCAAAATTTTCCGAATGGCAAGAGACAGATTCCATGCTACTGAGTACACGCCAATATCTATTACTTTGCATGAGAGGCGTTTTCGGGACGACAGATGTTATAACCTACCTACTACATCGAAAGTTGCGGCATTAACTGACACATCAATTGTTGACTCTTGTGGTCTAAGGGATATCATTATTGAAGAAAGGAGTGGTGTTCTAAAAAGGATGAATGAAAAACATCCATCGTTCATGTCCATGCAATACCTTGTGTTATTTCCGTATGTGAAGATGGGTATCGACTTAATATCTTATACCGAGACACTTATGTTCGAACCTCAATCAAGCGAACTACCATAACAATGAGAGAATCCAACGCGTACTTGCCTCAATATAGACCGTCGGATAATTGTATCTTACTCAAGGGGGTAGACTATTCCAACAATTTGTCATCGACACATACACTCGCATTGAGGAGGAAAGACTTTCTTTCATTATAAATAATCAAAATACCCTTAGTTGCGAGTTTTATAGTGGGTTGCATGATGCAGTAAACACCGGTGATAATTCAGCATTCTCAGTTGGAAGAAAAGTAATATTAACTTCCTCTTTCACTGGTGGTCCTAGGTACATGGTTCAGAATTACCAAGATGCAATGGCTATTTGCAGATGGGCCGGATCTCCATATTATTTTATTACATTCACATGCAATCCTAAATGGTTTGAAATTGAATATGCACTTGATCTTATTCCAGGTCAGAAAGCTGAGGACAGACCTGATATTGTCTTTAGAGTTTTCAAGCTAAAGCTATAGGAACTTATACATGTCATCAAGGATGAATCCCATTTTGGTAAAGTGAAAGCATGTGAGTTTGCATACAACCTTTTGTATTTTATTATGTTCTCATTTTTTTCATGCTTCCGTACTCACAATAACGAATCCGATGCTTTTAACTTCCAGTGATCTACGCTATTGAATTTCAAAAACGAGGACTTCCACACGCCCACATGCTGGGTTTTTTCTGCAGCAAAGACAGGCTTAAAACTACTTCAGAGGTTGATAATGTTGTTAGCACTGAGATACCCGATGCCCTTTCAGACACATTTGCACATCAGTCAGTTTGCCAATATATGATTCATGGACCATGTGGTGAAGCAAACCCACATTGCCCTTGTATGGTTGACGGTTTATGTTCTAAGCATTATCCAAAAAATTATGTGAGGAGACAACGTTTGACAAAAAAGGTTTTCCAATTTACAGAAGACGAAGAAGTGAAAGTTTGACAGTAGCATCCAATGGTTTTCTCTAGGACAACGGCTGGGTGATACCACATAATGTTGACTTGGTTGTCAAATTTCAAGCTCATATAAATTTTGAAATATGCAACAAGGCAAGAACTATTAAATATTTATTCAAATACATTAACAAAGGTCATGACAAGGCCAGTGTTGTCATTGAAGACTGCGCACATACGGATCAAAATTTTGTTGCTGAAGTCGATGAGGTTAAAACTTGTCTATATTGCAGGTATGTCTCCGCATCCGAGGCAAGTTGGAGAATTTTCAAATTTGACATTCAATACCACTCCCCATTTGTAGAGAGGCTGATGTTTCACCTGCTAAGTGAAAAGACAATATTTTTTGATGGTACCGATTCATTGTCGCAAATAAACAGTAGACCTAATGCTGGTAAAACAATGTTCAACCAATGACTTGATACAAACAGGACCTGTCCAGAGGCACGACAGTTGGCATATGTGGATTTCCCAACAAAGTGGGTATGGGATACGACCTCTAAATGTTGGAAAATGCGGCAAAAGAGGGAGAGTATAGGTAGAATATATTACGCTTATCCTACTTCCGGCGAAAGGTTTTATCTTCGTATGTTGCTAAATGTTGTAAAGGGACCTACATCTTTTGAAGACATCAAAACTGTTGACGGTGTTGTTCTTAACAATTACAAGTCAGCTTGTATAAAAAGAGGGTTGCTAGAAGATGATAACGAACGGAGTTCAGCGCTGACTGAAGCAGCTGTTTGGGCTTTTGCTTCTTCCATGAGTGAATTGTTTGCAACAATACTTCTTTTTTGTGAGGTCTCCAATCCATATGATCTTTGGGAAAATAATTGGCCTTCATTTTCTGATGATATTTGTCGACGGCTGCAGACAAGCACGCTACATGAGTGTCATGAACCATCAGAACATGAAGTTAAATCACAATGACTAATAGAAGTTGAAAAAATAATGAATAGAAGTAATAGGTCATTGAAGGAATTTTGGTCTTTGTGCTTCGATGACATACACGATTATCAAGTTGGATCTGATTCTTTGCTTATGGATAAAGGAAATTATGACTGCGACGAAATACGGGAACAAGCTAATAGAATGATACCTGATTTAACCATTGAGCAGAGAACTGTTTTTGATGCTATTTCTGAAGCATATAATCCAATATTGGTGGTTTTTTCTTTGTCTACGGTATTGGTAGCACTGGAAAGACTTTCCTCTGGAAGGCACTCATAAATAGGTTATGATCAGATGGTAAGATTGTTCTAGCTGTTGTATCTTCGAGTATAGCTTCATTACTATTGCCAGGTAGATGTACTGCTCATTCAAAATTTAAAATTCCAATTACTTTGGATGACGCTTCTACGTGTGACATATCAAAACAATCCTGCTTGGCAGAACTACTTAGAAAAACTGATTTAATCATTTGGGACGAAGCACCATTGATACACAGGAATGCACTAGAAGCTTTTGAAAAAAATTTGACTGATATTGTGTCCTTAGATCCAAATATTCATTCTACGAAAATTTTTGGTGGAAAAGTTGTTCTTTTGGGCGGGGATTTTCGCCAAACACTTCCTGTTGTTCCTAAAGGAACTCGAGCTGAGATTGTAAGGGCGGATATTAATCAATCTTACTTATGGGAATACTGCACTGTTTTCACACTTACAATCAATATGAGATTGCGCCTCTCTTCTACCAACAGCGAGGAGGTTTCTAAATTTCGTTTGTTTTCCAATTGGATTCTAGATGTCGGTGAGGGAAAATTGCCAATAATTACAATCGATGACATTGAACAGTCGAGTTGGATAAAATTCCAAGAATAATGTAGACAGAAAATTGTAACGGGGAATAATGTAGACAGAAAATTATTAATTCCAAGAATTGTGCTAACCACAAATGAAACCAAATGGCCTTTTATTCTTCGAAGATGGCAATATCCGATTAAGGTATGTTTTGCAATGACGATAAATAAGAGTCAAGGTCAAACTTTGGAGCATGTGGGAATATACTTACCCTTTTCACTCATGGTCAAACTTTGGAGCAATGTCGCAAATAAACAGTAGACCTAATGCTGGTAAAACAATGTTCAACCAATGACTTGATACAAACAGGACCTGTCCAGAGGCACGACAGTTGGCATATGTGGATTTCCCAACAAAGTGGGTATGGGATACGACCTCTAAATGTTGGAAAATGCGGCAAAAAAGGGAGAGTATAGGTAGAATATATTACGCTTATCCTACTTCCGGCGAAAGGTTTTATCTTCGTATGTTGCTAAATGTTGTAAAGGGACCTACATCTTTTGAAGACATCAAAACTGTTGACGGTGTTGTTCTTAACAATTACAAGTCAGCTTGTATAAAAAGAGGGTTGCTAGAAGATGATAACGAACGGAGTTCAGCGCTGACTGAAGCAGCTGTTTGGGCTTTTGCTTCTTCCATGAGTGAATTGTTTGCAACAATACTTCTTTTTTGTGAGGTCTCCAATCCATATGATCTTTGGGAAAATAATTGGCCTTCATTTTCTGATGATATTTGTCGACGGCTGCAGACAAGCACGCTACATGAGTGTCATGAACCATCAGAACATGAAGTTAAATCACAATGACTAATAGAAGTTGAAAAAATAATGAATAGAAGTAATAGGTCATTGAAGGAATTTTGGTCTTTGTGCTTCGATGACATACACGATTATCAAGTTGGATCTGATTCTTTGCTTATGGATAAAGGAAATTATGACTGCGACGAAATACGGGAACAAGCTAATAGAATGATACCTGATTTAACCATTGAGCAGAGAACTGTTTTTGATGCTATTTCTGAAGCATATAATCCAATATTGGTGGTTTTTTCTTTGTCTACGGTATTGGTAGCACTGGAAAGACTTTCCTCTGGAAGGCACTCATAAATAGGTTATGATCAGATGGTAAGATTGTTCTAGCTGTTGTATCTTCGAGTATAGCTTCATTACTATTGCCAGGTAGATGTACTGCTCATTCAAAATTTAAAATTCCAATTACTTTGGATGACGCTTCTACGTGTGACATATCAAAACAATCCTGCTTGGCAGAACTACTTAGAAAAACTGATTTAATCATTTGGGACGAAGCACCATTGATACACAGGAATGCACTAGAAGCTTTTGAAAAAAATTTGACTGATATTGTGTCCTTAGATCCAAATATTCATTCTACGAAAATTTTTGGTGGAAAAGTTGTTCTTTTGGGCGGGGATTTTCGCCAAACACTTCCTGTTGTTCCTAAAGGAACTCGAGCTGAGATTGTAAGGGCGGATATTAATCAATCTTACTTATGGGAATACTGCACTGTTTTCACACTTACAATCAATATGAGATTGCGCCTCTCTTCTACCAACAGCGAGGAGGTTTCTAAATTTCGTTTGTTTTCCAATTGGATTCTAGATGTCGGTGAGGGAAAATTGCCAATAATTACAATCGATGACATTGAACAGTCGAGTTGGATAAAATTCCAGATGACTACCTCATTTCTCCTTCATCAAATCCTGTTGATAAAATTGTTTCAGAAATTTACCCCGAGTTGGTAGATTATATTCATAACACACAATATTTGAGAGAACATTGTATATTGGCTCCAACTAACGAGTGTGTAGAAGAAATTAACTCTCACGAGGTAGGTCTTCTTGCTCATTTGAAAACCTATTTAAGCGCTAATTCTATTAGTCCGATTTTAGGAACTATTGAAGATCAACATATATTATATCCAGTTGAGTTTCTAAACACGCTTAAATTTTCCGGTATTCCAAACCATGTTTTAGAACTTAAAGTAGGAGTCCCCATCATGTTACTTTGCAACTTGAATCAAAGTTTGGGACTCTGTAATGGCACCAGGTCAATTGTTACCCAGTTAGCTGAAAGAGTAATTGAAGCAGAAATTGTAACGGGGAATAATGTAGACAGAAAATTATTAATTCCAAGAATTGTGCTAACCACAAATGAAACCAAATGGCCTTTTATTCTTCGAAGATGGCAATATCCGATTAAGGTATGTTTTGCAATGACGATAAATAAGAGTCAAGGTCAAACTTTGGAGCATGTGGGAATATACTTACCCTTTTCACTCATGGTCAACTCTATGTCGGGGTTTCAAGGACGACTTCACGTTACTGATTAAAATTTTTACTTGGAGACGACTACAATGGCACTCAAAATTATAACCAGAACATTGTTTACAAAGAAGGATTCAATAATCTTACTGGGGTGTTCTTATCACTCACGTTTACCTCCTCATACCAACCTCATTCACTTCTGCTTCACCCTTTGTTTTCCACTATTTTTTGCTTAAATTTCCGCAAACGAACAGAGAAACTAAGCTTTTGAACTGCTTATACATTATGTCGCTTTATTCGCATTTCATCTTACAACCTGCATTTCAGCTGCTACACTTTACCAGTTCACATTTCAATTTACTGCTACACATCTGCTTTATGCATATACTCCAACCAATTTTTATTCAGGTACCACTGTTGGTTATATTTCTCAATACTAGCAGTATGTTAACAACACTGTCACCCATCTGTTTCATTATGCCTCATCACAACGTATTTGCTTACATTTTTCACCCATGCTTATCTATGACAGATACCTGTTTCTATTTCAGTAGTGAGGCTGAAATATCATGTTGTCTTCAACATGAAAATCATTTTCGTCAACTCATTTTGTACCTGATAAATACTATTTTAGTTCCCACTGTCTCCTTTTAGTCATTCATATACACAACAGAAATTATGTCCAACCATGTTACAACTAAAAGGAAACACTTGCTTTATTGCGAAGGTTCAAAAAGGTATCTTGCATCAACGTAAGTATAATTGTACTACATCATTAAAATGTGATCACACATAAATAGATCCACATTTGTATACTTACAATTATCACCTGATTTGGATAATGAAATGTTATGATAATCTGCATGTGCAATTAGATATTTTACTCCATTTTTTCCACAAATAATTGCGGTTTTTTATGGCAATTGTTAAATATTCAACTCTGTTCTGGTGAACAAAAATTGACTAGCTATTGTACTGTCCCAATATGAAACTTATTATGATTGATCTTGACAACAGATAACAAAAATTATCAAATCTTCATATTAGCATTTTTTTGTACACCAATTTACTCAACAATTTCTTCCCCCTGTATTACATGATCTGTTAGTAACTTCTCCGGTCTCAAATTTGATTTACCTTTGAATTATATGGACGATTTCATTATTTTCGTACTACTGGATCTTGTGATCTTTTACTAATAACTGTGCAGATTTGTCTGTTTCTTACACATAGAATGATTTATGCAGATTTATCTACCACACTCACTCAGATTTCCCTTTGGGTATTAATCAACTACATTTTATTTTGGCCAACCATGCCTATTTCATCTTGGGTACTACTTTTACTCCAATTCTATTTTACTGCAGTTGAAGCCCAATATTATATCATAGCAATTTCCCCAAGTTAACCATATTATGATGTGTTCATGTTCTGAATGTGCAAACAATGTGACATATGCCAGGTATACTACAAGCATAATTCCATAGAGAACAACAAAAGCTTCTTATTGATGTCCATCCTGCCATGGGTCTTTCGAACTTGAGGTAATAAATAATGACCCAAACCATCTGTTGCGTGTTCACAACTTTTTTCTAACACTGTTTTCATTTCTGGAAGGATCATATTACTTTCAAACCTAGGCATATAGGATTTGGAATTGCTTGGAATTTAATTTTCATGTTATTTCATTTAGCATGAATTTGTGAGATGAGTTTGAAAATTTGTAACTGTGCTTCTGCGTAATTATGATAATTTTCACCCTTTATATTGTGATACCTGACGGTATTGCTGCAAGGTTTCTACATGTCCATACATGATACATGTCCTACACCCGTAGTACTAATTCTCTTTGTTTTACGCTAATAATTTCCATGATTGACATGTGTGAAATTATCCTCCCATATAACCAAGGCTGGTGGTTTCTATATAACTAAAATGGGACCACTCAGCTAATTGTTACTTGAGTGTTAGAAAGTAAAAGTGTTCCACAATGTACTTGATTTTGGCTAAGTCTTACTCATCTAGATATGATACAGCCAGAGTATAAACTAAGTGTTTTCTTGTCCTACGTTTTTCATTCTTAGACATGGTGGATGGCATTGGGAATATAACACATGATTTTAGGATAAGAAAAATACACGACTGGTTGTTTTCTTAGGAAAATTCTAAATTTGACTATGAAAAGCTCATATATGTTCCATCTACAAAAACTACAATATGACTGGTTATTTTCCTGGAAAATTTCACAATTACCATTCCAATTTTCTCTATATGCCACCAAACCTTTTTTTATATCCCTACGGTTAACGGACTGTGGCCGCTAGCAACCGGTATGGTGTTGATAGCACAACTATTTTAAATTAAGTCCTTTTATTTGCTTGCTTGAAATAAAATTAGTTTGTACGTAGTTGGTTAGAGATTGCAGGTTCGAGCTTCTTAATCTTCAAGTATCGTTAATATTCACATGATAGATCTAACGTATAAGTCGGGGTCTAATGCATAATCTTGAAAAGTATAAAGCACGTAAAAGCACACGTATACATTAACTAAAGAAGAAACATTACTGCTTAGAACATCATAATGTTGGTTTTCGCATTTCAACGACAAATCCACACCATTTATATATTATACCAAGCTTAAAATCATTTGAAAACCACTGATTCAATATTTAAACACTCCTATAAAACCAGTTAACTTGGAAAATGTATTTACTTCCAAATAAATCAACTGGAAAGGAAGGGAAGAAACACATATTCAATATATTTAAATGCTTGAAACCATAAATGATTTGCCCTAAAATTTTGTAAAAGAATTAAACGTTCATCGACACGAAATGATATATGCCTTTGTAGTCCTCCATTGTACAACAAACTTAAACAGGAAAAAAACACGTATACCTATTCTCTATTTTTTTGAATAGGTTTTCTTTCTCTATTTGGTTATACTCTTAATCATTATTTTAATTCTTGCTATGCATACTTCCTTTGAATTGGACTTTCACTGCAGTATGCATTCATGTTCAATAGAAGACCTGAAGCCAAAGATTTACTGCCATTGTTTACATACTTAAATATGTTTGCAAAAACCGCCTGAATTTAATTTTTGTTGCGTATAATCTAATCTTTGCCATTCCTGCACTGTTGCACATACTCCTTAATTAACATGCATTACTTTTTTTCTTCCATCTGAACTGAACTTTTTTTCTTCTTCTTTTACTAAGATGTGTCATTGCACGTCTCGTACTCCCCACATAAATACAATTTGCATTTACCTGTTTTTCAGCATCAATAGCAAACCAAACTTTGGACTTAAATAATATGAAGGCTCCTACTATTCACCACTAAATACTAACAACTTAATGTACTCATGCATATGGTATGTATATAACATATGCTTCAATGTCCAAAAAAATAATATCAGCACCGTTTACTCAGATAATATTCTCTACATGCAACATTGATTGTGAAACCCTTTTTCTGTTATTTAATGTAACTCCAAAATATGAAGACCTGTTGTTTCCTTAACTGCTTTCTTCCATGATTGTTCCATCCTTTTCATGTTTTTTTATATCCTAAATTTAATACCTTGAGTAACTTACTTAAATCCTATCTTATATAAATACAAAAAACACAGTAAAAGGACAGAAATGATTTCGAAATAATCCGCATGCAAAAGGTGATATCAACGAAATAAACCGAAGTGTACTTGCTTCTGCCATTCACCAGATGTATGCATGGAATTTGCTCATTTTTACTTCCTGCATGTGCAATACAAGCCCCAACGTCATACTGTAAAACCAGCCATTGCACCATATAACTACTTCATGCAATTCTATATTACACAGCCCTTTTTCCCACTACCAACCATTTATTTTAATTACATATATTTTACATGTAAATAAGCGTACCATTCAAATATGTTAACCACATTTTTTTCTATCAATTTATAACTGGTTTCCATATTCTCTTTCTTATTTAGTTCAACGTGTACTTTTTTTGTTACTACCGCCCTGTACTATCAACTACTCATACACAGTCTACCCTACAATACTCACTTTCTTTCATGTCCTACATGTACCCACCTTCTTCGTACTGCCCTAATTGATTAATCCAACTCCCCATGATTTCCGTCCTACATGACCATGTTTACTCACTTAATTAGTCCGAGTAACATTGTTGTTGTTCTCTACAAACCCACGATGCCATTTTCACCCGTACTCCTCATTTTCAGCTTTCATCTCCTAGCTGCAATGTTATATAAAATGCTCGCTTCATCATTTGCAACTCCACTCCCCTAACAGTCTAGCTCTCTTCCCGAATACAGTAAGAATTATTCTTCCTTTTTTTAACAATATTCTCTACCATCATGCTTATTTAAACTGAAACTTTTATTTTCCTACTTTCTAACGTCTTTGCTACTTGCAGACACAATAAACAACTTCTTTCAACCACTCTCTTCGCTAAACTATGGAACTAACTGGACAACAATACAAGTCCATCTCAGCCGACTTTGGCTGATGATCAATCAAAGTACTGGTGAACCATACGCACTACACATACGGTTTCTTGACGAGTAGGTATGCTTCAAATTATTAGTGAAACTGTATACTTTCTTATATATTCAAAAATTAAATGCCCAACCATCTTCCACTCTACATGAAATACAATATATCCTACTACAATTTTTCTTAAGCAAATCAAAAGCTAGCGATTGTCCGAAAGCACGTGCTGCATCTATTTCAAGATGTTTTCACAGAAGATTCTATTTACTCCATTACACGATTTAACATCATTGACTCTGAACAATGCTACAAACCGATAGACGAAGACTGGACCATTATTCTTCGCAACGATACTAGAGTCGAATTAGTTCCCAATTGTGCAACACCTATTCCAAGATTCAAATTTGCATTTGTAGACGCCAGTATACTTCCAATTAGGCTTAACAAAAGGAACAACTAACTGGTATCCCATATTTTACTACCCTACCTTTACAACATATAATTTCATTTAACATTTTTCTACGTTGTACACATAATGATTCATTACTAAATGCAGATATTGCAGGAGTGCTTCGTGCTATAACAAACGTCTTCCCGGTTACACGACAAGATGGAACACAAACTACTAAAAGAGAACTGCATATTCAGACTCATACGTAAATATTTTATGCCTGCTTATTTCTTACATTACTTCCCTAACTTACTCGATTAAATTATCCAACAGTGGCAAAACATCTGTTATTTCTTTACGGGGGAACAAATAGGATCCTCTGACTGAAGATATAGTTACCTGTGACACAATCCCACTGTCTATTGTTGTAACTTCAACAACTGTAGGAATATATGGACATAAATCCAAAATCATTGCATTATTTATTACTTCTTGAACTAATTTATAATTTTCCAACAGGGGCTTTCACCTTTGATTCATCAAAGGCAACCGTTATATACACTAACATCAAAATTCCAGAGGTTGAAAGCTATGTTCAATGGTTAGCTATACATCTTTTCCTCTTCTACATTGTTTCTTTTCTCACCTTGACATTGTATGTTTTTTTATGATGCAACAGTGCATCAACAGAGGGTACTACAGAGATAACTCTTCTCCACAATAACAGAGGACCATCAACTGCTACCACTGTTCAGACTGTCCAGTCCACGATTCGTCACCTAATTGAAGACAGAAGAAATGCTGACTGTCGGGTACATACTACAACAATTTTTTTATGTGCACATAACACCGTGTTACCTACAAATAAACCAAATGATTGGTTTTTTATTGCCACGTCCACTTCTCATTTGTTACAGATTAACCATACAGGATAAGAAGTACTTCGTCATAGCTACAATTGTGAAACTACGATCCCACAAGCCTTGGAGTTATATGTCATGCGCTACATGCAAATGAGCTGTGCATTTTACCGACTCTACCTATGTTTGCGACAAATGTGTGGAAGGCACAGTGATTCCCATAACTAGGTAATTCAACTTATACCTGTCAACAATTTTTTTTCCAACTTAATCAACTACCAATCATTAAATTTCGGATATGGCTTAAACGTCGAAATCGTGGATCCTACCATGTCATTAACCATCACCGGCTTTGATAGGGAAGCAGAAGCGATAATTGATTTAAACGTTGATGATCTTAATAAAATCTCTAAATCGGTAAACATCCATATATGCACTATAATATAGTATATTACCAATAATTATTGATCATCAAACATATCCGTATTAAACAAATACTTCGAATCAACAATTTTTCTGGAAGATGGACCATCCAAGATTGATAGTATATTCCAAAAGCTACTTAGTTCCGATGAAGTGTTTGTATTTCAGCAAAGCAATTATGAAACAATCCAGATGCTTTCCTCATAGTACGAAAGATAACAAAACAGAACAGTATACACAAACAACCTGGTGTTACTCCTACTATACGTACACATACCACCTTCTATTCATCTACTTCACATTACTACTACGTATTTGTCCACAACTAATTACGCTATTAAGTAATCTTACAGAACTCACAGACGGAAAATAGCACAATCGCCGATGTTACATCCACCGACAGCAACCAGGTGAAAGAGCCTTCTATCGACAGGAAATGGAAAAATAAAGTATATTTCTATCTTTCCTTCCTTTTTTCTTTTAAAATTCCAGTCGTACAATACTTGATCCAATTGCTCATACCTTTTCATGTGATCACAGATTTACACTGATACCCAAGAAGGTTCAGCTGCTGTTACACCTTCCCTAATTAGTAAAAATAAACATTCCAATGGCATCTTTATTCGTGTAAGATACATTCAACCCATATTCACTTCATTTTTTATCACACCCATATATGCTTCCTATTTCATCATTTTTCACTTTCCGTGTTCATTATGTATCACATACGTTCTTGATAATAAATCTACAGTTTTTAAGCCCATGTATCATACTACTACAACTGTTCACTGTATTTTTTTACATCGGAAGGACAACGAAGATGCAGACCCAACCCCCTTGCTGCTTCAACTGGACGTAAAAATAAGAAAACCAAACGAACTGCATGAAATACGTAGCTAAACTTTTTTACAGCTTACGTACGCTTCTTCCATGTGTTGCAACCATTGTATTTCCGTTTTTTTCTTTGTTGTGTTTTGTTATTTCTTTATTTTATTTCTTCCCATGTACTTCAACATGAAAGCTGACAGTTATTTCTATCCATCATCTTTAATTGTCTACTTCATCCAAATGTTATCTTCGTTTTAATTCCTACTAAATTTCCATATTTGTCCTCCAATATATACACCACCTATACCTTTAATTATTTAACTAAACACCACAATGCAATACAACTGTAACACCGTCGATATATATTTACACACTAGCCTAATCAATATCTTCCTACTTCCTACCTATGCTTCCCTCTCTATGCATTCAACATTATACGTCTTCTATGACTACGTTACATCTTTCACGCTACCGTGCTTTTAATACTTTTCCATACATTCTTCATTTTTAATTCGCTACACACCCTATTTTTCAATTATTCCACCTTTTTTCCAATGCTGCCTACCTTCCGCTTTTTCCATCTACGTGATACGACATCTATCTTGCTTCTACTCCACCTTCATTTTATCTCAAACTACATTACACTTTCAACCAACCTATGCAAATTTATATCACAAACAGCATTACCTCCTAAGCCATCCCGATTCTCCCCGTAATGTTTCATCTACCCCAAATAATTTAGATCCACAAACCCGTATGCGAAGCATGAGCCTCCTACTAGTTATTGAATAGTTTGGGAAATTATTGCACTTGAATTCTGGAGCTTCATGGCCTTCCAAAGGGACTGACGTCGGATCAAAGCATTTAGGGTTTTGGAGATTAAAAAAATATATAATTTAATTATTAATTAATTCTCTAATGGGTTCTTTTTCATCCGAACACCAAATCAAACCCAAAGACTGTCGTTCCTAGCTAATTACCCCCATTCCGAACACAATAGGATATGTTTCATAAGCCAATTCTAACGTTTTAATTAGTTTTCATTTAAATTTAAATATAAATCAATATATATTGAATTAAACATACATTTTAATTTACAGAGGCCACATACTGACTCAAAAAATTCCAGAAAAATAAATCTAGCTATGTTTTGACGATACGGTTCTAACAAAACTAATTTCATCGAATTTGGAGATCGTTTGAAAAATGGCCATTTTCTGGTCGATCCAATTCGAATTTAAATTACCAAACACGTTTAAAGTTACAAGGCTCACATTTTAAATCCAAAAATTATGAAATTTGAAACCTAGCAATAATTTGACATTCCGGATCCAACAAAAGTGGTCTCGTCGAAAATGGAGGTCGTTTGCAAAATGGCTATTTATTATATTATATTAAATTCCATAGCGGCTATTTTGAATTTTAAACTGGACATAACTTTTTATTCCCGCTATGAAATCTCGATTTTTCACATTCTTTGGAAAGATATTTTAAACAGATTCAAATATTTCTTGTTTTACTGAAATCCGATTTATTTTGAATCCTGTACATTCATTTGAAATTTAAAATCGAATTTTCAAACTACCACGCCATTTCTGACTCCTTTTATAATTAAAATAAAATTATTCGTTCTAACTTCGATTTAAATAAGTTTTTAGTCGTTAATATTAAAATAAATCATTTTAAATATTCAAAATACATTAAAATTGCCAAAATAAAAATTTTAAATTGGTTCTGAAAATCCGGGTTATTACAATCTCCCCCACTTAAAATCTTTTCGTCCTCGAAAAGGAATGGAGCTGAAAGTTGTTTAACTAACGAACTCAAATTTCATTCTGGCTTTAATTCTTCAACTTTTCTGTTTCTAAGAATTTTCTAATTTCTCAAAAATTTGGCTAACACCCTAATTTTTGGAAAAATTTCGACATAATTTCCTTTGTACGGGGAGATATTTAAAACCACAACTAGCCACGCTGGGCCCTCACCAATCCAAAAGAAAAAGAAAAAGCCAAGCGGCTAGCCAATCGGCTCATAAAATAATCCAAAACCCGATCAAATGGTAAACATGAACCTATTTGTCGGGCATACTGTAACGACCCAGATTTTTTGAACAGTTTATTTTAAATATTTAGTATGATTTTTAAATATTGAATTTAAAATATACATGGTATTTTATTGGGTTATCGATTAAATAATCGAAATACGATTTATTTTGATAATTATCGAAATACGAGGAGTTTGAGATAATCCAATTTCTAAGGTAGAACTAAATCGAAACAGTTCAGATGAACAATATATAAACTATATGAACGATGATAATAGGAATTCATTGATAAAGAATTTATTTTGAATTTAAAATGATTTAATATGGCTATTTTAAATATATGTTCGAATTAAATTGTATAATCTATTTCATTAAATTCAGAATAGTGAATAACGTTGGGAACATCAGTTGTTTTGCTGAAATTGTGGTTCCGGGTTTTAAATTAAAAGACCGCGATATAGTTTAGTTTTTAATTAAAGAAAAATCAAATCAAAATAAAGTAGTGTATGTACTTAAGCAAACATGGATTCCTCAGCCGACCTAACCATTTATTTGCGCAGACCTCATTTTGTTTCCTCGAGCTGAAAAATGTGTCTCCCTTCTTTCAATTCAAGGGACAAGATTTAATGGCTCTTCGTACGTATTGCTTCCTCCTTGCGCTTATAAATGGCCGAAGCCTTCATTCCTTAATCTCACGAGACCAGCTCGACTCTCTTTCCTCTCCATTCCCTTTTTCTTTTTTCCAGTAAAAACTGATTCAATCGAAAAAAAAAAAAAAAAAAAGAAGACATCGCGACTTGAAATCGCGATTGAAACTGGAAGCTCGACTCGAGCTGGAGGGGCGCATGTATTCGAATGGGGGAAACAGTTGCGACGACAGGAGGATGCGAATTGAGATTAGGCGATGACAGTTTTGTACTGATGCTGAGAGAAGAGCGATCGATGATGGAGGTGCTTGGGAGGAAGGGTTCTGGTGCGGTGCCCATTGGGAAGCTCGAACTGGTGTTTGTCGAGCTAGGGAACAGAGTTTGGTATGCTAGGAGGTGCTCGCGATTTTCGATTGGAGGAATTTGGTAAAGTTGTTTGGGGTTTCGTCGAAGGTGGAGGCTGTGAGAGCGGTGGATGGACGGGTCAGCAAAGAATGGTGGTCAACAAGTAAAGGGCTAGGGAGAGGGATTGAGTTCCTGGGGTGAATTCAGAAAAGAAGGGCATAAGGTAATTTTATTTATTTCTAAATTAAAATTTTATCAAGAATTTAATTTATATAAAAAGCAAATAAATTTATAGAATTAGCTTATAGAAAATAAACTAGTTAGTTTTGTTTCTTTTATTTAAACCATATTAGTTTGATTCAGATTTCAAACTCAAGATAAATAGAAGTTGGATATTTAATTAAAACAATTTGATGATTTAATTAAATGAGAAAATGGGAATATATATATACAAGACATTTATTTACGCGTTAATTGAAATGTTGATCGTTAAATAAATATTCGTAGGAACACGATAAAACTCATTCGAGGTGATTCGAAGCCGTAAGATTTGGATTTCCACGAGACATTCAGCAAAGAAAAATCTCGGTGAGTAAATCTCACTCACCTTTAGAATTATTTTTATTTCATTAAAAATAAATTGTTTGTTGCTTGTTGAATGCTTTCTGGTTGTTTCATACATATTAGTTATTTAGGCTATATATATATATATTGGGTTGATTGATTGGTTGGATTCCCGCAGTCTCATTAGCGGATGCCCGCAGTTTCATAGCAGATGATTACCCTATACGCCCCACGCTATGATTAGTGGATGACCTTCTATACCGCGATATTCTGCCACGAAGCAGAATGGGTATTACTTATGTGCTAACATCTGTGGATGCAGGGAAACAGGTTGGAGGAATCCAACTGGATTCCTCAAAAATATATTATCTGTTTGTTTATTCGTTTGCATATATATTGTTATATATGATGTGTTAGAAAAATAAATAATTGGTTGCTTTGTGTGTTTTATCACTGGGCTTAAGTAATGATATTTAAAATATCGTGGAAGGATATTTGAGATTTAAAAAAAAGGAAAATTCTATTTAAAATAGAATTTGAATTTTTAATGGAAATAAAATATAAAACTTGTTTTGAAAAATAAAACAAGTAGTTTCTTTATAAATGAAGTTTATAAATAGTTCTTTTATAACGAAGTTATAAAATGAAGTGAAAAGGATTATCATTTGATAAATAGAAATAAAAGCGTGAAATTGGGATTCGAAATGAAATTTCAAAATAGGATGTGAAATGAAATTTTTAAATATATAACTCAAATGAAGGTTGAGTATAATATTTGAATTTTAAAAGGAGTTTAAATGTTTGAATTTTAAAAGGGGATTGAATATTAGAAATTCAAATTGAAGTTCAAATAGAATTTGAATAGACGAAATTAGAATCAAAATAGAATTTGAATTCAAGAAATTTAAATAAAATTTGAATTCAAAGGAATTCGAATAAAGAAATTCAAATAGAGATTTGAATGTAGAATTTCAAAAATAGAATTTGAAATAAACTTTGAAATAGGATTTTCAAAGCAGAATTTGAAATAGAATTTCAAATAGGATTTTCAAAATAGGAAATCCGAATAGTTTTGATATAGAATTTGGATTCAAGGGAATTTAAAAGAGATTTGAATATGAAATTCAAATGGGTTTTAAACTATGGAATTTTGAATATAGAATTGAAAAAGAAGTTTGAATATTTGAATTTCAATATAATTCAAATATAGAAATTGGAATATAGAAGTTCAAATGGAATTTTAAACATAGAGTTTGAATAAGAGAATTCAAATGAAGTCAAGTATTGAATTTGAATATGGAATTGAAATAGAAATTCAAATATTGAATTTGAATATCAAATAGAAAAGGGATTGAAATTTGAAATATAGAATTCAAAAGTGAGATTGGAATTTGAATCAAGAAATTCAAATAGAGTTAAAATGGAGTTGAATTCATTTTAAAGAAGTTTAGAAGTTTAAAAGTTTATATATATAAATATAATTAAAACGAACTCGCCGCAGCGCTGCAGTTCGTAAAATAGCGATTCGAACTTCAATCGAGTATACAGGACTCAATTGAAGTCGAAATTCTTCGAAACAAGAAACGTCAGGACCGATTCGATAATAGTTTTCTAATGAAGGAGAAAAATCTGAATTTCGTCGTATAGATTTTGAGTTATGTCAAAATCAAAATTTCAAAAATGCAGCGCCATAAACCATTATAAACCATAATGGATTTTATATATAAATATTGGGATTTTTAAGCAAATAAAAATCCGGATTGCCATTTAAAAATCTAGACTTGAGTTAGAAAATAAATATGGACTCAAGTAAAGTAAAGAAGATGATTTTTGAAATAATAATCATATTTTTGATTATTGAATAGAATTAACTAAAGAAGAATTAGTTAATTGAGTTTGAACTAAAATCGAACTTTGAAAAGTGAAATTTGGGATTGTAAATATATACTCGAAATCGAATATAGAACTAAAATTGGAATTTGAATTCAATTGATTGATAAGTAAGTGGAAATATATTTGAAAACGTGTTATATTCAAATATACAAGCGAGATAGGCAGATAGTTAGTTAAAGAATTACTTTAACGAATTGAGTCAAACGAGTGTATGAAATTGAATACATTGGACAGGTATAGACATACAGGATACAGGTATGGGACAAGGAAAAATGCAGGTATATAAATAATGTGCTCGACAAAAAGGTACATGTTTAAATTCGTATATGAGATTTTATGCGCCGTATCGGCAAAGCCGCTTGGCTTTTCCTTTTTCTTTTTGATTGAGGAAGATACCGGGAAGCTATTTGAAATTTCCCGATGCTCCCGATACAGGGGAGGTTATGGCGAATTTTTCCGGGAATTTAAGGAGTTAGAATATTTTTAAGAAATTTGATAATTAGAAACCTATATGTCAATATATATAGAATTCGATAAGGAAACGAAATCAAAAATAGCGAAAAGAACCAATATGGTTATTGAAATATTTGGCTAACAAATATTGATAAGAGAATATAGAAGAGATTTAATTAAATATTAATTAAAGAGCCCAGTGATTTGTTTGATATGTTGATTGAACACTTGTTTTTATTCGATAGTTAAATCACAGACTATCGAAGTTTTGACCATCGTTGTCAATATGGAGAGACCGGTTGGATTATTATCCGAAGAACCACTCCGTATCGGCATAAGCGTTGCGAACCAAGTATGCTGAATATATTGAAGACGGAGTGAAGTGCAAGGGCTTTTTCTATTAATAGAAATAGTGCCTTCGGTTTCGTTCAATCCCAGAACGAACGTAAATGGACGAATGTCTGACAAAGTATTTCCAATGATCAAATGGGTTGGTCTGTATGAATGTATATGGTTGCAACGGATTTATCCCTTAGCATAATATCCAGAATATTTGTGCAAACTCAACTAGTGATTAACGGATCTGACAATGTGGCATTCAAAGTGATTGTGCTATCAATGAATGGTAAGTATTCGTAGCCTCAGGCCTCAACAACCGGGAAAGGACAAAAATCGGGCAGGCAGCATGGCTATGTGGGTCGCACCCATTAGGGTGTATAATCACCTATCTAGAGAAATTCCTTTTGTTTTCTAAATCTATCGATTCTGCCCATTCGGGAAACGGTGGTTTGAGTCCAACCGTTGGTGATATACATTCGATACACTCAAGCGAAATGAGTGGTCGGTCATGTGTGGGCCGGGTTGCAAGATGTTCTTGTTGAACCCAGGTGTATTCGCCTCTAGAGATACATCATCGGAAGGTGGTCCCATACCTTGTCATGTTGGAAATCCAATCTCCAATAAGCGCCATGCGGTTTTTGATTTTTCACTATATATGTAGAGCGTGAGATGCAAGCGTTCTGCTATTTGGTTATTTATTTGATGTAGACATTACTATAATATCACTGGATTTGATATCAAAGTGTTTTGGGTTATAGTAAGGTAAAAACCGTCCGTGTTTATGTGTGGGCTGGTCTTACTATTATCTTTTCTTTTGAAAGGATTTTTAAAAGTTAAACAAGTGGTTGGAGTTTACTCACACCAGTCCCATGACTGACCCAGAGTTTATTTTGTTTTGTTTTCCCTAAACTCTTGGGTGCCCAAATTTGTACGGGCAGTCAAGTGTTTCAGGCTTTTACAGATACACTTGGAGGAGCTTGAAGCAGGAGGCTTCAACGTTAGTTATCTAGAGTTACTTCCGCTGGATCAAATGTTATGTGTACTCTGATGATGGTATGTATATATGTACAAAACAGATTTGTATTTTGAAGCTTATGTTATATAATATATTTTCTTCGTTCCGCTGTGAGTTGTGATCTTCGTTTTTCTTCTATTCTAATATTTCTTTCTTTCTATTTCTCATCCTCTAACTTCTTTCTAATAATGAGTCGTATTTCTGTGTTATTTGGGTTGGACGTGTGGTGTATTTAGTCAACTCAGGTAGCTCAGATTTGCGGGTCGTTACAGTTGGTATCAGAGCTTAGGTTGAACGAATACCTAGGCTTGTTGGGGGTTGTGCTCATTAGAGATAGGGTCAGTAGTACCCTAGAATGAGTTAAGTGTATATACGAGAGAGCGTATTTGTTAGTTGATATAAAAAAATTGTTTTATATTGTGTTGACTTGTCTGTTGAGTGGTTTATGAATTCTGATCGAATAGTGGGACGCCACAAAGTCGATAGGAATTTCTAAACACTTGAACAGAAAATTGAACACGATATAGTTTTAAAATGGGTAGATGAAATAATTTTACCCAAAATTCTATTTTGATGTATATATCTAATAATTTTCTGAAATTATTATATGGATGTGTTGATTGTTAAGATTATAATCAAACGAGATTACAATATTGGAATAGTTATCTATGACCAAATAGAATTTGTATAGGAATTATATATACAAATGAGATGAATTAGAATTAAATTCAAACCAGAATTAAGAATTCAAAATCCTGGGAAGTTGAAAAATATTTTTTTCAAAGTATATAGATTTGTTTTAAAGGATTTGAAAGGAAATCATGGATTTTGAAATAATAAAGCACTGAACTCACTTCAGTGGCTGGGAAATAATTCTGAGGATGATTGCAACATCATCAGTGTTCATTTCCGAGTTTCTAAGTGATGAATTGCTACCTTAGAAAAAGTTTTAGATGGAAATTTGTTTGAAAGAAAACAAGTGGTTTGAAAATTCAAAGGTTTTGAATTTGAAATGAAAATAAATATATGTATGTATTTATGGGATTTCAAAAGAATTTGAAAGGAAAAACCCAGGAATTTGAATTCTGAAATTTAAATTTAACTTAAACAAGTTAAATAGGTCGAAGTGAATGAATTGATTAGAATCAATTTGAATAGGTTTATTGAAATATAGATTGGATATAAATGGATTGATCGTAGATCATTCGAATCAAATGTGTGAAGACCAAAAGTTTTGATTGGAGTTAATTTATTGAATTATGAAGAAGTGGGTTTCAACATAAAGAAGTTTTGAAAAGTAATGGATTTGTATCACTTTTTCTTACCTTCGCAATTTCGAGGACGAAATTATTTTAAGGGGGGAAGAATGTAACGACCCAGATTTTTTGAACAGTTTATTTTAAATATTTAGTATGATTTTTAAATATTGAATTTAAAATATACATGGTATTTTATTGGGTTATCGATTAAATAATCGAAATACGATTTATTTTGATAATTATCGAAATACGAGGAGTTTGAGATAATCCAATTTCTAAGGTAGAACTGAATCGAAACAGTTCAGATGAACAATATATAAACTATATGAACGATGATAATAGGAATTCATTGATAAAGAATTTATTTTGAATTTAAAATGATTTAATATGGCTATTTTAAATATATGTTCGAATTAAATTGTATAATCTATTTCATTAAATTCAGAATAGTGAATAACGTTGGGAACATCAGTTGTTTTGCTGAAATTGTGGTTCCGGGTTTTAAATTAAAAGACCGCGATATAGTTTAGTTTTTAATTAAAGAAAAATCAAATCAAAATAAAGTAGTGTATGTACTTAAGCAAACATGGATTCCTCAGCCGACCTAACCATTTATTTGCGCAGACCTCATTTTGTTTCCTCGAGCTGAAAAATGTGTCTCCCTTCTTTCAATTCAAGGGACAAGATTTAATGGCTCTTCGTACGTATTGCTTCCTCCTTGCGCTTATAAATGGCCGAAGCCTTCATTCCTTAATCTCACGAGACCAGCTCGACTCTCTTTCCTCTCCATTCCCTTTTTCTTTTTTCCAGTAAAAACTGATTCAATCGAAAAAAAAAAAGAAGACATCGCGACTTGAAATCGCGATTGAAACTGGAAGCTCGACTCGAGCTGGAGGGGCGCATGTATTCGAATGGGGGAAACAGTTGCGACGACAGGAGGATGCGAATTGAGATTAGGCGATGACAGTTTTGTACTGATGCTGAGAGAAGAGCGATCGATGATGGAGGTGCTTGGGAGGAAGGGTTCTGGTGCGGTGCCCATTGGGAAGCTCGAACTGGTGTTTGTCGAGCTAGGGAACAGAGTTTGGTATGCTAGGAGGTGCTCGCGATTTTCGATTGGAGGAATTTGGTAAAGTTGTTTGGGGTTTCGTCGAAGGTGGAGGCTGTGAGAGCGGTGGATGGACGGGTCAGCAAAGAATGGTGGTCAACAAGTAAAGGGCTAGGGAGAGGGATTGAGTTCCTGGGGTGAATTCAGAAAAGAAGGGCATACGGTAATTTTATTTATTTCTAAATTAAAATTTTATCAAGAATTTAGTTTATATAAAAAGCAAATAAATTTATAGAATTAGCTTATAGAAAATAAACTAGTTAGTTTTGTTTCTTTTATTTAAACCATATTAGTTTGATTCAGATTTCAAACTCAAGATAAATAGAAGTTGGATATTTAATTAAAACAATTTGATGATTTAATTAAATGAGAAAATGGGAATATATATATACAAGACATTTATTTACGCGTTAATTGAAATGTTGATCGTTAAATAAATATTCGTAGGAACACGATAAAACTCATTCGAGGTGATTCGAAGCCGTAAGATTTGGATTTCCACGAGACATTCAGCAAAGAAAAATCTCGGTGAGTAAATCTCACTCACCTTTAGAATTATTTTTATTTCATTAAAAATAAATTGTTTGTTGCTTGTTGAATGCTTTCTGGTTGTTTCATACATATTAGTTATTTAGGCTATATATATATATTGGGTTGATTGATTGGTTGGATTCCCGCAGTCTCATTAGCGGATGCCCGCAGTTTCATAGCGGATGATTACCCTATACGCCCCACGCTATGATTAGTGGATGACCTTCTATACCGCGATATTCTGCCACGAAGCAGAATGGGTATTACTTATGTGCTAACATCTGTGGATGCAGGGAAACAGGTTGGAGGAATCCAACTGGATTCCTCAAAAATATATTATCTGTTTGTTTATTCGTTTGCATATATATTGTTATATATGATGTGTTAGAAAAATAAATAATTGGTTGCTTTGTGTGTTTTATCACTGGGCTTAAGTAATGATATTTAAAATATCGTGGAAGGATATTTGAGATTTAAAAAAAAGGAAAATTCTATTTAAAATAGAATTTGAATTTTTAATGGAAATAAAATATAAAACTTGTTTTGAAAAATAAAACAAGTAGTTTCTTTATAAATGAAGTTTATAAATAGTTCTTTTATAACGAAGTTATAAAATGAAGTGAAAAGGATTATCATTTGATAAATAGAAATAAAAGCGTGAAATTGGGATTCGAAATGAAATTTCAAAATAGGATGTGAAATGAAATTTTTAAATATATAACTCAAATGAAGGTTGAGTATAATATTTGAATTTTAAAAGGAGTTTAAATGTTTGAATTTTAAAAGGGGATTGAATATTAGAAATTCAAATTGAAGTTCAAATAGAATTTGAATAGACGAAATTAGAATCAAAATAGAATTTGAATTCAAGAAATTTAAATAAAATTTGAATTCAAAGGAATTCGAATAAAGAAATTCAAATAGAGATTTGAATGTAGAATTTCAAAAATAGAATTTGAAATAGGATTTTCAAAGCAGAATTTGAAATAGAATTTCAAATAGGATTTTCAAAATAGGAAATCCGAATAGTTTTGATATAGAATTTGGATTCAAGGGAATTTAAAAGAGATTTGAATATGAAATTCAAATGGGTTTTAAACTATGGAATTTTGAATATAGAATTGAAAAAGAAGTTTGAATATTTGAATTTCAATATAATTCAAATATAGAAATTGGAATATAGAAGTTCAAATGGAATTTTAAACATAGAGTTTGAATAAGAGAATTCAAATGAAGTCAAGTATTGAATTTGAATATGGAATTGAAATAGAAATTCAAATATTGAATTTGAATATCAAATAGAAAAGGGATTGAAATTTGAAATATAGAATTCAAAAGTGAGATTGGAATTTGAATCAAGAAATTCAAATAGAGTTAAAATGGAGTTGAATTCATTTTAAAGAAGTTTAGAAGTTTAAAAGTTTTTATATATAAATATAATTAAAACGAACTCGCCGCAGCGCTGCAGTTCGTAAAATAGCGATTCGAACTTCAATCGAGTATACAGGACTCAATTGAAGTCGAAATTCTTCGAAACAAGAAACGTCAGGACCGATTCGATAATAGTTTTCTAATGAAGGAGAAAAATCTGAATTTCGTCGTATAGATTTTGAGTTATGTCAAAATCAAAATTTCAAAAATGCAGCGCCATAAACCATTATAAACCATAATGGATTTTATATATAAATATTGGGATTTTTAAGCAAATAAAAATCCGGATTGCCATTTAAAAATCTAGACTTGAGTTAGAAAATAAATATGGACTCAAGTAAAGTAAAGAAGATGATTTTTGAAATAATAATCATATTTTTGATTATTGAATAGAATTAACTAAAGAAGAATTAGTTAATTGAGTTTGAACTAAAATCGAACTTTGAAAAGTGAAATTTGGGATTGTAAATATATACTCGAAATCGAATATAGAACTAAAATTGGAATTTGAATTCAATTGATTGATAAGTAAGTGGAAATATATTTGAAAACGTGTTATATTCAAATATACAAGCGAGATAGGCAGATAGTTAGTTAAAGAATTACTTTAACGAATTGAGTCAAACGAGTGTATGAAATTGAATACATTGGACAGGTATAGACATACAGGAGACAGGTATGGGACAAGGAAAAATGCAGGTATATAAATAATGTGCTCGACAAAAAGGTACATGTTTAAATTCGTATATGAGATTTTATGCGCCGTATCGGCAAAGCCGCTTGGCTTTTCCTTTTTCTTTTTGATTGAGGAAGATACCGGGAAGCTATTTGAAATTTCCCGATGCTCCCGATACAGGGGAGGTTATGGCGAATTTTTCCGGGAATTTAAGGAGTTAGAATATTTTTAAGAAATTTGATAATTAGAAACCTATATGTCAATATATATAGAATTCGATAAGGAAACGAAATCAAAAATAGCGAAAAAAACCAATATGGTTATTGAAATATTTGGCTAACAAATATTGATAAGAGAATATAGAAGAGATTTAATTAAATATTAATTAAAGAGCCCAGTGATTTGTTTGATATGTTGATTGAACACTTGTTTTTATTCGATAGTTAAATCACAGACTATCGAAGTTTTGACCATCGTTGTCAATATGGAGAGACCGGTTGGATTATTATCCGAAGAACCACTCCGTATCGGCATAAGCGTTGCGAACCAAGTATGCTGAATATATTGAAGACGGAGTGAAGTGCAAGGGCTTTTTCTATTAATAGAAATAGTGCCTTCGGTTTCGTTCAATCCCAGAACGAACGTAAATGGACGAATGTCTGACAAAGTATTTCCAATGATCAAATGGGTTGGTCTGTATGAATGTATATGGTTGCAACGGATTTATCCCTTAGCATAATATCCAGAATATTTGTGCAAACTCAACTAGTGATTAACGGATCTGACAATGTGGCATTCAAAGTGATTGTGCTATCAATGAATGGTAAGTATTCGTAGCCTCAGGCCTCAACAACCGGGAAAGGACAAAAATCGGGCAGGCAGCATGGCTATGTGGGTCGCACCCATTAGGGTGTATAATCACCTATCTAGAGAAATTCCTTTTGTTTTCTAAATCTATCGATTCTGCCCATTCGGGAAACGGTGGTTTGAGTCCAACCGTTGGTGATATACATTCGATACACTCAAGCGAAATGAGTGGTCGGTCATGTGTGGGCCGGGTTGCAAGATGTTCTTGTTGAACCCAGGTGTATTCGCCTCTAGAGATACATCATCGGAAGGTGGTCCCATACCTTGTCATGTTGGAAATCCAATCTCCAATAAGCGCCATGCGGTTTTTGATTTTTCACTATATATGTAGAGCGTGAGATGCAAGCGTTCTGCTATTTGGTTATTTATTTGATGTAGACATTACTATAATATCACTGGATTTGATATCAAAGTGTTTTGGGTTATAGTAAGGTAAAAACCGTCCGTGTTTATGTGTGGGCTGGTCTTACTATTATCTTTTCTTTTGAAAGGATTTTTAAAAGTTAAACAAGTGGTTGGAGTTTACTCACACCAGTCCCATGACTGACCCAGAGTTTATTTTGTTTTGTTTTCCCTAAACTCTTGGGTGCCCAAATTTATACGGGCAGTCAAGTGTTTCAGGCTTTTACAGATACACTTGGAGGAGCTTGAAGCAGGAGGCTTCAACGTTAGTTATCTAGAGTTACTTCCGCTGGATCAAATGTTATGTGTACTCTGATGATGGTATGTATATATGTACAAAACAGATTTGTATTTTGAAGCTTATGTTATATAATATATTTTCTTCGTTCCGCTGTGAGTTGTGATCTTCGTTTTTCTTCTATTCTAATATTTCTTTCTTTCTATTTCTCATCCTCTAACTTCTTTCTAATAATGAGTCGTATTTCTGTGTTATTTGGGTTGGACGTGTGGTGTATTTAGTCAACTCAGGTAGCTCAGATTTGCGGGTCGTTACACATACAATTTTATTCCTCTTCTTAGCTTCCATGCTATGACCTGTTTATTACATACACATGTACATATATGTAATTCTAATAAATTTCAATTTACTTCAATACTTGATTCAATTCAGTTCAATTTATCTTCTATTCTCTGATTGGTTTTATCATTCCAATTTTAACTTCATTTAAGATAAATTTCAATTCATTTGATTATTCCAATATTTTTATTAGTTACACTAATAATCAAACAACACAATCAACAATCAATTTGTGAATTAAATTACCAAAACATGCAACTTTTGTATATATATTCAAAAATCATATTTCTAGTGTCAAATCACAAATAATAAACCGTATCTAAATTTTGGTTCTCACACCATTCGATTGGAGATATATAGATATTCAAGTCGAACATGAATACTGATGATGGTATACTGATCGTCAGAATTATCCCCGGGCGACTAGACTGTGATTCTATATCTACCCAGTATATTTGAGACTTTAAATACACATGGATCAGACATATATTAAAAATCTTCTATACTCGATAGTCCAAATTCAATACAAAATAAATTATTAAAATACATATAGTATGATAAAATTTTCAAAACAAATTTTGTTTTGATTTTTATTTTAAAAATAACACTCCTCCAACTCATTCTAGAACACTACTGATCCTATCTCTAACGAGTCGTTCTTATTGGATATTACAAATCCAATCTCTGATGAATTCTTTCGTTTGGTTCTAATGTGTCATGTTCTCAAGCTCTGTAAACTAAAGCTCTGATACCACGCTGAGACAGCCTGATGAAATCCGGTAGGTTTTGCAACCATCCCTTCATACCCTAAAGCAGCAGGTAAAACCCACTGTGGCTCCCAATGGATCCCTCAATCACCTTGTTTTACGGCCAGCCTCTCGACTGATCAACCAACCCTAAGCAGGGGCATGTAGGGGTAAGAGCCCACTGTTCGCCACCAAAACACATGGCGAGAACCCCCTATCATGTTGCACCCTATTACTAAGCATGCAAAACAAGGACTGGTGTGAGAACTAAAACAGTTATTTAAACTTTACTTTTAAAATAGGGTAGATCAAGGGACCACGTCGTACAACACGGAACGGGTTTACCCGCAAGAATACCAGTGCCTAAAACAAACAGACCAATGCTAAATAAAGAAAAATAAAGCTATTATAAGACTCAGATCCCATCACACAATAAATGCAGTCAAGGATAGAGTTTTACCTTATAATAACTAAATATGCTTGGTACATTTTAAAAAAAATCTTTTATTATTACTATGAGTGAAGAAATCAACTTCAAATATAAATATATCAATCATAGACGGCATAAGCGCCCCATCCCAGTATGTTGCCATATATAGTATACAATAAAACCGCAAAATGTCGTATTGGAAGTTTAGATTTCCATACTGGTGGCTCCTAATTTGAAAGATCTATCGTGTAGTGCAATACCCAACGGTTTACGTCGCAGGCATACGAAAACACCGTAATACACATCCACACTATCCAGGAAACAAGTTACCGCAGCCTACGTCCAAGCATTGGAAAACACCGCTAACTCTATCCATCTGGTAATCGGAGGGTGTGCCCTATCCCTACTGGTGTGGAGCGACCACACCCAGTAACCTTGGTCGACTGAATCCATGACAACCCGTAGGTTGTTTATCCTTATCTCTAAAGTATACTGATCTAACCATCAGTTTACCACCATACCGGTATGTGAGGCTCGCAAATTAACGCTACACAAAGCTGTGCTATTTAAAGCTGTACTTTGATCATCATCCCCCAAACTTTGCTTTTCAATAGAAGTTTGGCTCACTGCATCTCAGCATGTCACACTATCAATCCATACCGTGCCACTGATTTCTGCCGGCATATAACCTCTGAGCTCGTACGTCTCAAAGAAGGGTGTTAAGCACGAGAATAAATTCTCCGCCACCAAACAAATATATATTTAGCAGAGATCAATGAATACAGTATAAAGGAATACAACGTCAGATATACCATCCATTTTCAAGTCCATTCTGGGTCTGAACGAAACTGGAGGCACCTTATTCCTCATCCCGTATGTCCAATACAGGAGAAAGGCCCTCACATATCCGTAGATTCAACAAGTACGTCCGGACGACTACCATTATAGACCCTTCAAGGTAGCTATCTAATAATGGGCATTAGTAGCAACCCATCCATTCGATGTGAAGATCGTCGGTCTTGCACCGCCTTCAATCTCTTCGACTTTTCATCGTATCGGTTATTCAGAATGGGTTAAACCCCGCCTTTCTGTATAACTCGTGTATCTTATAATCAAGTGCTATAAAAAGACATCATACGCTTCATTCCAATCCAGAATATTCTTTTATTCAAATATTTTTTTCACAATTTAAGCCAGATTATGGTTTTCCATACTAGTCGGGATTAGCGCACCTTACCAAAGTAATCATTTGTTTTATTTCCCAATCCCAACCTATTCATCCCATGGAGCAAAACTGGTAATACTCCATATCTAACACCACAGTGTTATAAGTAAAAATTAATTTCCATTTCACGTTCAAATCTAATTAAAGATTTAACTATCACTTAGAGCAAAAGTGGTAATACTCCATTTTCGATCATTTTCTTGAATTGATAATTTTAATTATCACATTCACTTTTTAATCTAATTAAGGATTCATTAAAACTTCACTTAATTTTAATGTTCCCAAAAATCAATATTAATGATTATTTAACTTTGGGAAATCAAACATGTCGCATCGACAATCTACACCGTACCATTGATTTCTGCCAATATATAACCTCTAAGCTCGTACGTCTCAGAGAAGGGTGTTAAGAAAGAGAATAAATTCTTCGCCACTAAAGAGATATATATTTAGCACAGATCAATGAATATAGTATCGAAATACAATGGTAGACATGTAATCGTGTCTTTAACCGGGTTAAAGAACTAATGTCATTTAAAAGACAGTTCACGATAAACTCCAAATCACATTCCATTAACCATGGAATCTTCACGGAAAACAGATCAATATATAATCGATATCAATTTTTGTATTCGACTAATAATATAAATGGAATAACGACAAAGCCTTTTAAATTCAATATGTATTAACAATCTTCCTCCACAGAAACTCACTTCGATTATTACTAAATCGAATTCCATTCGACTCCAAATTAATATATCAAATTGGAAATCTTTACTTTGGAAAATCCCATTAGTCTTAATTAAAGGATTATAAATTCCAAATCATATTCTTCATTGTTAATTGGGTTAAAGAACAAGTGTTATTTAAAGCACCATTCACAACAAACCAAAAATCGAATTTCTTTTATTCAATTCCATTAAATATTTATTAATTGGAAAACTTCACTAAATCTTAATTAAAGATTTATTCTTTTCTCAATGGGGTTTAAGAACAGTGTTGATGACACCATTCACGACAAACCCAAAATCCAATTTCAATCCAATTAAATATTAATTAATTAATTAATTGGTAAATTTTCACTAAATCTTAATTAAAAGATTTATTCATTTCTCAACCGGGTTTAAGAACAGTGTTAATGAAGACACCATTCACGACAAACCCAAAATCCAATTTGATATCACATACAAGGTTGTGAATACAAATTATATTGGCTTATATTCAATATCAAATTCTGAAACCAACCAATATTGTATTGGTAATAACGATATATATATATATATATATATGTATACATATATATATACCTTCCAAATTCCTCAACAATATCTGTTTAATCACGGAATCCAATATCGAAATACCTTGAAGATTATTTCCATTCCAAATCCATTCCAATTTAATCATTGGAAAATTCTGGTTACTTTAAAACCATTTTCAAATCCAATTTATTTATTTCTAAAAATAATTAAATTATTATTCTGGTTAATAACTAGTTCATTTCGATAAAAATATATTTTTATCTTTGGAAATCTAGATATTTTTCATCCAAAATCTTTCCAAATCATTTATTATGATTTTACATAATTTTTCCATATTTTTAGTAATTTTACTATCGCCCGTAGAGTCGGTTTCCAATAACGGCCACCGAACTGCATCCATAGCGACCTTTTCTGAAATTGATTTGGACATATCTCCAAATATAACTGTTAGATTTCAAATCTCTTGTATTAATAGGAAAGCTCTTTTTGATACGAACCAAACGGTTCCGGTTTTAGGAGAATCCGACAGTCAGATTTCCCGTAACATCAATTTGAATTTAACGGTCGAAATTCGCGAATGGTCGCTGCGCAGCACGTTCTATTCAGGCCATTATAATATATATGTATATATATATATGTATGTGTATATATATATATATATATCGTCGATTTCCATTTAAAACAAATTTTATAAATCGTTTTAAAAACGATTTCCACTTCCATTTCAATTTCAAATCAAAACTGAATATTCCATTATAAATTTGTTTTAAATTCATTTTAAAAAGATTTCAATTTTATTTTCAAATTTAAATCAAAACTGAATATTCCATTATAAATTCATTTTAAATTCATTTTAAAACGATTTTAATTTGATTTTCAAATTTAAATTAAAATTAAATTTCCCATTATAAATTCGTTTTAAATTCATTTTAAAACGATTTCAATTTGATTTTCAAATTTAAGACAAAATTGAATATTTCATTTATAAATTCATTTCAAATCGATTTCAACTCCATTTCAATTTTAAATCAAAATTGGATATTTCATTTATAAATTCATTTCAAATCGATTTCAATTCCATTTCAATTTTAAATTGAAGTTGAATATTTCATATCATTATAATATTAAAATTATAAAATTTTCAAAATATCAGATTTTGAAATCACTTTTCGATATTCATTATAAAATGAATAAAATCGACAGAAAATCCCGTTCGTGTTAAAATGGCGTTTCACTACTTAACACGGCTTCACATTTCAATATTTTCTGAATATTATTTTAAAATATTCGTTAATTATGAACTGGAATCAAATTCAATCAATTACCATATAATTTCAGTTATATGGATTTCATACATCACATGTATACAACAATAATGATAAACAATCATTAAAAATTCATACAACATCCAGAGTGCTTTTTACAACTATGTAAGCTTTAAAATAAATAAATAACGCTTATACAGTCTGTCAACCCATCAATTGACATACCACTAATTATTCGGATCAGTGTATGTCAAATATTATCCCAATACCCGTGTGGGGTTCTCAAACAACAAATACTATTTATCATTTGTGCAGTTGGGCAATGTGTAAAAATTATCGTCCCAATCAATATCAAATAAATAAGTGTACATAAACAAACCGTCCGGTTTGTAAATGAATATTTATTTTATTTTATTTCTTGATAATATATATATTATATAAATAATCTTTATATACAACAATAACAATACATGATAATCCAATCACAATCCAAACAAACAATCAACTGGTCTGTACAAAAAATAGTGTTCGGGACTTTTAAGCCTCGTATGCATCCCAGTATATATTTACTGTAAAATAATTTGAGTGTGAGAGAGTTCTCACAGTCGTTTCCACTCCTCCGTTCTTTTATTTCTGAATTTCTGTTCTGTTTGAATTTGTATTTTCTCCTACTTCTGATTTGCTCCATTTTTGATCTAGTCGGTTCTGAAATGTCATCGTCGTTACGATTCCAACACAACTGAATTTGCGATTTTCTGAGATCATATGACAAAATTATGATCATTTTTACATTTAATTACATAAATAAATAATAAACTAATTACTTTAAAATTCCTAATCCTCTTTTCTAATCATCTTCCTCGACATGCTCCAAGTAACCGAAACACCAAAACCTTCGTGAACCCTACCCCTATCACGCATCCATTCCGACCATCAGTGGCTGATTGGACTTCTCCACCGCAGGCGCCTCACCTCCGTTGACCTAAACCCCAAGCGGCGCGCAACTCGAAATCACTCAGGCGATGGAAAACTCGTTCGAACTTCGGGGGTTTGAGTGACAAATTGGGCAACATAGGATAGAAAATCCATCAACCTAGGATCAATTGAAAGAGGAAAGAGATCACTTCGAATTTGCTTTTGAAAGATTTAAAAATTATTAAATAGTTCGGGAAATTTTCGCACTTGAATTCTAGAGTTTCGTGGCCTTCCAAAGGCGCTGGCGGCGGATCGAAGCTTTTAGGGTTTTGGAGAATTAAAATATATATATAATTTAATTATTAATTAATTCTCTAATGGGTTCTTTTTCATCCGAACACCAAATCAGACCCAATGACTGTCATTCCTAGCTAATTACCCCCATTCTGAACAAAATGGGATATGTTTCGTGAGCCAATTCTAATGTTTTAATTAGTTTTCATTTAAATTAAAATATAAATCAATATATATTGAATTAAATGTACATTTTAATTTACCGGGGCCAAATTCTAATTCCAAAAATTCCAGAAAAATAAATCTAACTATGTTTTGACGATACGGTTCTAACAAAACTAATTTCATCGAGTTCGGAGACCGTTTGGAAAAATGGCCATTTTCTGGTCGATCCAATTCAAATTTAAATTACCAAACACATTTAAATTTACTGCGCTCACATATTAAATCCAAAAATTATGAAATTTGAAATATAGCAATAATTTGACATTCTGAATCCAACAAAAGTGGTTTCGTCGAAAACGGAGGTCGTTTGCAAAATGGCTATTTATTATGTTATATTAAATTACATAGCGAATATTTTGAATTTTAAACTAGACATAACATTTTATTCCCGCTTTGAAATCAGGATTTTTCATATTCATTGGAAAGATATTTTTAAACAGATTCAAATATTTTTGTTTTACTGAAATCCGATCTATTTTGAATCTTGTACATTCATTTGAAATTTGAAATCGAATTTTCAAACTATCACGCCATTTCTAACTCCTTTTATAATTGAAATAGAATTATTTGTTCTAACTTCGATTTAAATAAATTTTTAGTCATTATTATTAAAATAAATCATTTTAAATATTCAAAATCCATTAAAATTGCCAAAATAAAAATTTTAAATTGGTTCTGAAAATCATTGTTATTACAATCATACTATAACAACCCGGAATTTAAAAACCAATTACATTTTTTATTTTAGCTATTTTAATGGATTTTGAATATTTAAAACGATTTATTTTAAATAATAATAACTAATAATTTACTCAGATTGAAGCTAGAATGTATAAATTTATTTTAATTATAAAACGAGCCTGAAATGGCGTGGTAGTTTGAAATTTTGATTTTAAAATTCAAATGAATTTACAGGATTCAAAATAAATCAGATTTTAGTGAAACTAGAAATATTTGAATCTGTATAATTATATCTTTCTAAGAACGTGAAAAATCCAGATTTCATAACCAGAATTGAAAGTTATGTCCAATTTAAAATTTAAAATAGTCGCTATGGAATATATATATATTTTATATAATATATGGCTCTTAAAAATAGCCATTTTGCAAATGACCTCCATTTTCGACGAAACCAATTTTGTTGGATATGGAATGTCAAATTATTGCTAGATTCCAAATTTCCTAATTTTTTGAATTAACATATGAGCGTGGTGAATTTAAACGCATTTGGTAATTTCAGTTTGAATTTAATCGATTGGAAAATAACCATTTTTTAAACGGTCTCCAAATTCAATGAAATTAGTTTTGTTAGGACTATATCATCAAAACATAGCTAGGTTTATTTTTCTGTAATTTTTGGAGTTAGTATGTGGCCCTGGTAAATTAAAATGAATGTTCAAATTCAATATATATTGATTTATATTTTAGTTTTGTAAAAACGGATCAAAACGATAGAATTGGATTACGAAACATATTCCATTGTGTCCGGAATAGGGGTATTTGGCTGGTGGCATCAGTTGTTGGAGTTGATTTGGAGTTCGGACGTAAAAGTTCATAAAGAAGTAATTATTAGAATTAAATATTAATATTAATAATTGTTATAAAGGGATCAAACTGAGAAACCCTAGCCTCTTTATCTGCTGCGCCGTCACTTTCAAAATAAAAGCTGAAATCGTACCTTTTTCTTTCAAAAATTGCACCCGATCCATTCAGTAATTCCCCAAATTTCTAAAACAAATATGATAGAGAAATTCATGAGCTTCGATTCTATACCAAGCAGATGAATTTTCGTATTCAATTTTGCTTGAATTTCCCCCTCAAATAAAGACCGTTCGATCTCAATTTCCCAGCTTTAGGGCCCGTCGAGTTGGATTAGGTGGTCATCATTGGGGGACAAGGGTGGCGCGCTCCTCACGGTGGTTGTTGATGGGGTTCCGACCCCCTAGGGAGATGGCGCGGTGAAGCCCTAGAGGGCGTGCAAATGGGTTAGGTTCTTCAGCGTGTTAAAGAAGAAACTATGGATTATGGTTAAGTAAATATAATTGAATTAATTAATTATTTAATTAGTTATTAAAGTAGTTAATGTATAAATGACCGTAATTCATTCATATGATAACAGAATCAGGTGATTCAAGATGCGTTGAAATCCTCTTGTCGAGCACTACATTTTAAAACAAACTTGGACAAAAACAAAAGCAGTTACAATTTTTGACAAAATTAAATCTCCGGTTTAATTTTATTAAAACAATCTTCCAATAAAAAATGGCGGAGTGGAACACAAAGTGATAACTCTTTCTCATTCAACTACTTTTGTTATGTAATTATATCATATGTTGCAGACGAGGCTTAGTAGCTTCTAACACTGCTTTTTGTACAAACTTTGGATGATTTGTGTGATATGATTGTGATGTGAAAAATATATATATGCGTTGTGAAAATTATATATATATATATATATATATATGCATTGTGAAAATTATATATATATATATGCGAAGTGAATAATATATATGTATATGCAATGTAAATAAAATATATATATGAAATGTGATATATATATATATATATGAAATGTGAATAAAATATATATGTGATGTAAATAGAACATATATATGAAATGTGAATAATATATATATATATATTTATATATATGAAATGTGAATAAAGTATATATAAATATGTAATGTGAATAAAATATTTATATGCGATGTGAAATGTGTGTGTATATATACTTATTTATATATGAAATGTGAATAAAAAATATATATGCATTGTAAAAAAAAAATATGTGTTGTATAAAACATATATGCGTTGTATTTGGAATATTTAAATTATCACGTACGGAAATAATTATTGAATGGTTAAAAATATAATTTTTAACATGTTTATGGAATGGGTAAAATTGTCATGGATTGAAATAATATTTGTTCGTTAAAAATATAATATTTAACATGTATATAAGACTATATAAAATTATCGTGGACTGAAATAATTATTTTTTCATTAAAAATATATTTTTTAACATGTATATGGACAATATAAAATTGTCATGTAATGGAATATTAATTTTTGATTTAAAATTGAAAATGAAATTGGAATTTTTTTAAAACGAATTTATAAATGATATATAAAATACGTTTTAAATGGAAATTGGCGAAATATATTATATTATATTATATATTACAATTGCCTGAATAGAATGCGCCGCACAGCGACCGTTCGGAAATTTAGACCATTGACTTCAAATTGATGTAACCGAAGATCCGACCGTCGGATTCTCCTAAGACTAGAACCATTGGGTTCGTATCGAAAAGAGCTTTCCAAAGAATATAAGAGATTTGAAATCTAATGGTTGTATTTAGAATTATGTCCAAATCAAATTTGGAAAAGGTCATTGTAAGTGCAGTTCGATGATCGTTTATGGAAATCGGTTGAAAGTGCCTTAATAAAATTATTGGAAATATTAATAATTTGTGAAAAATGATAATAAATGATTTGGATAGAATTGGGATGAAAAATTCCATGTTTGTAAAGATAAAAATATATTTTTATACAAACGAACTAGTTATCAACTAGATTTGAAATCCAATAATTTTTAAATAAAGTAAATTGGATTTGTGAATGGTTTTTGTATAACCAGAAATTTCCAATAAAAAAATTGTAATGGATTTGGAAAGGAAATAATTTTTGGAATATTTCGATATCGGATTCCGTGATTATACGGGTATTGTTATGGAAATTTGGGAGATATATATATAGTTATTTCCAATACGATATTGTTGGTTTTAGAATTTGATATCGAATATAAGCCGATATAATTTCTATTTAGTCCCTTTTATTTAATATTAAATGGGATTTTGGGTTTGTCATGAATGGTGTATTTATTAACACTGTTCTTAAACCCGGTTGAGAATAGAATAAATCTTTTATTTAAGATTAAGTGAAGTTTTCCAATTAATTAATATTTAATTGGAATTGACTTGAAATTGGATTTTTAGTTTATAGTGAACAATGTTTTAAATAACATTTGTTCTCTAACCCAAATTAACAGTGAAGATATGATTTGGAATTTATAAATCTTTAACATTAATGGAATTTTTCAAAGTAAAGTTTTTCCAATTTAATATATCAAATTGGAATTGAATGGAATTCGATTTGGTAATAATCGAGATGAACTTCTGTAAAGGAAGACCGTTACAATTTATGGAATTTAAAAGGCTTTGCCGTTATTACATTTATATTATTAGTTTAATACGGAAATTTATATCGGTTATATACTGTTATGATTTTTGTGAAGATTCCATTTGAACGGAAGATGATTTTTGGTTTTATCGTGAATTGTGTTTTAAATAACATTTGTTCTTTAACCCGAATAAAGGCAGGATTAGTTTTAAGAAAATTGAATAATCATCAAATGGTGATTTTTGAGATTAAAACTGAACTGGAGTTTTATTGAATCTTTAATTAGATTGGAATGAATGAATGGTAATTAAATTTGCCAAAACATGAAATGTGATTGAACCAAATACACTTGGTTGTTGATATTGATTGACTATTTGGATTGTGCTCGACCAGTTTATGAGCAAAATATGCTTTTACATTTAGCATTGGGTTGGGTAAAAATATCAGTTTGCTAACACCTTGTGGAACACTTCACGATTTGACTATAATGTGTTTAGCATTGTTGTTTATTTCAAAATTTTGATGAATGATTTTGAAATGATATTTTTCTTAAGTGAAAAGAAATGTATTCCCGATTTTGGACTAGGAACGTTTTATAGAAATGTTTAATAAAACATAAAGGATTTCGAGGGCTAAACCCGATGATTTCGAAATGATTTGGAAGTGTATTATGGTTCTACATTGTAGTTCAACACATAACCGATTAGTTGCTATTGATAACGTATCTGTTTGGTGGTGCGGAATTTATTCTCTTGCTTAACACCCTTCTTTGAGACGTACCAGCTCAAAGGTTATGTGATTAATAGTGACTGATCATATGTGTGAATTGCTGATGTTGTGAAATGATTTTCCTTACTTGGGGATATAAAATGATTTAGGAAGTATGTGGCTAAAGATTTGGGTAACCCGAGAGTGACTAGAAGTATGGGTGTTATAGCCTTAAATGGCTTTAGGCGGTGTATGCTTCCATGCGTGGAAGCTGCATCGTTAGTGTAACCTGCTCCATCGTGAGAAGTGCACATATGTGTGTGTGTGTGTGTATATATATCGAGTTGGAGGGGCACGTTGTGACGATCCCAAAACCCGTACGACGGTGTTAAGGATAATCATTGGAATATAACACATAAATCATCATTAGCAGAATACAGATAATAGCAAAAACAATGAATAGAATAATTTTTCATAGGTATGACAGTGGAATCATAACATGATACAACATCAGAATAGCACATGTAGGATATAACTTAGTAAATAAAAGGAGAATGATCAGTCAACATCGCCATAGGCGGAATATATACATACAGTGAGACATAATAAAGGTATTAGTCCACATCGCCTGCGGCGGTACATATACATAAGATAATAAATACTGGAAGTAAAACAGTCTGCATCGCCATAGGCGGAATCATATACATAAGGTAAGGATAGCGGAAAGTCAATAGCCAAAATACAAATCTTATCCTTGCCATCTAGCCAAAAGTGCACTCCGTACTGCAGTGCCAAGCCAAAACAACCTGTCAACTAGGCTGCCCATGTGAAAATAAGGGCACCCGAGTTTGCAAAGTGAAACAAACAACAAGTCAGTCATGGGAATGGTATGAGAAATCTACTTAACTGGTTAAACAACAGTAATAAGGCAAATCATAGGACCACGCCACTTTCGCGGAACAGGTTTACTCCAGTGATTGTCGGTGCATTTAATACAAAGTAAATTCTTTAAAACAACGCAATGCTTTTAAAAAGAATGAAGCCGTTATAAGACTCAAGTCCCATCATACAATGCAAAGCAAACCGGAGGATAGAGTTTTACCTTATAATGACCAAAATATGCTTAATACGTGTAAAGAAAAATCATTTGATATTATTACTAGTGCATATATGTTTCAAAAACGAATATCATCATAAATATCAATCATGGCAGCATAGCTACCATATACTATGTCGCCATACTAGTTCTACAATCAAATCCGTTATTTTGTATGGGAAATTGGATTTCCATCATGATTCGAGGCAATGGGCAAGCTCCTCTCCGCTTCGAGACACTCTAGCAAATGCCTCAGGACTACACACTCTGGGTAGCCCTTGGATCTTCAGGGCCGGTCCTCTCTTACGTTTGAGGATTGGCAATTCCTGAACACACGTTTCCCGGTCCTTTCAGACCTAAAATCGAGGCGCCTTATTCCAACATCCCCATAGGTAAAAATAATATAAATGTCAGCCAGTTTAAGCACTGACACTACCATTAGCTAGAAAGAAACGTCGTTCTCTCCCTGCAGTCACTATCCCGTTTTTGACTCATACCGAGGGGTGAGGCTCGCGAATCCACGCTATACACAAAGCCAGGCCACGTAGGCCATGCTTTGATCATCGAACACAAGACTTTTCTTTGCAACAGAAGCCTTGATCACTGCATCTTGGCATGCCACACAGGAAATCCACTCCATACGACTGATTTCTATCGATATATAACCTCTAAGCTCGTACGTCTCAGAGAAGGGCGTTAAGCAATGAATGAATTCTCCGCCTCCAAACAGATATATATTTAACATAGATCAATTAGTACAGAACAAAATCCAATATCAGACACACAATCCATTTACAAGTCCGTTCTGGGTCTGAACGAAACCGGAGGCACCATATTCCTCGTATATCCGTACAATCAACACATGCGTTCAGACGGCTACTACTTCCGTTCCTTCAAGGTAGCTACTCCAATCAGGAACCTCTGCAGCGCCCATCCATTCGATACGAAGATCGTCGGTCTTGAACCGTCTTTGTATTTTCGACTTCGAATCGTTCGATCAATTATTTGAAATGAGGGTTAGCTCGGCCTTTTCAAATAATTCACGTATAATTAGAATTCAAATCCATTCTTTCCATGGTTATATTATTCGACATTCATATTTCAGTTCTTTAGTATAATTTTCATGTCAAACACATACAACCATCAAATATTTAGCAAATCAAGCAAAATTGGTTTATTTCCAATCCCTGTCGCTTATAATATTTTATAACGATTTTTTGCCATTTTTATTTATTTAAAAATGGCCATACTTAACTAAACGACGTTTCAGGTCGTGCCGTGGCACTGGCGTTGTTTTTCCCCAAATTTGTTTTACACATATCGGGAAATCTAACCGTTGGATTTCTTCAAAGTCTATATCACTGGGAAGATATTTCCAAAGCGATCCCAATGGTTCCAGTTTCTTGAAAATCCGACGGTCGGATCTTCCACACTAGTCGTTTGAAGTTACGGTTTCAAAATATGAACTACAGCGTCGTTATTCAATTTAATTTAATTATATTTATATTTATATATAAATATAAATGATTCTAGCGCTCTTTTTCTTCAGATTTGAATTAAACATTCCAGACAATCCAACTGTTGGATTTTTACAAAGTTGGTGTCGTTGGAAAGATATTTCCAAGGCGAACCCAACGGTTGTGGTTTCGGGAAAATCCGATGGTCGGATCTCTCGTACTAATCGATTGAAGTTACGATTTCAAAACACGAACTGCACGGCCTCAATTCCTTTCAATTCTATTTATATATTTATATATATATATAGTTCATTCTTTAATTTCAATATCGTTTTCACTTCAAATATTTCACTAACGCCTTTATATTTCAAAAAAATTTGCCATTACCTCCTTTGAACGGGAAGGGGTTTGGAAATTTATTGGGCCGTATTAGGTACCCAATAAATCCTATAAAGCATACATATATTTATAGTGATATATTCTGGTGTTTACAGGGGAGCGTGTGTAGATAATAACTCCAGAGAATAAATTCTCGTCACCCCGTCAAAGCCCGAGGGAGTGTGTATTTTTAATTACTCCAGAGGATAAATCCTCGTCACCTCGTCCCGTATGGGAAATAAATAATCCATGTGCCGTATCTAATGACTAGAGAGACGTGATTATTGTCAACTCCAGACCCGTGTGGGGCTTTTATTAATCTGGCAATTTATCGTTATATTTTATATAGTCCATATCAGTCATCAGTTCAACCTATAATATATAATCCTCGCCATACAAGCCTCTCGCTCGTATGGTAAATCTTCAGTCTCGTCACACAAGCTCCAAATGCTTATGTGGTATATGATGAAGTATGCCTATCGTCAAGAAGTATGTCATGTAGTGTAGTTCAAAATTAATTGTTACTATCCTATGGCGATGTTTATTATTACACACAAAATAACCAGCACTCCGCATCCAATGGCATTCACAGGAGTTGATATAAAATAAAATTGCGCAGCCAACTCATCAAGGCTTACCAATTTGTCGGGCACGCAAATAATTTCTTTACTCAACAGCTGATCCATTTTCTCTGTTCAACACATGTATATATATATATATATATATATATATATATATGCAGAACAAAGCTAATAATAATATTTCTATTGAACAAATATTTATTTCAACACGTGTATATTTTTAGAGAGGCGTATACATGATAAAAGTAATATTTTTATCATCAGAAATATTTATTCAACACGTGAATGTTTTTAACACTTCATATTCACAATAAAAATGTAATTTTTTGTTTAATCCATTTATTTAAAATACGAATAACATTCAACACATGAATTTCTATTCAATGAATGAATTTCTATTCAACACATGAATGTTCTCTATAGTTTGTATATATAATAAAAATGTGATTTTTATCGTTAAAGCTATTTATTTAAAACACGAATACCATTCAACACATGAATTTCTATTCAATGAATGAATTTCAATTCAACACATGAATGTTCTTTATAGTTTGTATATATATAAAAATGGGATTTTTATTTTTAAATCTATTTATTTAAAAATCGAATACCATTCAACACATGAATTTCTATTCAATGAATGAATTTCAATTCAACACATGAATGTTCTTTATAGTTTGTATATATATAAAAATGGGATTTTTATTTTTAAATCTATTTATTTAAAACACGAATACCATTCAACACATGAATTTCTATTCAACGAATGAATTTCAATTCAACACATGAATGTTCTTTATAGTTTGTATATATATAAAAATGGGATTTTTATTTTTAAATCTATTTATTTAAAACACGAATACCATTCAACATACGAATTTCAATTCAACGAATGAATTTCAATTCAACGAATGAATTTCAATTCAACACATGAATGTTCATTATAATTTGTATATATAAAAAAATGGGATTTTTATTTTTAAAGCTATTTATTTAAAAAAAGAATACCATTCAACACATGAATTTCTATTCAACGAATGAATTTCTATTCAACACGTGAATGTTCTTTATAGTTGTATGTATATATAAAAATGTGATTTTTATTGTTAAATTTATTTATTTAAAATACGAACGCCATTCAACATATGAATTTCTATTCAACGAATGAATTTCAATTCAACACATGAATTTGGTTTCAACAAATGAAAATAATTTCAACAAATGAAAATATTCTAGCACATGAATATTTCAGAAAATTTTGGCAGCATAACGGCAGGGTAGTTAAAACCGAGACCGTCCCTAGTACGGCTCCTCGCTCTACCTTAAAACCTCGCGGTTTTTGACAATGGGGATTCATGCATCTAGCTCTCACGCAGGAGACATGTTTTATTTTCATTTCCACAATCCTATTCTAATTTGTTTCAACCACAAGAGGGTATTTTTCAACCACAAAGGTATTTTTCAACCACAAAGGCTTTTTTCAACCACAATATCAACCACAAATAATTATTTTCAACCATTTGTCATACTACATATTTTCACACCAATCACAAGCAATAAATATCGTCCATGGTTTGTGGACGAGGGGAGTATATATATATATAATATTTGACTTGCATTTCAACACAATTCAAAGCATATATGTTTCATACAACGCTTGTATAATTTATACATCGCTCATATAACTTATACAACACATGTACATGAGGGATACAATGCGTATATAATTTACACTTCGCTTATATAATTTATACAACACGATTTCTTTCACACAATTCGATTTAGAGTTCTCACATTGGTTTTTGAGGTGCTAAAAATCGTAGATAGCTCAGAAAAATCCGTGGTCTCTTTTAGATGGTAGAGGGCCTCCTTGCGGTCCCGATGTTTGCTGTTTCATCAAATTTCGTTAACACACCATAAAGATATGATTTTTCAAAGTTTAAATATAATAAAGGTCTCACCTTTCAAAGTTGGTTCGAACTAGGGTTCGAATTTTTCAAAAAATCCATGCAACTATGGAAGGATCGGATTATACCACGTGGAAGAGGGAAGAGAGGCAAGTCGGTCGGTGGAGATGGCGAACTCGGTGGTCCCTGTAGCGCATGGTGGAGCTCCAAAGACTGCGTCTTCCTCGAGGAAATTCGACGCCAATACCCCACTATAACTGACGAGGGTTGTATGGATTTATAGAGGAGGGAGAGATGAAAGGAAAACTTAATTGGAGGTGGTGCTGAAAGTGGATGTGGCGGCGACGATTGGGTCGGGAAGACGGGAGCACTTCCGTCGTTCGCGAGGGGGGGGGGGTTGATCGAGTTTGACTGGTCAAAGTAGAAGTGAGAGAAAAGAGGGGGTTGGGCCATTATATTTTAAATTTTAAATTCAAAAATATCCTTTTGACTAAACAAACACCAATTTCAACCCAACGACTGTCGCCCCTAGCTAATACCCCCATCCCAGACACAACGGGATATGTTTCCTTGGCCAATTCGACTGTTACGGTCAGTTATTTTTCAAATTAAAGTACAAAACATTTAATATTCAATTTGAACATACATTTCAATTTGCCAGGGCCACAAACCGATTCGAAAAATTCCAGAAAAATAAATCTAGCTATGTTTTAATGATACGGTCCCAACAAAACTAGTTTCGTCGAATTCTGAGATCGTTTGAAAACTGGCCATTTTCTGGTCGACCCCATTTAACAGAAATTGACCAATCACATTTTCTTTTGCCACGCTCACATACTAGCTTCAAAAATTATGAAATTTGAAACTTAGCAATAGTTTGACATCCCGGATCCAACAAAAGTGGTTTCGTCGAATTTCGAGGTCATTTGCAAAATGTCTATTTTCAAGGGCTATATATTCTATATAACGACCTTTCTGAAAATTCATTTGGCCATAACTTTTGATTCCCGCTATGAAACTTCGATTTTTCAGCTTCGTTAGAAAGATATTCATAAACAGATTTAAATATTTTTTGTTTCGCTAATATCTGTTATGTTTTCCACCCGGTACAGTCAGTCAAAGTTTGAATTCCAATTTTCAAACTGCTACACTATTTCCAATTCATTACTTCATTGAAATATTCTATTTCAATTGTTTAAATTCTTTGAAAATAACCAATTTAAATTTTTTAAATTGGCTCGCATTTTCTGGGTTGTTACACACGTACAGCCTGGTCTGAAGGTCGTGCACGATATTTGGTTGCATACTTGTTTGTATGCATCGTTATGATTTGGAATTCATATTTCCAAATGATTTGATTTGAGATCCCGAAGTGAAATCTACTTTGATATAAAAGCTAGATATGTATTTCAAATGATTTGAAATAGAAATCGGGAAATAAAGTCCAAAGGAATAATTTTTGTAAATTGAATTTCATTTCGAAATTCTAAGTGTGGTGGTTAATCTAAATAGGTAGATTGGGAAATTGCATGTTGATTGATGCGTAGTAGATTTATATCTCTATTAATGATTGTTGTTTGTGCACTGGCATTCATGGCGGTAAACCTGTTCCGCGTTAGCAGCGTGGTCCTATGATTTGCCTTATCATTTATATAAGTTAATTTCAAATGAAGAGTTTCTCATACCAGTCCCATGACTGACTCATAGTTTGCTTTTCCCTTGCAAACTCGGGTGCCCCTATTTTCCACACGGGAAGTCGAGTGGTTTATTTTGCAAATATTTATTTATTGAGTAGGATTCTAGATTGAATCTTAAAGCTATGTCTAAAGCATTAATAGTCTTCCGCTGTGTTAGTTTAGTTGTTTCCGCTACATTGTATTACATTTATTGTAAATTAATCTTCCACTGTATTATATTTCGATATACTCTAATATATTCTGTACTCTGATGTAACATTATTATGATGTTTATGAAAGTCTTCTGTTATTTGTTCTAATGTGTTGTATGCCCAGAGTTAGCGTGTCCGGGTTTAGAATGGTCTTGGTCAATTTAGCGATCGATTAGGTCCGAGCGAAATCGTTATCGTTACAGCTAGTATCAGAGCTTTGTTTAACTCAAACCTTTGGAGTGCAACTCATTAGAACAGAATAAAAGACTAATCAGAGATTGGATTAGTAGTATCCTATGAGAGAAAACCCATTAGAGATAGGATTAGTAGCGTCCTAGAATGAGAAAATCGTTAGAGGTAGGGTTAGAAATTCCCTAGAATGAGCTGAGAGAGACAAGTTTATAATTAATGTTGTTGTGATTATATATATATATAATCTGATCTTAGAAATTATGATTTTTGAATATTTAAAAGTTATATATATTTGAAAAATTAATCAATTAATTGATTGCTTGTTGCGTTGTGTGATTATTAATCCAATTAATTAAAATATTGGAATGGTAAAACCAATAAGAAAATGAAAAGTGAATTAAGCCAAAATGAATTTAATATTGAACTGAATTGAATTTGATTGGAATTGCATGCATATACATGTATATACATTGAACATGTCATAGCATGGAAGCTAAGAAGAGGAATAAAATTGTATGCCCGACAAATAGGTACATGTTTTCAATTTTCTTGGGTTTTGATGATTTTATGAGCCGATTGGCTAACCGCTTGAGTTTTTCTTTTTCTTTTGGATTGGTGAGGGCCCTGTGAGGCAAGTTGTGGTTTTAAAGGTCTCCCCATACAAAGGATGTAACACCCCGCCTCCGCTAGGGTCACTCGCAAAGGAATGCACTAGCTTTAGAGGGGCATTATTGGTAAACATGCACAGAAATATCACAAGACAGAACATATAAAATAGCGGAAGTAAAATCAAACTTTCATAACATGAATAAATAAGGTCTAAAGCCTTTTACATCAGAGTACATCAAAACCTGTCTTGCAATAGTAAAGAAGCATAAATTATTCCCTAAGTAAAAACAATAAAGTAGCCATTAGCCAAGAAAAGTCCAAGCCATCCGTGATGACCTTCAAGCAGAAGAAGTCCGAACTAAACAACAGTATTTCCTCCCTGTAACCTGGGGGGAAACGGAAGAAAAGAGGCGAAACAAAACGGGTCAGTCAAAAAGACTGAGTAAGCCCTATCTACTATTAGCATAAAAACTAGTAAAGTTAACTGACATGAGAAACTGAGATGAACATAAGCATGATAACAAGATAGATAAGCTAAATCAAAATAACAGGATGAACTACTGAACTCAGATAAACTAAGGTGTCATGATAAATTACGATGTCAAGATAAAACAAGGTATCACATCGTCAGGTTTCTATCAAGTATAATATCCCCAAGATATCTGTCACGTATAACGCCCCGTGATATCTATCCTGTATTTTAGCTCTGCACCTACCGTACTAGTATCCCCACCGTGTCATGTGTTAACCAAGAATGACCCTCACTCAAAAGTCGTGTAATGGTCCATGTCAACCTAATATATCGCATATATAGGTTACTCAACTTGTATGTTTTATGTAAATGTTCAGTCCCTTGCCGTAGACCATACGGGCTTTCCCATGAGATTCTATATTACTTTAACATAGTTCCATGATCCTTAAGATCGGTTTGGACTGTTACCCTAAACCTAGCTAGGGTCTTCCAACATGAATTATTGTTTGTACAACTAGGACTTATGCTACCTAGGGCTGCTAGGGATTATGCTTACCTATTGCACGTTTTCGTATCTTGGTTTGGGTTCAACCACCTAGGGCCACTAGGGATTACGCTAACCGCCAACCGCGCCCTTTTTCCCACGCATTCATCGTGAATCGCTTTTCCATGACTGTATGCACATGTATCACATCGTGCCATCCGAGTCCTGTCATAGAGCAAATCAAGAAATACAGGACTCGGTCGGGAGCTTTCGATTTATCTGTCGATGTAGATGCTAAGGTCTGTTTTTCTTATATGTGGCTATGGTCCCACGAGACCACTCCCTCAACTAGTGAAAGACAAGACAGGATAAATCCTGTATGAGAACACAACACTGGCCAACCCACATCCAAGCCTTACCGCAACCATAATTAGATAGCAATTATGGTCTTTTGGGTGTTCTCTGCCTTTCCGTACGTACACGCTTGACCAAAGATGGTAGGTAGCCTGACAAAATGCTATCTAGGGTACGACCGTGTATCGTCGACTATCCCCTATCCATCCCCGTCTTTAGGTCGCTCGTATAGCAACCAAGGCATACTCTTGGTTCTTCTAACGCAGACCTTAACCTCTCATGAGCCTAGTATAATCACCTGGCAGCTCATAGAGGGATACCAAGAATATCCTCACGTTCCCCGAAGCCGCTGCTTCGTTACCCAGTTCGCTGGAGCCTTTATCTAAATCAGATACTTGCTCCTACTCGTATACTTAAACGATGACCTACCGTATCAGGTTACTCATCTATCTATGAACTGGTCTAAATTTCCTTGACTAAGAATCATTACTTAGTTATTCTTCAGCTAAGGTTTACCACTTAGCATTGTTCCCGTTATCCTTGTTAACTACGGTTATCCACCTAATCCTCAGAACTAGGGTTTACATAATGGATTAAGTGTCACTTAAGTTCATGACTGAACCCGTCTACAAATCCTGTCAAAATTGGCTAAGTATCCAAGTTCAAGGCTTAACCCTACAAACCATGCTCAAGTTGGTTAAGTATATTAAGCAATTCACGACTTAACCTCGTCCAATTATCATTCTAGATTGGTTAAGTATATATTAACTTGACCCTATCAATTTACTTAGTCAAATCGGTCAAGTGTATTCAAGCGATTCGTGACTTAGCCTTATCATGTTTTCACGTTATATTGGTTAAGTATTGGTTAACTTAACCACAATATATTAACGAGTTAGATTGGATAAGTATAGGTCACTTAACCACATCAATTCATCATGTTTAGATTAGTTAAGTGTTTAACTTAACCTCATTAAACTACCAAGTGGGATTAATTAAGTCTAGGCTAACTTAACCCCATCCGATTTCCATGTTTAGACTAGTTGAGTCTAATCTTAACCCCATTCGTTAACCATATTTTTCGGTTAAGCGTCATTAAGAAAACTTACTTAACCTTACCAAGTTATCGCGTTGGATTGATTAAGTGTTGGTTAACTTAACCCCATCCACTAGTCATATAAAAATGGTTAAGTGTCATTAGGCAAATCAAGTTACTTAACCTACCCAACCTTGTCATGTTTTGTTAAGTATCATTAGCCTAATCAAATTACTTAACCCATTTGTCCATGTCATATTTGGTTAAGAGTCATTAATCAAATTAACTTAACCCTATCATGTGGCATTAATTACTTAATGCACCTTCACCTCTCACATTAGACTTTGTTGTGGTTACTAGTTAAGCCGGTCGGTTCCGGGTAGCTTTACACCACAACTTGGTCTAACCTCGGGTTCAAGCACAACATGACCAACTTCTCACATTGGGTCCTATTGTTTGCAACTACTAGTTAGGCCGGTCGGTTCCGGGTAGTTTTACGTTGCAAACTCAACCCAACCTCGAGTTGGCCACACTTATATTATCTAAGTGTCATGTCCATCATGTTTCCCAAAACATGTTACAAGTTTTCAAGCATTTGGGTAGACCTAACTTAATAGGTAAATTCCCAAAGGGTAGACCTAACTTAATAGGTAAATTCCCAAGCTTATGTTTTTATGCATACTTACATGTCAACTTCCATGTTATATTTCAAGTCATGTTTTCAAGTTGTATTTTCATGTCATTAGAAATTACCCATAACATAACCCAACGCTTTTAAACTCGCATATACGTTCGCGACAACGTAATGGATTAAAAGAAGAGACTTGGCAAAGGCATGACAAAAATGGATATTAAGCCACAAGTTAATCATGGTGGCAAATGAGGCACAAATGTGTTCATTAACTTGCATGTTACATTCTTAAGCCTCAAAACATGCATAAACCCAAACTTGGCACATAAGCGAATCATGGTGACAAAAGATATGGAATGATGACTAGTAACTCGCATATATCATCATATAAGGGTTATGACTTCATATGCAAGTTGACATAAAGGTTATGAGGGTTCTCATGTTGCCTAATGCAACATTTCAACATAAAGGTTGTAGCTTTTAGCTCACAAGATCAAGATAATGACTTCATAAACTTGCATGACATGATAGCATGTATCATACTCAATGATCAAACCCAAACTTGCAACATGAACATTTAACTTCATAGTTAATATCTAAGAGTAGGAAAAGGGCTTACATTGCTATGAAGGCACAAAAGATATGACAAAGCCCTTATGCAATCAAATAGACCCAAAATACAAGCTCTAACATAAAAACCCTTGAGCCAAAATGATCAAAACCCTTGCTTTATGATGCAAAGATAGAAACTTGACTTGAATGCAAGCTAATGACACTCATACAAGCTTGAAAACACTTGTATGCACGGAAAATCTCTCATAGAAACCATTTAGAAATTTTATGAAGAGAGTGGAGGCCATGAGAGGTAAAATTTTGCCATAGTTTAGTTGCATGAATGAATAATGAGGATTTAAGATAGGTTAGGGTCTTATTTATAGATTAGGCAAGTGTTTTAGGCCATAGGATTAAACCTAGATTCAATCCAAGCCATCAAAGCATGTCTTGGGGAAGAAGTCAAGTGTAGGAACCATCTAGGGCCTTTAGATTAAAGATGAACCATGAGAACCATCCAAATGCAAAATCTGCATTTGAGCGAATCGGCCCACGGGTTGACAGCCAAACACCCTGGATTAACCCCTAGTCGACCCAGCGAGCTTGGGTCGACCTCAAAAATCGGCCGGTTCGGTTATTCCCCTCTCCCAATTCGCTGTTTTGAACATTTTTGCATATTTATTTATTAAATTTTCAATTATATATATATATATCAATATATATATATTTCTCTGCGCAACCCATTTCACTTAATTAAGTATACTTTAATTTCGGAATTTTTCGTGAAACTTCGCGAGGCCATATCTTGGTCATACGGACTCCGATTTTCGAAAACTCGGACTCTATTTCGCGTATTTTTCCGAGACGAACGCAATGGCATAGCCCGTTTCCCTTGATTCAGATTTTACAGTTTAATTCTGCCTCCATTTATGTTATAACAGGTTATTGAAAATACGGGTTGTTACAAAGGAGGTTATGGCGAAAAATTTCGAAAGTTTAGGGTGTTAGACAAATTTTTGAAGAATTATAAATTCTTAGAAACTGAAAAGTTGAAGAATAGCCAGAATGAAAGTTCAGTTGATTAGTTGAACAACTTTTAGCTCCGTTCCTTTTCGAGGACAAAAAGAATTTAAGTGGGGGAGATTATAATAACCCGAAATTTCAAAACCAATTTAAAATTTTTATTTTAGCTATTTCGATGGATTTTGGATATTTAAAATGATTTATTTTAAATAATAATGACTAATTTTTTTTTTAAATCGAAGTTAGAATGTATGAACTTATTTTAATTATAAAACGAGCCTGATGTGGCGCAATAGTTTGAAAATTCGATTTAAAATTTCAAACGAATGTACATGATTCAAAATAAATCGGATTTTAGTGAAACCAGAAATATTTGAATCTATTTAATTATATCTTTCTAATGAATGTGAATAATCCAGATTTCATAACGAGAATTGAAAGTTATGTCCAGTTTAAAATTTAAAATAGTCAATATGGTGTTTATATATATTTTATATAATATATGGCACTTAAAAATAGCCATTTTGCCAACGATCTCTGTTTTTGATGAAACCACTTTTGTTGGATTCAGAATGTCAAATTATTGCTAGATTCCAAATTTCATAATTTTTGGAATTAATATGTGAGCGTGGTGAATTTAAACATGTTTGGTAATTTTAGTTTGAATTTAATCGACTGGAAAATAACCATTCGTCAAACAGTCTCCAAATTCGACGAAATTAGTTTTGTTAGGACCATATCGTCAAAACATAGCTAGATTTATTTTTCTGTAATTTTTGGAGTCAGCATTTGGCCCCGGTAAATTAAAATCTATGTTTAAATTCAATATATATTGATTTATACTTTAATTTTGGTAAAAACTAATCAAAACAATAGAATTGGCTTACGAAACATATTCCATTATGTCCGAAATAGGGGTATTTAACTGGGGGCATCAGTCGTTGGAGTTGATTTGGAGTTCGGACGTAAAAATTCATAAAGAAGTAATTATTAGAATTAAATATTAATATTAATAATTGTTATAAAGGGACCAAACCAAGAAACCCTTGCCTCTTTTTTTGCTTAGCCGCCACTTTCAAAACAAAGGCTGAAATCGTCCCTTTTTCTTTCGAAAATTGCACCCGATCCATTCAGTAATTCCCAAAATTTCTAAAACAAATATGATAGAGAAACTCATGAACTTCGATTCCATACCAAGCAGATGGATTTTCATATTCAATTTTGCTCGATTTCCTCTCTCAAATGAAGACCGTTCGATCTCAATTTCACGTCTCTAGGGCCTGTCGAGCTGGACTGGGTGGTCAGTGTTGGGGGACAGGGTGGGCGCGTTCTTCGCGGTGGTGGTTGATAGGGTTCCGACTCCTTATGGAGGTTGCGCGGTGAAGCCCTAGAGGGCGTGAAAATGGGTTAGGTGCCTCAGCGTGTTAAAGAAGAAACTATGTATTATGGTGTGACGATCCCAAAACCCCGTGACACGGAGTTTAGGATAATCATTGGAATATAACACATTAATCATCATTAGCAGATCGTAGATAATAGCATAAACAGAAAATAGAATAATTTACACACATATGACAGCGGAATCATATAGATATCATCACATCAGAGAGCACAGTACAGGATACAACTTAGTGCATAATGATACATAATCAGTCACCATCGCCTGGGGCGAAATCATACATAAAGAGTACACAAAATAAATATCAGTCTACATCGCCAAAAGCGGAATCATAATATAGATACATTAATGGCAGAGAAAATCTAAGTCAGCACGGTGTAGTCAAGCCTCGCCATGAGCCAAAAGTGCGTCAGAAACCTGTAACTAGGCTGCCCGTGTGAAAATGAGGGCACCCGAGTTTGCAAGGTGAAACAAACTACGAGTCAGTCATGGGACTGGTATGAGAAATCTACTTAACTAATTAACAACAATAAGAAGGCAAATCAAAGGACCACGCCACTTTCGCGGAACGGGTTTACTCCAATGAGTGCTAGTGCATGAAATAAAGTAAATGATTAAATTATCGCAATGCTTTTTACAAAATGAAGCCATTATAAGACTCAGGTCCCATCATACAATGCAACGCAAGCCGGAGGATAGAGTTTTACCTTATAATGGCCAAAAATGCTTCATACGTATAAAACAAAAGTGTTTGATATTATTACTAGTGCATATATGTTTTTAAAGCAAATTCCATCATAAATATCAATCCTAGACGGCATGGGTACCATATATTATGTCGCCATACTAGTAATACAATCACATTCGCATATTTCGTATTGGAAATTGGATTCCTTCATGAGTCGAGGCAAGGGGCAAGCTCCTCTCCGATTCGAGACACTCTAGCAAATGCCTCGGGACCGCACACAACAATCCCTGGATCCTCCAAGGCCGGTCCTCTCTTACTTTTGAGGATTGGCAATTCCTGAACACACGTTTCCCGGTCCTTACAGACCTATAATCGAGGCACCTCGTTTTCCAACAACCACACAGGTGAAAAGTAGATATACATGTCAGGGCTGGGAGGTCACTGACACCACCATAGCTTGAAAGAAACGTTGTGCACTCCTTGGGTCCTTCTCCCGTTTTTGACTCATACCGGGGTGTGAGGCTCGCGAATTCACGTTATACACAAAGCTACGTCACACAGACTATGCTTTGATCATCAACCACAAGACTTTGCTTTGCAACAGAAGCCTTGATCATATGCCACTCAGGCGTGCTACACAGGCAATCCACTCCATGCGACTGATTTCTATCAATACATAACCTTTGAGCTCGTACGTCTCAGAGAAGGGCGTTAAGCAAGAGAATAAATTCTCCGCCACCAAACAGATATATATTTAACAGAGATCAATCAGCACAGAACAAAATCCAATGTCAGACACACAGTCCATTTACAAGTCCATTCTGGGTCTGAACGAAACCGGAGGCACCAATTCCTCGCATATCCGTACAATCAACAGTATGTCTGGATGGCTACTACTTCAGCTCCTTCATGGTAGCTACTCCAATCACGAGCATCAGTAGCGCCCATCCATTCAGTGTGAAGATCGTCGGTCTTCAACCGTCTTCGACTCTTCGACTTCTCAACGTCGATCGATTATTTGAAATGAGATGAACTCGGCCTTTTCAAATAATCCACGTATATTTAGATCTTCAAATCAATTTATCACATGGTTGGACTATTCAACATTCACATTTCAGTTCTTTAGTTATAATTCTCACGTTAAATACATTCAACCATCACATATCAAGCAAACACAATGAAATTGGTTTATTTCCACTCTATATCGTTTATAGTATTTTATAATGATATATCGCCATTTTTATTTAATTTAAAACGGCCATATTTAATTAAACGACGTTTCAGGTCGTGCCGATGCACTAGCGCTGTTTTTTACTAATTTTGTTTTACACATATCTAAAAATCTAACCGTTGGATCTTCACAAATTTTATATCATTAGGAAGGTCATTTCGAAACGAATCCAACGGTTTCAGTTTTGGGAAAATCCGACGGTCGGATCTTCCACACTAGCCATTTGAAGTTACGATTTCAATTTATGAACTGCAGCGTCGTTATTCGATTTAATTTAATTATATATATATATACATATATATATAATCGTTTCTGGCGCTGTTTTTCTTTAGATTTGAATTAAACATTCCAGACAATCCAAACGTCGGATCTTCACAAAGTTGGTGCCGTTGGAAAGATATTTCCAAGGCGAACCCAACGGTTGCGGTTTCAGGAAAATCCAATGGTCGGATTTCCCGGACTAGTCGTTTGAAATCACGGTTTCAAAACATGAACTGCACGGCCACGTTTCGTTTTAATTTTATTTATATTTATATATTTATATAAATATAGTTCATTCAAAAATTCCTATATCGTTAATTATTTCACTAACGCCTTTAAATTTTGGAAAATTTTGCCATAACCTCCTTTGTACGGGAGGGGCTGGGAAAATTCCCAAATAGCCACACGGGCGTCTCATGTCAAAAAGAAAAAGAAAAAGCCAAGCGACTAGCCAACAGGCTCATAAAATCATCACCCAAACAAAACAGTAAATGTGTACCTATTTGTCGGGCACAAAATTTTATTCCTCTTCTCTAGCCCCTTTGCTATAACATGTTCGATAAATATGCATGTACATATATACAATTTTTATCACTTATCATTTTCCATTCAACTTCATATTTGATTTACTTTGGTTTAAAAACACCATTCATTCTAATGTTGCATGCATAGGCTAAAATCATATCATTAGCTAATTAATGTATATTTCAACTCATGCATATTTATTTGAACAAGTGGCTATTTTTAACACTTCACATTCAAAGATGATAATTTTGGCGAACTATAATATTTTTCAACACATGACTATTTTATTTAGTTCCTATGCATGTTAAAAATAATATTTCATTCACAAATATTTATTTCAACGCTCGCATATCTTTAGCATATCACATATATGATAAAAATGATATTTTTATCATTTAAAATATTTATTCGACAAATGGATGTTTTCAACACTTCATAGTTTCAATAAAAATGTAATTTTTATTGTTCGATCTTTTTATTCAACACATGAACTTTTCCACTACACACACTTCTCAACACATGAGCATTTCCACACATGGATATTTTATTTATGTTGTTCATATAAGAAAGATGGAATTTTCTATTGTTGAAACTATTTATATATAAGGCGAATATTTTACATACTTCATATATATTATAAAAATGTGATTTTTATTGTTTAAACACTTCATTCATTCACAAATGAATTTAATTTTCACACATCACTTTTCAACACATGAACATTTCCACACATGGATATAGTTTCAACACATGACTATAATTTCAACGCATGAAGATAATTTCAACATATTAAAATAATTCTAACACATGAATATTATTCAAAATTTCGGCAGCATAGCAGCAAGGTAGTTAAAACCGGCACCGTCCCTAGCACGGCTCCTCGCTCTACCTTAAAACCTCGCGGTTTTTGACAATGGGGATTCATGCATCTAATTCGCACGCAGGCGGCATGTTTTATTTTTATTTCCACAAATATTTCCGATTCATTTCAATTACCAATGGGTATTTTTCAACCACAACCAAACAATATAAACCACAAAAAATTATTCAACCATTCGCATTTTTCATCCTATATTTCACAACAATTCACAACAATAAATATCGTCCATGGTTTGTGGACGAGGGGAGTATATATATATTATTGCTATATTTCACTTGCATTTCAACACATATATCAATTATTCTATGCATGTATAATTCATACTTCGCTTATATAGCTTACACCACGCATGTACATGAGGTATACAACACGTGTGTAATTTATATTTCGCTTATATAATTTATACACGACATTTTCCATTCAAATTCATTTAATTTAGATTTCTCACATTGGTTTGCGGAGTGCTAAAAATCGTAGATGACTCAGAAAAATCCGCAGCTTCTTCTATGTGGTAGAGAGCTTCCTTGTGGTCCCGATGTTTCCTGTTTCATCGAATTTCGTCAACACACCAAAAAGATATGATTTTTCAAAGTGTAGACATCAAAAAGGACTCACCTTTCTAAGTGGTTCGAAACTAGGGTTGAGGTTTTCGCGAAAATCGAGGCACGTGAGGACGATCGGGGGTGCTGACGTGGAAGAGGAAGGAGAGACGGTCCTGTCGGTGGTGGTTTGGGGTGGCTCGGTGGTCGGTGGTCGGTGGCGATCAGGGCGGCGCTGGGAAGTCGGTGACTTCCTGGGCCCGATTCAGGCGGAGGCGGCGACAAGAGGTGGAGAGAGTTGGTCGGATTTGAAGAGGAGGAGGAGGCGGTTCGATTCTGGGTGGTGGCGGCGGCGATAGGAGGCTGAGGCGGCGGCGATCGGTCGGGGAAGTTTGGAACGGGTTTCGCCGTTCGTTTCGAAGGAGCGGGTTTTTTTTAATTTATGAAAGAAAAATTCTGATTGGCCGATATATATATTATTCAGAAAATTAGGGTTTTCCCATACGAACTCCTTTCCAAGTCCAGCGACTGTCGTCCCTAGCTAAGTACCCCCATCCCGGACACAACGGGATATGTTTCGTTGGCCAATTCGACAGTTATAGTCAGTTATTTTTCAAATTAAAGTAAAAACATTTAATTTTTAACTTTGAACGTACATTTCAATTTGCCAGGGCCACAAACTGATTCGAAAAATTCCAGAAAAATAAATCTAGCTATGTTTTGACGCTACGGTCCCAACAAAACTAGATTCGTCGAATTCTGAGATCGTTTGAAAATGGCCATTTTCTGGTCGATCCAATTTAACAGAAATTTACCAAACACATTTTCTTTTGCCACGCTCACATACTAGCTTCAAAAATTATGAAATTTGAAACCTAGCAATAATTTGACATTCCGAACCCAACAAAAGTGGTTTTTTCGAATTCCGAGGTCGTTTGCAAAATATCAATTTTCCAGGGCTATATATTCTATATAGCGACCTTTCTGAAAATTCGATCGGCCATAACTTTTGATTCCCGTTATGAAATTTTGATTTTTCAGATTCGTTAGAAAGGTATTGATAAACAGATTTAAATATTTTTGGTTCGCTAAAATCCGTTATATTTTCCACCCTGCACAGTCAGTCAAAGTTTGAATTCAAATTTTCAAACTGACTCTCTATTTCTAATTCACTATTTTATTGAAATATTCTATTTCAATTGTTCAAATTTCTTTGAAATCACCAATTTAAAATTTTTAAATTGGCCCGTATTTTCCGGGTTATTACCATCTCCCCCACTTAAAACTTTTCGTCCTCGAAAAGGAAACAACAGTAAAGTAGGAAACAAATTGTAAATGCAAAGTATTGTAAAGGTACCTTGCACCGGAGTTTGTCAGATATGTCCACTCTGCATTTGGGGTAAGCTCGCTTAATGCTTTCCTCAGTCTCCCAAGTACAGTCTCTAGGATCACTGCTCCACTACACTTTAATTAAATGAACCTTTTTGCTTCTTAGTTCTCTAGTTTCTTTGCCAACAATCTTTAATGGCTCTCTTCTGACTGCTAATTCTGGAGTTATGTCTATATCCTGTTGCGCTGCTTCTTCTACAACAAGATCTGGATCATGCACATGTCTTCTAAGTTGAGATACATGAAACACATCGTGCACTCCAGGCAACCAATCTGGTAATTGAACCCTATAAGCAAGAGTTCCAATTCGTTCGAGTATAGGAAAGGGACCAATAAACCTCGGTGCCAGCTTCACAGTTTTGCAAAATCTGATTACTCCTCTCATTGGAGAAACTTTCAAATGAACACGATCACCAACAGCAAATGTCAAATCTCTTCTTCTAGAATCTGCATAACTTTTTTGTCGGCTTTGGGCGGTTCTCAATCGCTTTTTGATGAAGTCGACTTTATCAGACGCTTCTCTTATCATATCGGGTCCTAACACAAGTCTGTTTCCAGGTTCTACCCAACATGCTGGAGATCTGCACGGTCTGCCATATAATGCTTCAAATGGCGACATCCTCAAACTTGCTTGATAGCTATTATTATATGAGAATTCTGCCAAATGCAAGTGATCTTCCCATGACCCACCAAAATCAATTATACAAGCCCACAATAAATCTTCTAGAATTCTATTCACCTGCTCAGTCTGGCCATCTGTTTGAGGGTGATAAGCGGTGCTCATATTCAGTTTCGTTCCCAATTCTGTCTGGAAAGCCTCCCAGAATTTGCTAGCCAATATCGGGTCTCTATCACTGACTATGCTGATGGGAATTCCATGTAGCTTAACAATTTCTTTGAAATATATCTGTGCTAGACTTTGAGCGGTTCTATTGGATCTGATAGGTATAAAATGGGCAGTCTTCGTGAAGCGATCTACGATTACCCAAATGTTGTCATTACCTTTCCTGGTTCGCGGCAAGCCATTTATGAAATCCATGGAAATCTGTTCCCATTTCCAACCTGGGACTTCCAACGGTTGCAACAGTCCAGCTAGCTTCTGTTGGCCGCTCTTGACCAATTGACAAGTAGGGCATCTGCTAACATACAAAGAAATATCCCTCTTCATTGCCTTCCACCAGAAAGTGCGTTTGATATCGTTGTACATTTTACTCACACCAGGATGGATGCAAAATTTGGATTTATGGCATTCGTCTAGCACTTCTCTTTTGAGCTCAGGGATGTTGGGAACACATATTCTCCCATTCAGTCTCAGAACTTCTTCTTTATCTACCTGAAAACTTGAGGGCTCTCCCTTCTGGATTCTCCCTCTGATCCTTTGAATGAAATAATCATTCCTCTGGAGAGCACATATCTTATCAATCAAGCCAGGTGTAATTATAAGATTGGCAATGATTGCGGTTTTTCTACTAAGCGCATCCGCTACAACGTTAGCCTTCCCGGCGTATACAGGATATCAAGATCATACGCTGCAAGAAATTCTATCCAACGCTGCTGTCTCGAATTCAGATCTTTCTGGGTGTATAAATACTTCAATGATTGATGATCTGTGTACAGTATAAATTTCTCGCCCAATAAATAATGCCTCCAGATTTTCAATGCAAAACGATAGCTAGCAACTCAAGGTCATGAGTCACATAATTCTTCTCATGCGGTTTCAGTTGGCGGCTTGCATAGGCGACTACTTGGCCTCTTTGCATTAATACTGCACCAAGACATCTAATAGAAGCATCTGTCCAAACCGTTAAATCCTGATTACCATCAATAATGGTTAACACTGGAGCAGTTGTCGGTTTCGATTTCAATTCCTGGAAAGCTTCTTCACAGTCAGAAGTCCACTTAAATGTCTCATGCTTCTTCGTGAGCTTCGTTAACGGACCGGATATCTTCGAAAAATCCTTAACGAACTTTCGATAATAACTAGCCAACCCCATAAAACTTCTAACCTCTATGGGAGTAGTGGGTTGTTTCCAGTCTTGAATCGCTGTTATTTTGCTTGGATCTACAGAAATCCCTTTCTCTGACACGACATGGCCAAGAAACTTGACTTCTTCTTGCCAGAAGACACATTTAGAGAATTTGGCTTTGAAGACGCTCTTTCTTAGAATCTCCGATACTTGTTCTAAGTGCTTTTCATGCTCGGGTTTTGATTTGGAGTAGATTAAAATATCATCGATGAATACGAGGACAAATTTATTCAGAACTCCCCTGAACACTCTATTCATTAGATCGACAAAGTATGCTGGAGCATTGCACAGGCCGAACGGCATTACTAACCATTCATAAAATATGTCTGGACCTCCGAAAGCTGTCAAAGGAACACACTCTTCTGCTATTCTCAATTGATGAAAACCTGTAGCTAGGTCCATTCGGGAAAATACTTTCGCCCCGTTCAATTGGTCTAGCAAATCATCGATGCGGGGTAATGGATATTTGTTTTTGAGCATCTGTTTATTTAGGTCTCGGTAATCAACACATAATCGAAAAGTACCGTCTGACTTTGGGACAAACATAATAGCTGCACCCCAATTAGAAAAACTAGGTCTGATTAGACCCTTCCACAACAGTTGACAAGTTTGATCGCCTAATTCTTCTTTTTCCTTCGGAGTCATTCTGCGAATTGGATGTACCACTGGTCTGGCATTGGGAATTAGATCGATTCGGAATTCTATTTCTCTTTGCGGAGGTAAGTTTTCAACTTCTTCAAACACATCCACATAGTTTCTAACAATTGGAATCTTTTCCAAGGAAGTGGGGATAAGTTCTAATGCCGACCAAAATTCTTCTCTATCTGGATTCGAACCATGACAGGGTATAAATATATGTCCAAGCTTCGTTCGAATTTTAACGATTCTTTCCGCACATTTTACCTCAGCTTCATACTTCGTTAACCAATCAAGCCCGAGAATGATATCGAATTCGGGAAAATCCATAACGATTAAATCAAAGGGAAACTTGTAGAAAGAATAAGAGGCTGGCACTCTACAATACGAACCGAGAATAATAGAACCCCCTATCAGATTATGTACATCAACCGAATCTTTAAGCTTTCTCTGTTTTAACTTTAATTTGTGCACTGTGTTACTAGCAATAAAACTACGCGACGCACCTGTGTCAAACAATACAGAAACAGGAATATTTTTAATTGTAAGGGTACCTCCCAAAACATCGGGTTTACCTGCTCCATCGGAAGCAGCTGGCGGGCTCGACCCGTCATACACGTGAGCTACTGTGGCCTTCTTCAGCAGAGGACAGTCTTTGACTAGATGATCTGTCTTGCGGCAATTAAAGCAGGAGCGAGGGTTCTAAGAACCCTGGCTTGAACCTTGTGAATTTGTCTTCTGCCTCTTCGGGGCTGTGCACACATTAGAGAAGTGCCCCATTTTGCCATAGTTATAGCAGCTTCCTCTTGGCGGCTTGCCAGTCTGAGGTTTTGATGATGCTGCTTGGCTTGACTCAGCTTGATTCGCAGCAGGCTTGCGTTTGTTCCCGGCTTGGCTTCTAGCGCGATCCTGCTCCAGATACCTTTGGTCAAGGTCTTCGTAGTTGCATGTCATTTCCACCAATTCATTAAATTCTAGCTTGACATGGGCCATGGCTCTATCATGATACCGTCGCTATAGCCCAAGGATAAACCTCTTATTTTTGGACTTTGCAGTGGCGACGAGCTCCGGAGCATAGGGCGACAACAGTGTAAATTTATTCAGATAATCCTGCATGGAAAGATCCCCCTACTGGAGGTTGGCGAAGTCATCGTGCATTCGTTCTAGTGCTTGTTCTGGGACATATTTCTCCTTGAAGAGTTCTTTGAATCCATCCCATGTTCTTCTAGCTTCTCTATTCCCGGCGGTGAGAGATTCCCACCATAGTTCAGCTTGTTCCTGCATAAGCCAGGCGCCTATAATGGCTTTATCTTGGTCTCCAAGCCTTAGGCCTTAAAGAATTTTCTCGCATGTTTTGAGCCATGCAAGGGCCTCTATTACTGTGCCAGTTCCCGAGAAGATTTTGCCTCCTAGGTTTTTGTATCTCTTAGCTACACGGTCTAGCTCGAAGTATTGAGCGGCCGGGGGTTGTATCAAAGGTCCTTCTTCAACTGGGGCTTCTCCCCGTCCTCTGCCACGGCCGGCATGGCCTCCTCTAGCGGCGGCTGCTCTGGTTGCCATTTTTCAAGTTCTGTATAAGCAAGAAAAGGGTCAGCTTATAGAAACGATAGTTTATTGCATGGTTAAGCAGAAAATTTACGGAAAGATAACGATGGACTGATCAAATTGTTTTTTGCTATTCTGCTCGGCTCATTCTAGGACTTTACTAGTCCTATCTCTAATGAGCTACACGCTTTAGAATACTAATGATTCTATTTTGATGAAGTGTTTAATGTGTTAGACTCCAGAACTAAGGCAAACCAAAGCTCTGAAACCAGCTGTGACGATCCCAAAACCCCGTGACACGGTGTTAAGGATAATCATTGGAATATAACACATTAATCATCATTAACAGATCATAAATAATAGCATAAACAGAAAATAGAATAATTTACACACATATGACAGCGGAATCATATAGATATCATCACATCAGAGAGCACAGTACAGGATACAACTTAGTGCATAATGATACATAATCAGTCACCATCGCCTGAGGCGGAATCATACATAAAGAATACGCAAAATAAATATCAGTCTACATCGCCAAAAGCGGAATCATAATATAGATACAATAATGGCGGAGAAAATCCAAGTCAGCACGGTGTAGTCAAGCATCGCCATGAGCCAAAAGTGCATCAGAAACCTGTAACTAGGCTGCCCGTGTGAAAATGAGGGCATCCGAGTTTGCAAGGTGAAACAAACTACGAGTCAGTCATGGGACTGGTATGAGAAATCTACTTAACTTATTAACAACAATAAGAAGGCAAATCAAAGGACCATGCCACTTTCGCGGAACGGGTTTACTCCAATGAGTGCTAGTGCATGAAATAAAGTAAATGATTAAATCATCGCAATGCTTTTTACAAAATGAAGCCATTATAAGACTCAGGTCCCATCACACAATGCAACGCAAGCCGGAGGATAGAGTTTTACCTTATAATGGCCAAAAATGCTTCATACGTATAAAACAAAAGTGTTTGATATTATTACTAGTGTATATATGTTTTAAAAGCAAATTCCATCATAAATATCAATCCTAGACGGCATGGGTACCATATATCATGTCGCCATACTAGTAATACAATCACATTCACATATTTCATACTGGAAATTGGATTCCTTCATGAGTCGAGGCAAGGGGCAAGCTCTTCTCCGATTCGAGACACTCTAGCAAATGCCTCGGGACCGCACACAGCAATCCCTGGATCCTCGAAGGCCGGTCCTCTCTTACTTTTGAGGATTGGCAATTCCTGAACACACGTTTCCCGGTCCTTACAGACCTATAATCGAGGCGCCTCGTATTCCAACAACCACACAGGTGAAAAGTAGATATACATGTCAGGGCTGGGAGGTCACTGACACCACCATAGCTAGAAAGAAACGTCGTGCACTCCTTGGGTCCTTCTCCCGTTTTTGACTCATATCGGGGTGTGAGGCTCGCAAATTCACGTTATACACAAAGCTACGTCACACAGACCATGCTTTGATCATCAACCACAAGACTTTGCTTTGCAACAGAAGCCTTGATCATATGCCACTCAGGCGTTCCACACAGGCAATCCACTCCATGCGACTGATTTCTATCAATACATAACCTCTGAGCTGGTACGTCTCAGAGAAGGGCGTTAAGCAAGAGAATAAATTCTCCACCGCCAAACAGATATATATTTAACAGAGATCAATCAGCACAGAACAAAATCCAATGTCAGACACACAGTCCATTTACAAGTCCGTTCTGGGTCTGAACGAAACCGGAGGCACCAATTCCTCGCATATCCGTACAATCAACAGTATGTCTGGACGGCTACTACTTCAGCTCCTACATGGTAGCTACTCCAATCACGAGTATCAGTAGCGCCCATCCATTCAGTGTGAAGATCGTTGGTCTTCAACCGTCTTCGACTTCTCAACGTCGATCGATTATTTGAAATGAGATGAACTCGGCCTTTTCAAATAATCCACGTATATTTAGATCTTCAAATCAATTTATCAAATGGTTAGACTATTCAACATTCACATTTCAGTTCTTTAGTTATAATTCTCACGTTAAATACATTCAACCATCACATATCAAGCAAACACAATGAAATTGGTTTATTTCCACTCTATATCGTCTATAATATTTTATAACGATATATCGCCATTTTTATTTAATTTAAAATGGTCATATTTAATTAAACGACGTTTCAGGTCGTGCTGATGCACTGGTACTGTTTTTCACTAATTTTGTTTTACACATATCTAAAAATCTAACCGTTGGATCTTCACAAATTTTATATCATTAGGAAGGTCATTTCAAAACGAATCCAACGGTTTCAGTATTGGGAAAATCCGACAGTCGGATCTTCCACACTAGCCATTTGAAGTTACGATTTCAATTTATGAACTGCAGCGTCGTTATTCGATTTAATTTAATTATATATATATAATCGTTTCTGGCGCTGTTTTTCTTCAGATTTGAATTAAACATTCCAGACAATCCAACCGTCGGATTTTCACAAAGTTGGTGCCGTTGGAAAGATATTTCCAAGGCGAACCCAACGGTTGTGGTTTCGGGAAAATCCAATGGTCGGATTTCCCGGACTAGTCGTTTGAAATCACGGTTTCAAAACATGAACTGCACGGCCACGTTTCATTTTAATTTTATTTATATTTATATATTTATATAAATATAGTTCATTCAAAAATTCCTATATCGTTTTCACTTCAATTATTTCACTAACGCCTTTAAATTTTGGAAATTTTCGCCATAATCTCCTTTGTACGGGAGGGACTGGGAAAATTCCCAAATAGCCACACGGGCGTCTCATGTCAAAAAGAAAAAGCCAAGCGGCTAGCCAACAGGCTCATAAAATCATCACCCAAACAAAACAGTAAATGTGTACCTATTTGTCGGGCACAAAATTTTTTTCCTCTTCTCTAGCCTCTTTGCTATAACCTGTTCGATAAATATGCATGTACATATATACAATTTTTATCACTTATCATTTTCCATTCAACTTCATATTTGATTTACTTTGGTTTAAAAACACCATTCATTCTAATGTTGCATGCATAGGCTAAAATTATATCATTAGCTAATTAATGTATATTTCAACTCATGCATATTTATTTGAACAAGTGGCTATTTTTAACACTTCACATTCAAAGATGATAATTTTGGCAAACTAAAATACTTTTCAACACATGACTATTTTATTTAGTTCCTTTGCATGTTAAAAATAATATTTCATTCACAAATATTTATTTCAACGCTCGCATATCTTTAGTATATCACATATATGATAAAAATGATATTTTTATCATTTAAAATATTTATTCGACAAATGGATGTTTTCAACACTTCATAGTTTCAATAAAAATGTAATTTTTATTGTTCGATCTTTTTATTCAACACATGAATTTTTCCACTACACACACTTCTCAACACATGAGCATTTCCACACATGGATAATTTATTTATGTTGTTCATATAAGAAAGATGGAATTTTCTATTGTTGAAACTATTTATATATAAGGCGAATATTTTACATACTTCATATATATTATAAAAATGTGATTTTTATTGTTTAAACACTTCATTCATTCACAAATGAATTTAATTTTCACACATCACTTTTCAACACATGAACATTTCCACACATGGATATAGTTTCAACACATGACTATAATTTCAACGCATGAAGATAATTTCAACATATTAAAATAATTCTAACACATGAATATTATTCAAAATTTCGGCAGCATAATGGCAGGGTAGTTAAAACCGGCACTGTCCCTAGTACGACTCCTCGCTCTACCTTAAAACCTCGCGATTTTTGTCAATGGGGATTCATGCATCTAATTCGCACGCAGGCGACATGTTTTATTTTTATTTCCACAAATATTTCCAATTCATTTCAATCACCAATGGGTATTTTTCAACCACAACCAAACAATATCAACCACAAACAATTATTCAACCATTCGCATTTTTCATCCCATATTTCACACCAATTCACAACAATAAATATCGTCCATGGTTTGTGGACGAGGGGAGTATATATATATATATATATATATTATTGCTATATTTCACTTGCATTTCAACACATATATCAATTATTCTATGCATGTATAATTCATACTTCGCTTATATAGCTTGCACCACGCATGTACATGAGGTATACAACACGTGTGTAATTTATATTTCGCTTATATAATTTATACACGACATTTTCCATTCAAATTCATTTAATTTAGATTTCTCACATTGGTTTGCGGAGTGCTAAAAATCGTAGATGACTCAGAAAAATCCGCGGCTTCTTCTATGTGGTAGAGAGCTTCCTTGCGGTCCCGATGTTTCCTGTTTCATCGAATTTCGTCAACACACCAAAAAGATATGATTTTTCAAAGTGCAGACATCAAAAAGGACTCACCTTTCTAAGTGGTTCGAAACTAGGGTTGAGGTTTTCGCAAAAATCGAGGCACGTGGGGACGATCGGGGGTGCTGATGTGGAAGAGGAAGGAGAGGCGGTCCTGTCGGTGGTGGTTTGGGGTGGCTCGATGGTCGGTGGCGATCAATGCGGCGCTGGGAAGTCGGCGACTTCCTGGGCCCGATTCAGGCGGAGGCGGCGACAAGAGGTGGAGAGAGTTGGTCGGATTAGAAGAGGAGGAGGAGGCGGTTCGATTCTGGGTGGTGGCGGCGGCGATAGGAGGCTGAGGCGACGACGATCGGTCGGGGAAGTTTGGAACGGGTTTCGCCGTTCGTTTCGAAGGACCGGTTTTTTTTTTAATTTATGAAAAAAATTTCTGATTGGCTGATATATATATTATTCAGAAAATTAGGGTTTTCCCATACGAACTCCTTTTCTAGTCCAACGACTGTCGTCCCTAGCTAAATACCCCCATCCCGGACACAATGGGATATGTTTCGTTGGCCAATTCGACTGATACAGTCAGTTATTTTTCAAATTAAAGTAAAAACATTTAATTTTTAACTTTGAACGTACATTTCAATTTGCCAGGGCCACAAACTGATTCGAAAAATTCCAGAAAAATAAATCTAGCTATGTTTTGACGCTACGGTCCCAACAAAACTAGTTTCGTCGAATTCTGAGATCGTTTGAAAAATGCCCATTTTCTGGTCGATCCAATTTAACAGAAATTGACGAAACACATTTTCTTTTGCCACGCTCTCATACTAGCTTCAAAAATTATGAAATTTGAAACCTAGCAATAATTTGACATCCCGAACCCAACAAAAGTGGTTTCGTCGAATTCCGAGGTCGTTTGCAAAATATCAATTTTCCAGGGCTATATATTCTATATAGCGACCTTTCTGATAATTCGATCGGCCATAACTTTTGATTCCCGTTATGAAATTTTGATTTTTCAGACTCGTTAGAAAGGTATTGATAAACAGATTTAAATATTTTTGGTTTCGCTAAAATCCGTTATATTTTCCACCCTGTACAGTCAGTCAAAGTTTGAATTTAAATTTTCAAACTGACTCACTATTTCTAATTCACTATTTTATTGAAATATTCTATTTCAATTGTTCAAATTTCTTTGAAATCACCAATATAAAAATTTTAAATTGGCCCGTATTTTCCGGGTTATTACATATGGTTAAGTAAATATAATTAAATTAATTAGTTATTAAAATAGTTAATGTATAAATGATCGTAATTCATTCATACGACAACAAAATCAGGTGATTCTAGATGGTTGGAATCCTCTCTTCGAGCACTACATTTTAAAATAGACTTGGATAGAAATGAAAGGAGTTATAGTTTTTGATAAAATTAAGCGTTTGGTTTAATTTTATTAAAACAATCTTCCAATAAAGAATGGTGGAGCAGAACCCAAAGTGAGAACTCTTTCTCACTCAACTACTTTTGTTATGTAATTATATCATAGGTTGCAGAAGGGGCTTAGTAACTCCTAACACTACTTTTTGTACAAATTTTGGATGATTAGTGAGACATGATTGTGATGTGAAAAATATATATATGCATTGTGAAAATTATATATGTATATATGCGTTGTGGAAATTATATATATATATATGTGAAGTGAATAGTATATATATATGCGATGTAAATAAAATATATATATGAAATGTGAAATATATATATATATATATATATATATATGAAATGTGAATAAAATATATATGTGATGTAAATAAAATATATATATGAAATGTGAATAATATATATATATATATATATATATATATATATATATGTGATGTGAATAAAATATTTATATGCGATGTGAAATATATATATGAAATGTGAATAATATATATATATATATGCATTGTAAAAAAATATACATGCATTGTATAAAACATATATGCATTTTATATGGAATATATAAAATTGTCATGTATGGAAATAATTATTGAATGGTTAAAATATAATTTTTAACATGTTTATGGAATGGATAAAATTGTCATGGATTGAAATAATTATTTATTCGTTAAAAATATAATTTTTAACATGTATATAGGACTATATAAAATTGTCATGGATCCAAATAATTATTTGTTCATTAAAAATATAATTTTTAACATGTATATGGACTATATAAAATTGTCACATAACGGAATATTCAATTTTGATTTAAAATTGAAAATGAAGTTGGGATCGTTTTAAAACGAATTTATAAACGATATATAAAATACGTTTTAAATGGAAATCAACGAAATATATTACATATATTATAATGGCCCAAATAGAACGCGTCGCGCAGCGACCGTTCGAATTCGACCATTGACTTCAAATTGATGTAACGAGAGATCCGACCATCGGATTCTCCTAAGACCAGAACCGTTGGGTTTGCATCGAAAATAGATTTCCAAAAAGTATAAGAGATTTGAAATCTAACGGTTGGATTTGGAATTATGACCAAATCAAATTTGGAAAAAGTCACTGTAAGTGCAATTCGATGGCCGTTTATGCAAATCGGTTGAAAGGGCCTTAATAAAATTATTAAAAATATTAATAATTTGTGTAAAATCATCATAAATGATTTGGAAAGAATTGGGATGAAAAATTCGATGTTTATAAAGATAAAAATATATTTTTATAAAAATGAACTACTTATTAACTAGATTTGAAATCCAATAATTTTTAAATATAGTAAATTGTTTTTTTGAATGGTTTTGATATAACCAGAAATTTCGAACAAACAAATTGGAATGGATTTGGAATGGAAATAATCTTTGGAATATTTCGATATTGGATTTCGTGATTATACGGGTATTGTTATGGAAATTTGAAAGATATATATATATATATATATATATCTTTATTTCCAATAGATATCAAATATAAGCCGGTATAATTTCTATTTAGAGCCTTGTATTTAATATCAAATAGGATTTTGGGTTTGTCGTGAATGGTGTCTTTATTAGCACTGTTCTTAAACCCAATTGTGAATAGAATAAATCTTTTAATTAAGATTTAGTGTAGTTTTCCAATCAATTAATATTTAATTGAATTTGAATTGAAATTGGTTTTTTGGTTTATAGTGAACAATGTTTTAAATAACATTTATTCTTTAACCTAAATTAACAGTGAAGATATGATTTGGAAATTATGAATCTTTTAATTAAGATTAATGGAATTTTCCAACGTAAAGTTTTTCCAATTTAATATATTGAATTGGAATTGAATGGAATTCGATTTGGTAATAATCGAGATGAGCTTCAATAAAGGAAGACCATTACTATTTATGGAATTCAAAAGGCTTTGCCGTTATTCCATTTATTATATTAGTTTGATACGGAAATTTATATCGATTATATACTATTATGATTTCTGTGAAGATTCCATTTGAATGGAAGATGATTTTGGGTTTATCGTGAATTATGTTTTAAATAACATTTGTTCTTTAACCCAAGTAAAGACAGGATTAATTTCCAGAAAATTGAATAATCATCAAGTGGTGATTTTTGAGATTAAAACTGAATTGGAGTTTTAGTAATTCTTTAATTATATTGGAATGAATGAATGGTAATTAAATTTGCCAAAACATGAAATATTATTGAACCAAATACACTTGGTTGCTGATATTGATTGACTGTTTGGATTGTGCTCGACCAGTTTATGAGCAAAATATGCTTTTACATTTAGCATTAGGTTGGTTAAAAATATCTGTGTGCTAACACCTTGTGGAACACTTCACGATTTGACTATAAGGTGTTTACAATGTGGTTTATTTCAAAATTTAATGAATGATTTTGAAATGTTATTTTTCTTAAGTGAAAAGAAATGTATTCCCAATTTTTGACAGGGAATGTTTTATAAAAATGTTTCATAAAACAGAAAGGATTTCGAGGGCTAAACACGATGATTTTGAAATGATTTGGAAGTGTGTTATGGTTTTACATTGTAGTTCAACACATAACCGATTAGTTGTTGTTGATAACGTATCTGTTTGGTAGCGAAGAATTTATTCTCTTTCTTAACACCCTTCTTTGAAATGTACGAGTTCAAAGGTTATGTGATTAATAGTGGTTGGTCATATGTGTGAATTGTTGTTGTGAAGTACTATAGTTTGAAAGTACTTGTGATTATTATGTTATGAAATGATTTTCCCTGCTTCGGGATATAAAATGATTTTGCAAGTATGTGGATAAAGATTTGGGTAACCCAAGGGTGACTAAAAGTATGGGTGTTATAGCCTTAAATGGCTTTAAGCAGCGTATGCTTCCCTGCGTGGGAGGTGCATCGTCAGTGTAGCCTGCTCCATCGTGGGAGGTGCACATATATATATGGGAAAGTCTAAAGGGACACAAATTTAAACACATAAGATATGAACCACTAGATCTCCCCATGATTTGCACCTCTCATGTAAAGATAAAAGAATCCAATGGTTAGAATTTTGTGTTTAAAGTTGCTTGTTTTATTTTGTGTCCCGATAGCCGCTCCATATATATATATATATATATATATATCGAGTTGGAGGGGCGCGTGCAGCCTGGTCTGAGGGCTATGCACGATATTTGGTTGCATACTTGTTTGTATGCATTGTTATGATTTGGAATTCATATTTCCAAATGATTTGATTTGAGATCCCGTAGTGAAATCTACTTTGATATAAAAGCTAGATATGTATTTCAAATGATTTGAAATAGAAATCGGCAAATAAAGTCCAAAGGAATAATTTCTGTAAATTGAATTGGATTTGGAAAATCTTAGTGTGGTGATTAATCTAAATGGGTAGATTGGGAAATTGCATGTTGATTGATGCATGGTAGATCCATATCTCTATTACTGATTGTTGTCAGTGCATTGGCATTCATGGGGGTCCATGTTAGCGGTGTGGTCCTATGATTTTCCTTATCATTTATATAAGTTAATTTCAAAGGAAGAGTTTCTCATACCAGTCCCAAGACTGACTCGTAGTTTGCTTTTCCCTTGCAAACTTGGGTGCCCCTTTTTTCCATATGGGCAGTCGAGTGGTTTGTTTTGCAAATATTTCTTTATTGAGCAGGATTCTAGATTGAAGCTTAAAGCTGTGTCCAGAGCATTGATAGTCTTTCGCTGTGTTAGTTTATTTGTTTCTACTGCATTATATTACATTTATTGTAAATTAATCTTCCGTTGTATTATATTTCGATATACCCTGATATATTCTGTACTCTGGTGTAACATTATTATGATGTTTATGAAAGTCTTATGTTATTTGTTCTGATGTGTTGTTTGCCCAGAGTTAGCGTATTTGGATTTTGAACGGTCTTGGTCGATTTAATGATCGATTAGGTCCGAGCGAATCTGTATCGTTACGCATACGGTACAAGCTCAAGTTAACAAGTCAAATATACAAGGAAACAACCCATCTTGTTAAGCATTTCACAATATATACAATGACACAAGACCGACACAACACAAATGGACATGGAAAAAATTCAGGTGCGAACAACAAAACACAAATAGATACAAAGGGAGTAGTGTATATAGAAGTGATAACCAACAACAGTGAAACACAAGTGGATATTGCATTTTAGGTTAGCACACACTGAAGCAACAAATATACAACATGTACAGGGAAAGCAGAAGCAAAAAAGACAAGTCTGCAATGACATACATATATGTATACACAATTGTGTGCATATATATGCACTCATGCATATATAGTCATGAACATGTCAAGTGTACAAGTCTGTGTGCAAAAATGTCCCAGAACAACTTCAAGCAAAATGAAATGGCGCAAGCAGAAAACTGGGTTGAGCAAGTACCCACGCAAAAGGACAAGCATGGCAAATAACATGGCATGGTGAATCAGTGCAGGTCACAACAAGGAACAGTGGAGCAAAAAATGCTTTCAAATTCAAATGGGTATAAAAGAAGGAATTCACTGGTTCGCGAAAATGAGGAAAATTTTCGATTTCCAAAAAAAAACAATTTTAGCCAAGAAATCAAATTGAATTATTTCCAAAAATCAACAAAGCATTCACAACCATTTTTATCATGCAAAAATCACACAGTGAGTCAGACAAAACCAATACGTTGAAATTAGAGGTTGATTAGGATTTCTAATGCTTATATATTACACGCAATTCATCATCAGCCATTATCGAAACCAAGCAACAAATTCGAGAGCAAAAGAAATTAAAATCAGAATTGCTCACAAAGGTTTCGATCGCAATTCCCCAAATCGTTGACAAGATGCATCAATTATTTGTGACATCAAAGAATCAAATTGTATCAGAGATCTGAAGTGCTGCGATTTGTGTGGCAAAACCCTAGAAGTCGATTTCGGCCATTAAAGAGGGCAAAGGGAGGAAGCCGATATCTCTTTGAAGATTCAAAGCAAAGAAAAGATAAAGGGGACGGCTATTTTAATACTTAAGGGGTTTTGTTTATTTTTATTTTTTATTTGTTTCTTTCTTTTGTAATTGATCAACAGTTTTCTAGTTTTATGTAAACTAGGGTATCTAACTATATGAATTATAGATAGGTTTTACGAATTATGGGTTCGTAATTTGGGGAAAATCCGACCTAGGGGATAAAGATCAGTGCAGGGTTTTGAGCATAGGATTAGAACAGTTAGTGGGTGACCCGAGTTTACAAGGAATTGTAAGCATAGAGATTGTTTTAATTCTAGTAGAAACCTTGGGTAATGTAGCAGTAGGCAGGGTTTGTCGAAGCTAGGTAAAATCCATGTCATTTATTTTCTCTGCTACAATCTGTGCTGTGATAATTTTAATATCTTGTTAAACTGTAATAAACCCTATTCACCCCCTCTAGGGTTATTCTATATCCTATAATTACAAGGGCCTGAATATGGGTCGCAGAACTCTTGTTTAAGACTTCCAGAAGAAGTTTTCTGGATCCCTATTCTAATACCCTAATCTGGGTCCCAAGACTGAAATTCTCCTTTTTGAAAAAGGGGTTTTCCAAACATGCCTAGTTTGGAATCTCAGGATCTATACACTTATACCTTCTAGCAAAAGGTCATGAGTTATCATATCTCATACAGGGGGATGGTCTAAACCTAAACATATAGGATTTCTACTTGATACAATTGGTTGCATTAACCTATCACAAAAGGTTTACTCATTATTTTGTTACAACCAAAATAAGGGTTTGTATGAACTCAGTAAATTATAATTTACAACTTACTACTAATAAAGACTAATATAAAAGGTTATATGACAAGTCTAATGCAAAGGGAAATCCAAGTTAAGGATAACCGAAACACCAACAAGATCAAGTGTCAGGTGATAACTACACAATTTTGTTTACAAAATCATTACACGAGTTACCAAGTACAAAATATAGTGACATAAAGTGTTTTACATTCCCATATTTACATCATCCTAGCACCTTACCATAATTTATCAAACAAAGAATTTCACAATAATTAAGCTTTTTACCCCGGGTAGGGATATTCAAAGCAAATTCCCAAGATTTACAACTTGCTTTAGTAACCTCCAATTCAATCTCTAATTCGCTGACCCGTTGAAGTAGTATACTTATCTCTTCATCAAAATTAGTAAAGGGATTGGCCTTTAACTGCCTTTTTAACTCAAGGATACTTTCATCTCTTTTTTTCAACCAATGATTCAAAATAGGTATTTGCTCATCCATATTTTTAATGGTTACTTTTTCAAGATAATATGATTTTTTTCCAACTTGTAGAGGGAACATCTTTAAAAATTTCCTTTGGCTTTACAATTGTTAATGATTTTTCCATAGGTTGGGGAGAAGGAATCTTGAATTGATTCCTTTGTTCACAAACAAGACAAAGCACAATTATTTGCAAATCTACTTTGAAAGATAGGTATTGATAAATTATAACTTTCATTAACGAAGGAGTTTACTACAAGATACACACACACGTTAAGAGTTAATAAAACAATCTTATTGACCAAAGCACACTTTGTTTATGATTAAACTCAACAAGTCGTGTTTTATGTCTCTTTTGAAATGACTTCTTGTTCATGGCCATGAAAATCTAAGGGGAGCTCGAACTTCATACAGATGTGTCGAAGGTTACATATTAAAGGGTCTCCTTCAAGTTCGGATGTCGTTAGGGAAACAGTATGCAACAAATATTCCTTCATTAGACTAGAATATGAATGTAAAGCATCTCTTGAAAATACATCTTCCAGTAGGGTTAGATTCTGTCATAACACGAAATGAAATAAGGAATCATTGATGTAAGAATTATTGTCAGAAGCATTATAATCTTATCAATAACTTCACCTATTCAAAGCAAGGATAACATATTTCCTTCTGTTTATCACCTAACCCGGTTTATATTATCGAACAATATTTCTTCCTCTCTATACGCTACTATAGCACCTCAGTGACCTAGATTAAAAAGGTGGAAAACACCTCTAAAAGTAAAGATTATACATGAGCAATAGGGTCCCCAAGTTAACTAGGAAGCACTGTTCCTTGACTTGAGGAGTCATCATCTTTGGAAAGAATTTTAGTTGAACCCAGGTCATGAAGAGCAGTCAAAGAATCAGTGACTATCTCTTTAGAAATATGAGTACCACCAACAGAAGGAGGAGGAATGGCTTTTCCTTCACTCAAATCATTAGGAAGGTCTTGGACTTCGGAACTAAGATCATCACCATTATCATCCCATTCTTCGTCAGTATCAATAGTTTCTTCTTCCCCACACATGGGTCGGAATCATCTAGAGGGTTATTAATATACAAAAAGTCTTTAGGCTTCCCTAAGTTTTCCTCGGGAACTCAAACCCTTGCTTAAGTTGCTCAATCTTATGCATAACTCTGCCTGGAATAGAAAAGTCGGCTGAAGGAAACTCAAGTTTTGGATACTTTTGAAATTTTTCACAATATGCCAACAAAAGAGCAACCGCGAAAGTTTCCGTCGTTACCTTCAAAAAATATAATTTCAGGAACAAAGAAATTCTATCTCTAGCATCAAATTATGTGATTGGCATTAGAAAGTGCATTTCGAACTTTAGAAAGTTTCTCATCCTTCTCCTTCAACCTTCTAGTATGGTTAACTACCGTTCTAGCCTTCTCGTCCTTGACTTCCTTTTTCTACAACTCAAATGCCAATACTTGATCATTCAAGAGTTTCTTAGCTTTTCTCTCATATCCAAGCTCCGATTCTATCCTCTCAAAAGACATCTTTAGTTCTGCACACTCTTTCTTATGTTCCTTCGTCAAAGACTTGATTTTGGAATCCAATTCAGCCTTCTCCTCTTTATGTGTCGTAACTTCAGAAGAAAACATAGTAGCCATCTCCATAAGGAAGAACCCTCTCTTGGTTATCCGGAAAAAGAAAATAGGATCAATACTCATATAAGAGTGAAAGATCAAAGAAATCAAGTAAAATAGAGTTGTACCAAAAGCTGCTATTTGGTAAGTGATCGACGTGAATTCGTTAAGTCTGAGGATGAGAAAGGCAGTGAAATATTGGCAATATAATCAGTGGATAAAGCAAGTCTTACGATTTCGTCGAAATCTTGAGTTACCGGAGGAGGTCCAGAAGAACTAGCACATTTGGGAGAAGAATGCGCCATTATCTCTTGTTCCATTAAGTTTGAGGATCTTAGAGAATCATGTATCTGAATACGGTTAATAATGTCACTACCCGTGGTCGTTGTTTGTGAAGACTCTGTGTCAGGAGTAACACCGACATAAGGGGTGACGGGGCATGAGGGTGATGCTCAATGGACTCAGCAATAACGTCTTTGGAATAGGAAAGAGGAGTTGAGGTCTTGTTCTTATGACTTTTAGAAGTTGGTTCATCAATCATAGAAACAAGACTTCTCTTGGCCGCAGCTCTAGATCGGGCCAAGGCATCCATGGTGTATTCCCCATCAAAAGCTTGAGAAGTTGGTTGAAATAATCATATCAGGAAAAGCATAGTTAGATAGGATAAATGTAGGATAAGATCTCAAAATCATGTCGAAAGGCTATATTTACTCAAGGTTTCGGAACATACAGGAGTTAAGTGCCCGAATACATAGGAACCCGATGATAAATGTTTGCTCCTAGGAAAATGAATGGGTGGTCCTCCCAAGATCTTTTTTCCTGAAGGAAGAAAAGCATACTTTCAGAGATTGTCCAAGGTCAATATGTTGGATCGCCTTCCCAATTTCTCAGAAGCCTTATAAATGGCATCAATAACTTGAGCTTCCTCGTGACTTAAGCACTTCCTTGTAGGAGAAGAGGCTGAATGAAAAATAAAGAAGGAACAGAGCATAATAATGGCGCAATGAATATAGAAGAATAAAACTCACCAGGAGTGACAAAGGTGCCTGAGATACCCTGAGGACATTTGATATAGAATAATTGTGTCTCCCAATCTTGGAATTGGGTTACGTCATCATCAATCAGCTTCTTCGAAGGGTTCTCATGAAGGGTGGGCGGGCTCATTCCCATAACTTTTGATAGTCGCAACAAATGATGAAGGAGATGAGCCCTGAGGGAAGATTGTCCCGATTCAACCGCTAAAAGTTCAATTCATAAGAGACTTGTATATGTATTTGAACTTAGTTGAATGGGAGCTAATCTTAAATACCGTAAGAATCTTGAAATGAAATTTGTAAAAGGAAAGAAACAACCATGCCAGATGTGGATGGCTGAATATGGAAAGAACCCGTCGGATGGAATTGTGAATGTTATCTTTTTTAGAAGCCGGGATGGTATCAACTCCAGTCATACCAAAGCTCTCAAGAATAGCTTTCACTTCGTCCTGAGTTCATATGAGAGAGATGCCTTCCTTCATTGGCTTAGGAGTAAAAAAACTGCCTGGGTTCGATCCTCTAACGCTTCACTTTTCATACATGATGCTGCCAGGTGATATTGTTTCATAAAACATATTTACAATAATTTCATGCAAATAAATACAAGTTGCTCAAAAGCTTTGGTATCGGGAAAGTCAAAATAGACATAACCAAACTTCCTGGTGTCGGCCTAGCCGCAACTAAATATTTCAGTATCAACACTGGAAACTTAACTGATATTAAGAAGAGTCCGAATCCTTGTACTGATGAAGTCAAAATCAAAAATACTTTAATATCGGTAATAGTAAACCTATTCTAAAAATCTCAAGTTTTGACGATACCAAAACAGGGGAAAACATGACTTTTGGTAACACTTTACACAGTTTCGATACCAATCAAGTCAAAACCAAAAAATGTCAATCTTCTTATCGGTAAAACCGAAACTAAAAAGAGCTTGTAGAAAGATAATATTGAATTCATCGATACCAAAAAGGAAACTTCATCTTCATAAAAGAAGTTAAAACTTGTCATACGTGAGTAATGCATTTTGAACCCCAAAAAAAATGTCAAGGAAGGAAATAGTTAAATTTACATTACCCACCATTAATGCTCATTCAAGTTAACTCTTGTAATCTGATTTCATTCTAATCTGAAATCAAAAATCTTTTTAATATCTATCAGTTTCATGATCAAATTAAAGGAATAATTTTTAAGATTTATCTTAAAACTATCAAATAATTACAGAGAAATGATTGGATTTGTAATTCTAGAAATCCTATAAAATTTTGAACAACAGTAATCTTATGCGAAAAGGGTTTCTTATAGGTGAAGAAATGGAAAGGAAGAAGAAGGACCCATATACTGAAAACGCCACTTAATCTTGACTGCATAAGCGAATACAGATAAATGAACCAAATAAATTCCAGAAGATCAAAAGGTGGGAAATACTATATTTTCAAGACAGTACAGTACAAAGATCAAAAGCTTTAACTTGAAAAGATGAAAATACCCCTTTACAAGGGGGCAAATGTTACTAACATATTCCGACACTGAAACCAAATAAAGATGAAGGGATATCGAAGCACAACTAACACCAGGAGAGCGCCTAGGAAGCATAAGAGCAACACCAAAATACCAAGATGACCAATACCAAAAGCAGGAAGAAAAAGGTCTGGACAATATGCTATATGTACCAACGAAGGAGGCAAATGCTTGGTACCGATACAGGGATGATAACGACAAAGAACGAAATCGACACCAACATGGAAGCAAAGTACAACCTAGGATAATGTCAATCACAACACCGAAAGCAATCAAACTAATTTCACTTCAAAAGGCATACGGTCCGACACCGAAACTTAGAGCCATAAAAGGAAAGCACGAGACTAAGTTAGAGCAAAGGGCTATGGATACCAATGCACTTGGTACCAATATCGCTACCATCAAGCAGCTTCGAAGTCAACAAAAGGAATCTCGAAACCACTCTATCGCAAAGTCGATACTGGAACCAAAGTTTATTGAAGTAAACCAAGGTACATGAGATAGAAGGATCATCCACACTAACATGCTTAATATCGATATTGATACCAAAGAAGGAAAGACAACACTTGAAAGCCACAAAAGAAGGGTAGAACCTAGAACTTGCTATCGAAACAGTTGTTGTAACGACCCGCATTATATGCATCGGAGCATCATAGAATATTTATTTTATTTTCATATGAAGTCCTATGGTCATGTGAGTTTGGGAAACGACTATTGGGGTCATTTTCCATGTTCATGATTTTTGTCGAATTTTAAATGACCGTTTTACCACTAAAATCTTGTTTTGCCTATAACTTTTGATTAGTAAGGAGTTTTGACCTGAAACCACTACCATTTGATTCGGATGAAGGTTTACCATTCCATAGAGTGGTCATAATAATCAAACGGACTTACCGTTTGGAAGATATGGTTGAAATAAGGTTTGGAAGATGGAAAACAGCTTAACCAGGCTTAATTAGGTGATTAGTGGTTGGGCCCATAATCCATTTTGGGATTAGGGTTATGGGAGGGCTGAAAAGAGTTAGAGAATGATTCCTTTTCACTTTTTCAGCCGCCACAAACATTTCTCTAACCCTGCTAATGGCCTCCATCCTCTAAATCCCATTCTAATCGCTTCTTCATTGCTAATTAACCAAAACTACAACAAATCAAGAGGAATTAGCATCAAATCAAAGATAGAGCTACTGCTATACATTGGAATTCATGCCATATAAGTCATAGTTTCAGATCTAAGATACATTTATGGCTAAGGTGAGTGATTTGCATTTTATTCACTAATTACGGCTAATTAGGGGTGATTAGTGATAATTAGCGAAATTATGCATCATAAAAATATGCAAAAATATGTAGAAATTCTAAAATATTATTTTATGCCTCTGTTGTAAATTTGGGTTAATTTGGATTAAGTTTGCTAATCCTATAGTTAAAACATGGTTAAAGGGATTAAGTGGAAAATAATGGTTTTGGGTACGTTTGATCCAAAATAACTTATATGGTTGATGTTTTAATGTTTTTAATTGATTCTATATGTTGTTACTGTTGTTTGTTATGTTTTTTTTGTGATGTCATTGTAAGGTTAGAGTGGTTGAAAACGCCATCTTTTGGTGAAATTAGCTTGCAGAAAACCAGTTCCTGAAGGGGGTATGCCTCACGAACCGCCCAGGAGAACTTTGATTCCTGAAGGAGGCATGTCTCACTAAATGCTCCGAGATGATGGTCACGAACCGCTCCAAGATGATGGTCACGAACCACTCCAATATGAGGACTCACGAACTGGGGTGGTGGTCACAAACCAGGGGGTGGTCACGAGCCGGGGGCGTGGTCACGAACTGGGGGGTTGGTCACGAACCGGGGGGTCATGAGCCAAGGGAGGTCACGAACTGACCCTGACAAGGACCACGACCCGAACCAAGATGATGACTCCAAACCGAACCAGATTCAAACTTCTACCCAGCGACGACAAAAATTGTTAACTCTTCTGAAGATTAACTACAATTCAACCGAAACCCTAGATGCAAAGGAAGTACAAATGAGAAGTTATTACTCACGATCCAGATGAGAACCGACGAGCTAACTTCTAAAGTTGGGCTTTGCTGTAGGATGTGTGCAAAGGGGTTATCTGTATCTATAACTTTGGTTCACCATTGAAGAGAGGGGGCCTGTAGACGAACCAGATCCAAGGAAGTGTGGACTGGTTGGCCCTTAACCTAGAACCAGGGATGTGTGGACTCGGTAGGGTTATTGACTATAAACTAGGGAAGTGTGGTCATAGCAATAGTCGTACAGAGTTGCCATCATGGCCCCAATGGATTTGGCGATCAAAGCGGAGGATATCCTATGCTTTACGCACTGAGTGAGAGATGTGAGGATGATTGCTATGTTTGATGTTTGTTATCACCGTGACACACACACTCCCATTTTTACACTATATGTTAGTATTACCTTAGAGTACTATACATCTTATTATGCTAACTCTTTGGTTGCAGGTCCAGGTTCAAGTATGATTATTTATACTTGTTATTGTTTTATTTTGCTATTATCACTCATACCAAATTTTTGTCTGACTCGGAGTTTTATGTCTCTTCTTATTACTCTGGGTTCTCCTAAACGAGCAGACTAGAGACAGGTTAGGTAGTTATGCATGAGTAGCTGTCCAGAGACGAGCAGGAGGCTTCCACGTACTATTACATATATTCTCCCCGTGTTGTTGCTGGTCACTGCTTTGGGAATTAGTAGTGTAACTTTTCTATTTTGCTTTAGAGACAGTATTTTCAAGTTGTCATAATGATGGTTTGGATTATAAGCTGTATTTTGGATTCCGCTGCTATGATGGTTTAGTTTTCAGCTTATGCACTGCCTCACCTATTTTATGTCAAGTTATGTTATTATAATATTTTATTCCATGCACTGTGAGATATATACTACAGGATCTTGATGATTCATAGTTTCAAAGCCCTTTTCCTTGACGATCGTCCCGTGCTAGGCGGGCATTGGTACAACACATTTCGGGGAAATGTCGGCTGGTTTGGGCGGGCCGTCACACTTGGTATTAGAGCCTAGGTTGCATAGTTAACCTAGAGGAAGACACCAGGGAGAGATAGTATACGTATACGAGAGTGTGTATTTGTGATATTTTAGCTTTCAAAAATTATATATACTATATATCTAAGGAAGAAGTCACACTACACTGGCACCACTAAGGAGATGGTTAATCGTTTCCTTTTTACAGATTGGACGATGAGCCAAAATACGAGGAGTACGGGTTCAAGGGCTAATAATGGAAATGTACCTGATATGAGGACGATGTTTAGTACCTTCATCCGAGAGATGCTCAGGGAGCAGTTCCTAATGCTGCTAATGGTGGTGGTGCAATAGTGCAGGTGCCTAGAGCCGATTTCGCCAAGATCAGCAAGGATTATACTAATCTTGCTAGAAAGCCATTCCACGGAATGGAATTGGCCATGTAATTCAGGATTGGCTTGATAGTTGTGAGCGCATCTTCGAGGATTTGGGGATTGATGATGCAATGAAGAGAAAGCTAGCATCGCGTCAGCTTCAAGAACAGGCAATGAATTGATGGAATGTCATTAAATAGCTACTCCCGAGGATCAAGTTACTTGGAATCGGTTTAAAACTCGCTTCAGTGATAAGTTTATTCCAACTTCTCAGAAATCAGAATTGTTCAAGAAGCTTTTGGAGCTTAAACAGAATGGTAGGGCAGTCTTGGAGAATATTGTTGAATTCGATACCTTATCGAAATATGGGTTGTCCCTTATCTATACTGTTGAGAAGAAGAACGAGAAGTTTATAATAGGGCTAGATGAGTACTTGGGGGAGAGACTCATAAACCATATCGATGAGACATTCGAATCTATTGTGGGAAAGACATTAAGGTTTGAGAGCCTTTACCCTAAGTCAAAAACCGAGGTTGTTGTTACATCTGCGGAGGAGCCAAAGCCGCAGGCAAGTAGTGGAGGCAAGAATAACTCCCAAAATAATAGGAAATAGAATCAGACCAAGGATGGTCAGAAAAAGAAGAATAAGAAAGATATCGAGTTCTATAGCTGTGGCAAGAAGGGTTATTATGCCAAAGATTGTCGAGCAAAGCTAGGGGAAAAGAAGTGCTTCAACTGTGGCCAAGTGGGGCATTTTAAGAATGAATATCCACAACCCCCTAAGGAGAAGCAAATGATGAATGCATATGCTATCAACATTGTTCCTTCTTCGACGAATGCCCCAACTGTGGCGCAAAAGGGAAAGGGTATTGTAATTCAAGGTATTCTTTCTATTTATGATGCTCCTGTTTGAGTATTGTTTGATATCGAGGCTTGCCATTCCTTCGTATCTAGTGACCTGGTAGATAGGTTGGAATTGGAACCCGAGATTGTCGATAGATCTTTAGTTGTGATGAACCCGATTGGTGGTTCGGCTAGCCTTAGTATGATTTGTTGTAATCTAGTCTTATCGAGTCATGGATGTATGTTTGCTTGTGATTGCTTTATTTTGGGCTTCACTGGGATTGGCATTATTTTGGGAGTCGATTGGCTCCAAAGATATAAGGTGGTGGTAGACCATGAGGAGTCTTCGATGACCATTGGAGAAGATGATGGGCAGAGGGTGGTATTGGGTTGCCTACCTAATGATGAGGTGATGGCTAGTTTTCTACATTGCCTCACACCCTGCAGGATGAGTTATCAGATGTGCCTATTGCTGGCGAGTATCCGAATATCTTCGAGGAAGTGACTAGACTTCCACCACACCAAGAGATTGAGTTTCGGATTGATTTATTGAAATATGTCAGACCTATACTGATGCCTCTTTGTCATATGGCACCAAGGGAGCAGTGAGAGCTCGAGGTGCAAGTGGCCGATCTTTTGAAGAAGGGATTTATCCGAAGGAGTGTTTCCGAGTTAGGAGCACCCGTTGTATTTGCTACTAAGACTGATGGTTCCCTTTGCTTATGTGTAGACTATCGTGAGCTGAATAAGGTGACTAGAAAGAATAAGTATCCTCTTCCACAGATAGATTATTTGTTTGATTAACTGAATGGAGCAAGAGTGTTTTCCTAGTTGGATCTCACGATAGATTTTCATTAGCTTTGAGTAGCAGTTGAGAGTATATACCTAAAACGACATTTCGAAATCCGTATGGATTCTATGAGTGGTTGGTCATGCCATCCGGGTTGACAAATGCACCCGCATATTTTATGGATTTTATGAATACGGTTTTCAGGGATCAATTAAATAAGCTCATTCTTTGTTCGTGGATGATATCTTGATTTACTTGAGGACAGAGGAAGAACACAAGGAACATTTGAGGATAGTGATGGAGGTGTCAAGGAAACACCAATTGAAAGAAAAACTTTCTAAGTGTCATTTCTGGAGGAGGGAAGTGTGATTCTTGGGCCATATTGTCTCAGAGAATGGTATTGTAGTGGATCCTGCAAAGGTGGTTATGGTATAAGATTGGTCTACGCCTAAGAATGCAACGGACGTGAGAAGTTTCTTGGGGTTAACTGGATACTATCGTAAGTTTATCCAAGACTTCTCCAAGATAGCAGCATCGTTAACTCAGTTGACCAAGAAGAATCAAGCTTTCGTTTGGAACAAAGGTGTGAGAATGCATTTTAGAGCCTAAAGGGAAAGTTAACGTGCGCACCAGTGTTAGTTATTCCTAGAGGGAACAAAGAGATGAAGGTATATACGGATGCCTATTGTACGAACTAGGTGTTATACTAGTGTAAGGAAGCAGGGTTATGCCTTATGCTAATCAGCAACTGAAACCGCATAAGAAAATATATCCTACCTATGATTTGGAATTGGCAGCGATCGTGTTCGTGTTAAAGATGTGGAGACACTATCTCTTGGGAGAAAGATTCAAGTTGTTCACCGATCATAAGTCATTAAATTGTCTTTTCCCTCTTAGAGGGATTTAAGTCTTCATCAGCAGAGATGGTTAGAGTTCTTGGCTTCCTATGATTTCAATATCGCATACACACCCGGGAAGGGCAATGCGGTAGCTGATGCATTGAGTAGGAGACATGCCAGCCTGGGGGCTGTGTTTTTGGAATGGAAACAACTAGAGTATATCGCAGGATATGATTTCAGACCTATGTGCGAACTGGATCCAGAGATGTAAGCAAGTTTGACGATCAGACCGACTTTGATTAAGCAGATTGGTTCCAGTCAAAGGGATGATCTATTGGAAATCATCTCCAAGATGGAGATGGGTAGCGACGGCGAGATAATGAACAAGTATGATCTTAATCAAGAAGGATGCCTTCGAAAGAATGGGAGACTAGTTGTACCCAATGTTAATGGATTAAGAGATGAAGTGCTTAGAGAGTGTCATAACTCAAAACTGACTATACATCTTGGTGGTAACAAAATGTATCAAGACATGAAGCAGACCTACTACTGGGAAGGGATGAAGAGAGACGTTGGGAAGTTTATATCCAAGTGCATGAATTGCCAGTTAGTTAAAACCAAGCAAAAGAAGCCAAGTGGTTTGTTACAACAGCTGGAAATTCCCGAATGGAAATGGGAACAAATCTCAATGGATTGCACTGATGGTTTACCAAGGACTAGATCGGGTCATTATAGTATTTGGGTGATTGTGGACCGATTGACCAAAAGTGCAAGGTTTATACTGGTCAAGTCAAGTAGAACGGCAACTAAGTTAGTATTGTATATGAAGTGGGTAGTGAGATTTCATGGAGTACCTAAAGGTATTGTGAGTAACCAAGATCCATTATTTACTAGTGGGTTTTGGAAGAGCTTACAAAAGGCTTTAGGATCAGAATTACATCCCAGTACCGCGTACCATCCTCAAATCGACGGTCAAACAGAGAGAGTGAATCGTGTATTAGAGGATCTCTTAAGGGCATGTATGGTCGACTTTGGAGGATCATGGGATGACCATTTACATCTGGTTGAATTCGCATATAATAATAGTTATCATTCCAGTATTGGTATGGCTCCATTTGAAGCTTTGTGTGAAAAACCGTGCAACTCACTGTCATGTTGGTTGGAGACCAGTTAGAATTTTGTTCTTGGGCTGGATGTAATGAGAGAAACTTCAGATAAGATCAAGTTTATTCAACAGCGAATGAAGGCTGCCTAAGATAGGCAGAAGATTTATGCTGATAAAAGACGAAGAGAATTGAAATTCTCCATTGGCGACTTGTTATTCATCAAAATTTCTCCGTTAAAAAGTGTGATTCGATTTGGTAGGAGAGGTAAATTGGAACCAAGGTTTGTTGGTCCATTTCCCGTTCTCGAACAAGTTGGAAATTTAGCGTATAAAGTTGGATTACCAGACAAGATGGCGGGAGTGCACAACGTATTTCATGTTTCCCGTTTAGTGAAGTTCGTGTACGATTCTGATATGACTACTTCAACAGATCAGTTGGATGATATCGAGGTGGAATCTGAGGCAGTTGGGAGCCACTTGTATTATCGGACATGATACGAAGCAACTTCAAAGAAAGACGGTGAAGTTGGTTAAGGTCCAGTGGGGCGATAATGAGAATGACTGTACTTGGGAAACCGAGGAAAGCATAAGGAAGTCATATCCAGAACTCTTTTCCTGGTAAGGTTTTAATCGCGATATTGTTATTTCCTTTTTAGTAAACTTCATGCTAGGATAGGATTGTTGTGTTGTTATGTATGTTTGATTATTTGTAAATGGTTGATAGGCATGCGAGACACCATTGTATGTTTTCTTTATTAAGGAATTTCGGGGGCGAAATTTCTTAAGGGGGGAAGAGTGTAACGACCCGCGTTATACGCATCGGATGATCATAGAATATTTATTTTATTTACATATGAAGTCGTATGGTTGAGTGACCTTCGGAAAAAACTATTGGGGTCATTTCCCATGTTCACGATTTTTGCTGAATTTTAAATGATGGTTTTGTTCTGGAGAATCTTGTTTCGCATATAGCTTTTGATTGGTAAGGAGTTTTGACCTGAAACCACTTCCTTTTGATTTATATGATGGATTACAATTCCGTAGAGTGGTCACATTAATCAAACGGACTTACCGTTTGGGAGATATGGCTGAAATAAGGTTTGTAAGATGGAAAATAGCTTAACCTGGCTTAATTAGGTGATTAATGGTTAGGTCCATAACCCATTTCGGGATGGGGTTAAGGGAGGGTTGAAAAGAGTTAGAGGATGATTTCTTTTCACTTTTTCAACCGCCACAAACATTTGTCTAACCCTAGTAATGGCCTCCATCCTCCAAATCTCATCTTAATCGCTTCCTAATCGCTAATTAACCAAAACTACATCAAATCAAGAGGAATTAGCATCAAATCAGAGATAGAGTTGCTGCTATACATTGTAATTCGTCCCATATAATTCATAGTTTCAGATCTAAGATTCACTTGTTGCTAAGGTGAGTGATTTGCACTTTTATTCACTAATTACGACTAATTATGGGTGATTAGTGATAATTAGCGAAATTATGCACTACAAAAATCTGGAAAAATATGTAGAAATTCTAAAATATTATTTTATGCCTCTGTTGTAAATTTGGGTTAATTTGGGTTAAGTTTGCTAATCCTATGGTTAAAACATGGTTAAAGGGATTAAGGGGAAAATCATGGATTTAGGCACGTTTGATCGAAAATAACTCAAATGGTTGATGTTTTAATGTTTTTGATTGATTCTGTAAGTTGTTACTGCTATTTGGTATGTTTGGTGATGTCATAGTAAGGTTAGAATGGTTGAAAACCCCGTCGTTTGCTGAAATTAGATTGCTGGAAAAACTGCAGAAAACCAGTTCCTAAAGGAGGTATAACTCATGAACCACCCATGAGAACATCGATTACTGAAGAGGGTATGTCTCACAAACCGTTCCAATATTAGAACTCACGAACCAGGGGGTGTCATCACGAACCGCGAGGGGGGGGGTCACGAGCCAAGGGGGGTGACGAATCGACCCTGATGAGGACCACGACCACGACCCAAACCAAGACGATGACACCAAACCGAACTAGATTCAAACTTCTACCACGCGACGACAATTGTGAACTCTTCTGAATATTAACTACAATTCAAACAAAACCCGAGATGTAAAGGAAGTCCAAACGAGAAGTTATTACTCACAATCTAGATGGAAACCCACATGCTAATTTCTAGAGTTGGGCTTTGTTGTGGGATGTGTGCATAAGGGTTATCGATATCTATAACTTTGGTTCACCATTGAAGAGAGGAGGCATGTAGACAAACCAGAGCCAGGGAAGTATGGACTACTTGGCCCTTAACCTAGAGCCATGGATGTGTGGACTAGGTAGGGTTATTGACTATAGACCAGGGAAGTGTGGCCATAGCAATAGTTGTACAGAGTTGCCGTGATGGCCCCAAAAGATTTGGTGATCAAAATGGTGGATATCATATGCTTTACGCACTGAGTGAGAGATGTGAGGATGATTACTATGTTTGATGTTTTCTATCACCATGACACACACACTCCCATTCTTACACTATATGTTAGTATTACCTTAGGGTACTGTACATCTTGTTATGCTAACTCTTTGGTTGCAGGTCCAGGTTCAGGTATTATTATTTATACCTCCTGTTATTGTTTTATTTTGCTGCTATCGCTCATACCAGACTTTTGTCTGACCCAGATTTTTATGTCTCTTCTTATTACTCTGGGTGCTCCTAAACGAGCAGATTAGAGATCGGTTAGGTGGTTATGCACAAGTAGCTATCCGGAGATGAGCAGGAGGCTTCTACGTACTATTTACATATATTCTCCCTGTGTTGTTGTTGGTCACTGCTTTGGGCATTAGTAGTGTACCTTTTCTACTTTTCTTTAGAGACAGTATTTTGAAGTTGTAATAATGATGGTTTGGATCATAAGCTGTATTTTGGATTCCACTGCTATGATGGTTTAATTTTCATCTTATGCACTGTCTCGCCTGTTTTATGTCAAGTTATGTTATTATTATATTTTATTCCATGCGCTGTGAGATATAATATAGGTTCTTGATAATTCATAGTTTCAAAGCCCTTTTCCTTGACGACCGTCCCATGTTAGGCGGGCATTGGTACAACGCATTTCAGGGAAATGTCAGCTGGTTCGGGGCGGGTCATCACAGTTGCTGTCGGTACAAAGGCTTATTGTCGAAACCGAAAGCAATTAAAGGAGCTATCCATACCAATTTGCTTGGTGTCGGTACATTGCATAAAGGAGACACTAACTTCATAAGCAAAATAGAACCGATAACAACACTTAGAGTTGAAAGAAGACCGAGACCTAGATACCGGCACCGAAAACCACTGATACAGGCCGACACCGACACCAAGTGGCATTAGTGGAGCCGAAAGCGCTTTAAACATAGCTTCTGCTGACCGCAACCCTATGCAGTTAAAGCCCAACTAAAGCCCCGTAATATCTCCGCTATATCCCGTAGCACTCTTCCACCGCTACGCTATTTCGATTTAGCCCCCAATGAACAGTATTTCCCCTTTAAGCCCCGCTATTTTCCATTGCATCCGCTAGATCGATTATTTTTTGCCCCCGCTTTAGCAATTTAAATATACAGAGGTTGATTTAACTAGTTCTCTATTAAAAAAACAGAAAAGTTTTTATAAAGAGGTAATTTTCAAGACTTAAGTGCCCAATATAAAGTAGAAATCTATTAGAGACATCAAATCTAGTGCGCATAACCATGATATTCTTTGATTTTGTAATATAAGGTTGACTAATATTAGATTCTTTTGCATACAACATGTGAGAATCATAACAAACTAATTTTAAATATTCATTTATACATTTAACTAACCTATTTTCATATCCTATTTATCCTCGATATCTCTCCGCTTTACCCCCGCTACAACTTTTTACACCTCCGCTGCTATAGAACTGCTAAGCGCTTTAACTACACAGCCGCAACTGGAAGAGGGCCCAATTTGTCTATAAAAAAGACCCCAGGTGTCTCATTTTTGGGGACTTCTACTCATTCTACAATCTTATATCCGTTTCTTAGAGAGAGAACCCTAATTTGTAAATCAATTTGGGGATTTTGCTTGCAATCACTATGTACCTATACAAATGATCAATAAAGAGAGAAATCAATACTTGATACCAATTAGATGCATTGTTTACTATTTTCCTTCGACGAAGCTTCTTATGCTTTCAACGATGCTTCATACTTAAACTTTAATTACCAAAATAACTTTCATAAGCCGTTTAGCTTCCTGACGCGTTTTACGCGTAGGGAACCCTTATCCCATGGTAATTGTTGGTCCTTGAGTCTCGTAAGCGTGATACTCACCTCTTGAAGAAAGAGTAACTAATCTTCAGGCTTAAGACCTTGATATTTAGGAAATGGTGAACAAACTCAAACTTGTAGGAATTAAATATTCCTTTAATCTACCTTAGGTCCACGACCAAAACCCTATTTCCGGTGTTAACAAAAAATGTCATTAATATATGTATTCTAGAAAATTGTGTTAGTTTGTATTTTATAACAATAATAGTTGAAATAAAAGTAGAAACAAGTTGTTGTCATCGAAACATCATCATCAACATCCCAGTCCTTAATATCTAGCTCTGACAAGTACTATCTTTTCCATGAGCTGTCGGGTCATGACACTGACCATTGCAGGCAGTTCCGCGATCTTGTCGAGGCACACGTCAAGCGTGGCAAACTACCATAATTTGTCAAGAACCCTATAACAACAACACCACATGCTCAACTCCCAACTACATCTCTTGATAGGGGTAAGACTGGACGCCCCTAGGGACTTATAATCAATTGACCCGACCTTACGGATGGTCTTGGCCTTCCAAACTCTAGTCCATCTCTTATGTTTGTTTTTGTTCTTAGCGACTTCTCTCCTTTTTTACTTTCTCTATATGAAATCAAAGCGGCAATGACAACCGACACACACATGGAACTGACTTGTTGTCTCCATTCGTGCTCTGGTTGCACTATCAACCATTGTACTTCTGTGGTATCAAGGAAGATTAGGACTCCATTCCACACTTGGTCTGCCAAGTATAAAAATGGGCTCCAGACTCAATTAGTAGAGTATAAAATTCGGGCTTCGGCTCCACACTCGATAAGTTAAGTATAAAATTCGGGCTTCAGCTCCACACTCGATTAGTCGAGTATAAAATTTGGGATTTGGTTGCATACTCGATCAGTCAAGTCGCTGATGTTGTTTGATGCTATGCTCGAGGCAGGGCTGCCCATGCAAGGTTAGACTGTACTGTTACTCGCAGCCCCTTCTCTCAAGACATTAGGAATTCTCAAAACCCAACGGACTTCAATTTTTTGGTGTTAGAAGCTTTCGATGGTAGGCAGGATACTATAGTTCATCTAATGCGCTACATGTGCCATATGAAATTACTTTCAGCTTCAGACGGCGTTATACAAAGTGCATCCCACTCTATCTTATAGTGATTGTTGCTTTGTGGTTCAGACGGTTGGAAACCGAATATATAAACATTTGGAACATCTTAATCAAGGAGTGTCGTGACTTTGAAAGAAGTTAGGTATTGGACAAACGAAACTTTGCACAAGTTTTTGAAAGGTTTAACGCGGCGATGACCTCCGTTAACTGAGCAGGCCCATCCAAGGATCTAATGATCGCCACCTCTGACATTTTTACAAAACCGACTTCAAAATATCATTACGATGGGACCCGCCAAGGGATCTCACCGAATCCTACTTTGAAGCAGAAAGATTTTTGAGGGAGGAAGACTCCTATGATGAAAAACCCATTCATCAAGTCAACTCTACAATAGGAGAAAGGTCGTTAGTGCCCGAGAAAGGAAAGGGTAAATCTTGGAAAGATCGGAACACACGGCCTCGCTTCGAGCCAAAGTTCCCAACTTACACTGAACTCACTCATCACTTGGAAAGGATTTATCTCGATACCCACAAAACTGTGCCATTCCAAAAGCCTACTAAGAGGGACCCGACTTCGAAACAAGCTAGCTCTAACAAGTACTATCTTTTCCATGAGTTGCTGGGCCATGACACCGACCATTGCAGGAAATTCCGCGATCTTGTCAAGGCATGCGTCAGGTATGGAGAACTACCAAAATACATCAGGAACCCAACAACGGAAGCACCACATGCTCAACTCCCTACTACATCTCAGGATAAAGGAACGACTGGATACCCTCAAGGACTTATAATCAATTGACTCGGCCTTATGAATCGTCTTAACTTTTCGGGCTCCAGTCTGTTACTTATGCTTGTTCTTGTTGTTGATGACTTCTCGCCTTTTTAACTTTCTCAACATGTAATAAAAGCGGCAACGTCATCGCACACGCATGAGCCACTACCTACCTTCACCAGCAAAGTCTGTTTCCTCTTATAAAAAGAAAGATTAATATATTTTGGCAAAGAAGACAGTGCGCCAAAATACTGTCAGATGGTTCGTCGTAGTAAGCTGGGCTCGCCTACCGTGAAGATTTGGAAGCAATTCAGTGAGAACTCTTTAAACTTCTACACTTGTTTATTGTACACTAATTAGTGAAGAATTAGTTATAATTTGGGTAGTTAACTAGGGTAACCAGTTTGAACCAGCTATGGATGTTAATGGTTGATGTTTGTTGTAATGGATGATGGTTGCGTAGTTTAGAACACACACTATTAAGCGTTTTTGTTATAAAGCTTGTGCACAGTTATTATTTATCTAATATTGTCGATGATGGTTGCTATGGATGTTTATAATATTGTTAACGTGGTTTCGCACACACTTTGACATGGAAATTATTGTATTGCATTGATGATCTCTTCGTACTTTGGAAGTTTATTATTATCATTGAAATTGGAGTTTGAAATTTATTTTCAAAATTGAGATTTGAAATAATTAGAAAATGGAATAGAAATGTAAATGAATAGTCTTCATAAAAAGGAACGTCTTGTTAAACGGGTTTTTGACGATAAAACAAGGTTTTGTCATAAATCGATGAAAATGGTTTTTGTTTTGAAAGGGTAAAGTTTGGTCTTCCTATCTAGAAAATATCTAGAAAATGGTTTATACTAGTATATAATGGTTATCTAAAGTATTCTGAAGCATTTCAGAATAATTTTTACATGAAATTATATTACTGTAAAAAAGTATAGCTTGTTGCACAGCGGTAGTTCGCATATTTCAATTGCAAACTTTAAATGCTTATAACTTTTGCAATTTAAATCGGATTTCCACGAGATGAAAGACATGTAAGTCCTGTTAACAAGGACTTTCGAATGAGTGAAAGCAATTTTTAATTTTGACTTATGATTTTCAAGTTACGTTTAAAACTGTTTTATGAAAAGGACACTATAAGTGCAGTTTGCTAACCACAACTGTAAATATCTATTGTTAATACCTTAAGAATATGGAATTTTTATGTAAAATCATTATAAATTATTTAAAAGTGTTTTGAATAAGAAATTTTAAGTTTTGGCTATGATAAACGATATTTTGATGAAACTAGTTAAGATAAGTGTTTTGTGACGCTTTTGCAACGCTTTTGAAATGCTATTGTAACACTTCTTTGGGAAACAGTCTGTTTTGGAAGTTTTAATCCATAAATTGTTTTCTAAATTATAAGAAATCATTTATAAATGATTTGTGAAATGTTTTCAAAGGTTTTAAAAATATTAAAAATATTTTGCATGGAATATAAAAATATGTATTTAAATTAAAACATGTTTTCCAATTTTAAATAATTTGATATGAATGGAGATAAATCTTTGGATGTTTGATATTAATTTGGTAGATGATGAATCTCACTATTCGAGGAATTTAGAATGTAGTTACCATTATTCCGCTTATAGTATTAGTTGGATACGAAGATTGATATTGAGGATAAGTTGATGGTATTCCTATCCAGATCTAATATCAAGGGGTTTGATAAATTTTCGAACTAAGATAAGGATTTCCCAATTTATTTTGGATAAGTTGGATATAAATAATCTTCGGATATTTGATATGAAATTCCGTGGTGTATACATATACTATTTGAGGAATTTGAAAAAAATATTATTATGGTTACTCCTCTTATATCATTCATTGATTATGAGAATTAATATTGAATATAAGTAGATATAATTTCTGTGTAAGTTATGTTCAATATCGATTGATTTGGGTTCTTCGTGAATGGTATCTTCAATAATATCATTCTTGAAACCCTATGAGGTTGAGTTATGGAAATTCATATCGTAATTTGGGAATTTAATCAAATCTTTGATTTGAGGCAATTAAAAGTAAGGAATTGGGTAGGAAGTATAATCTTTTAATTAAGATTAAAGAATTAAATGTTGGGAAATCATTTTAATTGGAAACCATGGCTGAAATGATTGAAATATAGATTAAGGGTTTTCAAAAGAAACTGGATTTGGATAACAGGTTATCAAATGAAAAGTTCATTAAGGTTTTGAGGCTACATTATCTTTGACAAAGGATGTGTTTTAAAAGTGTAAAGTTGAAATATGGATTTTTTTTAAAGAAGTTTGATTAACAAATCCAAGATGGAAGGAGATTTAGTTGAAAACTTGTGTGATCCGTAATTGTTTTTGTTTAATTTCGCTTATTATTTGGAAAGTCTAGCATCAGATTTATGTTCGAAAACCGTTCTAATTAATAATACAACGTTGTGGAGCAATTAAAGACATTAAAGATGGTACTGAAGACTGGGAACCTTCATATCGCAAGGGCAGCTTGCTGAATTTCTTGAATGGATGGCTTCCATTAGCAGATGAATTTTATATCAGTTAAGTGGCAAGAAGCCTGAACGTATGTGAAGGAATTCTGGATTGTTGTTTCGTTCAGAACTAGAATGAACATGTATGGATTGTGTGTTTTACATTGTAACTGGCTGCATAGCACTTGTTTCTGTTAAACGTATATCTACTTGGTGGGGAAGAATTTATTCTCTTAGGTTAACACCCTTCTCTAAGACGTGTGAGCTTAGAGGTTATATTTTGATATAAATCAGTGATGCATGGTTAATGGAATATGTGGCATACCTTAGTTACATGATGAGTAATGGATGATCAAAGCATGGCTTGTTTACGCGTAGCTGTGTGGATAACGTGACCTCGACAAACCTCACACCCCTGTAATGACCTAAAACAGGATAAATGCAGCAAGGATAAGTGGGTCGCACCCATTTGGGTATGGTCATTCCATTGTAGATAAAAATTGTACTATGGTATGGAGCTCGGGTATTAACTTATGTGGAAAACTACTTTTGTGGTTGTGTTGGTTCGGGATCTCAGTTTAAAGTTTGGTAATGACCAGGGAATGTCATACTCGGGTCCATCTAGCGAACTCGGTATATAGAGAAGGCCTGGTCTTGTGTTAGCAAGAGATTCATAAGTTATTTCTCCCGGAAATGTCCCTCTAGAGGCGTTTACGCTGTTCGGTAAGGAAGATCCTTTGCCTTGGTCATTGTTGGCATCCAATTCTCCACTTTGAACCGGTACGGTTTTGATTGTATACCTATATGTCAACATAATTGGATGTGGCATTATGCTGGCAAAGATTGATACATTTATTTATGAAATGATTTTCCAAACTATGCACTAATAATAATAATATAAAATAGGATTTTCATGTACGAAAGCATTTTTGGTTATCATAAGACAAAACTCGCTCATTTGATGTGTGCTTGCATTGTATGATATGGGACGAGCTTATGATAGCTTAATTTTTCAAAAAGTCATTGCGAATTTTCAAGCATTGGTATTCATATGGAGTAGACCCGTTCCGCCTTAGTGGCGTGGTCTGGTGAATTACCTAACTTTAAAATAAACCACTACAAGAAAAGTGGTTATCAACAATAGCAATAGACAGTGTTTTCTCCTTTTTTGTCATAAACGGTTGTTGAACATAAGAAAAACCAAACAGTGCTATGAAAACGCTGAGATCTTTATTCAGTTGTTTTTGAAAGGGGCGGTCCCTCTGAAATTTTCACTGTCGCGCAAAATTCATTTCCCTCTTTAACCAAAAATCAAGGTCCTTTCTCAATCAAAAATCATGGCCCTTTTCTCAAAATTATTTTAAATCTAATTAAAATCGTTTTCATCTTATGCCATAATTCCGCCAGCAACATCTAGGTTTCTTGAGCCCTAGATTCTTTGTATTCATCCTCGGAAACATTAGAGGGTGAATCCAATTTTGAGTTCAATCGATAACTAGGAGTTCCTTGTCAATCGATTCTCTTTTGAAAGCCAATTTGAGGTTATTTTTTAATATTTGTATTCAATACTATATTTGAATTTGTGTGAAACAAAATCTGGGAATGTTACTAACATTATTCAATACTATGTTTTAATATTCATATTTAATAATCACATCCTTTTCTGGCTGCCTTCATTTATAAAATTATTCATCCTTGAATGCACTTATGCACATTCCGGTTTTCTTGAAATGTTACTAACATTTTTTTCATTCTTCTTCCCTGTACAAAGAAGATGAGGCATTTGGGTTGGTTCAACCAATCAGAAATAAAAGGAAAGGACTTGAGGGTATACATCGATAAATGTTTTTGAATTTGATCGATTTAATTTTCTTTTGAGATTGTAGTTGGACATATAAACTGACTTGCAGCCACAAAATCGAAGCACTGAATTAGAAATTGGGTTACGGGTCATTGATTGTTAATATGATGTAAATATCAAGGTTTATATCTGTAACTAATGCAACCGTACTAACTATTAATCTTGTCTCTTCTTTAGATTTATCCAAATCATCAAAAAAGAACCACGGTAGCTATCCTTTGTTTCAGTTTGCAATTGTATGGATTTAAGTATTAGTAAATGGTATATTGAATCTCATTTTAATAATTTAATCTGTAAAGACCCAAAAAATTCCCGCCCTTTGAATCGACCATAAACCACACAGGTCTGATTCAAAGTTTGGAAATCCTCGAATACTTTAACTTTGGGAATACAACACATTAGAACAACAACAACAACAGACTTTTACTAACATTACAATAATGTTACATCAGAATACAGAACATATCAGAGTACATTGAATCAAATTACAGTCGAAGACAAATTTCAATAAATTAAATACAACAAACAGCGGAAGACTTCTATGCTCTGGACACAGCTTTAGGCTTCGATCCAAAATCCTGCTCCAGAGATAAATATCTGCAAAAAGCAACTCAACTGCCCGTGTGGAAAAGAGGGCACCCAAGTTTGCAAAGGTGGAAACAAACAATGGGTCAGTCATAGGACTGGTGCGAGAATTCATAACTAATATAACTGATAGCAGTAAGGCAAATCCAAGGACCACGCCGCTAACGCGGAACGGGTTTTATTCCAATGGATTGCCGGTGCATAAATTAAAGTAAATCATTAAACAACGCAATGCTTTTTAGAAAAATGAAATCATCATAAGACTCAAGTCCCATCACACAATGCAACGCAAACCAGAGGATAGAGTTTTCCCTTATGATGATCAAAATGCTTGATACGATAAAAACGGGTTTGATATTATTATTAGTGTATATACGTTTCTAAAACATTTCAAAGTAAATGTACCAATCCTAGGAAGCATAGCTACCATATACTATGCCTCCATATTAGTAATACAATCAAGTCCGTAGGGTCGTATTGGGAATTTGGTTTTCCATCATGAGTCAAGGCTAGGAACGATCTCCTTACCGAATCGAGACACTATAGCTAATGTCCCAGGATCCCCCGTAGTGAACCCTTGGAAAGCTGCAGGGCCGGTCCGCACATATGATTTTGCGAATTGGCAATCCCTGAACACACGTTCCCCGGTCCTATAGGACCTAATATCCGAGGTGCCTCATTCCATCATCCATAAAAGTAAAATGTCGGGCCGTGTAAAACCCAAACTTCACTTCTAGCTAGAAAGAAACGTGTTGCTCTCCCTGCGTTCCCTTGCTCCGTTTTAGACTCAACCGGGTTGTGAGGCTCGTGAAGCTACGTAATACACAAAGGTATGCTTATTAAAACTGTGCTTTGATAATCACCACAAGGTTCTTCTTTTCAACAAAAGCCTTGATCCATGCATCTTAGCATGTCACATTGTCAATCCATACCATACCCATTGATTTCTAACAATATATAACCTCTAAGTTCGTACGTCTTAGAGAAGGGTGTTAACCAACAGACAGATGTATATTAAACAGAGATCAACGAATACAGCATAAAGGAATACAACATCAGACATATGATCCATTTACAAGTCCGTTCTTGGTTTGAACAAAACCGGAGTCGCCTTATTCCGCCCCCCATATGTCCAATACAGAGGTGAGGTGCTCGCATATCCGACAATCAACAAGTACGGCCGGATGGCTACCACTGAAGCCCTTTCAAGATAGCTATTCCCATCATGGGTCTCAGTTGCAACACATCCATTCGATGTGAAGATCGCCGGTCTTCAATCACCGTCTTCGAATCTTCGACTTTCAATCGTCGTATAATCATTTGAAATGAGATTGAACTCGGACTTTTCAAACGATCCTCACATATATATAGTTTAAAACCATTTCATATCGGTGACCCTGGCGCTGTTTTCAACCAAATTTGATTTACACATTTCTCGAAATATAACCGTTGGATTTTATCAAAGTTTATATCGTCGGAAAGATCTCCCCAAAGCGGACCTAACAGTTCCAATTTTGGAAAAATCCGACGGTCGGATCTTACGGTATAATCGTTTAAAGTTACGATTGCCGAAACGCGAACTGCCGCGCGCGATTCGTTTAATTTTAATTTATATACATATATATATATATATACACACACACACACACTCACATCGTTTTGCGATTTCAACAACTAAGATCAATTTTTTTATCGCATCTAAAATGACGATAAAAATGTCACTTTTTATCTCTACTCGTTTTATTGTCCCTAGAACGACAATAAAAATACTTCTTTTAATTCTAATCTTTTTATTGAATATAAAATATCAATAAAAATGTCGCCTTTAAATCTCTTCTTTTATTTACATCAAAAATAAAAATAAAAATGTACTTTTTAATTCTGATCTTTTTATTGTCTCTGTTTTGACAATAAAAATGCTTCTTTTAAATTCTATCTTTTTGGTTACATCTAAAATGTAAATCTAAAATGTCACTTTTATTTCTATGTTTTTACTTACATCTAAAATGTACATAAAAATGTACTTCTTATTTCTATGTTTTTATTTACATCTAAAATGTAAATAAAAATGCACTTTTTCTATTCATATTTTTATTCACATCTACAATGTAAATAAAAATGTACTTTTCATATTCGTGTTTTTATTCACATTAAAAAGGTGGATAAAAATGTACTTTTTATTTTCATGTTTTTATTTATATCTAAAATATAAATAAAAATATCCTTTTTCAATTCATGTTTTTATTTATATCTAAAATATAAAAAAAATGTCAGCTTTTTGTAATCATTTTTTTACAACTAAATTGCAAATAAAAATGTACTTTATATTTCCATGTTTTTTATTTGCAACTAATATGTAAATATAAATGTACTTCATATATTCATGTTTTCATTTGCTACTAATTTGCAAATAAAAGTCTACTTCCTTTTCTATGGTTTTTATTTGCATATAAAAAGGGCAAATAAAAATATACTTCTTTTTCCTAATCATGTTCACAAATACAAAATGTGCTTTTTCCTATTCATGTTTTTATTTGCAAATAATTTGCAAATAAAAGTATAATCTTTCTATTAAAATGACATCTTTGATTCTAATATAATCTTTCTATTAAAATGACATCTTTGATTCTAATATAATAATTCAAACACAATAAAAATGAAATTTTTATTGTTAACATATTTTTTTTATATACGATTACAACAAACAGACCACAACAACAATATCAGCCAATTCAATTTACGTTCCACAAGCAATGTCATTTTTTTATAATAACAAGTAAGATATATGTGTTTTCAACAATTTAATAATAACAAGTATGGTATATTCTTTTCCAACACAACAATCATCACATCACTAGATCTACATAACAAATGACAATCCATTAGAATTTAACAACGGATCGGAAGAAAAATCACAATCACAATTAGTTATTTTTAATTTCAATGAATAAATAAATAGAATTCTCACCAAACAATTCTGATCTGAAATTTCCTGAATTTTGATTTGCTCCATCTCAGATCCGGTCAGTTCCATAGTCTAGATCTCGTCTCCACGATTTCAATGCAATTTGAATTTCTGAATTTTGTTACTGTTTGAAGAAGTTACAATCATTTTCATGTTTAATTATCTTTAATTATATTAATAATTATAATTAATAAATTCTTAAACCTTAGTGTCCCTAAATCCCCAAATTAGGCTGTCGGCCTTCCTCTTCTTCTACGTGTTCAATGACGCTGAAAACAACCCATCTTCACATTGTTCTCTCTCCTATTCACGCCACCAGAACAACCACCGAACCCAGATCCAGTGCCGCCACACCGATCGCCATGACGCCGCCATCCCACGCCCTGAGCTGCGTGGAGCTCGGTGGGCCCCTGCCTTCTTGAATTGCGTGCGAACATAGGGTGTTTGGACCCCGAAATCTCCCAATTTACTCAGCTATAATTGATCATCACCGTATGAAATTAAAGAGGAGAGGAATCTCTTTGATTTGGCTTTGGAATTTCGATTTAATTCATCATATTTGGAGAGGAATTGAGAGATGAAAAATCGTGTATTTTGGCTATTGAATTGGAGAGAGCGGCGACTGTACTGTATAGGGTATTAGGGTTAGTCTAGTGTTTATAATATATTAATATTTTAATCCTTTAATTTTAGTTAAGGCCCGTTATCCTACACTAGCTCCAATCCAGGCCCAACGACAGACATCCCTAGCTAATAACCCATATTCTAAACCCAATGGGCTATGTCTCGTGAGCCCAAACGAAAGTTTCTGCCACCTTTTTTAATTTAAAATAAATACATTTATTATTTAATTTTAACCGTACATATAAATTCACCGGGGCTACATACAAACTTTAAAAATTACAAAAAAAATATATTTTTGGCTTTATTACGACGATACGGTCCTAACAAAACTAATTTCGTCGAATTCCGAGACCGTTTGAAAAATGGCCATTTTCAAGTCGATTAAATTTGACTGAAATGAACAAAACACATTTTCCTTTGCCATGCTCACATATTAATCCGAACAATTCTGGAAAATTAAATTTAACAATAATTTGACATTCCGGTTCCAACAAAAGTGGTTTTGTCGAAAAACGAGGTCGTTTGCAAAACGGCAATTTTTAAGGCCAATATATTATATTAAAATATATATAAATTCTACAGCGACTTATCAAAATTTTAAACTGGACATAACTTCATATTTTTAAAGTGTAATTTCAGTTTCTCAAATTCGTTAGAAAGATATTATTAAACAGATTTAAATATTTCTTATTTCGCTTAAATTCAATTTATTTTGAATTATGTATATCCAGTTAAAGTTTAAAATCAAAATTTCAAACTGCAGCACTAAACTCCTTTTATAATTAAATTAAATTTATTCATTTTAGCTTTGATTAAAATTATTTTTAGTCATTATTATTTAAAATAAATTATTTTAAATATTCTAAATCCATTAAAATTTCTAAAATAAAAATTTTAAATTGGCCCCAAAATTCAGGGTTGTTACAATCTCCCCCACTTAAAATCTTTTCGTACTCGAAAAGGAACGAAGCTAAAGTTGTTTAATTAACTGTCTCATCTTTCATTCTTTTATTGATTTCAATAATTTTATTTGTTGATTAACTTTTAAAACATATAACTTTATATATTCAAAAATAAAAAAAATCATATTCTCTAAGATTTGATTTTATATATAATCAAAAATACGTTAATTTTAAACTTGTTACTCTCAACTCGTTCTAGGGCATTATTAACCCCATCTCTAACGAGTTTTATCATTCTAGGATACTACTGATCCTATCTCTAATTAGTACTCTTATTGGATATTACTAATCCAATCTCTGATAAGTCTTTTGTTCAGTTCTAACGAGTTGTACCCCAAAGATTTGAGCTAACCAGAGCTCTAATACCAACTGTAAAGACCCGAAAAATTCCCGCCCTTTGAATCGACCATAAACCACACAGGTCTGATTCAAAGGTTGGAAATCCTCGAATACTTTAACTTTGGGAATACAACACATTAGAACAACAACAACAGACTTTTATAAACGTTACAATAATGTTACATCAGAGTACAGAAAATATCAGAGTACATTGAAACAAATTACAACGAAAGATAAATTTCAATAAATTAAATACAATAAACAGCGGAAGACTTCTATGCTCTGAACACAGCTTTAGGCTTCGATCCAGAATCCTGCTCAAGAGATAAATATCTGCAAAAAGCTACTCGACTGCCTGTGTGGAAAAGAGGGCACCTGAGTTTGCAAAGGTGGAAACAAACAACGGGTCAGTCATGGGACTGGTGTGAGAATTCTTAACTAATATAACTGATAGCAATAAGGCAAATCAGAGGACCACACCGCTAAAGCGGAACGGGTTTTATTCTAATGGATTGCTGGTGCATAAATTAAAGTAAATCGTTAAACAACGCAATGCTTTTTAGAAAAATGGAATCATCATAAGACTCAAGTCCCATCACATAATGCAACGCAAACCAATGGATAGAGTTTTCCCTTATGATGATAAAAAATGCTTGATATAATAAAAATGGGTTTGATATTATTATTAGTGTATATACGTTTCAAAAACATTTCAAAGTAAATGTATCAATCCTAGGAAGCATAGCTACCATATACTATGCCTCCATACAAGTAATACAATCAAGTCCGTAGGGTCGTATTGGGAATTTTGTTTTCCATCATGAGTCAAGTCTAGGAACGATCTCCTTACAGATTCGAGACACTCTAGCTAATATCCCAAGATCCCCCGCAGTTAACCCTTGGAAAGCTGCAGGGCTGGTCCGCATATACGATTTTGCGAATTGGCAATTCCTGAACACACGCCGGTCCTATAGGACCTAATATCCGAGGCGCCTCATTCCATCATCCACATAAGTAAAATGTCGGGCCGTGTAAAACCCAAACATCACTTCTAGCTAGAAAGAAACGTGCTGCTCTCCCTGCGTTCCCTTGCTCCGTTTTAAACTCAACCGGGTTGTGAGGCTCGTGAAGCTACGTAATACACAAAGCTATGCTTATTCAAACTGTGCTTTGATCATCACTACAAGGTTCTGCTTTTCAACAAAAGCCTTGATCCATGCATCTTAGCATGCCACATTGTCAATCCATACCATACCCTTTGATTTCTGCCAATATATAACCTCTAAGATCGTATGTCTTAGAGAAGGGTGTTAACCACCAGACAGATATATATTAAACAAAGATCAACGAATACAGTATTAAGGAATACAATACCAGACATACGATCCATTTACAAGTCCGTTCTGGGTTTGAACGAAACCGGAGTCGCCTTATTCCGCCCCCATATGTCCAATACAGAGGTGAGGTGCTCGCATATCCGACAATCAACAAGTACGGCCGGATGGCTACCACTGAAGCCCCTTCAAGGTAGATACTCCCATCATGGGTCTCTGTAGCAACACATCCATTCGATGTGAAGATCGTCGGTCTTCAATTACCGTCTTCAAATCTTCAACTTTCAATCGTCGTATAATCATTTGAAATGAGATTGAACTCGGACTTTTCAAATCATCCTCGCATATATATAGTTTAAAACCATTTCAAATCGTTAATAGTACTTAATAACGATTTATCACTATATATATATATAATAGCTAAATCAATTTGACGACGCTTCGGGTCGATGGGTGACCCTAGCGCTGTTTTCAACCAAATTTAATTTACACATTTCCAGAAAATAACCATTGGATTTTATCAAAGTTTATATCGTCGGAAGGATCTCCCCAAAGCGGACCTAACGGTTCCAGTTTTAGGAAAATCCGACGGTCGGATCTTACGGTATAATCGTTTAAAGTTTCGATTGCCGAAACGCAAACTACCGCGCGCGCTTCGTTTAATTTTAATTTATATATATGTATATATATATACACATCATTTTGTGACTAAGATAAATTCTTTTTATCACATCTAAAATGACGATAAAAATGTCACTTTTTATCTCTACTCTTTTTACTGTCCCTAGAACGACAATAAAAATACTTCTTTTAATTCTAATCTTTTTATTGAATATAAAATATCTATAAAAATGTCACCTTTAAATCTCTTCTTTTATTTACATCGAAAATGTAATTAAAAATGTACTTTTTAATTCTGATCTTTTTATTGTCTCTATTTTGACAATAAAAATGCTTCTTTTAGATTCTATCTTTTTGGTTACGTCTAAAATGTAAATCTAAAATGTCACTTTTATTTCTATGTTTTTACTTACATCTAAAATGTACATAAAAATGTACTTTTTATTTCTATGTTTTTATTTACGTCTAAAATGTAAATAAAAATGCACTTTTTCTATTCATATTTTTATTCACAGCTACAATGTAAATAAAAATGTACTTTTCATATTCGTGTTTTTATTCACATCTAAAAGGTGAATAAAAATGTACTTTTTATTTTCATGTTTTTATTTATATCTAAAATATAAATAAAAATATCCTTTTTCAATACATGTTTTTATTTATATCTCAAATATAAATTAAAATGTCAACTTTTTATAATCATTTTTTTTACAACTAAATTGCAAATAAAAATGTACTTTATATTTCCATGTTTTTTATTTGCAACTAATATGTAAATATAAATGTACTTCATATATTCATGTTTTCATTTGCTACTAATTTGCAAATAAAAGTGTACTTCCTTTTCTATTGTTTTTATTTGCATATAAAAAGGGCAAATAAAAATATACTTCTTTTTCCTAATCACGTTCACAAATACAAAATGTGCTTTTTCCTATTCATGTTTTTATTTGCAAATAATTTGCAAATAAAAATATAATCTTTGTATTAAAATGACATCTTTGATTCTGATATAATTTTTCTGTTAAAATGACATCTTTGATTCTAATATAATAATTCAAACACAATAAAAATGAAATTTTTATTGTTAACATATTATTTATTTTTATATACAATTACAACAAACAGACCACAACGACAATATCAGCCAATTCAATTTACGTTCTACAAGCAATATCAATTTTTTGTAATAACAAGTAAGATATATGTGTTTTCAATAATTTAATAATAACAAGTATGGTATATTCTTTTCCAACACAACAATCATCACATCACTAGATCTACATAACAAATGACAATCCATTAGAATTTAACAACGGATCGGAAGAAAAATCACAATCACAATTAGTTATTTTTAATTTCAGTAAATAAATAGAATTCTCACCAAACAATTCTGATCTGAAATTTCCTAAATTTTGATTTGCTCCATCTCAGATCCGGTCAGTTCCATAGTCAAGATCTCGTCTCCACGATTTCAACGCAATTTGAATTTCTGAATTCTATTACTATTTGAAGAAGTTACAATCATTTTCATGTTTAATTATCTTAATTATATTAATAATTATAATTAATAAATTCTTAAACCTTAATGATCCCTAAGTCCCCAAATTAGGCCGTTGGCCTTCCTCTTCTTCTACGTGTTCACTGACGCTGAAACAACCCATCTTCACATCGTTCTCTCTCCTATTCACGCCGCCAGAACAACCACCGAACCCAGATCCAGTGCCGCCACATCGACCGCCATGACGCCGCCATCCCACGCCCTAAGCTTCGTGGAGCTCGCCGGGCCCCTGCCTTCTCGAACTACGTTAGAACGTAGGGTGTTTGGACCCCGAAATCTCCCAATTTACTCAGCTATAATTGATCATCACCATATGAAATTAAAGAGGAGAGTAATCTCTTTGATTTGGCTTTGGAATTTCGATTTAATTCATCGTATTTGGAGAGGAATTGAGAGATGAAAAATCGTGTATTTTGGCCATTGAATTGGAGAGAGCGGCGACTGTATTGTATAGGGTATTACGGTTAGTCTAGTTTTTATAATATATTAATATTTTAATCCTTTAATTTTAGTTAAGGCTCATTATCCTACACTAGCTCCAATCCAGGCCCAACGACAGACATCCCTAGCTAATAACCCCTATTCTGAACCCAATGGGCTATGTCCCGTGAGCCCAAACGAATGTTTTAGCCATCTTTTTTTAATTTAAAATAAATACATTTATTATTTAATTTTAACCGACATATAAATTCACCGGGGCTACATACGAACTTTAAAAATTACAAAAAAATATATTTTTGGCTTTGTTATGACGATACGGTCCTAACAAAACTAATTTCGTCGAATTCCGAGACCGTTTGAAAAATGGTCATTTCAAGTCGATTAAATTTGATTGAAATGAACAAAACACATTTTCCTTTTCCACGCTCACATATTAATCCAAAAAATTCTAGAAAATTAAATTTAACAATAATTTGACATTCCAGTTCCAACAAAAGTGGTTTCATCGAAAACCAATGTGACGATCCCAAAACCCCGTGCCATGGTGTTAAGGATAATCAATGGAATATAACAAATTAATCATCATTAGGAGAGTGCAGATAATAGCATAAACAAGAAATATAATAATTTACATAAATATGACAGCGGAATCATATATATATCTCCACATCAGAAAGCACAGTGCAGGATACAACTTAGTGCATAACGGTACATAATCAGTCTACATCGCCTGTGGCGGAATCATACATAGAGAATACATAAACTAAACATCTGTCTACATTTCCTGTGGCGGAATCATAATACATATACAATAATGGCGGAAAAGTCACAGTCATCACAACGTAGTCAAGCCTCGCCATGAGCGTGCACCTCTACTGCGGTGCCAAGATAAAATATGTCAGCTACCTGTAATTAGGATGCCCGTGTGAAAATAAGGGCACTCGAGTTTGCAAGGTGAAACAAACTACGAGTCAGTCATGGGACTGGTATGAGAAATCTACTTAACTTATTAAACAACAATAATAAGGCAAAATCAAAGGACCACGCCACTTTCGATGAATGGGTTTACTATAATGAGTGCTAGTGCATGAAATAAAGTAAATGATTAAATCACCGCAATGCTTTTTATAAAAATGAAGCCATTATAAGACTCAGGTCCCATCACACAATGCAACGCAAGCCGGAGGATAGAGTTTTACCTTATAATAGCCAAAAATGTTTCATACGTATAAAAAAAAGTGTTTGATATTATTACTAGTGCATATATGTTTCAAACGCGATTTCAATCATAGACAGCATAAATGACCCATACCACTACGTCGCCATACTAGTAATACAATCACATCCGCAATTTCGTATCGGAAATTGGATTCCATCATGAGTTGAGGCAAGGGGAAAGCTCCTCTCCGTTCGAGACACTCTAGCAAATGTCCGAGGAACGCACACAGCAATCCTTGGATCTTCAGGGTTGGTCCTCTCTTACTTTTGAGGATTAGTCATTCCTGAACACACGTTTCCCGGTCCTTACAGACCTATAATTGAGGCGCCTCGCATTCCAACAACCACACAGGTGAAAAGTAGATATGAATGTCAGGGCTGGTAGGTCACTGACACCACCATAGCTAGAAAGAAACGTCGTGCTCTCCCTACAGTCATTATCCCGTTTTTGACTCATACCGAGGTGTGAGGCTCGCGAATCCACGTTATACACCAAGCTATGTCACACAGACCATGCTTTGATCATTAACCACAAGACTTTTCTTTGCAACAGAAGCCTTGATCATATGCCACTTAGGCGTGGCACACAGGCAATTCACTCCACGCGACTGATTTCTATCAATATATAACCTCTGAGCTCGTACGTCTCAGAGAAGGGCGTTAAGCAAAAGAATAAATTCTCCGCCGCCAAACAGATATATATTTAACAGAGACCAATCAGCACAAAACACAATCCAATGTCAGACACACAGTCCATTTACAAGTTCGTTCTGGGTTTGAACGAAGCCGGAGGCACCATATTCCTCGCATATCCGCACAATCAGCAATATGTTCAGATGGCTACTACTTCAGCTCCTTCAAGGTAGCTACTCCAATCACGAGCATCAGTAGCGCCCATCCATCCAATGTGAAGATCATCGGTCTTGAACCATCTTCATCTCTTCGACTTCTCACCGTCGATCGATTATTTGAAATGAGAATTAACTCGGCCTTTCCAAATAATCCACGTATATTTAGATTTTCAAATCAATTCTTCACATGGTTAAATTACTCAACATTCACATTTCAGTTCCTTAGTATAATTTTCATGTTAAATACATTCAACCATCACATATCAAGCAAACCCAACAAAATTGGTTTATTTCCATTCTATATCGTTTATAGTATTTTATAACGATATATCGCCATTTTTATTTATTTAAAAACGGCCATATTTAATTAAACGACGTTTCAGGTCGTGCCGAGGCACTGGCACTGTTTTTCACTAAATTTGTTTTACATGTATCTGAAAATCTAACCGTTGGATCTTCACAAATTTTATTTCATTAGAAAGATCCTTTCAAAACGAATCCAACGGTTTCAGTTTTGGGAAAATCTGACGGTCTGATTTCCCACACTAGTCGTTTGAAGTTACGATTTCAAAATACGAACTGCAGCGTCGATTTTCGATTTAATTTAATTATATTTATATTTATATATAAATATAATCGATTTTGGCGCTGTTTTTCTTCAGATTTGAATTAAACATTCCAGAGAATCCAACCGTCGAATCTTTACAAAGTTGGTGCCGTTGGAAAGATATTTCCAAGGCGAACCCAACGGTTGCGGTTTCGAGAAAATCCGATGGTCGGATTTCCCACACTAGTCGTTTGAAATCACGATTTCAAAACACGAACTGCACGGCCACGATTCGTTTTAATTTTATTTATATTTATATATAAATATAGTTCATTCGACGATTTCAATATCGTTTTCACTTCAAATATTTCACTAACGCCTTTAAATTTTGGAAAATTTCGCCATAACCTCCTTTGTATGGGAGAGGCTGGGAAAATTCCCAAATAGCCACACGGGCGTCTCATCTCAAAAAGAAAAAGAAAAAGCCAAGCGGCTAGCCAATAGGCTCATAAAATCATCACCCAAGAAAAACTGTAAACATGTACCTATTTGTCGGGCACACAATTTTATTCCTCTTCTCTAGCCTCTTTGCTATAACTTGTTCAATAAATATGCATGTCCATATGTGCAATTCTTATCACTTATCATTTTCCATTCTACTTCATATTTGATTCAATTTGGTTTAAAGTCACCATTCATTCTAATGTTGCATACACAAGCAAAAATCATATCATTAGCTAATTAATGAATATTTCAACTCATGCATATTTATTTGAACAAGTGGTTATTTTTAACACTTCACATTTCAAAAATGATATTTTTTGCGAACTAAAATATATTTCAACACATGATTATTTCATTTAGTTCCTATACATGTTAAAAATAATATTCATAGCAAACAAATATTTATTACAACACTCGTATATTTTTAGCAAATCACATACATGAAAAAATGGTATTTTTATCATCTAAAATAATTATTCAACACATGAATATTTTTAACACTTCATAATTTCAATAAAAATGTAATTATTATTGCTCGATCTTTTTATTCAACACATGAACCTTTTCAACACACGCACTTCTCAACACATGAGCATTTCCATACATGGATAGTTTATATAGTTTGTTCATATAAGAATGATGTAATTTTTAATGTTGAAACAATTTATTTATAACGCGAATATTTCACATACTTCATATATATTATAAATTTTTATTGTTTAAACATTTTATTCATTCAACACATGAATTTAATTTTCAACACATTACTTCTCAACACATGAGCACTTCCACACATGGATATAGTTTCAGCACATGACTTTAGTTTCAACACATGAAAATAATTTCAATATATGAAAATAATTCTAACACATGAATATTATTCAAAATTTCAGCAGCATAACGGCAGGGTAGTTAAAACCGGCACCGTCCCGAGTACGGCTCCTTGCTCTACCTTAAAACCTCGCGGTTTTTGACAATGGGGATTTCATACATCTAATTCGCACGCAGGCGAGTATGATTTTTCTTTTCCACAATTATTTCAAATTTTTTTAAATCACCAATGGGTATTTTTCAACCACAACCAAACAATATCAACCACAAACAATTCTATCAACCATTCGCATTATTCACCAATTTTTTCACACCAATTCACAAACATTAAATATCGTCCGTGGTTTGTGGACGAGGGGAGTGTGTGTGTGTATATATATATATATATAATTTCTATATTTCACTTGCATTTCAACACAATTCAAAGCATATATGTTTCATACAACGCTTGTATAATTTATACATCGCTCATATAACTTATACAACACATGTACATGAGGTATACAATGCGTATATAATTTACACTTCGCTTATATAATTTAAACAACACGATTTCATTCACACATTTCAATTTAGAATTCTCATCTTGGTTTTTGTGATGCTAAAAATCGTAGATAGTTCAGAAAAATCCGCGGTCTCTTCTAGGATGTAGAGAGCCTCCTTGCGGTCACGATATTTCCTGTTTCATAGAATTTCGTCAACACACGACAAAGATACGATTTTTCAAAGTTGACAACACTTAAAAGTGTTATTTTCAATTCAGAAAAAAACAAGTCGTTCACCTCTGTAAACCTTTGAAACTAGGGTTGCAATTTTCTTTCGATCCGCGTAGCGATACCAAAATCAGAAGGCACCACGTTGTAAAGGGAAGAGGGGCGCTCAGGTCGGTGGTGGAGATAGCGAACTCGGTGTCCTCTATCGGAGGTGGCGGCAGCGAAAAGTTCGGGTGTTTGAGGGCGTGGTTCTCGAAGCACAGACGACGAGGTGGAACGAATCAGGTATGGATTTAAAGAGGGGAGGGAGGCGAACAAAAAACTCAACTGGAGGTGGAACTGATAGTTGACGTGGTGGCGGCGATTTGGTCGGGAAGTTTTGAATGACTTATGTCGTTCGTCGAGGGGGGGTAATCGGGGTTTCTGATGTTAATTATTTATTTATTTATGAATGGAGAATTCTAATTGGCCGATGGTTTTATTAGATTTTAAAATAGTGTTTCTCCACACGGACACCAATTCAAACCCAACGACTGTCGCCCCTAGCTAAACACCCCCATCCCGGACACAATGGGATATGTTTCGTAGGCCAATTCGGCTGTTACAGTCAGTTATTTTTCAAATTAAAGAATAAAACATTTAATATTCAATTTGAACGTACATTTCAATTTGCCAGGGCCACAAACTGATTCGAAAAATTCCAGAAAAATAAATCTAGCAATGTTTTGATGCTGCGGTCCCAACAAAACTAGTTTCGTCGAATTCGGAGGCCTTTTGCAAAATGTCTATTTTCAAGGGCTATATATTCTCTATAGCTACCTTTCTGAAAATTCATTTTGCCATAACTTTTGATTCCCGCTATGAAACTTCAATTTTTCAGATTCGTTAGAAAGATATTCATAAAAATATTTAAATATTTTTTGTTTCACTTAAATCCGTTATATTTTGCACCCGGCACAGTCAGTCAAAGTTTGTATTCAAATTTTCAAACTGCCACACTATTTCTAATTCACTATTTTATTGAAATCTTCTATTTCAATTGTTTAAATTCCTTTGAAATAACCAATTTAAAAAATTTTAATTGTCTCGTATTTTCCGGGTTGTTTCAACCAAGGTCGTTTGCAAAACGGCTATTTCTAAGGACAATATATTAGATTAAAATATATATAAATTCTACAATGAATTTTCAAAATTTTAAACTGGACATAACTTCCTATTTTTAAAGTAAAATTTCAGTTTTTTAGATTCGTTAGAAAGACATTATTAAACAGATTTAAATCTTTCTTGTTTCGCTGAAATTCGATTTATTTTGAATTATGTATATCCAGTTAAAGTTTAAAATCAAAATTCCAAACTGCAGCGTTAATTTTAAACTCCTTTTATAATTAAATTAAATTTATTCGTTTTAGCTTTGATTAAAATAAATTTTTAGTCATTATTATTTAAAATAAATTATTTTAAATATTATAAATCCATTAAAATTTCTAAAATAAAAATTTTAAATTGGCCCCAAAATTCCTGGTTGTTACATAATCATACTTTCGTTATCGTTTCAACAGTATCCACATGGAGTATATTTTGTTGCAAATATTTGCATTAATCTACACTCAAATTGTCATTTTTTATGATTATGTATTCAAAAATGTTGCAGTAAAGTTTCATCACTATTAATTTACTTTCAGTGTATGTATGTATGTATGCATCATTTTCTGCCATACCAATTTTAAACATAAAGGATTATCATGCATTCTCATTGTTTGCAATCTATTTTTGTTCTATTATTTAAATGCTCTTTTGTTTCGTGATACACTATAACCAGTTATTCTTCAAATTACATTGCATGATCTTTCTGTTTCTTGTAAAAGCGACGACATTGGTAGAGCAAATAAGGAAGCTAATAATGTTCTTAGATGCCTAATTAGGTCTACCTAATCATCTTTTACCTGCTATATCATATTTACTTCTACATTTTTATGTTGCTGCACTGAAGTTATTTGAGCTAATAGTTAATGCAGCTGATGTCTGTGATGAACAGAAGGCAACATTTTGCAAGAGATTAGCTAAAATTAATAAGGTCTATTTTTATTCTATTTTTGAATCTATTTTCAATACATGTTTAGCAATGGTGAACATAAAGTGAGACCTTATAAGTGATAACCTGCAGTTAGATCATATATAAGAGCAACTTAATTTTGCGAAATTCTATTTTGGTGGTCTTGGTGGTTTGTGTTAGGTCCGTTGAAAATTTGATGATTTAAAGTTAGTTTGGATCCACATACTTACAGTCAAAACCATGGTTTGACTAAATATTTTATCCTTGTTTTGGATGCTTAAATATTCACTTTATTTTAGTGTTCAATGTTGTCATGTTCGTTCTACTTTAGTGTGATATACGTTTCAACAGTTTTCTTGTTTGAATTGTTCAACTAGCTTGCCATGTTCGATATAAATAATGAAATTGCGAAAGCAATTGATGTATGCACATATCTTTTTGTAACTGAGTGGGGTTTTTTAAGGAAAATTTTGTTAAGGATTTTCTTTAAATTTATTACCAAGGATTTGCTAGTCTCTGGGTATGCCCAATTTATTTTCTTATTTTTAATATAACTGATTTATTTTATCGCTTTTAATGTCTTCGGTAGAAATACTATCATGTTGTCAAACTACTCTGCAAGGGTCTTGCTTTCACCCTTAAACTTCTCGAGCAATATCCATGTTTATGTCAACGCTACTCCTGCTGCCTCCTTTTGTACACAACTTCCCATTTGCTGCACTTTTCGGGTACCATGAACACATAGATAAGTTTTATAGTTCATTCTAAGCTAAGATTTTAAGTTTTATTTTGGCATGAATAATTTTTCTACGTCAATTGATGCATTAGTTAAAGTATCTTGGACTTCACTATATAGCTTTAATTCTTAACCTTTTCTATTTCACAAAAAAGCATATCATGCTTGAATATGTATTGCAGTTTTTAAACTTGCTGACACCTTAAAACAAAGTCTCAGACTTTTTGTTTTCTTGGTACACGAGTCTTGATTTCTTTACCCCCTGTTGTATCTAACAATGATTTTTACTATACTTCCCAATTATTTTTTTTGTGTGTGTGTTTCTAGTTATGGTGTGGGGATGTTGGGATTGTCAGAGCTAACATGACTTTTTTAATCATGGTAACTGCTTCCCCTGGAAGTTGGGTGGTTTAAATAAAATTTCACTTATGCATTCTTTAATCCAGGTTGTTGAATTAAATAACATCTTTAGAAGACTCTGTTGAATTCTGATGGGAATAGTTCGATGGTTTTTTCATACTGAAAAGGGATGAATTATTTTTAGAAAGTACATCTAATAGATCCTCAAAGTCACAGTGGTATCCAGATTATATAGTAACAATGCTAAAGTTTGATTCTTGTATAGTTAATCAACTTCGATATTGTGAATTTAACACAGTTGTATGATTATCCCTATGTTTTACATTTGTTCAATCTTCACATAGATGACACTAGACAAATCCATGAAGTTGTGCCATCATACTTAATTGTATGTAGTACTCTCTCTATTGTGGGACAAATATATGCACAACTTCATTACCTGCAAAAGTAGCTTTACGCTATCTGACCAAAAACTATTTATATGCGGAAAAAATATACTAAGTTCGGGGTAGAGATTTTTGTAAGCACGAATGACTTGCCAAAGTCTAATAAAGTCCATGAGTTGGGTATGGTGACACCAGATGCGACTCTATTGTACTGCTTTTCAGCTGCGTCTCTTATTCTTGACCTACATTAGAAGATTATATTATGTTATTGAAGCTTTGCGAAGGAGAAAAATAATATTGATAGGGACAAGCTTGAGTTACATACCCAATGGAGTCTATTTGAGGGCGAGAGAAGGCAGTTGCAATGATGAAAAATTGAGTCCAGTATACAAGAGGTTTTGTAATAACCCGGAAAATACGAGCCAATTTAAAATTTTTAAATTGATTATTTCAAAGGAATTTGAACAATTGAAATAGAATATTTCAATAAAATAGTAAGTTAAGAATAGTGAGTCAGTTTGAAAATTTGAATTCAAACTTTGACTGACTGTGCAGGGTGGAAAATATAACGGATTTTAGCGAAACCAAAAATATTTTAATCTGTTAGTCAATACCTTTCTAACAAATCTGAAAAATCGAAGTTTCATAACGGGAATCAAAAGTTATGGCAGAATGAATTTTCAGAGGGGTCGGTATATAGAATATAGCCCTGGAAAATTGATATTTTGCATACGACCTCGGAATTCGACGAAACCACTTTTGTTGGGTCCGGGATGTCAAACTATTGCTAGGTTTCAAATTTCATAATTTTTGAAGCTAGTATGTGAGCGTGGCAAAAGAAAATGTGTGGTCGATTTCTGTTAAATTGGATCGACCAGAAAATGGCCATTTTTCAAACGACCTCAGAATTCGACGAAACTAGTTTTGTTGGGACCGTAGCGTCAAAACATAGCTAGATTTATTTTTCTGGAATTTTTCGAATCAGTTTGTGGCCCTGGCAAATTGAAATGTGCGTTCAGAGTTAAAAATTAAATGTTTTATACTTTAATTTGAAAAATAACTGACTGTAACAGTCGAATTGGCCTACGAAACATATCCCATTGTGTCCGGAATGGGGGTATTTAGCTAAGGACGACAGTCGTTGGGTTTAAAAAGGAGTTAGTTTAAGAAAACACTATTTAAAAATTTAATATAGTCTCGGCCAATCATATTTTTCCATTCATAATTAAAAAAAAAATAACAGAAAACCCCCCCGACCCCGACATCGACGGCGAAAAGCCTTCGTCACCTTCCCAGGCGATTTCCGATCGCCACGGCCAGAATTAGCCCCTCCTCCAGTTCAACTTTTTGTAGTTCTCCCTCCCCTCTTCAAATCCATATAAGGAGCTCCCCCTATCGTCGCCTCTCCGCCGAGATATCCACCTCCAAACTTCCGACCTTCAAGCCGCCGCCGCTGCCGTTCTGCGCCACCGAATCCCACCAAACCGCCGCGCGCCTGTAGCTCTCTCGAAGCTCTTCCACCTCTAACTTCCTGATCGTCCCCTCGTGTCCCGGTTCTCGCGAAAACCGCAAACCTAGTTTTGAAGCTTTCTGAAAGTGCGTTTTTCTTTGATCTTTACACTTTGAAAAATCATATCTTTTTGGTGTGTTGACGAAATTCGATGAAACAGGAAACATCGAGACCGCAAGGAAGCTCTCTACCCAATAGAAGAAGCTGCGGATTTTTCTGACATCGTATCGATTTTTAGCGCTCAGAAAACCAAGGTGAGAAATCTAAATTAATATGAAATTGAATGGAAAATGTCGTGTATAATTTATATAAGCGAAATATAAATTACATACGTGTTGTATACCTCATGTACATGCGTAGTGTAAGCTATATGAGCGAAGTATGAATTTTTACATGCATAGAATAATTGATATATGTGTTGAAATGCAAGTGAAATATAGCAAATATATATATATATATATATACACTCCCCTCGTCCACAAACCATGGACGATATTTATTGTGGTGAATTGGTGTGAAATATTGGATGAAAAATACGAATGGTTGAATAATTGTTTGTGGTTGATATGGTTTGGTTGTGGTTGAAAAATACCCATTGGTGATTGAAATGAATTGGAAATATTTGTGGAAATAAAAATAAACATGCCGCCTGCGTGCGAATTAGATGCATGAATCCCCATTGTCAAAAACCGTGAGGTTTTAAGGTAGAGCGAGGAGCCGTACTAGGGACGATGCCGGTTTTAACTACCCTGCCGTTATGCTGCCGAAATTTTGAATAATCTTTGTGTGTTAGAATTATTTTCATGCATTGAAATTAAAGTCATATATTGAAACTATATCCATGTGTGGAAATATTCATGTGTTGAAAAGTGTTGTGTGAAAATAAAATTCATTCGTGGATGAGTGAAGTGTTTAAATAATAAAAATCATATTTTTATATATATATGAAGTATGAAAAATATTCGCCTTATATAAATAATTTCAATCATAAAAATCCCATCTTTCTAATATGAACAACATAAATAAAATGTCCATGTGTGGAAATGCTCATTTGTTGAGAAATGTGCGTAGTGGAAAAGTTCATGTGTTGAATAAAAAGATCGAACAATAAAAATTACATTTTTATTGAAACTATGAAGTGTTGAAACCATACATTGGTTGAATAAATATTTTAAATGATAAAAATATCATTTTTATCATATGTGTGATATGCTAAAGATATGCGGACGTTGAAATAAATATTTGTGATAGAAATATTATTTCTAACATGCATAGGAACTAAATAAAATAGTCATGCGTTGAAATCTATTTTAGTTCGCCAAAATTATCATCTTTGAAATGTGAAGTGTTAAAAATACCCACTTGTTCTAATAAACGTGCATGAGTTGAAATATACATTAACTAGCTAATGATATGATTTTAGCCTATGCATGCAACATTCGAATGAATGGTGTTTTTAAACCAAAGCAAATCAAATATGAAATTGAATGGAAAATGATAAGTGATAGGAATTGTATATATGTATATGCATATCTATTGAACAAGTTAAAGCAAAAAGGGGCTAGAGAAGAGAAATAGAATTTTGTGCCCGACAAATAGGTACACATTTACCGCTTTGTTTGGGTGATGATTTTATGAGCTTGTTGGCTAGCCGCTTGGCTTTTTCTTTTTCTTTTTGATATGAGACGCCCGTGTGGCTATTTGGGAATTTTCCCAGACCCTCCCGTACAAAGGAGGTTATGGCGAAATTTTCCAAAAATTTAAGGCGTTAGTGAAATAATTGAAGTGGAAACGATATAGGAATTTTTGAATGAGCTATATTTATATTAATATATAAATATAAATAGAATTAAAACGAAACGTGGCCGTGCAGTTCATATTTTGAAACCGTGATTTCAAACGACTAGTGCGGAAGATCCGACCATTGGATTTTCCCGAAACCTCAACCGTTGAGTTCGCCTTGGAAATATCTTCCCAACGGCACCAACTTTGTGAAGATCCGACGGTTGGATTGTCTGGAATGTTTAATTCAAAACTGAAGAAAAACAGCGCCAGAAACGATTATATTTATATATATATATATAAATATAATTAAATTAAATCGAATAACGACGCTGCAGTTCGTAAATCGAAATCGTAACTTCAAATGGTTAGTGTGGAAGATCCGACCGTCGGATTTTCCCAAAACTGGAACCGTTGGATTCGTTTTGAAATGACCTTCCTAACGATGTAAAATTTGTGAAGATCCAACGGTTAGATTTTCCTATATGTGTAAAACAAAATTAGTGAAAAGCAGCGCCAGTGCATCAACACGACCTGAAACGTCGTTTAATTAAATATGGCCGTTTTAAATTAAATAAAAATGGCGATATATCGTTATAAAATACGATGGACGGTATAGAGTGGAAATAAACCAATTTTGTTGGGTTTGCTTGATATGTGATGGTTGAATGTATTTGACATGAAAATTATAACTAAATAACTGAAGTGTGAATGTTGAATGGTCCAACCATGTGATTAATTGATTTGAAAATCTAAATATACGTGGGTTATTTGAAAAGGCTGAGTTTATCTCATTTCAAATAATCGATCGACGTTGAGAAGTCGAAGAGTCGAAGACGACTGAAGACCGACGATCTCCACATTGGATGGATGGGCGCTACTGATGCTCGTGATTGGAGTAGCTACCATGAAGGAATTGAAGTAGTAGCCATCCAAACATATTGTTGATTGTACGGATATGCGAGGAATTGGTGCCTCCGGTTTCATTCAGACCCAGAACGGACTTGTAAATGGACTGTGTGTCTGACATTGGATTTTGTTCTGTGTTGATTGACCTCTGTTAAATATATATCTGTTTGGCGGCGGAGAATTTATTCTCTTACTTAACGCCCTTCTCTGAGACGTACGAGCTCAGAGGTTATACATTGACAGAAATCAGTCGCATGGAGTGGATTGCCTGTGTGGCACGCCTAAGTGGCATATGATCAAGGCTTCTGTTGCAAAGCAAAGTCTTGTGGTTGATGATCAAAGCATGGTCTGTGTGACGTAGCTTTGTGTATAACGTGAATTCGCGAGCCTCACACCTCAGTATGAGTCAAAAACGGGAGACGGACCGCTGGGAGTGCACGACGTTTCTTTCTAGCTATGGTGGTGTCAGTGACCTACCAGCCCTGACATTATATATACTTTTCACCTGTGTGGTTGTTGGAATGCGAGGCGCCTCGATTATAGGTCTGTAAGGACCGGGAAACGTGTGTTCAGGAATAACTAATCCTCAAAAGTAAGAGAGGACCGGCCCAGCCGATTCCAAGGATCATAGTGGGGTCCTGGGACATTTGCTAGAGTGTCTCGAACGGAGAGGAGCTTGCCCCTTGCCTCGACTCATGAAGGAATCCAATTTCCAATACGAAATATGCGGTTGTGATTGTATTACTAGTATGGCGACATAGTGGTATGGGTCATTTATGCCGCCTATGATTGATATTTATGATTGAAATCGCTTTTGAAACATATATGCACTAGTAATAATATCAAACACTTTTGTTTTATACGTATGAAGCATTTTTGGCCATTATAAGGGAAAACTCTATCCTCCGGCTTGTGTTGCATTGTGTGATGGGACCTGTGTCTTATAATGGCTTCATTTTATAAAAAGCATTGCGTTGATTTAATCATTTACTTTATTTCATGCACTAGCACTCATTGGAGTAAACCCGTTCCGCGAAAGTGGCGTGGTCCTTTGATTTGCCTTATTATTGTTGTTAATAAGTTGAGTAGATTTCTCATACCAGTCCCATGACTGACTCGTAGTTTGTTTCACCTTGCAAACTCGGGTGCCCTCATTTTCACATGGGCAGCCTAGTTACAGGTTTCTGACGCACCTTTTGGCTCATGGAGAGGCTTGACTACACCGTGCTGACTTGGATTTTCTCTGCCATTATTGTATCTATATTATGATTCCGCCACTGGCGATGTAGACTGATATTCCTTTTGTGTACTCTTTATGTATGATTCCGCCTCAGGCGATGGTGACTGATTATGTATCATTATACACTAAGTTGTATCCTGTACTGTGCTTCTCTGATGTGATGATATCTATATGATTCCGCTGTCAAATGTGTGTAGATTATTCTATTTTCTGTTTATGCTATTATCTGTGATCTGCTAATGAAGATTGATGTGTTATATTCCAATGATTATCCTTAACACCGTGTCACGGGGTTTTGGGATCGTCACAGCTGGTATCAGAGCTTTGGTTAACCTTAGTTCTGGAGTCTAACACATTAAACACTTCGTCAAAATAGAATCAGTAGTATTCTAAGGCGAGTTGCTCATTAGAGATTGGACTAGCAAGGTCCTAGAATGAGCTGAGCAGAATAGCAAAAACAATTGATCAGTCCCTCGTTATCTTTCCGTAAAGTTTTCTGCTTAACTATGCAATAGACTATCATTTCTGTTAGCTGACTTTTTTTGTTGCTTATACAGAATTTGAAAAATGGATACCAGAGCAGCTACCGCTAGAGGAGGCCGTGCCGGCCGAGGCCGAGGAAGGGGAGAAATCCCAGCTCAAGAAGGACCTTTGATACAACCTCCGGCAGCTCAATACTTCAAGCTTGACCGTGTAGCTAAGAGATATAAGAACTTAGGAGGCAAGACCTTCTCGGGAACTGGCACCGTAATAGAGGCCCTTGCATGGCTCTAAACATGCGAGAAAATTCTTGAAGGCCTAAGGCTAGGAGACGAAGACAAAGCTGTTATGGGCGCCTGGCTTATGCAGGAACAAGCCGAATTATGGTGGGAATCTCTTACCGCCGGGAATAGTGAAGCTGGAAGAACATGGGATGGATTCAAAGAACTCTTCAAGGAGAAATATGTCCCAGAACAAGCTCTAGAAAGAATGCACGATGACTTCGCCAATCTCCAGCAAGGGGATCTTTCCGTGCAGGATTATCTGAACAAATTTACAATGTTGTCGCCCTATGCTCCAGAACTCGTCGCTACTGCGAAATCCAAAAATAAGAGGTTTATCTTTGGACTAAGACGACAATATCATGATAGAGCCATGGCCCATGTCAAGCTGGATTTCAACGAACTAGTGGAAATGACATGCAACTATGAAGACCTTGATCAAAGGCATCTGGATCAGGATCGCGCTAGAAGCCAAGCCGGAAACAAGCGCAAGCCTGCTGTAAATCAAGGCGAGTCAAGCCAAGCAGCATCTTCCAAACCTCAGACTGGCAAGTCGCCAAGAGGAAATTGCTTTAACTGTGGTAAGCCGGGGCACTACTCAAACGTCTGCACAGCTCCGAACAAACAGAAAACAAACTCTCAAGGCTCGAGCCAAGGCTCTCAGAACCCTCGCTCGTGCTTCAATTGTCGCAAGACCGATCATCTGGTCAAAGACTGTCCTTTGCTGAAGAAAGCTACAGTGGCTCATGTTTATGACGGGTCTAGCCCGCCAGCTGCTTCCGACGGAGCAGGTAAACCCGATGTTTTGGGAGGTACCCTTACAATCAAAAATATTCCTGTTTCTGTATTATTTGACACAGGTGCATCGCGTAGTTTTATTGCTAAAAACACAGTGCACAAATTAAAGTTAAAACAGCGAAAGCTTAAAGAATCGGTGGAAGTTCATAACCCGATAGGGGGTCCTATTACCCTCAGTTCGTGTTGTAAGGTTCCTATTTCTTTCTCCCGATACCAGTTTCCTTTCAATTTGATCGTTATGGATTTTCCCGAATTCGATATTATTCTCGGGCTAGATTGGTTAACGAAATACGAAGCTGAAGTGAATTGTGCGGAAAGAATCGTTAAAATTCGAACGAAGCTTGGATATATTACGGTTCCCTGTCATGGTTCGAATCCGAATAGAGAAGAATTTTGGTCAGCATTAGAACTTATCCCCACTTCCATGGAAAAGATTCCGATTGTTAGAAACTTTGCGGATGTGTTTGAAGAAGTTGAAAACTTACCTCCGCAAAGAGAAATAGAATTCCGAATCGATCTAATTCCCAATGCTAGACCAGTGGTGCATCCAATTCGTAGAATGACTCCAAAAGAAAAAGAAGAATTAGGCGATCAAACTTGTCAACTGTTGTGAAAAGGTCTAATCAGACCGAGTTTTTCCAATTGGGGTGCAGCTGTTGCGTTTGTCCCGAAGTCAGACGGTACTCTTAGATTATGTGTTGATTACCGAGACCTCAACAAACAGACGCTTAAAAATAAATATCCACTACCCCGCATTGATGATTTGCTAGACCAATTGAATGGGGCGAAAGTTTTTTCCCGAATGGACCTAGCTACAGGTTTTCATCAATTGAGAATAGCAGAAGAGTGTGTTCCTTTGACCGCTTTCAGAGGCCCAGACATATTTTATGAATGGTTAGTAATGCCGTTTGGCCTATGCAACGCTCCAGCATACTTTGTCGATCTAATGAATAGAGTGTTCAGGGGAGTTCTGAATAAATTTGTCCTCGTATTCATCGATGATATTTTAATCTACTCCAAATCAAAACCCGAGCATGAAAAACACTTAGAACAAGTATTGGAGATTCTAAGGAAGAACGTCTTCAAAGCCAAATTCTCTAAATGTGTCTTCTGGCAAGAAGAAGTCAAATTTATTGGCCATGCCGTGTCAGAGAAAGGAATTTCTGTTGACCAAAGCAAAATAATAGCGATTCAAGACTGGAAACAACCCACTACTCCCACAGAAGTTAGAAGTTTTATGGGGTTGGCTAGTTATTATCGAAAGTTCGTTAAGGATTTTTCGAAGATATCCGGTCCGTTAACGAAGCTCACAAAGAAACATGAGAAGTTTAAGTGGACTTCCGACTGTGAAGAAGCTTTCCAGGAATTGAAATCGAAGCTGACCACCGCTCCAGTGTTAACTATTATTGATGGCAATCAGGATTTAACGGTTTGGACAGATGCTTCTATTAGAGGTCTTGGGGCAGTGTTAATGCAGAGAGGCCAAGTAGTCGCTTATGCAAGCCGCCAACTGAAACCGCATGAGAAGAATTATGTGGCTCATGATCTTGAGTTGCTAGCCATCGTATTTGCCTTGAAAATCTGGAGGCATTATTTATTGGGTGAGAAGTTTATACTGTACACAGATCACCAATCGTTGAAGTATTTATATACCCAGAAAGATCTGAATCTGAGACAGCAGCGTTGGCTAGATTTTCTTGCAGCGTATGATCTTGATATCCTGTATACGCCGGGAAAGGCTAACGTTGTAGCGGATGCACTTAGTAGGAAAACCGCAATCATTGCCAATCTTATAATTACACCTGGATTGATTGATATGATATCTGTTCTTCAGAAAAGTGACAATTTTGTAAAAGAGATGGTAAAAAGGATTCAAAGGGGCGAAGGCTCCAGTTTCCAAGTGGATACAGAAGGAGTTCTGAGGCTGAATAGAAGAATATGTGTTCCCGACATTCCCGAGCTTAAAAGAGAAGTGCTAGATGAATGCCATAAATCCAAATTTTGCATCCATCCTGGGGTGAGTAAAATGTACAACGATATAAAACGCACTTTCTGGTGGAAGGCAATGAAAAGAGATATTTCTTTGTATGTTAGCAGATGCCCTACTTGTCAATTGGTCAAGAGTGACCAACAGAAGCTAGCTGGACTGTTGCAACCGTTGGAAGTCCCAAGCTGGAAATGGGAACAGATTTCCATGGATTTCATAGATGGTTTGCCGCGAACCAAGAAAGGTAATGACAGCATTTGGGTAATCGTAGATCGCTTCACGAAGACTGCCCATTTTATACCTGTCAGATCCAATAGAACTGCCCAAAGTCTAGCACAGATATATTTCAAAGAAATTGTTAAGCTGCATGGAATTCCCATCAGCATAGTCAGTGATAGAGATCCCCTATTTACTAGCAAATTCTGGGAGGCTTTCCAGACAGAATTGGGGACAAAACTGAATATGAGCACCGCTTATCACCCACAAACAGATGGCCAAACTGAGCGGGTGAATAGAATTCTGGAAGATTTATTGCGGGCTTGTATAATCGATTTTGGTGGGTCATGGGAAGATCATTTGCATTTGGCAGAATTCTCATATAACAATAGCTATCAAGAAAGTTTGAGAATGTCACCGTTTGAAGCATTATATGGAAGACCCTGCAGATCTCCAGCATGTTGGGTAGAGCCTGGCGACAGACTTGTACTAGGACCCGATATGATAAGAGAAGCATCTGATAAAGTGGATTTCATCAAGAAGCGATTGAAAACCGCCCAAAGCCGATAGAAAAGTTATGCAGACTCTAGAAGGAGAGATTTGACATTTGCTGTTGGTGATCATGTTTATTTAAAGGTTTCTCCGATGAGAGGAGTAATCAGATTTGGAAAGACTGGGAAGTTGGCACCGAGATTTATTGGTCCCTTTCCTATACTTGAGCGAATTGGAACTCTTGCTTATAGGGTTCAATTGCCAGATTGGTTGCCTGGAGTGCACAATGTTTTTAACGTATCTCAACTTAGGAGACATGTGCATGATCCGGATCTTGTTGTAGAAGAAGCAGCGCAACGGGATGTGGAGATAACTCCAGAATTAGCACTCAAAAGAGAGCCATTAAAAATTGTTGGCAAAGAAACTAGAGAACTCAGAAGCAAAAAGGTTCATTTAGTTAAAGTGCAGTGGAGCAGTGATCCTAGAGACTGTACTTGGGAAACTGAGGAAAGCATTAAGCAAGCTTACCCCAAATGCAGAGTGGATATCTCTGACTAACTCCGGTGCAAGGTACCTTTACTATACTTTGCATTTACATTTTATTCCCTACTTTACTGTTGTTTCCTTTTCAAGGACGAAAAGTTTTAAGTAAGGGAGATTGTAATAACCCGGAAAATACGAGCCAATTTAAATTTTTTAAATTGATTATTTCAAAGGAATTTGAACAATTGAAATAGAATATTTCAATAAAATAGTAAGTTAAGAATAGTGAGTCAGTTTGAAAATTTGAATTCAAACTTTGACTGACTGTGCAGGGTGGAAAATATAACGGATTTTAGCGAAACCAAAAATATTTAAATCTGTTAGTCAATACCTTTCTAACGAATCTGAAAAATCGAAGTTTCATAACGGGAATCAAAAGTTATGGCAGAATGAATTTTCAGAGGGGTCGGTATATAGAATATAGCCCTGGAAAATTGATATTTTGCATACGACCTCGGAATTCGACGAAACCACTTTTGTTGGGTCCGGGATGTCAAACTATTGCTAGGATTCAAATTTCATAATTTTTGAAGCTAGTATGTGAGCGTGGCAAAAGAAAATGTGTTTGGTCGATTTCTGTTAAATTGGATCGACCAAAAAATGGCCATTTTTCAAACGACCTCAGAATTCGACGAAACTAGTTTTGTTGGGACCGTAGCGTCAAAACATAGCTAGATTTATTTTTCTGGAATTTTTCGAATCAGTTTGTGGCCCTGGCAAATTGAAATGTGCGTTCAGAGTTAAAAATTAAATGTTTTATACTTTAATTTGAAAAATAACTGACTGTAACAGTCGAATTGGCCTACGAAACATATCCCATTGTGTCCGGAATGGGGGTATTTAGCTAGGGACGACAGTCGTTGGGTTTAAAAAGGAGTTAGTTTAAGAAAACACTATTTAAAAATTTAATATAGTCTCGGCCAATCATATTTTTCCATTCATAATTAAAAAAAAAATAACAGAACCCCCCCCCCCCCCCGACCCCGACATCGACGGCGAAAAGCCTTCGTCACCTTCCCAGGCGATTTCCGATCGCCACGGCCAGAATTAGCCCCTCCTCCAGTTCAACTTTTTGTAGTTCTCCCTCCCCTCTTCAAATCCATATAAGGAGCTCCCCCTATCGTCGCCTCTCCGCCGAGATATCCACCTCCAAACTTCCGACCTTCAAGCCGCCGCCGCCGCCGTTCTGCGCCACCGAGTCCCACCAAACCGCCGCGCGCCTGTAGCGCTCTCGAAGCTCTTCCACCTCTAACTTCCTGATCGTCCCCTCGTGTCCCGGTTCTCGCGAAAACCGCAAACCTAGTTTTGAAGCTTTCTGAAAGTGCGTTTTTCTTTGATCTTTACACTTTGAAAAATCATATCTTTTTGGTGTGTTGACGAAATTCGATGAAACAGGAAACATCGAGACCGCAAGGAAGCTCTCTACCCAATAGAAGAAGCTGTGGATTTTTCTGACATCGTATCGATTTTTAGCGCTCAGAAAACCAAGGTGAGAAATCTAAATTAATATGAAATTGAATGGAAAATGTCGTGTATAATTTATATAAGCGAAATATAAATTACATACGTGTTGTATACCTCATGTACATGCGTAGTGTAAGCTATATGAGCGAAGTATGAATTTTTACATGCATAGAATAATTGATATATGTGTTGAAATGCAAGTGAAATATAGCAAATATATATATATATATATATATATACTCCCCTCGTCCACAAACCATGGACGATATTTATTGTGGTGAATTGGTGTGAAATATTGGATGAAAAATACGAATGGTTGAATAATTGTTTGTGGTTGATATGGTTTGGTTGTGGTTGAAAAATACCCATTGGTGATTGAAATGAATTGGAAATATTTGTGGAAATAAAAATAAACGTGCTGCCTGCGTGTGAATTAGATGCATGAATCCCCATTGTCAAAAACCGCGAGGTTTTAAGGTAGAGCGAGGAGCCGTACTAGGGACGGTGCCGGTTTTAACTACCCTGCCGTTATGCTGCCGAAAATTTGAATAATCTTTGTGTGTCAGAATTATTTTCATGCATTGAAATTAAAGTCATATATTGAAACTATATCCATGTGTGGAAATATTCATGTGTTGAAAAGTGTTGTGTGAAAATAAAATTCATTCGTGGATGAGTGAAGTGTTTAAATAATTAAAATCATATTTTTATATATATATGAAGTATGAAAAATATTCGTCTTATATAAATAATTTCAATCATAAAAATCCCATCTTTCTAATATGAACAAAATAAATAAAATGTCCATGTGTGGAAATGCTCATTTGTTGAGAAATGTGCGTAGTGGAAAAGTTCATGTGTTGAATAAAAAGATCGAACAATAAAAATTACATTTTTATTGAAACTATGAAGTGTTGAAACCATACATTGGTTGAATAAATATTTTAAATGATAAAAATATCATTTTTATCATATGTGTGATATGCTAAAGATATGCGGACGTTGAAATAAATATTTGTGATAGAAATATTATTTTTAACATGCATAGGAACTAAATAAAATAGTCATGCGTCGAAATCTATTTTAGTTCGCCAAAATTATCATCTTTGAAATGTGAAGTGTTAAAAACAGCCACTTGTTCTAATAAACGTGCATGAGTTGAAATATACATTAACTAGCTAATGATATGATTTTAGCCTATGCATGCAACATTCGAATGAATGGTGTTTTTAAACCAAAGCAAATCAAATAATAAATTGAATGGAAAATGATAAGGGATAGGAATTGTATATATGCATATGCATATCTATTGAACAGGTTAAAGCAAAAAGGGGCTAGAGAAGAGAAATAGAATTTTGTGCCCGACAAATAGGTACACATTTACCGCTTTGTTTGGGTGATGATTTTATGAGCCTGTTGGCTAGCCGCTTGGCTTTTTCTTTTTGATATGAGACGCCCGTGTGGCTATTTGGGAATTTTCCCAGACCCTCCCGTACAAAGGAGGTTATGGCGAAATTTTCCAAAAATTTAAGGCGTTAGTGAAATAATTGAAGTGGAAACGATATAGGAATTTTTGAATGAGCTATATTTATATAAATATATAAATAGAATTAAAACGAAACGTGGCCGTGCAGTTCATATTTTGAAACCGTGATTTCAAACGACTAGTGCGGAAGATCCGACCATTGGATTTTCCCGAAACCTCAACCGTTGAGTTCGCCTTGGAAATATCTTCCCAACGACGCCAACTTTGTGAAGATCCGACGGTTGGATTGTCTGGAATGTTTAATTCAAAACTGAAGAAAAATAGCGCCAGAAACGATTATATTTATATATATATAAATATAATTAAATTAAATCGAATAACGACGCTGCAGTTCGTAAATTGAAATCGTAACTTCAAATGGTTAGTGTGGAAGATCCGACCGTCGGATTTTCCCAAAACTGGAACCGTTGGATTCGTTTTGAAATGACCTTCCTAATGATGTAAAATTTGTGAAGATCCAACGGTTAGATTTTCCTATATGTGTAAAACAAAATTAGTGAAAAGCAGCGCCAGTGCATCGACACGACTTGAAACGTCGTTTAATTAAATATGGCCGTTTTAAATTAAATAAAAATGGCGATATATCGTTATAAAATACGATGGATGGTATAGAGTGGAAATAAACCAATTTTGTTGGGTTTGCTTGATATGTGATGGTTGAATGTATTTGACATGAAAATTATAACTAAATAACTGAAGTGTGAATGTTGAATGGTCCAACCATGTGATTAATTGATTTGAAAATCTAAATATACGTGGGTTATTTGAAAAGGCCGAGTTTATCTCATTTCAAATAATCGATCGACGTTGAGAAGTCGAAGAGTCGAAGACGACTGAAGACCGACGATCTCCACATTGGATGGATGGGCGCCACTGATGCTCGTGATTGGAGTAGCTACCATGAAGGAATTGAAGTAGTAGCCGTCCAAACATATTGTTGATTGTACGGATATGCGAGGAATTGGTGCCTCCGGTTTCGTTCAGACCCAGAACGGACTTGTAAATGGACTGTGTGTCTGACATTGGATTTTGTTCTGTGTTGATTGACCTCTGTTAAATATATATCTGTTTGGCGGCGGAGAATTTATTCTCTTGCTTAACGCCCTTCTCTGAGACGTACGAGCTCAGAGGTTATACATTGACAGAAATCAGTCGCATGGAGTGGATTGCCTGTGTGGCACGCCTAAGTGGCATATGATCAAGGCTTCTGTTGCAAAGCAAAGTCTTGTGGTTGATGATCAAAGCATGGTCTGTGTGACGTAGCTTTGTGTATAACGTGAATTCGCGAGCCTCACACCTCGGTATGAGTCAAAAACGGGAGACGGACCGCTGGGAGTGCATGACGTTTCTTTCTAGCTATGGTGGTGTCAGTGACCTACCAGCCCTGACATTATATATACTTTTCACCTGTGTGGTTGTTGGAATGCGAGGCGCCTCGATTATAGGTCTGTAAGGACCGGGAAACGTGTGTTCAGGAATAACTAATCCTCAAAAGTAAGAGAGGACCGGCCCAGGCGATTCCAAGGATCATAGTGGGGTCCTGGGACATTTGCTAGAGTGTCTCGAACGGAGAGGAGCTTGCCCCTTGCCTCGACTCATGAAGGAATCCAATTTCCAATACGAAATATGCGGTTGTGATTGTATTACTAGTATGGCGACATAGTGGTATGGGTCATTTATGCCGCCTATCATTGATATTTATGATTGAAATCGCTTTTGAAACATATATGCACTAGTAATAATATCAAACACTTTTGTTTTATACGTATGAAGCATTTTTGGCCATTATAAGGGAAAACTCTATCCTCCGGCTTGTGTTGCATTGTGTGATGGGACCTGAGTCTTATAATGGCTTCATTTTATAAAAAGCATTGCGTTGATTTAATCATTTACTTTATTTCATGCACTAGCACTCATTGGAGTAAACCCGTTCCGCGAAAGTGGCGTGGTCCTTTGATTTGCCTTATTATTGTTGTTAATAAGTTGAGTAGATTTCTCATACCAGTCCCATGACTGACTCGTAGTTTGTTTCACCTTGCAAACTCGGGTGCCCTCATTTTCACACGGGCAGCCTAGTTACAGGTTTCTGACGCACCTTTTGGCTCATGGCGAGGCTTGACTACACCGTGCTGACTTGGATTTTCTCCGCCATTATTGTATCTATATTATGATTCCGCCACTGGCGATGTAGACTGATATTCCTTTTGTGTACTCTTTATGTATGATTCCGCCTCAGGCGATGGTGACTGATTATGTATCATTATACACTAAGTTGTATCCTGTACTGTGCTTCTCTGATGTGATGATATCTATATGATTCCGCTGTCATATGTGTGTAGATTATTCTATTTTCTGTTTGTGCTATTATCTGTGATCTGCTAATGAAGATTGATGTGTTATATTCCAATGATTATCCTTAACACCGTGTCACGGGGTTTTGGGATCGTCACAGGTTTCAAAAATAATACACATATATCATCTTTGACTTCGCTTGCATGTGCCCTGATTGATGGATATATGACTTGAACTGTCAATATTATGTTTTATGGTTGATTAAGTATTATGGACAATTCATGTTTGTATATAATGACTATTATATTCCATGTCTTGGTAATTCATTTATGGATGATAACACATTTTTAGACAACAAGGTTTTTTGGATTTAATATGTTGCTGCTAGATAACAAGGTCTGTACCCAATGTATTCCGTTAACATTTTTAATATAACCAACGTATTTTTAGTATAACTACTATATAACAGTCATCAAACTAGGTGTAACATATGTTTTTAAATGTTATTAGGTCACCGACCATCCATAAGGTTAGTTTAATTTTTCAAAATTCGTTTTCATGGTAGCTTATATTAATTGATTACCCTTGATATCGGAGCAGGTCTGACATCTGAAATAAATTTCAGACGTCTGAACCAGGCCTAGTAATTGCCAAGAACATTTTCAGACGTCTGAAATGGTCTCGGGGTGTTGGCTGAAATCCATTTCAGATGTCTATAGCCTATTTTCAGACATCTAAACCAGTCAGACGTCTAAAAATAGGTTTAGACGTCTGAAATTTGTTGTTGTTTCTAGTTTTCCTTCTATCGACCGGCTGGTTGTATGCGATGTCAAATTATTACTTGATTTTCTAGTGCATCTTATGGCCCTTTTGTTAATGAGACATGCCTTGAGCCTTTCCAATGGCAATGATGAAGACGATGCTTCTGCATATTTTTCTGTAAGTAATTATATTCATCACACTACATGTTCATGACATTCATGTACTACAGTGTGTCATGGATGCCGCTCTTTCGGCTATCAAGAAGGAATAGATCCAGAAAACTAGTGTTGTGTGTATTAATTTATACTTATCTTCTTAAGTTTACTAAATTTTTAAAAATTAAGAAGTTTAGTTTATAAAAGTTAACTAAGTATATAAAATATTACCAAGTATTCTATAATAATAATAGCAATAATTAAAAATTAGCTAAGTATTATAAAAATTAACTAACAATTATCAAAAATTAACTAAGTTTACTAATTTTATAAAAAGTAAGAAGTTTAGTTTATAAAAGTCAACTAAGTATATAAAAATATAAAATATTACCAAGTATTCTATAATAATAGCAGTACTTAAAAACTAACTATGTATTATAGAAATTAACTATCTATTATCAAAAATTAACTAATTTACTAATTTTATAAAAACTAAGAAGTTTAGTTTATAAAAGTTAACTTAGTATATAAAATATGAAATATTACCAAGTATTCTATAATAATAATAGCAGTAATTAAAAATTAACTAAGTATTATAAAAATCAACTAACTATTATCAAAAATTAACTAAGTTTACTAATTTTATAAAAACTAAGAAGTTTAGTTTATAAAAGTTAACTAAGTATATGAAAATATAAAATATTTCCAAGTAATCTATAGTAATAATAGCAATAATTAAAAATTAACTAAGTATTATAAGAATTAACTAACTATTATAAAAAATTAACTAAGTTTACCAATTTTATAAAAATTAAGAAGTTTAGTTTATAAAAGTTAACTAAGTATATAAAAATATAAAATATTACCAAGTATTCTATAATAATAAAAGCAATAGTTGAAAATTAACTAAGTTTAATAAAAATTAAGAAGTCTAGTTTATAAAAGTTAACTTAGTATATAAAAATATAAAATATTACCAAGTATTCTATAGTAATAATAGCACTAGTTTCTCGGGACTTATTTTAGACGTCTGATACTGGCACACTTGAGTCAGCTATGCATGCCTTTGACCTATCTTTCTTCAATCTTGTGCATATCCTATGTTGTTATCTTCGACTTGCTTCTTCTTGTATTCTTTTTTCTTGTTGTCGAGCATTGTTTTCTTGTTAATGTGTAAACATGACCAAATGCTAACATGAAAACAAGTGTATACGTATGGGAGATGAACATCGTTGTGCATTCGGCTATAATCGGAATGTCGTTAGGCGTTTCTGAAGATCCCTCAATAATAAGACCGCTTGTAGCAGTTGATTATGGAGAAAGTGGTAACTTTTAGTTGTTCATTTTGTTGGTATTCGGCACAAAATTGTTTTATGAATATTTTTTTTATTTATAGATATCTGACTTTGTTCGACGGATATTGTGTAAATTTAATTTATGGTGTTATTTTTTTTATGGAAATTATGTAAACTTGGTTTAGTGATGATGTGATGTTTGTGTATGAATATTGTGTTATATAATTAGTTAGTTGATATATATTTACATGCTGCTGATATGTATGTGCATGAATATTTTGATACTGCAGTATGTAAATGTTGTGATAGTTGTAAAAAAACGTTATGATATGTGGAAAAATGTTGTGATAGTAAAGAACATGTAAACTTCCAGAAATGTTGTGATATATGGAAAAACGATGTAGAAAAGGGAAGAAGACAACATTTTTGAACCAATATAAACGTTGTATAAACATAAGAACAACACCATATGAAACGCTGTAGTATGTCAAATATTATTATTTTTTTGAAAAGCAAATGAACTTTATTCACAACAGCAAAATTAGAAACAACATTCATCTAATACTGTTAGCATTGAGGAAAAATAATATAAGATTTATACATGCAAAATAAAAAAAACCTCAATGCTAACAAAAATAAAACTCCTAATTACTAATTACAGTTTGTAAACTAAATATCAAAAAAGTATCATAGTAGCCAAACAGATTGCCAAACAGAATTGCCAATAGAATATAATGACTGGAGCAATTGAATTGCCAAATAGAATTTCCAGACTTGAACCATAGATCATCCATTCTTCTTCAGGATTGCATTGATAATCACAGAGAAAAGAGAATCAGCACTCAGCTCAGAAGAAGTAAAAATTCTACGATTCCTTTCTGTCTATATTTCCATCACAAAAATCTTCAAAATTCTTAAAAGAATTAATCCTCCAGCTGATTTCCATCTAGTATCCTTAAATAAATTGAACCATTCATCTCTACTTGAGCTTGCAGGTTGATGCAACTTCCCAAATTCAAGAATCTTCTTCCAGAGTTGATGAACAAAACAACACTCAAAAAATATATGAGTGTTGCACTCAGTTTCAGATTGACAGAAGACACATAAATCATCAGATGAGATTCCTAACTTAGACAATTTATCTTTAGTGTTTACTGCATTTGACATCACCTTCCAAAGCAACAGATTTTGTTTAGCATTACTCATGAAATTCCAAATCCTTTTGTACCAAGGAAAAATAGCTCTCTCACCACAAAAATGCTTATAAACTGAACTGATAGAATGATTCTTTCCTATCCAGGTAATTCCTTCATTATCAGATCTAAAATTATAAGAAATTTCATACCAAAGCTTCCTTAACAATGCAGAACTGCAATGTGGTAGGACGATTTCACCATCATGAATCAAATCACTAACTTTAGCAGAATCAGGTATGCCACAATTCAACCTCAAATTATAATCTACCACATTATATAAAATAATTCCTCTACCTATCAAAGGAAAATGCCAAAAAGAACCTGGCATTTGAGTGTTTTTGCATTGAATGATTGGCAGGAAGGAGCTTCTGAGCTTTAGAATTTTCCTCCAACTCCAACTACAAAAGCTAGGAATTTGCATTGTCCAAAAATTCTTTTTACCTATCAAATTATTCCTCACAAATCTAGACCATAAACAATTCTCATCAGCAAAAATCTTATCAACATAAACAGAAATGGCAGCCTTATTCCATTGAAAAAGATTGATGATACCTAATCCACCATTTCTTTTATCATCACATAATTTTGAGAATGCTATGGGAATAAGTTTTTTAGCAAAGGGATCGCCATGCCAAAGAAACTTATTCATGGCACTAACAACCATGTTAATGAGTTTGAGAGGCAGTATATAATGTCTGGAGTAATAGGAAGTCATAGAAGTGATGATGTGTTGAATAATTGTGAGTCTACCTGCTTGTGACAGTTGACATGATGGCCATTGTTTCATTCTAGCTATAATCCTCTCATATAAAGGCATGCAACTTTCCTTAGAAATTCTACCAGTGAAGAGAGGTAAACCCAAGTATTTGGAGTTATCAGGCATAATATTCAGACCAGAGTGTTTAACTAATTCATCCACTGCCAATTGACTAAGACCAGCTATTTTAATATGAGACTTCTTCAGATTTACTTCCAAATCAGAGATCTCATAAAATGAATGCAGAACATTAAGCAAACAATGAATATTTGACAAATTGGGCTTAGTAAAAATAACTAGGTCATCAGCAAAGCAAAGGTGAGTTATCAAAGGATTTTTACATCTATGATGTAGCTGCAAATTTCCTAATTCCACTTGTTTGAATATTAGAGAGTTGAGAAGTTCCATAACACAGATGAATAAGTACGAGGAAATTGGATCACCTTGTCTAACTCCATGTTTACTAATGAAATATCCATGCAAAGAACTATGCCTTGATATTCAAAATTTTGGTGATGAGATACAGGTGTAAATCCAAGCAAGGAAAGGTTTTGGAAAATTCATTCTAGATAAAATAGCAATCACTGATGACCATGAGACACTATCAAAGCTTTCTTAATATCCAATTTCAACATACATCGAGGAGAAATGTTCTTCCTCTCATAACCATGAAGTAGTTCTTGGGCAATCAATATATTTTCACTAATAGATCTTCCAAGGACAAATGCTGATTGATTACAAGAAATTATGGAAGGAAATACAGACTGTATTCTATTAGCCAACACTTTAGAAATAATCTTGTAAAAACCACTACAACAAGATATAGGTCTGAAGTCTGAAACATGTGAGGGATTCTCAGTTTTGGGAACCAATGCAATATAAGTGGCAGCAAATGTAATTGGTAATGTATTTGTAAGAAAAAAGTATTTAACAGCCTCAGAAATATCATTACCAATTGTTGACCAGCACTTTTGTAGAAAGCAAGCATTAAATCCATCTGGCCCACCAAAACTATCTGGATCCAGTCCTAGGACTGCTAATTTTATTTCTTCATCAGTAACAGGCTTGATTAGGTCCAAGGATTGACACTGTGAAAGGAAAGGCAAATTGATATGAAATAGAGGCTCAATATTGGAAGGAGGAAGATCTTCAGGAGCCAAAAGAGCCTTGAAATAATCAACAAAAGCTTGATCAATATCATTTTGAGAAGAAATAAGAGTTCCATTAGTATCATTAATCATACGAACTGTTTCTTTCAACTTATTCAATCTCAGAGAATTATGAAAAAAATTGGAATTCCTATCAGCTTCCAATTCTTTCTTAAGAAATGATTTTTGCTTCATGGATTGAAATTCAGAATCCAATATTAATTTCAACTTGTCCTGCAATTCTTTTTCCAAAATCTACAAATGCATGTCCTGAGGGTTTGAAATCATAGAGTTCTGCACTTGAATTAGTTCAGATCTAATAGTATTTGATTGCTTAAAAACATCACCAAATTGTGTTTAGACCAAGCTTTCAGATGAAATTTAAGAAGTCTCAACTTATAAACCAATTTATCCATAGGATTCCTACCAAATCTATGCTGCCAAACCTGCGGTGAAATATTAGAAAAATCCTGATGAGTAAGCCAAAAATTAAAAAATTTGAAAGTTGACTTCCCTTTAACAATGGCCTCATCTTCACCCCAGTATAAAAGTAAAGGAGAATGATCTGATATGGTAGGAGGAAGAACATGATAGGAAGAAAGAGGATATATATTTTGAAAAGCAGAATTAACAAAGATATGATCTAATTTACAAAGAGTGGGATTGCCAGTATGACTTTTATTGGACCAAGAAAAAGTAGATCCAATCTAGTTCAGTGAAGAAATTTTAGAATTGACCATAGCTTGATTCAGAGGAGCTATATCATTTATGGAAAGAGAACAACCACCAAATTTATGAAGAGAAGAGTACATACAGTTAAAATCTCCTCCTAATATCCAAGGATCACCATAAGGATTAAGATTATGAAGATTGTTTAGAAAGAGGAGTCTCAAAGATAGTGCATTCTATGCATAGACTGAAGTAAGCAAAAATACAGTGTTGGATGGGATATATACACATTTATAGTGAATGAATTGGTCCGAAGATGAAATTCTAGATAGCTTAAAAATATGTGAATTCCATATTGTCAATAATCGACCAAAACTGGCATCAGAAAGATTATTATCAGACTTCCATCTAGGAGAAATGAATGAAACTGCCTTAGAAGTAGAAAATAAGTCCAATTTGGTTTCAGATAAACATAATAAATGAATACTCTTACTATGTATAAAAAAAATTTACTTCACTTTGCTTTGAGGGTAAATTCATCCCTCTTATGTTCCAAAAACATATGTTGTGTATCATTTCTTTGACTGAGGGGATTTGATTGAGAGTGCAGAATTCTGCCTTGTTTTCCTTTTTGTGAGAGATTTTTGACTACCAATAGGGATTACATCCTCTTGATTAAATTCTGTGCCCCCATCAATATCATCTTCTATTGTAGATTCTGAGCTACCTGTTTCTTTTTCCCTTTCTTATTTTTCAAATTGGACTTAGAAGCAGAAGCAACAAAGTCACTAATCAGGGATTTCGGAGGAATTGAAGTGTAATCTTTCTCCTTAGTAGTTGGAGGATTAATAATAGGAGGTGGAGGAAGAGTGATTTCCTTTGGAGGAGCAAGATGTGAATAAAGAGAAGAACTAGAAGCAGAAGAGGGGATTTGAAAAGAAAACGAATCACTCAAATTATGACCAGAGGATGTTGAAAAAGAGGATGAACAAGATAGTGAACCAAAAATAGAAGGAGATTGCAAGTTTTGGTTAAATGAATCTGATGTTGGCAGGTCAAAAAGAGAAGAGAAAGGATTTTCATGTACAATGTCTTATAAAACTTGCTTTCCTTTCTGATTTTCTATTTCAGTTGAATTCCTTTTGCAATTAGTGTCAATTTTTTGCATAACACTATTGCCATTCAAATCTACTAAAACCACATTATCATTATCTCTTCCCAGAGTTGAAGTATCCATTTGCATGCTCTCATTGTTATTGATCTCAGAATCATTAGTTCTACTACCATTTATCTCAACTGTTTTATTCATATTATCATTTACATCTTTTTGCACATCAGCCCCAAAATTTCCTTGCTTCATTCTCCAAAATTGCTTTTTCTTATTATTCACTCTATTCCATCCAAACTGGTTTGGCTGGACTGAAACATGTTGTCTTCTTCGATTATCCACCATACTATCCTGTCTGTTCCTTCCAACATCAGTCATATTTCCTTGTCCATTTTCAACATTGCCATCAAGAGCTTCATTTACAACTTTCCTATTATGTACATGTATGTCACACTCAACAGTTGAGTGACCAAAAACCTTACATAAAGTACAAATGCTCGGCTTCCAATCATAGGACACAATTACACGGGCACAACTATCTCCTAACTCTCCTAATTCAATGCAATTAGGAAGGTCAGAATCAGCTTCAATTTCCACCAGCACTTTAGCATAATTATCCTATGCATCCTCTCAGTATTAGCATCAAAACAAATAATCCTACCAACCAGATAGGCCAACCAGTTAATCCCAATTAATGTCCAAAGAAAGATAGGAATTCTATGAAGGTGGATCCATATTGGCACTTTCTTAATTTGAGCTTGGGCATTACCAATGGATGGATCCCATTTTGTGATAATAAACATACGACCTTTGATGAAAATTGGATCAGCCTTCAAAATTTTATCCTTATCCATTTCATTAGAAAATTTGAACTAAAAGTATAATCCATCAGATTTAATATCCACTTCACCATTTAAACACCAATATCCACTTAGAAATTTTGTTATAGAGAGATAAGATAATGAACCATCAAGGAAAAAACCCACAAGATACTGATCCCAATATTTCATACCTTCTTCTTTAACTATTGCTGGAGGATTCTTCTTAGATTTACCTTTGATCTTCTCAAACTGTTGCGGCTTATAAGAACCTGCATTTTTAGGCAGAGAATTAAACAGAGAGAGATAATCCTTCTTAATCACAAGAGAGTGAGTCACAGTTGCAAATGACTGATTAGCAGGTTGAGATCCACTGGAAGGAACAGATGATGACCCATTTATACATTGCTCACTTCCTTTAAAAGATGAAATAGTAGAAACATCATTCTGAAAGGTGTTTGATAAATTGCCCAAGAGAGACATTTCATTCAAAGAACCAGATTGAGCAAGATCTGAACCAGATCTAGAAATAGAAGAAGAATTGATAGAGATAGGCTCAGAAGACAAGCTAACAGCACCAGACAAGGCACCATCAGGAAGAGGGACATTCAAAGGATATACAAGAGGAGAAGGGACAAGATGAGGCTGGAGACGAGTAGGGAGAGAGAGGGAGGACGAAATAGAGGAGGAAGAAGATGAAAAAGAAGAATCAAAACTAGAGGAGGAGGAAGCCATTGTCAAGGGTTAGAATCCATTTCAATAAGTTCAAGTATGTCAATTTCTATAGCTTTTTGGCATGTATTGTGATATTTCCACGGCCTACAATAATTTGTTGGTAGACAACATTCATCAAAACGCTATTTAAGGCTATAACAACGCTTTTTCAACGTTGTGAATAGACAGATTTCTTGTAGTGAACTCTAAAAACAACTGTTTTGAGTTCTCACACAAGCCACATGACTGACTAGGAGTTTATTATTCCGACACCTAAACTCTGGGTGCCCATAATTTTTACACAGGCAGCTAGTAGTTCGGTTTGTAGATTTAGTCTTTAGAGCTGGATTCAAGTTGAAGCTAGAGTTATGCTTTGGATTTTACTTCTTCCTCTGAAGGCCTATTTGTATTTCTTTCCGCTGAGCTTATATTATACTCGGATGTAACTCTAGTAACTTTTATGTAATATTATTTAATGATAATGGAAAAGTTCTTTTACATATGTGCAAATTTGTAAGTACCCCCAACAATCTATATTTATGAACGGTTTAAGTTGGTTTAATTGCTGGTGAAAACTGGGCAAAAAAGGGTCATTACATAAGTGGTATCATAGCTTTGGTTTATACAAAGGTATGGGTTACGACTCATTTGAATAAAAGGAAGGACTCATCAGAGTTATAATATCTCATTAAAGATAGGGTTAGGAATGCCCTAGAATGAGATTCTGGAGTATTATGTTTGAGAGAGCGCCTTTTTATGTAATATGAGTTAAGATTTGGATTAAAATACGGTAGAATTCATACTAAGATATAAACTAAGGCTAAAATTGTATGGCTAATAGTAATTTTAAAATAAAAAGGAATAATTCTATAGGAAGTAATCTAGATTTTCCAGCAAACATTTCCTTATTGTTAGGAAAGGTTTGAAAAATAATATGGTTAAATCAAAGATTGTATAACCGAAGGAGTTGCGAACAAAGAATCATTATTGTAACACCCCGCCTCCGCTAGGGTCACTCGCAAAGGAATGCACTAGCTTTAGAGGGGCATTATTGGTAAACATGCACAGAAATATCACAAGACAGAACATATAACATAGCGGAAGTAAAATCGAACTTTTATAAACATTAATAATTAAGGTCCAAAGCCTTTTACACCAGAGTACATCAAAACTTGTCTTGCAATAGTAAAGAAGCATAAAGACTTTTTCATAAATTATTCCCCAAGTAAAAACAGTAAAGTAGCCATAGCCAAGAAAAGTCCAAGCCATCCATGATGACCTTCGAGCAGAAGAAGTCCGAACTAAACAGCAGTGTTTCCTCCCTGTAACCTGGGGGGGAAACGGAAGAAAAGAGGCGAAACAAAACGGGTCAGTCAAAAAGACTGAGTAAGCCCTATCTACTATTAGTATAAAAACTAGTAAAGTTAACTGACATGAGAAACTGAGATGAACATAAGCATGATAACAAGATAGATAAGCTAAATCAAAATAACAGGATGAACTACTGAACTCAGATAAACTAAGATGTCATGATAAATTACGATGTTAAGACAAAACAAGGTATCACATCGTCAGGTTCCTATCAAGTATAATATCCCAAGATATCTATCACGTATAACGTCCCATGGTATCTATCCTGTATATCTGCTCTGCACCTCTCGTACCAGTATCCCAACCCGCGTCATGTGTTAACCATGAATGTCCCTTGCCCAACATCATGTAATGGTCCATGTCAACCTAATATATAGCATATGTAGGTTTTCCCAACTCGTATGCTTCTTTCCATGTATAAGTTCAGTCCTTTGCCGTAGGCCATACGGGCTTCCCCTGTAAACGTTTTATCCTTGAAGTTGTTTTGGACTACAACCCTTGATCTAGTTGTGTTCCCTTACCATGAACTATCGTGCGTCCACTTAGGATTTATGCCACCAAGGGCCGCTAGGGATTATGCTACCTAATGAACGTTTCCGTGTCTCGGTTTGGGTTTTGGCCACCTAGGACCACTAGGGATTACGCCACCCGTCAACCGCGCCCTTGATCCCACGTATGTATCGTGAATCGTTTTCCATGTCTAGATGCACATGTTCCCCAATGTGCCATCCGAGTTCCGTGCCAGGGCAAATCAAGAAATACGGAACTCAGTCGGGAGCTTTAAATCGTCTGCCGATGCAGATATCAAGGTCTGTTTTTGTACCCGTGGCTATGGTCCCACGTGACCCCTCCCTCAACTACTGAAAGGCAATCCAAGAAAAATCATGTATAAGAACCACTCCACGGCCCCACTATAGCCCACTTTCCTACGGGCCAACCTCACCCATGACTCGATAGCAAGCACATGGTCTGTTGGGGGTTCCCTGCCTTTCCGCACGTACACGATTGACTAAAGATGGTAGGTAGTCGGCGATGTGCTATCCAGGGCAAAAACCAAGAATCGTCGACTCCACGCTAATCCATCCCAGTCTTTAGGTCGCTCGCATAGCAACCAAGGCATACTCTTGGTCCTTCTAACGCAGATCTTAACCTCTCATGGGCCTAGTATAATTACCTGGCAGCCCACAGAGGGATCCCAAGAATATCCTCACATCCCCCGAAGCTTCCACTTCGGCACCCAGTGCGCTGGAGCTTTTATCCAAGTCAGATAACTTGCTCCTCCTCGTATACTAAGCGAGGACCTACCGTATCAGGTTACTCATCGCTTTGTGAATTAGTCTTATGTCCTTAGCTAAGAATTATTACTTAGTTACCCTTAACTAAGGTTTACCACTTAGCTTCCTTTCCCGTTATCCTTGATTAACCACGATTTTCTACCTAGTTCCTCTAACTAGGGTTTGTCTTATTAGGTTAAGAGTTATCATTCAAGTCCATGCCTTAACCCTCCCACGAATCACGTCAAGATTGGCTAAGTATTTAAGTTTAAGACTTAGTCCTACAAGTTGGTTAAGTGTACCCAGGGGCTCATGACTTAACCCTATCAAGTCAAATTGGTCAAGTACTAGCTTACCTTAATCCTATCGGATTATCTTGCTAGATCGATTAAGCATAGATTATCTTAATCCCATCAAATTATCGAGTCGGATTGGTTAAGTATATTCTAAAAAGGTCTTGCGACTTAACCTTGTCAGGTCCGCGTATTAGATTGGTTAAGTGTAGGTTACTTAACCCCATCAAATCATCATGTATAATTGGTTAAGTATAAGTTGCTTAACCCCATTAAATTATCACGTTAAGTTGGTTAAGTATTGGTTACTTAACCTCATTGAACTACCAAGTTTAAATTGGTTAAGTGTTTAACTTAACCCCATCGAATTACCGTGTTTAGATTAGTTAAGTGTGGATTACTTAACCCCATCTAATTACTGTGGTTAGATTAGTTAAGCCTTAGTTACTTAACCCCATCTAATTACCGTGGTTGGATTAGTTAAGCCTTAATTACTTAACCCCATCTAATTACCAAGTCGGATTAGTTAAGTGTAAATTACTTAACCCCATCCCCTAATCATCTTGCATGGTTAAGTGTCATTAAGAAATCAAACCCGATCCCACTTAACCTTATCAAGTTATCATGTTGGATTGATTAAGTATTGGTTAACTTAATCCCCGTCCACTAGTCGTATAAAAATGGTTAAGTGTCATTAGGCCGATCAAATCACTTAACCTACCCAACCTTGTCATGTTTTGTTAAGTATCATTAGCCTAATCAATTTACTTAACCCCTTTATCCATGTCATATTTGGTTAAGAGTCATTAATCAAATTAACTTAACCCTATCACGTGACATTAATTACTTAATGCACCCCAACCTCTCACATTAGACTTTGTTGTGGTTACTAGTTAAGCCGGTCGGTTCCGGGTAGCTTTACACCACAACTTGGTCTAACCTCGGGTTCAAGCACAACATGACCAACTTCTCACATTGGGTCCTATTGTTTGCAACTACTAGTTAGGCCGGTCGGTTCCGGGTAGTTTTATGTTGCAAACTCAACCCAACCTCGAGTTGGCCACACTTATATTATCTAAGTGTCATGTTCATCATGTTTCCAAGACATGTTACAAGTTTTTCAAGCATTTGGGTAGACCTAACTTAATAGGTAAATTCCCAAAGGGTAGACCTAACTTAATAGGTAAATTCCCAAGCTTATGTTTTTATGCATACTTACATGTCAACTTCCATGTTATATTTCAAGTCATGTTTCAAGTTGTATTTTCATGTCATTAGAAATTACCCATAACATAACCCAACGCTTTTAAACTCGCATATACGTTCGCAACAACGTAATGGATTAAAAGAAGAGACTTGGCAAAGGAATGACAAAAATGGGTATTAAGCCACAAGTTAATCATGGTGGCAAATGAGGCACAAATGTGTTCATTAGCTTGCATGTTACATTCTTAAGCCTCAAAAACATGCATAAACCCAAACTTGGCACATAAGCGAATCATGGTGACAAAAGACATGGAATGATGGCTAGAAACTCGCATATATCATCATATAAGGATTATGACTTCATATGCAAGTTGACATAATGATTATGAAGGTTCTCATGTTGCATAATGCAACATTTCAACATAAAGGTTGTAGCTTTTAGCTCATAAGATCAAGATAATGACTTCATAAACTTGCATGACATGATAGCATAAATCATACTCAATGATCAAACCCAAATTTGCAACATGAACATTTAACTTCATGGTTAATATCTAAGAGTAGGGAAGGGCTTACATTGCTATGAAGGCACAACTCGATTAGATTAAAGATTGTGATGAAGCCTATGCATGCCACCACCCAAAACCCAAAGATGAACACTCCAAATCAATCAAAACCCCATCTTTATGAACAAAGATCAAAGCTTTAGCCTTGAAATCAACTTGAGAGGCTCTCATACTAACATAGAAACTCTCTAACACTCACATAATCATGAAACCTCTCATAGGAATTTACTTAGGAATTTTAGAATGAGGGTGGAGGCCATGAGAGTGAAAATTTTGCCATAGTTTAGTTGCAAGAATGAATAATGAGGGTTTAGGGTAGGCTTAGGGGTGTTTTTATAGAGATTAGGGTAGTTTTAGGCCCTTAAATTAACCCTAGGATAGATCCCAGCCTTCAAAAATCGTCACAAGCCTCCAAAACAAGACCAAGGGCCAAAACAGGTGCACCAGGCCAGTCAGGGTCAAGCCAGAAGGTTGTGCAGGTTTCTGGCTCGACACGGGCGCACTTCCCAAGTGCGCCAGTGTATTTTTGTGCTGGCGCACTTCACAAGTGCGCCAGTGCATTCTGGCTTGTTTTCGGTTTTTCTGCCTAACTTCGTTCGTCCATATCTTCTTCATACAGACTCCGATTTACGAAATTTCGGACTCTATTTCGCGTATTTTTCCGAGACGAACGCAATGGCGCAACCTGTTTATCCTGATTCAGATTTTATAATTTAATTCTGCCTTGATTCTTATCTTAACACGTTGCTAAAAATTCGGGTTGTTACATCCTCCCCAACTTAAAGGATTTCGTCCCCGAAATCTCCAAGTTAGGAAGAACGTATCCTACCATCTGTCATCCATCTACTCAAAACATCATCCACAAGCAACCATTGTCCTTAGATGATTTCTAATGCTGTATGAATATATGCAAAACATGTGTGTACATGTTCCTTAGCTAATGCTAATGATCAGGCCTGAATAATCTTTCTAATGCAAAATATGTATAGTGCCATGAATCCAACATGTATGCAAATAGTCCTAGTCATATAGATACTATATGCGTGCACAATCATTCATTCATATGCAACAACCGCATGATAACACATTCGATTTCATCCAGAAACAAGTATAAATACTCGTGCATATGCAATATGAAATGTGACCGAGTCGAGCTAGTACCTAATGTGTATTCGCGCATCCACGAGCAACCACTTGCAACCACTTGCAACCATATCAATCATAACATGTTTCAAATACATGTTTACATCCATAGGGTTCTACCTAGGATTCCCTGAAACAGGGTCGAGAAGATAAACAAGACAAACTCCTTACGGGGTTTGTAACAGAAAATAGGACCGAGGGGATGTCCACAAACGATAGCCTACAAGTAAGCTCCACAGAAACAGGGATCAAGGATATACTCCCAAAAAGAGATATTATGCGCGTATCTAGTCTTTGACCATCAAGGTCGTATTTCCTTGAGCTTAATTCCATTGTGCCTTGACCGTCTTTTAACTTTGCGATTTCGTAGCTCCTTATTTCCTGTTTCCATAACATGAGCTGGAACTCATTTCTTCGTCGCCTCTCGTTCCACTTGCACTTATCCTTTTCCTAGAATACTTGGCGCAAACATGACTGCGTACTCATGATCTCATGCAAGCTTTCCAAAATTCACTAGTGAATCTCGGACCTCGTACCACAAGGTATTCCACGTAGAAGAACAGATGTCAACCAGGTTATCAAGCGCACTTACTAGGGTGATTCCCATAACCCATGCATAAGTGAAATAAACCATCCGTCTTATCGGCGAACACCACTCGATCGGGCTTCAAATTTCCAATAAAGGCATCACGGGATTCTAAGTAACTAATCATGACCGAACCCAAAAGGTTACACGAGACTCTGAGGGTATTACCAAGGCTAGTCAAGAGTCTAACTACCCTCCTATCAAAACCGAGAGTGGCACCCCTTACTGGATAACCACTTCATCCTTAGAATCCATCCATAGCTTATAAACATAAGCATTATTTCCAAGCTCAACACTTGACATAAACATTCTCAAATCCAAACAGGTCATGTATAAATGGACTGATTCTCCAATAGGACTTTGAGACAAAAAATGGGATCCTCTATTACGCTAGTACTTAAGGTGCAGAGACTCAACTATCGAAGCAGACTTAAATGATATGACGATCAAAACAAAGTCCTAATGGGATGATAGAGAAGAAGAGCTAAACCTTTAACAAGATCGTTACCCTCCTTCCGAGGTACCCTAGAAATGAGAGCATACTATTACCCTCCCGATGATCTTGTCCTTGTCCCATAATACTTAACTATCCACCCCGTTTTACCATGCCAAAGGTACTCTCTTGTCATGGGTTTCATTGTTCATCTTTCTCCCCCCTTTGAGGACTAAGCCATACCAACAAGTTGCCCATCCTTAAGCTCGTATCCTTTATCCTCTTTCTCACTATCCTTTCTTATAACGCGGCCACCGGTCTCCCAAGAACCACCTCCATCGCATGGAAAGCACTTTCGTAGATAGAAAAGATTAGTCGCAGTTAAAACCACTGTGACTACAGATGGAGGAAAGAAAGGAGGAGAGATTCAATTAAGGAAACAAGGATAGTGCTAATGGCCTTTGGGGAATAGCCTTTTTCTTTTAAAAGAAAATTTTCTTGAAAAATGCTTCTTTGTAAACGATTTTCAAATAGTTTTTAGAAGGTCTTTAAAAACTTTTGCCCAGTCTGGTAACCTTCTGCTCTGATACCAAATGTAACACCCCGCCTCCGCTAGGGTCACTCGCAAAGGAATGCACTAGCTTTAGAGGGGCATTATTGGTAAACATGCACAGAAATATCACAAGACAGAACATATAACATAGCGGAAGTAAAATCGAACTTTTATAAACATTAATAATTAAGGTCCAAAGCCTTTTACACCAGAGTACATCAAAACTTGTCTTGCAATAGTAAAGAAGCATAAAGACTTTTTCATAAATTATTCCCCAAGTAAAAATAGTAAAGTAGCCATAGCCAAGAAAAGTCCAAGCCATCCATGATGACCTTCGAGCAGAAGAAGTCCGAACTAAACAGCAGTGTTTCCTCCCTGTAACCTGGAGGGGGAAACGGAAGAAAAGAGGCGAAACAAAACGGGTCAGTCAAAAAGACTGAGTAAGCCCTATCTATTATTAGTATAAAAACTAGTAAAGTTAACTGACATGAGAAATTGAGATGAACATAAGCATGATAACAAGATAGATAAGCTAAATCAAAATAACAGGATGAACTACTAAACTCAGATAAACTAAGATGTCATGATAAATTATGATGTTAAGACAAAACTAGTTATCACATCGTCAGGTTCCTATCAAGTATAATATCCCAAGATATCTATCACGTATAACGTCCCATGGTATCTATCCTGTATATCTGCTCTGCACCTCTCGTACCAGTATCCCAACCCGCGTCATGTGTTAACCATGAATGTCCCTTGCCCAACGTCATGTAATGGTCCATGTCAACCTAATATATAGCATATGTAGGTTTTCCCAACTCGTATGCTTCTTTCCATGTATAAGTTCAATCCTTTGTCGTAGGCCATACGGGCTTCCCCTGTAAACGTTTTATCCTTGAAGTTGTTTTGGACTGCAACCCTTGATCTAGTTGTGTTTCCTTACCATGAATGTAACACCCCGTAATTCTGTGACATTAAGATTCTCAAATTAAAGTATAATTAATTTTTAAATGAAAAATTAAAAGAAAAAGATCCATGTAGTTGTTTAATTTAAGTATTGTAACTAACATGAAAAAAGAGAAGTAAGGAGTGAACAATAATTATTGTTCTAAGACTTATTAACAAAAGCCTCTGTAGCTCAGTTGGTTAAGGCATTGGATTTGTAGCATGGAGGTCGGGGGTTCGAACCCCGGCGGCGGCATAATTTTTTTATCTTTGTTTTAGAGAGGGCCAACTGAACATGCAAATATATGTACGTATACAAATTCAAAATTTGAAAGGATAAGAACGTACATATAAGGAAATAAAGAAAATATATATATACATATGAGAATATAAATATATATATATATATATATATATATATATGCAAAAGATAAAATTTAAGATAAGGCTACAGTCAATGAAATATGGCAACATCATTTGAATTTTGAAAATAAAATGAAAGTTGTGCGTATATATATACGCGTAAAATGGTCGTTAGAGGAATTGTATACATATAAGAATATTTCATGTGAATAAAACAGTTAAATAAATTCCATAAATTCAAAAGTTCGAAAATCAAACTTCTACGCCAAAAAAAATTCATTCGAAATTCAAATTTCTACGCCAAAATAGCTTGTGGGACCCAATGCTGACTCAGCGCTGCGTGTATGATAAGGTTTGGCTAGATTCATCTACGTAGCTGGACTATTTTCTTAACTGGGTTCAATGCTGACTCAGCGCTGCGTGTACGATAAGGTCTTGAGCAGCTATATAAACAGCCCTAGTCTCCATTCCTCTTTGCACCTCTCTCTTCTATCCTTATGCTGCTTAGATTCATGGCCTCTTCCTCTCCTCTTTAATTAAATAAATAAATAAAATAAAATATGATTCAAGACGAGGAGATGCTGCTAAAAGACTTTTAAGGAGGGATTCAAATCAAAGTTTCAAGTGAAGAATTCAAAGGCTAGCTCAAACAAGTTTCAAGCAACGACGCACGAATCATAGCCACGCTTTCCTTCTTTTCTAGATCTATTTTCTGTAAGTTGGTTATTTCTAGATCTGAATATTTTGTTTTATTTGTGACATGAAATTAAAGGAATAAAGGAATATGCCAAATCTCTCTCTCTCTCTCTCTTCGAATCTGTGTTTATACTCTTGGACTGAATTAAGAACTGTTATGATTCGAGGACAAATAAGACTGTAACCGTGACTATGACTATAGAACTGTGGCCTTTGAAAGCGTATGCCTTTGGACTATGACATAAGCCTTTGATTTTGGGACATATAAACATTGCCTATGACAATGACTTATGACTATGGGAATTATTTTCCCTTTTGGACTATGAACATCGCATATGACTATGGACATTTCCTATGACTGTGACTGTGACTACAAGGATTATTTCCTTGACTAGGCCTATACCTTTGATTTGGACATAAATTATTACTTATGACATAATGAGGACAACTGTGATTTTGACACCCATGATTTATGATTAGGAAAATATTGCTTTAGTTTTGTGATTGAGAAGTTGGGTCTAAACCCAATTTTTTATTCTACCTGTTCCTTGGTTTTTCTTTGGTTTTAAGACAGTGGGAATTTACCTATTAAGTTAGGTCTACCCACGTTCTTGAACCTATTTTGCCCATTCTTTGGTTTTAAGACAGTGGGAATTTACCTATTTAGTTAGGTCTACCCATCTTCTTGAACCTGCATTGTTATCCAAACCTTTTTATGCCAATTATTCCTTCTTGTCATTTTGATTCATTCCCTTTTTATCTACGAATCTAGATTTATTTATAATCTAGGTTGAATCACGATTATTCGAACGGTGGGAATGCGATTTGGGGAAAAACATGGAAATGAATATGAACGTAATTGTAAACTTGGAAATTGGCATAATTTGGAATACGTATTACGACATGCATATTAAAATGAAAACGGGGAAATTTGACATGGATTAGGGAATATGTGATTTTGACATATTAAATTTAGCGTTAGTAAGTAAGCTAAATTTTAGGCATAAAATGTAAACTAGAAAAATAATTCTAGTTTTGCCATAAATTGTGAATTAGGATGTTAAACCAAGATTGGGTTAATTAAGGTTGATTTGAATATAAGTATACTAGTAGGCTTGACAAATAAATATAGGCCAAATTTGTCTAAAAAGGGGAAATGGGATTTTGGAATAAATTGTTAACAATTTATAAACAAAATAAAAGTATTTTGATAACATCCCTTTTTATAACACATAGACCAGAAGGTTCTAGGGTGACAGAGAGGATAGTGTCTAGGCTTGGGTTTGGAAAATACAAGTTTCCTGCCCTCCCTGGCTATCCCTAACTGATCCGAAGGACGGATGGTTGTTTTCAAAACCAGATTTGGAAATTAATCAAAAACCCTTTGAACTTAGAAAACATGAATATGCCTAACCCGAGGTTAGACTGAGTTGCGGTGTAAACCTGCCCGGAACCGACCGACACATCCAGTAACCGCAGCAATATCTGTCTAATGTGAGAGGTTGCGGCTTTAATTTATTAATTAAAGCTAGAACAAGAATGGGAGAGTTAAGTCCATAGAAACACTTAACCAATTTAACACAGTTAAGCAAGAATGGGTGGGTTAAGTCCATAGGAACACTTAACCGACTTAACAAAGTTAAGCTAGAATGGGAAGGTTAAGTCCATAGGAACACTTAACCAACCTAACACGGTTAAGCTAGAATGGGAAGGTTAAGGAACACTTAACCAACTTAGCACAGTTAAAGCTAGAATGGGAGGGTTAAGTCCATGGGAATACTTAGCCAAATTAACATGTTGACTAGACTAGAAGGTGGGGTTAAGTAAAGTTAATACACTTAGCCAATTTAACATGTTAATTAGACTAGAGGTTGGGGTTAAGTAATACACTTAGCCAAATTAATATGTTAGCTGGACTAGACCATAGGGTTAAGTAAACTTGAACGCTTAACCATCAGAATATGATAAATGAATAGGGTTAAGTAAAAAGCATAAAGGGATAACACTTAACCAGTGTAATAGGATAAGGGAAGAGGGTTAAGATAACTTGAATCGACTAAAGACACTTAACCAACCCAACCTGGCGAGAAAGAAAACTAAGTAGTAAACCTCAGTTGAAAAAGGGACTAAGTAGTAAAACTTAGTTAAGAAAACAAGGAATTTGGAAACTAAGTGGTAAACCTTAGTTAGTAGAACTAAGTAGTAATTCTTAGTATAACACGAAGGAGCGGACATCCATCTGGTTTTAAGAAGGCTCCAACGAATTGGGTTACGAAGCCCGAGGCTTTGAGGGGACGTGAGGGTACTCTTGGTATCCCTCTGTGAGGCTGCAGATGATCATCCTGGGCTCACAGAGGTTAAGGTCTGCGTTAGAAGAACCGAGGGTATGCCTTGGTTGCAATATATATGTGGCAACCTAAAGACTAGGATGGACCAGCGTGATTCGGCGAGAAGACGGTAGCCCTGTGATAGCAACTCGTCGTCTACCATCCATCTTGAGTCAATCGAGATACGTGAAGTGGAAAGGCGGAGAACTCCAAAAGACCATAAACTTGCTATCTAGTTATGGTTGCGGATGGCCATAGGATAGTGGGGCACCGGGGGCCGACGTATAGTTCTCATTTTACAAGGTGTGCCTTTCATTAGCTGAGGGAGGGGTCAAGTGGGACCATAGCCACTGGAATAAAAACAGACCTTAGCATCTGCATCGGCAGATATCTGAAAGCTCCCGACCGAGTTCTGTATTCCTTGATTTGCCCTGTCACAGGACTCGGATCGCACATTACAGGACATGTGCATCTAGACAAGCGATAACGATTCGCGATACATGCGTGGGGAAGCCTAGGAACATATACCACTCTAGGTAGTGTGTCCTAGACTTGGGGGCATTGTTCGACAGGTAGCGTAATCCCTAGTTGGACTAGGTGGCATAAACCCTGAACTCGAAAAGCGTTCAGCAGATAGCGTAAAACTATAGTTAAATCTAGAAAGCACTTGATAGAAAACCCTAGACTAGATCTAGGTAATAAATAATAAATGTATGCCTGAAGGCAATGGAAACTACAGGGGTTGGGATCACGTTATCGTTACTAGTTGAACACTAGTTAGGTGGTGCAGAGATATAGAAACCAGTATAACAAGGAAATAGCGAAGCTGCGAAAGTATTAGAGCATATCCAGTCATCTTAGCATATCTTGTGACTACCTTGTCTAATCTTGTTGACCTTATCGTCATGGTGTAATCTTGTATTCAGTTAATTCATGTCGTTTTGTTTTTCCATGTTCACATGCTAGAAGTTACTGAACTTACTCAAGCTTTATGTCTGACTCTGTTTTTCTTTCGTCTTCTTTTCTTCCGTTCCCCCCCCAGGTAGTTGAGGAGGGAATAGTATAACTCAGGATTAGACTGGACCGTTGCTCTTTCCCAGCTTGAAGATCTAACGAAGTTGTCTTTGGATTCTCTTCCAGATGCTATGGCTGGCTCTTGCTACATTGGGGAATATATATATGTATTTTCATGCTTCTTTATTTTATAAAGACAGATGATACTCTGATATTGTAAAAGAATCTTGTACAGACTATTTTATCAATAAAGCAAAGTTCTATTTTCCACTGTTTAATAATTTGTCTGTCTTGTAATTTATCTGCATCTTTTACCCAAAATGCTCCACAGAACTTAGTGCATTCCCTTTGTGAGTGACACTAACGGACGTGGGGTGTTACAATGAACTATCGTGCGTCCACTTAGGATTTATGCCACCAAGGGCCGCTAGGGATTATGCTACCTAATGAACGTTTCCGTGTCTCGGTTTGGGTTTTGGCCACCTAGGACCACTAGGGATTACGCCACCCGTCAACCGCGCCCTTGATCCCACGTATGTATCGTGAATCGTTTTCCATGTCTAGATGCACATGTTCCCCAATGTGCCATCCGAGTTCCGTGCCAGGGCAAATCAAGAAATACGGAACTCGGTCGGGAGCTTTAAATCGTCTGCCGATGCAGATATCAAGGTCTGTTTTTGTACCCGTGGCTATGGTCCCACGTGACCCCTCCCTCAACTACTGAAAGGCAATCCAAGAAAAATCATGTATAAGAACCACTCCACGGCCCCACTATAGCCCACTTTCCTACGGGCCAACCTCACCCATGACTCGATAGCAAGCACATGGTCTGTTGGGGGTTCCCTGCCTTTCCGCACGTACACGATTGACTAAAGATGGTAGGTAGTCGGCGATGTGCTATCCAGGGCAAAAACCAAGAATCGTCGACTCCACGCTAATCCATCCCAGTCTTTAGGTCGCTCGCATAGCAACCAAGGCATACTCTTGGTCTTTCTAACGCAGACCTTAACCTCTCATGGGCCTAGTATAATTACCTGGCAGCCCACAGAGGGATCCCAAGAATATCCTCACGTCCCCCGAAGCTTCCACTTCGGCACCCAGTGCGCTGGAGCTTTTATCCAAGTCAGATAACTTGCTCCTCCTCGTATACTAAGCGATGACCTACCGTATCAGGTTACTCATCGCTTTGTGAATTAGTCTTATGTCCTTAGCTAAGAATTATTACTTAGTTACCCTTAACTAAGGTTTACCACTTAGCTTCCTTTCCCGTTATCCTTGATTAACCACGATTTTCTACCTAGTTCCTCTAACTAGGGTTTGTCTTATTGGGTTAAGTGTTATCATTCAAGTCCATGCCTTAACCCTCCCACGAATCACGTCAAGATTGGCTAAGTATTTAAGTTTAAGACTTAGTCCTACAAGTTGGTTAAGTGTACCCAGGGGATCATGACTTAACCCTATCAAGTCAAATTGGTCAAGTACTAGCTTACCTTAATCCTATCGGATTATCTTGCTAGATCGATTAAGCATAGATTATCTTAATCCCATCAAATTATCGAGTCGGATTGGTTAAGTATATTCTAAAAAGGTCTTGCGACTTAACCTTGTCAGGTCCGCGTATTAGATTGGTTAAGTGTAGGTTACTTAACCCCATCAAATCATCATGTATAATTGGTTAAGTATAAGTTGCTTAACCCCATTAAATTATCACGTTAAGTTGGTTAAGTATTGGTTACTTAACCTCATTGAACTACCAAGTTTAAATTGGTTAAGTGTTTAACTTAACCCCATCGAATTACCGTGTTTAGATTAGTTAAGTGTGGATTACTTAACCCCATCTAATTACCGTGGTTAGATTAGTTAAGCCTTAGTTACTTAACCCCATCTAATTACCGTGGTTGGATTAGTTAAGCCTTAATTACTTAACCCCATCTAATTACCAAGTCGGATTAGTTAAGTGTAAATTACTTAACCCCATCCCCTAATCATCTTGCATGGTTAAGTGTCATTAAGAAATCAAACCCGATCCCACTTAACCTTATCAAGTTACCATGTTGGATTGATTAAGTATTGGTTAACTTAATCCCCGTCCACTAGTCGTATAAAAATGGTTAAGTGTCATTAGGCCGATCAAATCACTTAACCTACCCAACCTTGTCATGTTTTGTTAAGTATCATTAGCCTAATCAATTTACTTAACCCCTTTATCCATGTCATATTTGGTTAAGAGTCATTAATCAAATTAACTTAACCCTATCATGTGACATTAATTACTTAATGCACCCCAACCTCTCACATTAGACTTTGTTGTGGTTACTAGTTAAGCCGGTCGGTTCCGGGTAGCTTTACACCACAACTTGGTCTAACCTCGGGTTCAAGCACAACATGACCAACTTCTCACATTGGGTCCTATTGTTTGCAACTACTAGTTAGGCCGGTCGTTTCCGGGTAGTTTTATGTTGCAAACTCAACCCAACCTCGAGTTGGCCACACTTATATTATCTAAGTGTCATGTTCATCATGTTTCCAAGACATGTTACAAGTTTTTCAAGCATTTGGGTAGACCTAACTTAATAGGTAAATTCCCAAAGGGTAGACCTAACTTAATAGGTAAATTCCCAAGCTTATGTTTTTATGCATACTTACATGTCAACTTCCATGTTATATTTCAAGTCATGTTTCAAGTTGTATTTTCATGTCATTAGAAATTACCCATAACATAACCCAACGCTTTTAAACTCGCATATACGTTCGCAACAACGTAATGGATTAAAAGAAGAGACTTGGCAAAGGAATGACAAAAATGGGTATTAAGCCACAAGTTAATCATGGTGGCAAATGAGGCACAAATGTGTTCATTAGCTTGCATGTTACATTCTTAAGCCTCAAAAACATGCATAAACCCAAACTTGGCACATAAGCGAATCATGGTGACAAAAGACATGGAATGATGGCTAGAAACTCGCATATATCATCATATAAGGATTATGACTTCATATGCAAGTTGACATAATGATTATGAAGGTTCTCATGTTGCATAATGCAACATTTCAACATAAAGGTTGTAGCTTTTAGCTCATAAGATCAAGATAATGACTTCATAAACTTGCATGACATGATAGCATAAATCATACTCAATGATCAAACCCAAATTTGCAACATGAACATTTAACTTCATGGTTAATATCTAAGAGTAGGGAAGGGCTTACATTGCTATGAAGGCACAACTCGATTAGATTAAAGATTGTGATGAAGCCTATGCATGCCACCACCCAAAACCCAAAGATGAACACTCCAAATCAATCAAAACCCCATCTTTATGAACAAAGATCAAAGCTTTAGCCTTGAAATCAACTTGAGAGGCTCTCATACTAACATAGAAACTCTCTAACACTCACATAATCATGAAACCTCTCATAGGAATTTACTTAGGAATTTTAGAATGAGGGTGGAGGCCATGAGAGTGAAAATTTTGCCATAGTTTAGTTGCAAGAATGAATAATGAGGGTTTAGGGTAGGCTTAGGGGTGTTTTTATAGAGATTAGGGTAGTTTTAGGCCCTTAGATTAACCCTAGGATAGATCCCAGCCCTCAAAAATCGTCACAAGCCTCCAAAACAAGACCAAGGGCCAAAACAGGTGCACCAGGCCAGCCAGGGTCAAGCCAGAAGGTTGTGCAGGTTTCTGGCTCGACACGGGCGCACTTCCCAAGTGCGCCAGTGTATTTTTGTGCTGGCGCACTTCACAAGTGCGCCAGTGCATTCTGGCTTGTTTTCGGTTTTTCTGCCTAACTTCGTTCGTCCATATCTTCTTCATACGGACTCCGATTTACGAAATTTCGGACTCTATTTCGCGTATTTTTCCGAGACGAACGCAATGGCGCAACCCGTTTATCCTGATTCAGATTTTATAATTTAATTCTGCCTTGATTCTTGTCTTAACACGTTGCTAAAAATTCGGGTTGTTACAATTATAAATTATAATTATAAATTTCCTTAAATATTTAGTTAAGGATTATAATTTTCGAAGATTTTCGACAGTCGATCAATTTGAAGCAAGCAAAGAAAATATCTTAATTAAGTCCATTACCCGCATATCCCAGGATCGAAACCTGTTAGTAAGAAAATAAAATGTTTAAGTAATCACAAACACATACGAAACAAGTTTCGCAATTTGATTGAAGGGCATTTGGTAAGCGAGAATAGTTAGAAAGAAGAAATTATCTAAACCAAAGCATTTAGACAAGCTGAGTTATGAGTTGATCGAGTTTTTTATGTAAAGGTAAATAGTAATTTTGGGGAACTGAAAGGGAATAAGTTTCATAACCTTTGCATTCGGAATGATTAACAAGACAAGACCATAGAAAATGGTTTATAACTCTAAATTTTCTCATAGGATGGTAGATCATTGAGTATTAAGCAATTGGCTATGTAAATGATGAATCGAATATAAGGGATAATTGGAGGTCATCGTTTGGAGATCATGGTAGATATGATTGTCCGGAACTATGTGTGTTAGAATATTCTATCCGGCATTTCCATTGTGAGGACAGAAGTTTTAGTATAAATTTTTTTTAATCTTAGTTAGAAAGCATATAAAGGAGAGAAAATCTTATCTAACCCCATTTCCTTTCCGAGGACGAAAAGTTTTAAGGGGGTGAATGTCACTATCCAGAATTTACCCATTTAAAACAAAAATTTTGGATATATAATTTGAATTGTCTAGATATAAAATGAATTTAATTTGATTAAAGAAAATAAATATTTCATTTTGTCAAAATATAACCGTATAAGTTTAAAAAGGATTTTTCAAGTTTTAGTAACTACAAATTGTCAGTTTGTTATAATAAATTTGTCAAATTTATGTTTGTAAAAATATTTTATATATATATGCCTTTTTGTCAAAAATAAATTTTGTTAAGTAATGACCATCAAAACAAAATTATTATTAAATTTAGTAAGGAAGATTTGTTGGATTTTATTTCGTTTGTTATTGGTTATTGAAACAATTATTTGGTAGCATTTGCGTTTAAATTTCTAAGTTAAATAATGAACAAAATGATATGTAGCATTTTTCAAACGTTACACATAACTTTCCATAGAATTTGGTAGAAAATGCTACCAAAAACACAACTCTTCATGTTTTATCAACTGTCTAGGACACTTGTCTACATGCATGGACGTAAGCTTGCATGAGAGACAAGTGTCTCATGAGGTGGCAACATGTATGTTAAGTAAGATTTAGGACAAGTCAAGTGTCCCATAAGTTGGAAGCATTCACGTTCATTTAGGCTTATGATAAGACAAGTGTCCCATGATGTGTCCCTTAGAAAATTTTAAGTAACCCCCTTAACTACTATAAAAAGGCAACTAACCATTCCATGTTCATTCACTCCACTTCTCACTTTTCTATCTCCTTCTTAAGCTCTCCATCCATAGCTTCCTAGCCTCTTATCCTCCTCCTCCTTCTCCCCTTCTTTCCTCCTTAATTCAACCATGAGCAACTACCTCCCTCCACAATCAAAGTCTCTGTCCTCCTCCTCTCTCCTCTTATAAAAAGAAAGATTATTATATTTTGGTAAAGAAGACGGTGCGCCAAAATACTGTCCGATGGTTCGTTGTAGCAATCTAGGTTGGCCTACCATAATGATTTGGAAGCTATTCGGTGAGAATTCCTTAAACTTCTACACTAGTTTTTGTACACTAATTGGTGAAGAATTAGTTATAGTTGGATAGTTAACTAGTATAATCAGTTTGAACCGGCTATGGATGTTAATAGTTGATGTTTGTTGTGATGGATGATGATTGAGTAGTTTAGAACACATACACACTATTAAGTGTTAGTGTTATAACGCATCTGCAAAGTTATTATTTATTTAATAATGTTGATTATTGTAATAACCCGGAAATTCTGAACCAGTTTAAATTTTTATTTTGGCGATTTTAGTGAATTTTGAATATTTAAAATGAATTATTTTAAATAATATCGACGAGAAATTTATTTTGAATAGAATTCGAGCGTATATATTTATACGCGTCGTCGTTAGAATATAAATATTTATATATAATTATAAAAGGAATTGAAAATGGCGCGGTAGTTCGATAATTCGATTTCAAACTTCAATTGAATGTACCGGGTGCAAAACAATCAGGATTTTAGTGAAACCAAAAATAATAGGATCTAATTGATAATATCTTTCCAACGAATCCGACAAATTGAGATTTCATGGCGGGAATCAAAAGATATGTCCAGTTGAAAATTCTGAATAGTCGCTATGGAATTCAGGCCCTTAAAAATAGCCATTTTGCAAATGACCTCGGATTTCGACGAAACCACTTTTGTTGGATCCGCAGTGTCAAGTTATTGCTAGGTTTCAAATTTCATAATTTTTCGAATCAATATGTGAGCGTGGCATAGGAAAACGTGTTTTGACCATTTCAGTTGATTTTAATCGACTGGAAATTGGCCATTTTTCTAACGGTCTCGGAATTCGACGAAACTAGTTTTGTCAGGACCGTATCGTCAATACGAAGCTAGAAATTATTTTTCTGTAATTTTTCGAGCTAGTATGTGACCCCGGTAATTTGAAATGAACGTTTAAAATTCAATATAGTGTTTTAAATGTAAATTCAACGGAAACCAATTGAAACGATCGAATCAGCTTGCGATACATATCCCATTGTGTTCGGAATGGGGCTAATGTGCTAGAGGCGATAGTCGTTGGGTTCGATTTGGGATTCGAAAGAAAAGTCAACTTTAATTGAATAATAAAATAAAATAAATAATATATATCTTTACACTTATTCTCCTCCCTCCCCTTATCCACTCATTCTCATTCGTTCAGATCTAAGGAAAGAAAAGAAAAACCGCATCTCGTTCCCGTCGCCAGTCCTCCGGCTCCTCCCCCACCCACGCTGAAGCACTGCCGCCCTCTCCCTCTTCTCCTCCTCCCCTCGATCTGAAACCCCAAAACGAACCCCAAATCCGTCGCTGACTGGATCCGCACCTCCCACTTTCACCTGTTCCTCCGCCGCCACTGCTAGAGCCCGCAGCCGACCAGATGAGGTACCCCCGCCACCTGACGAGACAGCCACCCACTCTCCGACGAGCTGTGAAACTCTGGCCACCAAAACCCTGAAATTCTTTGTAAGTATTTTGAATTTCTATTATGTTAAAACTGAATTTTCATGATGTTAAAGATTCGATTTTTATTTTAGAAAGAAGAGTTTATTATTTTATTTTATTATATTAAAAATCTGATTTTTAGGTATGAAAAGAATACGATTTTAGTTATATAAAAATTTGATTTCTATCATAAGGAAGCGAAGTAAAAGTTTGATTTTTATTATCCAAGTAACAAGATAAAAATATGATTTTTATATTAGAGAGATAAAAATATGATTTTATATATGTAATTTAATAAAAATATAATTTTATCTATATAATAGCATAGTAAAAATTCGATTTTTATATATTGAATAACATAGTAAAGATTCAATTTTTATATAAAGTATAACGAAGTGAAAATTCTATTTTCACAATATGAAGTTAGCGATAAAAATATGATTTTTATATAATAGAAAATATAAAAATGTGATTTTTATATATATAGTGACTACGGGCAATGAAGATGACGAAGATGCGATGACGATGAAGATTTCCTGCAAAAGAAGTGCCGTGGAGCTAGGATAGCTATCGGTGAGAATTCTCACTCTTCAATTTTATTTCTAGTTATATATATATACTAGGATGCAGACGGTGTTTAGTAGCACCCGACACAATCGTCCACAGACCATGGACTTGTTTGTTTGGCTGTTTGGTGATTGATTGCGATATTGGTTTGAATGTAGTTTGTGGTGTGAAAAATCGAATCGATAAATTGGTTAGGATTAGACGTGCGCCGTTATAAGGCGAAGGAGTAAGGCTAGGTTAGACTCTTACTCCAAATTTTGTGGTTTGCATAACGAAAGTGATTTGATTGATGTGTGAATGGCGTGGGCCTTCACTAGACCGGGGATAAGGCTAGGCCTCGTCCCGTTTCTAGTATCGTGCCGTTATGCCGCCGAAATTTTCTAAAATATGTTAGAAAAATAAAAGTATCATTTTATTGAATAAATGAACTGAATAGAAATTCAAGTGTTAAAATAAAATAGTTTTATCGTTAAAAATATAATTTTTAACGTGAAAGTGAATAAAATAAAATATTCATTTACAGACCAGACGGTTTGTTTATGTACACCTATTTGAATGACATTGATTGGGACGATAAATTTTACACATCGCCCAACTGCACAAATAAAATCTGTGTTTGATTGTTTGAAACCCTACACGGGTGTTGGGATGAAATATGAAGTTCACTCATCCTAATTGATTAAATATGTCGATCGATTGATTGACAGGCTGTTATAAGCGTTAGATATCTATATTTGATGCTTATACAGGGTAGTGCACTTTGGTTGATGGTTGATTATTTTTCAATGCTATTATATACATGTGTGGTATGAAAATCCATATAATTAACGTTATATGGTGATTGATTGGGCCTCATTCCAATTTAAAAGATTAAGAATATTATAAAATAAAGGTTCATGTGTTGACTGTACTCATCCGTTGAGATTAGTCATGTGTTGAACGAAATATTTTAATAATAAAATTTACATCTTTATCAATATTATAAAATAAAGGTTCATGTGTTGACTGTACTCATCCGTTGAGATTAGTCATGTGTTGAACGAAATATTTTAATAATAAAATTTACATCTTTATCAATATTATAAAATAAAGGTTCATGTGTTGACTGTACTCATCCGTTGAGATTAGTCATGTGTTGAACGAAATATTTTAATAATAAAATTTACATCTTTATCAATATTATAAAATAAAGGTTCATGTGTTGACTGTACTCATCCGTTGAGATTAGTCATGTGTTGAACGAAATATTTTAATAATAAAATTTACATCTTTATCAATATTATAAAATAAAGGTTCATGTGTTGACTGTACTCATCCGTTGAGATTAGTCATGTGTTGAACGAAGTATTTTAATAAAAATAGTCACACATGGACGGTACTCATTCGTTGAGATTAGTCGTGTGTTGACAAAAAGAAATATTTGAAATAGAATATATAAAGCCGTGTTGAATAGTGATGCGCCATTTTGACGCGAACGAAATATATAAAACGATTTCGAAATGAATTGAATATAAAACGATTTCGAAATGAATTGAATATATAACGATTTCGAAATGAATTGAATATATAACGATTTCGAAATGAATTGAATATATAACGATTTCGAAATGAATTGAATATAAAACGATTTCGAAATGAATTGAATATATAACGATTTCGAAATGAATTGAATATAAAACGATTTCGAATTGAATTGAATATATAACGATTTCGAAATGAATTGAATATAAAACGATTTCGAAATGAATTGAATATATAACGATTTCGAAATGAATTGAATATAAAACGATTTCGAAATGAATTGAATATATAACGATTTCGAAATGAATTGAATATAAAACGATTTCGAATTGAATTGAATATATAACGATTTCGAAATGAATTGAATATAAAACGATTTCGAATGAATTGAATATATAACGATTTCGAAATGAATTGAATATAAAACGATTTCGAATTGAATTGAATATATAACGATTTCGAAATGAATTGAATATAAAACGATTTCGATTTGAATGGAATAGAAAACCAATTTGATTTCAATTGAATATATAATAAATTTGATTCAAATAGAAAACGAAACGAATTTGATTTGAATAGAAAATGAATTTGAATCGAATAGAAAACCAATTTGAATTGAATTGAATTGAAAACGAATTCAAATTGAATTGAAAGCGAATTGAAATGAATTCAAATTGAATTGAAATTTGAATTAAATAGAAATGAATTTTAAAACGAATTTTTAAAGAAGAATTCAATTTTGCTTTGGATTGAAATAGAAGTTGAAATGGTTCTTGAAACGAATTTAAAACTATTTATATAATTCGTTTTAAATAGAAATCGACGAAATATATATTATATATATATTATATATATAATATAATGGCCTGAATAGAACGCGCCGCACCGCGGCAGTTCGTGAATTTCGACCATTTATTTCAAACGGACATTACGGGAGATCCGACCGTCGGATTCTCCTAAAACCGGAACCGTTGGGTTCGTATCGAAAAGAGCTTTCTATAGAATATTAGAAATTCAAAATCTAACGGTTGGATTTGGAGATACGTCCAAATCAAATTCGAAAAAGGTCGCTATAAGTGCAGTTCGATGGCCATTGTTGGAAATCGACTGTACGGGCCTTGATAAAATTATTAAAAATAGTAATAATTTATGTAAAATCATAAGAAATGATTTGGGAAGAATTGGGATGAAAAACTCCTTATTTGAAATGATAAAAATAGATTTTTATCGAAATGAACTAGTTTTGAACTAAATTTAAAACCTAATTATTTTTAAATAAATAAATTAGATTTAAAAGGGGTTTTAAATAATCGGGATTTCTAATATATTTGATTGGATTTGAAATGGGTTTATCGTGAGCTGTGTTTTAAATAACACTAGTTCTTTAACCCGAAAATAAATAGAATGTGATTTGGGTTTGTCGTGAACTGTGTTTTAAATAACACCTAGTTCTTTAACCCAGTAAAAGGAGTTTTAATGAATCTGCAATTAGATTGAAATGTGAATTGATAATCTAAATTATCAAATTTAGAAATTGAGCGAGAATGGAGTATCACCAGTTTTGCTCCATAGCGATAGTTAAATCTTTAATTAGATTTGAACGTGAAATGGTAATTAATTTTACCGATAACACCGTGGTGTTAGATATGGAGTATTACCAGTTTTGCTTCATGGGATGAATAGGTTGGGATTGGGAAATAAAATAAATAATTACTTCGTTACGGTTCGCTAATCTCGACTAGTTGGGAAAAACCATAATTTGGTTTTAAATGACATCCATAGGAAGATTACAGGATAAATTTTAAAGAATTTATCTTGGATAAAATTAATGGGAACCTTTCCCTAAGAATGTGGAATTTAGAAACTAGCTGTAGGTTGGCTAAGAAGAATGGCTTCCTGGATATTGATCTGATGTTGGTTTCGGCCTTCGGGGTTAATGTTTGGGAAATTGTTCTCTGGCTAATTTGCGGTTAGTGACTAATGAATTGGAATGAGGCGTATGTTGTGTTTGTGTAACATTTGTTTTCAATATACGCGGGTTGTTCGGAAAGTCCGGGTTTATACCCATTCTGAATAACCGATTCGACGATAAGTCGAAGATGAAGACGGTGGTCGAAGACCGGAAGTCTTCACATCGTTTGGATTATTACTGACGATCCTGATTGGGCTGTACACCCAAGAGGATGGAAATAGTTGGTGGTCGTCCAGACGTACTTGGAGATGGATGGATATGCGAGGAAAGTGCCTCCGGTTTCGTTCAGACCCAGAACGGACTTGTAAATGGATTGTGTGTCTGACATTGGATTTTATTCTATGTTGATTGATTTCTATTAAATATACATCTGCTTGGCGGCGGAGAATTTATTCTTTTGCTTAACGCCCTTCTCTGAGACGTACGAGCTCAGAGGTTGTATATCGATGGACATCAGTCGCATGGCATGAATTGCCTATGTGGCACGCTAAGATGCAATGATCAAGGCTTCTGTTGAAAAGCAAAGTCTTGTGGTTGATGATCAAAGCACGCCTACGTGGCAGCTTTGTGTATAACGTGTATTCGCGAGCCTCACACCTCGGTATGAGTTAAAAACGGGATAAGGACCGCTGGGAGGGCACGACGTTTCTTTCTAGCTTTGGTGGTGTCAGTGACTTACCAGCCCTGACATTTATATACTTTTCACCTTTGTGGTTGTTGGAATGAGGCGCCTCGATTATAGGTCTGTAAGGACCGGGAAACGTGTGTTCAGGCATAATTAATCCTCTAACGTAAGTGAGGACCGGCCCAGCCGCATCCAGGGTTACCCAGTGTGCGTAGTCCTGAGGCATTTGCTAGAGTGTCTCGAATGCGGAGAGGAGCTTGCCCCTTGCCTCGACTCATGACGGAATCCAATTTCCAATACGTGTATTTCGGCTTTATTTGTAGAGCCTAGTATGGCGACATAGTAGCATGGGATACTATGCCGTCTATGATTTATATTTATGATTGAAATTGTTTTGACACTATACACTTATTATAGTATCAAATGATTTGTTTTAAACGTACCAAGCATGTTTGGCTATTATAAGGGAAAACCCTATCCTCCGGCTTGCGTTGCATTGTGTGATGGGACCTGGGTCTTATAATAGCTTCATTTTTCGAAAAAGCATTGCGTTGTTTATTCTATGCACTAGTATTCTTGGGAGGAAACCCGTTCCGTGTTATACGGCGTGGTCCCTTGAATTACCCTCTTTTAAAGTAAAGTTTTAAATAACTGTTTTAGTTCTCACACCAGTCACATAACTGACCTGGAGTTTATTGTTTTAACCTAAACTCTGGGTGCCCCTATTTTCCGCACGGGCAGCTTGTAGTTTTGGTTTTGCAGATTTATATTCACAGGATCTTGGTTTACAGCTGGAATGATATCCGGAAAGCTCTGTATCCGTATATCACCTTCAGTTGTGCTTTGTATTATTTTCCGCTGCTATGTAATTTATTGTAATCTTTGATATTTATCGAATGTAATTTATTCATTTATACTCTGTATATTCTTGTATCTGATGGAATTGTTGTTATATACAATGAAATGTTCTTCTGTTTGTGTTCTGATTTGTCATGTTCTCAACGTTCAGGGGTTTCGAACGGTCTAGATCGGTTTAACGACTGATTCAGATCGAGCGAAATTCCAGGCCGTCACAATTATGGTTGCTATGAATGTTTATAATGGTTGTTGATGTGATTTCACACACACTTTAACACGACAATTATGGTATTGCATTGGTAATCGATAAATCTTCTTCGTAATTGGAAGTAATATTATTATTGAAATTGGAATTTGAAATTTATTTTCAAAATTGAGATTTCAAATAATTAGAAAATGGAATAGAAATGTATACGAACAGTCTTCATAAAAAGGAATGTGTTGTTAAATGGGTTTTTGACGATAAAACAAGGTTTTGTCATAAATCGATGAAAGCGGTTTTGTTTTGAAAGGATAAAGTTTGGTTTTCCTATCCAGTAAATATCTAGAAAGTAGTTATATAATGGTTTTCATAAGTATTTTGAAGCAGTTCGGAATAATTTTTATTTGAAATTATAGTAAGGTGAAAATAGAGCTTATAGCCCAGCGATAGTTCGCATATTTTAGTTGCAAACTTTAAATGCTTATAACTTTTGCAATTCAAATCGGATTTCCACAAAACGAAAGACATTTGATTTCTGTTAACAAGGATTTTCAAATGAGTGAATGCAATTTTTAATTTCGACTTATAATTTTCCATTTATGTTTAAAACTGTTTTGGGAAAAGGACGCTGTAAGTGTAGTTTGCCAACCATAACAGTTAATAGTTATCTTTAATACTTTAAAAATATGGAATTATTTGTAAAATGATTGTAAATTATATAAAAGTGTTTTGAATTGTAAATTTTAATTTTTGGCTAAGATAAACGATATTTTGATCAAGCTAGTTAAGATAACTGTTTTGTGGCACTTTTGGAGCGCTTTTGAAACGTTTTGTAACACTTTGGAAACAATCTGTTTTGGAAGTTTTAACTCGTAAATTGTTTTCTGAATCCAAACATTTTTAAATGATTTATGAAATGTTTTCAAAGGTTTAACTTATTAAAAATATTTTATATGGAATTTAAATTGATTTATTTAAATTAAAACGGGTTTTCCAATTTTAAATAATTGGATGTGGTTGGAGATAAATCTTCGAATGTTTGATATTAATTTGGTAGATGATGACTCTGACTATTCGAGGAATTTAGAAGGCAGTTACCATTATTCCACTTATAGTATGAGTTGGATATGGAGATTAATATTGAGGATAAGTTGATGGTACTTCTATCCAGATCCGATATCACGGGTTTGATAAATTTCTAACTAAGACAAGGATTTCCCGATTTGTTTGTGATAAGTTGGATAGAAATAATCTTCGGATATTTGATATGAAATTCCGTAGTGTAAACGTATACTATTTGAGGAATTTGAAAAAAATATTATTATCGTTATTCTTCTTATAGTATTCGTTGATTATGAGAATTAATGTTGAATATAAATAGATACAATGTATGTGTAACTTATGTTCAATATCGATTAATTTGAGTTTTCTCATGAATGGTATCTCCAACAATACCATTCTTGAAACCCTGTGAGATTGAATTGTGGAAATTTATATCATAATTTGGGAATTTAATCCAATCTTTGATTTGAGGAAATTTAAAGTAATGAATTAGGAAGGAAGTAAAATCTTTTAATTAAGATTAAAGAGTTGAATGTTGGGAAATCGTTTTAATTGGTAACCATGGTTGAAATGATTGAAATACGGATTAAGGGTTTTCAAAAGAAACTGGATTTGGATAACGAGTTATCAAATGGAAAGTTAATTGAGGTTTTGAGGCCAAATTATCTTTGATAAAGGATGTGTAAGAGTAAAATTGAAATATGGATTTTGTTTAAAAAGTTTTGATTAAAAAATCCAAGATGGAAGGAGATTTAGTCGAAATTCTGTGTGATCCGTAATTGTGTTTTTTTTTAAATTTCGCCTATTATTTGGAAAGACTGGGATCAGATTTATGTTCGAAAACCATTCCAATTAATAATATGACATTGTGGAGCAATTGAATACGGTATTTAAGTTCGGGGCCCTTCATATCATAAGGGCGACTTGCTGAATGTTTCGAATGGCTGGCTCCCAATCGTAGGTAGATTTTATATCAGTTAAGTGGCAAGAAGCCCGAACGTACGTGAAGGAATTCCGGATTGTTGTTTCCTTCAGGCCTAGAACGGACATGTTTGGATTGGGTGTCTACCATTGTAATTGACTGTGTAGCACTGATTTCTGTTAAATTATATATCTGCTTGGTGGTAGATAATTTATTCTCTTAGCTTAACACCCTTCTTTAAGACGTACGAGCTTAGAGGTTATATGTTGATAGAAATCAGTGATGCATGGTAAATGGACAATGTAGCATACTTAATTATGTGATGAGCTGTGGATTATCAAAGTATGTCTTATTTAAGCATAGCTTGGTGGATAACGTAACCTCGACAAACCTCACACCCCGGTAATGACCTAAAAAAGGATGAATGCAGCAAGGCTAAGTGGGTTGCACCCATTAGGGTATGGTCATTCCCTTCTAGATAAAAGGTGTACTTGTTGAAAAAAAGAATTTTGATTGATGTCAACTAAGAGAACAGCAACAGAGATCATGTCATGGAGCTAAGTTTATATATATATATATATACACATATATAGGCGCATTGAGTCGTATTAGAATTATGTTAGAATATATCCTCAAGTATAACATGAATATATAAAACAAGGTATACATATATTATAAGGCTTTAAAAAGCCGTAACTGTACAAACTCATTTGTACCAGTCGACTAGTAGAAATATGACCAGTCGACCGATCAGCATGTTTCTGTACAATAACGGCTAGTTTTTAAATGGTTTTAAATCCAAATGTTTTATAGTATGATTCAATCAGTCGACTGATGGTTTCTAGACCAGTTGACTGATTCGAAACAGAAGCCTTTGTTACGAAGAGTCATCTTTTTTCATGAAGAGATTCCTCTTCAAAGATGAACAAAAATAAATGCAACTCTTTGCTAAAACTCTTCATGAAGAAATGCTACTTTTCTACAACTATATAAGCACTACAAACATGTTTTCCGATTTACCGATTCACATTCTATTCTCTCTAATTTATGATTTGCACTTCTATATTCATTGCATTCAAAAGCTCTCTTAAATTCAAGTTACTTGCTGAATCTTTGATAACATTTCACATCTCTTGATTCAACAAGCAACATATTTCCTTCACTCTTCATATACACTTCAAATACTTGAGTATAAGATTATAGGAAGGTTGTGTATCATTGTGACTATTACGTGTTGATTAGAGAACACATTCAAAAGTCAAAACCCTTGTAAATTGTGAAGTCCTGTGTAGGTGCTTAGACGTGGACATCCTTGTTTGTGCTCGGGTGTTTTGAGACTTATTCCTCCAGGTTAAGTGGGGGCATGATAGTGAATTCCGAAGAGGTGCTTCGGGACTGGATGTTGGGCAGGAAGTCCGAGCCAGTATAAAATTCCTGGTATCTTTACATACTTCACTTTATTTTATTTGTGATATATCTCTATAGCTTAGTTTTACCTGCGTAACTATTGTAGTTTACTAGTTTATTTATTATATATCATTCCTCTATATCCATATAAAGATCCTACTCAAAGTCGTAAACACCGACTTTTCATTTGGTATCAGAGCAAGGCTATCGTTTAACCATAAAACCATTATCTGATATGTAGTTAATATGGATAACAACACTAGTACTAACTCTAATACTAGATATACTGAAATCTACTGCAAGACGACCCTTTTTTAATGGCATGAACTATAGCTATTGGGCTACACGAGTGAGAATATATATGCAAGCTAATTGTTTTGAAGCTTGGAACGTTACACAAAAAGAGCATACATAACCCACTATTTTATATACTGAATGGTCTGCAAATGAAAAAGCAGAAGCTACCGCCAATGCTAAAGCCATGAATATGTTGCATTGTGCCTTGGATAGAAATGAATTTAACCAGGTCTGTATGTGCAACACAGTATACGAAATCTGGAGAACACTTAAAGTCACTCATGAAATACTAACAAGGTCAAACAAAGCAAGATATCCATACTTAAAAACCAGTTTCAAAATTTTAGAATGAACGAGAATGAGTCCATAAATTACATGTATTCATATTTTCAAAACATTTATCATTCTCTTTTAGTATTAGGAGAAAAGTACCCTTATTTTGATATAGTTTCACAAAAATTAGACTCTTTAACGGATGAACGGAAAAGAAATGTGTTATCTATCGAAGAAGCTAATGATCTCTCTTCCATGAAACCCGAAGAGTTAATCGGTAATCTCATGTCCTATGAAGTAAATTTGCAGGCAAAGAAAGCATATGTACAAGATAAGAAAATTTTAGCTTTCCATGCTACGAAAGAAGATTTAGATTCAGACGAAGAGGATATTGCTTTTGTAGCAAAGAATTTCAGAAAATTTCTGAAATATAGTAAAGGACAGAGCAAGAATGTGAAAAAGAATTCATCAAAAGAGCCTGACGCAGCACTAGTGGAATGCTTTAATTGTCACAAAATTGGACATTATCAAAAGAATAGTCCATAATTGAAGAAGACTCACAACAAAAAGGAAAAACCAAAAAGACAAGCATTCTCAGTCACTTGAAGTAATTCTGGTTCATCATCTTCTGATAGTGACAGCGATAGTGGCAACGAGAAAGAAAATGTATGCTTCATGGCAAAGGATACTAAGGTTAGTGAATTTACTTATGATGAATTAATGGAAATTAATACGGAAGTTTTAGAATCAAGAAATAATTTTAAAAGAAAGTATAAATAAGCTAATGAAGATGGAAAAAGAACAGAATTTGAAAGAGACTTATTAAAAGATGAAAAGGAGATTTTAGAAGACGAGATTAGAAAATTACAAGAATCCCTTTCAATAGAAAATTCTCAAATCTCTATGTTAAGTCAAGAAATTGAGACACAAAAGAATAAGAATGATATATTAGCTTTTGAGAATCATGATTAGAATACTAAAATTAAAATTATAGAATCAGAAAATTCTAGTTTAAAAGTTAAACTAGATAGTATTTCTAAAAATGTTAACAATTTTAATAAAGGTAGAGAGAATTTATCTAAAATATTAGAAAATTCTAAACCAGTTTCTAGTAAAAAGGGACTAGGATACGATCAAAAAGCTAAACTGAAATCTAGAAAATCTAATATTTCTACAAGTAAATTAGATATTTCTTCTAAGAATAATTACTTTGGAAATATTAATATATGGGTTCCAAAAATCAATAATGTTGTTATTAGAAATAAATATATTAAGAATATTTTAGATACTGTTCACAACAATATTAATTATATTTTCAAAAAGGATCCTGAACCCCCTTAGGTTTGGCTTCCTAAGATTTAACCCTTAGGACCCTAACGGAGGAAGTGGGTACCAATAAAATTTTAAATTATTTTTTGTAGATCCTACTCAACAAAAATCGAGGGTGTAACGACCCACACTTCCACCAACTTCAAATCGACAAATAATCGAAACCCACGTTAATTCAAGGTAAGCTAAAGTACATTTCCTTAGGGTTTATCAGAGCAAACACAGCGGAATACAAAGCTCACAACGGAACAAATAAAACATAATAAGAATATATTATTGCAGCGGAAACATTTCTGAATACAAATCTGATTTTACACACCATTACAACCATGTAGGCTTATCATAATATACCGATAGTAGAGTACCTCCAGCCTTCATATGAAACTTCAGCTCTCTCTGGAACTCCAAATCTTCAAGCTTGAGCCCGATCTCGATAACTGAAAAACAAACTAACAGACTGCCCGTGTGAAAATTATGGGCACCTGCAGTTTGCAAGGGAAACAAACTACGAGTTAGTCATGGGACAGGTGCAAGAAAACTTTATTAACTAATCTTATACTTAGCCTTATTTTGAATAAGGTATCTTGGGACCACCCGCATGTCGAGGAACGGGTTTCCTCCCATGGATATGTGCACAGCCATAGTAACCAGAATCAAACATAGCAATCATAAACTAGGTTTTTAAAACATGACTTTAGAAAAATGAATGATTATAAGCCCTAGGTTCCATCACACAATGCAAGCGCACACCAGAGGATAGGGGTCTGCCTTATAATCGCAAAATATGCTTGATATAATTCAAAATGAAAACATTTGATATTATTATAATGACTTGGGTGTGAAAAATCCTTTCGAAAATAAACTTATGAATCTTAACTCGCATAGTGCCCCATCCCACTATGTTAGCTACACAGGTATAAAACTGAAAATTGTAAAGGGTTTCGTATTGGAAGTTGGATTTCTATCAATGAGCTTGGGCTAAGGATCTTCCCAGTCCGATTCGTAGCCCCCAGCTAGGTTCCAGGATCCCATCTGGCTGCTTTAGAGCGGCAGGGTCGGTCCACCCTACTTCGTGGATTAAAGTAACAGCCTGAACGTAACATCCATCAGTCTGTGTGTAGACTGTCATCTAGGTATATTGACCTAGTCCAAGGCGCCTCATCCAACAAACCACATAAGTAAATGCCTGGGCTCTATACCATGGCGTTACCTTTTGCTAGATGGAACGTTAAGTCCCTACCCCTGCGGTCTATAATCCTGTTTCAGCTCATTCTGGGTTGTGAGGTCTGCAAGGTCACGTCATACACAAAGCTACCCATTTAAGCCATGCTTTGCTCTTCAACCACAAGGCCCTGCATTTCAACAAAAGCCTTGATCATTTCCACTTATCATGCCACAATGTCATTCTTTAAAACACAAACTGTTATTCACCAATATGCAACCTTTGAGCTCGTACATCTCAAAGAAGGGTGTTAAGCAAGAGAATAAATTCTCGGCAACCAAACAAAAGTATGTTTAGTAAATGTTATTCTATATTTTACAAAATACAGTGTCAGACATGAAATCCATCAACAAGTCCATTCAGGTAATAGGAATGAAACCGAAGGCACTTGATTCCACCTCCTCGCCTGGGAGTGCAAGCCCTTGCAAACCAAATCGCTTCAAGTACGGTCAGATTATGCCGTCACTTTAACCTCATATGGGTCGTCGCCCAAGGCATTAACAGGCCATCATCCGATGTGAAGAAATCCGGGTCTTCTAGAATCGTCGTCGATATCTTGACATCACATCATGTCGTACAATTATTTGGAATCGGTAAAAACCCGACCATTTCACATAATTAGCACAACTTTAATAATACAATTACGGAACACACAGGCTTTCAGCCAATCTCCTTCCGCCTTGGATTTGTTAATTAAACTTCTTTAAACCCATTCTCAAATTATCTTTAACGAAATCTATATCCCCCCTTAATCATTTACTTATAGTTCGGAAAACTGTCCGCGGGTTAAACTTCAAAATAGATTGCTTTCAAAGAAAATGTTACTATAGTGTTCCAAAAGTGTTACAAAACCATTATCTTAACTACTTTGATCAAAATATCGTTTATCTTAGAAAAAACTTGAACTTTACAATTCAGAACAATTTTTCATAATTTATAATAATTTTACAAAAAATTTCCATATTTTTAAAATATTTAAAATAGATGTTTATAGTTATAGCCGACGACTACTCTTACAACAACTTTTTTAATAAAAATTATAACTCGAAATTAAAATATGCTTTCACTCATTTGAAATCTCTTGTAAATAGGAATCAAACGTACTTTGTTTCGTGGAAATCCGATTTAAATTGCAAAAGTTATAAGCTTTTAAAGTTTGTAACTAAAATACGCGAATTGTCGTTCTTCGACAAACACTATTTTGATTGTAATTCTGCGATACTTCAAAGTACCTTGGAAAGTCATCATATACTTATATAAAAAATTTAAATTGACATTCCAAATCATTTAGGGTTTAAAACTCAACTTTTATTTTTCACTAATAAATTAAATCCCAGTTTATTTATAAATTCAAATAATTTCAAATCAGATTTTTAATTAATCATCCCATCCGTCGGATAAGTTAGGGGTAGGCAGGGAGAGCAGGAAACTATATTTTCTAAACCCAAGCCTAGACACTATCCTCTCTGTCATCCTTGAATGTTCAGGTATTTGTCTATTCATTTAAAGAGACTTTATCATAAATTATTATCCTTTAACTTCAAAAAATATTACTTCTAATTACGAAGGAGATTTGCCGATCATCAATGTAATACCATAATTGATGTGTCATGGTGTGTGTGAAACAACAAACATTATAAACATTCATAGCAACCATTATTAACATAATTAAATAATAACTGTGCACAAGCGATATAACACTAATGCTTAATTGTTTGTGTGTTCTAAACTACACAAACATCATCCATCGTAACAAACATCATACATGCAATCATTAAATCAAGCAACAAAACCCTTTAAAAGTTCAGTTTTTCTCACCCCGTGAAGTCCAAGCTTTTGCCTAAGGGTGCCTGGCTCCTAGTCTTGCCCTCCTTTCTCCTTTTCTTCCTTTTCCTTTGCTTTAATATTAATGATTTTCGGCCATGGCCATGAGCTTAAGGGAGAGGGAGGAATAAGAAGAGGGAAGTGAGATTAAAGTGGAGGTGGAAGGTCCTTTTATAGCTTAGAAAGTCACATGGACTGGTGACATGTCACAAATACAAGAGAAGAGAAATGAATGGCTTAGATTCATCCTTATCCATTTGCATACTTATCCAAAAGTGTGCCTTCTCATCAACTTTCCGATCTCATTTCGGAGTATCAAACGATAACGGTTTTCAGAAATTCTTCAACCATATTGTTCGTTCAACCCGATGTGTTCAAATCCAAAATGGAGTTCATTTGGATTTTCAAATAATTTGTTTTAATTTTGTTTTCTTAATAACTTTCTGTATTCGATATGGGATTTTCCCAGATTTCATACATAGCTAATATTCTATGTTCTAATTTTTTCTGGATAGGTCTCACGTTCCGGTTTTACCGTTAGGACTATCAAATTCTAATTATCGTCAAACTTTAGTTCAAATTTTGGCCTTTTATTTTTTTCTTTTCCACATGCGGATGCCGTTTTACGCGAAACTTCCTTGAGTACTAAAATTCACTATTCCAGATCCAATGGAGGTGGTCTCACTATCCAGTGATATCCTGTTCTCAAGATATCCTCAAAATTGTCCGTCTTTAGTTCACATTTTGAATCTTTTGTGAATTTAACATATCTAACAGATACCATTTTTGATGTAACTTGGTTGGTTACCTAATTTCATCATTCCAGATTTTCTGAATTTTGATTTCATCGAAATCCGAGTTCGTTATCTACTACTACCTTAAGAAACTGCTATTTCTTAAGAGAAATCGATATTAAATTGGTTCTGAAATTTCTAGGTCGTTACAGAGGAAAATGGATGCTCGGCAGTGGTTGCTTAAAACACATAACAGGAGATAAAGAGATATTAACAAATATCATTTATTCAAAAGGAGGAACTGTTATGTTTGGAGATAATTCCAAAGGATATATCATCGGTAAAGGCAATATGAGCAATTACGAAATCAAAATGGCAAGTTTATAAATTTATGAACTAACAAAATGTTGTAGAAATTCAGGGGGAGCTGGATATTCAGAGGGAGAAATTCAAAACTTTTCAACAAGAATGCAATATGTTGTCATCAATCAAAAAGGGGAGAATGTTGAAAAGAAGAATTTTGATTAATGTCAACAAAGAGAGGAGAAATAGAAATCATGTTGTTTACTCCAAAAATGGTCTAAACACCCAAGGTACTAAACTGTACTTCACCAATTTGGTAAGAAATAAATGGAACTGTGTTTAATCAGCAATTAAATATGAAAAATGCAAGAAAAGTAAAGTATAGGCGAGATTTAGAGTGGTTCAGCTGTTAACTAGGCCTACGTCCACTATGAAGGTGATCTCCAATCTTGTAATAGAGATTACAGAACACATCAATTCTCTCTTTTCATACATCTTTGCATTCTCTCAATATACCCTCATTTATATATTCCAATCTTGGAATCACAAGAGGACGGTGGATTTTGAGGAAAAGAAGGATGGATGAATGATTGAGGAGGAGGATGCTTCTGTTTTCCTTGATCACGAGATTATACTTGACGTCATGGCCGAATCAGGATAGAATTTGGTAGAACTTCCGGGTTTCAAAGATTCGATCCCCTTTATGTTGGTAGCCATGGTGTATTTATAGGTGAGCCCTCCTTGGGAAATGACCTCAAAACTGTTTATGCCAGCTACGGATCACTCGCTTTATTAATTACAACCATGCCACTGGCTTGCTGTAGCCAACTGTTCGTGGCTGCATTTAGGTACCACGTGCGAGCGACTCAATGGAGCGAGCATCTTGAGTAGTTGTGCGAGTCCATAGGAGCGGGCGTCCATGTGAGAATGATTGCTTTGAGACATTTTATAAGAGCAGAACATGAGACTGGAATAAATCTCCTTTGTTCCTTGTGCGGTCAACCCTTTTGGTTCTAGGGCACTCGTCCTTTTGTTATCTTCGTATGGCGCTGTTTGCCCTTGCACCAATGCTATGAGGTCATTTTTGCCTATGTTGAATGGATAACTTGCTTTGCTTTAATGCTTGAGCGGTTTTGCCCCAATATGAATGACTGACCTTAGCTTTTGCGCCTAAACGATGATTCATGTATAACTTTTAGCTAATGTCGCTTGATTGTGGTTGTTCCTGGCATTTGACGGGAGTATATCTGATTCACTTGATAGTGAAATGAAGGAATGAGTCGACTATAGCTCCTATCGATTATAGCTCCTTAATGCGGTTATATATGGTTTGAGTGGGTGAGCGACGATCTTCCTTAGTCTGGAGGTGACCGCCTGAGGCTTGTGACTCTGAGATGTGCTTTTTCAAGGATTGGTGTATGACCGACCAGTGGGTTTCTGATCTAGGTGTCGAGTGATAGGTGTTACAATCCGTGATCAGTTTTTAAGTACATATATGACATTGACTCTTATCCTGATACGTGCGATCAAATTTTTATATTAGACCCACTATCTCTGGTTGCTCCGGTCATCTTGACTTCTTTCAGGTTTGATATTTGGGTTTGGCTCTGTGCTGTTGCATCCTATCCATTATGAGTCGTTTGAGTGTTTTGGATAACTTTATGCACGACTGACCCTGATGGCGACCATTCCGAATCTCTAGATCAATGTGCGTATGGAATTTTTAGGGATTAACACTTGCCTCTCGAAGTCCATGATTTCTTTCTTTTAGTAAGGAATTACTAGCTTCGACATATTTGATCGCACATTGTTTTGTAGATTTATCCTAACTTGTCGAGGGGTCGTTCGTGTAAAAGATTAATATTGCTTCATTGTAGCTGGTTGGTATTTTCTTTTTCTATAAGCGAGAGGCTTGATGTATCCTTTTCGGTCATTGTCCGAATAGTTGAATTTCGGGATGCTGGATGGAATTTGATGAGACACTTTTCGGGCACTAAGCTGATGTGGCGAAAATTCTCTGAATGTATGCCCTTTAATCTTCCTTATTTACTTGTAGCCTGCTTCATTCCACTTCTTATCTTTTCCAAGAAATTTTCCGGTTATAGTTGTGCTTCCTCGAGAGTTTAACCAGGTAATCTATGTATGACATTTCTGCCTTGATTTCTCTTCAAAAGGTTTTGGCTTTCTTATTCTATCATCCTGCCTTGTGCTTGCAGCAACACCTATCTTTTCTTGAGCAATTTTCTTTTGGCTTCAAGATACTATGATATTTCTGGGCGAGTTTTTCCTTTATTTTGTTTTGTTTGATTACTCATGCGTTTCTAAGTTAGGATGTTTCAATACGACCTGGCTGAGGTGTATATGAATACGAGATTTGGGCAACAGCCAGATTTTTGTGTAGCGTAGATATTGTTTCTGTAATTGTCTTTGGAGAATCTAAATCATCTGGTGGTTTTCTTTGAAACCATGATGCTTGGTATTTCTTCACAAATTGTTTGGTGAAATGCCCCGGGTTTCTCCAGTTGAGATGTTTTTGCTTACGCCCAAGCCTGGCTTGGCTGTTTCCCTTTTCATGGTTGTTCTTTGAGTCCATACTGATCTCCTTTGAAATAGGTCATCCGAGGATGGAATTTTTCACGTCTAGGAGGCTCAAGAAAAGGTCGACTGGTAACCAAAAGATGCCCCAAGGCAAGGGGACCTGTGTGCGACTGACACTCAAAGTCATTGTTTGCTGAATGGACTTCCTGGCTCAGATACTCAGACTGCTCTTGGTTGTATGACTTCTTCGTCCATTACTTTGGATCCTGCAGCTGTGCCGGAGCCCCTTTCTTTTCCTAACCCTTGCCATCCTGAACTTGCCGAGGACTTTGTGGCTGAATGTCCGGCTGGCTTGCGTTTCGGCGTGTACATAGATCCATTTGACAGATGGATTATTGCAGGTAAGAAAAATGCCATGAAGGATTGCATATTGGCTGAGTTCAATCAATTGGAAGCACACCCGCATTTGGTCGGAGGTCTTGTTACTACTGTCAGGGATTACATTGTGGATCAAATAGGTGTCTGGCATTCTCTTGTCGAAGATCTTCAGCAGTCAAATAAAGAGAACCTTGAACGACTTCATGCCTTGGAAAAAGATAGATACAACCTTGTCGAGGCCCTTGAATCTAGGGAGCGGATCATTTCTCACCTCATCTGAACACTGCGGCTTGCTAATGCTTTACCTGTTCTGTTATTTTGGTTTTGATTTTGAATGGTACTTTTAGTCTGGCTTGTGTATGCGGGAGCTAGCCTCGCTTATTCTCGTACACTTAGGTTTGTAACTTTTATGGTTTGTGCGATGGTTACATTTCAACATCGTTCATCGTCAATAAAGCTAGCTTGCTTTTAATTTTAGGACAACCTATTTCTTCCTTTGCCCTTTCTTTGCGGGGTTTAGTTCTTATTATGCAATTCGTTTACTTTCACGCGGGTGCGTCGCACGTTGCACCTTTATTTTCTGATTTACACATTCGATAGGGCGCTTTATTAATCAATCGGATGCACCTGATTTTCTATTATTATTATTATTATTATTATTGTTGTTGGAATTTAGTTAGCTATCTTTTATTTAGTAGTATTCAACCCCGCGCCTGACTGAATGGTAATCTGAGCCCTTCGAAGGCTGGGTTTGAATACATGCACCCCGGGGAGGTCTTGGGTTAAAGGTTTTCGATCCATTCTAGGCCCTATTTGATTGTTTTAGTTATTCAAAAAGGTTCTAGAATGGATACCCCCTTTCGGCTAGGATTTCTGACACCCGCTTTCGGCTAAGATTTCTGTTTTGCCCTGGTCCTTCCAGTATGTTTAATACTTCCCCATTTTTATGCTTCATCCCAAGGAGTGGATACTAATTCATCTCATCGAGCCTTCACTCAGAACAGATAAAATTCGTGTCCTTCACCTAATAAGGTGCCCCTCGTGAATCGGCAATTTTTCCGCTTCAGGACATGTCGGTTTTTCTGACTTTGTGCCTTTGCCCTAGGAAATAGACACTGGTTCGCCTTATTGAATTTTTCTTCAAGTTGGAGAACCCGTGTCCAGCACCTAAGAACGTGTTTCTTTGGCGGGCTCAGCAATTTTATCTGTGGGACTTTAACCGTGGGACTTTTTGAATTGCTTCAACTTTGATGTTGACTCCTAGGAGGTGGACATCAATCCTTGTTGCCGAATTTAACTCCGGTTTTAAAGAGTTCATGTCCCGTACCTGAGAGAACGCCTCTTTAGGATTAGCAATTTTATCCGAGGGACAGATTTGGTAATATTCATGTACTTTCAATGAGGTCTGGCGGCGGCCCTTTGAATGGGTGTCTGCTAAGCATTCAACATACTCCATAATGAGAGGTGCGGCCTTGTTGTCTGTCTTAGAACAACTTGCTCTTTTTGAGGTGATGTGTCTATTCCTCTCGTTTGATCTTGCTTGATGTTCATGATTCCCAAACTGCTTTGTTTAGTGTGCGCCCTGGGATTTTTCCGTCAAAGTCTTACTGCGTATGGCGGATTTGCTTTTACCATGCCTACACTCTAAGAGATTGTTCTTCTTTTAGCATGGAACAATAAGTATGTTATTCAGATAGACACATAATTAATTTTTGGTGCATATAGTTCTTGCAAGTAAACTGCAGCTTAATACGAACATAGTAGATAGTAAAGCAAGTTAAAACAATCTTAACAACAAGATAAAACCAGCGGAATGAAGCAAAGTAACGAGAGCTCTAGTTTAATGCTCCATTGTTGAGATATTAGTGACTAGTCCCCCTGATGAGCATCATCTTTGGATTGGTTTAAGACCTTTCCGCTTTAAGGCGTATTGCCCCTTATTTGCGGAGAGTCGGGACAACTCTTATGATTTTGTACATACTATTGCAAATGTTTTTTTTTGGAATAACCCCTTGATTACTGACTTCAAGTGCCTGCATTCATCGGTATCGTGTCCTGGCTATTTGTGGATCTGGCAGAATCTTCCTGACTTCATAGCAGTATTTTTGACTTGTCTTTGTTTCAAAACCGGATATCTCTCGGTGTTTTTAGTTGGCATGAAGATATTTCCCACGATATCGTTAAGGGAAGTGAACTCGAATTCTTGAAGAAACGTAGCTTCTTTTTTGCTCGACTGTCTTCTTCTTCATTGTTCCCTTTTTTGATTATCTAGGTTGCTTTGTGCATTTCCACTCTTCTTACCTGTGCATTTTTTCCTTCAATACTTGCATATTTCTCGGCTTTGTTGAGCAATCGTTCGAGTATACTTGGTTTCTTTTTCTTGAACCACCACCCGAACTTGGTTTCTTTACGTATACCCCCCTTAAGAGCCATTAAGATTAGGCTGGGTTCGAGTTTCTTGGCTTTAGCCACTGCCATATCAAAGCGAGTGAGAAAAGCTTTGATGGGCTCTCCTGGTCTTTGTTGTAGTCCACTTAGCTCCGTATCATCCCAAGTTCTGAGTGCCTGGGATTTGAACTGCTCATTGTATAGCCTAGCCACGGTAACAAAATTATCCATGGACTGCGGTGGCAACTTTGTGAACCATAGATAAGCCACTCCTTCTAAATAAGTTGGGAAATATAAGCATTTGATTTCATCAGTAGTGCAAGCTCCATTCATGCGCTGGTCATATTTACATAGAAATATACCAGGGTCGCTTGTCCCATCGTAGGATTGTAATGATGGAGGTTCGATTCTTTGTAGATATACAGTTTTCTTAACCCTTTTAGTAAGCGGGGTTTTAGCTGGGAAGGACTCCCATTCACTTCAATCGTCCCTCTTCTCTAGGCTTTCCTTCACAATTGCTCGTGCCATTCTCAAGATGTACTTCCGTTCCTTGCTTGGATCTATGGATCGACCACCTTTTTATTACCGATCTCTGATCTGGATGTGTCTCCTCTGATCTGGATGTGTCTTCGTGAACTGGGGGCATGTAATTTGGGCATCCCTTTAGGAAGGACATCTTGATAACAGTGAGACTGTTTTCCTGCTTCGTGATTGTATCGTCAGAGTGATCATACTTAGGTGCTTTGCCCCCTTCGTAGTTTGGATTTGTGCGAGGTGCAACTCTCTAGATGGAATCCTTCCGTCTTTAGCTTGAAGCAGAGAGCTCTGTTTTTGACTCGCAATTCGTTCGAGCTAGCGAGGAACAGGTGGCGCTTAAAGTGGCTTATGCGGTGGCGGCTTGAATGGCGAGTATCGACTCAAGCTTCTTCATTATTGCATCGCTTGCAATAGTTATTTGACTCATTAATCCTGTCATCGCCTCCTCCAATTCCTTCCTCGATATAGCTTCTTTAACTTCTGGCAACCCCTCTTCCCCGAGGTCGCTGTCCGGCAACGTGACGATGTTGACGCTGTTGTTGGAGTTTTTGACTTCGTTGGCAGTTCTCCTTGGCGTGCTCATGATTTCAAGCACAGTGCCTCTCATAAAATCTCATTAGACCTGAGATAGGGAAAGAAGCAAAACACGGCCCCACGGTGGGCGCCAAAATGTTTACACCAAAAATGGCCTAAACACCCAAGGTACTAAACTGTACCTCACCAATTTGGTAAGAAATAAATGGAACCGTGTTTAATCAGCAATTAAAAATGAAAAATGCAAGAAAAGTAAAATACAGGCGAGATTTAGAGTGGTTCAGCCGTTAACTAGGCCTACGTCAACTGTGAAGGTGATTTCCAATCTCATAATAGAGATTACAGAGCACATCAATTCTCTCTTTTCATACATCTTTGCATTATCTCAATATACCCTCGTTTAAATATTCCAATCTTGGAATTACACAAGCGGATGGTGGATTTTGAGGAAAAGAAGGATGGATGAATGATTGAGGAGGAGGAAGCTTCTGTTTTCCTTGATCACGAGATTATACATGACGCAATGGCTGAATCAATAGTTGAGGATAGAATTTGGCAGAACTTCCGGGTTTCAAAGATTTGATCCCCTTTATGTTGGTAGCCATGGTGTATTTATAGGTAAGCCCTCCTTGGGAAATGACCTCAAATCAGTTTATGCTAGCTATGGATTGCTCGCTTTATTAATTACAACCATGCCACTAGCTAGCTGTAGCCAGCTGTTCGTGGCTGCATTTAGGTATCACGTGCGAGCGACTCAATGGAGCGAGCATCTTGAGTAGTTGTGCGAGTTCATAGGAGCGGGCGTCGATGTGAGAATGATTGCTTTGAGACATTTTATAAGAGCAGAACATGAGACTATAATTAATTCCCTTTTGTTCCTTGTGCGATCTACCCTTTTGGTTCTAGGGCGCTCCTCCTTTTGTTATCTTTGTATGGCACTGTTTTCCCTTGCGGCAATGCTATGAGGTCGTTTTTGCCTATGTTGAATGGATAACATGCTTTGCTTTAATGCTTGAGCAGTTTTGCCCCAATATGAATGACTGACCTTTGCTTTTGCGCCTGAACGATGATTCATGTATAACTTTTGGCTGATGACGCTTGATTATGGCTGTTCCTCGCATTTGACGGGTGGATATCTGATTCACTTGATAATGAAATGAAGGAACGAGTCGACCATGGCTCCTGTCGATCATAGCTCCTTAATGCGGTTATATCTGGTTTGAGTGGGTGAGCGATGATCTTCCTTAGTCTGGAGGTGACCGCCTGAGGCTTGTGACTCTGAGATGTGCTTTTTCAAGGATTGGCGTATGACCGACCAGTGGGTTTCTGATCTGGATGTCGAGCGATAAGTGTTGCAATCTGTGAGCAGTTGTTAAGTACATATGTGACCTTGACTCTTATCCTGATATGTGCGATCAGATTTTGATATTAGACCCACTATCTCTGGTTGCCCGGTCGTCTTAACTTCTTTCGGGTTTGATATTTGGGTCTGGCTCTGTGTCGTTGCATCCTATCCATTATGAGTCATTTGATTGTTTTGGATAACTTTATGCATGGCCGACCCTGATGGCGACCATTCCGCATCTTTGGATCAATGTGCGTACGGATTTTTTAGGGATTAACACATGTCATGGAGCTAAGTTTATATATATATGTATATATATTGAGTCGTGTTAGAATTATGTTAAAATCTATCCTCAAGTATAACACGAATATACAAAACAAGGTATGTATGTGTATATATATATTAAGGCTTTAAAATGCCATGACTGTACAGACTCAGCTGTACCAGTTGACTAGTGGAATTATGACCAGTCGACTGGTCAACATGTTTCTGTACAATAGCAGCTAGTTTTTAAAAGGTTTTAAATCCAAACGTTTTACAGTATGATTCAACTAGTCAAATGAGGGTTTTTAGACTAGTTGACTGATTCGAAACAGAAGCCTTTGTTATGAAGAGTCACCTTCTTTCATGAAGATATTCCTCTTCAAATATGAACACAAATAAATGCAACTCTTTGCTGAAACTCTTCATGAAGAAACGCTACTTTTCTAAAACTATATAAGCACTACAAACATGATTTCCAATTCATCGATTCTCATTCTATTCTCTCTAATTTCTGATTTGCACTTCTATATTCATTACATTGAAAAGCTCTCTTAAATTCATGTTTCTTGTTGAATCTTTGATAACATTTCACATCTCTTGACTCAACAAGCAACATACTTCCTTCAATCTTAACATACACTTCAAATAATTGAGGATAAGATTATAGGAATGGTGTACTTCATCATGACTATTCGTGTTGATTAGAGAACACATTCAAAGTCAAAACACTTGTAAATTGTGAAGTCTTGTGTGGGTGCTTAGGCATGGACATCCTTGTTGGTGCTCGGGTGTATTGGGACCTGTTCCTCCAGGTTAAGAGAGGGCATGATAGTAAATCCCGAAGAGGAGCTTTGGGACTGGACATAGGGCGGGAAGTCCGAGCCAATATAAAATTACTGGTGTCTTTACTTACTGCACTTTATTTTATTTGTGATATATCTCTATAGCTTAGATTTACCTGCGTAACTATTGTAGTTTACTAGTTTGTTTATTATATATCATTCTGCTATATCCATATAAATATCCTACTCAAAGTCGTAAACACCGACTTTTCAGTACTTTGGTATAGAGTCCAGGTATTAAACTATGTGGAGAACTACTTTTGTGGTTGTGCTGGTTCGGAATCTCGGTTTAAAAGTTGGCAACGACTGGGGAATGTCATACTCGGGCCCATCTAGCGGAGTTGGTGTATAGAGATGGTCCGGTCTTGTGTTTGCAGGAGATTCATTGGTGGTTTCTCCGAATAACGTCCCTCTAAAGGTGTTTCCATGGTTCCATAAGGAAGAACCTTTTCCTTGATCATTGTTGGCATCAAATTATCCACTACGACTTTGTACGGCTTTGATTGTATACCTGTATGTCAACATAACGGGATGGGGCATTATGCTGGCTAAGATGGATACATTTATTTGCAAAATGATTTTCCATGCTATGTTCTAATTATAAGATGAAAGAGGATTTTCACGTATGAAAGCATTTTTGGTTATCATAAGACAAAACTCGCTCATTCGGTGTGCTAAAAAGGCCCACAAATTTGTACCCTTTGAGCTGACTGAATACAACTCACGTCTAACCCAAATTGCACGAAAATACAAATCTTAAATAGAAAGAAGTTAGAGGATGAGAAGTAGAAAGAAAGATAGCTAGAATAGAAGAGAATAGATAGAGGATAAAACTGAACAATAACACAGAATCTCACAATTGCAGTGGAGTAAAATATAATATATATATATATATACATAATAAACATTGAATTCAAAACTGTATTTTTCACTTACATACATCATCAGAGTACATCATATATGCAACACAGGGCAATAAACTCTAAAGATCTAACACTGAATCCTCCAGCTCCTTCAGAAAATCTATAAAAATTCTGAACTACTTGAATTCCCATACAAATTTTGGACACCCAAGAGTTGAGGGAAAACATAAAAAGATAAACTCTGGGTCAATTATGGGACTGTCATAAGTAAATGAATAAAACAAGTCAAAAAGTATCTCATATGACCACGCCGTAAGTAGGAACAGGTTTTCCCCTTATGAGAATCCAAAACACTTTTTTTAACTTCTAAAATCTTTTTGAAAGAAAAGATAATTGTAAGACCGACCCACACATAAACATGGATGGTTTTTACCTTACGACAACATAAAACTTCTTTATATCAAAATTCTTATGATATTTTTATAGTGTCTAAATCAAATAAATAGCAATCTAGCAGAACGCTTGTATCTCACGCTATACATATATAGTATACAATCAAAACCGCTTGGCGCTTATGGATAATGGATTTCCAATTATGGCAAGGTATGGAACCACCTCCCGATAGTGTATCTGTAGAAAGGAATACACTGGGTTCAATAAGAACATCTTGCAACCCGACCATACATGACCAGCCAGTTGTTTCTCTTAAGTGTACCGAATGTCCTGTAACGACCTATCATTTTGCCCACTCGAAGTTGATAATTAAACCAACTCGCACCTATTAAAATGACAGATTGTTGTTGCTTATGAAGTTGAAAGATAAATCAACACATAATCACAGACACAGAACACAGAATATCTCATAGAGGAAGTAAAATTTATACAATATTTCAAAATCTTTTAAATTTACATGATAACAGAGTACAGAAATAAATAAAGATGCAGCAGAAGACTGAGTACAAACACTTACTAAAACACGAATAACTGACATTAGCGGGGATGACTATATATGTAATACTAGATGGATGACTGGATCTCTAACGTATTTCAAGCTTTAATGGATAAATCTCCAAACTGTAATTCTTGGTCTGACCCAAACATTTCGCAAGGAATAAAACAAACAAAATACCCGAGTCAGAACTAACATTTTCATATAAGTGAATTAACTCAAGTGACATGTCTAAATGGAATGCATTAGTAACTCAAAGGATGTTTGGGATTCACATCCTTTAAGGATCCGTGAAATTAATACTTATAGTATAATACGCGATTATTATAGGACTATTCAGTAAAGTAAATATATCAAATTAGCCTAAGAGGGATTACCATATTACCCTTACACCGTTTATAAGCCTTGTAGTCTATACAGTACCGTAAATTCACCGTACTTGTGTTATCAGAGGGCACTCCATAGAAAACAATGCCAAATAAAAATCGTAGGGGGTTCGATCAGGATAAATATTACAAGGAACCGGGGAATACGCAGGGTAGGATTCTATCATTTGCATGCCCGGACCTGTGGTAGCGCATAGTAGCAACTACCGCCCACCTCGGAACACACTCCCATAATCAAAGAGTGCACCCAAATCAATCATAACAGTCACAGAGATGGTATCGAAGAAGCGTGTCTGATCAGAGGTGCGATCTCACTTAGTCATGGTATAGCACCTGTTTTAATCATTTAAATTATGACCCGAAGGTCAAGGCCAATCCATCTGCTTCTCTTTCTTCAAATCCAGTAATCGCCTCCATTCCATCCTACTTCGTTTTGGATTCTCCACCATGTGCACAGTTGTCAAAATGGTATTGGCATTGGTAGAGAGTATAACATCTACCGACTTCGATCTCTTTAACAACCAACCGTTTACACTTTTCACACCATGTTCATTACATTTGAAATCATATTTCCAAGAGTTGCAAATTGATTTATTTCAAGTATGGCCTTAAAATCGATTACTCAAATAATTCCTCTTCGGTTCAATTTAGATTTTTAAATCCGAAATTCAGAATAATACTTTGTCAACCATTCATGTTTGGATTTCAATTTTCAAAATACCATTATTACCCGAAATCTTCACTTTAATCACCTTGGATTCGTTAGTTCGGATTGGACATGGACTTATTTAAATTTATAAAATTCTTAGAATAGTAACCTTGAAAAATAGTGTAAGATATTAAATTTGAAAATAGCATATATATGCTTATGTAAATAGTTGTAAAATAATGTAAAATCTTAAGTTACCAATAATGGTCATTAGTCTTGCATTGAATAAAAGAAAATAGAATTATCATAGTTAAATTTGAAATTAATATATATGTATATTTACTTGTAAAAAACAGTTACAAAGCAGTTGTAAAATAGTTATAAAATATTCATAGATTTAAATAGCCGAAATAGTATAAGTAGTTTGCCAAAATCAAGTAGTGAGGGAAATTTTGATTTTACAACAATATAGTTTGATTCAATAACATGATCCAATCCAAACCGAATCCGTTTTCCACAAGCTCGACTTTCATCCATTCATTTTCTTATCCAGTCAATTTCCCACTTACTGGTTTGTATGCAAATATTTCAACCCGTTATTTCCGAGTCGGATTTAACTAAGATTTCAAGTTCACTTGTCATATAAAATTCAAACATTACGACGTTCAATCGTAAGTTCATTTTAAATCACAACCTAATAAATTTTAAACTTGATATCTCCCATTAAAAATCTCACATCCGACCTTCTTACGTAAAACGTCATTTTCAGATTACATGGATTCAGCCAAGAATTTTACTTTATCATTCAATTCAAAATTTTACTAAATCCAATCATAAATCATCAATTAAGATTTGTGTTCATCCTTCTAAACAAAACCGTTTACTGAACTAGTCACTTTTAATTATTCAATATCATAAAAAAATCAACTTTCATAAAATCTTCTTCACACAAAACTTAACCTCGCATATGATATTTACAAATATATTCAGATATTTCCATAAACCAAACCTTAGTTAATCTTATTAAACTTAAGTTAATTTAAGGTAAATCTTTCCAAACACATCCTTTTCATTCAGTTCTTTATAAACTAAATGAATTAAATCTCTATGTCAATCGAAATGAGAAAAAACTTAGAAATCAAATTTTCAAACCAAAAATCTTATATTGCATCAAACATTTTTAATTTGCATAAAATAAGGAACCCTTTCTTATACTATACAAAAATCGACTTTTATTAAAAAGTCTCACCTATTAAACACTTTTCAATGAAGTATTGCTTAAGCTTTCCCAAATTTAAGTTAATGTAAGGAAAATTCTTTCGCACGTTTCTTTATACAATAATCACATTAAATTCTATCAAGTTAAGTTCATGAACTTGTTAAACTAAATATTTTAAATCCAAGTAAAAATTTTCAACCCAAAACAAACCTTTTAACTAAAGCCTTTATATCGAATTAAAACTTTAATTAGCACAAAATAAGACTTTTCAACAAAATAAAATTTTAATAAATTCTTGTTTAAGTCAAAATCATAATTCAAACATTTAAATTAGAAATTACACATCCCTTTTATTAAAACAAGTTTACTCAAAATTTAATTCAAGAAAAAAATCATCTTTCAATATTTCTTTACACAAAATTTCATTCAAAAATCTATTTATTAAACTGGTACACACTTGTATTTTTTTAAAATTGATTTTTATATTGACCACGCGTCCGTATAGAACTTCCTATCATATGATCAAGTGATACGGCTATGTATCATTTCAATCCGCCTTATGGAAAATTCGAATCTCGGGTGTATATCATTTCAATCCACATCCCAAATCGAGTTGAATTTATTTTAAAATTTATGCAATTATTTGGGTATGTATCATTTCAACCCATGGTGATTTTTCCTAAATCTATAGGGAACTTGCAAGGTGAGAGCAACAGAAAAATAGCATAGTTGGAAACGGTTTATCTTCGTGAGATAGCCTATTACAATCGAGTACCTTCTAGCATCGTGAGTGATCGTTACTCCATCTTCACTAGTGAGCTCTGGAAGAGCATGCAATAGGCATTAGGTACACAGTAGTGTTTAAGCACCGCATATCACCCTCAGACCGATGGGCAGACTGAGACGGTGAATAGAGGTCCTGAGGATCTTTTGAGGCTGTGTATGATAGACTTTGGAGGGACTTGGAAGGAGCATCTCCTGTTGGCGGAGTTCACCAACAACAACAGTTATCAGGCTAGTATTGGCATGACACCCTTCGAGGCATTGTACGGACAACCTTGCAGATCACCGACTTGTTGATGGGAGTATACAGATAGGCTTCTGCTTGGACCTAAAATGATTATAGAAACCTCAGAAAACATTGATCTTATTCGCAAATGCATGAAAACAGCTCAGAACAGGCAGAAGTCATACGTAGACAAGAGAAGAACCGATATTGAGTTTGAGGTGGAAGACATGGTTTTCTTCAAAGTATCGCCTCTGAGGAATGTGATTCGCTTTGGATCTATAAGGAAACTGGCTTCAAGGTTTGTAGGGCCATTTCCCATAGTGGAAAGAATAGGTTAAATGGCCTATGGGGTAAAGCTACCAGAGAGATTGGCAGGTGTTCACGATGTTTTCCATGTTTCTCATTTGCGGATATACCTTCACGATACATCAGAGGTTGTTGAGCTGAGCATGTTTGAGGAAGTAGTGGTAGAACGGGAGGCGACAGTTAGACGAGTTCCTACCCATATTCTTAGATCAGAGGTTAAGAAGCTACACAACCGAGAGGTCAAGTTGATGAAAGCTCAATGGGGAGATGACCGTGAAGATGCAACTTGGGAGGCTGAAGACAAGATTCGCGCTTTATACCCATTTCTATGTCCTTTACTTCTTTTTCCAAGCTTTTATTCATACTTGCTTCTATTATTAGAGTTGTTATTACCAAAAATCAACAGCGGAGTGAGCTGGCGGTGAAGGGGAATCAGATGATCGAAGGCTCGCAGGAGGCCCAATAGAAAGTGGGAGCTAGATACCAAGAAGGATAAGAACAAGAAGAAATATTCCAAAAAGTTGCAACATCCGAAGTCTTCTTTCCTCTTTCCCCCTAAAGGAGTAGGTCGTAAAGAACTATGTGATATAACCGACAGGGTCTATCCGCCATGGTTACCCTGACAAGACCCTTCCGACGGAATCAGCTTAACGAAAGACTTTGCATGATGAACCACCCATTTCCTAAAGCCAAATAAGCCAGAAGCAATAAACCCGATAGTCAAAGCCCAAAGGAATCTTCAATAATAACCTTCCCGAATGTCGATACACCGGAAGACAGAAGCATCGAAGACCCCAAACCGGAAGGACAGGAAGGCCATCCAGGATCCAATTTCGGAGCATCTACTGCATGAATACCGAAAGGTCACCCTCCAAGAATACAGGCTACCATAAAGGCCCTACCGAAGGGTTAGACGAGACTCAATCAGGATACAGGCTACCCGTACTAGGCTACCTAGTACCGAAACCCGTGGCGGTTTCGATCCGGCAGCTATCAGCACACACCACAAGGTCAAGCCTCTTTAAGCACTCACGATAAACCCAAGAGCTTACATCTGAAAGCTCATGTCTGCAAGCGTACATTCAGGAATTGCTTTTGAGGATTCAAGCATCATCCAAGGATTATGATCGAATACATCAAAACGGCCGAAGGTCAAGCACCCCAAAGCCAAGAATAAAACAACCATAAAAGTACCATGCAGGTCCGATAGCCCTCCGATGGGACGGGACCTGAAACACTATAAGTAAGATCCCATAGGTCACATTCAGGGGGATCTTTTCTAGCTTTTTTTTAACCATTAGATGCAACTTGGGAAAGAAGAACAATGGAGAATTCCTCCCTGTAACATTCATTTATTTCCAATAAAAGCTGAACAAAAAGGGAACTTCCTATGTGAAAACTGCTCTGTATAAAGTGTGTGTTATTATCTCTAATCGTGTTAGTCTCAGTTTATCATTAATTCTATAGGGAAACACGGGTTACACCCCTCAATATCCTCGAATGGCGGTCAAACCTCGTTCACTAAGCCTAGATCCCGACCTGACAGTCCCCAACGATCCTACACCTCCTAGCCCTGGCTTCTAAAATTCTCACTAAAATCAATTGGAAAGTGAGACAATCCTCTTGATTCCCCTCTAGGTTTGTCCCCGTTGACCCACTTTCGGTGCTTACGAAAAAATATCATTAACATTTTGGCGCTAGAAGGAGGGCCTGAACCACCGACCTTGTACATCTACCTGTGTTGTTTTGTATCGGATCGGACTAGCATTGAAGAAGCGAAGTTATGAGCAAGAATCCCAGACGATGGATTTCATGATCTCGAGCAGATAAGTCGAAAACCACCAGCCGTAGGGTAATGGAGGAGCAAGAGTTAAGAGCAGAGGCTTTGCAAGTAATAAAGCGGAAGAGAAAAATAGAACTACATGCCTACGAGATGGGGAATAACAACTCTTCCCACATAGGACAAACTAGGGCGTTCCCACCTAGTGGATCTACAACAGATGACACTAGCGTTTCCCCCCACTTAAAGGATGCTCTCTAAAGGCAAGTTAAGGGAATGACGCTCGAACACGAAATAATGGATGATTTCAACCGCTTCGCCGACAATGGACTAAAAAGATGGCAAATCGATTTAGATATGTTCCGAACAGAGAGGACGAAGGTGTAGGGAACACAACTGAGATGATTCGCAGGAGGATTAGACCCCATCAGCGAAAAGGGAAGTATACGCTAAAGATACCTTAGGAATGCTGCCTCATTACTTCGAGGGGGAATGTTTACTTCCTAACAAAAAACGAACTCGGCTATTGGACCTCCACGAAGAAGAGGCCTAAATACGAAAGAATGACAGGAGGACCTTACTGCCATTACCACTTGATGAATGGACACGAGACTAATCACTATAGAACTCTCGAGGAAGACATCGTCCGATTCGTCAATCAAGGCCGATTATGAGAGTTTATCGAAAAATCAGATGAGTTTGAGAAAATCCTTAGGAAAAGGATTAATACACATGTGCCAATGTAAGGAAATCCCGTCCCTCGGAATTTTAAAAGGAAAACCCAAAAGGGGTCCAATCACCAATGTGTCAAATCCCTCGTCATCGCCAAATTCACCAGGGCGAGGCATCCCCCGAAGGGGAATGATGTGTTAGTCTTTCTCCGTGCCCAAACCAAAGGGGGCAGGGTTAAAACATTAAAAGCTTAAGCCGTCAATTCACACTAGAAATGGTCGTGGCGATGCATCTAAAAATTAGCATGCCCTGCCTCTACTCGTAGAAGAGTACGCCCTGCCTCCGCTAGAACTAAGCACGTCCTACCTCTGCTCGTACAAGAGTGTGTCCTACCTCTTCTTATGTTCCGCGTTACCTGCAGAAGGGAATGCAAACCCCTATCATCGCCTACGATGGTCAGAATAGGGAACCCCTTGGAGGGGGTGGCGTATAAGCCTCTATCAGTGCCTACAATCGCCCGTATAGAGCGTTAAAAGAGTAAACCTTAGTTTTGTGCCTATGATGGCCCCATCAAAGTTCCTAAGCCCTTATCATCGTCTATGATGGTCAGGATAAGACACCTCCTAGAGGGAGGTCAGGTAAGTCCTCGGGCCCTGCTTGTGGATAAGCTAGCTAAGCGCTCCGGACACACAGGCCCAGAGAGTGGCCAACAAAGCACGTACATCCTCTGCTTTGACATCAAAAGCCTGGGGGAAGGCTCAAAACGCACATACAACCTATACTTTCCAAATCAAGACCGGAAGGGGGTTCTGGTCTTCTATACTAATACCCGAATCTGGGTCGGTTCGACGCTTTACCAATACCGGAGGGGGTTCTGGTCTTCTATACTAATACCCGAATTTGGGTCGATTCGGCGCTTTACCAACACCAGATGGGGTTCCGGTCTTCTATATTAATACCCGAATCTGGGTCGACTTGACGCTTTACCAATACCGGAGGGGATTCCGGTCTTCTATACTAATACCCAAATCTGGGTCGATTCGAAGCTTTACCCATACCGGAGGGGGTTCCGATATTCTATACTAATACCCGAATCTGGGTCGATTCGGCGCTTTACCAATACCAGAGGGGGCTCCGGTTTTCTATACTAATACCCAAATCTGGATCAATTTGGCGCTTTACCAGTACCGGAGGGGATTCCGGTCTTCTATACTAATACCCGAATCTGGGTCGATTCGGCACTTTACCCATACCGGAGAGGGTTCCGGTCTTCTATACTAATACCTGAATCTGGGTCGATTCGGCGCTTTACCAATACCGAAGGGGTTCCGATCTTCTATACTAACCCGAATCTTGGACGATTCGGTGCTTTACCAATACTGGAGGGGTTTTTGGTCTTTTATGCTAATCCCTGAATTTGGGTCAATTCGGCGCTTCACAAACACTGAAGGAAATTCCGATCTCCTATGCATATTTGGATCAGGGCAGCCCAATCCTTTGCAAATGTTGGGAGAGGCAATTCAACTTCGACTCAACGTCGAACCACAACGCAAATCACACATCGGTAGCCTTTACCATTTCTCCTTTGTACTCAGGAAAGTATCTTCGAGTTTCGTGGATGCACCAAATATTCGCACTAACACACAAAACACAAGCGAGTATTTTGGATCTTTTGTGACTGAATGCACTATGAAACTGGTAACCCCAAAAAGGGTACGGGACACTGTTTTCAAGACCACAAGACGGACCCCAACATAGCATTCTGTGCCTAGTCACGATATAACGATGGCTAAAAGGAAAGTGCCTAGATTAAAATACACAATTGCACGCCAAATCATATCATTATTGGCCCTACTCTTATCCGTGTGCTACTTATATAAAATGGTATAATCCGTTGTATAGGGTACTTTACGCATTACATAGATGTTTTAAAAAAAAGGGAAAGAGAGGGAGAAAGGGGAAGGATGCACGCCCCGACACAACGACTCCCTTATGAGCAACAAACCGATTTCCGATAGGATGCACTATATTCATGAAACCGGGAGGAAGTGGCAGAACGATGAATCGTAGCATGCAAAAGCTCGTTGACCTTTTGCACCTTTCCCATCACTATGCCAGTGTTATCTAAGCATTTAGGTTGCCACTTTAAAGCTTGATTGAAAGCCTTGCTCATCACATGAAAATTTTTGTTTTCTTTCCTCAGGTCGAAATCATCTCCGCACAGGAACTGTTTCTCCTTTTGTAATTGCTTAAGTTTATAGGTATAAAAGTCAGCATGACGAGAGTTGCCCTAAATCTCCTTCCTGTCATAAAGACTTTTCATGTTTGCCTTAAACCGTTTATGTCTCCTAGTACCAAGGGAATGATCTATCCCAAGGGGAGGATCCCCAATCTCAAATCCCGAAGAGACACATTCCATCGAAACCCGCGACTCATTAGAGGTAGAGACCCTAAGAGAACATCCAAATGCAGTTTCCCATTCTTTGCATTTAACTAGTACGTCTTTGCATCTCACCTCTAGGTCCCTAACTTGACGCTGCCGCTCATCCCTTTCTTCATAAAAATCGACAGTAAGATTTGTTTTTATGCTCCTCTATGCCTCGAGGATGTCTTTATCTTTTTACCTTATTTGAGCCTCCAACACACATATTTGTTCTACCAAGCTTTATGCCAACCGTTTCCCGGATAGGGCACATCTGCCACCTATGGTGGTAGAAGAAGTTCCCAAAAAATCTCTCCAATGCATCTCTGTCCACAAAAAAGGAAGTGTCTTCAGGTAAATCGTCCTGTTTAAATAAGCAGATAAGCTATCTTTTGCAAGAGTATTCCAAATCCTGGAAAAGCATTGACAAAAAGAAGGTAAAAACAAATACAATTCACATTCACATGCGCTATTGTCAAGAAATATATACATGTAACAGATCAACTTTCCCTAGTATTCTTTTCCTTCATGTTACATATTAACTTTGCATGATGAGTCCTAAGTTTCTTTAATATTATCTCCTTGTCATTCCCCAAGAAGTTGAAAGATAACTAAGGATACTTCATGTAAATATGTTTGAGTTCTTTCAAGAAGCATTCTCCGCCGGATCTAAAGGGGTCTTTGTTAGAAATTCCCTCTTCATCTTAGAAAGAGAACAAAGATCATCCTTAAAACAGAAATAAAAGAAGAGGGGTGAGCAACAAGGACATCATTCCTATCACCATAGGAACAAGCCATCAAAAGTTAACTGGTACAAGTAAAGAAAGAATTTAGAGGATGGAATTTATACCTAGAGAATAGGAGAACTTGCGTACACCGCCTACTCTCTTTCACCAAGCTTCGGAAGATTTACCTCCTCCGCAAATCCATCATCTCTATACGGACTGTCGGCATTACCACCTTCTTTATGCAAGAGTAGATTTTCATCACCTCCAGATGATTGGCAGTCAAACATCTTTTCGATGAACAAAAGAGCCTCGACCCTCACTTTCTCTATAACACCCCAAGTCCATTAATGTCACTCACTAAGGGAATGCATTAACTTTCACAGAGCGATATAAGTAAACAGGATAGAATATTACAAGATAGATACTTAAAGTAGCACTTGAAAAAAATTTATAATTTTATTGCATCGGAAACAAAAATAAGTTTGGTTACATCTTTCAAAACCACAATAACAAAAATTCAAGTACATAAATGTCAGTCTTGTACAGAAGCCTTCAGAGTACATAATTTTAAAGCCGTAATCCCCAACAGAAAATGCCATAAATAAGCAGAATCAAAGCTAAGCAATACATCTTCAACTTCAAGTTGGAAGTAAGAGATATCAGAACTAAGCTTGCGTATTTATTCCCTGAGAACCTGGGGGGAGAACGGAAGAAAAGAGGCGAAACAAACTCGGTTAGACATAAGTCTGGTGAGTCTAGTGACTTTCAGCATATAAACAGATAATAGTTTCATGACATGAAAATAAAACTGGATGAGTGATAATAGGAACAAGAATAACAGGTATAAACAGGGTAAACGGAACAGAACAGAATAACCTAGACCAAGCTATGCTTCTTACTTACTTTTCACTTCTCTGCAGTAATACTAGTATAACAGAATTAGGCGTTGTCCTAATGTCTAAACAGAAAACAGAACGATCTCTTCAGAAACACGTTGCTAGTAATGGGCCTTTACCGCCCTAACAGATACATACATACAGAAACAGAATGCTAGTAATGGGCCTTTACACTCCAACAGAGACAGAAGGTACAGAAACATAATGCTAATAATGGGCTTTTACCACCCGAACAGAGACAGATGGTACAGAAATAGAATGCTAGTATTAGGTGTACACTAGTGACGGGCCTTTACACCCCAACAGACGGTACCATACAGAAACAGACAGGTGTTACCACCCAACATGAACAGACGGTACTCACAGAAACAGATAGAACTAGTTGTACCCTAAATTCTACCCCACGCGATCGGGTTCCTAATACATAAATACCCTGTGTCGGCCCCACAGAAGGGTGTATCATTCCCTAAAGTGGCAACCTATAGACACAGACCTATTTACAGACGTCACGGTGTCTTACATCCTCAGAGCAGACTGGATCCATGCACGCACATGACCCGGTTGGAATGCGCCATCAACACCCCTCGCCATTATCAGAGTGAACCTCTTACAATTAGTTCAGTAAGCGTGCCCTGGACCCTTACCTAGTGATGGTTCATAGTTTTGATGCCAGAAAGGGTTACTGACTAATATGGGTCCCAAACAACAGATGACACAAGTAATTACCCGTCCTAACCTTGTGTCCCCAGACTAACATATTTTAGATTAACTTGCTTATAGATTTCAGATGTACAAAGTCCAGATTAACTAGTTCTCAGATCAGACGTACAGGTTAACAAGTTTTCAAACTAACGGATCAGATATACAGATTATCAAGTTTTCAGACTAATGGATCAGATATACAGATTAACAAGTTTTCAGACTAACGGATCAGATATACAGATTAACAGACTTACAAATTGTTTCACCTAACCTTGTATTGGGCCTACAGATTTTCAAATGGGTTTATTAGATACATCAGTCCAGTTGATTTAACCTTATCCACCAACACGTTTTTAGGCATCATATTTATATTAGATTTGCATTAATTAAATATTAATCCACAGACCTCTCACATTAGGTCGGTAGCTTGTGGCCGCTGGATATGCCGGGCGGTTCCGGGCAGACTTCTGCCACAAGCCAGACCTAACCTCGTGTCTAAGCATCTTTATGCCTACGAACTCTCACATTAGAATGACAGTTTGCGGTTGCTGGTTAAGCCGGTTGGGTCTGGGCAGGCTTCTACCGCAAACAGAGTCTAACCTCATGTCTCAGCATTCTTATTTTTAGCTAAAGTATTCATTCACAGATTATGCCAATATCAGATTAATTATGCCAATTCAACAAATTAAACTTCTTTACAAGTTACAGAAGATTATTCAAAGTTCTATTAACTTGTTTTGCTCAATTTTAGATCGAGTCTACAGATTTTCATACTCCAAATTACCATATTCAGTTTCAACAGATTTAGCAGATTAAGCAATTTAATCATCCCTTAAAATTCCATTGACATACCTCACCTAGTCATAAAATTAAGTCTAATTTTACATGCCCAAATTATGGTCATAATTCACAATATAACATATGCCCCAAATTTTAGTTAAATTTACACAGTATAGAATATTCTCCAAAAACCTCAAATCATGATATACAATACGAATTATGCCAAATTATAGCTTTTTATTTCAGCATATGTCAAATGTCCAAAAAAATCCCCATTTAGGCGAGTTCACGTTTAATAGTTATCATATTTTAATACAGATGTTTACGCCTAAGTCATATACAAAATAATTCTCCTTCTTCCAAATCACAGACTATCATATATAGTATGCCCAAATCTAGATCTTAAATTACAACATATGCTCTTTTCTCAAATTACTCACAAATCAATCATGTCTAATTATGCATCATTCACTATTTTCTCCAAATTTAGCGTTCGTGCGACAATCTCTTATGAGATTTGGCTCAGGCTCATGGTAGCCTGGCTATAGAACAGAAGAAAGGAAGAGATACATAATAGTTACAATAATATTAATAAGATAAATCTACACAGAAAAACAGATCTGATAAACAAGAATATGCATAACCTCAAATTCAGATTTATAACCATTTCAAGATCATAATTAAATTTCATATTTGAAAATAACTGTATCACCGTGGTTGGATACTAAAAGAAAAAGGGTTGTAGTTGTTTTCTTTTAATCCTATTCAGATTGGAAGAAGAAGAAGCACCAGTTCTAGCCTAGGTTTCAGTAGAGTAGCGACGCCATTGATTTATTTTAATATGAATTAGGGCAGAGTATAGGCGTAATGAAATTGTGTAGAGAAAACTGTAGCCTTAGGGGTGTTTATATAGCATAGGGATTAACGAATCTGATCAGAACGGGCGTCCTAATGCAGAAAAATGAATCTCTCCTCGGATCTGGAAATAGGTGAGGTCGACCCCTGGTCGACCTATGTTACCTAGGTCGACCCCCAGGTCGACCTCCTGGTCGACCCCCAGGTCGACCAGTCCTGGGAGGGAAATTTCCCGCCCAGCCCTTGTGTGTGTTTTGAATTTCGAACTTTTGAATTTTGAATTCAGCTGGTTTTTATTTTAAATTCTTGAAACTTCTAAGTGCCATAACTTCTTCATACGAAGTCCGATTTACACAAACTCGGACTCTACATCTGGCAGAATTCCGAGACGAATGCAATGGCGTAACTGTTTCCTTAATTATTCTTTTAAAAATTAAGTATACTTTGTTTTGTTACTTTAATGTTCACAGAAAATACGGGGTGTTACATTCTCTCCTTCAGAATATCCAATACCTTGATCTAAGGCAATAGCACCTCTCAAGATTTTGCTCTAAAGGGACGAAGGAAGGGAAGGAAAATCCATGTCAGGAAATTGGCCACAGTTATCATGATAAACTAAGAGGAGAGCCTTTTCATAGCAATCAGACATCATATCTAGAAAGTGCACATTCACGAACAGAGAAATCCAATCTCGAGTTTTGTAAATTATTCGCCTGACATCAGAGAGAGTTGCCGCCCTTGTTTTTAGTCTTCCCGCATGTTTCATCAGCATATCTGACCGCTCACGCTTGAGGGCCAAAATTTCGGTAGCTAGGGAACTTTTGGCAGCCCTTTCCCTATTAAGGGACTCCTTCATCTGACTACAAACCTCTTCATGGCTACTCTTTGCAAAGGTTAGATCATGAAACTTAGACTCCAACACGGCTTTCTCCCTCTGGAGTTCTTCCTTATCCTGAAATAGAGAGGCAGCTGTAGACCTGGTAACATACCAATTCTTGGATATCTAAAAAAAGGGTGGGGGAGAGGGAAGAAAGAGCGACATGATGTTATCCCTTACATCAATAAGGCGGATAAAGCGCCACAGAGGAATAAAGATACGAACCAAAAGTTATCGTTTAATGAAGTTGAGATGAAACTTAAACCATCCCTCAGAAGAAAGTTCCTGAACGTCAGAGACATCAATAGAGGACAAAGCAGATCCTACAATTGCATCAAAGTCTAAGGCCTTAAAAGAGGGACCCGCGGGGTCACACAAATACTAAGGAGAAAGGGAGGGTTCACGCTCTCTTGAATCCGGATCTCCCTGAAAATCGGATCTCAGAAAACCAGTAACAAAATCACTTCCAACGGTCTCTGCAGAGGAGGGAAAGACATTATGAAAACTTCCAGGAGAAGAGATAAGAGGGGTGTGTAGTAGCCGACGACAAGGCGACGCAACAATTTCCCCTCCAGAAGAACAGGAAATAGAATTTATCCTTTTGGAATTCCAAAAGGAATCGATGTCGAAAACTGAAGCAGATCTCTTCCTAGGCAGAAATTCAGGCGAAGAAGAAGCCACGGAGGGTGGGAATAAACCATCTCCAAGGAATGCAGAAAAAAGGGGAGAAGTTTTTCATAGAAGATCTTATCCTAACGAAGAAGGGACATACCCGGGGGGAAAGTTTGAGAATAAAAATTCAAATGCTGATTCAGGACACCTGGTATTTCACTTAAAACATTGCTCAGTTGGTGTTCCTTCGTCCCAAGCTCCTCCTCTGTCAAATACAGCCCGGACTTCTTCGGAATAAAATCGCCAATTTGTGTAACCTTATACATAGTCCTGCCAGGTGATACCATAAAATAAACACGTAGTTCAATCTAATTTTTCTTTGACGATTATACATAAACACCACATAGGCATACGAATGATTTCGAATTTCATTATCCTATAGAATGACAATCCTAGCTAAGGAAGCTGATATTAGTATGTTAAATTACCCATTGCTACACCTCTTTCGTTTATACAGGTTTTACTTCCCAAAGCCCCGGTGAAAAGCGGGATGGGTATGACCTCATAGAGGGTCACTATTAATTGTCAATTCAGACGATCAATATGAGTTCAATCTACATAAAAAGAAATTACTACCACCTAGAGCCGAAGTTCTGGGAAGATAATACAACAAATTCTGATGAACGGTAATCTTGCTTTGGTGAAATCCTATGTAGGGAAAAGAGGAGAGAAAAAGAGAAAAAAAGATCTACCTTACCTCTCAGCTGTCCACCTTAGATTGAATCAACGGACGAGATTCATATGAGGAAAGTAAAGGTATTGCATGGGAGTAAAGAGAAAGAAAATATACTTTATATTCAGAATCCAGAGACAATCCAGATCACTCAAAAGGAGATCAATCAACGCTCCCAATTGAAGGGAGGCAGGAGGCGCAGAAACAACGCTCCGAAGAAAGAATAAAAGTTCGACTTGTAAAGTCTAAAACATGCCTTCACTAGAGGGGGGCAAATGTTACTACTAAAAATCAACAGCAGAGTGAGCTGGCGATGAAGGGGTATCATATGATCGAAGGCTCGTAGGAGCCCTAATAGAAAGTGGGAGCTAGATACCAAGAAGGACAAGAACAAGAAGAAATAATCCAAAAAGTTGCATCATCCGAAGTCTTCTATCCTATTTCCCCCTAAGGGGGCAGGTCGTAAAGAACTGTGAGATATAACCGATGGGGTCTATCCGCCAGGGTTACTCCGACAAGACCCTTCTGACAGTATCAGCTCAATGAAAGACTCCGTGTGAGAAACCACCTATCTCCTAAAGCCAAATAAGCCAGAAGCAATAAACCCGACAGACAAATCCCAAAGGAATATTCAATAATGACCTGCCTGAATGCTGATATACCTGAAGATGGAAGCATCGTAGGCCCCAAACCAGAAGGACGGGAGGGCCATCCATAATCCACTTTTGGAGCATCTACTACATGAATGCCGAAAGGCGCCCTCCAAGAATACATGCTACCATAAAGGCCCTACCGAAGGGTTAGCTGAGACTCGAGCAGGATATAGGATACCCATACTAGGATACCTAGTACAAAAACCCGTAGCGGTTTCGATCCGGCAGCTATCAGCGCACACCAGAGGTCAATCCCCTCTAAGCACTCACAATAAAACAGAGAGCCTACATCCGAAAGCTCATGTCCACAAGCCTACATTCAGGAATTGTTTTCGAGGATTCAAGCATTGTACAATGATTATGATTGAATACATCAAAAGCGGCTGAAGATCAAGCACCCCAAAGCCAAGAATAAAACAACCATCAAAGACCCATGCAGGTCTGATAGCCCTCCGATGGGAGGGGCCCAAAACAACTATAAATAAGATCCCATAGGTCACATTCAGGGGGATCTTTTCTAACTTTTTGTACCATTAGAAGCAACTTGGGAAAGAAGATCAATGGAGAATTCCTCCCTGTAACATTCATGTATTTCCAATAAAAACTAAATAAAAAGGGATCTTCCTATGTGAAAACTGCTTTGTAAGTGTGTGTTATTATTTCTTTAATCATAGTAGTTGCAGTTTATCATTAATTCTACAGAAAACACGGGTTACACCCCTTAATATCCTCGAATGGCGGTCAAACCTCATTCACTAAGCCTAGATCCTGACATGACAGTACCCAGCGATCCTACACCCCCAAGCCCTGGCTTCTAAAATTCTCACTTAGAGAAGTGAGCCAATCCTCTTGATTCCCCTCTAGGTATGTCCCCGTTGACCCACTTCCAGTGTTGACAAAAAATATCGTTTACAAGAGTATATCCTATTGATCGAATCTTCGAACTTTAGGTAGAAGAAAACCAATGGATATAAATATGTGTCTGAGACATGTTATGCTAATGGATGCAAGTGTTTGCTAGTGGCTGCTCATGGATGCATACACACACACACACACTTGGCACTAGATCGACTCAATCACTCACATATTGCATACAGATGTGTATGCATCTTAAATTTTATGGATGGAAATGGGTGCATCATCATATGGATGTTGCATTTGGATGCATGGTACACATATAGAGTTTACATGATATAATACGAATGTTTGCATACATGTTGGGTTCATGGCACTACCATATATTGCATTAAGGAGGTCGACTGAATCAGTAGACCAACTAATTTTTCGCATTAGCATAGAAACATATACACACACCTTTGCATATGTTCATACAAGTATTAGAATTGTTTTTAGAACAATGGATGCATGTGATTGATGGATGAGTAGATGGTTGATGGATGTTAGGATATACATTCTTCTTAACTTAGAGATTTTGGGGACAAAATCCTTTAAGTAGGGGAGAATGCAACTCCCCGATATTTTAAAGAATACTATAATGATAAACAAAGAGATACTTAATTAAATATTGGGAATTAAGTAAAACAGACTGTACCATTGCGTTCGTCTTGGAATTCTTCTTAGATAGACTCTAAGTTTACGTAAAACGGACATTGTACGAGGAAATTATTAAGCTTTGAAGTTTGCATACGTATAAGAGAATTATATGTATATATAGGAACTCAAAATTTTCAAAATTTAAATCAAACAGAGAAGCGGAGGGATCTGGATTGACCCATTAAGGGGGTCGACCCATGGGTCGACTCAAGTCGGGGTGGGTCGACCCAATACAGATCCGGGCGAATTATTTTGGATGTACGTGGACTTGTTTTGTGGCTTGGTTTGTTGGAAATAGACTATGAATAGGGCCTCATTTCTATTGTTTTTACATCTAAAAAACAATGGAGACAACGAGATGCTGCCCCAGATTAGACTGAACTAACCTATTTTCTTCAACAACAGCCTATTCGTATACAAGATTTCTTCTGCAGCTTCATCCTAACTATTCTCTGTTCCTTAGATCCCGTCTCTGTGAGTTCAAGTTATTTATAGATATAAATATTTAACAAGTAATCCTGACATGTTTACAAATCTGGATCTAAACCTATGCATGTTAAGAATCTAATTCATATCTAAACAGATCTGCCATTACATGCATTCATCTGTACACATGATCTACTTTTCAGTTCTTACATGCCTATTTTTGATATGCCTATTTATGTTATCATATGCCTATTCTGTTATTATGCCTATTTCTGCTCTCTTCTCTCTCTCTCTCTCTTTCTCTTTTTATTTTTATATCCTGGGCTACCTTCGAGCCTGGGCCTATCGCTGAAATATGCGAACGAACGAAATTGGGAATGGTTGAGAAGGATAAATTGGGGCATACCTTGTATTATAAATCATGACTAGGATTTGGGATCATAACCTATACTGCGATGTATGACTAAAATTTTGGGAATATCTTATACTGTGAATTATGACTTGAGAGTTGGGGCATGTAAATTTGTAGGCTTAATTTATAGATTAAGCGGAACATGTAATGAAACTGTAAACAACATGTGAAACCTATTTAGTTCTGTGGGGGTTATATGAACCTATTAACCTGTGATACTTAACTTATTTAGATATGTGGGGGGTATATGAACCTGTTAAATTGTGAGGGGTTAAATAAACTTGTTTAAACTGTGGAAGTTAAGTAAATCGATTAAATCTGTGGGGGTTATACGAACCCGATAAACTTAACATGTTTTATCTATTGGGGTTATGCGGGCTTGTTAATCTGTTAGGCATAACCTGTCAAAATCCTAGTAGTTGGGGTTACATGCCTAGGGGGTGGCTTCTGTCATCAGTTGCGTGGAACCTGTATCAGTCAATAACCCATTCTGGTATCAAAGGGGGACCCCGCACTAGGTAGGGTTCAGGGCACGCTTACTGAGCTGATTATAAGAGGTTCATATGGGTGAAGGTGTTCTGATAGTGCGTTCCAATGGAGTCATTGCATGCATAGGCCCAGCTTGCTTGGGAAAATAAGTCGTTATAACACCAGTAAATAGGTATGTGTCCTTCTGGAAACTTTAGTAAGTGATACATCCTACTGTGGGGCCGACACTGGGTATTTACGGGATAAGGAGTCAGTCGATTGGGGGTAGTATATGGGGTACATCTAGTCCTGCCTGTTTAGGTACCCATTGTTTCTGGTTGGGGTAGCATCTGTTATTTCTGTTTGGGTACCTGTTATTACTATTTGGGGTAAAACCCGTTACTAGATTTACACCTAAGTCTACCATTATGTTTCTGTTGGGATTATATTTGTTATAGTAGTATTGGTGTAGAGAAAAGTATTTGAAAAGTGAAATCTGTTCAGTTCATTCTGCTTATCTTGTTCAGTTTGTTATACCTGTTACATGATATTGTTATCTCTCGTCCAGTTTATATGCTTGTAATGATGCTTTTACTTATTTATATGCTAAAAGTAACTGGACTCGCCAGACTTTATGTCTGACCCGTTTTGTTTACTTTTCTCTCTCTTCCTTTTCGCCCAAGTTCTCAGGGTGGGAACGCTCAGGCTTGACTAAGATTCTCTCTTCTGTTTCAGCTTTGATTTGGATATTGCTTAGATGTACCGCTTTGACTATCTACCTACTTGTTTGTGGCTACTTTTGGGAACTATGGCTTTTAACTTTTGTACTCTGATGTTTTTTAGTGAAAGACATATGTTTTTATTTGAAGTATTTTATTCCAATATTTCAGTTTGATGTTGTAACTGGATTTTGAGACCACGATGTTTTCTGTTGGAAAATAAAGTTTTAAATTTCTGATACTATTTTATATATCTATTTTGTGAGATTTGTTATGTTTACCTATAACGTTTCGCGAAACTTAATGCATTCTGTTAAAGTGTGTCATTAACAGACATGGGGTGTCACATTTGGTATCAGAGCAGAAGGTTACAAGATTAGATAAAAGGTTTTGAAAATTGTTTTCAAACGAACTCAAAAAGAAAGTATTTTCAAAAGAAAAGTTTATTTTTGAAAAACATATTCCCCAAAGCCATATGAAATATCTTTCGATTCTCTGTTTGAATCCCTTTTTCCTTTTCTTTTCACCATGTCTGGGGAACTGAATATTCCCAAGGGCGTTCGGATACCGGCTTGGCTCCATAGATATCTTGAGGTTATGGCACCTACCGAAGGCCAAGCAAACGCCCCTCACCCAGCTGTAGTCGGTGTTCTTCCTCCTCCGCGAGCGAGTAATTTCCCTAAGATATGAAAGGATTTTTATGCTATAGGAGGAAAGCCATTCCGTGGAACTGAGAATTTTGTGGAAGCACGGAACAGGCTAAAAGAGACGATGTATTTGTTTGGCATTTTTGAGGTTGACGACTGTAGGAAGATTCAGTTGGCCGCTTGATAGCTAAAGGATGAGGCTTCATTCTGGTGGGAAGTGATACAAGCAGGGCGTCCAGTTGAGACTTGAGACGATTTCCGACAAAGATTCGAGATGAAGTTTCTTTCTCAGGCAGAAGAGAGTATGCAAATGGAAAGGTTTCTGGCTCTTATGCAAGGAAGCAGGTCTGTCAAAGAATACGTTAATAAGTTTAATCAGTTGGCAAGGTGTGGGCTGGAATTGGTGAATACCCCGCATAAGAAAGCTTTGAGGTTCACAAGAGGTTTGAATGAACCTCTCTAAGGATTGGCATTGCCTCATATTCCGATGGGGGCTACCTTTGAGAAGCTGGTTGATATGCATTAGTGAAGGAAGATGATAAGGATGAGAAAAAGGAGGCTAAGACTGAATAGACACAAAATAAGAAAGTGTAGCCTAAGAAAGAATAGCAAAAGATAGGTGGAAAGAATGACAATGCTCAAAGCAAGAAGAAATGTCATGGTCATGGGAACATGGGTCATTTGGTCAAAGATTGTCGAAAAAGGAAGAATGCTTGTTTCCACTGTGGTGAGATCGGACACTATTCTATAGAGTGCCTAAAAAAGAAAGGACAGGGCAAAAGGGCAGGATCTTCTTGAGGGCAGGTGTATGCTCTCGAGGCCAGTGTACTTGTAACGTCCTAGATTTTTCTACCATTTAAATTTGATTATTTAAGTCTGTTTATATAATATATTGGGAATATAATGGATTTTTTTATCGAATTTATTTATATAAATTGGAATTCGAATATATATATATTAAAACGAGCCTGAAACGACACGGTAGTTCAAAATTTTCGATTTGAACTTTAACTGAATATACAGGATCCGATATAAGTCGGATTTCTGTGAAACGAGAAACGTTTGAACCGGTTCGATTATATTTTTCTAATAAAAGAGAAAAATCAAGATTTCAGCTTATAGGTTTCAAGTTATGTTCAACTCAAATTTTCAAATAGTCGTTATGAAATCGTTTTTAAATTATATCGATTTATTTATAAATATTAAAGGATTTTCTTATATGGGGTATTATTTGAAAACCATAATTTTTAATGTTAAGTTTTAAATTCTATACTGATTAAATTTGAACTGTTGTTTTAATAAATACAATGTTATTTATTTATTATTGTTAAATTTGGTTGTTTAAATTTAATATATATATTTATATATGTCCATCAGCGTTTTCTTATGATTCGGCATAATGAATAAAAACCCGAAAATACAACAAATCGAGCTGTTACATGAATACAAAAACTGGAATATATATATATATATATCAACACAAGAGAAAAAGCAATACCTTTCATGATTAAAATTCAAAACTCGACATGCCGCGTTCATTCATAAGAACTGCTAAGCTAATATGTGTAACAACGAATACATATATACACAGTACACGAACAACTAAAGGAAATAGGCAGTACACAAAAGGAAAAAAGAAAAAACAAAGAAAATAGTAAAATTTATACAGCTAAAGTAAATAGCTAGAAAACAGTTCTACAAACAGCAAAATATATATATCTTCATACATACGGCCGATCAAAATCAGTGAACAACAAAGGAAATATATACATGCATGAACAGCTAGAAAACTGTACTGTCAACTAGACATATACATCAACATGAATAGCTAAAACAAGCTAAAATATATGATCATGGACAGCTAGAAAGAAAGATCAAATCTATATATATACCATCAAATTTATATACACCAAATCGAAACAGCTATAATAACTGGGTATGTTACATCATATCAATAGCTAAGTACAAAGAACAGCTAAAGAAAAAGGGAAATCAAATATATGAACATACAGATTTATAACATCAAATCTTTACAGAATCGAACAATACACAGAAAATCTCATCTACCAAGATCATTGTTATTCAGGCAGTACATTCACTGTTTCAGACATTTAAAAATCCGAAAAAAAATCTATATTACATTTCAAAAATCTCTGAATAGAATTGACAATTCATAGCTCACAATCCTAACATGATCTACCCTCATGTGATGTCCCATTTGAAACAAATAAATCGGACTGCCAATCAAATAAAAGAAGAAGAAAATCACCCAAATCTCTGTTAAAATCCTCACACAGCTATTAATTCCCATCACCAGTATGAGATCTGAAAAGGGAAAAGGAAAAAAATGGCATCAGCCTATAGTAGCTGTGCTACCTATGATCAGTCCCTGATGGACGTTGATCTGATCTAAACCCAACCGCAACTATAAATACGTATCCAAGCAGAAGTGTTTCATCATCCCAAATACAACCCTAACCAATACAGTAAAGAAGAAAATTCGAAACCACTAAAGAAAAATCAAAACAAAAATATTGCAGAAATTGAAAAATGAGTTAATGACTTATCTATTCGAGGATCCACACGCTGGCGCCGATTTTCTGCTAAACCCACCAGATTCGAAACTAGGGTTCGGAGTTCCATACAACGGAGACCTCATTTGGGTTTGTAGCAAATATTGTAGGAAGCTGCTTCACTGTTGAGAAGCTTGATGGTTGGTGGGCGAAGAAAAGGTGATCGTCGAACGTGTGTTTGGGGGTTTAGGCCAATCGATAGAAGAGGAAGAAGGGAAGCTCGGAGGGAGGGGTTGCGACATCATTGGCTGAGGAACAAAAGGGGGATTAGGGTTCCGGAATTCGGCCATGGGATTTAATTTGTGGAGGCGGCTACTGAATGAAGAAAAGTGATCGGATAGGGTTTTAAAAGGAGGAACGGGTTGGGTCGAATGATTTAAGGTAAGAGGCCCATTTCCAAAATTTAAAGTCATGTTTATTAATTAAATTATTTTATAAATTTCGTAATACGATTTCTCATGCCTACATTATCAGATTAAATCGCGGTCAGTTTCGTTGGGACCGTAGAAACGAGAGCATCGAGATGGAGCAGGTCTAGTCTGGATCAGAAGCAACTGAAAATTTTAATCGAATTAAACGACGGTTTAATTTGACTAAAAATGAATTGTTTATCGATGGATTTAAATCAAGGTGAGTTAAGCTCACTCAGCTCTCCCCATTTATATTTTATATAAATTGGGTTTTTATTTTTCGTGTTATGATTATTAGTGATTAATCGTTTGCTAGTTGTATAATCATTGTTGATTCAACAAATGAAATTAAACGGTCGTGTAATTTCAGGAAAAAATATACCAATCATTTTTATTTGACCCAAATAAAGTAATTCCCCTTGATTGGTCATGTTTATAAACGTGTATGAAATTGTTTGAATTGTTTGAATGATCTGTTAATTGATTAATGATCGTTATAGAAATTATCAGTCAAATAAAAAGGAATGATTGATTATTATTGATTGTTGAACCATATTTCAACATTTATTCTGATATGAACCAATGGATAGTATTGGCTGCGAAATTGGCATCACTTGGCCTAGAAATCAATCGATTTTTGAAATATGGGTTTTATAGACGGTGTGTCAACAGTATTGAAGTTATAAATATATTTTATAACTGAAATAGTTTTTGAAAGTTATTACTTTGAATGAAAGTTATTTAAAAGGTAATAAATATTAATTATTTGTTAATTAAAGTTTCCAAGAATATTATGAAATGGTTTTATAGAACAAATTCTTATAAGAATTATAAAGCAAATAAGAAAGAAATAACCTAGGGGTTAAGTATTTCATTAATCACATCTAAGGAGAAGTTAAATGAAGTTATTTAAATTAATCATATTTTTAATAAATTTAAAGAGGAAATTAACTGGAATGGGTTGGAGGAGTAAACGTGTTTTGAATTGACCAAGTCAATCGTTTTAACTAAGTTGGGCTTTATAATTAGTTTGTTGATGAACTAAATAAATTCATTCAACAAATAGTTGTTTGAATTTTAAGAAGATTTTAAAGAGATTTTATTATTTATCTTTGTAAATAAAGTATTTAACTGATTTTACAATAATAAATGTAAAAGTAAATTATTTGTTTAGTTTAATTAATTACTTCTTAAATGAAATATATTTAAATAAGTAATTGTTTTGGAGATGGAATATAATTGGGTTTTGAGAAGAAGTGGTGAACAAGTTTATATTTGAACTCGAGTTTTATAGTGAAGCAATAAAGAGGTTTAAGCAAATACATAGCTTAAATGAAAGGTCAACTTGATGTTTGAATTAAGTAAAGAGAGATGGAGATATAAACGGGTTTATGGTAAACCTGAGATTTATAAACATAGTTATAAAGGGAATATGTGATTAAAGTGTTGTTTTGAATTAGGAATACTTGATAATGGAATTAAGTTAAGGGAATTGAAAAGAGATTTCCCGAAAGAAAGGGGGTTGAAAAAGGGATTGAAATCGAGCTTGGTAAAAGAGGTTGGAAAAGGATTTGTAATAATAATCTAGTTTAGGAAAAGTTATTTAAATAAATCGAGAGTTAATAAAAGTGATGTTTAGTAAGGAATTATTTAATTAACGAATTAAGCGATATTAATTATATTTAAAAAGAGAAACTTCCAAAAGATAAGAAGGACTATAAAGTTATATTTCAACTAGTGGGATGGGTTTGACATAAGTTTTAATATCGGTTCTTGAATTACAACTCGTAATTATCTAAAGATAAGAACGTTGTTGTTCAAGATCTGAGAGGTAATTAAAATACCCCAACTTAAACGACTTCGGGACTATCCAAGGATGATACTAGTTGGTAATGGCGAGAATGTATGATAAGATTTCCAAAATAACGAATGTAATATAAGATGATATTTTCCCGGGTAATGGAATTAAAAGAAGATCTAGCGATAATTTCAAAAGTAGAGTAATGAGATGTTAAATGGTTTATTCTATAAGAATAAGGATTTGATACTTTTCCAAGTGATGAAAACAAAAGAGTTTGCGTAACATTGAATAGTAAGTTGAATTGATTTCTCAGTTATAGCTAACGAAATGTTATAGTAAATGTTTTGCAAATGATAGTCAAATTGAATATTGGATATCGTTATATAATATAGATTCTTTCAAAATATTAAAATGAAATGTTTTGCGGATATCAGTATATTAAGGTAATAAGTGAAAAGTTTTTCCCCAAATATTTGAATATTTAAGTTTAATTAATTTTGATTAAAAAGGCTAAGTGGTGCTAAGTACTAAACCAGTAAATTTACTTTTATGATTTCATGGATGTTTATTTGATAGTTAAACAACTGACTATCAAGTCTGACCTTTACGATTGTTGGTATGGAAAGACCGGGATCGAATGTATATTCGAAAACCATTCCGATCAACAAATACGAAAATATAGAAGATATCAAATGACGACCGAGATGGAGCATTTGAAGACCATAGATCTTCATAAAACGGAAGAACCGCTTAAAATCTCTGATTCGACCCGGAGATATACTGGGTTCTGTTATGGTTGAAATCTGTGGATTGCAAGGACTATCGCTACTGATCCATGGGGTAATTCCTATATTGGATGCAGTAGGAGAATACCTTCGGTTCATCCTGTTCCTGGATGACTTGTATGGACGAATTTCTGACAGAGTATTCCCAATGGGTTGATTTCTTCAAACGTGTCATGGTTGGGTAGCTCCTAACTAGGGTATTTTTTGTGGATGTCAATTAGTGATAACCAGAGGATCTGACGATGTGACATTCAAATTAAAGGATGACCAAATGTTTTAGAAGTAAATTCTAGCCTCAAGCCTCACAACCGGGAAATGACAAAAATCGGGCAGGCAGCATGGCGATGTGGGTCGCTCCCATTAGGGTGTATAATCACCTATCCAGAGAAAATCCATTTCATTCTTTAATCTATTTCGATGTTGTCCCTTTTTCAGGAAACAGTGGTTTGAGCCCAACCGTTGGTGATATACATTCGATACACTCTAGCGAAATGAGTGATCAGTCATATGAGGGTCGGGTTGCAAGAATTCTTGTTGAACCCAGTGTATTCACCTCTAGAGATACACTATCGGTAGGTGGTCCCATACCTTGTCATAGTCAGAATCCAATCTCCAATAAGCGCCCGCGGTTTTGATTGTATACTATATATGTGGAGCATGAGATGCAAGCGTTCCACTAGATTGATATTTACTTGTATTTAGACACTAGTATAATATCAGAAAAGATATTGATTTCAAAAATGTTTTGGGTTATCGTAAGGTAAAAACCGTCCGTATTTATGTGTGGATTTGGTCTTACGATTATCCTTTTCTTTCGAAAGGATTTTAACTTTAAAATCAAGTTGTGTGATACGCTTAATGTTGTGCGAGTTTTTCTCTCTCTGGTTCACCAGACTGACCCGGTGTTTTGTAAATGCTCGGGTTAGCCCGCAGTGTACAGGTGTAACGACCCGGAAAATCCGAACCAATTTAAAAAAAAAATTTGGCTAAAATAGTGGATTTTAAATATTTAAAATAAATATTTTAAATAATAGCAATGAAAAGAGAGTTTGAATCGACGTTTGAAAACGAATATAATTACTTTGAATTATAAACAAGTACTGAAAAGGCGCGGTAGTTTCAAAATTTGAATTCAAAATTCGACAGACTTTACCGGGTGCAAAACAAAACGGATTTGAGTGAAACCAAAAATATTTAAATCTATTAGTGAATATCTATCTAACGAATCTGAAAAATCGAAGTTTGATAGCGAAAAGCAAAAGTTATGGCCAAATGAATTTTCAGAAAGGTCGCTATGGAATTTATATAGCCCGTGAAATTGGCCATTTTGCAAACGACCTCGGAATTCGATGAAACCACTTTTGTTGGATCCGGGATGTGAAGTTATGACTAGGTTTCAAATTTCACAATTTTTGATGCTAGTACGTGAGCGTGGCAAAGGAAAATGTGTTTTGGTCAATTATAGTTAAATTGGATCGACCAGAAATGGGCCTTTTTGCAAACGGCCTCAGAATTCGACGAAACTAGTTTTGTTGGGACCATATCGTCAAAAAATAGCTAGATTTATTTTTCTGGAATTTTTCGAATCAGTTTGTGGCCCTGGCAAATTGAAATGTACGTTCAAATTTAATATTGAATGTTTTATATTTTAATTTGAAGAAAAACTGACTAAAACATTCGAATGGGCCTTCGAAACATATCCCATTGTGTTCGGAATGGGGGTAAAACGCTAGGGACGACAGTCGTTGGGTTTGGATTGGAGTTCGTATGAGATAAGGGGTATTTTTGGATTTTAAAAAATTATAAATATAAAAAAAACTGATTGAGCCATCGTTTCTCTCTCTCTCCTTTCTCTCTCCCCGTAACACGATCGAAGGCGGAAAACCCTCCAAATCTTCCTGTCCATTTTCTGATCGATCCACACACCAAAATCAAACACTCCAGTTGGGAAATTTATAGAGCTCGAGAAGATCTTCAAATCCATATATAGTTTGGATTTTTTCATTGAGTGGTTTGGGAGAATCGAGCTCGGGAAGTTCAAATGTTTTCGCCGCCGCCCCGCCTGCCTCAGGCGATCGAGCGCCTCCCCCATTCAGGCGCAGGCGTGCCTCTCCTCCCCCTTCAACGCTGCGAAGGCTGATCGACGAATAGCTACACGGATTCAAAGAAAAATCCAAACCTAGTTTTGAACGAAACAGCTGAGGTACGGTTTAAACTATTTTAAACTATATTATAGCAGTTTAAAGCGCTATGGTTTTTGATTTCACTGTAAAAATCATATCTTTTTCGTTCCTTGTCGAAATTCAGTGAAACAAGAGACAGTGGACTCGTGTGGACGTCTTCTACCTTCTAGAAGAGACCGCATATTTTTTTGGGCCTTCTGCTATTTTTGGTGGAGTGGAACCCAATGTGAGATTTCTAAATTATAAACGATATGGAAAACGACGATGTATAAATTATATAGTCGATGTATTAGTTATATAAGCGTTGTACACCACATGTATAAGCGTTGTATAAGTTGTACGTTCGATGTATAAGTTATATATGCGTTGTAAAAATTATATATGTGTTGAAATAGAAGTGAATTGTTATATATAAATATATATATATGCCCCTCGTCCACAAACCATGGACGATATTTATTGGTTGTGATTGGTGTGAAAATTGATTGATAGCGAATGGTTGATTGCAATTGTTTGTGGTTGAAATTGATTGATTGTGATTGAAAAATACCCGTTTGTGGTTGAGAAATATTTGGTTGAAACCACATAGGATTAGTTTGTGGAAATGAAATAAATATACATGCTGCCTGCGTGCGAACTAGATGCATGAATCCCCATTGTCAAAAACCGCGAGGTTTTAAGGTAGAGCGAGGAGTCGTACTAGGGACGGTCCCGGTTTTAACTACCCTGCCGTTATGCTGCCGAAATTTTGAATAATATTCATGTGTTTGAATTACTTTCATTTGTTGAAACTATATTTATTCATTGAATAGAAAACCTTCATGTGTTGAATTGAAACTCATTCGTTGAATTGAAATTCATGTGTTGAATAGTATTCGTGTTTTAAATATAAAAATCACCTTTTTACTCTGTATATAAATTATAGAAAACCTTCATGTGTTGAATCGATATTCATTCGTTGAATTGAAATTCATGTGTTGAATGGTATTCGTGCTTTAAATATAAAAATCACATTTTTAATCTATATATATAAATTATAGAAAACCTTCATGTGTTGAATCGATATTCATTCATTGAATTGAAATTCATGTGTTGAATAGTATTCGTGTTTTAAATATAAAAATCACCTTTTCATCTATATATATAAACTATAGAAAACCTTCATGTGTTGAATCGATATTCATTCGTTGAATTGAAATTCATGTGTTGAAAGAAATTGTTTTATAATAAAAATCCCATTTTTATCATCAATATGAGATATATAAAATAATCTTGCTTTAAAATAAATTGTTTTATAATAAAAATCCTATTTTTATCACGTATATTAACTGTATAAAATAGTAGAGTTTTGAAATAAATTGTTTTACATTAAAAATCACCTTTTTATTATATACATGAATTGTTAAAAATAGTGAAGTGTTGAAATAGAAGACAGTTAGATACAAATATAACTTTTATCAAATGTATGAAAAGAATATAGCTTTGAAATCGAAGAATCGATATATATATATATAAATAGAATTAAAATATATCGAATAACGAAGCTGCAATTCGTATTTTGAAACCGTGATTTCAAACTATTAGTGCGGGAGTTCCGACCATCGGATTTTCCCGAAATCGCAACCGTTGGGTTCGCTTTGGAAATATCTTTCCAATAGCACCAACTTTGTAAAGATCCAATGGTTGGATTGTCTGGAATGTTTAATTCAAATCGTAAGAAAAACAGCGCCAGAATCGATTATATATATAATTATATTTAATCGAATAACGACGCTGCAGTTCGTATTTTGAAATCGAAACTTCAAACGATTATACCGGGAGATCCGACCGTCTGATTTTCCCGAAACTGGAATCGTTGGATTCGTTTTGAAAAGATCTTTCTAATGATGTAAATTTTGTGAAGATCCAACAGTTAGATTTTCATATATGTGTAAATCAAATCTGAAGAAAAACAGCGCCACGGCCGCGTTATGGCCCGAAGCGTCGTTTTGAATAAATTGGCTATTTTAAAATAAATAAAAATGGCGATAAATCGTTATAAAATATTATAAACGATATGGATGTGAAATTTAGAAACTAACTGAAGGTTGGCTAAGTCGAATGGTTTCCTGGGTGTTGATCTGATGTTGGTTTCAGCCTTCAGGGTTAATATTTGGGAAATCGTTCTCTTACTGATTTACGGTTAGCGACTAATGAATTGAAATGATGCGTATGTGTATTTGTGTTGCACTTGTTTATCATATACGCGAGTTGCTCAGAAAGACCGGGTTTATCCCATTCTGAATAACTGAATCGACGATAAGAAATCGAAGATGAAGACGGTGGTCGAAGACCGGAGATCTTCACCTCATTTGGATGGTAACCGAGGTCCTGATTGGGAGGCATCCCGAAATATGGATAATGAGTGGCGATCGTCCAGACGTACGTGGTGATCGATGGATTTGCGAGGTATATAGTGCCTCTGGTTTCGTTCAGACCCAGAACGGACTTGCAAATGGACAGTGTGTCTGACATTGGAATTTATTCTGTGTGATTGATAGCTATCAGTTGCACGGTGTGAATTGCCTATGTGGCATGCTAAGATGCAGTGATCAGAGCTTCTGTTGAAAAGCAAAGTCTTGTGGTAATGATCAAAGCACCGTCTGTGTGGCGTAGCTTTGTGTATAACGTGAAATCGCGAGCCTCACACTCCGGTATGAACCGGAAACGGGAGAAAGGACCTCAGGGAGGGCATGCGTTTCTTTCTAGTTAGAAGTGGCGCCAGTGGTTTTACACGCCCTGACGAGTTTTACTTATGTAGTTGTTACTGTTGCGAGGCGCCTCGGTTAGATCGGACGATCCGGTTCCGATGGAGTCATTTGTTGGCTCATTTACGCCCCAAAGGGCGGGGAAACGTATTGTTCAGGCATAATAATCCACCTCGGTGGACCGGCCTTGACGATCCAAGGCTTGCCTGCGTGCTTGCCTGAGACACGGACTAGAGCGTCTTGAATTCAGTAAGGACTATCTTTTGCCTTGGTTCACGACGAAAATCCAATTTCCAAATACGTGACCGTGCAGTTTTGATTGTATACCTATATGTGGCGACATAGTGGTTTGGGGGCATTAATGCCGTCTATGATTGATAGTTATGATTTGAAATTGTTTTTGAAATATATAAACACTAGTAATAATATCAAATGCTTTTGTTTTATTCGTATCAATCATATTTTGGCCATTATAAGGTAAAACTCTATCCTCCGGTTTGCGTTGCATTGTGTGATGGGAACTAAGTCTTATAATGGCTTCATTTTTACAAAAAGCATTGCGATGTTTAAAAGAAAGATTTGTTTTTAAAACACTGGCAATCCAATGGAGTAAACCCATTCCACGAAAGTGGCGTGGTCCTGAGCTTAGCCATATTTTAAATGTGTGAGTAGATTTCTCATACCAGTCCCATGACTGACTCATAGTTTGTTTCACTTTCAAATCTGGGTGCCCCTTTTTCTACACGGGCAGCCTTGTATTCAGGTTTAGCTGGCTCTTTCTGGATAGCTGGAGCTGAAGATGGATTCTATCATTTATCTATTTTATGTTGTTCAGCTCCTATTTTACATATTATGTTTGTTTTCCGCTGTAGACATTTATGTATAGTTGAACTGTATTTGTACTAAGTATGATCCTGTATACTGTGTAACTCTGATGATTACGTTTATCCAGTATATTCTGTTGTGCATTATCTGGTGTATTTATTTATTTTTGTTCTTATATTATCTTTTTATGTGTTATATTCCAAGGATTACCCTTGCCGCCGTCAGGTACGGGGTTCGGGGTCGTCTCATTTGGTATCAGAGCTTTGGTTAAGCTTAGTTCTGGAATATAACATATTAACAAACTCGTCAGAAATAGAACCAGTAGTGTTCTAGGATGGGTAACTCATTACAGATAGGATCAGTAATATCCTAGTATGAGTATAGCAGAATCAGAACAACTCGTTGGAGATGGGGTCAGAAGTGCCCCAGAACGAGTCGAGAGTTATATATTTTTAAATAATGTATTTGTGATTATATTTATAGTCTGGTTTTAGAAATATAATTTTTGAAGATATAAAAGATATATATTTGAAAAGTAAAGGAATATATCAATTGATTAGTATATTTTTGAAAAGTTAAAAACAATTTGATTTTTGTTTGTGTTGTGTGATAGTAGATTTGATTAATTAAAATTATTAAAACGATAGTTAATTTAATCAATAATAGAATGAATGGTAAAACTTATTCGATTAAATCACACATTGAAATGATTAGAAAATAGATAGAAATATATACTTGTGCATTATATATGTGTGAACAGGTAAATGGATAGCTGTTGAGTAAAAAAATTATTTGTGTGCCCGATAAATAGGTAAACCTTAATGAGTTGGATGCGAAATATTATTATATCAACTCCTGTGAATATCATTGGATGCGGAGTGTTGGTTATTTTGTGTGTAATAATAAACGTCGCCATAGGATAGTAACAATTAATTTTGAACTACGGTACATGGCATACTTCTGGAAGATAGACATACTTCATCATATACCACATAAGCATTTGGAGCTTGTGTGACGAGGTGGAAGATTTACCATACGAGCGAGAGGCTTGTATGGCGATGACTATATTTTACAGGTTGAACTGATGACTGATATGACCATATAAAATTTGTAACGATAAATTGCCAGATTAATAAAAACCCCACACGGGTCTGGAGTTGACAATAATCATGTCTCTCTAGTCATTAGATACAACACATGGACTATTTATTTCCCACACGGGACGAGGTAACGAGGATTTATCCTCTGGAGCAATTAAAATACACACTCCCTCAGGCTTTGACAGGGTGACGAGAATTTATTCTCTGGAGTTATTATCTATACACGCACCCCTGTAAACACCAGAATATATCACTATAAATATGTGTATGCTTATTAGGATTTATTGGGTACCTAATACGACCCAATAAATTTCCAAACCTCTCCCCGTACAAAGGAGGTTATGGCGAAAATTTTCGAAAATTCCGGGTGTTAGCCAAATTTTTGAAGAATTTGAAAATTCTCAAAAACTGAAAAGTTGGAGAATGGAAGCCAGATTGAACGTAGAGTTGATTAATCAAACTACTTTCGACTTTTATCCTTTTCGGAGATGAAAAGTTTTAAGTGGGGGAGATTGTAACGACCCGGAAAATCCAAACCAATTTAAAAAAATTTAAATTGGCTAAAATAGTGGATTTTAAATATTTAAAATAAATATTTTAAATAATAGCAATGAAAAGAGAGTTTGAATCGATGTTTGAAAACGAATATAATTACTTCGAATTATAAACAAGGCCTGAAAAGGCGCGGTAGTTTCAAAATTTGAATTCAAACTTCGACAGACTGTACCGGGTGCCAAACAAAACAGATTTGAGTGAAACCAAAAATATTTAAATCTGTTAGTGAATATCTTTCTAACGAATCTGAAAAATCGAAGTTTCATAACGGAAAGCAAAAGTTATGGCCAAATGAATTTTCAGAAAGGTCGCTATGGAATTTATATAGCCCGTGAAATTGGCCATTTTGCAAACGACCTCGGAATTCGACGAAACCACTTTTGTTGGATCCGGGATGTGAAGTTATGGCTAGGTTTCAAATTTCATAATTTTTGAAGCTAGTATGTGAGCGTGGCAGAGGAAAATGTGTTTTGGTCAATTATAGTTAAATTGGATCGACCAGAAATGGGCCTTTTTGCAAACGGCCTCAGAATTCGACGAAACTTGTTTTATTGGGACCGTATCGTCAAAACATAGCTAGATTTATTTTTCTGGAATTTTTCGAATCAGTTTGTGGCCCTGGCAAATTGAAATGTACGTTCAAATTTAATATTGAATGTTTTATATTTTAATTTGAAGAAAAACTGACTGAAACATTCTAATGGGCCTTCGAAACATATCCCATTGTGTTCGGAATGGGGGTAAAACTCTGGGGACGACAGTCGTTGGGTTTGGATTGGAGTTCGTATGAGATAAGGGGTATTTTTGGATTTTAAAAAATTATAAATATTAAAAAATCTGATTGGGCCATCGTTTCTCTCTCTCTCCTTGCTCTCTCCCCGTAACACGATCGAAGGCGGAAAACTCTCCAAATCTTCCCGTACATTTTCTGATCGATCCACACACCAAAATCAAACACTCCAGTTGGGAAATTTGTAGAGCTCGAGAAGATCTTCAAATCCATATATAGTTTGGATTTTTTCATTCTGTGGTTTGGGGGAATCGAGCTCGGGAAGTTCAGATGTTTTCGCCGCCGCCCCGCCTGCCTCAGGCGATCGAACGCCTCCCCCCTTCAGGCACAGGCGCACCTCTCCTCCCCCTTCGACGATGCGAAGGCTGATCGACGAATAGCTACACGGATTCGAAGAAAAATTCAAACCTAGTTTTGAACGAAACAGCTGAGGTACGGTTTAAACTATTTTAAACTATATTATAGCAGTTTAAAGCGCTATGGTTTTTGCTTTCACTGTAAAATCATATCTTTTTCGTCCCTTGTCGAAATTCGGTGAAACAAGAGATAGTGGACTCGTGTTTTAAATATAAAAATCACATTTTTACTCTATATATATAAACTATAGAAAACCTTCATGTGTTGAATCGATATTCATTCTTTGAATTGAAATTCATGTGTTGAATGGTATTCGTGTTATAAATATAAAAATCACATTTTTACTCTATATATATACTATAGAAAACCTTCATGTGTTGAATCGATATTCATTCGTTGAATTGAAATTCATGTGTTGAATGGTATTCATGTTTTAAATATAAAAATCACCTTTTTTATCTATATATATATAAACTATAGAAAACCTTCATGTGTTGAAGCGATATTCATTTGTTGAATTGAAATTCATGTGTTGAATGGTATTCATATTTTGAAAGAAATTGTTTTATAATAAAAATCCCATTTTTATCATCAATATGAGATATATAAAATAATCTTGTTTTGAAATAAATTATTTTATAATAAAAATCCTATTTTTATCACGTATATTAACTATATAAAATAGTAGAGTTTTGAAATAAATTGTTTTACATTAAAAATCACATTTTTATTATATACATGAATTGTTAAAAATAGTGAAGTGTTGAAATAGAAGATAGTTAGATAAAAATATAATTTTTATCAAATGTATGAAAAGAATATAGCTTTGAAATCGAAGAATCGATATATATATATATAAATAGAATTAAAGTATATTGAATAACGAAGCTGCAGTTCGTATTTTGAAACCGTGATTTCAAACGATTAGTGCGGGAGATCCGACCATCGGATTTTCCCGAAATCGCAACCGTTGGGTTCGCTTTGGAAATATCTTTCCAACGGCACCAACTTTGTAAAGATCCAATGGTTGGATTGTCTGGAATGTTTAATTCAAATCTGAAGAAAAACAGCGCCAGAATCGGTTATATATATATATATATATAATTATATTTAATTGAATAACGACGCTGCAGTTCGTATTTTGAAATCGAAACTTCAAACGATTATACCGGGAGATCCGACCGTCGGATTTTCCCAAAACTGGAACCGTTGGATTCGTTTTGAAAAGATCTTTCTAATGATGTAAATTTTGTGAAGATCCAACGGTTAGATTTTCAGATATGTGTAAATCAAATCTGAAGAAAAACAGTGCCACGGCCGCGTTATGGCCCGAAGCGTCGTTTTGAATAAATTGGCTATTTTAAAATAAATAAAAATGGCGATAAATCGTTATAAAATACTATAAACGATATGGATGTAAAATTTAGAAACTAACTGAAGGTTGGCTAAGTCGAATGGTTTCCTGGGTGTTGATCTGATGTTGGTTTCGGCCTTCGGGGTTAATATTTGGGAAATCGTTCTCTTACTGATTTACGGTTAGCGACTAATGAATTGAAATGATGCGTATGTGTATTTGTGTTGCACTTGTTTATCATATACGCGAGTTGCTCAGAAAGACCGGGTTTATCCCATTCTGAATAACTGAATCGACGATAAGAAATCGAAGATGAAGACGGTGGTCGAAGACCGGATATCTTCACCTCGTTTGGATGGTAACCGAGGTCCTGATTGGGAGGCATCCCGAGATATGGATAATGAGTGGTGATCGTCCAGACGTACGTGGTGATCGATGGGTTTGCGAGGTATATAGTGCCTCCGGTTTCGTTCAGACCCAGAACGGACTTGCAAATGGACAGTGTGTCTGACATTGGAATTTATTCTGTGTGATTGATAGCTATCAGTTACACGGTGTGAATTGCCTATGTGGCATGCTAAGATGCAGTGATCAGAGCTTCTGTTGAAAAGCAAAGTCTTGTGGTGATGATCAAAGCACCGCCTTTGTGGCGTAGCTTTGTGTATAACGTGAAATCGCGAGCCTCACACCCCGGTATGAACCAAAAACGGGAGAAAGGACCTCAGGGAGGGCATGCGTTTCTTTCTAGTTAGAAGTGGCGTTAGTGGTTTTACACGCCCTGACGAGTTTGACTTATGTGGTTGTTACTGTTGCGAGGCGCCTCGGTTAGATCGGACGATCCAGGTCCAATGGAGTCATTCGTTGGCTCATTTACGCCCCAAAGGGCGGGGAAACGTATTGTTCAGGCATAATAATCCACCTCGGTGGACCGGCCCTGACGATCCAAGGCTTGCCTCTGCGCTTGCCTGAGACACGGACTAGAGCGTCTCGAATTCGGTAAGGACTATCTTTTGCCTTGGTTCATGACGGAAATCCAATTTCCAAATACGTGACCATGCGGTTTTGATTGTATACCTATATATGGCGACATAGTGGTATGGGGCATTAATGCCGTCTATGATTGATAGTTATGATTTGAAATTGTTTTTGAAACATATAAACACTATTAATAATTTCAAATGCTTTTGTTTTATTCGTATCAATCATATTTTGGCCATTATAAGGTAAAACTCTATCCTCCGGTTTACGTTGCATTGTGTGATGGGAACTGAGTCTTATAATGGCTTCATTTTTATAAAAAGCATTGCGATGTTTAAAAGAAAGATTTGTTTTTAAAGCACTGGAAACCCAATGGAGTAAACCCGTTCCACGAAAGTGGCGTGGTCCTGAGATTAGCCATATTTTAAATGTTTTGAGTAGATTTCTCATACCAGTCCCATGACTGACTCGTAGTTTGTTTCACTTTCAAACTCAGGTGCCCCTTTTTCTACACGGGCAGCCTTGTATTCAGGTTTAGCTGGCTCTTTCTGGATAGCTGGAGCTGAAGATGGATTCTATCATTTATCTATTTTATGCTGTTCAGCTCCTATTGTACATATTATGTTTGTTTTCCGCTGTAGACATTTATGTATAACTGAACTGTATTTGTACTAAGTATGATCATGTATACTATGTAACTCTGATGATTACGTTTATCCAGTATATTCTATTGTGGATTATTTGGTGTATTTATTTATTTCTGTTCTGCTATTATCTATTTATGTGTTATATTCCAAGGATTACCCTTGCCGCCGTCAGGTACGGGGTTCGGGGTCGTCTCAACAGGTTCAGGTTATCAGGTACTGCGGAGTCCAGAGACGAGCTGGAGATGTTCATACGTAGGATATCTAGCATTTATTCCGCTGTATTCGAGGATAGATTATTAAACTATCCAGAGATGTTGATGTACTATGATATTGTAAATATTTTTAAAAGCTCCCAATAAAAATTTATTTCTAAATTATATTTTGTTCCGCTCCGATGTGAGATTCTATGTTGTGTTGGTTCTTCTTCTTCTTCTATTCTAATATTTCTTTCTCTCCTATCTCACACTCCAATTTATTTCTATAAACATTCCAGTGTTTTTCGGTGTTTGGAAGGTCAGCATAATTCATGGTAAAGGTATTTATGTCGATTTTCGGGATCGAAAAACCTTGGGTCGTTACAGTGGTATCAGAGCTATTGGTTGAGTAGTAACCTTGGCTCTGTTGCGTAACTCAATAGAGATAGGGGTTAGTAGCACCCAAGATTGAGTTTGAGTATATATATGAGAGCGTATTTGCAAATTTTATATAAAATTGGTTTGTATTGTGTTAATTAATCAGTTCAAGTATTGGAAAACTATTTCAAACTGGGAATTGATACAATATTGTTTTGTAAAAGAGGGTAAATGAAATAATTTTACCTAAGGTATATTTTTATAGAAAAAGGAATTTATTTTCTATATTATAATAATGTGGGTTGTTTGTTTGTTCTGATTGATTTGATTTGAAATCAAATTTGAATTATGAAATAGAGTTGAACTGATTAGAAATCAATTAATCAGTTGAATCGGATATGAAAGCGAAACTGAACCAGGTTAAGTAGAATCAATTTAAGAATAAATTCAAAAAGAGTGAACTTGAATAAATTGGGATTTGAAAATTTAATGGATAAATAATATGAATTAATTTGATATTAATCGATCGATAATAATGGATGTTAAACCAAAGCAGATGCAAACCAGATATTAAATATTAATTGAATTTAATTAAAGAAGTTGGAGTTAATGAGAAATTGTATGAATGGAAAGCAAGGAGATAAAATCCCGGCAGAGTGGATTGGAAACAAGATTGGCTGTGAAGTAGAAACGGAATTATTTAACCCAGATTATTATTTGCATTATAATTGGATTAAGTTCAGAGTCCTAAAGGTTGTGGAGATAATTTGGTTATACAGACAGCAAATGCAGACGATGAGCGGCTACTTGATACGCTTTGGAAATTGGAGTTTGAGTTCGAATGCTCGACAAATAGGTAAACCTTATATTATGGGTTAAGCAATTTATTTATACCCTGAGCTGGGTTGCCATTTGGATTTTTAATTTTCTTTTCTAAGGAATTGAGGCCCAGAGTGGCAGTTGTAGTCGTACCGATCAAGCCATGTAGAGGAGGGGCCGGCGAAATTCTCGGAAATTTTTAGAATTTAAATTTTTTTGATGATAATTAAAAAGTAATGATTTTAAAATAATATGGTTCGGAATATTCTTCTTACTTTGCAATTTCAAGGACGAAATTATTTTAAGGGGGAAGAATGTAACGCCCCAGATTTTTCTACCATTTAAATTTGAATATTTAAGTCTGTTTATATATTATATTGGGAATATAATGGATTTTTTTATCGAATTTATTTATATAAATTGGAATTCAAATATATATATATATTAAAACGAGCTCGAAACGATGCGGTAGTTCGAAATTTTCGATTTGAACTTTAACCGAATATACAGGATCCGATATACGTCGGATTTCTGTGAAACGAGAAACGTTTGAACCGGTTAGATTATATTTTTCTAATGAAAGAGAAAAATCGAGATTTCAGCTTATAGATTACAAGTTATGTTCAATTCAGATTTTTAAATAGTCGCTATGAAATCGTTTTTAAATTATATCGATTTATTTATAAATATTAAAGGATTTTCTTATATGGGGTATTGTTTAAAAACCATAATTTTTAATGTTAAGTTTTAAATTCTATACTGATTAAATTTGAACTGTTATTTTAATAAATACAATGATATTTATTTATTATTGTTAAATTTGGTTGTTTAAACTTTATATATATATATATGTCCATCAGCGTTTTCTTTTGATTCGGCACAATGAGTAAAAACCCGAAAATACAACAAATCAAGCTATTACATGAATACAAAAACTGGAATATATATATATCAACATAAGAGAAAAAGCAATACCTTTCATGATTAAAATTCGAAACTCAGCATGCCGTATTCATTCATAAGAACAGCTAAGCTAATATGTGTAACAGCGAATACATATATACACAGTACACGAACAACTAAAGGAAATAGGCAGTACACAAAAGAAAAAAAGAGAAAAAAAAAGAAAACAGTAAAATTTATACAGCTAAAGTAAATAACTAGAAAACAATTTTGACTTGATAAGGATAAATTGGGGCATACCTTGTATTATTTTTATAGCCTAGGCTACCTTCGAGCCTGGGCATATCACTGAAATATGCGAACGAATTAAATTGGGAATGGTTGAGAAGGATAAATTGTGGCATACCTTGTATTATAAATCATGACTGGGATTTGGGGCATAACCTACACTGTGATGTATGACTAAAATTTGGGGAATATCTTAATAAACTGTGAATTATGACTTGAGGGTTGGGGCATGTAAATCCGTAGGCTTAATTTATAGATTAAGCGGAACATGTAATGAAACTGTAAACAACATTAGAAACCCTTTTAGATCTGTGGGGGTTATATGAGCCTATTAACCTGTGATACTTAACCTATTTAGATATGTGGGGGGTATATGAACCTATTAAATTATGGGGGGTTAAATAAACATGTTTAAACTGTTGGGGTTAAGTAAATATATTAAATCTGTAATGGTTATATGAACCCGATAAACTTAACCTGTTTTATCTGTTGGGGTTATGAGGGCTTGTTAATCTATTAGGCATAACCTATCAAAATCCTAGTAGTTGGGAATACAAGCCTAGGGGTGGCTTATTTCATTTGTTGCATGGAACCTGTATCAGCCAGTAACCCATTCTGGCATCAAAGGGGGACCCCGCACTAGGTAGGGTTCAGGGCACACTTACTGAACTGATTATAAGAGGTTCATATGGGTGGAGGTGTTCTGATAGTGCGTTCCAATGGAGTCATGTGCATGCGTAGTTCCGGCTTGCTTGGGAAAATAAGTTGTTATAACACCAGTAAATAGGTATGTATCCTTCTGGGGGTTGCAACTTTAGGAAGTGATACATCCTAAGGTGGGGCCAACACATGGTATTTATGAGATATGGAGTCGGTCGATTGGGGGTACTAATTAGGGTACATCTAGTCCTGCCTGTTTAGGTGCCCGTTGTTTCTGGTTGGGGTAACACCTGTTATTCCTGTTTGGGTATTTGTTATTACTGTTTGGGGTAAAAACCGTTACTAGAATAGACCTAAGTCTACCATTATGTTACTGTTGGGATCATATCTGTTATACTAGTATCGGTGCAAAGAAAAGTATTTGAAAAGCGAAATCTGTTCAGTTCAATCTGCTTATCTTGTTCAGTTTGTTCTACCCGTTACATGATACTGTTATCTCTCATCCAATTTATATGCTTGTCATGATGCTTTTACTTATTTATATTCTAAATTTAACTACATTCACCAGACATTATGTCTGACCCATTTTGTTTACTTTCCTCTCTCTTCCTCCCTCCCCACCCCCCTCCCCCCCCCCCCTCCCAAGTTCTCAGGGTGGGAACGCTCAGGCTTGACTAGGACTCTCTCTTCTGTTTTAGCTTGGATTTGGATATTGCTTAGATGTACCGCTTTGACTATCTATCTACTTGTTTATGACTACTTTTGGGGACTATGGCTTTTTACTTCTATACTCTGATGGTTTTTAGTGCAAGATAGATGTTTTTATTTGAAGTATTTTATTATAGTATTTCAGTTTTATGTTGTAACTGGATTTTGAGACCACGATGTTTTCTGTTGGAAAATGAAGTTTCAAATTTCCGCTGCTATTTTATATATCTGTCTTGTGAGATCTTGTTGTGTTTACCTATAACTCTTCACAAAACTTTAAGCATTCTGTTAAAGAATGTCATTAGCGGACGTGGGGTGTCACAAGATGGGATCGGTTTTCATGATTTCCCTTTTCTTCCTGTTCGAATACTTAGAGAGAGGAGCGAATATTATGATTTGGAGATGAATTGATTTCATTTGGAAATGAAAAGGAGAAAATTCGTGTTAAGCGAAAGTGGTACAGGAGTGTGTGTTACATAGTATAGAAGGAGGGAACCAGTAACCAGAGGAAACGACAATGTGGAACTTTGTTTCAAAGAGAAAAGAACAAGTGTTGATTCCACAACGAATTGAAGACAAGTGGCTATATTGTTAGTTGAATTTTCACTAGTGTCAAAATCCATATCTTTGAATCATATTATGTAAGATACGGTTTGAATGAACCGTTGGGCTAAATAGGAGAACCCTGTTAATGGAAACAAGCTTGTTTGTTTTACGAGTTCACATTTCACAACTTATCAAACGATTTATTATCATAAAACATAATAAACCCTCGAATTTCATAACAAAATTATTTTCTCCGTTTCATCCAGTCGAGCGCATCTTAATATTAACTTTTTGTAATTTAGTTCGACTTTTAATATCTAACGTCAAATATAAACACCGGTTGTCCCCACCGTATTGATCGTGTAAACCGATTAAAACGTAGCGACAAGCTTCGATGTTTCATGAAAAAAATTAATTAGATTACTTCCATGTTAGGTATTTAAAGTTTCTAGACTTAACTTTTTATAATTTATTGATTTTGTGTCAAATTTAGTGAACAAATATAAAATACAACTTACGCTTATATTATACATTTTTCAAATAACATTAGAAACTCAACGCATTCTTACAACATGCCTAAATCTTTGAATTAATGATATAAACATTCACTAAAGATATGAACTCTTTAATTAATTCATATGCTTCTTAGTACCACATCTATTTCTCCATTCATTTCCTAATCATCGAACAAAACCTTTGCTCTTCCTCATTCACGTCAGTTTTAAATTTTTGGATCACAAAACCTTAATTTTCATGTCCTCTCTTCAACCCTAAATCCAACTATCTCATGTGGCACGGTTGAACCACTAATAATGGAAAGCAATACACGAAAAGCAAAATTGTACTATTCCAACCAGTTCTCAAGCCAAATATTCACCTCAAGTTGCCATGTATCTTCATGTCTTATTTTCATGTGCAAACCATCTAATGACATGTGTTTTATATTTACTTGTGTTAATTAGAATCTCTATGAGGAGAGAATAAAAAAGAGGGATACATGCATGAATTGTTTACAAGAGCCATGAAAAACAATGAATGGATGCCTCCATGTTGCTTGCGCTTCTGTTATATACATATACAGGGAGTAAAATTTTGATGCTAAGGAAACAAAAGGCCATGTATTAATTTCAAGGAAATTGTGTTTTACATGTGGTGATAGTTCAAAAACTCATGGATACACTTAATACACAGAAGGCACAATGATTTAGAACCGAGTAGGGAATAGTTGCAAGGTGATTTGTAACTGGACAAGAATTGCCTATTAAAAAATTCTACATAGAAGCCACCGCCAACTTACACCGTTCAAAAATTGAAGCCACGGTGATTTTATAACCATGTAAATATTGGATAGTTTAAATGAAAAATTTAACAGAACTCACAGCCGTTTTCCACCGACCAGTTTTGAAAACCATAGCCTTTTTCTACCGACTAGTTTCATGCATTAACATTAAAATAACAGCTGAATGAATACTAATTTCATTGAAAATTTATGGTTATGGTGCGGCCTCCAATACTAAATGAAATGCTCTGATGTCAGGTGAGAATGAAGATATTTGAGGAACGACAGAGAAGAGGCAAATTATTTTTTAGGTTTTGTGGTAGCCTGGTTATGGTTTGTGTAGCATGTTTGAGCTATTTTTAAGGTGGTATTTAGTTATGGTATTAGGCAGCATATTTCTAGGTGCTTTTAGCACTACACTAATTTTAATGCGTCGAAATTACTGGTTCGTTACATTCTCCCCCACTTAGCACTTTTCATCCTTCAAAAGGAAACGACGTATAAAATAAAGTCTACATATATAACTTCACAAATACTATTATTTATTTTTAAACTTGTTAGAAAGAAAAATAAGTTATAGAACTTTAAAACTCAAAATTTTTCTAACACCTGGATTTTATGGAAAATTTGGGCAGCATCTCCTTTGTACGGCTTACCCGAATTTTTTTTACAAAATCAATATATATCTCATCCACACAATGAGGCATCCCTATTTTGGAAAAACAAAATAAAATCCTCAAATATAGTATTTAATCTGAGATATGTACCTTATTTAGCGTTTTAAAGCGTGTTTGCTTAATTCCTTAGCATTTTATGTAAAAGCGAGCTCCGTAAGTAAAGCATGTCATTGCAACCTACTAAGACACTGATAACACAATGAGAATCATGCATATACATATATAAAGCATTATTAATATTCATAACACAACAATATACATAAAATAGTGACTGGTAACATGAAAGTTAAGCTCAAATGAAGAGTAAAACTTGCATAGATTGGATGATACAACATGTAGCTCTCCATCATATGGTGTAATGTTCAATTCTGGGGCAACATCATTTTTTTTTAATTATAATAGCAGCATCCTCTGCTGCCACCGCTGCTCATAGCAGCAGCATTTCTACAGCTGTAGTGGCAGTCGCAACAGCGTCATGCTGCTATGTTTTTTTCAAAGGTCGTATAGTTTACTGCATTTATTTCTCTGTTGCCTAGCTGTCTTTGTCCTAGTTGAGCACCAATATAACATTTTTCTTTGCTAATTTTTTCTATTTAAAGGTTAAACAATAAAATATTACTCTCATATTGATGATATTTAAGCGCACATGCTTAAGTTTGCAATATGTATGTTTTGCCAACTTTCTAAAGTTTGGGGTAATGAATAATGACCAAGCTAATTTACATAGACAAAAATAGGAAAGTATGATTATCCACCAACATTAGATATAATTTCGTTCTTGGAAATTTTATTGGAGGTTGACTTGTTTAGAATGCCGTATACAATATTGTATAGCTACATTTTCACTTTGCTTATGAAAAAACTGGAATATTATTAGTTCTTGTGCATGTGCGGTATACATTCCATATTAAGAATGCAACTTGCCATATTACTTGTAGAATGGCAAATAGCAATGTGTTGATTTCTAAACTACCAGGAAGCTCATTCTAGAATCCAACCTTGTATATTCTTATAGATTTGGTGATTAAATGGGATTCCAATTCATTCAAGTTATTTATTTATTTTCTCCAAATGGATGTAAATTGCTTTTCTAATTTCTTTGCAAACATGCTTTTTAAAACTAATTCTCTGTTGTAGGAATACATGTTATTATTATTATTATTATTATAATAATAAATTCTCTTCTCAGATTTTTTTTTTAATATTTGTTGTTGCTGCCCCTGGTTTAGTAGTGGATATTAAACTGAAAATACAAAAAAAAAAAATTGGAGTTTGAGGCCGAAACCAAGAGTAATGCGGTTATAGCAAAAAAGAAACATGCTTTCCTCATTGGTTTAATTTAATTGATTCAACTAAGTATTAAATTTCACCAAAAATGTTGACATTTCAATTATTTATTCACACAAAATTTATTATCATTGAACGAGAAGATGTTATTATCTCACAACTAGATTGAATTTATTAGAATTATCTTCAAATTATCATCCTATAAATCTTGTACAAACTTCTTAATATAGCATTTTCTTTATTGGTTCAAAAAATCAAGTCCCTACTTTCCAACACAATACTCAAAAATATATTTTATGATTCTTTTCAAAATAAGGTTTCTAGTATAAATTTGACATCTCAACTGGCAATTATATATTCATCTCACTTCTGAAACTCAAAAATAAATTATGTTGATGCTGCAGCCATTGCCAAAATTATTTTCAAGCAACTAGAGTGTGATTCTATATCTATCTAGTACATATAGGACTTTGTATATACATTAGCTAGGTGTATATTCAAAATATTCACGTACCCGATAGTCCGATCTTAACGTCAAAGATAATACTCAAAACTCTACTCTTTTAAAAAAAATAAAGGTATGCATAATTTTCTATATGCAACTTCTAAGTATATGCCGAAACAGTATATTTTAAAACATCTTATTGTAAAATTCTCATATAGGGAAAAATATATCTACCCACTTATTTATTTGTCATATTTTTAGATTAAAATCATTTATATACTATCTAAATTTTTAAAATAGAAAATCAAGTAAACTATTATACTCAAAACATATATTATATCAGATTTCTTTTGGCATATTTATGTTTTAAACACATTGTTTACAAATCCTCAAGTTTAGTTTTTGCTTTTCTTATGCTTATAAACTTTATATACATACGTCATTATTATAAATTCCATGTTTCCATAGAACAAAATTAATTTCAAGGATATACTATAAGTATTAAATTCTATTTTTAATTAATTTATGTTTGTACACTATTACATTTAGATATGTAGTTTTATTGTCCTTCACAGTCTCTGAAAGTTTAATCAAGTCATTTATTTCCAATGTTTCAATTTTACAAGTTCTATTTGTGTATAATTTACTATAAATTTTGAGTTCAAAAAAATATTAATCAATGAAATTTTTCTTAATATAGAGTTATAAATTCATATATGACTCAATACGATTGGATTTTGAATTTAATTTATTCAGTATAAACAAATGTTTAAATTTTAGTTATACATTCAAGTTTTACTCTAAATTTCTATGCCCATTTATTCAATTTGAGTTAGGTTGGATTATAGGCTAGGTTTAAATGAATGAATGAACCAAATCTAATGGATAAATCAAAGGTAGGTTAAATAAATTAAGGTTCAGGATTTAGAAAGCGACAAATTCTAAATTTCTAAAATGGGACAAAGCAAGATCGAGGCTCAAATCCGGAAAATTCCTAACTTAGGAAGGATCCAATAGAGGGACAAGTTCAAAGGAATGAAATATAAAACAATGGAACATTTTTAAACAAGGCTTAAAATTTCAACTATTTCATATATAGAAAAATCCTTTTAAAATAATTTAAAATGTTTTTTATTTATTCTTCAAAATACACTCTCTCGGGAATGATTCTAAGATGATTTCACTCATTCTAAGATTTTACTACCCTATCTCTAATGAGTGTTTCAACAACATAAGCTAAGCTTCATATAACCAAAGGTCTGATACCACGTTGTAATAGCTTGTCATTTTGCCCGCTCCAAGTCGGTAATTAAACCAACTCGAACCAATTAAAATGACATATTGTTATTGCTTATGAAGTTGAAATATAAATCATCATAGAATCATAGACTTAGAACACAGAATATATCACAGTGGAAGTAAAATTTATACAATATTAAAAAATCTTTTAAATTTACATGACATCAGAATACAAAAATAAATATAAATGAAGTGGAAGACTGAATAAAAAAACTTACTAAAACATGAATAACTTGCAGAAGCGTGGATAACTGCATATGTAATACTAGATGGATGACTGGATCTCTAATGTATTTCAAGCTTTAATGGATAAATCTCCAAGCTGTAATACTCGGTCTGACCCGAACATTTTGTAAGGAATAAAACAAACAAAATACCTAAGTCAGGACTAACATTCTCGTATAAATGAATTAACTCAAGTGACATGTCTAAATAGAATGCATCAGTAATTCAAAGGATGTTTAGGATCACATCCTTTAAGGATCTGTGAAACTAATACATATAGTATAATACGCTATTATTATAGTGTTTATTCGGTAAACTAAATATATCAAAATAGTGTAAGCGGGATTACCATATTACCCTTACACTGTTTATAAGCCTTGTAGTCTATACAATACCTTAAATTCACCGTACTAGTGTAATCAGAGGGCACTCCACAGAAAACAATGCCAAATCAAAATCGTAGGGCCACAATCAGGATAAATATGATAAGGCACCGAGGAATACCCAGGGTAGGATTCTACCATTTGCATGCCCGGACCGATGGTAACGCAAAGTAGCAACTACCACCCACCTCAGAACACACTCCCATAATAAAAGGGACCACCCAAATCAATCACAATAGTTATATAGATGGTATCATAGAAGAGTGTCTGATCGGAAGTGCAACCTCACTAGTTATGATATAACACCGATTTTAGTCATTTTAATTATGACCCAAAGGTCAAGACCAATCCATCAGCATTCTCTATCTTCAAATCCAGTAATCGCCTCCATACCATCATACTTCGTTCTGGATTCTCACCACATGCACAGTTGTCAAAGTAGTGTCGGCATTGGTAGAGAGTATGACATCTACCGACTCTGGTCTCTGTAACAACCAACCGTTTACATTTTTCACACCGTGTCATTACATTTGAAATCATATTTCCAAGTATTGCAAATCGATTTATTTCAAGTATGGCCTTAAAATCGATTACTCAAATGATTCCTCTTTGGTACAATTTAGATTTTTAAATCCAAAATTCACAATAATCCTTTGTCAACCATTCAAGTTTGGATTTCAATTTTCAAAATACCAATATTACCAGAAATCTTCACTTCAATCACTTTGGATTCGTTAGTTCGGATTGGACATGGACTTAATTAAATATATAAAATACTTAAAATAGTAACCTTGAAAAATAGTGTAAGATATTAAATTTGAAAATAATGTATATATGCTTATGTAAATAGTTGTAAAATAGTGCAAAATATTACGTTGCCAATAATGGTCATAATTCTTGCATTGAATAAAAGAAAATAGAATTAACATAGTTAAATTTGGAAATAATATATTTATATATATACTTGTATAAAATAGTTATAAAGCAATTGTAAAATAGTTATAGAATATTCATAGATTTAAATAGCCAAAATAGTTTAATTTATTTGTTATAAGTAGTTTGCCAAAATCAAGTAGTGAGGGAAAATTTGGCTTTACAACAATATAGTTTGATTCAATAACATGATCTAATCCAAACCAAATTTGTATTCCACAAGCTTGACTTTCATCCATTCATTTTCTTATCCAATCGATTTCCCACTTATTGGATCGTATTCAAATATTTCAACCCGTTATTTCTAAGTTGGATTTAACTAAGATTTTGAGTTCACTTGTCATTTAAAATTCAAACATCACGACATTCAGTCGTAAAGTCGTTATTTAAATCACAACTTAATAAATTTCAAACTTGATATTTCCCATTAAAAATCTCATATCCAACCTTCTTAATAAAACAACATTTTCAATTTACTTGGATTTAGCCAAGAATTTTACTTTACCATTCAATTCGAAATTTTACTAAATCGAATCTTAAATCATAACGTAAGATTTGTGTTCATCCTTTTAAACAAAACCATTTACTGAACTAATCACTTTTAATTATTCAATTTCATACAAAGTCAACTCTCATAAAATCTTCTTCACACAAAACATAACCTCGAATATGATTTTTACAAATATTTCCATAAACCAAATCTTACTTAATCTTATCAAACTTAAGTTAATTCAAGGGAAATCTTTCCAAGCACGTCCTTTTCATTTACTTCTTTATAAACTAAATGAATTAAATCTCTATGTCAATCGAAATGAGATAAAACTTAGAAATCAAATATCCAACCAAAAATCGTATATTGCACCAAACATTTTTAATTCACATAAATAAGGAACCCTTTCTTGTACTATACAAAAATCGATTTTTATTAAAAGTATCGCCTATTAAACACTTTTCATTGAAGTATTGCTTAAGCTTCCCTAAATTTGAGTTAATGTAAGGAAAATTCTTTTGAACATTCCTTTATACAATAATTACATTAAATTCTTTCAAGTTAAATTCATAAACTTAGTAAACTAAATATTTTAAATCCAAGTAAATTTTGTTAACCTAAAACAAACCTTCTAACAAAAGCCCTTATATTGAATTAACACTTAAATTAGCATAAAATAGAACTTTAAACTAAATTAAATTTTAATAAAGTCTTTTCTAAGTCAAAATCATAATTCAAACATTTAAATCTTTAAATTAAAAATTACATATCCCTTTTATTAAAACAAGTTTGCTCAAAATTTAATTCAAGAAAAAATAATGATCTTTCAATATTTCTTTACCCAAAATTTCATTTCCAAATCTATTTATAAAACTGATACACACTTGTATTTTTTGAAATAGATTTTTACTTTGACCACGCCTGCGTATAGAATTTTCTATCCTATGGTCAGTGATACGGGTATATATCATTTCAATCAGCCTTAAGGAAAATTTGAATCCCGGGTATATATCTTTTCAACCCGCATCCCAAATCGATTCGAATTTATTTTCAAATACATGCAATTATTTGGGTATGTATCATTTCAACCCATGGTGATTTTTCCTAAATCTATAGGGAACTTACAAGGTGAGAGAAACATAAACATAGCATATCATACATCACATCCATGTGTGTTATAAAACAGGGTAGTGTAATGTCACATGTGCACAAATCACATAGCAAACATTTTCTAGAGCAGCCTAACATTTCATTTAACATCTCAAATATTTAATCCACTGAATCAAAAGTTAGTCGTGAATGCGGAAAACTCACCTCTCGAGGTGATAACAACCAATATGAAACTGACAAAAGCCTGAAGTGTACTCTATATCCCATTAGACGAACCATATCCAAATCATTTATATACATATACATATATGTGTATATGTGCATGAATAAAATATGGAAATTCCCAGACATGACACAATCCCACGTAACCATGAACCATAAACAACATCGATAATTTCACTATTAAACCAAATCTGAACACATACTTATATATGTATATCTTTACTATTGTTCATAAGGAAATATACCTTACGTCATACAGTAGTCATCAGCAAAATGGTTGCTGCACTCGAACTTGAAGGCAAAACCCAAACAGTATGTCCTAGATCAAATAGCTTCCTTTCAGGCATTAATACGAGCATCTGATGCTCATGCTTCCCGGGACGCCACACTGTAGCCAACTGGAGGCTACCAAAACTGTGTGGAAGCATACTAGTCGAGGTGCGCTGGATGGTAACCAACACGGTGGCCACTGGCGGACTGACCAACATTCGACCCTTATATATATATAATGGAACAGTGTGGAAGGAGGAAGGGAGGGACACCCAAAGTGGTCTACGAGGCGTCGGCGTCGGAGCACAACCTGAGGGTTCGCGGTGGTCGCTGGCCTGGCCGAAGCAGGGGAAGGTTGCTGGTGACATGCACCTGGGTTGAAGGGTCGGTGGTTTGATGTAGAAGGAGGCAGCGATAAGGAAGAGATGGAGGTGGGTTCGGCTTCGCGATGAACGGAGAGAGGCTGGAGGTTGCTCACGAGCAATGGAGGCAATGTGGAAAGGAGCAGATGTGATCATTTTACGAGTTTACATTTCACATCTTATCAAACGATTTATTAACATAAAACAGAATAAACCCGCGAATTTCATAACAAAATTCTTTTCACCGTCAAGATGAACACATCGCAATATTAAATTTTCGTAATTTATTTCGATTTTTAATATCTAGCGTCAAATATAAACACTGGTTGTCCCTACCGTATTGATCGTGTAAACCAATTTAAACATAGCTATGAGCTTCGACATTTCATGACAAAAATTAATTAGATTACTTCCATGTTATATATTTAAATTTTCTAGACTTAACTTTTTATAATTTATTGATTTTGTGTTAAATTTAATGAATAAATATTGAATACAACTTACGTTTATATTATACATTTTTCAAACAATATTAGAAATTCAATGCATTCCTACAACATGCTTAAATCTTTGAATTAATGATATAAACAATCACTCAAAATGTCAATTCTTGAATTAATTTTAATTCGTCGAAACTATTGGTTCGTTACATGTCTTATCACCAATGGTTGTGTACATCAACCATTTCCCAAATGGGACAACATCTAATGAATAAGAAACAAAAGAATTTCTTCTCGGCTTAGCCACCACTCCTATTATATTCGTCGAATTTAAAAAAAAGGAGTTACCTACCAAGTCTCGTTAACCCGAACCTGAGAATTTGAATTCAGCTTATGCGCCTGCATTAGCTAGGAAAGTATGACATAATGAGTTCAGCCGTTCCCTAAATATCGATCTAAATTTGGAGAATTATCCCACTCTGTAACACCCCGTATTTCAATTAATAACAATGTTTACAAATTAAAGAATAATTAATTTCAGATGTGAGAATTAAGGGAAACGGGTTGCGCCATTGTGTTCGTCTCGGAATTCTGGTTGAAATAGAGTCCGAGTTTGCGTGAATTGGACTTTGTATGAAGAAGTTATGGCCATCGGAAGTTTCAGAAAATTCAAAACAACTCGCAGGAAAATTTAAAAATTCAAACTGAAAGTGCAGAAGCGGGCTGGGCGGGAAAATTCCCGCCCAGTCAGGTCGACTGGGGAGTCGACACTAGAGTCGACCTCCCCCCCCCCCCCCTCCCCCCAGGTTTACTGTAGTGTCGACCTGGTCCAGTCGGCCAGGTTTTGGCAGAGCCCAATCTTGAGCTGCTGATGTGTCTTTAGGGCTGAGTTGGCTAATTTAACGGTTCAGGTTAGTTATGAGTTGATCTGACGGTCTAAATAAATCATAAACTCTATATATACCTAGGTAGTCTCTCACTCTAAATTCACATGAAAAATAGAATAGCCGCCGTCATGCCATCGCCATGGAACTCAGTGTAGCCGCCGCCAACTAAGAAGGAAGAAAGCTAATCTAAACTAATTCTATTCAACTCTAAAGGAAATCAAGACTCTCTTTCTTCTATAATTGTGAGTATGACGATTTTAATAAGATTATTATTAAACTAATTAGATTAAGTTGTGAATGGATTATAAGTGAATGATGTGGATTATTGATTATATGTTGTAAATCTTATGTTATCATGTATGTTGTAAATCCTATGTTATGTGATGATGATATCCTATATGTTGTAAATCATGCTATGATGATATTATATATGTTGCAAGTTTCTATGCTAAGCTGCGATGTTACAAAGCCATGATGTTATTATGTTGTAGTTAGCTTATGAATCATGATGTTGATTATATATATTTGGGCTATGATGATTCACATGATAAATCACATGTACCTATGCAAGTTTATATTTATTAGTATGTATAACCTCACATATTGTATGACATCTATTTAGATCTAGAATTATGACATCTATTTAGATCTAGAATTATGTTATGACATGTGTGAGTTCTATGTGTTAGATGCTAGTTCACACCATCATTATGTTGCATAAACCACATATGCAAGTTTATACATGAACTTGGGTTATGATCATATTATGTAAGTTGTGACATTTAACCAAACAAGTTGACACCTTTAGATCCATGACATGTGTAGTTTTATGCAAGTTTCACCCCTATTATGATTAGATCTATTTTATTTGTCTATATGTTGTGATAATTTATCTTTGTGCTATGAGTTAGACTATTCGAGTCTAACGTCTATTTTGCGTTGAATAAGCGAACGTATAACATGGGGTAGGGGTAATATTAAGGATTTAATATTGAGAAAATTGGATGCAATTGATATGATTTTGCATGCCATAAATGGATGGCCATAATTGAGTCAATTATGGACATCATTAAAATTGGAATTAATTAATGATTTGAATAGGGATATATTTAAAACTGGGGTAAAAGATTATAAGTGTTAATCAATGCTTAGGACACGAGGTTGGACTCGTTTGTGACGTAAAACTGCCCGGACCCGCCCGGCGAATCCAGTAGTCACAAATGTCAGCCCAATGTGAGAGGTCCTAGGCCCAAATTAAAGCATAACAGTTGTAAAGACACGAGGTTAGACTCTTTTATGGTGTAAGACTGCCCGAACCCGCCCGGCGAATCCAGCTGCCATAAATGCCAGTCTAATGTGAGAGGTCTTTATGAGGTTATGGACTGAATGAATTAAGAAATACTTAACCAGATAAACATGTGAAGTGGGACATGGGGGTTAAGTAGGTGCCTTGGGTGGCATGAGGAATCTAGTGGGTGCCTTTAGTGGCATTTGAAATACGATTAGTAAGACTTAACCAAACACACATGTAAATGAACATGACTAAGAGGGTTAAGTGGGATGTACTAGTGGGGAAAAGCTTAAGTGGATAGCTTGTGGTAAGTAAAGGGGGCCCATTTCAACCAGTAACCCAAACGTATCTTTGTGGGCTCGACCCAAGTCGAGGACGGGACATGCATGCTGGGCTTGACTATAAGAGGCCAAACGGGTTAGCGGTGGCAACGCAAGCCCAACGGGTTTCATATGCGTGTGTGGAATCGGGCTGGTAGGTAAGACGTTGCATCGTGTAGGTATAAGTCGTGCATTCTTTAGCTGTATCGGGTTGCCACTTTAAGGGAGTGATACACCCCACTATGGGACCAGCACGGGTATCTACGAGTAGGGAGCCGATCGCAAGTGTGTTGTGGGGTACACCTAGCGGAGATAGGGGCAGGCGGCACCTATGTAGTTAGCTAGGGGTACACAAAGCTATTTATATAATTTCTAAGTTCAGTGAGTGGGATCAACCTTTAGGGTGACTGGTGTGGTGCAGTGTAGTAATTATTTGTTAGTAATTAGGTGTGCCTTTAACGTTATCTTTATCTGCTCTTCCATACCCAATAGTTCATAGACATTTCCTTGTTTTCCAGCTTATGCCTTAGTTTAGTTATTTTGATAATAGTATTGTTAGAATTATCATACTCGCCAGACTTTATGTCTGACCCCCTCTATTTCTATCTCCCCCCCCCCAGGTCCTCAGGGTGGGCCCAGCTCTAGTGGAGCTTGATTGAATTGCTTTATCTCTCTTTTGGAAAGCTTGGACCGTTGAAGTAAAGTCCAGCTTGTTATCTTCTTTAATGGCTATTTATGTAATGGGATTATGTATTTTGTTTTATTAAGATGGATATTGTACTTCACTCTAATTTATGGTTTTATGATGTAACAAACATGCTTAATTTCCGCTGCAATGAAATAAAGTTTTAGATTTCCATGTACTACTTATTATCTGTCTTGTTGTAATTTTTCTGTTCTATATTCACTTAAAACCTCCATGGAAGTTAATGCATTCCCTTTGTGAGTGACATTAATGGCCGTGGGGTGTTACACCTGGTATCAGAGCTTAAGGTTACCAGAACAGATAAATTTTTTAGAAAAACTATTTTTCTAAAGTATTTTTGGAAGAAGTGTTTTCAAAAACATGTCTTAATGAGTAATTTAAAGAGGAAAGTTTTTATGAAAAACATAATCCCCAATAGCCATATATCTTTATCTTTCGAATTCTCCATTTTGAATCTTTCCTTTTTCGTTTCAGCATGGCTGAAGATCTTAACCTTCCGGAGGGTGTAACGATACCAGGATGGTATAGGAGGTTATTAGAGGCTAGGGCCGCTGCAGGTCCAGCCAATGTTCCTCCACCACCAGTTGCACCCGCTCCTCCTCCTCCTCCTCCCCCTCCTCGCGCTGATACTTTTGCAAAGACATGCAAGGAATTTAAGACTATGGGTGGAAAACCTTTTCAAGGGTCAGAGACGTTTGTGGAAGCCAGAGACTGGCTTAAGGAGGTGGAAGAATTGCTAGAAATCTTTGAAGTAGAAGAAGGGAGGAAAGTCAAATTAGCAGCTTGGTTAATGAAGGGAGAGGCCTCGTTTTGGTGGGAGGTCACTAATGGGGAGCGTCCTGTTGATTCTTGGGCGGATTTCAGACGTAGGTTGGAGGCAAAGTTTTTCTCAAGGGTAGAAGAGAATCTATATATGGAAAGGTTCTTGACATTAAAGCAAGGAAGCTCATCAGTGAAAGAATATGTCAACAAATTTAATCAGTTAGCAAGGTTTGGCTTGGAATTAGTGAACACGCCGGAGAAGAAGGCTCTGAGGTTCGTTAAAGGCTTGAATGAGCCGTTGCAAGGGTTGGCTATGACCCACATCCCTATGGGGGCCACCTTTGAGAAGCTAGTAGACATGGCACTCATGCACGAGGAGAAAGGCGCTAATGCTAATAAGGCACCCGAGAAGAAAGGGGATCAGAAGAAACCACAACAGCAAAACAAGAAGGGTGGTAAAGACAATAATGGCAAAGGAAAGAAAAGATGCTTTAACTATGGGACACCAGGCCATCTCAGCAAGGATTGCAGAAAGAAAAAGAAGACTGGCTGTTTTCACTGTGGTGAAGCGGGACATCTAGTGAAGGACTACCCAAAGAAGGGGCAGAGGGCAGGGTCTACCTCGGGAGAACAGGTGCAGGCTCTTATGGCACCAGGGCAGGCAAGGGGACAAGTTCAGGCTCTCGCGGTCCCACCGCTGCAAGAACGAGGTAGAACCATTTCCGTTGAAAGCTTAGTTTTTCTGTTTGATCATCCTGTCCGTACCTTATTCGATTCGGGCGCATCGCATTCGTTTATCTCTACATCATTAGTTGAATCACCGCACTTAAACACCAGTTTAATAGAGGATCCCTTAGTTGTTTCGAATCCAATTGGGGGCTCAGCTTATTTGTCCATGATATGTTTGGATTTGAAAATTTCTATACTTAGCGTTGAGTTTAGATGTGATGCTTATGTTTTGGGCTTCACGGGCTATGGGCTAATTTTAGGAATGGATTGGTTATCCAGAAATGGGGTCGTTCTTGGTTGTGAAAGGAGAGTAGTTAGGCTCATGACTCGCCTTGGTAACGCTCTTGAAATCTTTTGTAATCCCATAAATTCCATTATGCTAAGTTATCTAGAATCGCTTGACGCGTCGGTGGAAAATCTATGATCTGTTAAAGTGGTCCGAGAATACTCGGATGTGTTTGAGGAGGTGAAGGGCTTGCCTCCGAAGCGGGAGATAGATTTTCGAATATATCTTGTGGATAATGCAAAACCAGTATCTTTGCCAGTACGCCACATGGCTCCTCGTGAAAGGAGGTAACTCAATAAGCAAGTGAAGGAGTTGCTTGAGAAGGGTTTTATAAGACGAAGTATATCGGAGTGGGGTGCTCCAGTAGTATTTGCCATGAAGGCGGATGGGTCCCTTAGACTTTGTGTGGACTATAGAGAAATTAATAAGCTTACTAAGAAGAACAGACACCCACTGCCGAGGATTGACGATCTCTTTGATCAGTTAGTTGGCGCCTCAGTGTTTTCGCAGTTGGACTTAGCCACTGGTTTCCATCAGTTGAGAGTGGCTGAGGATAGCATTGACAAGACTGCCTTTAGGACTCCGGACGGTTTCTATGAATGGCTAGTGATGCCCTTCGGTTTGACAAACACCCCCGCATACTTTGTTGATTTGATGAGTAGGGTGTTTAGGGAGTACCTTAATAAATTCGTGGTGGTCTTTGTAGACGACATCTTGATCTTTTCTAAGAATGAAGAAGAGCATGCCCTACATCTTAGGGAAGTGTTGGAGACTCTACGAGCGCATAACCTTAAAGCTAAATGTACTAAGTGTCACTTCTGGAGAGAGGAAGTGTGATTCTTAGGGCACGTGGTTTCCAAAGAAGGGATAGCCGTGGATCCCGCGAAGGTAGTGTCCATCCAAGATTGGAAGGTCCCTAAAAATGCTACCGAAGTGAGAAGTTTCTTGGGGTTGGCTGGCTACTATAGGAAGTTTATCAAAGACTTCGCAAAGATATCAGCTCCATTAACACGTTTGACGAAGAAGAACCTAGTTTTCACATGGGACGTAGATTGTGATGATGCGTTCCGACGTTTGAAGAGAGCTTTGACTTCAGCCCCAGTCTTAGTGCTGCCAGACGGGAGTAAGCCATTTACTATTTATACCTATGCTAATGCAAGAGGGAAGGGTAATAGCCTATGGTGGAAGGCGGTTAAGGGTGCATGAGAAGAATTACCCCACGCATGACCTAGAGTTGGCCGCAATTGTTTTTGCGCTTAAGTCTTGCCGCCATTATCTTCTTGGTGAGAAATTCGAATTATTCACTGACCACAAATCTTTAAAATACTTATTCTCTCAAAAGGACTTGAATTTAAGACAGCAAAGGTGGATGGAATTCTTAGCGTCCTACGATTTCGAAAAAACATATACCCCTGGCAAGGATAACGTGGTGGCAGACGCCTTAAGTAGGAAAAGGTTGTCCTTAAGTCCGTTGTTTGTTGAACGGCGAAACTTAGAATTCATCTCTATGTTTGATTTTAGACCTTCCGTTGACTTTGTACCCGGTTTGCTAGCATCCTTGGAGGTCAGACCTACGCTTTTGGGACGGATTGGTGAGGCACAGCGAGACGACCCACAGTTGGTTGGGTTAGTGGAGAAGCTCAAAATAGGGGATTCATCAAGCCATCTCCGTAGGTATACCCTAGATGATAAGGGTTGGTTACGTAGGGATAGTAGACTTTGTGTACCACGAGACGAGGACTTGAGGAAGACTATTCTTGATGATGCACATCGTTCGAAGATGACCATTCATCCTGGTGGGGATAAGATGTACAAAGACATGAAGCGAGTTTTATTTTGGGCCGGTATGAAGAGGGATGTGGCCGAGCATGTCGCTAGATGCTTGGTGTGCCAACAAGTAAAAGCGGAGCAAAAGAAACCCGGTGGGTTGCTTCACCCATTGGAGGTTCCACTATAGAAATCGGAAAGTGTCTCGATGGACTTTGTGGATGGATTACCAAGATCAAGGAAGGGTAATACGGGGATTTGGGTTGTAGTAGACAGACTTACTAAGAGCGCCCATTTCATTCCCGTGAAGAATAAGAGGACTGCTTCGTGGTTAGCTTCTGTATACGTTCGAGAGATAGTTCGTTTGCATGGTATTCCATCTAGCGTAGTAAGTGACCGTGATCCTATCTTCACTAGCGAATTTTGGAAGAGCTTGCAAGAGGCGGTAGGGACTCAGTTATGTTTGAGCACCGCGTATCATCCTCATACGGACGGTCAGACCGAGAGGGTGAATCGTATTCTAGAGGACCTTTCGAGGCTATGTATCCTAGACTTTGGGGGTACATGGGAAGAGCATCTTCCATTGGTGGAGTTCGCATATAATAATAGCTTTCAGTCCAGCATTGGCATGGCACCTTTCGAAGCTCTTTATGGACGACCTTGTCGTTCACCTACATGTTGGTGGGAATCTACGGATAAGATCTTACTTGGGCCTGATATGATTAGAGAGACTTCGGGGAAGATTGATTTGATTCGAAGAAGGATGAAAGCAGCGCAAGATAGGCAGAAATCTTATGCGGATAAGAGGAGGACAGATCTTGAGTTTGATGTTGGGGACATGGTCTTTATCAAAGTGTCTCCATTACGGAACGTCATTCGCTTTGGGTACGTTGGGAAATTAGAACCAAGGTTCATAAGGCCGTTTCCTATTAAGGAGAAAATTGGACAGATGGCGTATAGAGTGGAGTTGCCTGAGAGACTTAGTGGTGTACACGACGTATTCCATGTATCACATTTGAGGAAATGCCTACACGAGACCACGGAGGTGGTAGAGCCGAACTTGCTTAGAGAGGTGGAGATAGAGCGTGATGCGACGATTCGACGAGCTCCTACATGCATTCTTGGGTCGGAGATCAAGAAGCTGAGAAATCGAGAAGTCAGACTAGTCAAAGTACAATGGGGAGATGATGAGAGCAATGCTACTTGGGAGACGGAAGAGAAGATGCGTTCGTTGTACCCTTTTCTTTTTTAGGGTATGTCCTTTAATTTCTCCTTTATCGCTTAGCTTGTACTTATCTTATCTTTAGTATGTCCTCTCGCTAGTATCTTTGACCTTTAGTTAGAGAAATCCTATGGTTGAAACATGTGTTTGAAACATGTTATGTATGATGGATGCATAGTGGATGCAAGTGTTTCCCAGTGGTTGCTCGTGGATGCATATACACACACTTTAGGCACTAGATCGGCTCAGTCACTTCATATTGCATATTGCATATAAATGTGTGTACATAGTTAAGTTAATGGATGTATAATGGTTGTGCTATCATATGGATACCGCATTTTGGTGAATGTTTGTGCACTCATGTAGAAATAATATGTATTGATTGGGTTCTTTCGCATACATAATGGACGCATGGCACTATTATGGTTTGCATTAAGGAGGCCAACTGAATCAGTAGACCGCCTGATTTTGCATTAGATAAGGAACATATACACACACTTATTGCATATGTTCGTACAGCATTAGAAACTTTATAAGAACAATGGATGTCAGTGTTTGATGGTTGAGTAGATGGACGATTGGATGTTAGGATATACATTCTTCTTGACTTGAAGATTTCGGGGTCGAAATCCTTTAAGGAGGGGAGAATGTAACACCCTGTATTTCTATTAATAAAAATGTTTACAAATTAAAGAATAATTAATTTCAGATGTGAGAATTAAGGAAAACGGGTTACGCCATTGTGTTCGTCTCGGAATTCTGGTTGAGATAGAGTCCGAGTTTGCATGAATTGGCCTCCGTATGAAGAAGTTATGGCCATCGGAAGTTTCAGAAAATTCAAAATAGCTCGCAGGAAAATTTAAAAATTCAAACTGAAAGTGCAGAAGTGGGTTGGGCGGGAAAATTCCCGCCCAGTCAGGTCGACTGGGGAGTCAACACTAGAGTCGACCCCCCCCCCTCCCCCAGGTCGACTGTAGTGTCAACCTGGGTGTCGACCTGGTCCAGTCGGCCAGGTTTTGGCAGAGCCCAATCTTGAGCTGCTGATGTGTCTTTAGGGCTGAGTTGGCTAATTTAACAGTTCAGGTTAGTTCTGAGTTGATCTAACGGTCTAAATAAATCCTAAACTCTATATATACCTAGGTAGTCTCTCACTCTAAATTCACATGAAAAATAGAATAGCCGTCGTCATGCCATCGCCATGGAACTCAGTGTAGCCGCCGCCAACTAAGAAGGAAGAAAGTTAATCTAAACTAATTCTATTCAACTCTAAAGGAAATCAAGACTCTCTTTCTTCTATAATTGTGAGTATGATGATTTTAATAAGATTATTATTAAACTAATTAGATTAAGTTGTGAATGGATTATAAGTGAATGATGTGGATTATTGATTATATGTAGTAAATCTTATGCTATCATGTATGTTGTAAATCTTATGTTATGTGATGATGATATCCTATATGTTGTAAATCATGTTATGATGATATTATATATGTTGCAAGTTTCTATGCTAAGTTGCGATGTTACAAAGCCATGATGTTATTATGTTGTAGTTAACTTATGAATCATGATGTTGATTATATATATTTGGGCTATGATGATTCACATGATAAATCACATGTACCTATGCAAGTTTAGATTTATTAGTATGTATAATCTCACATATTGTATGACATCTATTTAGATCTAGAATTATGACATCTATTTAGATCTAGAATTATGCTATGACATGTGTGAGTTCTATGTGTTAGATGCTAGTTCACACCATCATTATGTTGCATAAACCACATATGCAAGTTTATACATGAACTTGGGTTATGATCATATTATGTAAGTTGTGACATTTAACCAAACAAGTTGACACCTTTAGATCCATGACATGTGTAGTTTTATGCAAGTTTCACCCCTATTATGATTAGATCTATTTTATTTGTCTATATGTTTTGATAATTTATCTTTGTGCTATGAGCTAGACTATTCGAGTCTAACGTATATTTTGCGTTGAATAAGCGAACGTATAACGTGGGGTAGGTGTAATATTAAGGATTTAATATTGAGAAAATTGGATGCAATTGATATGATTTTGCATGCCATAAATGGATGGCCATAATTGAGTCAATTATGGACATCGTTAAAATTGGAATTAATTAATGATTTGAATAGGGATATATTTAAAACTGGGGTAAAAGATTATAAGTGTTAGTCAATGCTTAGGACACGAGGTTGGACTCGTTTGTGACGTAAAACTGCCCGGACCCGCCCGGCGAATCCAGTAGTCACAAATGTTAGCCCAATGTGAGAGGTCCTAGGCCCAAATTAAAGCATAACAGTTGTAAAGACACGAGGTTAGACTCTTTTGTGGTGTAAGACTGCCCGGACCCGCCCGGCGAATCCAGCTGCCATAAATGCCAGTCTAATGTGAGAGGTCTTTATGAGGTTATGGCCTGAATGAATTAAGAAATACTTAACCAGATAAACATGTGAAGTGGGACATGGGGGTTAAGTAGGTGCCTTGGGTGGCATGAGGAATCTAGTGGGTGCCTTTAGTGGCATTTGAAATACGATTAGTAAGACTTAACCAAACACACATGTGTGGGTTAAGTGGGATGTACTAGTGGGGACAAGCTTAGGTGGATAGCTTGTGGTAAGTAAAGGGGGCCCATTTCAACCAGTAACCCAAACGTATCTTTGTGGGCTCGACCCAAGTCGAGGACGGGACACGCATGCTGGGCTTCATATGCGTGTGTGGACCCGGGCTGGTGGGTAAGACGTTGTTGCATCGTATAGGTATAAGCCGTGCATTTTTTAGCTGTATCGGGTTGCCACTTTAGGGGAGTGATACACCCCACTGTGGGACCAGCACGGGTATCTACGAGTAGGGAGCCAATCGCAAGTGGGTAGTGGGGTACACCTAGCGGAGATAGGGGTAGGCGGCACCTATGTAGTCAGCTAGGGGTACACAAAGCTATTTATATAATTTCTAAGTTCGGTGAGTGGGATCAACCTTTAGGGTGACTAGTGTGGTGCAGTGTAGTAATTATTCGTTTGTAATTAGGTGTGCCTTTAACGTTATCTTTATCTGCTCTTCCATACCCAATAGTTCATAGACATTTCCTTGTTCTCCAGCTTATGCCTTAGTCTAGTTATTTTGATAATAGTATTGTTAGAATTATCATACTCGCCAGACTTTATGTCTGACCCCCTCTATTTCTATCTTTTTCCCCCTCCAGGTCCTCAGGGTGGGCCCAGCTCTAATGGAGCTTGATTGAATTGCTTTATCTCTCTTTTGGAAAGCTTGGACCGTTGAAGTAAAGTCCAGCTTGTTATCTTCTTTAATGGCTATTTATGTAATGGGATTACGTATTTTGTTTTATCAAGATGGATATTGTACTTGACTTTGATTTATGGTTTTATGATGTAACAAACATGTTTAATTTCCACTGCAATGAAATAAAGTTTTAGATTTCCAAGTACTACTTATTATCTGTCTTGTTGTAATTTTTCTGTTCTATATTCACTTAAAATCTCCATGGAAGTTAATGCATTCCCTTTGTGAGTGACATTAATAGACGTGGGGTGTTACACGCTCTATCCCCATTGTCCCACAGACAGGGGTGTGTACATCCCGACATCATCCTATCTGCCAACTTTATTCTTTATTGCCTTCTCGGACAGCTCTTTTTCCTCTTCTTTTAGTTGAGTAGAGAACCCAAGTCGCTCCTTTGTGTAAAACCTACCCTTTTCTGTAGATGGTGATAGTACACCCCAATTGGAAGCAACCTACTTAGCCATGCTGCCTGCCCGATTTTGTCATTTTCCGGTTGTGAAGCTTGAGGTAAAACTTGCCTTTAGATATAACACGTTTTCATTCACTTTGAATGCCACATCGTCAAACCTGCCAGATCACAAATGGACTTCCCCAAAAATACCACGGGTATAAAGCTAAGAGAAATGAATTCCTCTGCCACCAAACGTAAACACGTTTGAGGAGATCTACTTATGTGATGTATTAGGCATATTCTGTCAGACATTCGTCAATACAAGTTGTCCTGGGATTGGACAAACCGAAGGCACTATCTTGTAAATCCATCTTAGGCAATTTCTACCTAGAAATGACAGAACAACCATTGCATAAACTATACCTTCAATGGTCTTCAATAATCTCTGACTCATAACGTATAAATCGAATCGATTGGAATTTAGATTCTGGTCTCTTCGAAACTATCATCGAAAAAGGTCAAGATTTGATAGTCGGTTGTTTAACTATCAAATATATAATAAAATAAATAGATTTATTTCCATTGGATTTTCTAAGCATTATTTGAATTATTTAAATTCAAATATTAACTTTGTTTATATATTCATTAGAAAACATAAGTATTACTTAACTTATAAATTTTTATTATCAATCATTCGTGATAATCTCACTCTCGAATATTCGTTTCATAACAGAAAATGATATTCAACTCTAACACTCATTTCGAACACAAACTAATATTATCTATCGGATAATCATGATATCATTCAAGTTGGGGTATTTTAATTACCTCACAGACCTTGTGTCGAAATCATTCTTATCGTTAAGATTTGTAGAAGTTCGATATCAAAATATCTTCCAAACACGCATTGGTGAACCAATTTAATTCTCAGATCCTAAAACATTTGTAAAACAACGTTTTTTTATAAACCATTCATTAAGTTAACTTAATTTGAACATCAAATCAAGGAATTTATTCGAGTACCTCGACTTGATTTTCTTATTATCATCCTCACTTACTTAATTAAAAGATTAATTAAGTTATAAATATTATCTTGGATATTTTATCCAGATCTCTTTTAGCTATTGGATATTTTATCCAATTCTCTTTTTACTGCTCCATTAACTTATCCAAAATCTATTAATTAAAAACATTAATTAGCTTTCAAAAATAGTTCTTTGTTTACAATTATTTGTTACAACTATTTTATTAAATTAATGGGGAACGAATTAATTTAATAATTAATTTCCATTTAAAACAGTTGGTTTACAGCAAACAAACTGGCTAATTGATTATAATTGATCTTACCTTTTTAAATTAGTTAATAATATAGTTAATTAAAAATAATCCATTAAATTGTTTCTTAAAACAATATATATCCCATTATTAATACTTAAGTTTATTTCTGAGTTACTTTATAGAAATTCCAACTTAGCAGTCTCAGTATATAACAGTTCTTATAACTGACGACCTTCAAGCTGTTAAACCAATTTGCACAGATAAACATGTAAATAAAGCTAAATATTATCAACTGATAATATAAGAACTCAACAATATATATATATTTCTGTTAAAATATGTCAAAATAATATGATAGTAGAATGGTGTTTATTTTTGCTAACAAGGTGTCCAAACAATTCAGTCAATTCAATTATACAGTGGAATGGTGTTTTTTTCCACTAACAAATGAAAATATAAATAATTAACATAATTATAAAAACTTAATAAATCAATAAATCAATTGAACATTCAGTTCAGTATTTACTGCATTTATAGATCATTATTGATCAGTAGTTTACACATTGATTCAGTTCATGAGTAAATTTACGTTCGATTAAATTTAAATGATATTTAGTATTAAAATCACTTTTAATTATTTAATAAATCAATTCATTTAAAACTCGATAACTGCATCGATTTATTTACACACACTAACGTTCGATAATACCATACATACACGAGCCAAATCAACTTGAACACATATTCTTGATCTAATATGTATATATATATTATTTTTAAACAAGGTAATTGTTTAAGTTATAATTTTTTTATTAAAACAAATGTTTTAAATTAAACAAGACGATCTCTCATCTTCCTATTCTTTTATTACCTATTTTCTTTTTAATACATCCCATTTAAAACTCTAACCCATAGCTTTTCTAACTTCTTTTCTTATTTTATTTCTTCATGTTCTTACGTGGCCCAAACATAAGCCCGATCATAAAAATCTGCATACTCCTGCATTTTTTATTTATTCAATTTCTACCATTTCTCTTCTCATCTATTTTCTTCCCACTTTTGCCTTATGTTGCTTCCTTCTCCACTTTGTTGTGTAATGTTATTCCCGCACCTTCTCTCCAGTCTCTGGTGAACTGTTGATCTCACAACTGAACCACCATTCACAGACCCTTACCACGATCACAACCCTCTCTCTACCCCCTTTAGCTTTGCTTCTTAATTCTCTTGTCCTAGAAGAAATCCATTGTGCACAATATGGTGTGCACACACGCACACACACACACAACCCATATCCAAGGCCTCTCACCAATCCCACATACGTACGAGCTGCACCGGAGTCACCCTACACCTTTCGACCACACACCGATCATCTTGATCGAAAAAAATCATATTTCACCGAACCATTAAAAAACATGCACCCAAACACTTAATCAAACAATGGCGTACAGCCGTCAACACAACCCATTGATCATCTCTAGATTTTTACCTTATGATGCCAACACCATGGCCGACCTTTCCCCCAAGCTTCACCACACTTGATCAACATATGGCATAGCAAACCATCACTGAATTACATGGTTAAAAACGAAACCCAAAACCCCATGTCGATGTAAAACTCGAAATTTATTCATTGGAATTTTTTTCGGGTAGTTCAGCAAATCACGCACCTCTAGACTAATTTTCAAAATTCATGATTGCGTGGATCATCTGAATTGGCCATGGTTGTCATTTTCGGCCAAACCAGTGTATCTCACTCATCTCAACACAAAAAATCTTGATCGTTCTTTCTAAATTCATATTTTAGTACCACGAATAAGTTTGGATACCTAAATTCCAAAACTAGTCCAGTCGGAAACTTTGGTCATTACTGCCTTTTTGTTGTATACATTACAAACTAGGTATATATATGGTTTATTTTTAAACGGGATTATTTTTAATATAAACAAGGGATCTAAATGAACAATTTTCATGAAGAAATCAGAGTCTAGTATCCACTAGAAATAAAGATATGGAGACTAGAAGGTAAACAGAGTGTATGGGATAACAGTATACACAAAGTTAAGCTAATATGCAATGTCACAAGGGTTTAATCTAATGCACAAACACATATGGGTTCAGAATATAGTTTGACCACAATCATAAACAAATGCAGCATGTATATGATTATCAAATTCTAAGTATATGATCATGGAAAGGATTTAAAGAATAAACAGTGGGTGTTTTCTCACCTTCTTTCCTGTGTTGTTGTGGATTCAAGTGTTCTCTAGTCTGTGTTTCTTTCTACAAATTTGTTTGTATGTTTGTGGTGAAGAAAATGTGCATCTGGACTTCTATTTATAGGTGTTTTAAATCTTAAAATAATTGGTGGCATTTAATGACTACATGGGAAAGGAACATTCTTTGGTAGGAATGTTTCAGTAGTGGTCTATATATGATTGAAAGAAAAATTGCCTAGTTTTCTACTAACAGAATGATGTGAATCTCCTATATTTTACTAGCTATGTTGATGATAGATAGAATAGAACATGCCTATTATTTTAGCTGGTTATAAATTTTATTTAAAAGAATTTGCCTACAGATCTATAGCTGAGCAAACTTGCTTTATGGAAGAAAAGCTACGGCCAGCACTTAAGGTACATATAAATTGTACTTATCACATGAATGAAATGGTTTAAAAAGTGGTGCTTAATCCTTAAGCAACCAGCTATTTACAGTGTGATTTAAAAACCTGAGCTGTCACCAATTTCTAGTGCTAAGGCTAGTTTGCCTTTGATTTCTTAGATGCTGAAATGCAGGCAGTGTAAAATTAAGTACAATGTGTACACAAGACCGTGTGCAAATACATAGTTGCTAAGCTAATTTAGCTCCTTAATGCCTAAGTTTATAGCTGTGTAAGAGTTTGTTTGCATGAACTAACCTATAGTCTAGCTGTGTAAGCACTGATGGAAAAAAATGCTCCTGTGGTTTACTTGTGAAATCATGAAAAGAGGCTACGACCAGTCTTGTATTTGAGGTACACACATATGTGCAGTTCACGTACAAATGAATATATTAACATATGCTTTGTTTTCAAGCTTACTTGGCTATTTAATGCCTAGGTATCCTATTTGTTGGAGAATGAAGTTTTGATGACAACTACCTGATTTCAATTATCACTGATTATAAAATATATACTAACATCTCTATCTATAATATATATATATACACATATATGTCGGATTTGTATAAAGGACTTAAATACTGAAGACTGTACAGTTTTAGAGTTTCAAGAGATTCAGAATACGGAGGAGATTCAAGACTCATAAGTAATCGAGTTATCAAGAGTTCAAGACAAATATAGTAATAGAGTCTAGTTTATATGTAAGACTCTGAATAGCACTCCAGATTCAAATTCTATTTTTCACAAATTCTGTTTTCCAAAAATTTTATTTTCAAACTCAAATTATTCTATCTTACTTACGATTTTAAATAAAGTTAAAGTTTTAATATATACATAAGTTTATATAATTATATAATTTTATAGTTTTAAACCTTATAATTTTATAAATATGTTTATATAATATATATTTACATGATTTTATACTTTAGAATACTCATTTAGATCACTAAGTTTTAATTAAATAATTTTCGGAATAATATATATAATTAAAAACTTGAAAAATAGTTTTAAGAATATTTTGTACATGCTTATGTCGACATACATATATGTCTATGTCAACATATAACTGTTAGAAATTCAATTTTCAAAGGAAGTGCCTTTTCACTATTTGTAATGTTCTAGAAGCATTGCAACCTTTCAAATCATATAAATAGGGGTTGATTTCGAATTTTAACCATTCTTCTTCTCCATCTTCACCCCACTTCTTCCTACCATTAATATTTCATATTTTATTGATTTCTGCACTTCTACTTTGCCGATTTCTATTCTGATTATATAAAACTTCTTCTTTTCTCTCTCTACTCATTACTCTCTAAATTGAAGTGCTAATGAAGAGCTATAAAGCAGTTGTAATCATTTGGGAAGTGTTTGGGAAAGGGTATCTTCCTTGTCGCCTAGAAATCAGGGAAAGGGAGTGGTGGTAATCTTGTAGCCATGAAATCAAGAGTGGTTGGAGTGGTGTTAATCTTGTAGCCGTGAAATCAAGAGTAGTTAGAGCGGTGTTAACCTTGTAGCCATGAAATCAAGGGAATTGTACTTGGATAGTGATATTAATAAAACTCTACGTAATCCAGCGTTGCATGGGACTGGACGTAGGAGTAATCTGAACCAGTATAAAATCTGGTGTGTTCTTCCCTTTTTCTGCATTTTATTTTTGTTTATTTCTGTGTTTGTTTTTGATTATGTGTGTATGATCATCTCTGTTGTGTGTGATTCATATAGTAGATTATATAACTTTTAGATTTTCATAAATTCTTTGAAAACACAATTCACTTCCCCTCTAGTGTTAGTATTGCCTTAAGATCTGCATTCCGCATTCCCTAACAATTAGTATTAGTACGTAGGTTTTCAAAATTTCATCATTTGATTTTTGGAAAAATTAAAAGGCAAAGTTTGAAATGTTTCATATAGCACTAGTTTAAACTCATAATCTGATTTTTGAAAATCGATTTTTTTAAATTTGAAATTTTTATATATGGATATGTTACAAAACCATCATGATATTATTGTTTAAAATTGTAGTTAGTTATTTTGAAAAGTCATTTGATTATTTGAAAAGTTGTTTTGTTTTGCATGAGAAGAGTAATGACAGTTGATGAAAAGACATCAATGGGAAGAAATGGATATATAATGTAAATCAACAAATAGATGCGTACCATATCAATTTATAACTTTGGATTTTCATCTACAATTTAACTTCATAATGTACTTTTTTTTACTTGCTTCGTAATATCGCTGGTTTCACGTGAATCCATTAAGAATTGACCAAGTAATGATCAAATAAATTTTTGGTGAATAAAAAGAGAAGGTAACCAAAACTATCGATGGTTATCTTCAAACTACATCCACAGGTTAGACTATTTTGCACCAAATCCTTTTCCCTATTGTATTTCTTGTTCTCGTGGTCGTTTTGATGGGTAGATCGTTGTAACAACCCGGAAAATCAGAACCAATTTAAAATTTTTATTTTGGTAATTTTAATGAATTTTGAATATTTAAATTGATTTATTTTAAATAATAACGACGAGAAATTTATTTTGAATACAATTAGAACATGTATATTTATTTAAATCAAAGTTCGAATACAAATATTTATTTAATTATAAAAGGAATAGGAAATGGCGCGGTAGTTTGAAATTTCGATTTAAAATTTCAAATGAATGTACAGGATTCAAAATAAACCAGATTTTAGCGAAACCAAAAATGTTTGAATCTATTTGAAAATATCTTTCCAATTAATCTGAAAAATTGAAATTTCATAGCGAGAATAAAACGTTATGCCCTGTTGAAAATTCTGAATAGTCGCTATAGAAATATAGCCCTTAAAAATAGCCATTTTGCAAACGACCTCCGTTTTCAACGAAACCACTTTTGTTGGATCCAGGATGTCAAATTATTACTAGATTCCAATTTTCATAATTTTTGGGATCAATATGTGAGCGTGGCGAATTTAAATGCATTTGACCAATTTCAGTTGAATTTAATCGACTGGAAAATGCCATTTTTTAAACGGTCTTCAAATTTGACAAAATTAGTTTTTTTAGAAATGTATCGTCAATATGAAGCTAGAAATAATTTTTCTAGAATTTTTGGGGTCCGTATGTGACCCCAGTAAATTGAAATATACATTTAAAATTGAATGTATAGTTTTATATTTTTTATTTTGACGAAAATTGATCGTAACTGCCGAACGGGGTTACGAAACATATCCCATTGTGTTTGAAATGGGGGTAATTAGCTAGGGACGACAGTCGTTGGGTTTGAATCGGAGATCGAATTAAAAAGTTGCTTTTTTTGAAAATAAATAAATATATATATAAGGGGTTTGAGGGGTCAAACCCCTCATTAATTCATCTCGTGGTCAACATGAGAGAAACCGCCCCCTCCCATCTTCAAATAGATTTCCCCGTCGCCCCCTTCCGCCGTCGTGCTCCACGTCCACACCTACCCCTTCCTCCACTACACCTCCCCCGCTTCTCCAGTAAATAGAATGCCCTCCCCCCCCCCCCTAAATTGAAGAAGGGATGAAACCCTAGCCCCTTTTCAGCAATGGCCCCCGCCTCTGGCCAATGCCACCACTGCCTCCAGCAGGTAGAAGATCCCCTCCCCTCCTTCGATTAAAAATGTAAGCTTTTACTTTCACTACTTTATTTATTTGCTATGATGTAAAGTTTAGATCTTTAAATTAGTAAATTTTATATTTTTAAACTAGTAAAATTACGATTTTTAAAATATAAAGCTATGATTTTTAATTCATAAAGAAGTGATTTTGAACATAGAAAAGATTAGATTTTTGTTAGCGAAAAAAAATATGATTTTTCATAATGTAAAGATTCATTTTTTATCATGAAAGTGAACGTATAAAGATTTGATTTTTAAACACAAAAAGAAGTGATTTTTGAAAATATAAAGAAGTGATTATTTTTGAAGTATAAGGTTGAGGTTTTATAATGAAGTAGCGGAGATAAAAATATGGTTTTTATATACATGAAAGCAAAATAAAATAAATTCGATCCTTATATAAGAAGTAGAGATATAAAAAAATAATTTTTATATAGAAAGAAGCGTTGTAAAAATACATGATTTTTATATGTGAAGTACCATTATAAAAATGTGATTTTTAAAATAAACATCATATTAAAAATGCGATTTTTACTATGAATAGCGGGAAAAAATTGCGTTGGAATTTTGGGCAAATCCGAATCGTTCAGAAATAGAGAATGGAGGAGTGGATCCCAAAGGTAAGAACTTCTCACTTTAATTTTATATTCTAGTTAAAATATATACTAGGATGCAGACGGTGCTTAGCAGCACCCGACACCCGTCGTCCACAAACCATGGACGACTTGTTTGATTTGATTGTGTTGTGAAAATTGTTTGTGATATGGAATGAAATAAATAAAATATTCATGTGTCGAATAAAATATTTTATCGTTAAAAATATAATTTTTAACATGTATATGAATAAAATAAATATTCATTTACAAATCGAACGATTTGTTTATGTACACCCATTTGACTGATATGGATTGGGATGATAAATTTTACACATCGCCCAACTGCACAAATAAAATCTATGTTTGTTGATTGAAACCCCACACGGGTGTTGGGATGATATTTGACGTACACTAATCCCAATCGTTTAGTGGTACGTCGATCGTTTTGTTGACAGACTATGTAATCGTGAATTATTTCTATTTAATGCTTATGCAGTTATGTAGTGCACTCTGGATGATGGTTGATTGTTTATCATTGTTATTATATACATGTATTGTATGAAATCCATATAATCAAAACTATATGGTAATTGACTGTGTCTGATTCCAGTTCAGAAATAACAAATATTTTAAAATAACGAATATTTTAAAATAATATTCAATAAAAGATCAAAATCTAATTTTGATGTCTGATTTGGGATGGACACGAATATATTTAAATGTATAAAGCCGTGTTGATTAGATTAACGCCATTTTATCGTGAACGATATTTATTCGATTTTATTCGTTTTTATAATGAATATCGAAAAGGAAGTGATTTCAAAATCAAATGTTTTGAAAATATTATCATTATATATCGATGATATGGAATATTCAATTTTGATTTGAAATTGAATACGAAGTTGAAATCGTTTTGAAAATGAATTTAAAACAATTTATAAAATACGTTTTAAATGGAAATCGATGAAATATAATATATATATTATATATAATGGCCTGAATAGAACGCGCCGCGCCGCGGTAGTTCGCGAATTTTGACCATTGTCTTCGAATGAACATTACGGGAGATTCGACCGTCGGATTCTCCTAAAACAAGAACTGTTGGGTTCATATCGAAAAGAGCTTTCCAACGAATATGAGAGATTTGGAATTATGTCCAAATTAAATTTGGAAAAGGTCGTTGTAAGTGCAGTTCGATGACCGTTTATGGAAATCGACTGTACGGGCCTTGATAAAATTATTAATAATTTGTGTAAAATCATAATAAATGATTTGGAAAGAATTAGGATGAAAAATTCCATATATGAAAGGATAAAAATATATTTTTATCGAAATGAACTAGTTATGAGCTAGAATTATAGTCCAATATTTTTAAATAAATAAATTGGATTTGAAATGGTTTTAAAAATAACCAGAATTTCCAATATATGAATTGGAATGGATTTGAATCGAAATTATCTTTGGAATATTTCGATATTGGATTCCGTGATTATACGGATATTGTGGAGGAATTTGGAAGATATATATATCGTTATTCCAATATGATTTTTGTTGGTTTCCGAATTTGATATTGAATATAAGCCGATATATTTTCTATTCAGAGCCTTGTATTTAATATCAAATTGGATTTGGGTTTGTCGTGAGTTGTGTTTTAAATGACATTGTTCTTAAACCCAGTGTGAAAACAATAAATCTTTTAATTAAGATTTAAAGAAGAATTACCAATTAATTAACATTTAATTGGAACTGAAAATGGAATGTGAATTGGGTTTATTGTGAACTGTGTTTTTAAAGACATTCGTTCTTTAATCCGATTTACATTGAAATGTGATTTGGAATTTATAAATCTTTTTATTAAGATTTAATGGGAATTTTTCAAAGTAAAGTTTTCCAATTTAATATATTAAATCAGAATTGAATGGAATTCGATTGATAATAATCAAAGTGAACTTCTGTAGAGGAAGACTGTTAAACATATGGAATTTAAAAGGCTTTGCCGTTATTCCATTCATATTACTAGTCGGATACAGAAATTGATATCGATTATATATTGATTTGTGATTCCATAATTAATGGAATGTGATTTGGTTTATCGTGAACTGTGTTTTAAATGACATTAGTTCTTTAACCCAGTTAAAGACAGGATATGATTTCCCAAGTTATATAATCATTAATATTGATTTTTGGGAAGATTATAAGTAGAGTTTTAATGAATCTTTAATTAGATTGAAATGATCAAGAATGGAGTATTACCCGTTTTGCTCCAGGGCGATAACTAAATCTTTAACTAGATTTGAACGTGAAATGGTAATTAATATTTAATGATAACACTGTGGTGTTAGATATGGAGCATTACCAGTTTTGCTCCATGGGATGAATAGGTTGGGATTGGGAAATTAAATAAATGATTACTTCGGTGTGATTCGCTAATCCCGACTAGTTTGGAAAACCTTAATATGGTTTGAATTGATATCCAAAGGAAGATTAAAGAATAAATTTGAAAGAATTTATCTTTGATAAAATTAACCTTTCCCTAGAAATGTGAATATTTGAATAAAAGAATACTCTGGATTGGAATGAGGCATATGTTTTGTTTGTGTAGCACTTGTTTATAATATACATGAGTTATTCGGAAAGGCCAGTTTATCCTATTCTGAATAACTGATTTGATGATATGTCGACGATTAAGATGGTGGTGGAAGGCCAGAGGTCTTCACATCGTTTGGATGATTACTGATGTCTTGATTGGGCTGTACACCCAAGACGAGGTAATAAGTGGTGATCGTCCAGACGTACTTGGAGATCGACGGATTTGCGAGGGCCTCTCTCCTGTATTGGACATATGGGACGAGGACAAGGTGCCTCCGGTTTCGTTTTGACCCAGAACGAACTTGTAAATAGACTGTGTGTCTGACATTAGATTTTATTCTGTGTTGATTGATTTCTATTAAATATATATCTGTTTGGTGGCAGAGAATCTATTCTCTTGCTTAACGCCCTTCTCTGAGACGTACGAGCTCAGAGGTTATATATTGATGGATATCAGTCGCATGGCATGAATTGCCTGTGTGACATGATGAGTTGCATGGATCAAGGCTTCTGTTGAAAAGTAGAGTCTTGTGGTTGATGATCAAATCGTAGCTTTAATATAGCGTCGCTTTGTGTATAGCGTTAATTCGCGAGCTTCACTTCCCGATATGAACCAGAAACGGGAGAGGATCCAGGGAGAACATGCATTTCTTTCTAGCTAGAGATGGTGTCAGTGTTCTACAAGCCCTGGCATTTTACTTATGTGGATGATGGATTGCGAGGCGCCTCGGTTATATCAGTCACTTTGGTGTCGATGGATGGTATGGTCGATATATGACAAGTTTACACCCTATAGGGCAGGGACACGTATTGTTCAGGGAATTATTAATCCACTTCGTGTGGACCGGCTATGTGGCTTCTAAGGGTCAATGCGCTCTGACCCTGAGGCTCGGGCTAGAGAGCCTCGACGCGGTAAGGACGATTTGTTGCCTTGGTTCATGATGGAAATCCAACTTCCAATAGACATGTGCGGTTTTGATTGTAAACCTATATCGGCGGCATAGTGGCATGGAATGCTCATGTCGTCTATGATTGATACATCTATATTTGAAGTTGTTTTCATACACTTTACACTATAATAGTATCAAAATGATTTGTTTTAAACGTACCAAGCATGTTTGGCTATTATAAGGAAAACCCCTATCCTCTGGCTTCTGTTGCATTGTATGATAGGACCTGGGTCTTATAGTAGCTTCATTTTTCCAAAAAACATTGCACTGTTTTGTTATATGCATAGGTATTCTTGGGAGGAAACCCGTTCCGTGCTATACGACGTGGTCCCTTAATTTACTTGATTTTAAAGTAAAGTTTTAAGTAACTGTTTTAGTTCACACACCAGTTACATGACTGACCTAGAGTTTATTGTTTTAACCTAAACTCTGGGTACCCCTATTTTCCACACGGGCAGCTAGCTGTTTTGGTTTTGTAGATTTATATTAAGTGGATCCTGATTTATAGCTGGAACGATATTCGGAAAGCTCTGTATCCGTTTATCTTTTTCAGTTGTGTTTTGTATTATTTTCCGTTGCTATGTAATGTATTTTAATCTCTGATGTGTAATATTTATTCATACTCCATATATTCTTGTACTCTGATGTAAATTATTGTAATAAGCAATGTAATGTTCTTCTGTTTGTGTTCTGATTTGTCGTGTTCTCAACTCAATCCGGGCTTTCCTTTACGGGGAAGTTCGAGTCGTGTCAATCGTCCAATTCCGATCAAAATTGAGTGAGATATAACTATGTGAAGTTGGCTATGCAAAACTGAAAATTGTGTATGGGATTTCTTACATCACTCATACTATTTCGATTTGCTGCACCCTAGTACCATCTAAATTTATCTCCAAACTGTTACTAGATTGTAGCCCTTGAATTCCTCTTCGATATGTCGTTGGTTTGATCCATTTCCATTGAAAAATGAGGGAGATATGGCTTTTGAAATATTGGTAGAAAAAAGAAAATCGGGAAAAAGAAGAAGAGAGCGTTTATGAAAGGAAGTGTTCATTGGGTATATTTATAAAAAAGAATGAAGTGTCCATTCATTTTAAATTCAAATTCAAACTTAAGGATTTTGTGCCAAGTTGATTAAGCTACTAATTCATCAGTGTCTTTCTCATACGGTCTTCAAATTCAGCAAATGAATGTACTATGCTGATCAGAAAAACGAGCCCGTCGCAATAGAGCAGACCTCATCTTCAAATTCCGAAAAATGTAAACGTGTGATTCATAACAATGGAAGGACAGCAAAATGGAGGATCGCAACAAGAGGTACGCCTTACAATATTTTCATAATTATCATTATATTTAGGAATATGCATCTATGCACATATTTAGGTATAGAAATTTATCTTTTTACAATTATAGATATTTTGGTTCATACTTTGATACATCATAATATACTTATTAGTATACCTACCCAATTTTTTTTTCCAAATAGGTCTTTTCTTATGAATTCAAATTTCACAACTCTTTGCTTTAATTTCAAAAATTGAAAGGACATCTTTTCAATTTGAAAATGTCAGTTCAAACTCTAGTTATCAATCTTGATCATCTACTTATGTTTCATATATTTTGTTTCAAAAATATATTAAAAGTATATATGTATATAGTACATAGATATTTTAATATGATTGAAATAATTTAAAATTTTCAAACATTTGATATTGTTATAAAATATAAATTTATATATCTTTTATATGTAGTTTAAACAAAAATAGTTTAACTTATATATTTTTCACATATGATTTCATAACAATTTTAGGTTACAGTATCACAAATACTATTTGTAACTAAGTATTAATTTTGATTTTTATTTTGTTAAGATTTGTAGTATATTTAACTTAATATATTGGTATAATATGTATGATTTTTTATGTCTTAAATATGTAGTTTAAATATAAGAAGTTTAAATATAAGAATTTATAGTTCTAAAGTTTACTTTATAATTTTGTTATAACTATATGTTTCTTCTAAAAAAATTAACATATAAATGGTTCTTTAGCAATTTAATATGTTTTGATGATTTGTATCAAAAGATTGATGTATATCTCATAATAAATTAATTTTAAGTTCTTTTAATTAGTTTATATATATATATATATATACACACACAATTATGAATATATGTTTATATCAAAATAGTTTATATGATAAAAATTCTATATTCTCTTTAAAAAGATCTTCAATTTTTTATTTTTTAAAGAAGCACCCTACTAAGATTATTTAACTCTGTATTTCTCATAGAATTATTCTGAATATTTTACTTGCTATCATGAATATATTTTTAATTACCATTAAACTCTTATCTTTTCAAATTTCTTTCATTAGTATCATTGACCTAAGTTTAAAAATTAATGTATATTACCTTTGTTTGATTAAAATAATTTATAATATATATGTATATGCTTAATAGTTGGATAGTACTTTGAATACCTTTTATTGAAATAGATGTCATCACCAAATCACTTTGCATATTATCATTACACATCTTATTTCATAACATACATCATTATTATAAATTACAGTGCATTTCAAATTAAAATCATTCACATCATAAGTTGCATTTCATTTAATATATTATTTCATATTGCTTTGCATATGACATACATTTTATATTACATTATAACCAACATATTGCACACACTGCATTACATATTAACTATTAACTCCACACTTAACAAGTATTCTATGTAGGGAATTATTGTCTTAGAAATATATAAGATTATTAATTAAACACATAACATATTTACTTTGACTTGTTTAACTTATTTGGCTTGATTGATTTGCTTGACTTGTTTGACCTAGTTGGATTTGATATGTGTGTGTGTTGATAGGCTTGAAATATACTCATACACATGTAGGTATTAAATAATATAGCTATCTTTTTCTCATATTATTACATATAACTTTTCTAGTATTAAATTAATGGTGAGCTTTATAGTTTCTAGGATTAGTTGAAATTTCAAGAAGTGTTTTCGAATTAACATATATTTTTGGTTTAGTTGATTTGATTGTATAGGTTGATTGTTTAAATTGCTTGATTGTTTGAATTGCTTGTTTGTTTGAATTACTTGTTTGATTTGATTATTAATATTGATTGGATTGCTTAGTTTGTTATCCTTCTATTTAGTTTATTAGACTAGTATAGTCATAATTTTAGGGGGAATTATAATATTTTAAGTTTAGAATCATAGATTTAGAGGGAAATATAACGTTATTCAATTTAGGGAGTATTATATAGTCATTAGGATCATTTATAGCATAGTTTTAGGGGGGGTTATAACTTAGTTTATCTTAGTATATAGTCTACTATAGTATAGTATAATATAGTCTTGTATAGGGCACTTTTTTATAATGACAAAGGAGGAGAAATTATAAAATAAGAATTAGTTAGACAAAGTTTAAGAGGGAGTATGTAGAATTCATGATGATACGGGGAGTATTAGAAGGATAAGAATCAACAAGTATGAACAGGGATGAATATTTTATAAATCAAGGTTGACATCATCAAAAAAGGGGAGATTGTTGGAGAATGGAGTTTTGATGACAACAACCAAATTTCAATTATCATTGATTATAAAATATATACTAACATCTCTATCTAGAATATATATATATACACACACACACATATATGCAAGATTTGTATGCAGGACTTAAATATTGAAGACTGTACAGTTTTAGAGTTTCAAGAGATTCATAATTCAAAGGAGATTCAGGACTCATGAGTAATCAAGTTATCAAGAGTTCAAGACAAATATAGTAATATATTCTGGTTTATAAATAAGACTCTGAATAACACTCCAGGTTCAAATTCAAATTTTGTTTTTCACAAATTCTATTTTTCAAAATTTTTATTTTCAAATTTTAAATTCAAATTCTGTTTTCAAATTATTTTCAAATTATTCAATCTGTAACAACCCGAATTCTCAGACCCAATTTAATTTTTTTATATTTGCTATTTTAATGGATTTTGAATATTTAAAATGATTTATATTAAATAATAACGATTTAAAATTTATTTAAATCGAATTTAAAACGTATAAGTTTATTTTAATTATAAAACGAGCCTGAAATGGCGCGGTAGTTTGAAAATTCGATTTCTAATTTCAAATGAATGTACAGAATTCAAAATAAATCGGATTTCAATAAAATCAAAAATATTTGAATCTGTTTAATTATATCTTTCTAACGAATATGAAAAATCCAGATTTCATAATAAAAATTGAAAGTTATGGCTAGTTTAAAATTTAGAATAATCGCTATGGAATTTATATATATATTAAGATAATATATAGCCGTTAAAAATAGCCATTATGCAAACGACCTCCATTTTCAACGAAACCACTTTTGTTGGATCCGGAATGTTAAATTATTGCTAGATTCCTATTTTCATAATTTTTGGAATTAGTATGTAAGTTTGGTGAATTTAAACGTGTTTGGTAATTTCAATTTGAATTTAATCGACTGGAAAATGACCATTTTCAAACGGTCTCCAAATTCGACGAAATTAGTTTTGTTATGATAGTTTCATCAAAACATAGCTAGATAAATTTTTTTGTAATTTTTGGAGTCAGTGTGTGGCTCCGTTAAATAAAAATGTATGTTTAAATTCAATATATATTGATTTATACTTTAATTTTGATTAAAAAAAATGATCGAAACATATCCCATTGTGTCCGGAATGGGGTATTTGGCTAGAGGTGACGGTCGTTGGGTTTGATTTGGAGTTCGGACGCGAAATTCTCTTTTAGGAAATAATTAAATATTAAAATATATAATATACTATATATATTGGAGCCAAAACCCTAGTCCTATTATATTCTTTCTGAGTTGCCGTCAATAGTATTAAATATATGGCCGAAAGCATTCTAAATTCATTCCTTAATCTCTCTTTCAATATCAAGAATTAACACACGAATCAAAAGAAAAAATTATTGTACTCTTCGAGCTCTTCGAAACTGTGCAGTTAAAGCGCTCAGCGCTTCCATAGCGGTGGAAGTGCAAAAAGGTATAGCGGGGTTAAAGCGGGGAAATAGCGGGGATATAGCGGATGCGCAAAAAGGTTCATAAAATGTGAAACCAATTATTTAAAATTAATTAATTATCATTTTCACATTATATGTGTAGAAGAAACTAACATTAATTAATCATATATAGTAGAATCAAAGAATATCATGGTTACGCACATTAGATTCGATGATTATAATAGATTTCCGCAATATATTGGATATTAATGCCTTAAAATTAGCTCTTTACGCTAGCTTTGTTGATTTTTTAAAAAGAGAATTAGTCAAATCAACCTTTATGTACTAATATTGCTAAAGCGGATGGTAAAAAGTGTTGATTTAGCGGATGCAGCGGGAAATAGCGGGGCTACAAGCGGATCTACTATTCATCAGTGCTAAATTAAAATAGCGTAGCGGTTGAAGGGCGCTATAGGCTATAGCGGGGATATTGCGGGGCTTTAGCGGGGCTTTAACTGCATAGCTTCGAAATGATATGGGTTTGATCGAATAACGTGGGATGTGGGGTTCAATTTCTAGCCTTGAACCTCCGTCGTTCGAGCTTGAATCACGGCGCCAAAGGTGCATCGAGTTGGCCAACATGGAGGCAGCAGGGGGAGCAGAGCAAGGTGATTCCAGTGGGATGGTCTGATTTGGCGCCGGTGCATGGTGGTGACGGAAATTGAAACCCTACGTTTTGAGCATGGGTTCGAATTATCGCCAGGAAGATGAATGAGGGAGGAGTAATTAAAAAGAGGGCAAAGGTTAATGATGGAATTAATAAAAAAATAAATTATTTAGTTAATCGATTTTTTAATTAACGTATAAAATACAATATCTTTGTCATATGAGGTCGGAATCCGATAATTTCATATCCGTTGGATTCGCATCAATGAACTCTACAACATGGAACTGACAAGGATTGAAATGGAGCACATTATAATTTCAAGCAAATTCAAATCGAAACAGAACTGAAATTCAGAAATAAAAGAATGGAGGAGTGGAACCCAATGTGATAACTCTCTCTTACTCAAATTATTTTACAGTTATTATATCCTAGGTGGTAGACGGGGCTTAGTAGCTCCTAATACTATTTTTTTGTACAAACCATGGTTGATTATTTGTTTGGTTTGTGATTGGGATTGTCATTGATTGATATTGTTGTTTATAAAATTATTTATATAAAATGTATATAAAAATTATAATGAAAATAAAATAAATATTCATTTACAAATCGGAAGGCTTATTTATGTACATCTATTTAACTGATACTGATTAGGATGATTGAAACACCCCACCTCCATTAAGGTCACTCACAAAGGGAATGCCTTAACTTTGGTGGAGGTTTATAAGTAAAAGCCACAGATGAACTCAAGACAGATATAAATACACATATTTTAGACAGCGGAAACCAAACAAACTTTTATTTCATCAATACGTGTATCAAACAAAGATTTCCATAATTGTCTCAAAATACTTTCAACATTACAACATCATAACTGCCTTGATTATTAAAGAAGCATGAAAACATAAATAAAGTGACAAAAATCCCCATAGTGATATCCAAAGCCATTATCCGAGCAAGAAAGATCCAAATCATACATCTACGTTCTTGGTGCTTGTAAAGAGCCTGACTGAGTTGAGATGTTTCCTCCCTGTGGACCTGGGGGAGGGGGGAAACGAAAGAAAAGAAGACGAAAAAGAAAATAGGGTCAGACATAAAGCCTGAGTAAATCTAGTAACTCTTCAATATGTGAATAAGAAAAGGATATGATGGATATAAACTAAAAATAGGAAAGTGTCACAGGCTAAGGAAGTGTCGAATGTACTAACACACCCATACTATATCTCTGCACCTACTCTAGTTTATTCTAACTGGCACCCCATGGTGAGGGTGAAGTGATCCCCATTCTTATTAAAGATCAGCTCCTACTCGCGTTAACATGTGTCATACGACCCCCAAGAATTGTAGATACCTATGCTGGTCCCACCATGGGGTGTATCAAGACCCATGGTGGCGGCCCCGACACAAAACTAGAAGACATAGGTTATACTACTGGTGTCCCCAGTGCCCTGGTTGTCTGCTCCGGAGTGTGTGCACGCCCGCACCCCGTTAGACCTGCACTGTGCACCCACTGCCGTCGTTTGACCGCTTACAATCAACCTAGTAATCGTGCCCCACCCTGCCTAGTTTCAGGGTATCGTTGATACCTAACTTTGGGTTACTGCTGAAACGGGTCCCTCGTTACCAGGATTTTCTAGTCAAACATGTTAAGTGGTTAAGTGTCTGTATTTACCTAACCCCACCCATCAATTCTTGTTAACATGTTGAATTTGGTTAAGTGTTATAGTTGACTTAACCCTACCATCTGTCCTTAGCCTCTTAGGAGCACCAGACCACTCACATTAGACAGGTATTGCTACGGTTACTGGATATGCCGGTCGGTTCCGGGCATGTTTACACCGTAGCTCAGTCTAACCTCGGGTCCTTATTGGGCTCAATGCTTAACCACCCACATTGGATAGGTATTGTTGTGACTACTGGACAGCCGGGCGGGTCCGGGCAGGTTTACATCACAACTCAATCCAACCTTGGGTTAAGCATATCGTGTTTTCTAAATTTACATATTTGTCTTTATTAATGAATATATGTAAATTTGTCAACAATTAAATATTATGGCCCACATTCCAAGTTTAACATTTTTGGTATAAGAATTTATACCGTTTAAATGCCACCAATTTTGGCATGTGACAAACATGCCAATTTCATATATTTTTATGTCAAGTTTTCAAATATTCCCAACGTTACCCCGTTTAAACATTAGGCTAACAATCCTAGCCTAATCTTCGTTCGCATAGTTTTTAACATATAATATTAGGCTAAAAACTTAGCCTAATTTAGCGCTCACAAATAGGCATAAGGGAATTCATAAACGTAAACGTGACATAAGTGTAAACTTGGCAGTTTTGGCATAATCAATATGAACATCATAGGTATGGACTTGCAATTTGGCGATTTAACTAACATATAACATGAGTCATGTGAACTTGCATTCAAATCAAAGTATGACTAAGTAGGTGACATATGAAATGGCATAGTTTAGGCAAATACAAACTTGTGTTTAAACATGTTAACTTGGCATAATATCGACCACAAAGTAGCATGTTATATATTCATCAAAATGTACAATTTTTATATCTAATCATATAGCCTATTTCAACATGAACTTGCATAGTTTATGAAACCCAAACGATGTTTGACATAGAACCAATTATATTTTGCAAATAAACATGTACTTGCATAGTGTATGAAACATAGATCCAATTCTACTTGCAAACATAGGTCTAATTCTACTTTCCAATAAACATAAGGATGATATCATAGGTTTTGGGTCATGTAGGCATAAAAGGTCTATAACATGTTTACATAAATTCTAATTTAGACTAAGGGAATATACATAGTCCATGCCATCGACATATACAAAAAGGGATCAATTTCTAGTTTTTGCCACATGCTTGCAAGTACGATCGTTCAATAGGCTTGCATCAATTAATTTATGCCACAAACATCAATACACAAGTCATGATAGAACCATTGCAATACACAAAGATTATAACATATAACAACACGATTCTATTTTCATTTACATCGAATCACATCACAGTTTTTATTCATATTTTGAAAGGTCACTATACTTACAACGTGTGATGAATTCTTGTTTTCTGATTTCTGTTATTCTGATTTGGAGATGCTCTCCTTTGGGTAGCAAAGTTGCATTGAATGATTTGATTAAGCTTTGATCTTATTTTAGTTTGATTCGTCTCTTAGGCTTGTTGGCTTGTCTCTAGGGTTTTTAATTGACGGCCATTCCCAGCAGCATGACGGCTATTGTATTCTATGATTTGTGTGAGTTTAGGGTTAGGTTTGAGTTGTATTTTTAGAGAATTAAATTGTTTTGAGCCGTCGGATGAAGATAGGAGGAATCTAGACCATACAAAGTTCAAAGAGCCACTCAAAAGGTGACACGTAAGCTCCAGTGACTCAGCCAAGCATCAGAATTCGACCAGACCCTGATCAAGCCAGCCAGGACCTGACCAGCAGGTCATTCTGACCTGGGCGCACTTGGCAGGTGTGCCAGGCTAAAAATGTACTGGCGCACTTCCCAAGTGCGCCAGTTCATTTCTGTTCTGGCGCACTTCCCAAATGCGCCAGTGCATTCTGACCCGTTTTCTGGTTTTTCGCCCAACTTCGTTCGTCCATATCTTCTTCATACGATATCCGTTTTACGCAAACTTGAACTCTATCTCAAGCAGAATTTTGAGACGAACGCAATGGCGTAACCCATTTCCCTTGATTTCATCATTTATAATTAATTATACTTTAATTTGTGAAGCTTAACGTTCTAGAATTCACAGGGTGTTACAATGATAAATTTTACAAATCGCCCAACTGCACAAATTATAAATAGTATTTGTTAGTTGAAACCCCACACGGGTATTAAGATGATATTTGTCATACACTAATCCCAATTGTTTAACTGTATGTCAATCGATGGGTTGACAAACCGTGTAAGCGTATTTATTTATTTTAATGCTTATTTTGTTGTAAAATGCACTCTGGATGTTGTATGAATTTTTATTGATTGTTTATCATTATTGTTGTATACATGCGATGTATGAAATCCATATAACTGAAATTAAATGGTAATTGATTGAGTCTGATTCCAGTTCAGAATTAACGACTATTTTAAAATAATATTCAATGAATAATTAAAATGTGATTTTAATGTCTGATTTTGGATGGACACGAAAATAGTGAAATGTGAAGTTGTGTTAAGTAGCTAAACGCCATTTTAACATGAACGGGATTTTTTGTCGATTTTATAATGAATATCAAAAAGTGAATTAAAAATCTGATATTTTGAAAATATTATCATTTTAATATTATAATGATATGGAATATTCAATTTTGATTTAAAAAATGAAATGAAATGAAATTTAAATCATTTTAAAATGAATTTAAAACGAATATATTAAGGAATATTCAATTTTGATTCGAAAATTGAAATCATTTTAAAATGAATTTAAAACGAATTTATAAAGCAATGTTCAGTTTTGATTTAAAAGCGAAAAGGAAGTGGAAATTGTTTTTAAAACGAATTTATAAATGAATTCATAAAATATGATTTGAATGGAAATCGACGATATATATATTTTATATATTTAATGGCCTGAATAGAACGCGCCGCGCAGCGACCGTTCGCGAATTTCAACCATTAACTTCAAATGGAGGTAACGAGAGATCCGACTATCGGATTCGCCTAAAACCAGAACCGCTGGGTTCGTATCGAAAAGAGATTTCCAATGAATATAAGAGATTTGTAATCTAATGGTCGGATTTTAAAATATGTCCACATCAATTTCAGAAAAGTTCGTTATGGATGTAGTTTGGTGGCCGTTATTGGAAACCGACTGTACGGACCGTAATAAATTTATTAAAAATATTAATAAATTGTGTAAAATCATAATAAATGATTTGGAAAGAGTTTAGGTGAAAAATTCCAAGTCTGGAAAGATAAAAGATATTTTTATCTAAATGAACTAGTTATTAACTAGAATAATAATCCAAATGAATTTTAAATAAATAAATTAGATTTGTAAATGGGTTTTAAAATAACTAAAATTTTCCAATGAATAAATTGGAATCGAATTGGAGTGGAAATAAACTTTGGAATATTTCGATATTGGATTCCGTGATTATATGGATATTGTTGAGGAATTTGGAAGATATGTATATATATATATATATATATCGTAATTCCTAGTATGATATTTGTTGGTTTCAGAATTTGATATTGAATATAAGCCGATATAATTTCTATTCAGAGCCTTGTATTTAATATCAAACTGGATTTTGGGTTTGTCATGCAATGATGTCTTAAATAACATTGTTCTTAAACCCAGTTGAGAAAAGAATAAATCTTTAAATTAAGATTTAGAGAAGTTTACCAATTAATTAATATTTAATTGGAACTGAAATAAAGGATTGGATTTTTGGGTTTATTGTGAACGATGTTTTAAATAACACCTGTTCTTTAACCAAATTAACAGTGAAGAATATGATTTGAAATTTATAAATCTTTACTCTAAGATTTAATGGAAATTTTCCAAAGCAAATATTTCCAATTTAATATATTAAATTGGAATTGAATGGAATTCGTTTGGTAATAATCGAAATGAGCTTTTGTGAAGGAAGGTCGTTAATATATGTGGAATTTAAAAGGCTTTGCCATTATTCCATTTATATTATTAGTCCGATACGGGAATTTATATTGATTATATGCTGTTATGATTTCCGTGTAGATTCCATTTTGATGGAACATAATTTTGGGTTTATCGTGAACGATGTTTTAAATGACATTGGTTCTTTAACCCAGTAAAGACAAGATTATTTCCTAAATTTGAATAACCATTAAATAATGATTTTTGTAGATTAAAACAAAGTGGAGTTTTAATGAATCTTTAATTAGATTGAAATGTGAGTGTGATAATTTTAAATTATCAAGTTTGGGAAATGATCGAGAATGGAGTACTTCCAGTTTTGCTCCAAGCGATACTTAAATCTTTAATTAGATTTGAACGTGAAATGGTAATTAATTTTACCGATAACACCGTGGGTATTAGATATGGTGTATTACCAGTTTTTCTCAACGGGATGAATAGGTTGGGAATGGGATTAATAAATAAATGATTACTTCGGTAAAGTTCGCTAATCCCGACTAGTTGATATACCTTAATTTGGTTTAAAATTGTGAAAGGATAAAATCAAATCTTTTGAATTGATATCCAAAGGAAGATTAAAGAATAAATTTAAAAGAATTTATCTTTGATAAAATTAATGGGAACCTTTCCGTTAAGTTGAGGATATTTGAATAAAAGAATATTCTGGATTGGAATGAGGCGTATGTTGTGTTTTTATAGCACTTGTTTATACGATACGCGAGTTATTTGGAAAGACCGGGTTTATCCCATTCTGAATAATTGATACGACAATAAGTCGACGATGAAGACAGTGGTTGAAGACCGGAGATCTTCACATCGTTTGGATGATTACTGATGTCTTGATTGGGTCGTACACCCGAGAAAAGGTAATAAGTGGTGATCGTGCAGATGTACTTGGAGATCGACGTGATATGCGAGGACCTCTCTCCTGTATTGGACATATGGGATGAGGAATAAGGTGCATCCGGTTTCCTTCAGACCCAGAACGAACTTGTAAATTGATGTGTGTTTGACATTGAATTTTACTCTGCGTTAATTGATTTCTATTAAATATATATATGTTTGTTGGCGGAGAGTTTATTCTCTTGCTTAACACCCTTCTCTGAGACGTACGAGCTTAGAGGTTATATATTGATAGACATCAGTTGCATGGTGTGAATTGTCAGTGTGGCATGCTGAGATGCAAATGATCAAGGCTTTTGTTGAAAAGAAGAATCTTATGGTTAATGATCAAAGCACGGCTTTAAATATCATAGCTTTGTGTATAGCGTTAATTCGCGAGCCTCACACCCCGGTATGTACCAGAAACGGGAGAGGACAGCAGGGAGGACATGCGTTTCTTTCTAGCTAGGAGTGGTGTCATGGTATGGAGCCCAGACATTTTACTTATGTTGATGATGGAAAGCGAGGTACCTCGGATTTGAGTCTTTAATGGCTCTTGGTATGGTCGATATACTGACCAAATTTACGCCCCATAGGGTGGGGAAACATATTGTTCAGGAATTACTAACCCATTAACGTAAGTGTGGATCGGCTCTGGCGCTCCAAGTGCAGTTGCGACTGGTCTTGAGGCTCAAGCTAGAAATTTCGAATTCGGTAAGGACGATCCCTTGCCTTGGTTCATGATGGAAATCTAATTTCCAATATGACACTTCTCGGTTTTAGTTGTAAAATTAGTATGGCGACATGATATATGGTACTCGTGCTGTCTATGATTGATACATTTATATTTGAAGCTGTTTCGACACTATACACTTATATTAATATCAAAATGATTTGTTTTAAATGTACCAAGCATGTTTGGCTATTATAAGGGAAAACTCTATCCTCCGGCTTGCGTTGCATTGTGTGATGGGACTTGGGTCATATAATAGCTTCATTTTTCATAAAGCATTGCACTGTTTATAAATTGTTTTATGAACTGGTATTCATGGGGGTAAACTCGTTCCGTGACATACGGAGTGGTCCCGTGATTTAGCTTATTTTAAAATAAAGTTAAATAACTATTTTAGTTCTCACACCAGTCCCATGACTGACTCGGAGTTCATTGTTTTAAACTAAACTCCGGGTGCCCCTATTTTCCACACGGGCAGCTTGTAGTTTTGGTTTTGCAGATTATATTATTTTCCTTGGATCCTGGATCTACAGCTGGAGCTATATTTGGAAAGCTTTATATCGGTGCATCTCTTTTAGTTGGGTTATGTATTAATTTTCCGCTGCTTTGTAATTTAAATCTATGATATTTTTCTGATGTATATTATTTATTCATACTCTGTTATATTCTTGTACTCTGATGTAATTATTATAACAACAATGAAATGTTCTATTGTTTATGTTCTGAATTGTCGTGTTTTCAACCCAATCCAGGCTTTCCCGATAGGGGAAGTTTGGGTTGTTTCATCGTGGTATCAAAGCTGTGGTTTAAAGAGCTCGAGAACAAGGCACATTAGAACCAAACGAAAGTATTCATCAGAGATTGGATTAGTAATATCCAATGAGAATGACTCCTTAAAGATAGGATCAGTAGTATCCTAGACTGAGTTAGAAGAGTATTATTTATTAAAAACAAATTTAGTTTTGAAAATTTTATTTTATTATACGTATTTGGGTATATTATTTTATTTTATTTTGGACAATTGAGTATATGAAGATTTTGCATATATGCCAAGATAGCATGTATACAAAGTCTCAGATATACTGGATGGATATGGAATCACACTCTAGTCGCCCAGAGATAATTCTGATGATGACCATGGCATCATCAGTATTTATATTCGAGTTTCGAAAGTGGGATATCTATATATTTCCAATTGACTGGTGTGAGAAGCAAAACTAAATAGGGTTTATTGTTGTGATTTGACACTAAAAATATGATTTTTGAATATACAAAAGTATATGTTTGAAAAGCTAATCAACTAATTGATTGTTGGTTGTGTTGTTTGATTATTAGTTTAACTAATAAAATTATTAGAACCAATATGATAATGGAAAGGGGAAATTTAGCCAAATTGAATCAAATATTGAACTGACTTGAAAACTGATTGCAATTGCATAAATGTACATGTATATATAATGAACAGGTCATAGTAGAGAAGCTAAGAAGGGGAATAAAATTGTATACCCGACAAATAGGTACATGTTTACTGTATTTTTTGGGTTTTGATGATCTTATGAGCCGATTGGCTAGCCGCGTGGCTTTTTCTTTTTCTTTTGGATTGATGAAGACCCTGTGAGTCGAGTTGCGATTTTAAATATCAACCCATACAAAGGAGGTTATGGCGAAATTTTTCGAAAATTTAGGGTGCTAGCCAAATTTTTGAGAAATTAGAAAATTCTTATAAACCGAAAATTTGAAGAATGAAAGGCAGAATGAAAGTTGAGTTATTTGGTTGAACAACTTTCAACTCCATCCCTTTTCGAGGATGAAAAGATTTTAAGTGGGGGAGATTGTAACAACCCGAATTTTCAGAACCAATTTAAAATTTTTATTTTTGCTATTTTAATGGATTTCGAATATTTAAAATGATTTATTTTAAATAATAATGATTTAAAATTTATTTAAATCGAAGTTAGAACGTATAAATTTATTTTTATTATAAAACGAGCCTGAAATGTCGTGGTAGTTTGAAAATTCGATTTCTAATTTCAAATGAATGTACAGAATTCAAAATAAATCGGATTTCAGTAAAACCAAAAATATTTGAATCTGTTTAATTATATCTTTCTAACGAATGTGAAAAATCTAGATTTTACAATATAAATTGAAAGTTATGGCCAGTTTAAAATTTAGAATAGTCATTATGGAATTTATATATATATTTAAATATAATATAAAGCCCTTAAAAATAGCCATTGTGCAAACGACCTCCGTTTTCAACGAAGCCACTTTTGTTGGATCCGGAATGTCAAATTATTGCTAGATTTCAATTTTCATAATTTTTGGAATTAATATGTAAGCGTGGTGAATTTAAATGTGTTTGGTAATTTCAGTTTAAATTTAATCGACTGAAAAATGACCATTTTTCAAACGGACTCCAAATTCGATGAAATTAGTTTTGTTAGGATTGTATCGTGAAAACATAGCTAGATAAATTTTTCTATAACTTACGGAGTCAGTATATGGCCCCAGTAAATTAAAATGTACGTTTAAATTTAATATATATTGATTTATATTTTAATTTTGATAAAAAAAATGATCAAAACAGTCGAAATGGCTTGCGAAACATATCCCATTGTGTCCAGGATGGGGGTATTTGGCTAAGGGTGACGGTCGTTGGGTTTGATTTGGAGTTCAGACGTGAAATTCTCTTTTAGGAAATAATTAAATATTAAAATATATAATATACTATATATATTGGAGCCAAAACCCTAGTCCCATTATATTCTTTCTGAGCCGTCGCCGATAGTATTAAATCAATGGCCAAAAACGTTCTAAATTCACTCTTTAATCTCTCATTCGATATCAAGAATTAACTCATGAATCAAAAGCAAAATTTATTGCACTCTTCGAGCTCTTCGAAATGATATGGGTTTGATCGAATAACGTAGGGTGCGGGGTTTGATTTCTGGCCTTGAACCTCTGTCATTCGAACTTGAATCATGGCGCCAGAGGTGCACCGAGTTGGCCAACATGGAGGCGGTGGGCAGACCAGAGTAAGGCAGTTCCGGTGGGATGATCTGATTTGGCGCCGGAGCGTGGTGGTGACGACAAATTGAAACCCTACGGTTTGAGCATGGGTTCGAATTATCGCAAGGAAAATGAAGGAGGGAGGAGTAATTAAAAAGTGGATAAAGGTTAATAATGAAATTAATAAATTAGTTAATCAATTTTGTAATTAACGTATAAAATACAATATCTTTGTCATATGAGGTCGGAATCCGATGATTTCAGATCCATTGGATTCGCAACAAAGAACTCTATAACGTGCAACTGACTAGGACTGAAACGGAGCACGTTAGAATTTCAGGCAAATTCAAATCCAAATAGAACTGAAATTCAAAAATAAAAGAATGGAGGAGTGGAACCCAATTTGAGAACTCTCTCTCTCTCACACACACACACTCAAATTATTTTACAGTTATTTTATCCTAGGTTGCAGACGGGGATTAGTAGCTGCTGACACTATTTTTTTTGTAAAAACCATGGTTGATTGTTTGTTTGATTTGTGATTGGGATTGTCATTGATTGATATTGTTGTATATAAAATTATTTATATAAAATGTATATAAAAATTATAATGAAAAGAAAATAAAATAAATATTCATTTACAAATCAGACAGTTTATTTATGTACCCCCATTTAATTGATATTGATTAGGACGTTAAATTTTACACATCGCCCAACTGCACAAATAATAAATAGTATTTGTTGCTTAAAACCCCACACGGGTATTGGGATGAATTTGGCATACACTAATTAATCCGAATTGTTTAACTGTATGTCAATCGATGGGTTGACAGACTGTATAAGCGTTATTTATTTATTTTAATGCTTATACAGTTGTAAAAAGCACTCTGGATGTTGTACAAAATTTTAATTATTGTTTATCATTATTGTTGTATATATGCGATGTATGAAATCCATATAACTGAAATTATATGGTAATTGATTTAGTCTGATTCCAATTCATAATTAACGAATATTTTAAAATAATATTCAGTGAATAATAAATTGTATTTTAATCTCCAATTTTGGATGGACACGAAAATAGTGAAATGTGAAGCCATGTTAGGTAGTTAAACGCCATTTTAACACGAACGCAATTTTCTTTCGATTTTATTCATTTTATAATGAATACCAAAAAGTGAATTCAAAATATGATATTTTGAATATATTATCATTTTAATATTATAATGATATGGAATATTCAATTATGATTTGAAAATTGAAATGAAATTTAAATTGTTTCAAAATGAATTTAAAACGAATATATTAGGGAATATTCAATTTTGATTTGAAAATTGAAATTGTTTTAAAATGAATTTATAAAGGATTTTGATTTAAAATCGAAATGGAAGTGGAAATTGTTTTTAAAACGAATTTATAAACGAATTCATCAAATACGATTTAAATGGAAATTGAAAATATATATATTACATATATTTAATAGCCTGAATAGAACGCGCCGCACAACGACCGTTCACGAATTTTTACCATTAAGTTAAAATGCACGTAACGGGAGATCCGACCGTCGGATTCTCCTAAAATGGGAACCGCTGGGATCGTATCGAAAAGAGATTTCCAATTAATATAAGAGATTTGAAATCTAATAGTTGGATTTTAAAATATGTCCAAATCAATTTCAGAAAAGGTTGATATGGATGCAGTTCGGTGGCCGTTATTGGAAACCAACTGTACGGGCCTTAATAGCATTATTAAAATTTTTGAAAATTGTGTAAAATCATAATAAATGATTTGTAAGAAGTTTGGGTGGAAAATTCCAAGTTTGGAAAGATAAAAGATATATTTATCCAAATGAACTAGTTATTAACTAGAATAATAATCCAAATGATTTTTAAATAAATAAATTGGATTTGTAAATGTGTTTTAAAATAACCAGAATTTTCCAATGAATAAATTGGAATGGATTTGGAATGGAAATAATCTTCGGAATATTTCGATATTGGATTTCGTGATTATAAGGATATTGTTGAGGAATTTGGAAGATATATATATCATTATTCCTAATACGATATTTGTTGGTTTCAGAATTTGATATTGAATATAAGCCGATATAATTTCTATTCAGAGCCTTGTATTTAATATCAAATTGGATTTTGGGTTTGTCGTGCAACGGTGTCTTAAATAACACTATTTCTTAACCCGGCTGAGAAATGAATAAATCCTTAAATTAAGATTTAGAGAAGTTTACCAATTAATTAGTATTTAATTGGAATTGAAATAAAGAATTGGATTTTTGAGTTTATAGTGAACGGTGTTTTAAGTAACATCTGTTCTTTAACCCAATTAACAATGAAGAATACGATTTGGAATTCATAAATCTTTATTCTAAGAATTAATGGAAATTTTCCAAAGCAAAGATTTCCAATTTAATATATTAAATTATTATTGAATGGAATTCGATTGGTAATAATCGAAATGTGCTTCTATGAAGGAAGGTCAATACTATATATGGAATTTAAAAGGCTTTGCCATTATTCCATTTATATTATTAGTCCGATACGGGAATTTATATCAATTATATGTTGTTATGATTTCCATTTAGATTCCATTTTGATGGAAGATGATTTTGGGTTTATCGTGAATGATGTTCTAAATGACATTGGTTCTTTAACCCAGTAAAGACAGGATTATTTCCTAAAATTGAATAACCATTAAATAATGATTTTTGGAGAATAAAACTAAGTGTAGTTTTAATAAATCTTTAATTAGATTGAAATGTGAATGTGATAATTTAAATTATCAAGTTTGGGAAATGATCAAGAATGCAGTACTACCAGTTTTGCTCCAAGCGATAGTTAAATCTTTAATTAGATTTGAACGTGAAATGGTAATTAATTTTACCGATAATACCTGGGTGTTAGATATGGAGTATTACCAATTTTTCTCCATGGGATGAATAGGTTGGGAATGGGATTAATAAATAAATGATTACTTTGGTAAAGTTCGCTAATCCCAACAAGTTGATAAACCTTAATTTGGTTTAGAATTGTGAAAGGATAAAATCAAATCTTTTGAATTGATATCCAAAGGAAGATTAAACAATAAATTTAAAAGAATTTATCTTCGATAAAATTAATGGGGACCTTTCTATAAAGTTGAGGATATTTGAATAAAAGAATATTCTGGATTGGAATGAGACATATGTTGTGTTTTTATAGCACTTGTTTATACGATACGCGAGTTATTTGGAAAGACCAGGTTTATCCCATTCTGAATAATTGATATGACGATAAGTCGACGACGAAGACAGTGGTTGAAGACAGGATATCTTCACATCGTTTGGATGATTACTGATGTCTTGATTGGGTTGTACACCCGAGACAAGGCAATAAGTGGTGATCGTCTAGACGTACTTGCAGATCGACGTGATATACCAGGACCTCTCTCCTGTATTGGACATATGGGACGAGGAATAAGGTGCCTCCAGTTTCGTTCAAACCCAGAACGAACTTGTAAATGACTGTGTGTTTGACATTGAATTTTACTCTGTGTTAATTGATTTCTAACAAATATATATCTATTTGATGGCGGAGAGTTTATTCTCTTGCTTAACACCCTTCTCTGAGACGTACGAGCTTAGAGGTTTATATTGATAGACATCAGTTGCATGGTGTGGATTGTCAGTGTGGCATGCTGAGATGCAAATGATCAAGGATTTTGTTGAAAAGCAGAGTCTTGTGGTTGATGATCAAAACACAGCTTTAAATAGCAAAGCTTTGTGTATAACGTTAATTTGCGATCCTCACACCTCGGTATGAACTAGAAACGGGAGAGGATAGCAGCGAGGACATGCGTTTCTTTCTAGCTAGGAGTGGTGTCATGTTATGGAGCCCAGAAATTTTACTTATGTTGATGATAGAAAGCGAGGTACCTCGGATTTGAGTCCCTAATGGCTCTTGGTATGGTCGATATACTGACCTGATTTACGCACCATAGGACGGGGAAACGTATTGTTCAAGAATTACTAATCCACTAACTTAAGTGTTGACCGGCCCTGGCACTCCAGGGGCAGTTGCGACTGATCTCGGGGTTCAGGCTAGAGAGTTTCAAATTCGGTAATGACGATCCCTTGCCTTGGTTCATGATGGAAATCCAATTTTCAATACGACACTTCTCTGTTTTAGTTGTAAAACTAGTATGGCGACATGATATATGGTACCCATGCCGTTTATGATTGATACATTTATATTTGAAGCTGTTTTTGACATTATACACTTATAGTAATACCAAAATGATTTGTTTTAAACGTATCAAGCATGTTTGGCAATTATAAGGGAAAACTCTATCTCAGGCTTGCATTGCATTGTGTGATGGGATCTGAGTCTTATAATAGCTTCATTTTTCAAAAAGCATTGCGCTGTTTATAAATTATTTTATGAACTGGTATTCATGGGGGTAAACCCGTTCCATGCCATATGGCGTGGTCCCGTGATTTACCTTATTTTAAAATAAACTTAAATAACTGTTTTAGTTCTCACACTAGTCCCACGACTGCCTCAGAGTTTATTGTTTTAACCTAAACTCTGGGTGCCCCTATTTTCCACACGGGCTGCTTGTAGTTTTGGTTTTTGCAGATTATACTATATTCCCAGGATCCTGGATCTATAGTTGGAGTTATATTCGGAAATCTTTGTATCCGTGTATCACTTTCAGTTGTGTCACGTATCAATTTTCCACTGCTTTGTAATTTAAATCTCTGATATTTTTCTGATGTATATTATTTATTCATACTCTGTTATATTCTTGTACTCAGACATAATTGTTGTAACAGCAATGAAGTGTTCTATTGTTTGTATTCAGATTTGTCCTGTTCTCAACTCAATCCGGACTTTCCCGATAGGGGGAGTTTGGGTCGTTTCACAATCTTACTTATGATTTTAAATAAAGTTAAAGTTTAATATATATATAAGTTTATATAGTAATATAGTTATATAGTTTATAGTTTATAGTTTATAGTCTTAAACCTTATAATTTTATAAATATATTTATATAATATATATTTATTTGATTTTATACTTCAGAATACTCATTTATATCACTAAGTTTTAATTCAAGAATTTCTAGAATAATATATACAATTAAACACTTGAAAAATAGTTTTAAAAATATTTTGTACGTGCTTATGTCAACATACATATATGTCTACGTCGACATATAACTGTCAGAAATTCAATTTTCAAAGGAAGTGTCTTTTCATTATTTGTAACATTCCAGAAGCGTTGCAACCTTTCAAATCTTATAAATAGGGGTTGATTTCGAATTTTTTAACCGTTCTTCTTCTCCATCTTAACCCCTCTTCATCCCACCATTAATATTTCATATTTTGATGATTTCTACACTTCTACTTTGTCGATTTCTAATCTAATTGTATAAAACTTCTTTTCTCTCTCTACTCGTTACTCTCTGACTTGAAGTGCTGTTGAGACTGTTGTAATCATTTGGGAAGTGTTTCGGAAAGGTTGTGTTCCTTGTAGCCCTGAAATCAATGAAATGGAGCGGTGGTAATCTTGTATCCGTGAAATCAAGAGTGGTTGGAGCTGTGTTAACCTTGTAGCCACAAAATCAAAGGAATGGTACTTGGATAGTGATTTTAATAAAACTATACGCAATCCAGCGTTGCGTGGGATTGAGCATAGGAGTAATCCAAACCAGTCTAAAATCCGGTGTGTTCTTTCCTTTTTCTCATTTTAATTTTTGTTTATTTCTGTGTTTGTGAACATCTCCGTTGTGTGTTTCATATAGTAGATCATATAAGTTTTAGATTTTCGTAAATTCTTTGAAAGCGCTATTCACTCCCTCTCTAGTGTTAGTCTTGCCTTAAGATCCGCGTTCCGCGTTCCCTAACACTATTGATATAAATGGCAAATCTATATAAGGCAAACCTATTCAGTGATTGATTAAATCCCTTAGTACAAAAAGGGTACATTGTACATATTTTCTTATATATGAAGTAAGGAAATATTTTACTTAAATTATTGATTTTTTACTTAAGTTAAATCAAACTAAAATGTGTGTAAACTAAAGATAATACATTACTTATCTCCTTATTTTCCATACATACATATGTTAGTGATTTTTACAACAAATAAATATATATACACATATTAATACATACATACACATAGGAATTTTAAATAAAAAGATTAATTCAAATTTCCTCGAGTATTAAATCCAATTCTATTTAATTTAATCAATCACCAATATAATCAATAATTTATTGTTTAACAAAGTTAGCCAAAATCTGGATCATTACAAATCACCCACCTTAAAAGAATTTCGTCCCCAAAATTAAAGAGTAACGGGGAGATTCTAGTTATATCCAAAGCCATAGACTTGTACACATTCATAAGCTATATACCAATGATCATAACAAACATAACATACAATACCCACAAATTATCTACCAAACATCCATAGCAAGCAAAACATTCAATACGAACACATTCATTGGTCCCTGGTCATAAATCGTTAAGATAATAATCCTCTAAGTAACAACCCAAAAGACTGAAATCAACAACAGATCAATACTCATAAAATCATTTAACTCAACCAACCTCTAGTTAGGTTGCAATTTCTTAACTCCAATTAAATTTCCAAATTCCAGAATCTAAATTCCCTGTTTTTATTCCAAACCAGTTCAAAATCTTGATTCCATTATAAATTCAAAACCTTTGAATTTTCAAAAACATCTTATTTTCTCAAACAATTCTCCAATTTGTCTTATTTGTTTCTCTTTCTTATACAAATTCAATTTGGTTCAATATATAACCATTTCAATTTTTATAATCCTATTTGATTACAATAACCACAATCGATACATCAATATATAAAATTTCAGGAAATTATTATTTTATAACAAAATATAATTTTATGCAAAATTATTTCATTTACCCAGCTTTTAAAACAATACTGTGTTGAATTACTCTATTCAAGAGTTTAGAAATACTTATTGATACGGTTTATTTTACCGCATCGACCAAAATTCATAAACCACTTGACTAACCAACCAACATAATATATAAAATAGTTTTTATATCAATTAACAAACAGGCACTCATATATATACACTCAAACTCAATCTAGGGTATTACTAACCCCATCTCTATCGAGTTACGCCACAGAGTCAAGGTAATCACTTAACCTTATGCTCTGATACTAACTATATATACCCACAATTCTGTACCCTTTGAGCTGACTGTATACAACTCACGTCCAACCCAAATTGCATGAAAGTACGAATCTTTAATAGGAAGAAGTTAGAGGATGAGAAATAGAAAGAAAGAAAACTAGAATAGAAGAGCATATATAGAAGATAAAATTGAACAATAACACAGAATCTCATAATCGCAGCGGAATAAAATATAATATATATATATAATCAACTTAGAAATAGAAATTTGTATTTCCACTTACATACATCATCAGAGTACATCATATATATAATACAGCAGAATAAACTCTAAATATCTAACACTGAAGCCTCCTACACCAATCTCCTTTAGAAAATATGTAAAATCCTGAACTAGTTGACTACCCACACAAATTTTGGGCATGTAAGAGTTTAGGGAAAACGTAGAAAAATAATCTCTGAGTCAGTCATGGGACTGGTATGAGTAAACGAATTTAAAACAAGTTAAGAAGTATCTCATAAGACCACGCCGCCAGTACAGAACGGGTTTTTTCCTTATGAGAATCCAAAACACTTGGTTTAACTTTTAAAATCTTTTTGAAAGAAAAGATAATCGTAAGACCAATCCACACATAAACATGGATGGTTTTTACCTTACGATAACCCAAAAAAAAATTATATCAAAATTCTTCTGATATTATTAGTGTCTAAATCAAATAAATAGCAATCTAGTAGAACGATTGCATCTCTCACTCTACATATATAGTATATAATCAAAACTGCTTGGCACTTGACAAGGTATGGAACCACCTTCCGATAATGTCTCTCCAGAGAGAAATACACTGGGTTCAACAAGAACATCTTGCAACCCGGCCACACATGACCGACCACTCATTTCTCCTGAGTGTACTAAATGTCTTATCACCAATGGTTATGTGCAACAACCATTTCCCGTAAAGGACAACATCGATAGAATAAGAAACAAAAGAATTTTCTTAAGATGGTGATAATACACCCTAATTGGGAGCGACCAACTTAGCCATGCTGCCTGCCTGATTTTTGTCATTTCCCAGTTGGGAAGCTTGAGGCTAAACTTACCTTTAAATATAATATGTCTTCATTCACTTTGAATGCCACATCGTCAAACCTGCCAAATCATAAATTGACTTCCCCAAAAATACAATGGGTATAAATCTAAGAGAAACAAATTCCTTTGCCACCAAACGTAAACACATTTGAGGAGATCAACTTATGTGATTTGTTAGGCATACTCAATCGGACATTCGTCTATACGAGTTGTCCTGGGACTGGACAAACCGAAGGCACTATCCTGTAAATCCATCTTAGGCAATTTCTACCTAGGGTTGACAGAATAGCCGTGGCGTAAACTCCGTCTTCAATGATCTTCAATAGTCTATGACTCGTAACGTATAAATCAAATCGAAGTGGAATTTAAATTTCGGTCTCTTCAAAATGATAATTGAAAAAGGTCAACATTTGATAGTCGGTTATTTAACTATCAAGTATACAATAAAATAAGTAGATTTATTTCCATTGGATCTACTAAGCCTTATTTAAATTATTTAAATTAAAATATTAACTTTGTTTATATATTTAAAAGAAAAGAAAAGTATTATTTGTAAATTCTTATTATCAATCTTACGTGATAATCTCACTTTCGAATATTCGTTTCATAGCTGAAAATGATATTCAACTCTAACACTCATTTCGAACACAAACTAATACTATCTACCAGATAATCATGAAATCGTTCAAGTTGGGGTACTTTAATTACCTCCCAGTCATTGACTCGAAATCATTCTTATCATTAATATTTGTTGAAGAATGATATCCAAAATATCTTCCAAACAAGCATTGGTGGATCCAATTTAATTCCCAGATTTTAAAACATTTGTAAAACAACGTTGTTGTTATAAACCATTCATAAAGTTAACTTAAATATCAAATCAGGGAATTTATTCTAGTACCTCGACTTGATTTTGTTATAATCTTCCTCACTTACTTAATTAAAAGATTGATCAAGTTAAAAATATTATCTTGGATATTTTATCCAATTCTCTTTTAGCTATTGGATATTTTATCCAATTCTCTTTTTACTACATCATTAACTTATCCAAAATATGTTAATTAAAAACATTACTTAGATTTCAGAAATATTTCTGTGTTTACAATTGTTTGTTACAACTATATATTAAATTAATTGGAAACAAATTAATTTAATAATCAATTTCCATTTAAAAGAGTTGGTTTACATCAAACAAATTGGTTAACTGATTACAGTTAATCTTTCTTTTTTAAATTAATTAATAATATAATTAATTAAAAATAATACATTTAATTATTTCTTTAAATAATTTATATCCAATTATTAAAACTTAAGTTTATTTCTGAGTTACTCTACAGAAATTCCGACTTAGAAGTCTCAATGGTATTTATAACAGACGACATTCAAGTTATTAACCCAATTTTCACAAATAAACATGTAAATACAATTCAATATTATCAATTGATAATATAATAACTCAACAACATATATTCCTGTTAAAATATGTCAAACTAATATGATAGAAGAACAGTGTTTATTTCTACTAACAGGGTGTCCAAACAATTCAGTTAATTCAATTATATAGTTGAACAGTGTTTATTTCAACTAAAAGATGTCAATATAAATGATTGATGTAATTATAAAAACTTAATAAATCAATCAATCAATTGAACATTCAATTCAGTATTTACTGCATTTATTGATCATTGTTGATCAGTAGTTTACGCATTAATTCAGTTCACGAGTAAATTTACGTTTGATTAAATTTTGACGGTATTTAGTATTAAAATCACTTTTAATTATTTAATAAATCAATTCATTTAAAACACGATAACTGCGTTGAGTTATTTACTCACACTAACGTTCAATAATACAATACACACAAGAGCCAAATCAACTTGAACAAATTTCTTGATCTAACTTATATATATATATATATATTATTTTTAAACAAGGTAATTGTTTAAGTTATAATTTTTTTTGTTAAAACAAATGTTTTAAATTAAAAAATACGATCTCTCATCTTTCTATTCTTTTATTACCTATCTCTTTTTAAGTTGGCCCATTTAAAACTCTAGCCCACAGCTTTTCTAACTTCTTCTCTTATTTTATTTATTTATGTTCTTACGTGACCCAAACACAAGCCCAGTCCTAAAAACCTACATACCCCTGCAACTTTTATTTATTCGATTTCTACCATTACTCTTCCCATCCTATTTTATTCTCACTTTTTCCTTTTGTTGCTTCCTTCTCCTCTCTGTTGTGTTTTGCTACTCCATCGTCTCCTCTCCAATCTCTGGTAAACTTTTGATCTCACCAACGATCCACCATTCACAGACCCTTACCATGATCACAACCCTCTCTCTCTCCCATAAACAACTGCCACCTATTTCTTCATTCTTCTGTAACTTTGAAGAACTCCATTGTGCACAGTATGGTGTGCACATGAACAAACGCAACATCCTATAGCCAAGGCCTCTCATCGATCCCACATACGTATGAGCTGCACAGGGGTCACCCCACACCTTTCAACCATCCACCGATCATTTTGATCGGAAAAATCATATTTCATCGAACTGTCAAAAAAACACGCACGCAAACTCTCGATCAAACAATAGCTTATAGCCGTCAACACAACCCATTGATCATCTCCAGATTTTTATCACATGATGCAAACACCATGGCCGACCTTTCCTCCAAGCATCACCACACTCGATCAACATATGGCATGACAGCCCATCAACGAATTACACAGTTAAAACGCTACTCAAAACACCATGTCCATCAAAAACACAAAATTTATTCCTTGGAAATTTTATTTTATATTTTTCCTGGTTAGTTTAGCATATCATGCACCTCCAGACTAATTTTTAGAATCCACGATTGCTTGGATCATCAGAATCAGCCATGATTGTCATTTTTGGTCAAACCAGTGTATCTCACTCAAATCAACACTAAAAATCTTGATCTTTCTTTCTAAGTTCATATTTCAGTATCACGAATACGTTTGGATACCCGAATTCCAAAACTAAGCTAGTTGAAAACTCTGGTTTTTACTGCCTTTTGTTGTATACATTACAAACTAGTTATATATATGGTTTATTTTGAAGTGGGCTTATTTTTAATATAAATTAGGGATCTAAATGAACAATTTTCATGAAGAAATCAAAGTCTAATATCCATCAAAAATAAAGAAATGGAGATTAGAAGGTAAACAAAGTGTATGGGTTAACAGTATGCGCATAGTTAAGCTAATATGCAATGTCATAAGGGTTTAATCTAATGCACAAACACATATGGGTTCAGAATATTGTTTGATCACATTCATAAACAAGTGCAACACGTATTTGATTATTAAATGCTAAGTATATGATCACGACAAGGATTTAAAGAATAAACAGTGGACGTTTACTCACCTTCTTTCCTGTGCTGATGTGGATTCAAGTGTTCTCTGGTCTGTGTTTCTTTCTACAAATTCGTTCGAATGTCTGTGGTGAAGAAAATGTGCATCTGGACTTCTATTTATAGGTGTTTTAAATCTTAAAATAATAGGTGACATTTAATTAATGCGTGGGAAAGGAACATTTTTTGGCAAGAATGTTTCAATAGTGGTCTATATTTGATTGAAAGAAAAATTTCCTAGTTTTCTACTAACTAAATGATGTGATTCTCCTATATTTTAGCTGTGTTGATGATTGATAGAATAGAACATGCCTATTATTTTAGTTGGGTATAAGTTTGATTTAAAAGACTTTGCTTACAGATCTATAGCTAAGCAAACTTTCTTTATAGAAGAGAAGCTACGGCCAGCACTTAAGGTACATATAAATTGTACTTGTCACATGATTGAAATTGTTCAAAAAGTGGTTCTTAGTCTTTAAGCAACCAACTATGTAAAGTGTGATTTGAAAAGCTGGGTTGTCACAAATTTCTAGTGCTAAGGGCTAGTTTGGTTTTGATTTCTTAGATGTTGAAATGCAAGCAGTGTAAAATAAAGTACAATATGTACACAAGACCATGTGCAAATACATAGTTGCCAAGATAATTTAGCTCCTAAATGCCTGAGTTTGTAGCTGTGGAAGAGTTTGGTTGCAAGAACTAATCTGTAGCCTACCTGTGTAAGCATTGATGGAAAGAATAGTCCTATGGTTTAGCTATGAAATTAGGAAAAGAAGCTATGGTCAGCCTCGTATTTGAGGTACACATATGTGCAGTTCATGTACAAAAGGATATTTTAATGTAAGCTTTGTATTCAAGCTTACTTGGCTATTTAATGCCTAGGTATCCTATTGATAGGAATGGCATATTTGTATAAGGAAAATCTATTCAGTGATTGATTAATATCATTAGTACGAAAAGGGTTACATCTTAATATGTACATATTTTCTTATATATGAAGTAAGGAAATATTTTACTTAAATTATTGATTTTTAATTAAGTCGAAATATAACTACAATGCAAAACAAAAGATAATACATTACTTATCTCCTTATTTTCCATATATACATATGTTAGAGATTTTTATAACAAATTAATATATATATATACACACACACACATATATATATACATACACATAGGAATTTTAAATAAAAAGATTAATTCAAATTTCCTTAGGTATTAAATCCAATTCTATTTAATTTAATTAATCACTGATATAATCAATAATTTATTGTTTAACAAAGTTAGCCAGAATTTGGTTCGTTACATGTGTGCTTGCATTGTGTGATGTGAGACGAGCTTATGATAGCTTCATTTTTCAAAAATTCATTGCAGATTTTCATGCACCGGTATTCACATGGAGTGAACCTGTTCTGCTTCAGCGGCGTAGTCCGGTGAATTGCCTTACTTTAAAATAAACCATAAAAACAACTATTTTCAGTTCTCACACCAGTCCTACGACTGACCTAGAGTTTATTGTTCCCACACCTAAACTCTGGGTGCCCATAATTTTTACATCGGAAGATAGTAGTTTGGTTAGCATATTTAATCTTATGAGATGGATTCAAGTTGGAGCTAGAGTTATCCATTGGGTTTTACTTCTTCCTCTGAAGGCATATTTATATTTCTTTCCGCTGAGCTTATATTGTACTCTGATGTAACTCTTTTAACTCTAATGTAAAATTATTTAACAATAATGTAAAAGTTCTTTTACTTTTATACAAATGTGTAAGTACCCATAATACTCTGTCTTTATAAATGGTTTAAGTAAGTTTAATTACCAGCGAAAACCGGCAAAAAAGCGGGTCGTTACACTCCCCTAGCGAGGAAATTCGCAACCCTCTCCGGATGCAAATATGCATCCCACTCGAGATGCGGATTCCCTCCAATAATCCTCGCAATCTCAAAATAACTTAAGCATCCAGGTGGGATCATCATTTTTGTGACGGCCGGCCCCGCACCAGCCGGCATTTCCTCCGAAAGTGCATTGTATGCATGCCCAACTACCACGGAACGATTGCCAAAGAAAGGAAAGAAGAGAATGAACTAATCGAAAACCTGTAGAATGTCTCACAGCGCATGGAACAAAATATAATAATAATGTACTTGATATAAAATAGGTGAGACAGTGCATAAGCTGATAACTAAAACCAACATCAACATCGGAGTAGCGGAAGTCTAAATACATCTTATTACAACCTTTCAAATTACTGTCTCTAAACAAAAGAAAGGAAGAGTGCACTACTAATGCCCAAAGTAGTGACCAGCAGCGACACAGGGAGAATATCTATATATGTATCATACGTGGAAGCCTCATGCTCGTCTCCGGTAAAGCTACTCGTGCATCACTAGCTAACCTGTCTCTAGTCTGCTTGTGAGAGCACCCAGAGTAATAAGAAGAGACATAAAACTCTGGGTCAGACAAAAAGTCTGGTATAAACGATAAGCAGCTAAACAGAACAATAATAGGTATACTAAACCATACCTGAACCTGGACCTGCAACCAAAGAGTTAGCACTACATACGGTACAATACTCTAAGGTGCCACAGAACAGATGGTGTAAAGATAACGGGGGTGGGGGTGTGCATGTCATAATGATGGCAAACAAATCAAACATAGCAACCATCCTCACATCTCTCACTTAGTGCGTAAAGCAAACGATATCTACTGCTTTGATCACTAGACCCATCAAAGTAATGACGGAGATCAACTTGTACAACTACTGCTACTACCAAGCTCACCACATGAAGTCATGACCGAATCTTTACAAATGACCCCACTTCATTGGTCTATAGCTCTTTAGTCGTACCTAGGCCACTATGGCCCTGAATCAGTTCACGTACCCCCTACACATAGTGATCCAAAGTTATAGACATCGACAACCCTTTAGCACACATCCCGCAGCAAAGCCCAATCATGAAGTTCACTCGTTGGTTCCCATATGGATCTTGAGTCAAAACTACTCATTTGGACTACCTTTGCATCTCGGGTTTTGGTCATCATCTCCGGATCGGTCTTCATTCAGTTCGTGATCATCATCTAGGCTCGGGTTCATATCGGTTCGTAGTACCCTCTCCAAATCGGTTCAGATCGTAGTGACCTTCCTCCAGCGGTTCGGATTGGGGTCCACACCTCCTGGCTTCATGGAAAACTCCTCTGGTTCGGTCCTTCTTCCCAAGCACCTCGGATTGGGTCGGGTCTCTCAAGCTTCTCCATGGTGCATCGATTCGGGTCGGAGTGGCACACGAGAGGCGGATCGGGTCGTGGGTTCGGGTCCAGATCGTCTCATGGATACAACAACTTGGAGGGGCAGTTCGATTCGCGGAGAGGTCTCCTGGTTGGTTCGGTTCGGGCTCTTTCCTCCGATCCGATCCGGATCGGCCAAATTCCTGCACTACTTTCCAACGACTGTTTATGCCATTCAACGGCGTTTTCGACCAATCTAACCATTATAAACAATCACAATTCATACCAAACAGTCATAGGAACATATAACATCAACCACAAACATAAAAACAATAACTTGGTAGGTTAAAATAGATCAAACATAGCCAAAACCCCATATTTTCCCTTAAGCGTGCTTAAGCAAAACTAATGATAGGATTAACAAAACTTAACCAAACTAGCCAAATTTTCTAACAGAGGTCTAAAACAATATTTCCGAATTTATGAATATTTTTCCAGAATTTATCATGTCTAATTTCGTTAATCTTCACTAATCACCCTTAATTAACGGTAATTAGTGCAAAACTATGCAAATCACTCACCTTGGCCACAAATAAAACCTTTAGGATTGAAACTCTACTGTTTGGGCGCGAATACCAATACAACACAGCAGCTCTACCTCGATTCTTGTGCTAATCCGCCTTGATTTGATGTTGCCAAGCCTAATCCTTGATTAGAAAGTGATTTGGAGGTGTTTTAGAGGTTGGAGGCCATTGTTAGTGTTTCTAAGAGGTAAGTGGGGGCTATAAAACTGAAATAGAATGAAAACCTAACTCATTTCAGCCTCCCCATAACCCTAATCCCGAAATGGGTTATGGGCCCATTTACTAATCACCTCATTTGGCCCGGTTAAGCAGTTTTTCACCATCTGAAACTTGTTTCAGCCATATCTCCCAAACGGTGAGTCCGTTTGGCTAATGTGACCACTCTACAGAAAGGTAAACCATCATCCGAAGCCAATGGAAGTGGTTTTAGGTCAAAACTCCTTTCCAATCAAAAGTTATGGCCAAAACAAGATCAGCTAGGGGCAAAATGGTCATTTAAAAATCCGGAAAAATCATGAACATGGGAAATGACCCCAATAGTCGTCTCCCAAAGTTACATGACCATACGACTTCGTATGTGAAAGAAATAAATATTCTACGATCCTATGATGCGTAGAATACGGGTCGTTACACTCTCCCCCCTTAAGAAATTTCATCCCCGAAATTCCTCAACCCAAAACATACAAAGGATCCCGCATGCCTACCAATCATATATAACAATCAAACATGCAAAACAAACAAAACAACTTTTCCTAGCATGCGGAAAGACTAAATCGAAGCTGAAATCTTACCAGGCGAAGAGTTCTGGATACGTCTTCCTAATGCTCTCCTCTGTCACCCAAGTACAGTCATTCTAATTCTCGCCCCACTGAACTTTGACTGATTTCACCGCCTTCCTTCGAAGCTGCTTCGTATCGTTCCCAACAATACGCATAGGCTTGCGGTTCCCAACAGCCTCTGGTTCAACTTCGATATCATCCAACTGATCAGGTGAAATAGTCACATTTGGGTCGTGTACGAACTTTCTTAACTGTGAAACATGAAATACATTGTGAACTCCTGCCATCTTCTCTGGTAATTCAACTTTGTATGCCAAATTCCCAATTTGCTCAAGAACTGGGAATGGACCAACAAATCTTGGTGCTAACTTGCCTCTCCTGCCAAATCGTATCATGCTCTTCAACGGAGAAATCTTGACAAACACCAAGTCGCCTATGGAGAACTTTAATTCTCTTCTCCTCTTATCAGCATAACTCTTCTGCCTATCTTGGGCAGCCTTCATTCGCTGTTGGATAATCTTAATCTTAGTTGAAGTTTCTCTTATCACGTCGGGTCCAAGTACAAATTTCTCACTGGCTTCTACCCAACATGACGGTGAGTTGCACGGTCTTCCATGCAAAGCTTCCAATGGAGCCATACCGATACTGGATTGATAGCTATTATTATATGCAAACTCTACTAGATGCAAATGGTCTTCCCATGATCCACCAAAATCCAATACACAAGCTCTCAAGAGGTCTTCTAACACTCGATTCACCCTCTCTTTCTGTCCGTCAGTTTGAGGATGATACGCGATACTGAGATGTAATTCTGATCCTAACGCCTCTTGCAAGCTCTTCCAAAATCCACTAGTGAACAACGGATCTCGGTCACTCACAATGCCCTTGGGTATTCCATGAAATCTCACTACCCACTTTATATACAGTTCCGCTAACTTAGCTACCATCCTGTTCGACTTAACGGGTATAAACCTCGCACTCTTAGTCAATCGGTCCACAATCACCCAAATGCTATCATGGCCCGATCTAGTCCTTGGTAACCCATCAATGAAATCTATTGACACTTGTTCCCACTTCCATTCTGGAATTTTTAATGGTTGTAACAAACCACTAGGTTCTTTTGCTCAGCTTTAACTAGCTGGCAGTTCATGCATTTGGATATAAACCTCTCAACGTCTCTTTTCATCCCTTTCCAGTAGTAGGTCTGCTTCATGTCTCGATACATCTTGTTACCACCGGGGTGTATAGTCAGTTTTGAGTGATGACATTCCCTAAGCACTTCATCTTTCAATCTATTGACAATGGGTACAACTAATCTTCCATTCTTTCTAAGCAATCCATCTCGATCAAGCCCATACTTGTTCATCTCTCCGTCGATTCCCATCTTTAACTTTGAGATGATTTCCAATAGGTTAGGATCGTTCCTTTGACTGGAACCAATCCGCTCAATCAAAGTGGGTCTGATCGTCAAACTTGCTAACATTTCTGGATCCAATTCGCACTTTGGTCTGAAATCATACCCAACGATGTACTCCAGTTGCTTCCATTCAAGAAACATAGCCCCTAAACTGGCATGTCTTGTACTCAATGCATCAGCCACCGCATTGCCCTTTCCTGGTGTATATGCGATGTCGAAATCATAGGAAGCTAAGAATTCTAACCATCTTTGTTGTTGGAGATTTAGATCCTTTTGAGAGAAAAGATACTTTAACGATTTTGATCGGTAAACAACTCGAATCTTTCTCCCAAGAGATAATGTCTCCACATCTTCAATGCAAACACGATCGTTGCCAATTCCAAATCATGGGTAGGGTATCTTTTCTCATGCGGTTTCAGTTGCCGACTTGCATAAGCTACAACCCTACCTCCTTGTATCAATACAGCACCTAGTCCGGTACCACATGCATCCGTATATACCGTCACCTCTTCATTCCCCTTAGGAATGACTAACATTGGTGCACACGTCAACTTTTCCTTTAGACTCTTGAATGCATCCTCGCACTTTTCGTCCCATATGAAAGCTTGATTCTTCTTGGTCAACTGAGTCAACGGTGCTGCTATCTTGAAGAAGTCTTGGATAAACTTACGATAATATCCAGCTAACCCCAAGAAACTTCTTATGTCCGTTGCATTCTTAGGCGTAGACCAATCTTGTACCGTAGCCACTTTCACAAGATCCACGGCAATACCATTCTCTGAAACAACATGGCCCAAGAATCTCACTTCCCTCCTCCAGAAGTGACACTTAGAAAACTTTGCTCTCAATTGGTGTTTTCTTAACACCTCCATCACTATTCTTAAATGTTCCTTGTGTTCTTACTCTGTCCTCGAATAAACAAGTATATCATCCACGAACACAAGAACAAACTTATTCAACTGATCCCTGAATACTCTATTCATAAGATCCACAAAATATGCTGAGACATTGGTCAGCCCGAATGGCATGACCAACCACTCATAAAATCCAGACGGCGTCTGAAATGCCGTTTTAGCTATACTCTCAGCTTCCACTCTAAGCTGATGAAAACCTATCGCGAGATCCAACTGACAGAATACTCTCGCGCCACTCAACTGATCAAACAAATCATCTATCTGTGGTAGATGATACTTGTTCTTCCTCGTCACCTTATTCAACTCGCGGTAGTCTACACACAAACGAAGGGAACCATCCGCCTTGGTAGCAAACACAACTTGGGCTCCCCATTCAGAAACACTCCTTGTGATAAATCCCTTCTTCAAAAGATCGCTGACTTGCACCCCGAGCTCTCGCTGCTCCCTTGGTGCCATACGACGAAGTGACATCACTATAGGTGTGGCATCTTTCACTAAATCAATACGGAACTCAATCTCTCGGTGTGGTGGAAGCCCGGTCACTTCCTCAAAGACGTCCGGATACTGGCCAACCACAGGCAAACCTGACAACTCACTATGCGGTATGTCGAGGGAATTTAGAAAACTAGCCATTACTCCATCACTGGGTAGACCACCAAACACTACCCTCCCCCCATCATCCGCTCTAGCTGTCGCCAAAAAGCCCTCACAATCTACCACCGCCCCGTATCTTTGGAGCCAATCGACTCCCAAAATAATGCCAAACCCAGTAAAGCCCAAAACAAAGCAATCACAAACAAACATGCATCCATGACTCGATAAGACCACATTGCGACAAATCATGTTAAGATTAGTCGAACCACCAATCGGGTTCGTCACTACTAAAGGTCTATCGAAAATCTCGGGCTCCAATCCTAACCTATCTACCAGGTCACTAGATATGAAAGAACTGGAAGCTCCGGTATCAAACAAAACCCTAACAGGAACATCATAAACAGAAAGCATACCTTGAACAACAACATTCTTTCCTTTCTCCGCCACAGTTGGGGCATTTGACGAAGAAGGAATAGCATTAAGGGCATATGCTTTCACCACCTGCTTTTCTTTAGGGGGTTGCGGACACTTGTCCTTGTGATGTCCCACTTGGCCACAGTTGAAGCACTTCCTACCCGCTGGCTTGGCCCGACAATTACTAGCATAATGGCCCTTCTTACCACAGCTGAAGCACTCAACATCTTTCTTATTCTTTTTATGGCCATCTTTATTCTGGTTCTGCTTCCTCTTATTCTGAGGACCACTCTTGCCTCCACCACTTTCTTGTGGCTTTGGCTCCTCTGCAGATGCAACCTCAGTCTTCGACTTAGGGTAAATAATGTAACACTCCGTGTATTCTATAACTGCGAAATTCACAAATTAAAGTATAATAAATTTCAAATCAAAGAAATAAGGGAAACGGGATACCCCATTGCGTTCGTCTCGGAAAAATATACGAAATAGAGTCCGAGTTTTCGAAAAACGGAGTCCGTATGAAGAAGATATAGCCTCCGGAAGTTTCTGAATTAAGTTTAAAATTCGAACAGAATAAAACAGCTCAGAAAAACAAGTTTAAAATTAAAAATCGGGCCCAATTGGCCAGGGCGGGAAAATTCCCGCCTAATGCACCCAGGTCGACTGGGCTGTCGACCTGGTCTAGCCAGGTCGACAGGGCTGTCGACCTGGTCCAGAGCCAGGTCGAACCCAGCCCACCCTGGCTGGCCTAGTCTATGTTGGCCGATTTTCAGAAGCTTGCTTTGTCATTAGGGCTAGGTGGCAGGCTCTAATTGGTCTCTCTTTCGAATGAATGGCTACGATCAATCCAAGCAACATCGATGGTCCTAATCAGTTCATAAACTCTATAAAAATGACCCTAGACTCAACCTAATCTATTCATTCAAAAATAAGAACAAAGCCGTCATGCTGCTGAGGAACGACTAGGAGTAGCCACCAATTTGGGAGAAGACTAGGAGGCAAATTCTAAAGCATAAAGCAACCTAGACAAATCAAATCAACGCCTACGTCAAAAGGAGTCGCATCTCCAAATTCCTAAATTGGAGAATTCGCCACACAATTGTAAGTAGAGTATTATTTTGGTATGAACAAATAACTGTGTTGGTTTGTATACTTGATTTGTGGTGGTAAAGTAATTCATATTTGTGCGTTACTATGATTCTTATCGATTTGGAATATTGTATACGTTTGGATATTCTCAAATTATGTTATTCATTATAAAAACTACATGTTTGCGGTAGTTTTATGCAAGTATACGTTTGGATATTCGCAAAGCATGTTATTCATTATAAAAACTACATGTTTGCGGTAGTTTTATGCAAGTATACGTTTGGAATATTCGCAAATTATGTAATTCATGTTGAAGCTACATGTATGTAGTTGTTTAATTGAAATTCATGCAAGTTTGGGGTTTTGCTACTATGCCATCATAATGTGTATTTTTGTACAAAAATCATTTTTGTGTGTAATTGGAACAAATTTGGGTTATTATAATTCATATGAAATTATGTTGAAAATTTGGCATCATGATCTATGTATTAAGCCATACTTTTGCACTAGAAAACCTCTTTGCGAACTCATGAATATGACTAGGCTATGATTGATATTTTGCATAATTGAAAACCATGTTAGGTCTATATTGTTAACAAGAATTATATGATGACATATGTGGTACATAGCTAGGTTAGATTCAAAATCCCATTTGCAAGTTTGCATGACTAAAGTAAAAATCATGATTTCATGTTAGAAATATTTATGCCATAAGTATATGTGTGCCATGGTTATGTGAATAGATTTAAAATCATGATTAAGTTGGAATAATTCAAGTTGAACTATGCTTTTGTATTAGTAACAAAAGTAAGCCCCTTTCTAAACATGTAGGAATCTTATGAAACATGATTTGCTTATGTTTGACATCATGCCTAAATAAAAACATAGGTTTATGTTGTAGTTAAGACTATGTGCCAATAATGATATCCAATTTAGATTCTTAACTTAACTACAAGTTTACATGCTTTGACTCATGTCACTTATGCTTTATGACCAAAGTATACATTACTACTATGCAAGTACACCAGTTTCTATTTTGTAGTTCCAACGTTATGTTGCAAGTTCATGCGTTCACATTCCCCTTCTTGTGTATGTAATCACGTTTTAAGCCTCCCCTTTTTCACGTGGCTAAGTTGGGCTTAAAAAGGCTAAGCCCAACATATATATAATAAACGAGCGTATTAAACGGGGGTAAATAGCGTTGGGCCAAATTAATTAATAAATGAAAATATAAAGTAAAGGGGCCCAAATTCAAGTATGGGTTGGGCCCATGATTGGTGTAACCTTCACACCATTGATTTTTAATAATGGGCCGCAAATATTTACATATAAGAAAAATAAAGAAGAAAGACAAAATATGTAAATGTAGAAAATACGATGTGTTTAACCCGAGGTTGGATTGAGTTGTGATGTAAACCTGCCCGGAACCGCCCGGCTGTCCAGTAGTCACAACAATACCTATCCAATGTGGGTGGTTAAACATGGAGCCCAATAAGGACCCGAGGTTAGACTGAGTTGTGGCGTAAGACTGCCCGGAACCAACCGGCAACAGGCAGCCACAACAATACATGTCTAATGTGAGAGGTCAAGGCTTTAATAAGACAATTAAGGCTGAGTCAGGATTGTTAGGATTAAGTGGACTAAAGACTTAATCAAAATGGAACATGCTAAAACAGACTGATTGGGGGGTTAGGTTATAAGACACTTAACCAACTTAGCATGTTGGCTAGAAATAGAAAACCTAGTAGCGGGGGACCCTTTTCAGCAGTAACCCTATAAGGAGTATCATGATACCCTGAAACTAGGCAGGGTGGGGCACGATTACTGGGCTGATTGTAAGAGGTCAAATCGACGGCGGTGGTGTAGCAGTGTAGGTTCTAACGGGGTGCGGGCGTGCACACACTCCGGCGCAGAAAAATAAGGCACTGGGCACCAGTAGCATACCTGTGCATTCTAAGGTTGTGTCGGGCCGCTGCCATGGGACTTGATACACCCCATGGTGGGACCAGCATAGGTAACTACAACATCGGGGGCCGTAAGACACATGTAACTATGCGAGTAGGAGCCGATCATCATAGAATGGATCACTTCACCCTGATTATGGGGTGCCAATTGGGGAACTAGTTTATATGGGTTCAGAGATTAACATGGGGTACGATAGTATATTCGACCCTAGACAACTTAACTAAGTTCATAGTGCTTTCCCACTTCTTGTTTATACTTATCATACCCAGTTCTTTATTCATAGACAGAATAGTCCTAGACTTACTCAGGCTTTATGTCCGACTCTACTTTTCTTTCGTCTTCTTTTCTTCCGTTCCCCCCCCCCCCCAGGTCCACAGGGAGGGAACACTGCAGCTTGACCAGCCTTCATATCCAGCTTGAAGAGAAAGAATGTATTGCTTGGACCTTTCCGTTTTGAGCTATGGCTTTGGACAACAACTATGGGACTTTTGCAGTTTATTTATGTTTTCTTTATGCTTCTTTAAAATAATGTAATCAAGACAGTTATGAAGGTGTTATGTTTTTTTTTTTTGAAAGGATGTAAGACAATCATGGTGATGTTGTTGTACCACGTATTTACTTTTATGAAATAAAAGTTGCTGCTTTTCTGCTGTTCACAAATATGTGTTCCTATATCTGTCTTGTATATATCTGTGACTTATACTTATAAACCTCCACCAAAATTAGGGCATTCCCTTTGAGAGTGACTCTAACGGAGGTGGGGTGTTTCACTTGGTATCAGAGCATAGGTTTACCTGATAAGATAAAAAGTTTTGAAAATTTATTTTCAAAAAAGAAATTTAAAGAACCATTTTTAAAAGAAAAATATTATTTTATTAAAAAAAACGGCAAAGTCCCCCCAAAGCCATAGGTACTGTCTCTCATCCTTCGTTTTGAATCTATCCTTTTTGTTTCAGCATGTCCGAAGAACTTAACTTGCCAGAGGGTGTACCAATACCTGGTTGGTTTAGACGGTTCCTAGAAGCAAGGGCCACTCAGCCAGGTCCTACCGTTCCTCCTCCCCCAGCTGCAGGAAATCATCCAGCTGTAGCAGCACCTCTTCCTCCACCTCCTCCACGGGGAAACACGTTTGCTAAGATATGTAAAGATTTTAAAGCTATGGGAGGAAAGGATTTTCATGGAACTGAGTCCTTCGTGGCAGCTAGAAATTGGCTGAAAGAAACCGAGGACTTATTCATCATCTTTGAGGTAGAAGATAGACAGAAAGTACAATTGGCAGTATGGCTACTAAAGGGTGAGGCTTCCTACTGGTGGGAAGTCACTAATGCAGAAAGACCGGTGGAAACATGGGAGGACTTTAGGGCAAGGTTTGAGGCTAAATTTCTCTCGGAAGCTGAAAGGAGTCTTCAGTTGGAAAAATTCTTATTTCTTAAGCAAGGGAATATGACAGTCAAAGAGTATGTTAATCAATTCGATGAGCTGGCTAGGTTTGGGCTGGACCTAGTCAACACCCCGCACAAGAAGGCTCTCCGCTTTGTCAAAGGGTTGAATGAGCCATTACACAGTTTGGCCATGACCCATATACCCATGGGAGCTACGTACGAAAGGTTGGTGCAGATGGCATTGCTGAACGAGGAAGATAAGGACAAGAAGGAAACAGAGGCAGAAAACTCTCAAGGGAAGAAAGAGGTCAAGCCCAACGATTCTAAGAATAAGAAGGTAGACCCCGAGAAAGGAGGCAAGAACAACAACTCACGTGATAAAAGGAAATGCAATTATTGTGGTACGGAAGGGCACATAGCCAAGGATTTTAGAAAGAGGAAGAGAAAGCAAGGTGAATGTTTTCATTGTGGGAAGACTGGACACATCAGCAAAGACTGCCCTGAGAAGCAGACCGGACCTTCTGGCGGTACATCGTTAACTTATTCTAGATGCTTTGTTTTATCCTATTTCTCTCCTCGATCTTATCTTGAGAACCATTGGTAGAACCTTTTTGGATGAAAACATGTAATTGAAACATGTTATGGATGATGGTTGCAAGTGGTTGCAAGTGTTTGCTAGTGGTTGCTCGTGGTTGCATATACACACACAATCTAGGTTTTAGATCGGCTCAGTCACTTCATATTGCATATGCATATATGTTTGCATTCGTATATGGTTGAACTTTAATGTGTTGTCATATGGATGTTGCATTTGTATGAATGATTGTGCACTCATGTAGAATCATGAATAGGAAGAATTTGCATACATAATGGATTCATGGCACTTACATAATTCGCATTAAGGAGGTCAACTGAATCAGTAGACCGCCTGATTTGCATTAGATAAGTTCATGTACACACACACACTTCGCATATGATCATGAAGCATTAGAAGTCTTTTAAGGACAATGGATGCTCGTGTTTGATGGATGAGTAGATGGATGATTGGATGTTAGGATATACATTCCTCCTAACTTGAAGATTTCGGGGACGAAATCCTTTTTAGTGGGGGAGAATGTAACACTCCGTGTATTCTATAACTGCGAAATTCACAAATTAAAGTATAATTAATTTCAAATCAAAGAAATAAGGGAAACGGGATACGCCATTGCGTTCGTCTCGGAAAAATATACGAAATAGAGTCCGAGTTTTCGAAAAACGGAGTCCGTATGAAGAAGATATAGCCTCCGGAAGTTTCTGGATTAAGTTTAAAATTCGAACAGAATAAAACAGCTCAGAAAAACAAGTTTAAAATTAAAAATCGGGCCCAATTGGCCAGGGCGGGAAAATTCCCGCCTAATGCACCCAGGTCGACTGGGCTGTCGACCTGGTCTAGCCAGGTCGACAGGGCTGTCGACCTGGTCCAGAGCCAGGTCGAACCCAGCCCACCCTGGCTGGCCTAGTCTATGTTGGCCGATTTTCAGAAGCTTGCTTTGTCATTAGGGCTAGGTGGCAGGCTCTAATTGGTCTCTCTTTCGAATGAATGGCTACGATCAATCCAAGCAACATCGATGGTCCTAATCAGTTCATAAACTCTATAAAAATGACCCTAGACTCAACCTAATCTATTCATTCAAAAATAAGAACAAAGCCGTCATGCTGCTGAGGAACGACTAGGAGTAGCCACCAATTTGGGAGAAGACTAGGAGGCAAATTCTAAAGCATAAAGCAACCTAGACAAATCAAATCAACGCCTACGTCAAAAGGAGTCGCATCTCCAAATTCCTAAATTGGAGAATTCGCCACACAATTGTAAGTAGAGTATTATTTTGGTATGAACAAATAACTGTGTTGGTTTGTATACTTGATTTGTGGTGGTAAAGTAATTCATATTTGTGCGTTACTATGATTCTTATCGATTTGGAATATTGTATACGTTTGGATATTCTCAAATTATGTTATTCATTATAAAAACTACATGTTTGCGGTAGTTTTATGCAAGTATACGTTTGGATATTCGCAAAGCATGTTATTCATTATAAAAACTACATGTTTGCGGTAGTTTTATGCAAGTATACGTTTGGAATATTCGCAAATTATGTAATTCATGTTGAAGCTACATGTATGTAGTTGTTTAATTGAAATTCATGCAAGTTTGGGGTTTTGCTACTATGCCATCATAATGTGTATTTTTGTACAAAAATCATTTTTGTGTGTAATTGGAACAAATTTGGGTTATTATAATTCATATGAAATTATGTTGAAAATTTGGCATCATGATCTATGTATTAAGCCATACTTTTGCACTAGAAAACCTCTTTGCGAACTCATGAATATGACTAGGCTATGATTGATATTTTGCATAATTGAAAACCATGTTAGGTCTATATTGTTAACAAGAATTATATGATGACATATGTGGTACATAGCTAGGTTAGATTCAAAATCCCATTTGCAAGTTTGCATGACTAAAGTAAAAATCATGGTTTCATGTTAGAAATATTTATGCCATAAGTATATGTGTGCCATGGTTATGTGAATAGATTTAAAATCATGATTAAGTTGGAATAATTCAAGTTGAACTATGCTTTTGTATTAGTAACAAAAGTAAGCCCCTTTGTAAACATGTAGGAATCTTATGAACATGATTTGCTTATGTTTGACATCATGCCTAAATAAAAACATAGGTTTATGTTGTAGTTAAGACTATGTGCCAATAATGATATCCAATTTAGATTCTTAACTTAACTACAAGTTTACATGCTTTGACTCATGTCACTTATGCTTTATGACCAAAGTATACATTACTACTATGCAAGTACACCAGTTTCTATTTTGTAGTTCCAACGTTATGTTGCAAGTTCATGCGTTCACATTCCCCTTCTTGTGTATGTAATCACGTTTTAAGCCTCCCCTTTTTCACGTGGCTAAGTTGGGCTTAAAAAGGCTAAGCCCAACATATATATAATAAACGAGCGTATTAAACGGGGGTAAATAGCGTTGGGCCAAATTAATTAATAAATGAAAATATAAAGTAAAGGGGCCCAAATTCAAGTATGGGTTGGGCCCATGATTGGTGTAACCTTCACACCATTGATTTTTAATAATGGGCCGCAAATATTTACATATAAGAAAAATAAAGAAGAAAGACAAAATATGTAAATGTAGAAAATACGATGTGTTTAACCCGAGGTTGGATTGAGTTGTGATGTAAACCTGCCCGGAACCGCCCGGCTGTCCAGTAGTCACAACAATACCTATCCAATGTGGGTGGTTAAACATGGAGCCCAATAAGGACCCGAGGTTAGACTGAGTTGTGGCGTAAGACTGCCCGGAACCAACCGGCAACAGGCAGCCACAACAATACCTGTCTAATGTGAGAGGTCAAGGCTTTAATAAGACAATTAAGGCTGAGTCAGGATTGTTAGGATTAAGTGGACTAAAGACTTAATCAAAATGGAACATGCTAAAACAGACTGATTGGGGGGTTAGGTTATAAGACACTTAACCAACTTAGCATGTTGGCTAGAAATAGAAAACCTAGTAGCGGGGGACCCTTTTCAGCAGTAACCCTATAAGGTGTATCATGATACCCTGAAACTAGGCAGGGTGGGGCACGATTACTGGTGAAAGAACCCGTAACTTCCCCGTAAAGGAAAGCACGAATACTTTGAGAACAACACACAAAAGGACGCAGACGGAAGAACATTTCATTGCTATTACAACAATTCCATCAGATACAAGAATATACAGAGTATAAATGAATAAATTACATTCGACAAATATCAGAGATTACAATGAATTACATAGCAGCGGAAAAATATACAAAACACAACTGAAAGTGATACACGGATACAGAGCTTTCCGAGCATCTTTCCAGCTGTTAATCAGGACCCTGTGAATATAAATCTGCAAAACCAAAACTACTAGCTGCCCGTGCGGAAAATAGGGGCACCCAGAGTTTAGGTTAAAACAATAAACTCCAGGTCAGTCATGTGACTGGTGTGAGAACTAAAACAGTTATAATTCTTTATTTTAAAGTTCGGTAAATCAAGGGACCACGCCGTATAACACGGAACGGGTTTCCTCCCAAGAATACCAGTGCATAAAACAAACAGCGCAATGCTAAATAAAGAAAAATGAAGCTGCTATAAGACCCAGGTCCCATCACACAATGCAACGCAAGCCGGAGGATAGGGTTTTCCCTTATAACAGCCAAAGAATGCTTGATACGTTTAAATCACATTATTTGATACTATTATAAGTGTATAGTGTCAAAACAATTTTCAATCATAAATATCAATCATAGGCGGCATGGGTACCATCTATCATGTCGCCATACTAGTTCTACAATTAAAACCGCAATATCACGTATTGGAAATTGGATTCCATCATGAGTCGAGGCAAGGGGCAAGCTCCTCTCCGCGTTCGAGACACTCTAGCAAATGCCTCGGGACCGCACACAGCAATCCCTGGATCCTCCAAGGCCGGTCCTCTCTTACTTTTGAGGATTGGCAATTCCTGAACACACGTTTCCCGGTCCTTACAGACCTATATCCGAGGCGCCTCGTATCCAACAACCACACAGGTGAAAAGTATATAAATGTCAGGGCTGGTAGGTCACTGACACCACCCTAGCTAGAAAGAAACGTCGTGCACTCCTTGGGTCCGTATCCCGTTTTTGACTCATACCGAGGTGTGAGGCTCGCGAATTCACGTTATACACAAAGCTACGCCACACAGGCCGTGCTTTGATCATCAACCACAAGACTTTGCTTTTCAACAGAAGCCCTGATCAATTGCCACTTATGCGTGCCACATTGGCAATTCACTCCATGCGACTGATGTCCATCGATATACAACCTCTGAGCTCGTACGTCTCAGAGAAGGGCGTTAAGCAAGAGAATAAATTCTCCGCCGCCAAACAGATGTATATTTAATAGAGATCAATCAACACAGAATAAAATCCAATGTCAGACACACAATCCATTTACAAGTTCGTTGTGGGTCTGAACGAAACCGGAGGCACTTTCCTCGCATATCCATCCATCTCCAAGTACGTCTGGACGATCACCAACTGATTCCCTCATCCTGGGTGTACAGCCCAATCAAGATCATCAGTAATCACCCAAACGATGTGAAGACTTCCGGTCTTCAACCACCGTCTTCATCTTCGACATCTCGTCGAATCGGTTATTCAGAATGGGTATAAACCCGGCCTTTCTGAATAACCCACGTATATAATAAACGAATGTTACACAAACACAACAAATGCCTCATTCCAATTCAGAATATTCTTTTATTCACAAAATCACATTCGTAGGAAAATGTTCCCATTAATTTTATCCAAGATAAATTCTTCTAAATTTATTCTTTAATCTTCCTTTGGATATCATTTCAAACTAGTCGGGATTAACGAACCACACCGAAGTAATTACTTATTTTATTTCCCAATCCCAACCTATATATCCCATGGAGAAAAACTGGTAATACTCCATTCCTAACACCACAGTGTTATCAGTAAAATTAATTACCATTTCACGTTCAAGTCTAATTAAAGATTTAACTATCGCTTTGGAGCAAAATTGGTGATACTCCACTCTCGATCACTTTTCAGATTTGATAATTTAAATTATCAATTCACATTTTAATCTAATTAAAGATTCATTAAAACTCCACTTAGTTTTAATCTTTTCAGAAATCGATATCTTGCCTTTAACTGGGTTAAAGAACCAATGTCATCTAAAACACGACTCACGATAAACCCAAATCACATTTGATATTAAATGCAAGGCTCTGAATAGAAAATATACCGGCTTATATTCAATATCAAATTCTGAAACCAACAAATATCGTATTGGAAATAACGATATAAAATATATCTTTCAAATTCCCATAACAATATCTGTATAGTCACGAAATCCAACATCGAAATATTCCGAAGATAATTTCGATTCAACTCCAGTCCAATCCACGTATTGGAAATATCGATTATTTTTAAAATCACTTTCAAATTCAATTTATTTATTACAAAAATAAATTGATTTTAATTCTAGCTCAAAACTAGTTCATTTCGATAGAAATCTATTTTTATCTATTCAAATGTGGAATTTTCCAGCCCAATTCTTTCCAATTCACATATTATAATTTTACACAAATTATAGATATTTTTAATAATTTTATCAAGGCCCGTACAGTCGATTTCCATCAACGGCCATCGAACTGCACTTACAGCGACCTTTTCTGAAATTGATTTGGACATAATTCCAAATCCAACCGTTAGATTTCAAATTTCTAATATTCATTGGAAAGCTCTTTTCGATACGAACCCAACGGTTCCGGTTTTAGGAGAATCCGACGGTCGGATCTCCCGCAATGTCCGTTTGAAATAAATGGTCGAAATTCACGAACTGCCGCGGCGCGGCGCGTTCTATTCAGGCCATTATATTATATATATAATATATATTTCGTCGATTTCTATTTAAAACGAATTTTATAAATCGTTTTAAATTCGCTTCTAAAACAATTCAACTTCTACATTCAATTTCAAATCGATTGGATTTCAATTCAACTCGAATTCATTTCCATTTTATTTCATTCGAATTCAAATTCGTTTCAATTCAAATTCAAATTCGTTTCAATTCAAATTGATTTCAATTTAATTTCGATTCGAATTCCATTAAATTTCAGTTCGTTTTCAATTCAACTTGAATTTGTTTTATATTCAATTCCATTCGAAGTCCTTTTATATTCAATTCAAATTCGTTTTCTTTTCAATTCGAATTCGCTATAATATTCATTTCAATTTGAATAAAATCGATATAAATATCGTTCACGTCAAAATGGCGCAAAACTAATCAACACGGCTTTATATTTTTCACAACTTCTTTATTCTATTCAACAAATGAATATTTATCCCATTCAACACATGAATCTATATTTTTTTCAACACACGACTAATCTCAACACATGAGTGCTGTCAACACATCACTATTTTTGTTATGTAAAATATTTTATAAAACTATGGTATCTATCGTTTGATTTTCAATTAGGCTCCTACTGAGAAGTAGTTCTAATTTTGAATATGATAAAGATGTAAATTTCATTGTATAAAATATTTCACTCAACACCTGGACATCGTCAACACATGACTATTTTTATATTCAACACATGAGTTATCTTTTATAATATTCATTATTTTCCCGATTGGAATGAGGCCCAATCAATCACCATATAATGTTAATTATATGGATTTTCATACATCACACGTATATAATAGCATTGAAAAATAATCAACAATCAACCAAAGTGCACTACACTGTATAAGCATCAAATATAGATATCTGACGCTTATAACAGCCTGTCAATCGACCGATCGACATATTTAATAAATCAGGATGAGTGAACTTCAAATTTCATCCCAACACCCGTGTGGGGTTTCAAACAATCAAACACAGATTTTATTTGTGCAGTTGGACGACGTGTAAAATTTATCGACCCAATCGATATCAGTCAAATCAGTGTATATAAACAAATCGGCCAATTTGTTTATAACTATTCATTTATCCACTTTCACGGTAAAAATTATATTTTTAACGATAAACATTTTATTTTAACACATGAATTTCTATTCAGTTCATTTATTCAATAAAATGATATTTTTATTTTTCTAACATATTTTAGAAAAAATCGGCGGCATAACGGCACGATACTAGAAGCGGGACGAGGCCTAGCCTTATCCCCGGTCTAGTGAAGGCCCACGCCATTCACACATCAATCAAATCCATTCAATTCACCAAACAATTCAATTTCAAATCAAATCATCTAACTAATCTATGCAACCAAACAAACAAGTCCATGGTCTGTGGACGATTGTGTCGGGTGCTACTAAGCACCGTCTGCATCCTAGTATATATATATATAACTAGAAAAGAAGTTTAGAGTGAGAAGTTCTCACCGAAAGCTATCCCAACTTCACGACACTCCTATTGTAGAGATCTTCGTCGTTCTCGCCTTTTTGTCATCTCCGTTGCCCGCATTCTCTACATATGTAAAAATCACATTTTTACTTTGTCGTTCAATATATAAAAATCGAATTTTTACTTTGCTATTCAATATATAAAAATCGAATTTTTACTTTGCTATTCAATATATAAAAATCGAATTTTTTACCTACTATATGAATAAATAAAAATCATATTTTGCTTTGCCTTCTCCATAAGGAAAAATCATATTTTTATATCGATGTTCAATATATAAAAATCATATTTTTACTTCGATGTTCAATATATAAAAATCATATTTTTACGTTGTTGCTATGTATATAAAAATTATATTTTTACACCGCTACTATATAGATAAAAATTCTATTTTTACAACGATGTTCATATAATAAAGATTATATCTTTATCACTCTATTCTCTATATAAAAATTATATTTTTATATATAAAGATCGTATTTTTATTATCTCTACTATATAAAAATCAAATCTCTTCTATTTAAAAATCAAATCTTTTCTATTTAAAAATCGAATCTTTTCTATTTAAAAATCGAATCTTTTCTATTTAAAAATCGAATCTTTTCTATTTAAAAATCGAATCTTTTCTATTTAAAAATCGAATCTTTTCGGACTAGTTTTCTATATAAATATATAATCTTAATCTACATTAAAGATCTAATTTTTATTTTTAAAAATAACAATTGCTAATTTTATTTAAAGATCATCACATAAAATAATTGAAATAAACTAAATATATAATAAAAACTTACTGTTCTTTGTCGGGGGGGTTCAGAAGGCGGCGCCGGGTTGGTGGTAGGTCGGGGGAGGTTGGGCAGGTTGGAGGCGGTGGTCCTCGAGGACGAGCAGGAGGCGGCGACAGGGCTTCAGGTGGCGGCGGCTACTCGCGATGGAGGGTTCGGGTCCCAACAGGAGGGGGCGCGCTCAGGTCGCGCCTGAGGCGGCGCGATGGGGGCCGCGCTCGTCGGAGGGCGCGGTGGCGCCACTCGTCGGAGGAGCGACAGGCTCCTCCCTCCTTTCTTCTTCTTTTTTTATTTTGATTTGCAATTCGATTCTGAAAGGGGGCCAACCGGTTTTAAAAGGGGAGAGAGAGAAGATTATTTTATTTATTTAATTATTTAATTTGCAAAAAGTTGACTTTTACATACGACCTCGAAACGAGGCCCACCGCCTGTCGTCTATAGCGTTTTACTCCCATTCTAAACACAATGGGATATGAATCGTAGGTTGATTCGACTGTTTCGGTCAGTTTCCGTTAAATTTACATTTAAATCACTATATTGAATTTTAAACGTACATTTCAAATTACCGGGGTCACATACGAACTTTAAAAATTTCAGAAAAATATTTTCTAGCTTCGTGTTGACGATACGGTCCTAACAAAACTAGTTTCGTCGAATTCTGAGACCGTTGGAAAAATGGCCAATTTCCAGTCGATTAAAATCAACTGAAACTGGTCAAACGCGTTTTCCTTTGCCACGCTCACATATTGATTCGAAAAATTATTAAATTTGAAACCTAGCAATAATTTGACATCACGGACCCAACAAAAGTGGTTTCGTCGAAATCCGAGGTCATTTGCAAAATGTCTATTTTTTTTAAGGGCCTGAATTCCGTAGCGACTATTCAGAATTTTCAACTGGACATATCTTTTGATTCCCGCTATGAAATTTTGATTTTTCGGATTCGTTGGAAAGATATTCACAATTAGATTCCATTATTTTTGGTTTCACTAAAATCCGGATTGTTTTGCACCCGGTACATTCAATTGAAGTTTGAAATCGAATTATCGAACTACCGCGCCATTTTCAATTCTATTTATAATTATAAATAAATATTTATATTCTAACGACGACGTATATAATATATACGTTCGAATTATATTCAAAATAAATTTCTCGTCGATATTATTTAAAATAATTCATTTTAAATATACAAAATTCGCTAAAATTGCCAAAATAAAAATTTCAAACTGGCTCGCATTTTACGGGTTATTACAACTGGGCTGATTGTAAGAGGTCAAATCGACGGCGGTGGTGTAGCAGTGTAGGTTCTAACGGGGTGCGGGCGTGCACACACTCCGGCGCAGAAAAATAAGGCACTGGGCACCAGTAGCATACCTGTGCATTCTAAGGTTGTGTCGGGCCGCTGCCATGGGACTTGATACACCCCATGGTGGGACCAGCATAGGTAACTACAACATCGGGGGCCGTAAGACACATGTAACTATGCGAGTAGGAGCCGATCATCATAGAATGGATCACTTCACCCTGATTATGGGGTGCCGGTTGGGGAACTAGTTTATATGGGTTCAGAGATTAACATGGGGTACGATAGTATATTCGACCCTAGACAACTTAACTAAGTTCATAGTGCTTTCCCACTTCTTGTTTATACTTATCATACCCAGTTCTTTATTCATAGACAGAATAGTCCTAGACTTACTCAGGCTTTATGTCTGACTCTACTTTTCTTTCGTCTTCTTTTCTTCCGTTCCCCCCCCCCCCCCAGGTCTACAGGGAGGGAACACTGCAGCTTGACCAGCCTTCATATCCAGCTTGAAGAGAAAGAATGTATTGCTTGGACCTTTCCGTTTTGAACTATGGCTTTGGACAACAACTATGGGACTTTTGCAGTTTATTTATGTTTTCTTTATGCTTCTTTAAAATAATGTAATCAAGACAGTTATGAAGGTGTTATGTTTTTTTTTGAAAGGATGTAAGACAATCATGGTGATGTTGTTGTACCACGTATTTACTTTTATGAAATAAAAGTTGCTGCTTTTCTGTTATTCACAAATATGTGTTCCTATATCTGTCTTGTATATCTGTGACTTATACTTATAAGCCTCCACCAAAATTAGGGCATTCCCTTTGAGAGTGACTCTAACGGAGGTGGGGTGTTTCAAAGACTCTCGGACCTCAATGCTTTCCCCACAATCGATTCAAACGTCTCATCGATGTGGTTGATAAGCCTTTCCCCCAAGTACTGATCCAAGCCAGTTATGAACTTCTCATTCTTCTTCTCGGGAGTGTCAATGAGGGATAGTCCATACTTCGATAAAGTATCGAATTCTGCAATATACTCCGAGATAGCTCTGTCATTCTGCTTGAGCTCCAAGAATTTCTTAAACAGCACTGACTTCCGAGCAGCTGGAATGAACTTATCACTAAAGCGAGTCTTAAACTGATCCTAAGTAATCTGATCCTCGGGAGTAGCTGCCTTTATAGCATTCCACCAATTCATTGCCCATCCTTGCAGCTGATGGGATGCTAGCTTTCTCTTTATCGCATCCTCGATACCCAAGTCTTCGAATATACGCTCACAGCTATCAAACCAATCCTGAACATCCGTAGCCGACTCCGTTCCGTGGAACGACTTCCCACCAAGACTAGTATAATCCTTATTCAGCTTGGCGAAATCGGCCTTAGGCGCCTGCACTATTGGACCACCACCATTACCATTATTGGGAGCTGCCCTCTGCACATCCCTCAGCATCTCTCTCATAAGGTCAGTAAACATCGTCCTCATGTCAGCAGCATTCCCATTATTAGCTCCTCTACCGACACCTCTTGCGTATCGGCTCATCGTTCCATATGTAAAGAGAAAACGATTAACTGTCTCCATAGTGGTGCTAGTGCAGTGCGACTTCATCCTCAGCTATACTAATAGTATATATATAGATTTTGAAAACCAAAATAATCACAAATACGTGCTCTCATATACGTATACTATCTCTCCTTGATGACTTCCCTAGGTTAACAATGCAACCTAGAGCTCTGATACCAAGTGTGACGGCCCGCCCCGCACCAGCCGACATTTCCTCCGAAAGTGCGCTGTACGCATGCCCAACTAGCACGAAACGGTCGCCAAAGAAAGGAAAGAAGAGAATGAACTAATTGAAAACCTGTAGAATGTCTAACAGCGCATGGAACAAAATATAATAATAATGTACTTGACATAAAACAGGCGAGACAGTGCATAAGCCGATAACTAAAACCAACATCAACATCAGAGTAGCGGAAGTCTAAATACAGCTTATTACAACCTTTCAAATTACTGTCTCTAAACAAAAGAAAGGAAGAGTGCACTACTAATGCCCAAAGTAGTGACCAGCAGCGACACAGGGAGAAAATCTATATATGTATCATACGTGGAAGCCTCCTGCTCGTCTCCGGTACAGCTACTCGTGCATCACCAGCTAACCTGTCTCTAGTCTGCTCGTGAGAGCACGCAGAGTAATAAGAAGATACATAAAACTCTGGGTCAGACAAAAAGTCTGGTATGAGCGATAAGCAGCTAAACAGAATAATAACAGGTATACTAAACCATACCTAAACCTGGAACTACAACCAAAGAGTTAGCACTACATACCGTACAATACTCTAAGGTGCCACTGAACAGATGGTGTAAAGATAACGGGGGTGGGGGTGTGCATGTCATAATGATGGAAAACAAATCAAACATAGCAACCATCCTCACATCTCTCACTTAGTGCGTAAAGCATACGATATCTACTGCTTCGATCACTAGACCCATCGAAGTAGTGACGAAGTTCGACTTGTACAACTACTGCTACTACCAAGCTCACCACATGGAGTCATGACCAAATCTTTACAAATGACCCCACTTCATTGGTCTATAGCTCTTTAGTCGTACCTAGGCCACTATGGCCCTGAATCCGTTCACGTATCCCCTACACATAGTGATCCAAAGTTATAGACATCGACAACCCCTTAGCACACGTCCCGCAGCAAAGCCCAATCATGAAGTTCACTCGTTGGTTCCCATCTGGATCCTGAGTCAAAACTACTCATTTGGACTACCTTTGCATCTCGGGTTTTGGTCATCATCTTCGGGTCGGTCTTCATTCAGTTCGTGATCATCATCTAGGCTTGGGTTCATATCGGTTCGTAGTACCCAATCCAGATCGGTTCGGATCGTAGTGGCCTTCCTCCAGCGGTTCGGATCGGGGTCCACACCTCCTGGCTTCATGGAAAACTCCTCTGGTTCGGTCCTTCTTCCCAAGCACCCCGGATCGGCTCGGGTCTCTCAAGCTTCTCCATGGTGCATCGGTTCGGGTCGGAGTGGCACACGAGAGGCGGATCGGGTCGTGGGTTCGAGTCCAGATCGTCTCGTGGATACAACAGCTTGGAGGGGCGGTTCGGTTCGCGGAGAGGTCTCCTGGTCGGTTCGGTTCGGGCTCCTTCCTCTAATCCGATCCAGATCGACCAATTTCCTGCACTTCTTTCTAGCGACTGTTTACGCCATTCGACGTCGTTTTCGACCAATCTAACTATTCTAAACAATCACAATTCATACCAAACGGTCATAGAAACATATAACATCAACCACAAACATCAAAACAATAACTTGATAGGTTAAAATAGATCAGACATAGCCAAAACCCCATATTTTCTCTTAAGCGTGCTTAAGCAAAACTAATGATAGGATTAACAAAACTTAACCAAATTAGCCAAATTTTCTAACAGAGGTATAAAACAATATTTCCGAATTTATGAATATTTTTCTAGAATTTTATCATGTCTAATTTCGTTAATCTTCATTAATCACCCTTAATTAACGGTAATTAGTGCAAAACTATGCAAATCACTCATCTTGGCTGCCACAAATAAAACCTTTAGAACTGAAACTCTATTGTTTGGGCGCGAATACCAATACAACACAGCAGCTCTACCTCGATTCTTGTGCTAATCCGCCTTGATTTGATGTTGTTAAGCCTAATCCTTGATTAGAAAGTGATTTGGAGGTGTTTTAGAGGTTGGAGGCCATTGTTAGGGTTTCTAAGAGGTAAGTGGCGGCTAGAAAACTGAAATAGAATGAAAACCTAACTCATTTCAGTCTCCCCATAACCCTATTCCCGAAATGGGTTATGGGCTCATTTACTAATCACCTTATTTGGCCCGGTTAAGCAGTTTTCCACCATCTGAAACTTGTTTCAGCCATATCTCCCAAACGGTGAGTCCGTTTGGCTATTGTGACCACTCTACGGAAAGGTAAACCATCATCCGAAGCCAATAGAAGTGGTTTTAGGTCAAAACTCCTTTCCAATCAAAAGTTATGGCCAAAACAAGATCAGCTAGGGACAAAACGGTCATTTAAAAATCGGGAAAAACCATGAACATGGGAAATGACCCCAATAGTCGTCTCCCAAAGTTACATGACCATACGACTTCGTATGTGAAAGAAATAAATATTCTACGATCCTATGATGCGTAGAATGCGGGTCGTTACAATTTTCCTTTGGTTTGACGTGGTGGTTTGATCATGACATTCATCATTTGAATTAGGATTTGTGGTCCTCGGCATGGCCTTGTCAATCTTAGCGTCACAGCATATCCCTCCTTGGGGATACGAGTTTCATATCCCGTCTAAGGATACATTTTCTTTCATTTTGCCATGGTAATTTCTAAACCATGCCAAGCGCATGCGTATCACCAAATTTTACTTGATCGACTCATGTTGATCACCTATTTTCATGTGTACAACCTTGGATGCAAAATTTTCCGAAGCAACATGGTTTTTGGCTAAGTTTTCAGGATGCAAATTTCGCATCCCCTCGGGATACGAAATTCGGGTTGATGCCTCCAAAACTTACTTATAAATACCCCTTGCTTGGAATTCTTAAGGGTTGGCTCATTTGGACTTTGCCTACATTTTGGCATACGAGATTGGAGCTCTCAAACACCATTACAGGCTGCCATCGTCATTTTGGACATCTCCATGGACTTGTAAACGTTACATAAATGTTTGCCTACAACTTTTGGACATTCAATTTGACTTTTAGCTTGCTTTTGGGTATATTTGCATACTTTTGGACACTGAAGCTATTTCTTGGACATTATTGCGTTCTCAAGCACACTTTCACTCAATGAAGAAGAAAAAGGTTTTTTCTGTTAAAGTTTAGAAGTACAAGCTACATGTTATTTAATCATACAAATTTGTAAACACAAATTGTCCATAAAAAGACTACTAGAGTAGGATCGAGTAATATAGAGCTGAGTGTATATGCAGAAGTCTTAATAGTCTGATATATTTTACTTGATGTAGTTATGCAAGTAAATATTTAATGAGAAAACTATATAATTTAATATCACAGATAAGTAGAGTAAATGTAGTAAATAAAAGTAAATGACACCAGAGAATTTTATACTAGTTCGAAGCACCATCCTAAATCTAGTCTTAGACTCCTTCTGAAATTTCACTAACCAATACCCTCACTTAATCTGGAGGAATAAGTATTACAACACTCGAGCAGCAGAACGGGGACCTGAGCAACATAACGAGATTTCACCTCAGCAGAAGAAGATGACTTCAACCAACACTTGAGTAATCAAATAGGGACCTGAGCAGTAGAACAAGATTTTTCCTCAGCAGCAGAAGATGACTTCTTTCCCAAGCAATGTAATAGGACTTCACAAATACAAAACATAGTTTTGACTGTATATGCATTCTTAATAACACAGATAAGTCACAGTTTGAGTATACCCTTCCTATAATCTTCTTCTTTGTATATATATTTGAAAGCAAGTGAAGAATAGAGAAGGAAAGTGATTTATAATCACGAAATATTGAATACTTGAGAGCACAAGTGAATATTGTATAAAATAGTTCAGAATCATAGAATATAGAAGTTATGATAATTTCGTGATTGAAACAAATGATTATGAGGTGTATTTTAAATAAAAGGTTGCAATTATTCGTGAAAAAAATTTAATCAAAGGATATAGTAATGACTCTTGAATTAAAGTGTTATGTCTCTTTAGAAAGTCGCAGTAATTCAGTTCGGCCATCTGAATTTAAAATTCAGAAGGCTAAAAAATGGTTAGAATTTGAAAATGCGTGCACGTGCACAAAGTCATAATATTCAAACGTCTAAATTAGAAATTTGGCCATCTCAATTATGTTTTTTCACAAAAGTCATCACAGCTCATTTTGTTATAACACATGCCTTCTAAACTAGTGACCCGAGCTCAAGTCCCAACAACTCCTATTTTTGAAAAGTTGATTTTTGAAGAAAATAGAGTGTACATATGATATATATATATATGTGTGTGTGTGTGTGTGTGTGTGTGTGTGTCTTAGGAGAGATTTTAACATTGAATCTAACTAAATACTGACTCGAATACACATTAATATATCAATTTTATCCTGTCTTCGAATCTTCTTATATTTGAATCATAATCTGCAATATTTTTCCTGCAATAATCGTTAGTATACAATGTTGCCGACATATAGTTGTCATAGTCAAAATATAGCTCGAGAATCGAGGTTCTAACAATCTTCCCCTTTTTGATGATGATAACTATATGCGATGTTAAGATATATATAAAATAAAATTTTAAATTTTACATGTGCACCCCCTGAGTATATTGCTCTCCATGTATATATGCTATATATTTTTCTTCCCTTTTATCATCGACAAAAAAGAATAATAGCCTATAGAGAACTAATATATATACGGTTCATGAATAATTTAAAAAAGGACGTAAAACTCACATGAACTATGATAATAAAATATACATGTTTGACTTTAATGTTGATAATAAAATGCCAAACATACATTCTAAATGATGTTGTCTTCATATAATGCGAATATTATAACTTGAGATGATCATAACATAGTTTTATAACAAATGACATAAACCATCAAAAGTTAATCAAGAATGTGACATAAACACAACACATGTTCAACATGACATAAGTTTTAAAACAATTCAGACGTCTAATTTTCCGATTCAGACGACTGAATTAAAGAAAATATAAACCCGAGAGCACCCTTTATTTTCAACCGGATGTTTAAATAAATTTAGACGGTTGAATTCTGAAAAAATAAATTGATGTCATGAACATTCAGATGACTGAATCTGGGATTTAGACGACTAAGTATGTAGTTTTTCTGAGTTGTGCATATGATTTTCACGTTAGATATAACTTATAAGTTTATATTCAAGTTCAATATATATTCCATGGCACAAGCTACAAGTTGATCATATGAAAGCATATTTACATAATCTTCATTATCATTTAGAGATATATTCATATATGAGTCAAAAAAGAAATTGTGTAAGCCATATTTACTTATGGGCTTGTGATATGTATTAGCATGAGGTATTTGCATAATGAATATATAAGAATATGATATGTAGTAACGATATAGTATATTGATTGAGCACTAATATGAAATATGATGTGTAAAAGAATTTTAACAATTTCATATCAATGATAATATAAATATAAAAAAAATAAGATTACTAGATTTTCTGATTTATTCTTTCGTTTTGAGCTCTGTTTCCAAAGATTTCAAAGACATTGGAATAACCTTCCTCATTGTTGTGGTGTACCTGCAAAAAAAATGATATATATAATTTGGTACCCACTTACTCGGTTAGGGTCCAGGTGTTAGATGGAAGGTAACCATACCCAAGAGGGTTTAATGGAACCTTTAAACTAAAATTTTCATTATTAATTATTGAATCAAAATAATCATCGATATGTTTTTATCTATTTTTTCAATTTACAGGAACCCAAATACTTAAATAATTTCTATTGGTATTTCCATTTGTACTTCTAGATTTATTATAAATATCTTTAGTCATATAAATATTCGAATTTCTATAAAAATTGAATCTTGGATTTACTCGTGCTTTAGTACTAGCAGTGATATTTTTATTGTACATAAAAGCATATTTATTACTATTCCTATGATTAGTTTTCTTATATCCTAAACCACTTTGTTGTGTAAAGGTCTAGATAGATAAAATCACATTTAAATCATTTGGACCTTTATTAAATTTCGCGAACTTACTTGTACATTTTTCAAATTTGGTTCCAAAGTCGCAATTGACATTTTTAAAAGAAATGTTGATAATTTTAAATTATCAATTTCCTTATTTAATTCAGAATTCTTCCTTTTCAAAGTACTATTCTCATTTTCGAGATGACAAATTTGAAATTTTGAACTATCTAAGGACGATTGTAAATTTTCATAATTTTCTTTTGAGTCACAAATTTCTTTTTGCAAAACATTATTATTAACTTTTAAAAACTCACATTTTTTAGATACTTCTAAATTTATTCCAATTAAAGCTTCATTCTTTTTTTCAAGAGACAAATTAAAGAACTAGAATTATTTAAAGAATCTTCTAAAGAAGTATTTTTATTTTGTAAAATGTTGAATTCATTTAAAAGATCATTGTTTTTTTCTTCTAGCCTCTCATTTTCTTTTTGAAGGAAATCCTTTTGAAAAACAAGCTCTTCTGAGGTATTTTCAAAACATTTAGTTTGTTTTACTAAAATTTATTTTTCTCTTTTAATTTGAAATTTTCTTGCTCACGGTCTTTTGATTTAGCTAAAATAATTGTATTAAGTTTATTCAATGTTTTAATATCTTTTAGTAAGTTTACATGGTCTAACAAAAGATCTTTATATAATGTATCTACACATATCGATTTTGATCTAACTTTAGCCATGGACGTTTGTTTGCTTGATCCTTTGATTTTGCTTTGTTGCTCTTCTAATTTCTAATTCCTTGACTAGTTTTTTTTATCGCTATTTATTCTAGGATTTTGTTACGATATCTAGAATCCCAGGCTTTGATACCAAATAAAAAGTCTACGAGAGTAGAATCGAGTAATATGGAACTGAGTGTATACGCAGAAGTCTTGATAGTCTGATATATTTTACTTGATATAATTATGCAAGTAAATATTTAATGAGAAAACTGTATAAGCTAGTATCACAGATAAGTAGAGTAAAAGCAGTAAATAAAAGTAAATGACACCAGAGATTTTTATACTAGTTCGGAGAACCGTCTTACGTCCAGTCCAAGACTCCTTCTGGAATTTCACTAGTCAACATCCTTACTTGACCTGGAGAAACATGTATTGCAACACCCGAGCAATAGAACAGAGACTTGAGCAACAGAACAGGATTTCGCCTCAGTAGTGGAAGAAGACTTCAATCAACACCTAAGCAGTAGAACAGAGACATGAGCAGTAGAATAGGATTTCGCCTCAGCAGCAGAAGAGGACGTCATGCCTGAGCAGTAGAACAAGATTTCACAAATATAAAAAGTAGTTTTGACTGTACATGTGTTCTTAATAACAGGATAAATCACAGTTTGAGTATGCACTTCCTATAATATTCTTCTTTGTATATACATTTGAAAGAAAGTGAAGAATAAAAAAGGAAAGTGATTTATAATCACCAAATATCGAATACTTGAGAGCACAAGTGAATATTGTATGAAAATAGTTTAGAATCATAGAATATAGAATTCGAGAATTCCGCGATTGAAACAAATGATTCTGAAGTGTATTTATAATAAATAAAATGTTGCAATTATTCGTGAAAAGGTTTAATCAAAATATATAGTCATAACTCTTGAATTAAAGAGTTACATCTCTTTAAAAAGTCGCAACCCTTCATTTCAGCCGTTTGAGTTTAAAATTCAGAAGGCTAAAAAACGGTTAGAATTTGAAAATGCGTACTTGTGCAAAAAATCATAATAATCAAACATCTGAATTAGAAATTCAGCTAGCCATCTAAATTATGGTTTTTTTCACAAAATTCATCACAGCTTATTTGGTTAGAGCACATGTCTTCTAAACTAGTGATCCGAGTTTGAGTCTAACAACTCCTATTTTTGAAAACTTGATTTTTGAAGAAAATAGAGAGAGAGAGAGAGTGTGTGTGTGTGTGTGTGTGTGTGTGTGTATGCATGTATGTATGTATGTATCTTAGGAGAGATTAAACATTGAATCTAACTAAATACTGACTCAAATACACATTAATATATTAAATTTATCTTATCAAATTTATCCTATCTTCGAATCTTCTTGTATTTGAATCATAATCTCTAATATTTTTCCTGCAATAATCGTTGGTGTGCAATGTTATCGATATACAATTATCGTAGTCAAAATGTAGCTCGAGAATCGAGGTTCTAACAGCAAGAACTCGTACAAATATTGTAATCGACAAATGTATGATGAATGATTACTATAAAGTGGACGCAGACGTTAGTGTCGAACCATTATAAAAAGTTGTTTGTTCCTTTATATTTATCGTACTCTGGATATTCAGATTGTAAGTTTACACCTAAACTTATACTTGGGGATTGGCGTGCACAAATAACCAATTTCCCACGTCAACACTATCCTTTAGGAACTCTTGGAGCATGACATTACTGTACTTTGTTTATATTTTACCTATATGTTGGTGCGATTTCATATTTTGAACTATACTTAAAACTGTTAAAAAAAGTGTAATATACTGACTTTATTTTAACATTGAAAGATGTATCTAATGTGACTGCAACACATTAAGATTCCATATTTGATTTTGGGGAGTGATGCTATAAAGATAGTATCTTCCAAATTATGATTCCATTAAAGCACAAAATTAAGATGGACTTCAAAATTAAATAGTCCTCTCAAATGTTGATTTTTTTTCCCTCTAAAACAACGACGATGATGATTATTATTATCATTCAAAAAGCTACTAAAGTGATTGTGTAGTCATGGTTTGATTTCAAATGGAATGTATAATGAATTATTATTATTCTCCTAACTAAAAAATAATTGTATGAGAAAGAAATGATCTGGATAAAGAGAAAGAAAAATATAAGGACTTTTTTAAACAAATGCTAAAATTGATAGGCGAAGAAATATCGGCTTGATGTCCATTAAAAATTACAACATTTCTATAAGAATTACCCTTTTATATTTGTTATTTCAGGTGAAACTCTAACTGCATCATTTTCAACCTAAACAAATATAGGGCTTAATCGGATGCAGTCGAATACGGATAGCGCTGCATCTGAATCCGTAGTCGTATCTGATATCCGCAGATACCCGTTTAATAATATCCGTATCTCCGTATCCACCTTGGCGAATACGGATATCCGAAAATATCCTTATCTGAAACTTAAAAATGTACATTAGAAGTGGCTATCCGAAAAATATCCGAAAAAATATTCGAAAATATCCAAAAATATCTGAAAAATTATTCTAAAAAATATCCGAAAATAAAATAATAAAAGTTTACAAATACATAACTCACATGCAAATTTGGTTCATAAAATATTTTTTGAAAAGATGAATACATCTAATTAAAAATTACAAGCAAGACATCGATCAAATAAATTTCATACAATAAATATTTAATGTGTCTAAAGTATGAAAAAAAACCATCTTATGACTAAAATAAAATAAGATATAAATCATAGAAGCATATACACAATTAAGTCTTAATTATAACCATGCCATAAAACAAAATGAGTACATGATTTGAAATGTTGCATAATATCAAATACGACATTCTTTTATAATCCAATAGTTGAGACTAGTTGAGCTATTTTAAGGGACTTTGTATATTAATTTAAGTTTAGTGTAAAAATTAAATATTATATATAATATACACACACTCAAGATTCAGAAAATTAGATGGATATTTTTCGGATACGGATACCACTATAACCATATCCGTATCCAGAAGAATTTTCGGATATCGGATATCTGCCGCATATCGGATATCCGTATCCGCATCTCGGATAACGGATATATTCCGTATTTTCGAACACGAATGCGGACAAATACCAGATTTTTCGGGTAATCATTGACAACCCTAAACAAATACAACAAATTAAAAAAAAAGTAGTAAATTATATGATCACATAACGTATCTAAACCTCGATTAAAACAACATTCAGGTAAATCTTTGGAAATTTGATCTAAATCTAAGAAAATCAATCTTCATATTATATTGTATTTTTGGAGATTCAAATGAAGATGAGAAAAGAGACTAAGATAGAGATGATGTCGATGCTCCCAGGTAATTTAGCATTTTTAAAATGAAGCAAAAAAGCATATGACTATTGAAAGAGCGTGGTGGCGTTATTTTAAACACTCTTTGTGAGTCTTAAATTTACTTATGCACCTTGTAAAAAAATCACAAAATACCTCGTTGTTATTTTCAACGAATATGTGTATTCTACATTACATATACTGCAATTGAAATATAAATATTTTTAGTTTGCCTAAGGTCCCTGTTAATTTTCAAAATAAAAAAATTGTCAAAATACACATGTAAATTAATTTCATTTTTTTTAAATCATCAAAAATCAACGTAAAACACTACCAAAATTCAAATTATAACCATCCTTGTATTTGTGTAAAAAAGTAAAAAAAAAAAAAAAAACATTGGAAACAAAAAAACAAAAAACAGTCAGGCTTCAGCAAAGCATACAGGAATAATTGCAGTTTTTCAAAAAACTGCAGATATTAACGCAATTATAACAATTAATTGCATACTTTTACGCAATTTTGCTGAATGCTTCAAAATTTCTAATTTAATGTTTACACTTATTCAACATCACATTATTTTAGAAAATCATCAAAAAATTAATGCAAATTACATATAAATGAAAAATAGACAACTTTGAGATATAAGGCGGACAAGAAAATAACTTTACAGAGTAATTACATATATGTCTGCAATTTTTGATTCACTGAGACACATTTGCAAATGCTATGGTAATATTTGCAGATATGTCTGTATTTTTCACGATAAATGCAGACGTTTCTGCATTTTTATTTCTTTACCAGTATTCATGTTTTAATATTTACAATTTTATGTTTTTTTAAGTACTAGAACAGAAAATAATGAAAACCACATTGTTATAGTTTTAGAGATCAACTTTACATGCAACTTTATACAAGAACCTATCTTGTATAAAGTTTGATTTTAGAGACCCACAACTCATTTTCACAATTTTTATTCTACACTACACATTACAATCCACACTTCAAATATTTGTATTTTTCACCGTAATTTTTTTTTTCTAACCGCACGTTTTTATAAAATAAAAACTTGAACCGCTAATATTGCTTTGCAAGTAGAATTGCAATATTTTTTATTTTCATTGGAAATATAGTTGAAAATATTGGAAAGGATATTAGATAAAATTTGTTTTTGAGAAAGCTTTTTCGAGGATGAAGTCTAAGGAGCAACTTTTAATCTGAAAACAAAGTTTTTTGGGCATTAAATTGTGCTTTTGGTAGATCAAATAAAATATCTAAGTCAAATATTATTTAGATGCTACATTCAGTTTCACATGCTAAATCATCACCTCCGTCGTTAATCTTCCATCTCCAAATTATTCTACTCAGTTTGTTCATATAAACACATTGCCACTTCTCGTCAACTCCCGATTTCCAGCTAACCCATTAACAAAACCCAAAAAATTACAAAACTCCAAACTTGACCCAATTTATCCCTTCTTCCCTGAAGAAATGTCAATTAGATCTCTAAACCCAAATCCAAAATGACCCCCATGGCCGAAATTCCATATTTAATCTTATATTTCTTGTTGCTATTTTTTGCACTAGCTGAATATGAAGATATCCAGAAAGCACCTTACAGAATTCATACTCTGTTTTCGGTTGAGTGCAACAATTACTTTGATTGGCAAACTGTGGGTTTAATGCATAGTTTCAAGAAAAGTAAACAGCCGGGGCCTATTACTAGATTACTGAGTTGTACGGATGAAGAGAAGAAGAATTATAAAGGAATGAACCTTGCACCAACGTTTGAGGTTCCTTCTATGAGTAGACATCCTAGAACTGGAGATTGGTACATTTCATTTTTTGATCTTTGTTCTCTTGATTACTGTTTCTTCTGTATAACTTTATGTTGGTTTGATTTGGTATTGATTCCCAGTCTGGAAGAATAATGTGTATTGCGTATATCAGATTTCTACCAACACGGATGTATGGATGTATTTCCATCTGCATGTTACATTAAGGTTTTCTTAATGCCAAATCTAGACAAATAAGAATTAGTATGTGCATGCATCACTTTAGTTCCAGCACACAGTTGATGTTGTAGCATGACATGTTCATTGTGAGTTATCAATGATTTTCCATAGCAGTAAATTATATTATGTAGTTATTCAAATGTAACAAAAATTGGTTATGAAGTTAATGATTGTGAATTCTTGTCATTCTAGATAAGTTTTCTGTTGCATGACAAGGTACTGAAAACATGAAACTCGTTATTGTCAATAAAATCGTACAGCATATGACATTTACTTGAAACGAGTGGCTGATGATAACACGGTATTTCATACAGAAGTGATCATATTTCCACTTAAATTTCTTTTTAGCTACAACGCTAGCTGCTAAAGCTAAGTTTTAATTTTAGAATTTAGACTTGATTATACTAATCAACATGTCTGTTAATAGTTCACTTATTTGTGTTGGTTTTGCACTACATCCGTTTATGATGATGGATTCTCTTCCGCTGAACATGGTTAGCAGTTCAAGTATACATCTCTCAGTATCTCCATCAATCTGATTTTGTCCCTGCATTTTCAGTGCTTTCATCAATCTTCAGGTTTTCAATTATCTTATTTGTCACAGGTACCCAGCTATAAATAAACCTGCAGGTGTTCTGTACTGGCTTAGGCATAGTAAGGAAGCAGATGATACTGATTGGGTACTAATATTGGATGCAGATATGATCATGAGAGGCCCAATCATTCCGTGGAAACTTGGAGCTGTAAAAGGAATGCCTGTAGCTGCATATTATGGGTACGAATGTTTCTTATTCAATAAGTTTGCAACAGTAAACTCAAAACTGAGTGCTTATAAAATAAATCGCCAAGAGTTCCATATTTATGCCAAGTGCAGATGTTATGTTTTGTATGCATGATATGTAAAGTGTTATATTCTTGCAATTTTTTCATCTTCAGTTGCAGGATGAACAACTTTTACCTAATGCACATTACTACTGTAGAAATGGTTCCCATGAAACTTACCATTTGTACAGCGCTGTCCAATTGGAAATGATTTTGAAATCTGTAGCACTATTAGAAGTCATCTAAGCTCCAACACTAAACTTTTTTCTTTTCTTTTTTCCAGCTGATGATCTATGTATTCTTCTTTTATGTTATCGCTCTGAGTTGCTGTTTTGTTTAGGTATCTAATAGGATGTGACAATCTTCTAGCTCAATTGCACACGAAACATCCAGAATTATGTGACAAAGTTGGTGGCCTTTTAGCAATGCACATAGATGATCTAAGAGCTTTGGCACCCAATTGGCTCTCAAAAACAGAAGAAGTGAGAGAAGATCGTGCCCACTGGGGAACTAACTTAACTGGCGATATCTATAATCAAGGTTGGATTAGTGAGATGTATGGATATTCATTTGGCGCTGCAGAGGTTAGTGAGTTTATTTTAAATTACTTATTCAGTTATTTGTTTGAAAAATATATAAATGGAAGGCAAGAGTAGAGACTGAGCATGGATAACAGTTCCACTCATTACATTATAGTTTTGCTAAGTTACATAATACAATGGGCCTTAAGCAATACAACTTCTCTGCTGGTGTCTATGTTATTAAATGCCATTGTTCAGAAGTTATTTTATGGATTATAATTTGAACATCTGTTATGGATAATTTTCTTAGTATTTTCCATTTCATAATAGGTAGGACTACGCCACAAGATTACCGATGATCTGATGATATACCCTGGTTATATTCCAAGACCTGGCGTCGAGCCTCTTTTATTACACTATGGCTTAACAATTACGATTGGGAATTGGTCGTTCAATAAATTACAACATCACGAGGATGGCATTGTTTATGATTGCAATCGCCTTTTCCCCGAACCTCCATATCCTAGAGAGGTGAAAATTGAAATTTGACAACTTTTCTTTTCTTTTCTTCGAACTGTAATGAGTTTGTAATCTGCCTCACTTGTAATTTATGTAAAGTATGCAGTTACTTGCCATGGAGCCAGATCCAGATAGGAGGCGAGGGTTGTTTTTAAGCATAGAATGCATCAACACAATAAATGAAGGCCTTGTACTGCACCATGCTTCAGCGGGTTGTTCAAAGCCACGGTGGAACAAATACTTGAGTTTCTTGAAAAGCAAAAAATTTTCAGAGCTCACGAAACCTAAATATTTGGATGGTCGTCCAACGTTCATCCAAAAGGATGAACAGAAACAGGAACCACTTCAAGTATCGGAAGTAAGACGCCCGAAAATACATACCCTTTTCTCAACTGAGTGTACATCTTACTTTGATTGGCAAACTGTGGGGCTTGTCCATAGCTTTCATACTAGCGGGCAACCTGGTAATATTACCAGACTTTTAAGCTGCACAGATGAAGACTTGAAGAAATACAAAGGGCGAGATCTGGCTCCTACTCATTATGTTCCGTCTATGAGCCGTCATCCACTTACGGGAGACTGGTATTATTTTGTTCCATACCTAATTCATAGTGTTGGTTTATGCTATGTGTATGTGTATGTGTATGCTTACCTGGAAGCATTCATCAGCCAGCATACCAGTCCATTGAAAAGCTTAGTTAGTAACAACAACAACAACAACAAAGCCATATATCCCAAACAAGTTGGGGTTGACTAGATATGGAACCCAAAATTAAAATAAAATAAAATAAATAATAGTAATATATATATAAGGGTTTAAGATAACCAAACAGATAAAACCGATGGTGATAAAGGTTTTTTTAAAATAATAATAATAATAAAGTAAAAAACATTCAATAAAAGTGAAATAAAGTATAAAATAATAATATTAATAATAAGTAGAAAGGTTCAATAAAAGTGAAATAAAGTCTGAAATACTAATAAAAAAAATTAAAAAAAAAATAAAGGAAAAAAAACCTAAGGTTCTGGTACATGGATTGCCAATTTCCATGCACTCCTATCCACTACCAGCTCTTCAGATATACTTCAATTTCTTAAATCTCTCTTTATTATCTCCTCCCATGTCATTTTAGGTCGACCTCTACCTTTTTTTGGGCCTTCGACACGGTCTATAATTCCAACACGCACAGATGCATCGTACGGTCTACGTTGGATATGTCCAAACCATCTCAAGCGGTGTTGGACTAACTTCTCTTCAATAGGTGTAACTCCCAGTTTTTCCCGAATATCCTCATTTCTAATCCGTTCTCGTCTGGTATGTCCACAGCTCCAGCGCAACATCCGCATCTCTGCTACACTTATCTTCTGGACGTGTTGCCTCTTAGTAGGCCAACATTCTACACCATATAGCATTGCAGGTCTGATTGCTGTCTTATAGAACTTTCCTTTAAGCTTCTGAGGAATCTTTCTATCACAGAGAATGTCAGATGCTAGTCGTTATTTCACTCATCCTGCTTGAATTCTAAAACTAACATCCTTATCAATCTCTCCATCAAACTGCAACATAGATCCTAAGTATCGAAACGATTCCTTCTTGGGTACTACTCTATCGGCCAGGGTGACCTCTCCGGCATTTGATCTGACACTGCTAAACTCACACTTCATGTACTTTGTCTTAGTTCTGCTAAGCCTGAAATCCTTTGATAAAAGCTTAGTTAGTAACACTTTAACAATATTTGATATTCATCATAAGGTAGTTTACATGTAAGCAGTTTAAAAATCGTTTTTTTTTCCTCTATTTTGACAAGGAGTTCTGACCGTGTAAACCATTTGTAATTTTACTAACTTTTTCAGCTTTGCCATTTAGGAATTTTTCACCTTGTAACAAGCTGACTGTAATCTTTGTACATTTCTTTCTATCTAGGAATATTTTGCCCTGTACTAAATTTACTGCAACATATATGTATTTTCCATTTTCTATGACATATGCTAGTAGACCTGCACACGACCTGTGTAGATTTATGTCTCTTGCTAGTGGGTCTAATTAACTTCCATATCAGAAAACAATGTGTTACACAGATGTTACCAAATTACATATAAGTTACTTCTTTGCATTTTCAAAGCCATAACCAATTTGTTTTGATTTTAGAAAGCCCAAACATGGGTTATTTAAATTACCTACCTTTTTTTTTCACATTTAATCTTTTTATCCGGAGCTGCAAACTTACTTAGTAAATGTAAAATGCATTTTGTACGTAAGTCTTGATGAATTTGTTATTTCATTCAAATGTGTCAAAAAAAAAAAAAAAAAAAAAGGCACTTAAGAACCGAGTGTTCTACCACTGAGTTAGCAACCCAGATAAATATGTATATACAAGTGGGAAAAAATGGAATTGAACTATATAACTACGTAAAAACATTGAATTTTGAATTCAAAAGAAATAAGAAATATATTATTTATCATACACATAAAAAAGAACAAAATACGTAAAACATCAAATTTAAAAATAAGTAATAATCCATGAAATGCAAATAACTCTATGGAATATTGACAATTCTGCTGCAAAATTGTAGTAACAAATCAGATAGAGCAATAGAAACTTAAAGGGTAATTTTGGCATGTTAGAAAACGCTGCTTAGCCTAGTTAAATCCCCTACATTAGTTCGCTTTAGTAATAGTGAAGATAAAGTTGATGTATATATCAAAGTTTTGCAGGTATCCTGCCATCAATAAACCAGCGGCAGTACAGCATTGGGTTAATCATGTGGATACAGATGCAGAGTACATTGTTATTTTAGATGCTGATATGGTACTTCGTGGACCCATAACACCATGGGAATATGGTGCAGAGCGTGGCCGTCCAGTTTCAACTCCCTACGAGTATGGATAATTTGTTTTATATATCAAATTTATGTATTTGAAGTTAAAATTACTTACATACCGCTGTCAATGTTTTCATTCCCTTTCTACAGTTACCTTATTGGCTGTGACAATGAACTTGCAAAAATTCACACACGAAATCCGGACGCTTGTGATAAGGTTGGCGGTGTAATAATAATGCATATAGAGGACCTGCGCAAGTTTGCTTTGTTATGGCTTCACAAAACAGAGGAAGTTCGAGCTGATAAAGCACATTATGGGACAAACTTCACTGGAGATATTTATTCCTCTGGTTGGATAAGTGAGATGTATGGTTACTCCTTTGGTGCAGCTGAGGTATGTTCCTTGCATGACATCAATCCTATAAACTTCTAAAAACGTTATATTTCCTGAGTAGTAAAATCACACTTTGAAGTTTGAATAATGTCGAGAATCAAAAAACATATCAACTGGTTAAGTTATAAGTATGATAAGGTGACCGAGGGAGAGTTAGTGTTTTCTTTTGGAGTTTGAAGTGACTGTGGCTTTGATTATGAATCATGGAAACAAAATCCTACACTTCTACTTGATTAACGATGCGTTGATGATTAGTGGTATAATTAGCATCTTAGAAAAGGAGTTTTTCAGTACGTCTTCTGATTTAAGAAGGGAACGAATCAAAAATCTATTTGTTTGTTTCGTCAAAACGTTTTCTTTAGTTTTAACACAGCTACTTTTGCCTCTCACCAAAACTGAGTTCTAGAAGTCAAAGGTGTGAACCCTGAGACATCAAAATAAATGTTTTGCTTGAATAATGTAATGTGTGAGTGTACGAGGAAGGTTCAATTGCACCCTTGTTTCAAAGCACCCTCTTTATCGTATCTTGAACTGCATTATTCTAAATGTAACTGAATTTCGTAGTTATTTAATCCACATATAAATGTACTATATGTGTGAGAACAATACTAGAACGGGAGACTGATCTAGGAAGTCCTCGCGCTTGAGTACGGGAGTCTTTGGCACTGGGTATTCACCTTACATTACACTACAAATGTGGAAATGAACCCAATTTTAATATAGACGGTCTTCTATATATGTATTGAACATCTACAAATTTCTGTTACATTTGGAATAGTTTAAGATACAATAGAGGAGCTAAATGGGCAATTCAAAATATGGGTACCATTGAACAGTGAACACCCTTGTTTTGCGGCACCCAAATCACACTCTCATTTTGACCACATGCTTATTTTTAAAAAATGAAGTGAGGGGAAAAAGAGAAAGAAGGATTATAGAAATAGAAACTTGGGGTAGGATGGCATACTATTTGAGGTGTCATTGAACCATTACACACACATACACACACACAAATATATATATATATATATATATATATATATATATATATATATATATGAATTTGCTTTTTAAAGATTATCAAACTGGGTCCTAAGTTTGGTATGTTATGAGGTTTATGTTAATGCTGTCTGATACAAAAGAAAATGATATTTACCGTGTTTTTCAAGTCAGTACTAAATGGCATGTTCTAAATATAACTTAGTTTCTAAGCCACAATTTATTACTTGCTTTTCCCTTTAAATGGCATGAGTCAAAATCAAACCCCCTCCTCACCATAAAGTTGTCCCTATGACAGAAATTTTGATTTTCAAGCTAATAAAATAGTGTATATTGTCATTCTAGTGTTAAATATAGTGACCTATTCTTTAACCTAAATTTTAACCAAAAATTTGTCATTGAAACAATTCACTTTTATCATAACTATCTAAAGAGGAGGGTTCCATGACACCCCTATTTGGTAGCACCCCAAATGCACCTCATTTATAACCACACATTTATATTAAAAAAAAATAGTGGATGGAGAGAGAGTTAGTGGGAGTAGAGAGAAACGGAAATATGTGGTGGAAATCAGGGGGTTAAAGGGGTGCTGCACTATTTGGGGTGCTCTTGATCCTATCTCCTATCTAAATTATTAACATTTCATTACAACCATTCAAGCGTAAGCTAATAATGGAACGAAATTCCTGGTATCTCACATCAAATATTTATCTTTTATGCAGTTAAATCTCAGGCACATAATAAGACGGGACATACTAATATACCCTGGTTACGTTCCTGAGCCTGACTATCAATACAAAGTCTTTCATTATGGTTTGAGGTTCAGTGTTGGAAACTGGAGTTTTGACAAGGCTGATTGGAGAAACAAGGACATGATCAATACATGTTGGTCAAAGTTCCCAGAACCCCCTGACCCATCCACTCTCTCTTATGCTGATGAAAATGTTCGTAAAAAAGACCTCTTAAGCATTGAATGTGGCAGAGCACTAAACAAAGCTTTATATCTTCATCACATAAGAAGAGGCTGTTCATCAACTAATACTATTCTTACCGCTAGTGATAATGATACAATTACTAAACAAAAGGCAGAGAATGACACTGTCCGCTCATCGAGAAAAGTATTTGTGCCTATAGACTTATCTAAATCTTCGACTGCTAATGAACTGGAAAAAGAAAAGAAACCTCCTAGAATATGGATGATAGGTTTATGGGCACTTTTCGTGTTGAGTTTTCTAGCTGTTGTATCGATGATTTTCTCGAAAAGCAGGGAAGAAGGATTTAGAGGTAAAAAGAGCAACAGACGCAAGAAAACGTACAAAGGTTACAACAAGAGTCTGTACAATACTGAAATTGTTTCGGATTAGCGTAACTTATACTACATTTTGTAACTGAGAACATGAAGAGAAGCATAGCGTTTATGTGAATCCAAATCTACTTGCAGAAATACCTGTACTATGTATGATATGAGCTACATGTGCAAAAAAAGGATTTTTTTTTGATTTAGCCACCTTTTATAAACTTATAACACTTTTAGCCTAGTTTCAAAACTTATTACGAACATAGCCTGGTTTATGTCACATCAGCTCAAAGTCGTTATCAACACAAGCGGCATTTGAGATGACGCGTGGAGCGTTATTTGGGATGACGCATAGAACTCACGTCTGGGCGTCATTTAAGATGCTGCAGTTAGCGTCATCTTAAATGCCGCTTGTGTTAATAAATGTTTTCAGCTGATGTGACATAAACCAGGCTACGGCCGTAATAAGTTTTGAAATTAGGCTAAAAGTGTCATAAGTTTATAAAAGGTGGCCAAATCGAAAAAAATTCCGCAAAAAAATGCAAACAGTTACTGTATCACTCATATTTTTAGATGTTCCTTTAGCTGAGCATGGTCGGATTCAAGGTAATTTTGTCAATTTAGTATACTTCCAATTCCATGCAACTAAAACCTTGTTTAACGGTTTGCTCGCTCACTCTATATTTTACAGTTTAGCGCTTTTAAATAACAATCAATATTTTAAAATTTGAGTTGTATGGATCAATGCATTTTTGCGTTTTGTTATATGAAACTAGACAATATGTCTTCTCCATAAACCGATAATGTTTAACAATTACTATTGAAAGTATTTTTGCAACTTAATTTGATATACTAAAATGGCACTGCCTGCAATTTTGCTGCTGGAGCTTAAATAGAGGTTTGAATTTTTGTACAGCAATTTGCATTATATCCTTGGCGAGTAGTTCAAAAATATTTCTTTCAATGAGGAATGCTTATTATGCTTTGGTAGTATATATATTTCTACTTCATACTGAATCAACTGTAAAATACAAAAAGGGACATTATACAGATAGTAAATAATTGGCAGCCAGTAATTTTTATCTGAACCGTTCAAATTACAAATGAAATGAATAAAAATCCTATATACTGACGCGACATTGAAGGCTTAACTTCAACTTCCTTCCAAATAATCTTCTAAGAATGCTAGGCTTTCGAGTATTCAAATCCTCCTCTGTAAAAACATACAAAAATGAAACAAATTAAACAGAATTTTCAATAGTCTTCTGATGAAAATGATCTGAATACCTTTTAATTTTCCAGCTTTATACAAAATTTCTTCTGCAATGGGTTTCCACTGCTCAACACATGAGTAGTTTATGCCCAGACCGACGGTTAGACCTCTTAGTAGCTGCATTGTTCTCAGAACTGAGAACAATTCTTCTGGAAAATTCTGAGTAGGAGTTGAAGACAGAATTAAAGGCGTTTTATTGTACTAAATGCTCAAGAAAACCGGGTATATGGTACAACTGAAAGAACTTTTAACAGTGACATTTATATTACCCAAGAAATAGTACTGAAACCAACAGGACATGCATGCGCTGCTCTTGTTAAAATTTTGGACTTTTAAGTACTAGGAACCTATAAATCTTTGATTTACGTTACCATTGTGTTGAAATTGGGTGATTCAAACATCTTCCACTCATAATAAATAAATAAAGCTAATTAATCTTACCAATCAATTAAGTTATACATGGAATAAAGAAGATATAAAGATTCGAAATAATATATTTTGAAAGGAAACAATTGATTTCAAAATCGATTAAATGCATTTATGAACGAGGAAAAATGTCTATTTATTAATTCATATATTTTACAATATGAAATTTAAAAAAAAATGTTGATGGAGATTGATGCAAACAAGAAATCTTATGGAAATCAAGATCACCATATCTATTTGTAGAGATATCAAATCATGAATTTTTGGAAAGATTTCATGGTGATTGGACTATTAATTTTCCTGAATTTCAACTAGTTCCTTCATTAAGTCTATTTACAATTTTACATGAAGGGTTTCATTTTTATATTTGTGTGCAAGTGCGAGAAAAAACATCCTCCATTATCTTCTTCTATAGTATACCCCAAATTTTGTTGCCAAATCAAATGTGGAGCTTTGAACATAAACAAGTCTTTTTTAAGAAATTCGTTTAATTATTGTTAGCCTCGTTTCTGGTCCAAAAACAAGTATTAACACCCGATCAATCCAATCACAGATTCAACCATAGAATAGTAAAAAGCCAGTAAAGAGCACAAGAATTTTTATAGTGGTTCGGTAAACTGTCATACGTCCACTATGAGCCATGAGGTAATCTTTTATTTATAGTATTATGTTGCAAAACAATACTCGATTGAGTAACCATAGAGAGGAGTTGAGTTTGAATTTTGGCAGAGCTTTCACGTTAAGAGCCCAAAATAATCATGTTCAAGTGTCCCAAGTCCTTTATCTACAAATGCATATGTGCTTTAGATTGACCTGGAAATCTATAGAAAATCCGAGGTTGCGAAGGCGACCAAGTAAAAAAGAGTGTGGGCCGGGTCGCTCACACTTGGTGGTTCAGACCGATACCAAGTCGGGTCCATTCAATTTTGTATGGACTTATCCGAAATGATCAATGCTAGTCGATCCCAAGTCCTGAAATCATATAGATCTGGTTCGGAGCACTGAGTCGTGTTGATCCCTTGTCTTCGTACTAGACTGATCCGATCTTATGCCAGGAAGTCATACCGATTTGAGTCTTTAATCCACACATTTCTAGGTTTATCCAACTTCAGCGTTCCACCCAAATAAATTTGGTTATCCGTAGCCTTATACTATCATCTATATTCGACTCTCAAGTTATCCGACCATCTCTCCGGGTTATCCACCTTGATGGTTGAGTAATAAATGTATCCAAGTCCAATGTATAACGACCTTATAAAAAGACAGGTTAACACTTGCTCACCAAAACATATATTGCCATGAAAGATGTGCTTTGTGTTGTTATAAATCCAAAGTCCATAGGCCATGGTCTCATCAGATCGTTTATCACATCCAACCAACATCCAAAGCCAAACCTAAGCTAACCATCTATTTGGCTCGTTTATATAATCTATGCTCATTTCGAACCCAAAGCCGATATCTAAATCCAAATCTTGTGATTTCCCCAGATTGCATGTAGTTTCCAAAATTAATTCCAAATCTGCAGTTGTTCCGATCTGATATCTATATCTATAGCCTCTCCGGCGAATCCTTGACGTCTCTGGACATTTGTTGAACATAATTCATACCTAAGAACTAATCAGGCGGCTACGTTGCCAGAACGGCCTGGACCTTGCCAAATACAATCCGTACTGACGACCAATCAGACAGCTTTGCCAAGTCCTGATTAAGTGGTCCGAACTTTGCCGAGGACGGATACCGAGCACAATCCGTCCTCGATGACCATTAAGAGCAGTCCCAACCGTGGGGGGTTGTTGGCTGTCAACCCAGGGGGGTTGACACCAGCAGCCCCCCAACCGGCTATGGGTCAAAACCCATAGCCGGTTTTGGTGAAACCGGTGTATACTTCACCGGTTTCACCTTGACCGGTTAACCGGCTATGGGATTTGACCCATAGCCGGTTGTGGTGAAACCGGTGAAGTATACACCGGTTTCACCATGACCGGTTAAGGGATTTATACCCTTAACCGGTCCGATCGGGTCAAAAGACCCGATCTCCCTCTCCTCCTTTTCATTTTACCTCTCCTTCCGCCGCCACCCACTCCATTTTTACTTCTTTCCACCGCACCCATTTTCCCAAAAAAAAAAAAAAAAAAAAAAAAGAGAAGGTTAGGTAAAGCTATTTTTGGTTCTCGGAGTAGTAGTGGGAGTAGTAGTGCCGCAAATATCAATGCACAAGAGGAGAATGAAGCGGTTGAAGAGACCGGTCCAAGCGAAGCTCATGGTTCAAAACACGTTAAGCGAAGGCGGGTTGCTAAACCCGGTGTTTATGCTACACTGGATCCGCATATTGATGTTAATTTGAATAGAAAAAAAAAATTGGCTAATTTTCGGGAACTTCCCGAAGGCGAAAGACACCTTACCGAAACCGTGAAGACGTCTTTAGAGGTATAACTTCTTCAACTGATTGTTGTAGTAATTTGTAGTTGAAAAATAAGTTTGTCGTTATATAAGTAGTAATTGTTTTGCATGTTAATAGGCTCGTAATGATCGTACACGAGGATCGTGGGTTAGTATTGTTCGTTTGTTTACGACCGTTCGTGCGTACGACACAGATGACATTATTGCGGAATATCTTAGAAATATGGGACTTGGAGATTTCTTGAGTACGTAATTTTGATGATCTCACTTACATAATACATATGTTATATAACATAATGTATTAACTTGATTTTCTTATTTTTACTTTAGGTATTCAAAACTTGTACAATAATGATGTTCAGTTATGTGGTGCATTAGCCATGTGTTGGTGGAAAACAACACATACATTTCACTTTAGTTTCGGAGAGATAGGTTTTACGCCACTAGATTTTACCATGCTTACTGGCATTCCAATTGGACTAGTTACGGTTGGACTGTGGGTATTCCTGGCACATCCGGTCCGGATACGTACGTAGATATTTCACGGCCTATTGTTACACAGTTTCCAGATCCCGCTGTTCTTCCTTACGAGGAACTATATCGTATGCATATTGGACTTCGCGATACTATGTATAGAGAGCATAAGCGCGCAGTTGATCAGTTGACGGCTCGTATTAACGAGCTAACTGCTGAGGATGACGAGCAATCTCATTCGACACGACGAGAAGATGACGATGATGATGACCATGTCGATAGTGTACCAGAAGTTGATCTTGCGGATGATTCGTGGTTCTTCAGTGATATGCGTTAGATTCATTTTATGTGGTATTTAGTGTAGCTGGATATATATGTACGTTATCGTATTAGTGTGTTGTACTAGTAATTTTATGTACTATGGATCTTATGTTATCTTATTTGTTAGATTGTAATCTGATATGTAAGCTGTATGCTTGTAAGATCTTTTATTGTTGTTATCTTTCTGATTATTTGTAATGGAGTTGTGTAACAACTATTGCTTGTAAGATCTTATTTGGTAGACTGTAATCTGATATGTAAGCTGTATGCTTGTAAGATCTTATTTGTTAGACTGTAATCTGATATCGTATTAGTGTCTTTTGTACGTTGTAACTTATTTGATTATTGGTAATGGATGTGTGTAACAACTAATGATGCGCATAAAGATATAAAAGTGATTCAGTGTCCGTTCACATCATGACAGTAAGAAAAGCAGAAGGCGACAATATTGGTCGGCGCATGCAGGCTTGTTCATTTTATCCAAATGGATGCAGCTACACGGAATGGATTGACGAGCCGTTGTGCCCAAGGGGAATAGTATATGCAAACGAACTCGAACGAGAGATAAGGCGTCTCGAAAATCAAGTTCAGGAGTTGCGAATGAACGCAATGCGACTCCCTTAAGGCTGAATATGTTGCTTTTAAAATGCTTTGATGTTTTAGTAGGCAAGTACTATTATTCGTAGTTGTATTTGTAACGGTCGGTTGTTGTAATTTGAACTTGATGTTTGGGTATTCAGTTGTTGTATACTTCTCCAGCACTCTTAGACTACATTGACTAGTCAAGTTCGAGATAAATGATATCACGAGATTAATAGTCAATCTTGTGATATGAATGGTCACTGTAGGGAATATAACATAATATCACGAGATTAATAGTAACATAATATCACTGTAGGGAATATAACATTTTTCGCACTGCAAGGATGTGAACGGTCACTGTAGCTCTTGCTAGTACATTATCCTTATAAGTACTGCATATTTGATAATCAATCCCGTAACTTTTATATCTTCAAGCAGCACCATTGGAGACTTAAGTACGAAAATTAATTTCCTTGCTTGCTTATTCTACTTCTACTAACTCTACTTATTCTACTTTGCATAGGTTTCATGGACGATTCTGAAATAAGTGATGAACAAATGGATAGGATTTTTGATGAGTACGAACGGAGCCTAGGCAACCATAACGCAGTTGAATTAGTGCAGGATACACAGATTGGAGCAGTGCCTGCAACGACTCACCATCGAGCGATTACAGCTCCGCGTCCTTCTCCAGTAAGTCAACGACCTAGTAATAGTGTGCAGATAATGAATGCTCCAACTCGAGAATTTTCTTCCAAGGATTTGCTAGCTCTTGTAAAAGCCAAAATTGAGGTGGAAAAAAGAGATGAGTTACTAATGCAAAGTGGAGGGGGTTTAACATATGAAGAAAGATGGGCAATGGTCACGAGGCTATACAACAACCATCGTTCCAGGCCGAGTAGACGAACATCAGTTCGCTTCGTAATATTTATGCTATTATGTATCATTGAATGCTAGTTTTATGAAATATTCCGTTATTGTTTTCTTGTAACAACATAAAAGCCAAATTTAATTAACGAACTGGTACAATACTAAGGACGGTTACACTACATCCATGGCTACTACATCACCGGTACTTAATACTTAGATAATGAAAAAACAACATAAAAACAAACAACTACAGAAAAACGATAAAAACTTCAATCCGTCCTATCCCATGCGTCTTTTGCGGCAGGCTTCTAGTTCCTGCTCCATTAATAAGCGTTGCATTGGGTTTAATGTATCAAGGTTGACAGACATAAGTGCCCTGTCATCTAAACGTTCGAGTCTAGCCAATTCACGCTCCCTAATATCCAAAACACGCTCTCTTGATGTTTGTAATTCTTCATGTCTTCGTTGTTTTTCCTTAGCTCTCTCAGTTCTCTTAGCTTCCTTGGCTTCCGCCAAAAGGCGATTACATTCATCAGAAGCTACCATTTGACTATGTAGTTGTTCGTAATACGAACTATAATCTGTGACTGCTTTTTTTTTTCCTTTGAATTTACTAGGAGGCCTACCCCCAGCACTAGTAGAAAAAGGAGTGCTTTCGTGAGGATCTGGACTTCTCGGGCTAGATTCCTCCATCGGCCTCCTCGGCATAAATCGCGATGCTGAGCGTTCCTGGCGTATGTTGCTCCATTTTTCTTCCCGAGACAGAATGTCGTAACAGTTGTGCAAGTTGAATGGTACGTTTTTGTGCTCTGCCATGTACAGTTCGTTCGCTTTGCTTAGCTGTGTCGATTTAATAAGAGTAAGTTGCTAAAATTATGCGGTAAAAAAATTGTATAAGTAACTATGTAAGTGATAATTACCAAGTCAAAATCGTTGGCACCGCTTTGCCGTCTACTTTCTAGTCCTGCCATAATCTCCTTCCAACTTTGACAGTTAGCGTTGATTCTCTTCCACGACTGTTTCAAAGAGTCTACGGTTCTCGTTGGATTTTGTGGACTGCGGCCATTGAATAATCTTAGAACAGAACTCCAAAATGAGTTTTCCGTCTGACTCGTACCTTTTACATTATCTCTAGAGCATTCAACCCAACAAAAAGCTAGTTCTGCTTGTTCTTCTGCAGACCATTTCACTATTTTGTTTGGTCTTCTCACTAGCGTGTTCGCATACATATCAGGAATTTCAGTAACGTCAACTTCTGTTTCCTCAATCAAGTCGTTATTGTCTCCAAAGACACTGTTTAAATTTCTTGATATATTTGGAGAAGTTTCATGCGAGACTAACCTTTGTTGGCTACTAGGAGAAGCGTAGTGATGATCAACGTAATTTTGCTGCAAAGGCAGGTTATGACCAGAACTAGAATTTTGAGTATTCTGATAATAATTGGAGTTTTGCTGCGATAGATAGAAATTTGGGCTTTGTTGAGTATAACAGTTTGGACCATTTGGGAAGTTACCATAATGAGGATTTTGATTCTGTGGATACGTGGATTGCATAGGAGACTGATTGCGGTCGGACTGGTAACTCTGTTGATTTCGAGCAGTTTTTGCAGCAGCTTTCTTGCCTTTGACATTTTGTGACATTGCAAATAAATTGAAAAGGTAATGAAGAAGTAAGATATGAGTGTGTTATGCTGTAAAAATCATTCTGATATATATAACCATCAACAAAACGGTCACAAAACAAGCAGAACGGTCAAAAAATGCAACGGTCGGAAGGATAAAACGGCTATATAGCCATATACGGTTTGTGTAAAGCCGGCCAGGTGGGGGGGGGGGAGAATTTTTAAAATTCTCCCCCCTTGGCCGGTTTTGCACAAACCGGCCAAGGTGGGGACACACGTCCCCACCCAAACCGGTGTGTGTAAAACCGGTTATGCCATAATCGGTTTTACACACACCGGTTATGGCTGGGTTGCTAGAGCAACCAACCGGTTGCTAGAGCAACCAACCGGTTGCTCCAGCAACCTTCAGTGTTGCCAAAGCAACACTGAAGGTCAGTTTGACCCAACCGTTGGGCACGGTTGCTGGGCAACCGACCCACGGTTGGGAGTGCTCTAAGTAATTAAGGTTGAAATCCAATTTTCAATTTCAAGCTTCACAAACATAATCTATACTCGCAAAGTGATTTTATTGAAGTTCAAAGACAAGGTTTACTTATGATGCAAAACACCCAATGGTTTATCGTCATTTCAGAGCGTGCGTAGGAATCAAATCATGATCATGTATGCGTGTAAGTGACTCAGTCGTTTCATTACAAAATTAAAACAAAAACAAAACAGAACGACTTATTATTGACGAAAAGCATACCTATAAACTACATCATGATCATGTACATGGTTGAGCCAATTTAGCCGTTTATGATTCAAATCAAATCCAAGTCATTAGTTGACAATGATTCCTCAACGTGAAGCAGGTCCTAGTTCGTTCTTATAATATGTGACGACGACTGCTCAGGTTCCATCGCTATGATCATGTTCAAACATACTACGTCAGTTGTCCACTTCTTACGCATTTCTCTATCATATCCTTCAAATATGTACATTCGTGTCATTGCCATCTATATCATGAAACAAAGTATTTTCTAAACGCTCTTTCTCGTTCAGTGGGCTCCCTCCTAGCTAGCCTTATACATGGTAGGTGTTCAGTGGGCTCTTTCTCGTTCATCGGGGGTTGTCTTTCCAAAGATCCCTTGAAATCGGTGTTACCCAAAATTCCAGACGCAACTACCATCAAAATCATTGATGGGTTTGATCGATCCACTAAAGTGATTGTTGTATTAAACTTTTCCAAAATCTCCGTAGAGCTTCTCATATCCTCTGTTTCACTATAGTCAAAGTCATCACGTTCTTGGATCGCGTAATACAAACCTGAAACTGTCTCATAAACCCCTCTACGAACTCTATCCAACTGCCAATTGATCTTTTTTTCCAGCTCTCTGGGACATGCAACAGTACATCCGATAGAAAGAGTGGAAAGCATTTACTCATCAAATCCTCAGATATCCCCACCACTTTAATGTACCTCATGTATCGTATTAGATGAATGGTCAGGTCCTTTATTCTGCCTTAAGCTTCCAACATCGAAAGTTTTAAGTCCAGCAGATTCCTTGGATTTTTGATATTCAGAGTGAATAAACTCTGATATACACTATCCACACCCTACTTAGATAAGCCACCTTTGGTAACTCGTCGAATGACGTCTGCAATCATGGTATCGTTATCCAAAAAATGTCTACAATCATTAGCATTGGTATCCGTTGCCTGAGTATCAAGATCATCCAAGCCAAAACGTCCTCGTCCAGTCGCCAAACACGGAACAGTATCTACCCGGGGGGTCGGTTTGGTACTGATCCAATGTCCACGAACATGGCCCATGCATGTTTGCGCCAAACACGCTTCCAGTGTTTTATGCGCTTGATTTTCAATTTCAACCCTTAAGTTCCCGAGTTTCATTAGCATCAATAGTTGCTTCCATGTGTCTCGAGGGCATGCCCCTACTTGAACCAAATCGGTATTGACCAAGTGGTCGGATCGGTACCAATCTAAGGCATTTGATTGGGGTTTGCCCCACGAGTCCAATCCTATTGTCATTATTCTGCTAGGTCCGACTCCAACGCCTCCTTCCTGACCTCCTGGTCGTCCAATTTGCCAAAGAAAATTAGTCATCATTTCCCAATGTCTCAGCAAATCCCTTTGACGTTCCGTTTTAGTTTCCAATTGTTTTACCATTCCATCAATCTCAATCCCCCTATGTTAAGATTGAGGGGTTTCCTCCTGAGGAAGTCTCTTGACTTCCTCAATCTCCAACCTTTTCAACTTAAGCTACGGTCCTTTTATTCATAGCCATTGCCAATCCTTAAGATTTCCCGAAACGAGTTAAATTTGCTACCAACCTAGCCAAAGTGTTAGCCTCGTTTGTGGTCCGAAAACAAGCACTAACACCCAACCAATCCAGATCACATATTCAATCACAGAGTAGTAAAAGAACATTAAGAACACAAGAATTTATATAACGTGCTTCACAAATTTATTTGAAGAATACTGTAATTTTGCCCTAGGTTAAAAGTTGATTCACTTGTTACGTTATTGTCTAAATAGGAAATAAAATGGACCTCTTACGTTATTATTCAAATTAAATGGGCCAGACCGGGCTTCTTTACACACTCTCCAAACCTTAAAAAGAGGAAAGAAAAGTAGTGCGCTATTTATCGCTATGTGCTATGTTGCACTTTGATAAAATAGCGCGCTATTTCTGCGCTATAAGGGACCCTTGCGCTATAAGAAGTAGAATAGCGCAACCTATGCGCTATAGCGCGCTATAGCGATCGCTATGATAACATAGGGCATAGTTGAATCACATTAAATCTTTGTGTTCTCGACTCTATTGTTTATTATTTGTTTGGTGATTATTTTTCAATTAATCTGCAGTTGATAACTAATCAACAAACTAGATCTTTCTTTTACTGCTTGCGCGCCTTAGTATTATGCTACAGTTTTTGAAGCCACTCAAATTAATAATAATTTTGGACATCAAATTGATATCGAAGAAGTAAATTTTGCACAACACATTGCTCTATAACCCTGGTATCGTGAATAATAATTTGAACTTTGTAGCTCATAGTGTTAACTACTAGCTAAAAACGATTAAACTATTTGATTTGTTACCTAGCTGAGATAAAATCTTTGTACATGGCTTTGGCAAAGTATAAAAAATTGGTGTAGGACAAGTATCTTATGTTTAAAAAATTATTTCAGTTTCTGTTTACTTTGTTTTATTTGTTTTCCCCCTTTTTTTCATTTATTTTCTTTTATCCACCTTATATGGTTCCTTATAAAACATTACCTTCGTAAAGGCTCTTATATTTATGAAGTGTACAACTCTAGCGTTAACTATAAATACTTTGCTCCTCATTTTCAGGTAGTTTTTGAAGATATTGTTTTGGGCTTCGCACATCAACTCCCTATTTTTGAAATTGTTATAAGAAAAGTCCATCTAGCAATAAATATGTAATAAGATCCATATTTCTCCTAACAAGAAAGCGCAAACTAATTTGCAAATTTTTAAATATAAAAAGTGCATGTTAACTTGCACATTACGAAACATGTGAGTGGAATTGACATGAAAGGGGTAAATGTAGGAAAAGTATTCTATTATACAATCATTTTTTTTCATTTAAATTATGTCTTTATTTTGTTCCTTTTATTTTCATTTATTGTTTCCCTTCTCGTTTCTTTTATTTTACTTGCGTACTTCAGTTTTTGAACTCCATGTTCACCAATATAAAGGCTTTCGTATCATGTTATAGGAAATACAATGCTAGTTATAATACAATGAAGACTATGGTACTTTTTTTTACGTAAATTATATAGTTGCGTTTTCTAGTGTTTACTTTCATATTTGTGCTTCGTATTGCATCAGAAATTTTAACAAAGAAATGTGTGGTTTTTATCGTGGGATGTCATTTTCAACCACCCTTCATAGGTTTCAAAATCCACTTCCAAACCACCTCAAAAACAAGTTTCATGAGAAAACTCTGGCTGCTTTTGGTGAAAATGTGCAGTGTGTTATTATTTAACCGCAATTATTTACGGTATACACGACACGTTTTAGCTTAAAATCTTTGTTAATAGTTAGAACTTGGAAGAAATACAATCACTTGATCTGACCGTGAAGTTCCAAAAGTACTCTTATGTGCAAACAAAAAGTCAAAAGTCTGAATCTTACAAAAATTAAATATTAACATCCATTTTTAAATGGAAATTTTAGAATGTGAATAAAGTTACAAGTTCAAACTTTAATCCAATAAAAAAATACAAATATTTTACTTACATTTTTATCCAAACTATGCAGTAATTTAAAATGTGATTATGTATAATAAATTTTCATATGCACACGCGTTGCGTATGCCATAACATCTCGTAATTATAGTGGATTTTGTAAAACTTGTTTTTGTGATGGCATTTTTCGCACTAAGTTTGAAAATAAAGGGCAAATCTTAAATTTTGCTTCTTTATAAGCACCAAAAAATATTAAAAAAATTGTTTATAAGACCAATTGTCGTGTGATCAGAAGTTGGATAACATGAATACGAAGGGATATAAAAAAATAATATAATGATGTCGGATAGTTTAAAGCATATTGAAGAACTAACATCAGCCGATCTCATTTCATTGTTATTATGGGTAAAATGATATCTTGTTTTTTTTCCTATAAAAAGAAAAGGGGGGAAAGACCACATGTTCTTCTGATTAATGTCTAGTCTTCTGGACTAACTCTCTCTAATTCCAAAACATAAAGGTAGTAATTCCAAAACATAAAGGTAGCGTTTGGCTTATTTTGTGTTTTGAGTTTTCAACGTTAATTATGAAAGTTGCGAAGATTTGAAGTATAATGGATGCGACGGATTAAGGACAGAGGGAGTGACGGAGGGGATAGAGAGACGGTTGATGGAAGAATTTGTTACCGTCCTTCCATTGTTTCTTAAAATATGGAAAATAATAATAATAAAAAGTTGTTTTTGGTTTTGCGTGTTAACTTCGTTTTGTAAAACATTGTAAAACCATCATTTTTCACGATATGTGTGCGTCGTTCGTATTTTTGTATGTGCGAAAACTCAAAATTTAAAAATATAAACCAAACGCACTCTAAATATTGGAGTCAAAATCCCCATTACGACCAAGTCACAAGATCTTATTCTTTGCAATGTATCAACTTCAGTTGATTGCCGATAGTAAAAACCGAATATAATAAGCAATTACTAACGACACACGTACTCCAAATATAAGCAGCAAATGAAGAAGCTGTCATTCATTTTTCGATACCTGGACACCTATTTTCTTTAAAGAAGAATCATCTGAAAAGGGCGACATCAAAGTCACTCCTGGAGGAAGCTGAGTATCAAACATTCTTTGCGCCAATTTGAACAATTCTCTTTCTTCATCATCACATGAGCAATGCGTGTCAATACCCAACTCCCTAAATAACAATTTACGCAAATAAATCTAAACAGATATAATATATTGTATGGTATAGTGGCTATGCAGAATGTTAATTACCTATAACTCTGTACAACCTTTTGTAGATCATTGTTTGCAAGTGCAACAACAAGATTTGCATATCCAAGCCTCAATTTGTCAGAAAGGTGCTTTACTTGCCCATAATCAAGTAAAGCAACCTGTAAATATAATCACACCAGGAATAAGTTCGATGGTCTATATAATGGTAAGATGCTCAGGTTCAGTCTTGACACTCTTAAGGGACAAAACTAGAAATGACAACCATCCTGAACCATCCAGGCTAGCAAACTGTATTCTAAAATAAATTTTCTTTCCAAAACATGCTGAAATTTTGAGGAAAATAATAATAATCATATTAGAGATTTAGAGTTCCAAAACTAGAACCGGGCTAAAGCCTAGGATAATTTATACATATAGTTTCATCCCTACCACATTCCTTAAGGCAAATTATATTTTTTTGGAAAATTCATCAAAATAGAACACTTTTGAAATCTTGTTTCGATTTCAGGCCACTCTGAAATTATTTACAAATACAAGCAACTTGACTCTGACAATATTGCATATAATGCTAGTGTATATTTTTAAGTTTACAATGTGCGCTGGATGTATTTTTATTTTATTTTAAGTTTACATCAAGTGCTTGGATGCACCATGCACGCTCACTGAAGACTCAGCAACATGTATAGACTCAATAAGCATACACAGAGTACTAGCCGTTAAATCATTTTGTCTTTATGTGGTGAGGTGGATATCATGGAAACCAACAGTAAAAATTCATTGTGTCACCAATTGTGTTTATGTTTTATGTCTAAATAGACTTTCACACACACACACACACACACACACATAAATATAAATATATAAATATATATATTAGTTACAAACAATGGTTATGTAATGATCATGACGTGAAAAATCTTCATCTTTCTTTCTTCCTCTACTTCATTCAAGCTATTTCTGTTTAGTTCTCTAAGAATTAGTTTGTGTCAATTGGTGCTTTTCTTTAAACATCATGGTAAAAATATCCATTAAAGAACCTGCCTGATCGACAGATCCCTCTAACACCAAACTTCCATAGAAACTATCTCCCAGACTCCCACACCCTTTCCTCTCTACAAACCAATTTAACATCCCAATGATCTGAGCTTACTGACATTCAAGGTTGTAAAAATTGTTGGGTGAATGGTAGATGGTAAGCATAGACTAGAGATTAATTGCTAAGGCGGGAATTAATCGGAAATCAATCGAAACTAGCGTTTTTGACAAAGTCATATATTTTGAATAGGACAAATTTTTGAAGTAGGCTCCTGAAAATAACTTATTGTAAAAATAGGTCTGTTTCACAACTTACTATGAAACTAGGTCTGTTCTGAGCTGAATCAATAAGCCATGCGCGTTCTGAAAATGCGCATGAACAAAAGTGTTCATGTGCTTTTTCAGAATGCGCATGGCTTATTTTCCCCATACAAAATAGGCCTAGTTTCATAATAAGTTATGAAACAAGCATATTTTTACAATAAGTTGTTTCCAAAAGCTTACTTTAAATTTTTATCATTTTAAATAACATTTTAGTATTTTGTTTAGTACTAATTTATCCGCAATGATGTACAATGGATTATGTTGGATTTTGAAGCGATCAACAAATATTTTGATGCTTCTAAGAGGCATCAGTGTTAAAACTGACGCATAGATGGTGCCTACAAACATGTTTATATGCTTATATAAAGTAGCAAGTATCATCTAGGCGGATTAGTCAAAAATCAAGGCACAAAGGTTAACCTAGAGTCTAGGCAAGGCCTACAGGGAAGCCTAGAAAGATTTTTACAACACTGTCGACATCAAAACATCACTTCAAACACTAACCTAATCCGTCGATCTTTCACACAAAACCATCCTCTAACTAGACGTGACCACCATCCCTTTTATTTTGGCCACCTCCACCACCCTCTCCCTCCTTCCACACATCTAACAATCAAAATCCTCACTATCTGCACTCTTAAATGGAATTAACTACACATACCACTCCACCTCCGATGAACAACGAATCGAGCTAGCTAGCTTTTATAGGATCAGACAAGTTATCACTTGGTGTCAATTGACGTGTAAGAATCAGTAACTTTCCTCGTGGCATGATTTCAGTAGAGCTTTGGAACAAAGGTTTGGTCCATCTTCATTTATCAATCCTCAAGCAACACTATTTAACCTTTATCATAATACAACCGCAAAAGATTACCAATCCATATTCGAAACAATAAGCAACTATGCCACCACCTTATCTCTCGACACCCTTCTCTGATGCTTCATTTCCGACCCTAAAACATTCACCAAAAATGAAATACACATCCTGGAATCCGCTTCCTTTCCCAAGGCAACCAATTTAGCTAAGCTAATAGAAAGCATATTCACTAACAATCATTCTTTCATTTTCGAACAACCAAACCAGACACACAATTCCTTCTCTATAATCTATATCACTCATAGCACCACCAAAATAAGCTAACCCACAAATTAATTGCCAAATAAAAGACTTACCTCTTTGAAAATGCAATAACGATGAACTCAAGTCCTTTGTTTCAATTGCGATGAAAAATGTGACCCAGCTCTCTTCTATCAACATCCCTGACTGCTCCTTCTGCTAATGAAATTAACCATCCACTTTAGTCGTCATCGACCAGTACCTAAATCCAAACACTGCAACATTCGACGACCGTCCAACAAACGAGGCTCCATCAGATGACCTCTCCCTTCACTCGATTGTCGACGCCATAAACCCACGAGCACTACGCCTCTCGCTTACCATCGTCCGCCACTAAGTCTCGATGCTAATAGACATAGGTAGCACTCACTACTATCTCTAGCCATGGCTTGCCAAATTTCCTGTCTTGGAAACCGATGTGAGATCGAGATTTGTCGTCACTGTTGCAAACATAGCTAAAATATGGAGTTTGAGCTTATGAAAAAAACTAAATGAAATTATTTCCTAGGTCAATTCTAAAATTGAATTTTATATATTTGATTTTATGGGAGCTGGTGCTATTATAGGAGTCCAAGGCTAGAAACACTAGACTTGATTACCACTGAACACAAATTCATAACCACAAGTTTCTTTCACAATACTAACCTAGTCACCTTAGCAGATCCTTAACACCCCATAGCCCAGTTGAAATTTCCCTTCACCAACTAAAAATACACAACACTACACACTTCATAGCCTATTGCCTTCATCTACAGCTCGACCCCTTTAGTGCATTACCTTCGTCACCAATTGATCTACATCCTCAAATAAAAAACCTCATGAACAAACACTCCACATTATTCTCACCGTCAGTCAATTTTCCACCTCTTTCACTTGACCAGTTGACCATCACATTATTCTTCCACCAAATGCTCATCATATTAACATTAAGACATCAATTTTCCGACATTCCATTACCCGTTTTCCTTTTCAATCCTCCTTATCAATAGAAAAGAACAGTACGTGATGATTTGTAATAACTACCGAGCCTTAAACACCATACCATCAAAGATCGTTTTCTAATCCCTATAATGGACAAACTTTCGGATGAACTTCATAACATTTCTTATTTCACCAAACTAGGGCTGATTCCAAATTCATGTTCATCTCTCGATATTACCAAAACAAGTTTTTGTAACATGAAGACCACTACAAATTTGTGGTTATGCCTTTTGGCTTAACTAACGCACGCTCCACATATCAAAAACCATAAATACTGTTTTCCAACTCACCTTGGCTACTTCATTTTAGTATTCCTCGATGACATACTTATTTACAGCCCATCACTAATCTCCCACATAGCCTACTTACAACCCACCTTTGAAATCTTACCCCAACACAAAATTTTCATTATTTTATCCAAATGTGCATATGCTCTAACCGAAACCAAATATTTTAAGTATTTAATTTCGAGCCATGGTGTAAAAGTCGATTCAAAGAAAATCCAAGTGATGATCAACTGGCACATTCCAGTCCAACATCACCGAACCTCATGAATTTTTAAGCCCAACGTGCTACTGTCGAAAATTCATACACTACTATGCTCTCATTGCCACCCCTCGCTAGACTGCTCCATAGTTGTGAAAGGCGCGCCATGGCGCATGGCGCGACGTTTGCGCCATTTTTGCTTGCGGCGCAGCGCATATGGAAAGGCGCATCAAATGGCGCGCGGCGCAGAAATGGCGCACGGCGCAAAATGACGCGTATTTTCTTTATTTTATGTTTTTTTGTTTTTTTTGTATTTCAAACTGCAATAAATACTACTACAAATACCTTTACCATCACTGCAACCACTATCACTACTACTATAACAATTATCATCTTAATAACATGAAATGTGAATAACTTTGTTAATATCTTTTTTCAGTTATATGAAACATAATTCCATTATTATTATTCTTTCATATTTGATCATCGTCAACGAGTTAATAACCTTACAATTATGTAATTAGCTGACCTTAGCATATCAGCATTTAGAAGGACATTATTTTGTTATCCAATATAGTTTAGATTCATTTTAGTATTTTCAAAAGTATATAATATAATGTGTAAAAAATTACAAAATATTGTCTAGCATAGATGCAAAAGCAAATGAATGAGACTGAGAATTCGTAAACGATAAATAGCTTTAGAGGAAGAGAGCATTCTCCGAAAATAAACATTTAAGTAGCTCTGAAACACACCATTGAATAGAAAAAAAAGTATATGTGTGAATATGCCAAATATCTTTGTACAATTTGTTGTAACATAAAAATATTTCATGATTTAGTATTTGTTAAATACAATTGAGCATGAAAAAGAAGGTATAATATTTATGACACCATTGATCTAATATCTTTGAATGATATTGATGATTGTAATGAATGGTTAACTAAAAATATGGATGAAGCATCTGATGCTGAAGATGATTTTGTATTTGACGATGATGATGACCTGACTTGGGGTGTTGCTGCTAGAGCAGTAGGAGTGGAGGAAACTAGATATCCAAGTAGAATAACATCCACATCGAAAGGTTTTTCAACACCTACTTCAGCTCCTATACATATTCACGAAGAAGAAAAAACAAATTTAAATGATATGAATGAAAAAGATGCTGAAGCTTACAAATTTGTTGATACGGGCATTGATTTGGAAATATAATTGTTGGATCAGATTCAGATTTCTAATTTATCAGTAATGTGCATTTATTATTTTGAATTTGAAAACTGTTGTGCTTGAAATTTCATGCGTTATGTTTTTTTTGCAAAATGCATAAAAATCTTTGTTGCATTGTTTTAGCAAAAAATATTGATTTTTTTTTTAAAAAAAAATTGTTAAAATATTAGATTTATTAAAAAATTAAACATGCACGGTAAATTAAAAAGGTTCGCCGTGTGCCAAGGCTCCAAAGAGGGTTTGCGCCATTAATAATACTGGATTGCTCTAAAAGTTTTCTTTTATTGGACCCATGAAGCAACCATAACATTAACCACCTCAAACAAGTCATCATCCAATATCCATAATTGCCTTACCCAATTGCACTCAACCATTCACTATCCATAATGATTCTTTCTCCGCTATTGACACCATCATATCCCAAAATAGAAACCTCCATTTTCTTTCTTTTAGCAAATCACTTTCTCAAATGCTCTAAAGGCCCACCGTAGACAGCCAACCCAATACACCAGCATCAAGCACACTTGATGCCATCATTTGACTTCCTACCTGCAATTGGTGGCACGTCACCAGCTTTGATCTAAAAGCTCAACAGTTCACCACTTCCAGTCAACAACATCATGGTCAACACCATTTTCAACTCAGAGATGGCTTATTAGAAACCGATTTTTTTTGCCTACCAATGATGATCTTCGACTCTGCCACCTTCCACAACTCTCATATCGAAGGGTACTCGGGACATCCACTCAACTCTAGCTAGATTATCCATCAAATTTTAGTGGTTAAAAATACAATAGGTGCCAAAAGGTTTATTAATAGTTGCTTCATTCACTTATAATCCAAACTTGAGAACACCTCTTAAATGCTTGCTTCAACCCGTTCCAATTTTGGATGAATTTCAAAAGACATTTACGTTGATTTCATCACCCTTCTCCCTCCATCCCCATGAAAATCTACCATGTGAATTATTGTTGATCGTCTATCCAAATATGCTCATTTGTCGCCTTGCCTACATCATTTTCAACCTTTCAACTAGCATCTCGATTTATCCAAAAATATGTACGATTTGTTCGGTCCATCGTCCCCAGTCGAAACATCTTTATAAGTCACCTTTGGAAAGAACTCTGTCTACATGACACAAAATAAAATATGAGTAGTGCACATCATCTGCAAACAGATGGTCAAACCAAAATAGCAAACCGACATATCAAAACTTACCTTCAAACAATGGTTAGCAACACACTGAATAAATTGACACACTAAATAAATAGAGCAATCTTCTGCCTAGGCTGAATGATGGTATAACATTAATCATCATTCCCCCATACAGATGCCCCTCTTACAAGTGGTACAGGATCGACCACCCACAATCCTTTTAGACTACAATGCCAATACCACAAACCTTTGTGACTTTGATGAGTGGTTTACGAATAGAACCGAACTACTTTATAAGTTAGAAACAAATTTGGAAAAACAAGAAGGAAAGATCATATCAACCAGCACCAAACGGATAAGCAATTTTCCATGGGATATTGGATATTGGTCTGCCTTCAACCTTACGGCCGACCTTCTTTGAGCAGAACCTCTCACGAACTGACCAAAAAGTACCTTGATCCATACCAAATCTTTGTAAAAAACGCTTACAAGTTTCAACTTCCACCTGATCTTCTACATTTCCATGCTTAAATATTTCACCAAACATGATACTGCTACCACTCCCATAACCTTGACTAGGGTTGTCAATGGGTCGTGTCAGGTTGGGTTCGGATCGGATCAAGTCGGATTCGGATCGGGTCAAGTCGGGTTCGGATTGATTTATAAATGGGTCGAGTCAACCTGTTTATTAATCGGGTCATTTTTTATCAACCTAACCCGACCCGTTTATAAACGGGTTGACCTAACCCGACCCGGGTAAACCGTTTAACTAAACGGGTCGTGTTGAGTCGTATTGGGTCGGGTTAACCCGTTTGATCCATTAGCAAATATTGCCCACTAATATAAACAACAAAAGAACCAAATCACCAACATGCAACACTATTATATAATCATCAACAGACAATAAGTTGCAAAATCACCAACATGCAACAAGTTACAAAATCACCAATAGGAAGCACATATATAAAGCATGAAATCACCATATCCAAATCATTTCCATACATAAGAATATATGGTCATAGTGCATAGATAAAAGATTAACAGTATGGAAGAGATAAAGTTGTTATAAGTAAAATATATCCAACAACATACAAGAATAAATTAGTAAAATATAACAGCTTACACTAGAATATATGAGCATATTGATTACTACATACATAAAAGACTAACACTAACAACATACATAAAAGACTAACATTATAAAAGAGATACAACATATAATTAGGTTTGGCGGGTCAAAATCGGGTTAGCGGGTCAATCCTAAACCCACCCGTTTATAAACGAGTCAAATCCGGGTTGACCTGAAAATGATCCGCCAATTAAATGGGTCGGGTTAACCTGTTAATTTCCATATGGGTTTCGGATCGGATTTCGGGTCGTGTAGGAAATTGACAACCCTAATCTTGACGGTCGACCTTTCTACCTATCAAAAGAGTACTCGCATCAAGATAACTAAACACAACCACCACCAAACTTCATTTAATGCAAGGCTTTGGCCCACTTAAAGCTACATATGAACCTAAAGAGCAACTTCAACAGAGTTTTTCATATTATGGCCTTGAGGACAAGATTATTCTTGAAGGGAGGAGCAAAAGTGCACCATGCACACTCAATAGAGACAACAACATATATTTACTTAACAAATATACACAAGGAAGCAAGACCCAAGGGAGTCTTTACCAAGGCAAGAGGATTCCAAGACTTAAAAAAAAGGGGCTAATGATGTAATTAGTTACAAAATTTATCTCTTACGTGTGAGGTGTCAATCTATGTTACTGAAATTTTTATTAAAATTTCATATGAGTGATTTTGTTTTAAATGAGAAGGAGAGAAAGAGAAGGGGAAGTGAGAATTGTCACACATCTTGCAATAATTAGAACTTAAATTTAGTATTCTTATGAAAAGGGTAGGAACATTTGGTCACCTACATGTTTGTTTTATTGTAGGGAGTGAATCTTATATGACCACACATGTGCCTGAGAATTGTTCTACCCGGAACCTCTCATACCCGGGACTTCTCCTACCTGCCATCATCCGACCGATTGAACCGAAGCGGGCCATGTCGGACTAGATCCCAAAACAATATTTTTAATGGAATTATTACAGTTAAAAACGAACCAAATTCAACCCGCTATCAAGTATAGAATTTGAATTTGAATAAGATAGAAATGGCAAGATATATGACTCCTGAAAACGGCGAAAAACGAACGTTTGAGGTTTCAAAAAAATACTCATACGCAAGGAAAGAGACGCGACTGTTACAATAAACATCCCCTCACATCTATAATTAGCAACATCCTGAAACTGTTAAAAATACATTAATTAATTCATCTTCTTCCCCAAAGTTTTGCAATCGGAAACTGTTACAAATTACTAAATTCAAAAACATCTACAAGCAACGCAAATTTCTAAATTCAGAGAAACGAAAAGAACGTTGCAAACCAGTATCTTCTCATTGTCTTCTCATATTTCATTTCTTTCATAATTATATTGGTTTTGTGACACTGCAAGTTAGAAATTCAATACTCTTGTGTTGCAGTTAACTCGGAAGATGGTTGGGATTGATTTTTACAGTGCTACCACTTAACATCTCGACTTCGTAGTATTTTAGGAGAAGATTTGTCTAAACTATATCATCCATTTGTTTGATTAAACGAGTAGTGAGGACAAATAACATCTTAAATAAAGTGTCATCGACGTGCCTTGGAGCGATAGCTACAGATTTGTGTTTTTCAAAATCATGTCATTTGACTCATTTCACCACATTTTAGAATCTAAAACCACCAACACTTCGTGAGTAGAGTAGTTACATATCTTGTCTTATTCACATTGACAATGCGTTGGCTATATATATATATACATACACATATGCACTCTCTCTCTCTCTCTCTCTCTCTCTATATATATATATATATATATATATAACAATGCTATGTAATGATCATGAAATGAAAAAAAAAAAAACTTATTCTTTCTTCCTCCACTTAATTCAAGCTATATTTCGTCCTTCAATCCTCCTTTAAGAATTAGTCTGCATCACGCTATTTGAAATAGTGTCAATGTATTCTGGTCTCTTTTAGCCACATGGGTAAAATGGAGTTTATATTTGTAAATAGTTTTCAAATGTGATTTGAAACGGTCAAGGATCACTAGCTCGAACGACAAATGGTGGATGCTGAAGGTTGAGGTCCTAAATGTCATAGGTTCGACATTTGAGACATTAAAATGAGTGTTGTACTTGCATAAAGTATCATTTGGACAAATTTTTGGTTTGGCCTTCTGAAAACAACTTACTATGAGAATAGGCCTCTTTCATAGCTTATTATGAAAGTAGGCTCGTTCTGGGCAAAGGCAGTTAGCCATGCGCATTCCATTTGTGCGCAAGAACAAAAATGTTCTTGCGCACAAATGGAATGCGCAGCGTTTTTATTTTTTATTTTTTGAACTCGCGCATTCCATTTGTGCACAAGAACAATTATGTTCTTGCGCACAAATGGAATGCGCGAGTTCATTTTTCTCCATCAAATTACAGTAGGCTGCTACGAATTAATTAGAAAAGGCAGCCCATATTCATTTCTCTTCCCATTTCTAAAGGCTCATAAAACCCTAAACACCAAAATCTTATTCTACTACTTTAATTTATTCCTAAACATCAAAATTTCCTCTTTTCTTCAACAAAATCATACAAAATGGCATAAGCTTCCACTTCTTTGCACAGTAGAGGTACTTAGTTTGGCTCTAAGCAAGTTTTTCTAATCTTTAGGTGTCTGCTTTCAATGAGTTAATCAATTCTAGTTCAATTAGTTTAGCAATTTCTTTTCAATGAGTTAGCAATTCCATTTCAATTTTATTTTATGCTTTCAATTTGTAATTTATATGAGTTTTAATGTTCTATGACCATTTTGTAGGAAATGAATTAGTGCCCGGACCGGTTGATCCTAGTGTGCTCTACCTTCAACATGAACACCGGAGTAACAACCAAGAGCTAATGGAGGTATATGTGTAAACCCTTATAAAAATGTTACTTTATTTGCTATTGTCTTGTATTTTCATAATAATTTACATATTGTGCTTTCACATTTGTATGCGAAGGATTCTTCTAAAGTTAAGGCCGCGGATCATTCTAGCAAGCTAAAACTCATTGAATGTAAAGATCCGCGACTTGAAAATTTACTTCGAATAGCGGGAATGTGGGATCCACTTCATCTAGATTACATTAGGTTGGATCACGGACTTATAACCGCATTGTGCGACCGATGGCGTCCTGAAACAAATACATTTCATTTTAGAGTTGGAGAAATGTCAATTACCATGCTTGATGTCGAAAAAATACTTGGTATTTCTACCTTTGGTCGTCCTATATTGTTTGATGATTCACATACCGACTATAGTGAGTTATTCCACGAGCTTTTGGGTGTAGTTGTTCCGGAAAACAAATTCATGGAAAGATATGAAATAAATATGAATTGGTTTAGACAAGCATTTGGGGGTCCTCTTCCTGAACACGCAACACGAGAGGAGATAGAGCGTCGAGCACGTGCCGTAATTTTATACGTTTTAAATTCTCGTCTTTTTGTCACTCATTCGAAAGGGAGATGTAATTTAAGGTACTTGCCATTTTTAAGAGATTTCCAGCAGTTTGGTTATCACGCTTGGGGGAGTGCAGTGCTTTCTAATTTGTATAGCGAGTTATCGGCTGTCGCGTTAAGGAAATCTAATATTGTAGCTGGTTGTATGACTTTATTGCAGGTATATCTTCTCTATTTAATATTAACATAACGTGTTTACACCACTTCCTTATTGCATGACTTCCTTATTTCTAATTTAATTTAATATGTTGGTAGTTATGGTCGTGGACCTACTTGGCAATTGGTCGACCAAATGTACAAATTCCAAACACTACGGCTGTATTACTTCATTACGGTCGCAGGTAATTTTGATTAAAACTTTTTACATTTAAAATTTGTCTTTTTATTTATTTTGCATTACTACTTTGTTGTGTAGGTGGAATGTTGCCAAAGATTAGACTCGTACTCCGAGAAATGTCTTATTTTATAGGAATGAATTGGATTTGATGCCGGCTGAGAGTGTTACATGAAACCCTTACAATTTAGATTTTCGGAATAATATTCCGGAACGGTATCGAAGCGTATTGTGCAAGACTCGGCTTATTTATTTCTTATGCATTCAGAATCATTGTCCGGACCAAGTACTGAGGCAGTTTGGTTATGCTTTTCAACATATACCCGACCCAGTTGAGAGAGTGCCCGAGCATCCAGATAATTGGGGCGAGTTCATAATTCAAACTGTTCATCGTTGGAACACTAGGGCGGATAATGTGATTGTTGAAAGAACGCCGCCAATTACGTTGGCCGAGTACGAGTATTGGTATTGGCAGATTACTCGCCGTTTTGTACTGCGGGAATCTTCTTCACTTTTAGCTCCATACATCCCTTGGGCTCCATTGGAATGTGATATCGTAAGTGGTATTTACACGACTATAGATATGACGGAGGATATAGAGCAAAGCCGGTATGAGCCTGAGCAGGTGAAAGTGAAATGTGTAGGATTGAGGAATTTCTTGGATACACTCTTAGACCGGAACAAGTTGCATCGACCTAATCCACCTCCTCCCCGCCTCCTCCCGCATTCCCACCACCACATCCTCCTATTTCAGGTCAACCTGAGGCAGAGGAAGTAGGTGCACAAGGCGATGTGCAAGAGCTTTACAACATATCCACCGAAGGATGGGGGACTTGGGAATCGCTTGAACAGAGTTTTGGGTTCGGAGTAGGATCTACGAGTGGTATACAAGAGGATATTTTTGTTGGTCCATCACAACCACCCATGGGAAGTCAGCAAATCACACCGTCATCACAACCACCCATGGTAAGTCAGCAAATCACACCGTCATCTCAGCCTGGACCATCCGAGACGGTAGAATTTGTGCAAGTTATTCAGCCACCACCGATAACACAACATTATACAAGAACAAGGAAGAAGAGGGACACATCGCTAGAAGTTCGAAGACTTAAAGACTAGGAAGTTGTTGGTATTGTCATGTATGTTAACTAATATGTGTTTTGTCGGTCATGTTTAGTATTGTCGGTCATGTTTAGTTAGCATCTTATGGGTATTTTCATGTATTTGTGTAGTTGTCGGTATTATTGTGTATGTTAAGTGATATTTGTTTCAAAACATTATGGGTTTTTCAAGTTTGTTGAATTAGTTTTTGCTTGCAAAATTTGGTTGTTTGGAAGTAGGATGACAGTTTGGTTGCTGGTATGTAGGTATATGGCATTTTTTGTCGGGCTAGGAGAGCACAACAACTCTCTGTTTTTTTGAGGCCAAAAATGGCCTTGCGCACTCCATTTGTGCGCGTGTACAAAAATGTACACGCGCACAAATGGAGTGCGCTATTTTTTTTAAAAAAAAAATTTAGCGCACTCCATTTGTGCACGTGTACAAAAATGCACGCGCACAAATGGAGTGCGCAAGGCCATTTTTGGCCTCCAAAAAACAGAGAGCTGCTGTGCTCTCCTAGCCCGACAAAACTGAACATAAACCAACAAATCCTCAACCAAACTGTTCTGCTACTTCCAAACAACCAAATTTTGCAAGCAAATAGTTGACTTACTTAACTATCCATACATAGAATCGAACAAATACAACTTAGAATCCGAAATTAAAACATAACTTAGCGTACATAGAATTCGAATTTAAATTTCAACGAAATACATAGAACTCGAATATAATTCACCAAACCATCATGGCCGAGTGCACGATCTTCTTTTATGGCCTAAACCACCACATTTACCACACCTATCATGTCAGTTACTATTTGGTTGGTCCATTGCTCCCTTGATACGTGTAGTTTTTGGTCGTCCTGAGTTTCTACGCACCGGCGGTGGTTTAATGTCCGGACCTTCATACGTTGTCCAATAACGACTATCCGGAACTGGATGAAAAGAAGGGAAGTATGAAGCGGCGTAGTTGGCGGATGTATACCATGGTGAAATGAAATCATCATTCCTTCGGTTAGCCCCTCCAGAACCCCTAGAACAAGCCGCTAAAACATGTGAACAAGGGAAATGTTCTAGTGTTGGCATATTGCAAGAACATGAAACTCGGTTTTCTCCAACTATAACCGTATAGCAATGCATTTGCGAATCTTTAACTCCCCACTCCGTATTGTTATAACGTTCGATACTCAAATGTCTCGAGGCTTCCATGCGTGCTTTAACTATTGCTTCCCACTTTGGTGTCAACGGAGTAGTCAACATACCCGCCTGAGTACGACGTTCGTAGAAGTAATGATTGATACGATGAAATGTCCGTGCAACTAATGATCGCACGGGTAAGCTCCTTGTACCTTTCAAAACACCATTAAAACTTTCCGACACATTGGTCGTCATCATGTTGAATCTCATGCCACCATCTCGACATAGCGTCCAACATTCTTCTTGGTCTGGCAAACTTGTGTCGATCCACGTATCAGCTGCAGGACATATCAACTTTAGATGTTTTCGATATTCAGTATATTTAACTACTTCAGAGGTAGTTGCTGCAGCATGTAGCAAGTTTTGAAGTTCATCAGATCCAAATCCTTTTTTTTTTTTAATTTGCTTTAATATGCCTAATACAAAAACGGTGATGGTGAGGGGCATGCCAACCTTCAATTAATGCACGTGGAATTCATTTCATTCTGTCTGAAACAAACGTAATGGTTCTTGTACGCAGAGAGGGAATATGCTTCCATATACAATTTATAAACCACTTCCACGTATTCCATGATTCGGTTCCAACAATAGCAAATGCCAAAGGATAGAGACCTTGATTAGCGTCCACACCAGTGGCAACGAAAAGTATACCTAAATATTTTCCATACAAATATGTTCCATCAATGGAAAGTAGAGGACGACAATGCGCGAAACCTTCAATTGAGGGGCCAAATGCCCAAAATGCGCCATCGAACACAATTCACTTGTATATAACTTCATATACAGTTCCCGGATTGGTATTCTTCACCGTTTGAAGATATTTAGGTAACTCGGCGTATGATGTATCCCAATCTCCGTATATCAAGCCTAAAGCTTTGGTTAATCCCTGCCAAGCCTTCGAATAAGTAACTTTAATATGAAACATGTTTGACATCGTTTCCTGCACCGTTTTCGCTGTCATATTCGTCTTGGATTTAACAAGCGGTAGTATTTTACTACAAATGAACTTAGCTGCAGCTTGACGGTGATTTGAGTTGATTGTTGGGTTAAGACACGTGTGATCACTCCATACGTCGTAATTTTCCAGAAATTTTGAGATACCTTCGTCGATAGATGAGCATGTAGCCGCCAAGGGCATTTCTCATCTACGTCACAGCGCACTGTATAGTCCTGAGAACGAGATTTGACCACTCGATAAGAAACCGAACATTTAATGGCCCATTCACTTAGTTGCTCAATAAGATCTTGTTTCGATTGAAATATCAACCCAACTCGTGGACCTTTGTCAACGCATTCTCGTCCAAAAACCTCCATTTCCAAATGACAAGGCTGCATGCACGAAGTATTCATCATTTCTGCAGTACATAAATCTTCGAATAAAGGATTTTCCGTTTCCATGCCTTCCACATTATCATGTCCATTAATGGGTTGTACGTCATCATCGAGGGGTCCTTCGTTATTAACTTGATTGTTCGCAATCCAAGTTGTGTCTTCTTCTATCGTACAGGCCACTTCCAAACTATCAAGTTGTTCTACAACGGCTATTTCATTGACCACACAATTTTCTTCGGCTTCGGATCTACGGTTTGATCCTTCTCCAACTTCGTGCGTCGAGTACCTAAAAAAGGAATGATCAAAACTTGCAAATGCTATTGCCAAATATAATCTCCAAAAAATATTCCATATACTAACCAAACTGTTGTTTGAGACTCAATCGGAATGGTCTCCTGAAAATTTGCGTCCGGTAAGTTATCATCCGGTAAGGTGTAATCCACTTGATGTTCTAGCGGCTCTTCTTGGATCTTATCAAATTTCAGGACGTGGATCTCTATCACTTTCATTCCAACTGAGAACATGGAATCCGTATCTTCATCGTCGTCTACGGTGATAGCAGACGAACCGTCATCCCTTACCCACTTCGTTACTAGCTTTATATCAAACTCATTTTCATCTGTTTTAGAAACGTCGTACGCTTTGTTCTTGAGCGATTCAAATGAACAATATTTCTTAATTTTGCTTCCTTTTCTTTTTCCACCAACATATGTAGGTTTACCATCTTCACCTACTATTAATTCACCATCAAAGTACAAGATGATAGGAACGTGTGACGTGATCTACACCATCATCAAATCAACAAAAACAAAAACCAAAATCAGATTCTAATCTTTCAAAGTATTTGGAAGAAATAAAAAAAAGTGAAAATTAGGCTCACATCCTTAAAACTAAAGTTAATTAGGCTCACATCCTCCCCTTTTCAAACATATAAATCTCATCCCTATTTTCAAAACACAGCTTTTATTTTTTCGGAAATGCCCTCATTCGATTTTCACGGTTCGTTTTTGTTTATATATTACGTATTAGGGTTTTATTCTTTACAGAAACATAATTTGGAAATCCATGGCGACTGGATCTAAAACCTAAACCTAATCCTAAACCTAAATCACCGCTCCAACACCAGAATCCGCCAACCCGCCGCTATCCACTGGCGCACCCCCACCTTCTTTTCTATACCCGTTTGGCTAGGTGCGGTTCCATCTACTGTAGTTGGATATTTTCGAACGTGACTTAGGGTTAGGGTAATCGACGATTGGAAGCTTCGATTCAAGAATTGGAGGTTTGTTTTGAGTTAGTGATTAGATTTCGAGCTCGTATGCAACAATTTGGGAAATTTGGTGATTAAGTTGTTCGATGCTTTACTGTACGGCGTTGAGCTTGCCTGAAACCGTATTGAGGTGGAGGAACTCGAGTCCCTCATGGTTGGAATGGGAAGGAAGTTTGCGAGCAAAGGAGTCCGATGGAGTTAACAGTTTTGGAAATCATGGTAAAATGATGGGAAATGGATCGGTTATGGGGGCGCAATGGACATTGAAGGGAAGCACGGGCTGGAGCGGTATACTGGTGGGGAAGAAAATGATTCGTTGATGGTAATTAGATTATCCTTTTGATTTTTTACATTTAATTGGCGCAGCAGGTTTTATTTCATTATAATTGTGTTATTTTTATTTCACTTAGTTGCATTGTTAGCTTGAAATATTCCTGCAATTAATTCATGAAACTGTTGTTAGAACTCGTGGATTTTTTGCTGAACTTTTGACAAAAAGTTGCGGACAAATATGCATCTATTCTAAATATATGCATATCTGTATGCAATTTTTTATCAAACAATCTGAAAAACGTATTATTTTACAAATATATTCATATTTCTATGCATATATGTAGAATACTTGCATATAAATATTCAGAAATTATTGTTATTTTGCTGAATTGTACGCATGTATTTATATTAATCTGAAGCTATTTTTTTCCTTTTCTTTCTGATTTTATTTGTTGGATAAATACAAGTTTTTTATTAGCATAAAAATACGATTTTTCATATGATAAGGACCTGAAAAAAACATATATCCATGAAACCATTGTTAAAACTTGGGGGTTTTTGCTGAAATTCTGATAAAAAGTTGCGGATAAATATGCATCTATTCTAAATATATGCATATCTGTATGCAATTTTTTATCAAACAAACAGAAAAACATATTATTTTACAAATATATTCATATTTCTATGCATATATGTAGAATACTTGCATATAAATATTCAGAAATTATTGTTATTTTGCTGAATTGTGTGCATGTATTTATATAATTCTGAAGCAGTTTTTGTAATTTAGGTTACTGCACATTAAGCTTATTAACGTTGATTTTCTTTTTTTTATAACAGTGTTCCGGCGGATATTGGTGTTATCGTGTTGTTGAAGATTGGTCGTCCATCCTTTTCCAAATGATTGAAATCTGCATGTGTTTCTACAGAAACTACTAGATGTGGTTTGCGCAATAAGCTGGGTCTTAATAAAATTATTTGTTCTTCAAAAGACCATCATCTCTACTTTGTAAATATTCTGAAATTTTTGATGTAGTACATGTAAATGTGGTCTATACTTATTTTTTGATGTAGTAAATGTTATGAAATTTTTCATGTAAGTATGCACATATTTCTGTTATTTGCATATATAAATGCATCTTGTTATAATTATATGTATTTACTTTTTTGTCATTTCTTTTGTTTCAGCAATTATGCAGTACATTTCTGCATATGTATGCAATTATTTCACTTAGCTGCGCAAAACTAATAATTTATTTTCTGCATAATATTAATATATGTATGCAATTATTACACTTAGTTGCATAAATGTATGCAATTTTTCGTAATATATGTATATAATTGTCTAGTTTTTCATAAAAATCAAAAAAAAGTAATAAAAAAAATCATTTTACGTAATATATGTATGTAATTGTCTAGTTTTTCGTAAAAATAAAAAAAAGTAATAAAAAAATCGCTGTTGGAGTGATCGACTGTTTTCCAGAATTGTTGGATTAGGTTTATGAGCGAGATAATAGGAGCGATAGACTGAGTAAATGAGGACAAACAGTTGTTAGATAGTTTTTTAGGTGTGTAAGGGTAGATCTGGAATTTTTTTAGCGGAAATTCAAAAATAGGGATGTTTTCTATATTATTTTTATCACCGGGTTTTTTTTATATTTTGAAACTTAATAGGGACTTGTAAAAAACGCACCCTAAAAAAAATTAATACCTTTTTCCCCCTTGATACAGTTGAATGTGATAGGTTAATGAGGAGTAAAGGCTGGTGGGTGCAAGTATTATCATATCGTACGAGCATTCCAAAAGTGCTCAAGAAGGAAATCCTTCTTGAGCATTTTTGGAATGCGCAAGAAGGAAATCCTTCTTGCGCATTCCAAAAGTGCTCAAGAAGGATTTCCTTCTTGAGCACTTTTGGAATGCTCATGGACCATCCAGCACCTATTTACACCCATCCAACAACCATTCTATCTCATTTACTTCCAATCTACAAAAGTGCTCCAAATCCCCAATTACATCAAAAAGAACCACATCTCCAAATCCACAATAAATCATGGCATCAACTTCAACTTCAAAAGGTAATATTGATTAGTTGTGTTTCCTACTTATAAATCTTTCACATATAGTTCATTTCAAACATTCTTATGCTTAATTTCTAAACGTAGACATGGAAATTCGGGAAATCGATGATGAAACTTTGGTGGCTTATTGCGAAGAATTCGAAAAGAGTAGATCTATCAATGATAACGTTGAACAAGAGGCCGTTGAATATATTCCCGAAACTCAATTCGATTCAATACCTCAACCACAAAAACATGTACGAGGGACTATGAATGCTCGTTTGCGTGTCATTGTGTCGAAACAAAAAGCGGATCAAAAATTCTACCATAACGGGATCCAACTAGAACGCCTATGTCCTGTTCCTCCAACTATGCCAAATTGCGCATACCCGACATGTCGATGCGGAGAAGAATGTATAGTCGTTGTTGCAAAAACAGAGACTAATGCAGGACGAAGATTTTTTGGTTGCAGTACATACAAAGAGAACAAGTACGATCCAGAGAATATTCAATGTTGCGATTATTTCAAATGGATCGATCCTCCTATGTGCGCTAGAGGTCTTCAAAATGCCTTGGAAATGCAGGAAGAAGTGAGACGTTTAGGAAAAATTGTGCAAGAATTAAGGGGAGGGGGTTCGAGCTCGACCACTCGTTGGTGATGATTTACCAACTCTTCCACTATTAGTTCGTGTATCCTAATTATTCGATGTACTATCTATGTTTTCTAGTTTTCTTCCAAACTATGTCTTTGGCTTATCTATTGTATGTTCGTAATGTAATGTTAGACTTCTACTTTCTAATTTAATGTTCAAGTACTACATTTGATTACTTGTTTTTATTTTCTATTAGAATTTGTGCGGTACATAAATTAATTTTACGTCTGAATATTCATGTAAAGTTTCATGTTTATGCTTTGGAACAGTTTTAAAGATTCCTGTAATGTACATTGTTCTTGTTGCCTTCTCTAATTAATTCGTAGCAGCCTACTGTAATTTGATGGAGAAAAATGAACTCGCGCATTCCATTTGTGCGCAAGAACATAATTGTTCTTGCGCACAAATGGAATGCGCGAGTTCAAAAAATAAATAAAAAAACGCTGCGCATTCCATTTGTGCGCAAGAACATTTTTGTTCTTGCGCACAAATGGAATGCGCATGGCTAACTGCCTTTGCCCAGAACAGGCCTACTTTCATAATAAGCTATGAAAAAGGCCTTTTCTCATAGTAAGTTGTTTTCAGAAGGCCAAACAAAAAATTTGTCCGTATCATTTTTATTGTAAAAAAACGAACTGAAATGGTTTTAAAAAAAAATCCTATTTTTCAATAAAAATAAAAAATAGCAGCAATAACATCGATGGAAATGAATAAAGTAATATTCAAAACTAATGCTAGGGTATAATATAGGTGAAACGTTATCACTTGAGCTATAGTTTGAAGTATAACCAATTTCCGGCATTGTGAATTTATCTTACTTGCCTCTGAACCCTTGCTAACGAGTATGTTTCCAGGATGTGGATCTGCATGGAAAAAACCATCCTTCAGAATCATCTGACCATAAGCAAGTGACAGCCTTCTTAAAATTTCCCTGATTTCAAAAATAAATCTTAGAAAATAAAATCTGACCATAAACAAATGAAAGCAACATAAAACTCCATAAAACACTTCGTTCTGTACAGATATGCTGAACTTCAAGAAATTAGATTCATCGAACATTTCAAATTGAAGTAAACTTCGTTCCATTTTAAGTTTTAGATGTATTTCTATAAACCCCTTTCCACAGAAATCATATGAACCGGATGTATGTTATTAATATACATAGATACCATTTAATGAATACCTTACAGAAAATGATTAACATCTGATAATTTGTTGTTTCATACCATCTAATTTTGAGCATTATTATTTTGCATGACAAATTATTAAGAATATGGTGGTGAAACACATTTTCATTTGGAGGGGGCTAATATAAAAAGCAATACAAACAAAACATTCCTATCAGTTAAAAGCATAATAGTACGACAAAATTTGAACTTATTTCAAGTACGATTTCCAAACTACTGAATACGTCTTTTTCAGTATACCACAATCAAGCTATCATTCAACAATTGATTATTTATCCATTTGTGAAAATGATTCTTTGCAATCATCATTCCAAGAAAATGCTAGCTAACTGAACCAACTGCTACCGGCAAAATCAATGCCACAGTTAATAACTTGTAAACTAATGAACATGCCAACTTTCTTTTGTTTTCGACTGCTAGTCGAGTTGCATCTCTCAATCGCATTAAATTCGACTGAGCTAATTTTATTATTAAAAGGAAAAATGAAAAATAGTTTTCAGTCAATATAAACATATGAGAAAACTAAAGCAGGTGGCATATCAATATATTGGGCATCATATTAAATTTGAGCTGGCAGTAGATTTTCCCTAGAACCTAAACTTAAACCGATGACAGCGCATGAATAACCAAGTAAGATGCATTAGGAAGTGAGATATTAAGTTTTACACTGAACACGTGTAAATAATGAGAAAGATAAGGGCCAAATAGTAATTACATTTAAAAAATAGGGGGCAGCCCCTTTTCTGTTCTCTATTTTGCACATTCTTGAAAGTACAAATATACATACGATACATTGTTACAACATGAGCAAAACTGCAATTTAATCAAATTTCTTGTGTTTTGTTCAATAGGACGAAGCAACTTACTTTTTTGCCTTGGCTGCAAGCTTACCGCCTGGATCTATGCCACGTCTTGCTATCTCATCCCCAAGTTTCATAATCGGAACACCTTCCATTAACTCCATTACTAAGACTTTCCTATATGTCATAAGTGCATTTAACCATGTTAGCTTATGCTTATCACACGACATATTTCTGCTCAAGATTATTTACTACAATCGATGAAGAAACTTATTCTAGAACCGTTGTCACCTCTGAAAGGGTGAGAAATTGGAAATTGATCACAAAATGTGTTACCATGGAAGGTTCATGGATTTTCAGTTAACATGCATGCGCATTGTCAACTACGAGTTTATGACCATGTCAACCCATTTGATTATTCAGCTAACTGAAAGAACATGCACAGGATATCATTAAATAGTTATTTAATAACTGGAATTTAGTCCTGTTAGCTAAATAAAAGATATACAAAATAATTTCATTGAAAATGCTCCTTACCTAGTTGTCATGCCTTGTATGGCCTGTGGCACCAAAACTGGAACCATTTTGTTGTTAGCATGGAAAAACTTCCGGATTCTCTCCATCGACGCAGCCTCCCTCATAAAATCAAACTCATATCCAATCTTTAAAGGCATAATAAATAAAGAGTAAGCAAATCAAGAGTTAATCTGCAGAATGAAGTAGCTTTACATGCTGTACCCACCAGCTTTGATTGTTTAAACCAAATAATGTAAATACCAAACTTGTACGTTTTCAAAACTCGATTGGCTGCTTTGTTGTATATAATTGTGATAATTTCTTGTAGGGGCGAGCGTTTGGTTGGTTTGGTTTATCCGGTGGTAAATTTGTCAAACCAAACTAAAACCAATAAAAATGAAAACCAAACCAAACCAGCCAAATTAAGTTCGGTTGGTTATCCGATTAAACCGAACTAAAAATGTATTACAATTTGTGTTTGAAATATTCACTATAATTTGAAACAAATTATAAATATATGATTACAGTATTATTATTTTTGATTTTTATGCTTTTTAATATTAATTTTGACACATAGGTGATGATTAATATATACTTAAATAACTAAACTAACATAAAATATTTATTATAATACCAATAATTTTGAAAGTATAGTAAAAATTCGGTTAATTTGGTTAAACCGATAACCAAACTTAATATTTTTTCAGGCTGATTACACACCGATTTAATTTCAAAACCGAACCAAACCAACTAAAATAAATTGGTTTGGTTGATTTATTTGGTTTAACCAAATAATGCTCACACCTAATTTCTTGTTAATTTTATATCTGGATGAATCTAAGTTTGGACAAGAAGAGACCTGAATCAGATTTGAATCAAAAATTATTGAAAGTTGTTTTGAAAAGACTTGGATGAATTGAATCTAAGTTTGGATAAGAAGAGACCTGGATAAGATGATTTAATTGAGTTTACCAAGAATTATCGAAAGGTGTTTCGAAGAAACCTGAATCAGATCTTCTATTGGAAAACCATTTTGATTCAACTCAAGAATTTGAACTAAATCATCTTGAAGAGCATGAAATCGAAGCAGAGCTTGGGAATGCAAGGGCTATGTCTACTCATCCTACATGTGGTTCCAAAAAAGATGTAGTAGGAGTAGTAACTTTGGTTCTTTCAAACCCAGAACGACTTGTATGGATGAATGTTGTAAACACACTGCCATTGGATGGCAATGTACATTCTAGGTGAAATGTGCTTAAGGAAGGAAAGACATGACCTCGCAAGCCACACAATCCCAAAAATGGTAAAAACATGGTATGCAGTAGAGTTATGTGGTCAGCTATCATTAGGAGTTGTCATCTCATCCTAGATTTTTCCTTTAAGAGTTGTTCGTGGAAGCATTGTAGAGCAAGGCTAACACCCTCAATGACATGCGATGAGGTACTCCAGGTTGTCATATTCAAGGGGCAGTCTGGCTCCGTGTAGCAAAGGTACAAGATATTCTTGTCAGACTCTGATGTATTTTGTAGGGATGTACCATCTTAGGGTAGTCTCTTACTTTTCCATAATTGGAATTCATCCTCCAATACATGTTTTTACATACTTAGTCTTACCCAATTTTTTTGAAACATGAAATGCAAGGATTTCAGCTATTTTCATATTTTATTTTGAACCCTTAGACATTATTATAATATCATTGAAATTTTTATAGAAATATTTTGGTTATCATAAAGTAAAATTTGTATGTGTTTATGCGCGATGTGGTCTTGCAAGTACCTTTTATTCAAAAGATTTTCAACGTATAACAAAATAAATTTCTTGTTATTTGAGTTTTCTCACATTGGTATTTTAGACTGACATGGGCGTTACTTTCTCACAATGCTCGGGTCGGACCGAACATTTTTACAGGTTAACTTAAATTCTTCGGAACCTAGAAGTGAAGCTGAAGACCCAAGTTGTACTTTTGTCTTTTGATTATCTTTTAATGTTTGTTCTTATTGTAGTTATTAGTATTTGTAAGGATATATTATTATAACTATCTAAGGCTGAAATTAGTTTAGTGTACCATTGTACCCTGATGTGTGTGTATTTATAAATGTTCTATCTTCTTGTAAAGACTTATATTATGATATATATATATATATTACTAGTTACGTTTGTGAGATTCTTCTTTATCTTTCTTCATCTTTCCCTAATGATCTGTCTTTTGAACGACTAAATGATCAACATACGAATACCTAGAATGTATTAAGTGTCATCTTTAGTGGTAAGAAAGACAGATCGTAACATTTAGTATCATAGTTGAAGGTTAGACGAGAACCTTAGATCTGGTGGGGTTGACTTATCCGAATAGGGTAAGTGAAACCCTAAGATGAGTTTGAGTGTATCATATATGAGCATGTATGTGGTATTTGTTAGTTCTATAAAAGTATTTTATATTGCGATGGTTGTCTGGTTGAGTGGTTTGCGGATTCTATCAATGCATATAGCTAACATTATTAATGGGGATCCATACACCTAAACGAGGCAAATCAACGCAGTATTGTTTAATATTTGGTAAATGAAATAATCTTACCTAGAAATATTTTATATATATATATATATAAATGTTTTCCAAAATAGTATAGTATTATTTTAGATGCCCGTAGATAGGAAGTGATAGTATTTTATTAGTATTGTTTAGGGGTTGTTTAGCAATGCTCGTCCAGTTTGAGCATTAATTATTGTTATATGTTTTGTAGATAGTTCCCTTTAAACAAGGATTCAGTAAATAGAAATTGAAAAGGCATTGGAACGAACACCTTATGTATTAAGTTTGACAATTTGATTATAACACATTCGATATCAATGTTAAATTAAAACTTGATTGAATAAAAGGTACTATTAAGGAAAATTAGGAAACTTAGCTTTGATTTTATATAAGGAATGATCATATGAAATTAAGGTATGACATGTGGTTTTAAATAACGAGAAATTAAGTATGAAATCTGACTTAAATCCCAATGCTTTTGAAAACGGTTTTTGAAGTTTTGAAAGGTAATAATAGTAGTGTTTAAAATAAATTTTAGTATAAGAATTTTTTAAAATGAAAATTTCATAAAAAATATTTTCTTTGGATAGTTAAGATGAACGAGTCTCGATTTATTTTGGGGTACACTGATAATCTTCTAAGTGATGATCAGATATTGTCTAGGCAAACATTGTAGAACACTTAGTAAATTATTCTCTTTAACAATGCATGCTTAAACAAGTTCAAATTCGAACGAATCCAAAACAAGTAGTTAATATATACTTTGGAAATATATATATATGGTATTCTTTGAAAAATAGGATTTTAAAAAAAAAAAAAAACTAGTTCGAACGATTTGAAAATAACTTAAAAATGAATAAGAGATGTGTTCGGATGGTAAATGTTCTATCGAGTAGTACCCTTCTTAGTAGGGGAATGTATAATACTATTTGGTAGTACCCAACTTGGGTATTATTTAGAGTTACTCTGACTATGTGTTTGTGTGTGTGTGTGTGTGTGCACGCACACACATATATACTTACATACATATCGTTATGGTTAAAATGTATAGTTTGATTTCAATAATAATTTTGAAATAAAATCGGGTATTTGGGTCTTGAATTTTCTTAGGAGAGGCATGATCCAAAAATAAAAGGTTGAATGAGATATAGGTGTATATTCTTAGTTGGTAGCGGAGTATTATGCAAATAAACCTAAGTTTAATTTTTATGGAGCATCTCATGGATAGTTTTGGTAGAATAGAATTGGTATTAGTAAATACTGATAAGATAAATGTGTAGGTTGGACGTAATCATTTCTCTTTTCATATAGATTTGATCTAAATTTCGTGTACATGACTTTGAGGTGTTTCACACCATTCCGAATAAGAATTTATCACTCGATTCTTGCAGGCGAGCACTTGATAATGAATTTTGGTATGAAACCACAATTTTCTATCATGCTTCTTGGCCGAATCATGCACCCATGATGATCCAAAGTCCATCTTTTGTATGGATATGTGAAGGTCTAGATGTTTTGGTGTATTTGTGAGTGTTTCAGAAGATTTAAGATCAGAAAGACTCACTTTTTATTCTGTTTTTCACTTATAAAGTTAGTGATGAATTTGTGGTGTATGGATTTCATATGTATGTTGTTCATTTTGATGATGTTTTGTGCATTGATATAAGTTTATGCAGTGGCATAGCCATAAAAAAGGTCTGATAGGGTTACAACGGTGAAAATTTTAGGGTTTGGGGGTCAATTAATTCAACAAATTATCATAAAACACTAGCTCAACAAACTAATTTGATTCAACAGATTAACGATTAATTTGCACCAATTATTTAGTACAAATCAGGCTAATTTTTCAACAACAGGACAAAAGAGTAACATTGGCTGCATACAGCATACTGAATGAGCAGGGTTTCAAACTGCAGAGAACTCCAAAGAGAGCAGCTGAGGAGGGCTATTAGGCTCCAGGCTACAAAGGAGAACAAAGATGAGGATTACTGGTTGTGTTGGAGTTTGCGATTACATTCATGATAGATTCATGGTTCAGCTGCATCTGAAAATTTGAAGGACGCCATGTTTTCTGTTTTTTTCTTTTTTTTTTTCTTTTCCATATTAAATCCTGGAAGGGTCACTTGCCCATCCCAACCATAATGTGCCTCCGCCTCTGAGTTTATGTGCATATTAATGATTTTGGTTTATGTATGAATTAGAAATTAAATGGAAGTAAAATTAGTCAGTAAGTTGATTCCTTTACTAAGTCATGGTTATAATAATATATACTTAGTTTGTGATCATTGTATCATGTAAGGAAATTTGGATCTTGACTTGATATTGACTTTGGGGATCCTTGGCAGGTAAATTGACACTTCACTACTTTATGTTTTTCTAAAGAAGAATTTTTCAAGTTTTAACTCGTTTTATCTTTTAAAAACTTCTGTTTTGATCTTTAAAACATATTACTAAGTTTATAAAGCTATTTGTGTGGAAAAAATATGACTTTTAAAGTTATTTGGTGTATAAATCCAATATTGAAATTGTGGGTTTCATAGTGATTGTCGTTATAGGTGCAGTTCGTGAAAACGAACTGCTTTTTAATATGAATTTTTTTTAATCATAATTATGCTTTGAAAATGATTTAGAAACCTATACTGGATTAGGCATAAATTGGTAATTATCATTAATTAATTTATTAACGAATATATAATTAATTAAATAGAGTAATTAGTACTTAATCATTAATTAACAAGGTAATTTGTACTTAATTAAGGTACCATTTGCAAGCTGAAATGGGCATGTAATGTTTGCGTCTGCGTCTGAAGCGTCCAACGCGTCGGACACGTCCACAGTGGGGTCCACCCATTTACCCATTCAAACTAGAACGTTGGGAAATAGTTGTTTGTGTCTGACGCGTCCGACACGTCAAAACGTCGAACGGCTATTCCCGAACCATCGTTTCCCCCTTCCTTCCACATATATTTCCCCCAATTTTTTTTTCATTTCCTTCACAACACACACAAGAACCCGAATTTATATAAAAAAATTGCGAATCGTCGTCAACATTTTCAGGTAATCGTTGTTATTTTTGTGTTTTTTTGTCTCAATATCTATCATATATGTTTTTACGGATTTTTTGATTTTTCTTCTTCAGAATGTCAGGTAGTCAATCGCTTTCGACCCGCACTATCGTCGACTGGAACGACGAACGAACGAACACTTTTATCGACATTTGCATGGAGATCCTGCAGCAGCGTCAAGATTATGTGGCACAGTGGTACGCGAACGTCGCCATGCTATTCAACCAGCGCACTGACCTGAATTACAATGAAAGCCAGATGAAGAACAAGTTCGGCAATCTAAAGAGGGACTGGGTTTCGTGGAACCGACTTCTACAGATTCCTGTAGGGTACTGGAACGAAGAGAAGGACACCGTTGGTGCAACCGACGAGTCGTGGGATATAGTATTCACACGGTGTCGTTAAGTATAAGCATGCATCTCCTAACATATTCAGAGATTTGGACGCTCTTTGTGGAGGCTGCATGAATACAACAGAGTGTCAGTTTATAGTCCCACGAGACCCCCCCTCCCCCCCCCCCATTGTTATGCAGTTCGCAACCCAGCTCTACGGCGATCTCATCAGGGGCTATATTGTTGAGATCTTCAACCGTCCCACTCGTCGACATGCTAGGCAGAGTGTCGGTCCGTCTCATTCTGCTCCTCCTGCCATGTCACATGACGACATAATCGCAGCAAGCATGAGTGTTGCTCTCGATACAGATGACTATGAGAATTGGGAGGTGGCGGTGTGCGTGTCAGAGTATTAGATCGTGGGGCACAACCTATTTCTTTCTCTGTTGGACAAGCCGGAGTAGATACGAAAATGCGTCGTTTATTCTGTTGCAAAGCTTAGGAGAAATGCATATTGCATTATATTGTTACTTTTGTATTTTCTGCTTTTTAATTTCTGCATTTTAATTTCTGCACTTTTTGTATTCTGAAATTTGAATTCTGCAATTTGTATTTTACATTCTACTAATTTATTAAACACAAACAAATAAATAATAAAACAACAATACTCATTTCAATTTGCCCTTTTCGTTAAAAAAAAACGCATTTCTCATTCGTGTAAATGCCCCTTCCCCAGCCCCTTTCAAATAACCCTTCCAAATGCTCATTGCACTTCGTTTGCAAACGCACCATAAGTTAATTATAATTTGTATAATTAATAAAAGTTAATTATTATTTAATGACATTATCTAAGTATTTATTATTTAATTAAGATTAGTTATAGTTAATTATTTAATTAAAAAGGGATTAGATATTAATCTTATTAATTAAGTTAATTTAGGAACTTAATAAAGGCTTATTTAATTTTTCATTGAGGATTATTATTTAGTTATTAATTAAAGATTTCTGGGGCCAGAGGAAGGAGAACATCAGATAGAATATGTGGATTATCGTAAAATCTCTGACTGGCGATGCCCTCTACTACCTAAAGGGAACTTTGAAACCAAAGCTAGGACAATGGGGTGATGCGAAGGAGAAGGCCGGAGAAGAAGCGGGCACACCAACCTATTCGGATAAGTGTAGAGAAAGAAAGGAAGGGGAAAATTTTCAAAAGAGGACCCACCAATACAACCAGGACCACTCTGACTTGATTATCTTTTATACTAAGCTAAAGAGCTGGCACTGGGTAAGAGCAGTCGTCTATTTTAGAAGGGGTCTAGGGTATAGTGTTCGCCCCCTTTAATTATTTATTCAAAGATTGATTATTATTTAATGGACTATTTTAAAGTTAATTAAATGCTTGTTTATTTAAAGGTTAGCAATTGCTTATTTACTAGTGTATAACCCGTGCGTTGCACAAGATAATATTATAAAATATTTGAACTTTTGATGTTAAAATTGAAACTCTATGGTACAACATACATTGCATTCAGCAAAATAAATATACTATGAATTATTGTTGTTGTTTATATTTGTTATGTGTCATGGACTTATATTTTTTTGAAGTAAAACAATAATTTTATTGTTCTTATTGTATAAGTATTCATATTGAAACTGACATATTTTAATTATTTTAGATGACTCAACAAATATTGTTGAGCTTATTTCTTCTAATGATAAAATTTGATTTATAGAAACATATATTAACTTAAGAGAAAATAATGTTAATAAATTCAGTAAGATTTTGTAAAAAGATTACAGAGATTTAAGTGCAGAGTTATTTGAATTTTAAAATATAAAAGTTTAACATTGTGTATGATAAAATAAATTTTTATGTATTTAAATGATTATAGTCAATTTACAAATTAACTTTGGTGTTATTGTTTATGTACATAAATTTATATTTATATATCTATATAGTTAAACATAATTTTTTTTGTGGTTTTTATTAGTATATATGTGTAAAATATAAAAGTTTAACATTGTGTATGATAAAATAAATTTTTATGTATTTAAATGATTATAATCAATTTACAAATTAACTTTGGTGTTATTGTTTATGTACATAAATTTATATTTATACCGGAAAGCCGTGAGAATAGTACCAGATGGGAGACTGTCTAGGAAGTCCTCACGCTTGAGTACGGGAGCCTTCGGCACTGGGTATCCACCTTTATATCTATATAGTTAAACATAATTTTTTTGTGGTTTTTATTAGTATATATGTGTACATGTATACGACTAATATATTATCAAAACATTTTAAATTCAGGATTTCATAAGCAAAACATGGATATTTGAAGTTGTACATGACTACAGAAATGTCAAAATATGGATATTTGAAGTTAAAAATAGAATTCTACAATACAAATAAATTTATTGAGATAAACGCATAATACATTTGTTTGTTGATTTTATTTATGATATTTGAATAATATATCTTTATTTTAAATATTGAAATTGTCACATTTAATGATTTATTAGATGAAGTAATGAATATTTATTAATTATTAATTAAACTTATTCAAATGCATTAAAGCCAAAATTATATGATTAATTAAAATATATTGATGTAAATGTACAAAATTATGTGCTATTGGTGGGTTTTTGCAAGAAACCATAAAAAATTCAGAATGTAGGCACTTCAATTAAAATAAGAATATTACTGTTTAATGTATTAATGTACTGAAATAAATGATTCAATTATAAATTTGCAATTATTGCTTATGAAATAATTATGTTATATGACTGATGTATTTGTATATCCAAATGAATTCTATACCCTTCTTTGTTAATATGACTATCATTAAAATATAGAAAATTTCATAATTTTATGATTTATTTGACATATTAACAACTTATATTTACTAAATTTAATTATAGTTTTAAGATTCATGGTTAACTTTATTATATGAAGTCAAATATATGGTATTAGAAGAGAACTAAGATAGTCAATAAAAGGTTGTAGGAATATTAAAATTAAGGTTTTTACTATAAAAGAAACATAATTTTGCAATTCATGCCGAATTTATTGATCGTTTTTTGCTATTATTTTCTGATTTATACCAAAAAATAAATTTGTATTTAATATCACGTTTCTATAAGCAAATATATTTCTAATTTTTTTGTAGTACAATTTTTTTTACAAAAAGTGAAAATATTTTTTGTTTTTACTGCAATCATTTAAAAATCGTCTGGACCTAGTTTTTTAAGCATGTTTTTGAAAAAGAACATTTGTGTGTTTCGAAATTTAAAGAGTGTATTTTACAAAAGTTACTTATTGTTTATGTTATATTGTATGTTGTGTGGCGTATGGATTTTAATCTAATGAAAATGCAATTTTACATATTTTACAAATATGAGTATGATGCATATTATTGAAATTTTCTTATTGTCATTAGTGATCGAACTAACGAATATTATTAATTACATTCATCTTATTATTTTGAACTTAAGATTGTATATTTAATTTAAACATATGGACTAAAACGTAAAACATAAGAGAAAGTGAGTTGAGTTTTATAAATAATTACGGTAATTTTAAATATATATTTTTTATGTTAAATGTAGAGTTTTATAATGCAATGCATGATAAATATATTTTATCATTTCAAATATAAGTGTTTTAAGTTACACGGTAAATGAATAAAAAAAAATCTTGTTATCGTTGTTTTATGTGATTTATATATCGTAATTGAATAAAAAGTTAATTTTACCATCTTTATTAGTACAATAATCGTATATACATTGAATTATGGTTCTTAAGTACATATTAAAAATAGGGGTTTTTAGGCACAAGGACAAACTTAACAAAAAAATTATACATAAGGACAAAAGGCTAAAATTTTAACCACAAGGACATTCTTTTGTGTAAAGGGAGGAATTCAGGGGTCCACTATCATTTCATACTTTAAACTAAAGTTTGTCCTTGTGTTCAAATTTTTTGCCCCTTGTCCTTATGGATGATTTTTTTTGTTAATTTGTCATTCTAACTATTTTCCTGTTAAAAATATTAATAAATATTAGTTGACTAAATTCATTTAAATTATTTAAATTTTCTATTATGTAATTAATATAAATATATGGACCTAAATATAAAATTTAGAAGTTAATCGTTCAATTACTTGTAGACACCTATACAACTTTTAAATATATATGCCATACTATAAAATAATGAGAGGTTTAATTAAATAATTTAACTGACAAATTAAAAGATTCAAATATTAAATATCAAGAGAGAATTAAGCAAAAGAGAGAGAACTCCTAAAATCAAGCAGAAAGCTGGAAGTTCTTCTGCTTTACTATTATTTAATAGATTTATTTGGAAGCTAATTTGAGGTTAAACTATTTATTAAATGGTTAATTCTTATTTAAGGGTTTAGGAATTATCTAATAAAGAGATTACTGTTATTTAATTATTTAATGAAGGCTTTTAAATTTGAATTACTTGTTATATGCTTTTGAAAGATGTTTTAATCCAATGGATTTCTTTATCGATCACCCTTAAGCAACCTCATGGATTATGAACTGATATTTGTTGGTAGAACCAAACACCATGTATAACTTGACTGTTATGCATGGATATCTATCAGTAGGAATTGTCCATATTATTTTATAACTTAGTAGTTGATTATGTTGAACATCTCTTAAGCAGAACAAAAGCTCATTACATTATTATATTAATTTGGACATACGTTTAGCATAACACTTTCTCGTCTGCTATTATTATCACTTGGATACTTCATATATGTTGATTGACTGTACTTGGTTTTTTTTACATATTTGATTGTAATGTAAATATGTATGCTATAACTTAAATAAGTTATACTCAGCTATATAAGAATCATTGTGCGCTTTAAGCCTCTCTTTGATTTTGAAATCCAATATCTTATTCTTTTTTAAAGGTTTTAAAGTTGAATTTTATTTTCAGGATAACTATAAGTAAGAATTTTATTAAGGATATTTTTAAGTAATTAATCATGTTTGAATGATTGTTTAAAGCCATAATTTTGTTAATATGGTTTAAAGATAATTAAATGAAGAGTGTTTTAAATAATAACTTGTTTTTAAATAGTGTTTTAAATAATTGCTTTACTCATAAGAAAGTAGTAAATGATTTTTGCGATATTCATAAAGGAAGTTATAAATTATTTTGGATATTTATAAAGAAAGTTATAAATGATTTTTTGATATTGATAAAGAAAGTTATAAGTTTATAAATGATTTTGGATATAAAAGGAAGTTTATAAATGATTTTGAATACCTATAAAGAATTCATAAACGGTTTGATATTTGTTTAAGAGTTTTATAAATAAACTTAGATATTCATAAAAAAGTTTATTAAATGGATTAGGGATTTAAGTAAAGGTGTAACGACCCAGATTTTTGAACAGTTTATTTTAAATATTTAGTATGGTTTTAAATATTGAATTCATAATATAAATGAATTTTTATTGGATTTGTCAATTTAATTATCGATATATGATTCAATATCGAATATATTTAATTATCATAATATGAAACGATAATAATTGAATTCAGAGTTAAAACTGAATTGAAACGATTAATATAAATTCTATATTTCATTAGAACAATGACAATGATTTATTATCGATAAATTTAATTGTTTGAATTCGATTTATATTTTAAATCGAACGTAATTTAAATTCATTAATTTAATGTGGTTAATTTGTACATACATTTAAATTAAAAATTGAAATACGCTCCATGTAATTCAGAATATTGTATCGACTTTAATTTCTTTTCAACGCCACCCTATTTTCCAATTCCTAGAGCCGACCTATGTTTATACGACACTGCCTATATTTTCTTGAGCAGAAATCTTTGTTCTCCTCCTTCCCAACAAAGCAAAGCAAAAATCAAATGGCGCCACCCTAAATCTGAGAATACAGGCCTATGAATAAACTTTGCTGTTGTATTTCTTCATCGAGCTGAAAATTTTGTCCCCCAACTTCACCACGAAGGAAGACAGGAAATTTATGGCCCTCGTACCTCTTGTTTACTCTCGCTTGTATATATTGAGCTTGCCTTCGAGTTTTTACCATCCACGAAACCATTCTGTTTCTTTCCCTTTTCGGTTCTCTTCCTCCAATCGAGACAACCGCTGTTAAAAAAAAAAAAAAAAATCAAATCAAACTCGCAACTTGAATCGCGAGTCTGGAGCTCGAATCCATGCCAAAGACGGTTGCAATTCGATGGAGTATCAAGGGGTGCGATTTGCTGAAGGCGATGGTGTGATGTAAATGAGGGCGATCGATCTGTGGAGGGCGATGTTAGCATCGGTCTGCGGAGGGTGCGATTTTAGGAGAAGTTGAAGTTGGGATTGATTTCAATCTAGTGGAGTTCGTATTGGGTTTTGGGAAGAGTCGGTCTGTGATATTTATGAGGGATGAATGTATGCGATTCAACGGTTGAACGATGGAGTTGGGGTAATCATGATGTGCGATGTAATGAACTAGTGTGGCACGGAGTTCATCTGTAATTCACTGGAAGTGGGTCGACAGTTTGGAAGGGGAGGAGTGGTCTGGACGTTAAGGGCTGATGGGTTTTTGAAGCAATAATGTTGTAGGTTGCTGGTAAATGAAGCTTTAGGTGTTGAAATAGGAAGATAGAGTTTGTCAGCATAATGCTCGATAAAATGCCAAAATGATGAGAATCAGTTTTGGAAAAAAATACAGTAAAAGCTGACGGATTGGAGGCAGTCTTTGGAATGTTTAAGTGGGAAACTGCAGTTTTAGGGTTGTTTCCTATAGAATCGATCGACGATTTATTTTTAAAAGTTACTTCGCAGTTGATCAAGATCGTTGCAAGGCAATAAGGTATGTTTTTAAAATTTAAAATATACTTAGAATAATTTATTTAAATCAATAGTCGTTTAATAGTTTAAATAAAAATTGAATAATCATAGGCACAAAATATATCCATTCGAGATGATCAGAGATGATTCATAGCGGTGATGATTTGGCGTTTAATCGGATATTCGACAAATGGAAAATCAATGTGAGTAAATCTCACTCACCTTTAGAATTATTTTTATTTTATTAAAAATAATTGTCTGTTGCTTGTGTGAATGTTTTCTGGTTGTTTTATATATATTAGTTATTTAGGCTATATATATATATATATTGGGTTGATTGATTGGTTGGATTCCCGCAGTCTCATTAGCGGATGCCCGCAGTTTCATAGCGGATGATTACCCTATACGCCCCACGCTATGATTAGTGGATGACCTTCTATACCGCGATATTCTGCCACGAAGCAGAATGGGTATTATTTATGTGCTAACATCTGTGGATGCAGGAAAACAGGTTGGAGGGATCCAACTGGATTCCTCAAAAAAATATATTATCTGTTTGTTTATTTGTTTGCATATATATTGTTATATATGATGTGTTAGAAAAATAAATAATTGGTTGCTTTGTGTGTTTTATCACTGGGCTTAAGTAACGATATTTAAAAATAGCGTGGAAGGATATTGGAGATTTAAAAAGGAAAATTCTATTTTTAAATAGAATTTGAATTTTAAGTGGGAATAAAAATATAAACTTGTTTTTGAAAAATAAAACAAGTAGTTCCTTTATAAACGAAGTTTATAAATAGTTCTTTTATAACGAAATTATAAATAAAGTGAAAAGAATTATCAGTTGATAATTCAGAAATAGAAATACAAGTGTTTGAAAATATGATTCGAAAGGGAATTTGAATATAGAATTTGAATTCAAATAGAAAAGGGAATGGAAATTTGAATTTAGAATTCAAATAGAAAACCCAAGGTGGATTTGAATATAGAACGTGCAATGGTGTTGAATATAGAGAATTTGAAATAAAATTTTCCAAATAGAATTTGAAATAGAATTTCAAAATAGAATTTTCAAAAAGAGAATTTGAAATAGACTTTGAAAATAGAATTTCAAAGAAGAATTAAATAGAGATTGGAATTGGAATTCAAATATGAAATTTGATTAAAGATTTGAATTGGAATTCAAATATGAAATTTGAATAAAGATTTGAATAGAAATTCAAGTATTGAATTTGAACATGGGATTGAATATTGAAATTCAAGTAGAAATTTGAATATGAGATTTCAAAATAGAATTTGAAATAAACTTTGAAAATAGGATTTTCAAAGTAGAATTGGAAATAGAATTTCAAATAGGATTTCAAAATAGGAAATCCAAATGGTTTTGAAATGAAATTTGAATCCAAGGGAATTCAAATGGATTTGAGTGAAGGAATTCAAATGGGATTGAAATAAAGGAAATTCAAAATGGATTTTCAAATAAAAGAAATGTAATTTGAAATATTGAGAATTTCAAATAAGAGGAAATGGAATTTGAAACATTTAGAATTTCAAATAGAATTTAACTGGAGTTTGAATGTTTGAATTTCAAATAGAATTTAAATATGGGATTTGAATATAACAATTCAAATAGAATTTGAATAAATGAATTTGAATATAGAATTGCAAGGTAGGATTGTAATGAAATTTGAAATATTGAATTCAAGAGAATTGAATATGGTTTTGAATTTAGAATTCAAAGAAGAATTGGATATAAACTTCAAATATAATCGAAATGGAGTTGAATATAAACTTCAAATATATTCGAAATAGAATTGAATATATTATTCAAAGGGAATTGAAATAGGAAATGAATAGAGATTTCAAATGGAATTCAAATATGAAATTTGAATAGGGATTTGAAATGGAAATTTAAGTATTGAATTTGAATATCCAATAGAGAAGGAATTGGGATTTGAAATATAGAATTCAAAGGTGAGATTGGAATTTGAATCAAGGAATTCAAATAAGGTTAAAACGAAGTTGAATTCATTCTTAAGAAGTTTAAAAAGTTTATATATATAAATCTAATTAAAACGAACTCGCCGCAGCGCTGCAGTTCGTAAATTGGCGATTCGAACTTCAATTGAATATACAGAACTCAATTGAAGTCGGAATTCTTCGAAACAAGAAACGTCAGGACCGATTTGATAATAGTTTTCTAATGAAGGAGAAAAATCTGAATTTCGTCGTATAGATTTTGAGTTATGTCAAAATCAAAATTTTAGAAAAGCAGCGCCATAAACCATCATAAACCATAATGGATTTAATATATAAAAATTGGGATTTTTAAGCAAATAAAAATCCGGATTGCCATTTAAAAATCTAGACTTGAGTTAGAAAATAAATGTGAACTCAAGTGAAGTAAAGAAGATGATTTTTGAAACAATAATCCTATTTTTGATTATTGAATAGAATTAACTAAATCAAAGGAGAATTAGTTAATTGAGTTTGAACTAAAGTCGAACCTTGGAAAGTGAAATTTGGGATTGTAAATATATATTCGAAATCGAATATAGAACTTAAATTGAAATTTGAATTCAATTGATTGACAAGTAAGTGGAAATATATTTGAAACGTGTTATATTCAAATATACAAGCGAAATAGGCAAAGAGATAGATAACGAGTTAATTTAACGAGTGGAGTCAAAACGAGTGTATGGGGTTAAAATAAATTGGACAGGTATAAACACACAGGAGACAGGTATGGGATAAAGTGATGAAGGTATATAATTAGTGTGCTCGACAAAAAGGTACATGTTTAATTCATATATGAGATTTTATGCGCCGTATCGGCAAGCCACTTGGCTTTTCCTTTTTCTTTTTGATTGAGGAAGATACCGGGATGCTATTTGCAATTTCCCGATGCTCCCGATACAGGGGAGGTTATGGCGAATTTTTCCGGGAATTTAAGGAGTTAGAATATTTTTAAGAAATTTGACAATTAGAAATCTATATATCGATATATATATAGAATTCGATAAGGAAACGAAATCAAAAATAGCGTAAAGGGCCAATATGATTATTGAAATATTTGGTTAACAAATATTGATAGCGGAAATGGAAAAGTGATTTAATTAATGAATATTAATTAAAGGGCCCAGTGATTTGTTTGATATGTTTGGATGAACACTTGTTTTTATTCGATAGTTAAATCACAGACTATCGAAGTTTTGACCATCGTTGTCAATATGGAGAGACCGGTTGGATTATTATCCTAAGAACCACTCCGTATCGGCATAAGCGTTGCGAACCAAGTATGCTGAATATATTGAAGACGGAGTAAAGTGCAAGGGCTTTTCTATTTATAGAAATAGTGCCTTCGGTTTCGTTCAATCCCAGAACGAACGTAAATGGACGGATGTCTGACAGAGTATTTCCAATGATCAAATGGGTTGGTCTGTATGAATATATATGGTTGCAACGGATTTATCCCTTAGCATAATATCCAGAATATTTGTGCAAACTCAACTAGTGATTAACGGATCTGACGATGTGGCATTCAAAGTGAATTGTGTTATCAAGGAATGGTAAGTAATCGTAGCCTCAGGCCTCAACAACCGGGAAAGGACAAAAATCGGGCAGGCAGCATGGCTATGTGGGTCGCTCCCATTAGGGTGTATAATCACCTATCTAGAGAAATTCCTTTTGTTTCTAAATCTATCGATTCTGCCCATTCGGGAAACGGTGGTTTGAGTCCAACCGTTGGTGATATACATTCGATACACTCAAGCGAAATGAGTGGTCGGTCATGTGTGGGCCGGGTTGCAAGATGTTCTTGTTGAACCCAGGTGTATTCGCCTCTAGAGATACATCATCGGAAGGTGGTCCCATACCTTGTCATGTTGGAAATCCAATCTCCAATAAGCGCCATGCGGTTTTTGATTTTATACTATATATGTAGAGCGTGAGATGCAAGCGTTCTACTATTTGGTTATTTACTTGATGTAGACATTATTATAATATCACTGGATTTTCGTATCAAAGTGTTTTGGGTTATAGTAAGGTAAAAACCGTCCGTGTTTATGTGTGGGCTGGTCTTACTATTACCTTTTCTTTTGAAAGATTTTGAAAGTTAAACAAATGGTTGGAGTTTACTCACACCAGTCCCATGACTGACCCAGAGTTTATTTTGTTTTGTTTTCCCTAAACTCTTGGGTGCCCAAATTTGTACGGGCAGTCAAGTAGTCGGGATTTCACAGATTCAATTGAAGGAGCTGGAAGCAGGAGGCTTCACCGGTTAGCTATAGGCTATCATATATTCCGCTGTGGACTTTGTTTGTATCTGGAAACAGGTGTTTATAACTGTTCCAGAAATGACTGTTGTGCTCTGATGATGGTATGTATATAAAGTTACTGATTTGTATTTCAAAAGTTATGTTATATAATATATTTTATTCGTTCCGCTGTGAGTTTGTGATCTTCGTTTTTCTTCTATTCTAATATTTCTTTCTTTCTATTTCTCATCCTCTAACTTCTTTCTAATAATGGTTCGTATTTCCGTGTTATTTGGGTTGGACGTGTAGTGTTATTAGTCAACTCAGATAGCACGGATTTTCGGGTCGTTTCAGTTGGTATCAGAGCTGGTTGCTTAATTGGTACGGATGATAGGGGGTTCTCGCTTCGCGTTTGGTGGCGAACGGGAGACTCTTACCCCTACATCTCCCGACAATGTGGGTTGGTCGAGTCGAGAGGCTGGCCGTAAAAGCAGTTCTGAGGTATCTCTGTAAGCCACGCTGGGAGGTTAGCCCAGTGCCGAGGGAGGAGAGGATGGTTGAAAAGCCTACTCGAATCCCGTGGTCGTTTCAGTTGGTATCAGAGCTTAGGTTGAGCGAACACCTAGGCTTGTGTGGCATGTGCTCATTAGAGATAGGGTCAGTAGTACCCTAGAATGAGTTGAGCGTATATATACGAGAGAGCGTATTTGTTAGTTGATATAAAAATTGTTTTATATTGTGTTGACTAATCTGTGAGTGGTTTATGAATTCTGGTCGAATCGTGGGACGCCACGAAGTCGATAGGAATTTCTAAACACTTGAACAGAAGATTGAACACAGTATTGTTTTAAAGTGGGTAGATGAAATAATTTTACCCAAATTTCTATTTTTATATAGAAGGAATAATTTTCTGAAATTATTATATATGGATGTGTTGATTGCTAGGATTATAACCCAACAAGATTATAAAATTAAAATGGTTATTTATAACCAAATAGAATTTGTATAGAAATTAAATATACAAATGAGATGAATTAGAATTTAATTCAAACCAGAATTAAGCATTCAAAATCCTGGGAAGTTTGGAAATATTTTCTAAAGGTAAATAATATAGCTTTGTTTTCGAAGGATTTGAAAGAAAATCATTTTAGATGGATTTTGAAATAATAAAGCACTGAACTCACTTCAGTGGCTGGGAAATTATTCTGATGATGATTGCAACATCATCAGTGTTCATTTCCGAGTTTCTAAGTGATGGATTGCTACCTTAGAAAGATTTTGATGGGAATTTGTTTGGAAGAAAACAAATAGTTTGGAAATATTCAAATGTTTTGAATTTGAATTAGTTATAAATATATGTGATTTCGAAAAGAATTTAAAATGAAAACCCTGGGATTTGGATTCTGGAATAAAAATTCAACTGAAGCAAGTTAAATGGTTCGAGGTTAATAAATTGACTAGAATCAATTTGAAATAAATTGAAATGAATATGTATTAGAATGCATATGAATGGAAACCAAAAGTTTTGGTTGAAATTAAAGTCATAGAAATATGAGGAGTTAAGTTTCAACATAAGTGAGATGTTGAAAAGAAATGGATTTGTACCATTTTTCTACCTTAGCAATTTCGGGGACGAAATTATTTTAAGGGGGGAAGAATGTAACGACCCAGATTTTTGAACAGTTTATTTTAAATATTTAGTATGGTTTTAAATATTGAATTCATAATATAAATGAATTTTTATTGGATTTGTCAATTTAATTATCGATATATGATTCAATATCGAATATATTTAATTATCATAATATGAAACGATAATAATTGAATTCAGAGTTAAAACTGAATTGAAACGATTAATATAAATTCTATATTTCATTAGAACAATGACAATGATTTATTATCGATAAATTTAATTGTTTGAATTCGATTTATATTTTAAATCGAACGTAATTTAAATTCATTAATTTAATGTGGTTAATTTGTACATACATTTAAATTAAAAATTGAAATACGCTCCATGTAATTCAGAATATTGTATCGACTTTAATTTCTTTTCAACGCCACCCTATTTTCCAATTCCTAGAGCCGACCTATGTTTATACGACACTGCCTATATTTTCTTGAGCAGAAATCTTTGTTCTCCTCCTTCCCAACAAAGCAAAGCAAAAATCAAATGGCGCCACCCTAAATCTGAGAATACAGGCCTATGAATAAACTTTGCTGTTGTATTTCTTCATCGAGCTGAAAATTTTGTCCCCCAACTTCACCACGAAGGAAGACAGGAAATTTATGGCCCTCGTACCTCTTGTTTACTCTCGCTTGTATATATTGAGCTTGCCTTCGAGTTTTTACCATCCACGAAACCATTCTGTTTCTTTCCCTTTTCGGTTCTCTTCCTCCAATCGAGACAACCGCTGTTAAAAAAAAAAAAAAAAAAATCAAATCAAACTCGCAACTTGAATCGCGAGTCTGGAGCTCGAATCCATGCCAAAGACGGTTGCAATTCGATGGAGTATCAAGGGGTGCGATTTGCTGAAGGCGATGGTGTGATGTAAATGAGGGCGATCGATCTGTGGAGGGCGATGTTAGCATCGGTCTGCGGAGGGTGCGATTTTAGGAGAAGTTGAAGTTGGGATTGATTTCAATCTAGTGGAGTTCGTATTGGGTTTTGGGAAGAGTCGGTCTGTGATATTTATGAGGGATGAATGTATGCGATTCAACGGTTGAACGATGGAGTTGGGGTAATCATGATGTGCGATGTAATGAACTAGTGTGGCACGGAGTTCATCTGTAATTCACTGGAAGTGGGTCGACAGTTTGGAAGGGGAGGAGTGGTCTGGACGTTAAGGGCTGATGGGTTTTTGAAGCAATAATGTTGTAGGTTGCTGGTAAATGAAGCTTTAGGTGTTGAAATAGGAAGATAGAGTTTGTCAGCATAATGCTCGATAAAATGCCAAAATGATGAGAATCAGTTTTGGAAAAAAATACAGTAAAAGCTGACGGATTGGAGGCAGTCTTTGGAATGTTTAAGTGGGAAACTGCAGTTTTAGGGTTGTTTCCTATAGAATCGATCGACGATTTATTTTTAAAAGTTACTTCGCAGTTGATCAAGATCGTTGCAAGGCAATAAGGTATGTTTTTAAAATTTAAAATATACTTAGAATAATTTATTTAAATCAATAGTCGTTTAATAGTTTAAATAAAAATTGAATAATCATAGGCACAAAATATATCCATTCGAGATGATCAGAGATGATTCATAGCGGTGATGATTTGGCGTTTAATCGGATATTCGACAAATGGAAAATCAATGTGAGTAAATCTCACTCACCTTTAGAATTATTTTTATTTTATTAAAAATAATTGTCTGTTGCTTGTGTGAATGTTTTCTGGTTGTTTTATATATATTAGTTATTTAGGCTATATATATATATATATTGGGTTGATTGATTGGTTGGATTCCCGCAGTCTCATTAGCGGATGCCCGCAGTTTCATAGCGGATGATTACCCTATACGCCCCACGCTATGATTAGTGGATGACCTTCTATACCGCGATATTCTGCCACGAAGCAGAATGGGTATTATTTATGTGCTAACATCTGTGGATGCAGGAAAACAGGTTGGAGGGATCCAACTGGATTCCTCAAAAAAATATATTATCTGTTTGTTTATTTGTTTGCATATATATTGTTATATATGATGTGTTAGAAAAATAAATAATTGGTTGCTTTGTGTGTTTTATCACTGGGCTTAAGTAACGATATTTAAAAATAGCGTGGAAGGATATTGGAGATTTAAAAAGGAAAATTCTATTTTTAAATAGAATTTGAATTTTAAGTGGGAATAAAAATATAAACTTGTTTTTGAAAAATAAAACAAGTAGTTCCTTTATAAACGAAGTTTATAAATAGTTCTTTTATAACGAAATTATAAATAAAGTGAAAAGAATTATCAGTTGATAATTCAGAAATAGAAATACAAGTGTTTGAAAATATGATTCGAAAGGGAATTTGAATATAGAATTTGAATTCAAATAGAAAAGGGAATGGAAATTTGAATTTAGAATTCAAATAGAAAACCCAAGGTGGATTTGAATATAGAACGTGCAATGGTGTTGAATATAGAGAATTTGAAATAAAATTTTCCAAATAGAATTTGAAATAGAATTTCAAAATAGAATTTTCAAAAAGAGAATTTGAAATAGACTTTGAAAATAGAATTTCAAAGAAGAATTAAATAGAGATTGGAATTGGAATTCAAATATGAAATTTGATTAAAGATTTGAATTGGAATTCAAATATGAAATTTGAATAAAGATTTGAATAGAAATTCAAGTATTGAATTTGAACATGGGATTGAATATTGAAATTCAAGTAGAAATTTGAATATGAGATTTCAAAATAGAATTTGAAATAAACTTTGAAAATAGGATTTTCAAAGTAGAATTGGAAATAGAATTTCAAATAGGATTTCAAAATAGGAAATCCAAATGGTTTTGAAATGAAATTTGAATCCAAGGGAATTCAAATGGATTTGAGTGAAGGAATTCAAATGGGATTGAAATAAAGGAAATTCAAAATGGATTTTCAAATAAAAGAAATGTAATTTGAAATATTGAGAATTTCAAATAAGAGGAAATGGAATTTGAAACATTTAGAATTTCAAATAGAATTTAACTGGAGTTTGAATGTTTGAATTTCAAATAGAATTTAAATATGGGATTTGAATATAACAATTCAAATAGAATTTGAATAAATGAATTTGAATATAGAATTGCAAGGTAGGATTGTAATGAAATTTGAAATATTGAATTCAAGAGAATTGAATATGGTTTTGAATTTAGAATTCAAAGAAGAATTGGATATAAACTTCAAATATAATCGAAATGGAGTTGAATATAAACTTCAAATATATTCGAAATAGAATTGAATATATTATTCAAAGGGAATTGAAATAGGAAATGAATAGAGATTTCAAATGGAATTCAAATATGAAATTTGAATAGGGATTTGAAATGGAAATTTAAGTATTGAATTTGAATATCCAATAGAGAAGGAATTGGGATTTGAAATATAGAATTCAAAGGTGAGATTGGAATTTGAATCAAGGAATTCAAATAAGGTTAAAACGAAGTTGAATTCATTCTTAAGAAGTTTAAAAAGTTTATATATATAAATCTAATTAAAACGAACTCGCCGCAGCGCTGCAGTTCGTAAATTGGCGATTCGAACTTCAATTGAATATACAGAACTCAATTGAAGTCGGAATTCTTCGAAACAAGAAACGTCAGGACCGATTTGATAATAGTTTTCTAATGAAGGAGAAAAATCTGAATTTCGTCGTATAGATTTTGAGTTATGTCAAAATCAAAATTTTAGAAAAGCAGCGCCATAAACCATCATAAACCATAATGGATTTAATATATAAAAATTGGGATTTTTAAGCAAATAAAAATCCGGATTGCCATTTAAAAATCTAGACTTGAGTTAGAAAATAAATGTGAACTCAAGTGAAGTAAAGAAGATGATTTTTGAAACAATAATCCTATTTTTGATTATTGAATAGAATTAACTAAATCAAAGGAGAATTAGTTAATTGAGTTTGAACTAAAGTCGAACCTTGGAAAGTGAAATTTGGGATTGTAAATATATATTCGAAATCGAATATAGAACTTAAATTGAAATTTGAATTCAATTGATTGACAAGTAAGTGGAAATATATTTGAAACGTGTTATATTCAAATATACAAGCGAAATAGGCAAAGAGATAGATAACGAGTTAATTTAACGAGTGGAGTCAAAACGAGTGTATGGGGTTAAAATAAATTGGACAGGTATAAACACACAGGAGACAGGTATGGGATAAAGTGATGAAGGTATATAATTAGTGTGCTCGACAAAAAGGTACATGTTTAATTCATATATGAGATTTTATGCGCCGTATCGGCAAGCCACTTGGCTTTTCCTTTTTCTTTTTGATTGAGGAAGATACCGGGATGCTATTTGCAATTTCCCGATGCTCCCGATACAGGGGAGGTTATGGCGAATTTTTCCGGGAATTTAAGGAGTTAGAATATTTTTAAGAAATTTGACAATTAGAAATCTATATATCGATATATATATAGAATTCGATAAGGAAACGAAATCAAAAATAGCGTAAAGGGCCAATATGATTATTGAAATATTTGGTTAACAAATATTGATAGCGGAAATGGAAAAGTGATTTAATTAATGAATATTAATTAAAGGGCCCAGTGATTTGTTTGATATGTTTGGATGAACACTTGTTTTTATTCGATAGTTAAATCACAGACTATCGAAGTTTTGACCATCGTTGTCAATATGGAGAGACCGGTTGGATTATTATCCTAAGAACCACTCCGTATCGGCATAAGCGTTGCGAACCAAGTATGCTGAATATATTGAAGACGGAGTAAAGTGCAAGGGCTTTTCTATTTATAGAAATAGTGCCTTCGGTTTCGTTCAATCCCAGAACGAACGTAAATGGACGGATGTCTGACAGAGTATTTCCAATGATCAAATGGGTTGGTCTGTATGAATATATATGGTTGCAACGGATTTATCCCTTAGCATAATATCCAGAATATTTGTGCAAACTCAACTAGTGATTAACGGATCTGACGATGTGGCATTCAAAGTGAATTGTGTTATCAAGGAATGGTAAGTAATCGTAGCCTCAGGCCTCAACAACCGGGAAAGGACAAAAATCGGGCAGGCAGCATGGCTATGTGGGTCGCTCCCATTAGGGTGTATAATCACCTATCTAGAGAAATTCCTTTTGTTTCTAAATCTATCGATTCTGCCCATTCGGGAAACGGTGGTTTGAGTCCAACCGTTGGTGATATACATTCGATACACTCAAGCGAAATGAGTGGTCGGTCATGTGTGGGCCGGGTTGCAAGATGTTCTTGTTGAACCCAGGTGTATTCGCCTCTAGAGATACATCATCGGAAGGTGGTCCCATACCTTGTCATGTTGGAAATCCAATCTCCAATAAGCGCCATGCGGTTTTTGATTTTATACTATATATGTAGAGCGTGAGATGCAAGCGTTCTACTATTTGGTTATTTACTTGATGTAGACATTATTATAATATCACTGGATTTTCGTATCAAAGTGTTTTGGGTTATAGTAAGGTAAAAACCGTCCGTGTTTATGTGTGGGCTGGTCTTACTATTACCTTTTCTTTTGAAAGATTTTGAAAGTTAAACAAATGGTTGGAGTTTACTCACACCAGTCCCATGACTGACCCAGAGTTTATTTTGTTTTGTTTTCCCTAAACTCTTGGGTGCCCAAATTTGTACGGGCAGTCAAGTAGTCGGGATTTCACAGATTCAATTGAAGGAGCTGGAAGCAGGAGGCTTCACCGGTTAGCTATAGGCTATCATATATTCCGCTGTGGACTTTGTTTGTATCTGGAAACAGGTGTTTATAACTGTTCCAGAAATGACTGTTGTGCTCTGATGATGGTATGTATATAAAGTTACTGATTTGTATTTCAAAAGTTATGTTATATAATATATTTTATTCGTTCCGCTGTGAGTTTGTGATCTTCGTTTTTCTTCTATTCTAATATTTCTTTCTTTCTATTTCTCATCCTCTAACTTCTTTCTAATAATGGTTCGTATTTCCGTGTTATTTGGGTTGGACGTGTAGTGTTATTAGTCAACTCAGATAGCACGGATTTTCGGGTCGTTTCAAAAGGAGTTTTCCATAAATGAAAAGAATTTACTAAAAGGATTTATAAGAGAAGTTATAATTTAATTTTTGAATTATTATTATCTCTAATCTAATCAAAATTGTTCAACTCCTTAATATAATTTCGGAATGAGAAATCATTCTCAACATTTCGTGAATATACTTAGGTTGGTGAGATAAGTATATGAATATTTTAATAAATATTCTGAAATGAGGCTTTTAGTGGTTCAAGGTTTTCCAAATGAAATTCAAATCGTGAAAATTCAAACTTTAAATCGAAAACGGATTTAAATCGTAAATCATATATTCAATAAATCTCTATTTCAAAGACCGAACAGACTCTGAAATTAACTTTGGTGATTTAACTTCTTTGTCTAAGCCAAAAACTTCGTTTTCTCTCTTCTACTTTTTTGGAAATTTGAAACTTTTATATACAAATTTTGGTAAGTATATAACATACTGCATGACAAATGTATTGTGAGTTCGACCCTGCAGAAGGAAATCAAACCCATGACCTTTTGCACGATGACCTCTCGTTTTAATTTTATTTTGCTTAGAAATGATTAGAATTGAAATTGTGCATTCAAATAACTATTATGGTAGTATAGTTTTGGATTGAATGATTTTTCCAAATGGCAGTCTTAGCCGGATTTAACTTGAAATATAAACTGAATCGTGAAGGAAGAGATTTGATTTGAAACGAGATTCAAATAGTAGATTTTTAAGAATTTGGACAACAATGGTTGTCATGGTTATTGAATCCCTGGAAGTTGTGTTCTTAAATAACCAACTATCAAATCTTGATCAAACAGAACTTTGGAAATATCTAAAGAAACACGTGAGTTATATGACACATTCATCCCCAATAAAGATTCACTATGCGTATATACCTCGTTTCGTTCTCTCAGGACGAGTAATAAGAAAATCTATCCCCTAGACGGTTAGGAGGTGAACTCCACTCTTATCATGTGGATGTTTATTTTCTAAAGAACAAGAATTGAGTTTAAAAGGAATTTTCAAAAGTTGTTTCGAAGAGTCCGGGATTGAATCTGTTATTCGAAAACCACTTTGATCTCACTCAAGCATTCGAACTGAATCATCCTGAAGAGCATAGAATCGACGACGGGGCTTGGAAGTGCAAGAGCTATGTCTGCTCACATTGTGGGTAATTCCAAAAGGATTTACTAGTAGTATCTTTGTTTTGTTCAAATTAGAAATGGCTTGTATGAATGTATGTTGTCAGCACATTGTCATCATAGGGCAATGTACTTATGTACATTCTAATTGCAACATGCTTAAGAAAAGATGCGACCTTACAATCCGCACAACCCAAAAATGGCTAAAACAAGGTATGCAGCAGAGGTATGTGGTTAGCTGCCATTAGAAATCATCATTTCATTCTAGATTATTCCTTTTAAGTTATTTGCGCATTGGCATCGTAGGGCAATATTAACTCCCTTGATGTCAAGGGATAAGGTAATCCAAGTTGTCATGTTCGAGGAGCAGTTCAACTTTGTGTAATAGGGATGTGTTCTTGTTGGGCTCCGGTGCCTTTTCTAGGGGTGTATCATCAGAAAGTGATCTATTACCTTGTCATAGCTGGAATTCATCCTCCAATACGTACTTTTACGGACTTGGTTACGCTTAATTAAATGTGAGATGCAAACATTTCGATTGTTTTCATATTGTATTTTAAACCTCTAAACATTATTATAATACCACTGTAATTTCTCAACAAAAAAAAATTGTCGTAAGGTAAAAACTCGTTTATGTTTATATGTGTTGTGGTCTTACAAGATACTTTTTATTCCAAAAGATTTCCAATATATAAGAAAATAAATTTCATGTTATTTGAGTTTTCTTATATTGATATTCTAGAATGACTTGGACGCTATTTTCTCATAATGCTCGGGTCAAGCACTTTTGCCATGTTAGCGTAGATTCTTTGGAAGCAATGAGAAAAGTTGGAGGCCCAAGTCGTACTTCCGTATTTTGATTATTTTCTGTTGTTTGTTCTTGTTGAATCAACATTTAAGCTGACATGTTATAACTAGCCAAAGCTGAATTAATTTAGTACACTCGATGCGTGTATTTATAAAAGTTTTATTTTTGTAAAGACTTATGTTGTATTATATATTACTCGTTATATGTGTGAGAATATGTTTTATCTTTCTTCTTTCCTAATAACATATCTTTCGGAGAGCTAAATGATCGACATTTGAATACAAAGATGTATTAAGCGTCATCCTTAGTGGTAAAAAAAGGCGAGTCGTAACAGGAACTCCTTTCTAGAAGCTGGTCTGCTGCTTCTTAGTAAAATTTAACAAAATTTGGTGTGACTACTTTATTTTTATTTTGGAAAAGAATGGCGAAAGATAAGAGGAATGTGGAAATGTGAATAGTCTCACGCCGTAAGATATTGTAAACTATATTAGTTTGATTTAGGATTCAAAAGAGAAACGTTGGGCCCTTTGGAAATGTTCTGTTGGGCCCTGTGAGCATTTATTCAATGTCATCGACGTGGTCTCTACCAATTTGATTTCTACTATTCCGTCACTTCGCTAAAATTCACACCAACACTGCTAACCTTTTTCCTACTTTCAGGAAGAAACCCCAAATTTTGTTCAGGTTAATCAGCCATTGTAATTATCCAAATATGGTATTAGCAATTAGATTGCTTATTTATTAAGAAAATATGTCTCCTCCAAAAGTAGGTTTATTAAGAACAGATTATGCATGAATGATGTACTCAATAAACAATATACATTTTAAATCAACATTAAAATAGGAATGGCCAAAATATATGATAGGATCTCATTTCTCTTCATTCCGAAGGTCCTAATAACTTAAAATTCTCTGAGACGTTTATAAATTTCAATATGAAGTATCATGTCAAACTACTTGTCCTCTTAGAAAATAGTGACTCTCGAAGTTCTCTCAAAATTTTATTATGTCTTCTAAGTAATACATTAGCAGAAGCATTAAACAGAGAAATTCACGAACTCACTCGCGAAAGAAAAGTTAAGCACTATTCAATCCTTAGTGCAAGTCATTATTTTCACGAATGAAACCCAAAAGTAAATTAAAAATCTTAATGGGTTTCTAAACAAATACGAACTCACTTCTGTGACACCCCACCTCTATACTCGCATTAGCCAAGGACATTATGAATTAATGTTGTCAACTAACACGAAAAATAAGGTTGTTGAGGAGCGATCATCTGTATAAGTATACATAAATAAGTAGGGTGTAAAAATAATTTCCTTATGTTACACATATACATATACGTACAAGTATACATATGCATATACATACATGCATATATGTATGTATGTATATGTATGGGTGTGTGTGTGTGTGTATATATATATACACACACACACGTACGCATGAATTTGTATGTATATGTATGTACATATGTATATAGATGCGCGCACACATATGAAAAACGTTCAATGACACGCTCTTTTGGAGCATCCTTTCAGCACCCCTACCATACTTTGAGCTACAATAATTCAAATGTTCTGAAATTTTGTGGTAATATTTATATCATACTTTACAAAATTTGAGTTCATTTGAATATAAATAACATGATGGCTTTGATATATCAAATCAGCAACTAAAAAAATGATTTAACAGTTAGTATGACCTTATTATTTTGAAGAGCTAGAAATTTCAAAGTAATCTCATCTCTTTTAGAGATATTATTCATAATGTAGATTAAACATCTAGAAATTTTTGAAGCATTTCAAATAGTGTAAATAAAAAATGATGTTGCTGAAGGGGTGCTCCAAAAGATGGGCATCATCGAATCGTCCTGTATGCATGCGTATGTATATGTGTATGTGCACATACATGTGATACTCTTTAATGTTGTGGTATTTATTTATTAACTAAATATAATAAATATTATTGCTGTCACGTTTTAAATTGTCCTTTATATTTAACACCAAACAGCACAAATAAATATTTGTGGATTTAACCACAAATACTGTGAAAGGCTATTTTTTTACCAAGGAGGTGAGTATGTACCTAGGAATATTTGTGATTTGACCACAAATACTTACTGCAATTGTGCAACAGACGTCAAAGCTATTATTTTAACCAGGGAAATGAATATGTACCTATGAATATTTGTGGATTTAACCAAATACTGTTGTGGTGCAACGGACTGCAAAGCCATGTTCTACTAGGGAAATAAATGTATACCTGCTTTTCAACCTCTTTGGTAACAGAAAATAAATCAAACTGGATATCAGTCTTCTGCAAAAACAACACGAACTTTTGCAGATTTTTTATATCAACCATCATCAAGTGTTCTACACCAGGATGTTGCACCTACACACATGAATAAATATGATAAATAAATATTCAGTTATTTTCAGAGTAACAATGGTAATAATATTATGAAAATATTCTTTCCTTGACAGCAACATCCATCTTTGCAGACTTCAATCGAGCCCTGTGAACCTAAAATATGGAATAGCTGATAAAAATAAGAAACAAGTCAAATTGTATATCTTTTAACGAAACCAGTTTGAAACTAAGGAGAACTACCTGTGCAATTGAAGCCGACCCAACAGGCTCTGTGTCAAAACGTTCGAAAATGTCCTCGAATTTACTGCCCAATTCTTCCTCTAATATTTTTCGAATGACTGGAAATGGCGAAGCAGGAGCTTGATCACATAGGGTAACTAATCTTTTAACCCAAGCAGCTGGAGCCAAATCAGGTTTGCCTAGTATTTGGGCAGCCTGTCTCACAGGTTCAGACACCGCTGTTAGAAACGAACATTTTTCTTTTTACAATCAAAATAATGGGTGCCATTTAAGATCATCTATACCACCAACATGTTCCAATAGAATGGGGTATCGGAACATATGCATTGATTGATTCATGGCTAATAGCTCAAGAAAAGCGGGGGGGGGGGGGGGGGGGTAGGGGAGGTGATCTTTGGACGGTCTTTCAAACTTTTGTGGAATATGATTTTCTAACCACTGCACATTTAAAATGACAAACAGACAGAAATTAGAAGTGACAACCATTATTTATTTGTTTACTGGACATGGGATTCTATGCTGCTTTTACATCATAAAATAAGGGTATGTTTATTTGCAATCAGTGGACGTTAAGTGAAGGTATGATGTAGTAATTAGAAGCTTTTATGACTGCTGGCTGGAAAAAGATCAGAAGTTTGGAATAAGTGATAAAAAAATCCACCTTTTAGTGAAACAAAAAATTAATACGTAACCATATTTAGCACTCTATTGCTTCCAAACACACATATTTTGCACAAATGTCCCTGGTTCAAAATATAAAATAGTGAGTGGATTAAAAGTTCAATGTGTAACAATTATGGTTTTAAGATTTTAAATAAAAAGTTTTAGGCTTCTGGTTCCCAAACAGTTTATTTATAATATAGTAGTAGAATTTGTATTCTTAAAACATATAATTGTGTTTTGATTTTATAACATACGTTAAAGGTTCCCAAACAGTTTATTTAGAACCCCACTAACTCTCTCTCCCGTTCACACATTATTTAAATATAAATGAGCGGCTCTCGTTGAGGTGCAAAAGTGGTGCCACAAAAGAGCGGTGTCATATATATATATATATATATATATATATATATATATATATATATATATGGCACGCTCCAGGGCATCCCTATTTGGTAGCACCTCCTTTTAAGTCATTCATTTATGAGGTAGGATCAAAAGCACCTCAAATAGTGCGACACCTCTTTAGCCTCCATAATTTCCATCACACAATCTCTTTTCTCTCTCCTCCCACTAACTTTCTCTCCCGCTTACACATTATTTAAGCATAAACGAGTGGCTATTATTGGGGTGCAAAGGGGGTGTCACGAAATAGGGGTGGCCATATAATCCCCTCTTCATTTATGATTAAATAAGTTAGTAAGAAGAGAGAGAAACGGGAATGTGTGGTGAAAAACAGGGAGCTATAGCGGTTCTGCGTTGTTTGGGGTATTCTTGATGATATCTTATATATATAAGCATTTAATAGACCTCCAAATGTCATTTGACTTCCACCACAAGTTCATATTTAAATAACTGTTTTTCTCTCTGTTCTCACTCCCACTGTTATTTAAATCGGACATTGTGATGTAAATCAAAGGGTAATGGGGCGCTGTAGCACAGTTTGAGATACGTTCAATGACACTCCAAATAGTGCAGTACCTCATTAGCCTCCTTGCTTTCAGCATAAGTTTTGATAAAAATAATAGATGAAGTGAAAAAGAGAAAGAATTGTTGTTTAAATAAGAATTTGTGTACACTATTATGGGTGCCATTGAACGCTGCCAAGAACAATAGACCCCTTTAATTAGCACTATTTTCTAGTCTTCTAATACCAGCCACAAGTTTCTATCCAAATATTTGCTTTTTACATACGCCAAATGTTTAAATATAAACATACGACTGATATCAAGGCACGCTCCAGGGCGCCCCCTTTTCTTAGCACCCATTTTGCACCTCAACTAGAGCCAAGTATTTATAGTTAAATAAGTTAGGGGGGAGAGAGTTAGTGCAAGGAGAGAGAAACCGGGATATGTGGTGGAAAACACGGGGCTAAAGTGGTGTTGCACTGTTTGGGGTGCTCCTGATCTTATCATATATATATATATATATATACACACACACACACACATACACACACGTGTGTGTATGTGGAGCTCAGTGCACAAGGTTATCGCATGATAACGGGATCTGGGGAGATCGAAAATGTACGCATTGATAATGTGTGTGTATATATAAAGTGAAGTTGCATGATTTAAGAACGCACCAGTGAGTTTCTATTTGACACTATTCTAAACTGCGCAAAGGCAAAAAATAAATAAATAAAAATTGGGGAATTATTTAAAAGAGTGTGATCACATTTTTCTCCATTTCTAGCACCATGGAAACAAACCTGTGTCTAGTAAATTTCAAACTTGGCATGTATCTGTAATACTTAGCCAAAAAAATTGGCATAAATGATGATGATTATTATTATTGTTGTTATTTTGAAAAAAGAAGAGAAAATGCATGAAATAAGAAGGCCAAAGGGAAAAAAGAGGACTAAAACAACACGAAAAGGAGAAAAGATAATTGAATGATTCATGTAGAATCTCACAAATATGACAATAAAATGATAGAAAGTTTTGAATTAAACCAATTTTCTGTTCAATTTGAAATCCAACAAATGAAATTTATTGGACCACATTGGATTTTATACTGTGATATTGAAATGAATGAAAACTATTGAAATTATTTTAGTTTCAATGATGCTAAAATTACAAAAAGGACAGTATAAAAGAAATATGGGTATATAAAAATTAAATGATTTCAAAATATACAAAATTTTGAGTTAATAAACACTAAAAATAAATAAGAAGGTTGAGGAGTATACGTAAAAAAAGTAGAGAAACAAGAAAAGCAAGTAAATTTTGAATAAGAAAGTTTTAGAGCACTCATTTCTTACATGCGAGGTCGAGGGACAATTTTTTGCAAAACATCTTGTTATAAACAGACAAATTTATATCAAAAACAGAGTGCTGCTATATGCATTCACGGATTGATTCGATAGCACAATTTAAAAAATGATTTCAATTCTGGAAATAAATACCGCATTTGGTTTTATAAAAACAACTGACCAAACCATTTGATTTCTCATAAGAGGTCAACCTCTTACAACTTTCTCAGAAATTTAATCCATAAATGATTTTTCCTAGCTATCATCCGTCAATGGCCAAAAAAAAAAAAGTAAGCTGTATTTATTCTTTCAATTTTACATTTGAAATGCACAGCTTCAAAGAAAATTTGTATGATGTTTAAAATGTGCATAATAATATTCGATGAACATGTGAATGTCAATACAATCCACAAATTTAATAAATTATAATTGATGTTTGGCTGTGTGATACCTTTATTTTCGAGTCCGTGTATTTATGAAACTCGTTTTTACTACAAAAAAACTTTCCTTATAATTATTTTTGAGGATCTCAAATTTCTTGATTTAGGAGGAGGATCGAACATTATCGCACTGAATCTCTTAATTTATGGTTTTTGAGTGTGAGTTTCAAGTATTTTATGGTTTTCGAATGTGAGTTTCTAGTATTTAATCGCATGAAGATGAAGCTCAAAATTTATTTGAAGTTTGTTTAAATCCGTGATAGGGTGTTAACGGTTGCAGGGAGATTCTGATTTTCTATGCTACGCAATTGTGGAGGTGGGTGAATGAAAATGAAGTATGGATGTATTCGAGTGAGGAACTGATTTGAACAAGGACTTGCTAAACATGGACTGAGTGAAACGGACGCCGGTATTTCCTTCGGTCCCCTCTCTTTCAAGGGACAGCTAGGAGACCTCTCCCTTGCTTCACATTGAATTACTTCACTGGAATGAAAAAAATAAAACCTTGTTTTTTACATTATAATTCATTGGAACAGGGAATACAGTAACACAGGTCTGATGAAACAGGTGTAACATTACATTTCATTCTCACAACCTCGAAACATAGCTTTATGTTACCTACAACCAGTAGTAGGGAAACAACATTGGACCAAGCTGTGATAGCTAACATTGTGCTAGCTGCACTCTAAAAGGACTTAAAATGTACTCAGTGATCAAGAATCGACGTCCAGCCTTCTATGCTCATAATTCAAAATTTAGAATCCAGCCTTATTAAATATTCACGTTCAAAACAAACTCAACCTAATATCATACCAATCACACAGCAACCCAGTCACTAAACAAAACAAATTACCACAGAGTACAAGCTTTTTTTTTAAATGAAATCAGCAAGAAAATTACCTTCAAAAAAAGCCCACCAAGTTCAGAACATAAGGAATACATCTTCTCAGCTCCAACCTCATGCTGCTTTTCCCACATTGCATCCTGCTTCTCTGCATCTTTGACAAACTTCACTTTCATCTGACAAACCTACGATTACCAAAGAATGCAAAAGTTTTCAGTTGCAAAATTAGAGTTGAAAGGGAAAAGCTTGAATATGGCTGCATGAAAAGTCGCTAAGAATCAACCGAATGTATAAAGAAGAAACCTTGTAGCTTGTGTAAATGTCTGCAGCCCGAGCCCAAAACTGGAACGATCTATTAAGAGGCTGTAGATGGAACGATATTTTCTCTCTAAAATCCTCGAGTTTGTCGGAAAGAGAAGCCATGAAGGAAGCAAATCAGACGGGAAAAAAAAAAGATTAGTAATGTATGACTCTGCAGTTTGTGATTTTGGAGGCTCGGAGGGTACGGAGTGCAGATTGTGGCTCTGAGCACAAACAAGACGTTTCATCCTTAAGGGACAAACTACTTGTAGGCCCTATGTTTGATTATTAGAGCATATCCAATCGTTTCCATTTGCTCTTCCGAATTTGGAACTCTTGGATTAAGATCTAAGACTATACCAAAGTAGAATTTTGCCTTTTTAGGGATAATTTTAGATTTTAAATTGGTTCGGACGCTGATTTAATCAGCGTTCAAATATTAGACGCTGATTTAATTAGCGTACACCTAAAATTAAGCGCTGATTCTGATTGAATCAGCGTAGGAACCAACCACACCCAATCCCCTTCCTCAACGGTTATAAAACTGTTATATTCATTTTCAACGGCTATAAACGGTTATATTCCAACTACAACGGGTGTATTTTCAACTTTAAATTATCAACTTTCACACATATAAAATCACAACACAATTTCTGTTCCTTTCTTTCTATTATTCTCAAAATCACAAAACCACTATAATGTCTTCACATTTTGAAGAATTTTCACATCCGACGATGTCTAGAAGTCATGTTTTAGATGACAACACCTAGAATGACTAAGTTACTCGTCTTAGCACAATCAATCCTTTCATGGACAAACGAAGATGACTATGATCTATGCAACATATACTGTCATATTTCACAGAATTCGGTTATAACAAACGACTAATCAGGCGACAAGTTCCGGAAAAATAAATAAAGAATGTCTTCAACCACAAGCATCCTTGTAACGGCTGGAAATTTCCGATTCCTCGAGAGTCGGGAATTCCGAGACGTTAGTGAAAGAATTTAGAAGGTGAGAAAGAAAAGATAGAACTAATAGAATAGAAGAAGAAGAAGAACATCAGAATCATCAGAGTAACACGAATCTCACAGCGGAACGAATAACATATAATATATAACATAACTTTGAAGTAAACAGTTATATATATACAATAGCACTTGTCAGAGTACAACACTTACAACACAGCGGAAATAACTATAGCTATAGAATCTTGCAGCCTCCTGCTCCAAGCTCTCCAAGCATATCTGTAAATCCCGACTACTTGACTGCCCGTACAAATTTAGGCACCCAAGAGTTTAGGGAAAACAACAAAGTAAACTCCGGGTCAGTCATGGGACTGGTATGAGTAAAACAGTTTAAAACAATTGAACAGGTATATGATATCTCATAAGACCACGCCGTGAATACGGAACGGGTTTTTCCTTATGAGTATCTAAACAACTTTGACAAGCAATATCATTGTGATATTATAATAACGTCTAAGTACAAATAGGTATCAATCTAGCAGAAACGCTTGCATCTCACGTTCTACATACATAGTATAAAATCATAAACCGCAGGGCGCTTAACGGAGAATGGATTCCAACAGACAAGGTATGGGAGCACCTTCTGAATAGTGTACTCTAGAGGTGATACACTCAGGGTTCAACAAGAACGTCTTGCAACCCGGCCACACATGACCGCTCACTCATTTAGCTTGAGTGTCGCGAATATATTGCCACCACGGTTGTAGGCCATCAAACCGTCGTCCGAAGATACAGAATCAAAAAGAAGTATAAATATGAATATTCTCTAGATCGGTGACAATACACCCTGCTTGGGGATGACCCAACTAGCCATGCTGCCTAGCCCAACTTTTGTTACTTCCCGGTGTGAGGCTAGAAGCTACGTCTATCTTCAGAACATCTGATCACCATTCACTTTGAATGCCACATCGTCATACCCGCCAAATCACAAATTGACTTATACAAAAATAACACGGGTATATAGCTAAGAGAAACGAATTCCTCCGCCACCAAACGTGAATACGTTTGAACAGATCAACTTACGCGATCCATTGGATATACTCTGTCAGACCTTCTTCCATATACGTTGTCCTGGGACTGGACAAACCGAAGGCACTATTCAGTATATCCATCTTAGTCACTGTTATCTAAGACTTATACAACAGCCCTTGCACTTTACTCCGTCTTCAATATATCTTTGGCAGATATTGCTCGCAACGCTTATGCCAATACAGAGTGGTTCTTTGGATAATAATCCAACCGGTCTCTCCATATTAACAACGTTAAAATGGTAAAAACTTTGATAGTCTGTGATTCAACTATCAAATGAAAACATGTCGGTGTACAAACAACGATCTTATTTCCAAATGGAAATTCGATCGATCAATCATCATATGTTCATATTTCCTTATTTCATATATTTAGAAAATATATGTTATTAATCATTGGAAAACATTTCCATAGCTTATTTTCACATCACTATTATTTCGCAACTATCAGTCCCTAACTGTAACTAGTATGAGAACAATTCTCTAAGTATCAATCCTGAAGGTCGAAACCAACATCAGATCGTCACTTAGAAAACCGTTCAACTTACCCTCTCCAGTCAGTTTCTGAATTTGCTTAACTCTATTTCTTAAATTCTTATCATGAAAACATTTCATTTTCTATATTTAGAAAACATATCTGACTATATTTGGAAAACGTTCCCAAAACTCATTTACGGATTTCCAATGAACGTTGTATAAAACATCGTTTCGCTTAATCCATTTATCGCTTATTCCTTAGCTTTATACCTAATCAACCTTTTAGATCGAACCACAACTATTCCTTTGTCAATTCTGAAGTCAATCAAGTTGGGGTATAGTTACCTCTCAGACCTTAATTGAACAACGTCCTTTACTGTGAAATAGATGAAGCTCATCACTCACCTTTTACAATCATCTGTTTATGCAAATCCTCGGATTCTGGTTACGAATCCACTTCTTATATGACAGTGTTTGATTATAACTATAACGTTATAATTCCTACCCCTATATATTTTATTTCCTAACTCGAATAATTTAACAGACACCTAATTTCTAAATCAATAACTAAATCTTGATTTAAACCCTGGAAAGTAAATAGTTCTTTCCCGAATTCGCTATAATCGAATTCGACATATAACTCTCTTTCGAGTAATCCTTATTTGATTAACACTTCTTCGAATAACCTATATTCGATTATCCCTCTTCGAATAACTCATATTCGAAATCTCTCTCTTTCGAATAAACAATATTCGATCTCTTTCTTTCGAATATGCTATATTCGAAAATCTCCTTTCGATTTACTAATCGATAACTCCTTTCGATCAAACTAAAATCGATAACTCCTTTAACTTTACTCGAATAACTATATTCGATTAACACCTTCTTTCGAATAACTATATTCGATTAACTCTTCGACTAACTCCTTTGGATTAACTAACTTCGAATAACTCCTTTGGATTAATTAACTTCGAATAACCAATATTCGATAACTACTCTTCGAATAAATAATATTCGGTAACTCTTCTCAAATGAATAACATTTGATTTCTCCACTCGAATAAACTATATTCGATTACTCTTCCCTTGAATATACTATATTCGATAACTCTACTTCGAATAAGTGATATTCGGCAACTTTACTCGATTAACTCCACTTGGATAACTCTAACTGGTCAACTCTAACTGGTCAACTTTAACTGAGTAACTCTAACTGATCAACTCTAACTGGTCAACTTTAACTGGTCAACTTTAACTGGTCAACTCTACTGTTTATCTTTAACTGGTAAATTTTAACTGGTCAACTCTAACTGTTTATCTTTAACTGGTAAACTTTAACTGGTTAACTCAAATGGTTTAACCTAACTTGATTTACTTGTCTCGATTAACCAAACTAATCCACTTGGTTTAACTTAGTTAATTCACTTTGATTAACTCTAACTGATTTACTTAGTTTAACTTAGCTAATTCACTTTGTTTGACGCAACTAATCCACTTTGATTTACAAATTAGTTTAACTTAACTAAGTCACTTAGTTTGACGCAACTAATTCACTTTGATTCACCAATTAGTTTAACTTAACTAATTCACTTCGATTAACCGCTTAGTTTATCTTAACTAATTTACTTTGGTTAACTTAACCAATTACTTTGATTAACTCGACTAACTTGCTTTGGTTAACCTAACAAATTACTTTGTTTTAACTCTATTCGAATAAGTAATTCGAATCACTCTAATGTGTTTAACTCTATTCAAATATCTAATTCGAATAACTTATTTCGAATAACTAAATTCGATTAACTCCTTTTATTAACGTTTATTCATTTCAAAAGATTTCCTTTTTACAACGTTTATCTATTGATAAAGATTTACTTTTTACAACGTTTATCCATTTATAAAGATTTACTTTTAGTAACGGTTCTTCACTTTATAAATGTCCTTATAATAACGTTTCTACTTCTCTATATAAGTCCAGACTTATATATATTCCATTTACCAACGATAAATAATTTATTTAATTTATAAAACATTATTTATAAATTAATCTACTTCAATTTATCTGTTTAAAACAGATTTCCTATTTAATATCTCATTTAAATCCATATCGTGTTATACCGTGTGCGAAGCACGTGTTTAAATCTATCCTTGTATAATTCTATTTATTTTCCGAACAAATGTTCCTTTATTTATTCCCTAAATAAATATTCCTTTACTCCATTTATTTATAATCTAAATAAATGTTCCTTTATTTATTTCCTAAATAAATAAATGGTTTCATTTTATAAAATCCTATCGATTTTATAAATAAGATTTATTTTCAATATAAACATTGAAAATTCCCTTTTTACATTCTAGTACCACCTACGGTGTTTAACGTGTCGTATAACAATGATCGGTATCATTCAAACATATGAAATCAATAACAGATTTCATAACACATCATATATCACAATATATGAAAAACGGTAAAACAAATGTTGAGGAATCCAGTCGGATTCCTCCAACCTGTTTCCCTGCATCACAGATGTTAGACAATATAGATAACATCACTTTCAGTTCCATATGATATATTCTGTTAAACAGAATCAATATAGAAATTTAACTAACTGACTAGCAGTTCAATCAACTAATCAACACACAGTCAAACAGACAATTTTAACAGTTCTAACAATGCAACATGAAATTATAAACTGTTCAGAGTTAGTGAGATTTACTCACATTGTCGGTAATCGTTAAATAACGATTTACGTTGGATTGATTTTGATCAGTCGTTTTATTCGGCCATACACTTCTAATGAGTTCCAATTGGTTCTGAACTAATTTCCAAAAATGTAGTCTGCTTTCACGCTGTTCCAACAAATCAAACTGCTCAAGATTCTGATATCATGGGTGCTAGATATTAACATTTATAGCTAGTACATTATTTAATTTACATAAGCACTTAAGTTATAATTAAACTGGGCCTCACCCTTAGTTTCACAGCCCATCCATACGCTTAAAAGCCTAGGCCCGTTCGTTGTACATATGCTTCTTCCCCCACAATGAAATCCACTCCACTTCATATATTTCCTCTGACATTGCTGAACTTCTTCAATCCCTCATTCACTCCGAAAACAAACACCAACACCACTGTCGTAATCTCCTCCCCAAACTCCACCTAACGGTCACCTTGTCATCACGCTCGACCTTCCCATCTCGACGACGATTCCAGTTCTTGCTGTAACTAAGCTCACTGCTTCTCATAAAAATCATGTTAAAACCACCAAACAACTCTTTCTTCCTCTCCCAATACCAACTCTCGTATCCCTCCAGTAAATCAAAACAACTCCCAGGCTCAAAACCGAACTTTTCTTCCACTAAAACTCCCCATACAGCTCCTTCACCAACCTGTTGTCATCGCCTACAACCCCAACTCCCATTTCATATCTGCACTGTACAAGAACACAGTGGAGCTTCCCGCAATGATCCTAAATGCTCCAGATATCTTCACACTTCCATCACCGTTTCAAACATGAAACTCATGAGCTCCTCAAGCTCAAGATACCTCACTTCTTCACAAACCAACAGACGGGTTACAATATACTTTCCCTCTTCAGTTTCTCCTCCAAAGATCCTTTAACCACCACCAATTCCGAACGTTTAAAACTCACGTTCCCTTTACAGTGAAATCACCGATGCTTTCATTCACAAAATCATTCAAAACTCCATACGTAAGTCAACAACAATTCATAAATCCAAACAAGAATTACCATTTTCCTCCTCTTCGAAGATCTGAACGCCTCCTGCCATTTTAAATCGAGTTCGAACTGATGACGCCCAAGAATCCATCAACAGAGAACACGTCGAGCTAAGCAAAATGAATATGAGGTTGTGGAGAATCTCGAAGGGAATCCAAATATATTACTTTCAGGATTTATGGATTTTCTTTGCATTTGTTTTGATTTTAGGCAGATCGATTTCTTTCGTTTTCCAGAAAAGGAAGAGCGGCGGAAGATTGAGGAAAAAGTGATTTCTGTTTTAGGTTTTAGAAATGTATTATATAGGATTCTTTTTTATTTAGAGGATGAGTTCAATCCACATTTTCATTTTGTTGGCGTCGCAAGATCCTCACGTTTAGGTTGAGAAACTAATATTTGAGGGTACCCTGCTTTCATTCATTTCGAATTGCTATCGACCGAAATAAGAATACCGTTATACTCAGCAAGGTGTCACGATCCCAAAAATAGAATAATATTGGTAGATTAACTTATTTTGTGAAACCCCGAAATACTGATTTAGGATGTAAAACACTCCAAATAAAAAGTTGCTTATTTAATTAAATAAAAATTACCATAAATTTCTAAAAATTAAATTATCACTACGTCTCAAAAGAACCTTGTCTAAATTCAAACCCGATCTCTAGTTATATCAAATAAACTGTTACGGTTGATAAACGATTCTATAGCGACTATTTTAAAATTTGATTTGGACATAACTCAAAATCTACACGACGAAATCCCGATCTCTCTCTTCCACTAGAAAGATATACTCCACCAGCTCCACACGTTTCTTGTTTCATAGCAATCCGATTTAAAACGGACCCTGTACATCCACTTGAAGTCTAAATCGCCAAATAATGAACTGTCGCGTCGTTACGCGCTCTATTTTAATTATAATATAATTAATACGTTTTAACGTCGATTATTAAATCGATTCGTTATTCAAATTCAATTCTAAACTGAATTAAATATTTTAGCTGATCCAATTCACACAGTATTGTGAATTCGGTGATTTCCGATTATTTCGACATTATAATATATTATTATATTATTTATTTTAATTAAATATTCAATATTATTTAATTCAAGTCATCGATATCGCCCAATCGATATTTAATAATTAAATAAATTAATTATTCGACAGCTAACAAAACGCGCCATTACAGACTTCCCCCCTTAAAATAATTTCGTCCTCGAAATTGCTAAGTTAGAGGTTGACCCTATATATTGGAACTCCTAAGATTGGTTTACCCCTTATTTCTGATTTCAACCGAACCACTTAATATCGACCGAAATATTTATTCTTCCGACTAATTAAAATTTTCAAAAATTCTGAAAATTTTCTAACACTTTAAATTTTCGGAAAATTTTGCCATAACCTCCTTTGTACAGCCCTATCGGTAAAACCACAACTCGCCTCTCTAGGCCATCTCCAACCCAAAAGAAAATCAAACAGCCAAACGGCTTGCCAATTCGGCTCATAAATCTCATGCTTATATCAAAAATAAACTTGTACCTTTTTGTCGGGCATATCAACTCTTATCACTTTCACCTGTTATCAACCCAACATATACCAATGTCATCTCAATCCAACCTTCAACTCAAACACTTGGTGCTATCCAAGTCAAATTCTATTCAAACTCCAATATCAGATTTCAAACTCTTAACCCATCAACTTAATTCCAATCCAGATGATTCTCTAACCAAATCCCGATTTATTTAACTTGGTTCAAGTTAAATTTTAATCTACTTATTTGTTTTTACCATCTTGATTCATTCAACTTAACAAGTTAAATTTTAAATTTCAAGATTTAAATTCCTGGGTTTTATTTCAAATTCCATTTTGAAATCATACTAACAATTTAAAACCTTTGAATTTCTAAACAACTTGTTTTCTCAAAACAATTTGAAAACAAAATCCTTGGTAGTAATCCGCCCCTTAGAAACTCGAAAATCACACCGACGATGTATCGATCCATCCTCGGAATTATTTTCCAGTCATCCAGGTGAGTTAGATACTATATTTATTTCAAATTGAAAAACATTTTCAAAATCTCCCAGGAACTTAAAATTTCCTTATTTTAATTCCAATTCTGATTTAATTTCAGATTTTAATTCAACTGATTCCACGTATTTTACTTATAGGAATTATTATTGGTTATATATATAACCATTTAATTTATAATCTTACTCGATTATAATAACAACCAATATATCTAATATATTAAAATATTGATATATATATATATATATTTCTATATCAAAATATACTTTGGGTAATGTTAAATTCACTTACCTTTTTTCAAAACATATCGTGACGACCCATCGTATTCAAGTGTTTATTTACTCCTACCGATACAGTGGATCAAACTGATCGACCAGAACTCATAAACAACTTAGCCAATGAATCTCCACAATATAAAACCATTTTATATCAAATACAAATACGCACTCGTATATATACACTCAAACTCCATCTAAGATATTACTAATCCCATCTCTATCGAGTTACGCCATAGAGCCAAGGTAATCACTTAACTTAAGCTCTGATACCAACTGTAACGGCTGGAAATTTCCGACTCCTCGAGAGTCGGAAATTCTGAGACGTTAGTGAAAGAATTTAGAAGGTGAGAAAGAAAAGATAGAACTAATAGAATAGAAGAAGAAGAAGAACATCAGAATCATCAGAGTAACACGAATCTCACAGCGGAACGAATAACATATAATATATAACATAACTTTGAAGTAAACAGTTATATATATACAATAGCACTTGTCAGAGTACAACACTTACAACACAGCGGAAATAACTATAGCTATAGAATCTTGCAGCCTCCTGCTCCAAGCTCTCCAAGCATATCTGTAAATCCCGACTACTTGACTGCCCGTACAAATTTAGGCACCCAAGAGTTTAGGGAAAACAACAAAGTAAACTCCGGGTCAGTCATGGGACTGGTATGAGTAAAACAGTTTAAAACAATTGAACAGGTATATGATATCTCATAAGACCACGCCGTGAATACGGAACGGGTTTTTCCTTATGAGTATCTAAACAACTTTGACAAGCAATATCATTGTGATATTATAATAATGTCTAAGTACAAATAGGTATCAATCTAGCAGAAACGCTTGCATCTCACGTTCTACATACATAGTATAAAATCATAAACCGCAGGGCGCTTAACGGAGAATGGATTCCAACAGACAAGGTATGGGAGCACCTTCTGAATAGTGTACTCTAGAGGTGATACACTCAGGGTTCAACAAGAACGTCTTGCAACCCGGCCACACATGACCGCTCACTCATTTAGCTTGAGTGTCGCGAATATATTGCCACCACGGTTGTAGGCCATCAAACCGTCGTCCGAAGATACAGAATCAAAAAGAAGTATAAATATGAATATTATCTAGATCGGTGACTGTTGGCTCGCTTTTCGACCAAGCCGCCCAGGATCATTCGTAAGAGGAAAGCAGGAAACCACAGTATCTAAGAACATGAAGGAATGGATCGCGCATCATCGTTTCGCTCAATATCGAATCGCGCACCGTCGTCTCGCCCAAATATCGGATCGTGTCTCTACGGATCGCCCCATCTCATCAGCGAACGTCGTAGCTGGGCGATCCGATCCAAGCTTACATTGATACCCCGAGCGAACCGATCTGATCCCCTGGTGCATGGCGAACCCTCTGACTTGTTCAAGCGCGAGCTAGTCTTCAGCGATCCGAGTCGAACGGATCTGGCGACACGTGTCCTCAACCGTTATCCGAGCCAATTCTCCCCATCTGCACGATCCGAGTTTCAAGCGATTCACGACACCTGTCCACAACGGATAGTTTGACTGTTTCTTCAACGGTGGCGATGCGATCCGATGATCTCGGGATTCGTGCCACGTGTCCGCGATCCGCCTGACAAAATCAGCTATAAATAGCCCAGAGCTTGGCATTCTTCGGGATCTTTTTGGGCAGTATTGAGTACTGAATCCGCCATTCTTGTCAAACTACTGAAATATTGAGAGAAATCACTGTTGTATTAGCTTTTAAAGCATAATCAATAAGATATAAAGTGGACGTAGGCTAGTTAACGCCGAACCACTATAAATTCTGAGTGTTCTTTTCTTTTTCCTTGTACTTCATTTGAAATTCTCTACTGTTCATAACAATTTGGGTGTTAGGTCCAAATTTCGATCTAACATTTTTGGTGCTTTCACTGAGAAACTCAGTCCTAAAGTTTCGCTATTCGCTTCTTTGAGGATTCCAGCGAGTCGGATATCATGGCTGGAAAAAGATCTAAAGTTTCGTAGACCAACGAAACGATTGAGGAGAGTGTGCACGAATTGGGCAACGAAGAAACTCTGGATCGCGGAGCGCAAGGGGCGATCCGATCCGACGAAGACACCTCGTTCCGAGTCGATGAGAACGAGACGATCCGTGCTACCGAAGGGGTTGTTACTCGATCCCGGGGCAACACCTCGCAGCCTCCGCGTACCACGACCACGAGTCGATCTCAGGGGGGCGCAGCGAATCGCCCTCCACGAACCGCAGCTATCCGAACTGATGGTCAGAATACAACTCGACCTGGAAAAGAACCTATGACCCACTCCTATCGTCCTGGAACCTCTGCTCGACCCGGTTCGAGCTCTTTGCGCATAAGAGAGAATGATGATGACCACTATGATCCTGCCGCTCCTGTCACTGAGGGGGATCTCTCTCGCTTCGTCGAAATGTGGGATAGGTTGTTTGATGAGTTGGCTGCCCAAAGGCAGGAAAGTTCCATCCTACGGCAAAATTTGACGGCTATGGATAGAAGACTTGATGAGCTAGCAAGACAAAGAGCATCGCCGGTTCGTCCACTCACCCCAGTATATTCTTCTTCATCTGAAGAATCGCCAAGACCTCCGCGGCGACCGTATGAGAGAGCCGAAAACATAGAACAGCTTCGGTTCGGGACTCTGCCCTCACAGGAAGAAGAAGAACTAGGGGCAGGGCCCACGAACCGTAATATGAATGGTCAAGCATCGGCTCTCAGGACTCGAGATGTGAACAGTCCTGTGCATGACAGACCACCTCAGCCCCGTCGCCGCACGCATACCCATGATAATAGGGGGCAGCAAAGCCCTGTCCAAGCCCCGGATTTTGTGACTGCTCCCCGAAGAGAGATCAGAGAACCTCGTCGGGCCAGAGGCACTGACCCTGAACCTCCTTTGACTAGTGCAAACGTTGCAGCCATGGTTCACCAGATTCTGGCCGACAGCCGTGGACAGCGGAACGAAGATTGGGGGATCGACCGCAGTCATACCCCTTTTACTGACGATATTTTGGATGCGACTTTTCCAAGGCGTTTCAACATGCCACAAATGAACCGATATGCAGGAAGATCTGATCCTGTTCAGCACCTAATGAGATACTCTTGGTCGATGATCGCTGCCGCCGCTTCTGACGCGGTTAAGTGTAAAGCGTTTCCCATATTCTTGGAAGACGTGGCTTTGTTATGGTTTACTCGCCTGCCGGCGAGATCGATTTCTAGCTTCAGGGAACTGAGCGAGAAGTTCGTAGAACAATTCCGTATCTACGCATAGAAGACGAAAAGCGTGATCGATTTATTCCTTGTCAAACAGCGACCAGGCGAGAGTCTGAAGATGTACCTGGATCGTTTCAATTTGGCCGCCACTGAGGTTAAAGATCCTCATGAACCGACCATTGTCGCAGCATTAATTGACGGAGTGGATAAGGACACTGAATTCGGGAGGTACCTGGCAGGCAAACCACCCCACACCAGAGAGTTATTCTATGAAAAACCAATGTACATCTACGCCGGGAAGAGGTATAGTCAAACCGAAAGGTTAAAACAACTGATAAGGAGGAAATTCAGAGCAATGTCGCCATCAAACAGACTGGAGACAGCTCAGGGAAAGTTGAAGTTAACATCGGAAATCAGAATCAGGGTGGTCGCCAGCCAGGTAACAACAACAATGGTAACGGCAACAACCGGAAAAGGGGCCGAGGGAACGACTCCCAGAGAAGGACTCGTCCCAGGGCCTTTGAAAGTTATACACCCATAAGTGATACCCTGGAAAATATCTTTATGGATGCGTACGAAGTCCTCCAAAATAAGAGGCCACCTCCTAGAGAATCGACAGAGAAAGAGCGTGAGACAGGAAAGTTTTGTCTCTTTCATCAAATTCACGGCCATTCGACGAATGAATGCCGTCACCTGAGAGACGTAGTCGAAAGGCTGCTTCGAGAAGGGAAGCTAGATGAATACAGAGTAACGCCTAGGGACAGGGGGCAAGCAGTGCAGGCCCCGAATCAGAATCAAAATCAACTTACTACTAGACCAACTGCTCAGCAAAAGGGAAAGAATATTGTTATCAATACCGTGATCGGTGGACTTTATCTTGCTGGGCACAGTTCCAAAGCTTTAGATCAATACGTCAATGCAGCCAAACAACACCTCGAAGTGGGGGAATGTAGCAACCCCGAGGACAGTATCCCGGTGAAGCAGCAGAAGATGATGACTGATGACGTTGTTTTCCGAGAACGAGAAAGCATCGGAGTCCATGCTCCAACTGAAGATCCACTTGTAATTACGATACCCATTGGGCCAGCCACTGTTCATAAGGTTCTGGTGGACAACGGGAGTTCCGTTAATATTCTTTTCAAAAAGGCCTTTGACCAGATGAATCTTGAAATAAAAGACTTGAAGCCCTGCCAAGGATGGATCCGTGGATTCAACGGAGCATCCACCGCACCTATGGGTTATGTAGAATTGCCAGTCACACTTGGGGAAGGAGAACGCCGGAGAGTGAGAATCCTTCCCTTTGTGGTTTTGGATGTCGAATCGCCATACAATGCCTTCTTGGGCCGACCGGCCCTCGCAAAGTTCAGAGCCTGTATAGCCCCCTGGTGCTTGCTATTGAAATTCCCCACAGAAGCTGGCATTGGTATCGTCAGAGGGGATCAAGTTGCTGCGTGAGCGTGTTATGTTGCCGAACTAAAGTTACTTCGCAACGGCAGGGATATCGAAACTAAAGGCACTCCTCCCCCCTTGGGGGCGGAAACCTTATAGCAACCAAAGAGGATAATTATTGGAGAGTTGCCTAGAGTGATGCCCGAGGATATAGATCCCAGAGAGGATCAAGAACCCGGGGGCAGAACGGCGACTCCCAACGAGGCAACTGTGGATGTACCAATCGATGACAGTGACCCGGAGAAGGTCCTTAAGATTGGATCCCAGTTAAGTCCGAATCTTGCTGAAGAATTGACGAATTTCTTAAAGAACAACTTGGATGTATTTGCTTGGACCCATGCGGACATGTGCGGGATATCCCCATCAATCATGAGCCATTCTTTGAGCATTAACCCCAAACATCCTCCGGTAAAGCAAAAAAGGCGAATGTTGGGCCCGGAGAGGTCCGCTGCCTTGAAAGAAGAGGTTGGAAAGCTAAAAAGTAACGGGTTTATCAGAGATTCAACCTACCCAGACTGGATTTCAAATCCAGTCCTGGTAAAGAAGGCCAACAGGAAGTGGCGAACGTGTATCGACTTCTCGGATTTGAACAAAGCTTGTCCAAAAGATAGTTTCCCATTACCTCGAATTGACCAGTTGGTAGACTCGACGGCAGGTCACGAGCTTCTCTCATTTATGGATGCTTATTCAGGATACAACCAAATTCCAATGCATATTCCAGATCAAGAGCATACTAGTTTTATCACTGATCTGGGATTATATTGTTACGTAGTAATGCCCATTGGTTTGAAGAACGCAGGCGCTACGTACCAACGTTTGGTCAACAGAATGTTTTATAACCAAATCGGGAAAACAATGGAAGTATACGTCGACGATATGTTGGTTAAATCCAAGCAATCCTCTCAACACACTACTGACTTGGCAGAGATGTTCGGCATTCTTCGAAAGTATGGAATGAAACTCAATCCAACCAAATGTTCATTCGGTGTTGCTTCTGGAAAATTCTTGGGATTCATTGTCAGTTCACGCGGTATCGAGATTAATCCAGACCAAATCACGGCAATCAGAAACATTCAGGAACCTAAGCAAATTAGGGATGTGCAAAGCCTTGCCGGAAAAGTGGCCGCACTAAGCAGATTTATCTCCAGGGCTACGGATAAGTGCATCCCATTCTTCGAATTAATAAAGCGAGGAAAACGCCACTTTAAATGGACACCTGACTGCGTGGAAGCGTTTCAGAATTTGCTCAGGCACTTGGAGAAACCTCCAATTCTATCTAAACCAATAGACTGCGAGGACTTATTCGTGTATTTGGCAGTATCATCTCATGCAATCAGCTCAGCGCTGGTAAGAGAAGAGGATAAGGTCCAAAGACCTGTGTACTATGTGAGCAAAAAATTGACAGCAGCAGAGCGTAATTATCCACGGATAGAAAAACTGGCGTATAGTTTACTGATTGCCTCCAGAAAACTTCGGCACTACTTTCAGGCACACCCTATTATCATATACACTGATCATCCACTCAAGCAAGTTTTACAGAGACCGGAGGCATCTGGAAGGTTACTCAAATGGAATATTGAGTTAAGTCAATTTGACTTGAACTTTCAGCCCAGGCGGTCAATTCGGGGGCAAGTGATAGCCGACTTCATAGCAGAATTCACTGTTCCTGAAGAAGATATAGCAAACGAAGAAGTGGAACCCTCAAAGTTACTTTTCGATCCTGATGCCTGGAAATTATATACTGATGGTGCTAGGAACGACGAAAGGTCCGGCGCCGGAATAACACTTGAAACCCCCGAGAAACGATTGATAACCTATGCCATCCGAATGGAGTTTCAGGCCACTAACAACGATTCCGAATATGAAGCTCTGATAGCCGGATTAAAGATTGCAAAGGAACTAGAAGTTACAAAGCTGAACATCTTCTGCGACTCCAAGTTAGTTGTGAATCAAGTCACTGGAAGATTCCAAGCTAAAAGTGCAAGATTGATTCTATACTTAAAGAAAGTGAAAGAACTGCTGAATGAGTTTGATCACTACAGCATATCTCATATTCCGCGGTCAGAAAATCAGCAGGCAGACAAGTTGGCAAAGATGGCTAGTTCTAACGATCCTGAAGTGATGGGGCTAGCCCCCGTTGAAGTACTTCGGTCCCCCAGCATTGATCAGATGGAAATCGACCTAGTACTAGAGACGGAACCAGAAAGGGAGTCGTGGATGACCCCTATAAAGAATTTCCTAATGGATGGAGCGCTTCCGACCAAGAAAAGCGAGAGGCGTAAAGTGATTCGTAAAGCCGCCCGATACGTACTGCAAGGCGGAGTCCTTTATAGACAAGGGTTTTCAATGCCCCTCCTTCGGTGTATAGCCCACGATGACATCAAACGTGTGCTGCAAGAAGTCCACGAAGGCGAATGTGGCGACCACACTGGAGGGCAAACTTTGGCAAAAAAGGTATTACGGCATGGTTATTTCTGGCCTACCATAAACAAGGATGCAGTAAGATATGCGCGACGATGTGATGCGTGCCGGAGATTTTCGAAGATACCTAGAGCGCCTCCAAGTCAGTTAAAAACAATGATGAGTCCATGGCCTTTTGCTATGTGGGGAATTGATATCATAGGAAGTCTCCCCATAGCGAGGGGCGGAGCAAAGTTCGCTATTGTGGCCGTAGATTATTTCACTAAGTGGGTCGAGGCAGAACCACTAACTACAATCACAACTAAACGGGTGATCAACTTCATCGTTAGAAACATCATCTGTCGATTCGTGATTCCAAAGATTGTGATAACAGACAACGGAACTCAATTTGATAGTGCTGAATTCAGAAACTTCTGCCAAAAATACCACATTGAGAATCGGTACACCTCCGTGGCACACCCATAATCAAACGGGCAAGTCGAAGCTGCAAATAAAGTAATTAAGTCTATTCTGAAAAGAAGAATGAAGCGGGCTAGAGCCATGTGGGCTGATGAATTGCCCTTGGCGCTATGGGCTTACAGGACGACATATAAATCAGCGAGAGGACATACCCCGTTCTCCCTCGCTTTTGGAACGGAAGCAGTCATCCCGGTGGAGATAAAGGTACCTTCTCATCGGGTGACCTATTATGATCCAATGACCAATAATGAATTGCTCCTTGAGTCCCTGGATATGATCGAAGAAAAGAGGGATGAAGCAGACCTGCGTGCCCTAAGATGCAAACAACAGGTCGCCCGATATTACAACAAAAAGGTCCGAGCCCGAACCTGGGAACCCGGAGACTTGGTTCTGAAACGTGTCTTTCCACCCCCAACTCATATGGGAGCGAAGTGGGAAGGACCGTACTCTATTCTCAGCAAGCTTGATAATGGAACCTTCAAGCTGGCAACCGTAGATGGAAAGGAAATCCCCAGAGTGTGGAATGCCCAACATCTACGGCCATATTTAACATGAGAAGTTTCAAATTTATTCTTTTGCTTTGTTAAAAAAAAAAAACTATGTACAGGGCATGACTTGCCTAGAACAGTCTGATTCCTTAAAGCAAGAGATTATAAAGTGGACGTAGGTCATGATTCGACCGAACCACTATAAAAATACTGTGTGTCATTTACCTTTATTGCATCTTTATTTATTTGCCTATGAAAATCAGTGTGAATAATGCAGGTACCCGAAGTCCGGTGCCAACAGTTCCTCTCGTAAACTAATCAGAGGAACCCAAAGCTTTGGCAAATGCTCCAACTGCTTGTCCGACTGGTTTTAATCCTCGGAGCTTGGATTAAAATGTAAACCTAAGACGAGTTTGATGAGCGTGCATGATTGCAGACTGCTGAGTCCCAACTCTAACTCTCCAGAGTCGAGAGAGAGTATAAAAGCGTCCATGATTTGGCGCAGAGAAAGGACTCTTACCCTGCTGAAGGATCGGGGAGCAGTGGAACTGCTGAGTCCCAACTCTAACTCTCCAGAGTCGAGAGAGAGTATAAAGGCGTCTCCGATTGAGCGCTGAGAAAGAGCTCCTTTCCCGCTGAAGGATCGGGGAGCGAATGAATCGCTGAGCTCAAACTCTAACTCTCCAGAGAGAGAGAGAGTATAAAGGCGTCTCCGATTGAGCGCTGAGAAATAGCTCCTTCCCCGCTGAAGGATCGGGGAGCAAATGAATCGCCAAGCGTAAAACTCTAACTCTCCAGAAAGAGAGGCAGTACAAAAGCGTCTCCGATTGAGCGCTGAGAAAGAACTTATCCCCTGCTAAAGGAACGAGGGTTGACTGAACTACTGATATCCCATGGGATCTCTTATACCCCCATACCCAGAAATAAGGGGCAACTTGCTGTTAGTACTAACTAATTCCTAGTAAACCCCAGCCAGGTGCTACGGTAGCAACTGATTGGGGGGCACCAGGCACTCCTATGCAAACACTAAACTTTGATATAACAGTGTAACATAGCATGAACATTCTTCTTCCTGTTGATTGACTGACTTATAATTATTAATAGTTGGCTGACGACTAAACGTGGAAAGTTTCTATGAATACAGGTACACAATGATGTAAGGAGAAACAAATCCTTGTTTATGTACTACGAATCAACGAAGTGAAAACAATCTAGAAACAAAAGTGAGGACCAGTCTCACAATTACACTTCCTGGCCAGTGGAAAACCTAAAGACAAAATACCAATAAACTACGAACATCCTATTTATGCTTTGATTTCTTCTCTTGCTTCTGCTTCTCCAGCCTCTCCTTGTCGGCTTCAGATGGATCCCCCTTCTTCCTCTTCCGCTTGTCTACAAGGGGAACGTCTGACCCCTCTGAGACCTCCTCTTCCACCTCTTTTCTCTTGCTTCTACTGGAGAGGGAAGCCGGGAAGTCATCGGGGTTTGCAAAGTGAAGCTGCCGGCTGATGGATTTGGCCTGGATTTTCACAATCATCCCAGTTTTGGGATCGAATTCTGCAAGAGGGACTATGTCCAAAGCCTCATCCCCCACCTTCTTTGAAGCCACCTCTTTCTCTTGTCTGGCTTTCCGGCTGGCCAGGGGCTCTTCGTCATCATCATCATCGTCGGCCTTTTTGGTGCCGGTAATGTCCTCTTCGTCATCCACATGACGACCATCCAAGTCTTTTAAAGCTTCGATAGTCTCAGCATCTTTGGGTACATCGGCGCTAGGCACCGGGATGCTTCCTTCTACTGTGGTGACCTCGACCCGCTCTGAAACATCAATACCAGCACCCGGCAGGACAGTCTCCTTCTCCACTTCTCTCTCTTTTCCAGCGCCCTTGTCGACGGGCCCGCCACCTGCATTACGAGAGACACACATTACTAATTCAATTGGTTGTTCTGCCAGACGACGGCAATTCGCAATTGCTTTAGCAAATTGCGGGGAAAAGAGAGAGATACCTTCAGCAGATGCTCCCTCTTGAGTAGTTCCGGATGCTCCAACAACCACGGGAGTTAGGCCTAAAGGGATTAGCGGATCGTCAGGATGGTACTCCTCAACTTCGGAGGTTTTAGGCTTCGTGGCGGAACTGGAACCTTCGTCAATTTTGCTTTTACCTTTAGCCATGGTTCTCTCCTTCTCCATTTCCGCCAGGATTAGGCGACGACCTTCTGCCAGGTCCTCGGGCTCGTTGTCTCTTAGGATGCTCTTCATCAATTCATCCTCATTGATCTCTTCGACACCCAATCTGTATTTTTCGCCCTCCACGATGGCATCCCATAAGTTGGCCAAAGTAACATGGTAATCCGGGATCCATGAGATGTTGCGAGTTTTAAGAACTTGGCCGAGGAAATCAAAAATCATCTCTTCAAACCCCTCAATCTCTTTCTCTCTTGCAAGGAGTTTGTTGTTAGAAGCAGTGGCCATTTCAATGGCGCTCTCAACGTTCTTTTCGGCAAGAGCTGCCCGTCTCTCCGCATCCGCAACCTGGTCATTCAAAATCACCTTTTCTGCTTCAGCCAGAGCCAAACTTTCTTTTAGACTCGCTTTTTCCGCCTCCCAGGCAGCTCTCTCAGCTTCAAAATGGCCTTGCGCTGTTTTCAACTCGGCGTTGGCCATTTTTAGATCTCCAACCTCCTTCTTTAAAGCCATTTTTTCTTGGCTATTGGAGTCCAGTTCAGAATGAAAGCGCTGTTTGGCATTCTCTAATTCAGTCTTATAACTTTCAGCGTCCCTCCGTGCTAAAGCAAGCTGGGCCTGAGCATCTTCCAGGTCCTTCTCCAATTTTGTCCTAGCCCTCTCGTTGTTTTCAAGTTTTGCTTTAGACCTATGTGCTTATACTTTGAGTTTTCGGACAACTTCTGAAAGATTGACTGCGTGTTTTTTCATCATCTCGTATTGTCTGGCTGCGTGCTGGATGCGCCCGATAACTTCATCATCCCAATTTTTAGGGACCGGTTCCAAGGCAGGAACAAAGACCATCCTATCAAAGAACATTCCTGGAAATTGTTCCCGTAGCTTTTCCAGCCTACCTTGGATCTCGGGACCGTGGACGTAATCCCGTGAACCGGGGGCAGCTAACTCTGGTTGGCTGGTGGGGACAATGTTACTTCTCTCTTGCTCAGTTTCTTTGGATGAATCTCTGTCCCCATCTTTGGATTCGTGACGCCTTTTGGACGACCGACTGTGGGAAGGCGCACTCTTTGGAGGAGTCAACTCTTTTGGAAGTGTCTTTCCCCCGGTCGGAATTGTCGGATGACTCGAAGGCCTGGTAGAGGTTGATTTGGGTGGAGATCGAGGTTGCGAAGAGCTCGGCCTATGAGGAGGACCGCGAGGGCGCTCAGTACCCGGACGAAGGCTGGGGGTGCCTTCACAAAGAGAACGGTACGAATAAGATTTCCTGCGCGACATCGTTCCTGCAAAAAGAGAAAAGAATATATTAAAACTTTGAATACCCGCAAAGTTAGAGTGCAAGGTCAGACAGTGTGTGTGAGGTGTGCATCCCATATAATTCCCCCTAACAGACCCGGGCCTGGAGACAGGCTCATCTGACCCGTTTCTCGTCCCCTTGTTGAATCAGCCGCCTCTTCGGGAGCAGAAAAGAAAGGCTCCTCGCCGAAGTCTTTTTCTGTATATTCAATATCGGGTAGAGGGATTTTATTCAGCTCGTCAAATAACTGTTCTTCTGTCAAGTCGTCATCGCCAACAGTTTCCATTGGAGCAGAGGTAGGGATTTCCTTCGACACATCACCACGGGACTCATCCCCTCTGTATATATTCAAGTCTTCGTCGTCTTGGATGACTATCGGAGAAGGACTTTTGCGAAATTTAGTTGTTTCTACCGCTTGTGAAGTTCCCTCTCCCTCTGCTGGGGGCAAGTATTTATAGGGTTTGCCGCCGGTGCCAAGTCCAAATCTTCTGTCTAGGAGGCGATGCTTATGGAGATTGTCGTCAGTAATGCATTTTTTGATCCTTAGAAAGTCGGATCTGCTTTGTGAAAGAATGGCTAACCGATTGCTGTATAGAGGACCCTCCGTTTTCGGGAAGACATGATCTGTTCAAAACGAAGGAAAAAGCGGAAGAATATTAGTACTTAGACTCCTCGAGCAAGATATTCGATTATATGATCGGAGCTTACTTGATTTAAGCCATCTTCGTGAACATCCGGCCTGTCTCTTGATATAAAACCAGTTTGATTTGGGATCCCCTATATTGCTGTACCCATCGTATAAGACCTTCCTATTCGCCACCGACTCAAAGAAGGAGAAGTTTGGAGTTGCCGAAGAACGGTGCTTGAAAAGAAAGAAGAACATCAAATCTCTAAATTTAAGTTCGGCACGTAAGATCTCCGCATATGCAATGTACAAGGTATATAACGATGCGTAGCCGTTTGGATGGAGCTGCATCGGGGCGATGCCCAGTCGTCTTAAAGTTTCGATGGCAATCGGAGGGAACGGAGGGATAGCTCCTACTAGACACATTGTTCGACTAATCGCCATATACCCTTCCGGTGCTAGAGGGGGTCTATCTTCGCTTCCGGGAGTCAGGACATCGTCCCAAGGAATGCCGTGTCTTAAGCAGATTCTCTTGAGTTTTATCTCGTCAAGCTTGGACGCTAAAGAATCAGAGAATTTATCTATCCCGACTGCGCCTGGGATTTCGTCCGGAGCTCGCTCGTCAGACTCGGAGTTGTTGCTGGATGAAGTACTTTCTGTCGGATCTGATTCTGTGGCTTCATACTCAGACCCAGAATCTTCACCTCCCGGATTGATTGGAGGAATTTGAGGATTATACTGTTCAGGAGTCTCGGATTCCGCTTCTGCTACAGATCTTGAGGAAGAGTGATCGTTCGACATGGCTGCTAGGACGAGAAAATATGAACAATAAGATTAACACTACCCGTCTCCCGTGTGTGCAAGTGCCGGTGTGTGTGCTTGTGTGTGCGCATTATTAAAAATAATAAAGCATGAAAGCAGTCAAGGTTATCAGAAGTCGTTAGTCGTCATGTGCAGTCAAATCATGAGGTTATTTAGTCTAGAAAGTCCAACGTCGCGGTTCTAGCCTAACTGTTCAAAGTTTTATGGTGACAGGACGTTGATTAAAGTCTGAAATTTCTTCGTATCGTTAGCTGTAGGACGGATCGCAAAGCATAGGGATCGCCCCCCCTTTTTTTTGACTCGCGGAGCATAGGAATCGCCCCCCATCGAATCGCCGGATGAAGGGATCGCCCCTTCATGAACCGTTGCGACTCCCACGATCCGTCCCTTCGTGGCCACCTCGATCTGTCGTCTCGCAACTCGCGTTCGTCTTCCATCTTTGACCACGAACCGAAACGGCCTTCTGTCTTCTTCTTCTTCCTCCTCCGTTTTCCTCCTCTCCTTTCCTTCTTCGAACTCCGAGCTCTACGTCACTTGGCCATGGCATTTTGATGATCTCATCAGAAAAGCACGAATTCTCACCGTTTCCAGTCGAGAAAGTTCGTGGAAGAGCGGCGTTCGCAAATAAGAATACTTTTAGTGGAGTTACCTTTCTAAGGATTGAAAGAATGCTTGGATTTTCGAAGGGTCAAAAGATTTGGGTTCGCTCCTGGATAGTGTAGGCGAAACGAGTCGGTAGAAAAGAAAGAAGAAGGAGAATGAAGGAGAGGGGGTCGGCTTATATAGGCAAAGAAGGTGACCGTTTGTCTCCCCTTCTTTGTCTTATTCGGTCCACGAAGCACCATGCAGGCCACGATCCAAAGATGGAATCGCATAGAAGCCCACGGACCACTTTGAAACGATGGCCCACAAAACTCAAAGCCCGACACGGCTCGAAGGAAAATACGCCCCGTTTCGCACAAAGGCCTAGGTACTCGGCACGAGACGAGCAGATGACCAAATCGGACCGTGTCGCCCTATGACGATCCGATTCATACATGTGTTGATTTGAACCAATACGACTGTTGATTTACGTCCCTTCAGGAGAAGGTAAATGAGAATCTTCGAAGCATGTTCCATCATCGATAAAACATACTTCGAGGGGGCAAAATGTTGGCTCGCTTTTCGACCAAGCCGCCCAGGATCATTCGTAAGAGGAAAGCAGGAAACCACAGTATCTAAGAACATGAAGGAATGGATCGCGCATCATCGTTTCGCTCAATATCGAATCGCGCACCGTCGTCTCGCCCAAATATCGGATCGCGTCTCTACGGATCGTCCCATCTCATCAGCGAACGTCGTAGCTGGGCGATCCGATCCAAGCTTACATTGATACCCCGAGCGAACCGATCCGATCCCCTGGTGCATGGCGAACCCTCTGACTTGTTCAAGCGCGAGCTAGTCCTCAGCGATCCGAGTCGAACGGATCTGGCGACACGTGTCCTCAACCGTTATCCGAGCCAATTCTCCCCATCTGCACGATCCGAGTTTCAAGCGATTCACGACACCTGTCCACAACGGATAGTTTGACTGTTTCTTCAACGGTGGCGATGCGATCCGATGATCTCGGGATTCGTGCCACGTGTCCGCGATCCGCCTGACAAAATCAGCTATAAATAGCCCAGAGCTTGGCATTCTTCGGGATCTTTTTGGGCAGTATTGAGTACTGAATCCGCCATTCTTGTCAAACTACTGAAATATTGAGAGAAATCACTGTTGTATTAGCTTTTAAAGCATAATCAATAAGATATAAAGTGGACGTAGGCTAGTTAACGCCGAACCACTATAAATTCTGAGTGTTCTTTTCTTTTTCCTTGTACTTCATTTGAAATTCTCTACTGTTCATAACAATTTGGGTGTTAGGTCCAAATTTCGATCTAACAGTGACAATACACCCTGCTTGGGGATGACCCAACTAGCCATGCTGCCTAGCCCAACTTTTGTTACTTCCCGGTGTGAGGCTAGAAGCTACGTCTATCTTCAGAACATCTGATCACCATTCACTTTGAATGCCACATCGTCATACCCGCCAAATCACAAATTGACTTATACAAAAATAACATGGGTATATAGCTAAGAGAAACGAATTCCTCCGCCACCAAACGTGAATACGTTTGAACAGATCAACTTACGCGATCCATTGGATATACTCTGTCAGACCTTCTTCCATATACGTTGTCCTGGGACTGGACAAACCGAAGGCACTATTCAGTATATCCATCTTAGTCACTTTTATCTAAGACTTATACAACAGCCCTTGCACTTTACTCCGTCTTCAATATATCTTTGGCAGATATTGCTCGCAACGCTTATGCCAATACAGAGTGGTTCTTTGGATAATAATCCAACCGGTCTCTCCATATTAACAACGTTAAAATGGTAAAAACTTTGATAGTCTGTGATTCAACTATCAAATGAAAACATGTCGGTGTACAAACAACGATCTTATTTCCAAATGGAAATTCGATCGATCAATCATCATATGTTCATATTTCCTTATTTCATATATTTAGAAAATATATGTTATTAATCATTGGAAAACATTTCCATAGCTTATTTTCACATCACTATTATTTCGCAACTATCAGTCCCTAACTGTAACTAGTATGAGAACAATTCTCTAAGTATCAATCCTGAAGGTCGAAACCAACATCAGATCGTCACTTAGAAAACCGTTCAACTTACCCTCTCCAGTCAGTTTCTGAATTTGCTTAACTCTATTTCTTAAATTCTTATCATGAAAACATTTCATTTTCTATGTTTAGAAAACATATCTGACTATATTTGGAAAACGTTCCCAAAACTCATTTACGGATTTCCAATGAACGTTGTATAAAACATCGTTTCGCTTAATCCATTTATCGCTTATTCCTTAGCTTTATACCTAATTAACCTTTTAGATCGAACCACAACTATTCCTTTGTCAATTCTGAAGTCAATCAAGTTGGGGTATAGTTACCTCTCAGACCTTAATTGAACAACGTCCTTTACTGTGAAATAGATGAAGCTCATCACTCACCTTTTACAATCATCTGTTTATGCAAATCCTCGGATTCTGGTTACGAATCCACTTCTTATATGACAGTGTTTGATTATAACTATAACGTTATAATTCCTACCCCTATATATTTTATTTCCTAACTCGAATAATTTAACAGACACCTAATTTCTAAATCAATAACTAAATCTTGATTTAAACCCTGGAAAGTAAATAGTTCTTTCCCGAATTCGCTATAATCGAATTCGACGTATAACTCTCTTTCGAGTAATCCTTATTTGATTAACTCTTCTTTGAATAACCTATATTCGATTATCCCTCTTCGAATAACTCATATTCGAAATCTCTCTCTTTCGAATAAACAATATTCGATCTCTTTCTTTCGAATATGCTATATTCGAAAATCTCCTTTCGATTTACTAATCGATAACTCCTTTCGATCAAACTAAAATCGATAACTCCTTTAACTTTACTCGAATAACTATATTCGATTAACACCTTCTTTCGAATAACTATATTCGATTAACTCTTCGACTAACTCCTTTGGATTAACTAACTTCGAATAACTCCTTTGGATTAATTAACTTCGAATAACCAATATTCGATAACTACTCTTCGAATAAATAATATTCGGTAACTCTTCTCAAATGAATAACATTTGATTTCTCCACTCGAATAAACTATATTCGATTACTCTTCCCTCGAATATACTATATTCGATAACTCTACTTCGAATAAGTGATATTCGGCAACTTTACTCGATTAACTCCACTTGGATAACTCTAACTGGTCAACTCTAACTGGTCAACTTTAACTGAGTAACTCTAACTGATCAACTCTAACTGGTCAACTTTAACTGGTCAACTTTAACTGGTCAACTCTACTGTTTATCTTTAACTGGTAAACTTTAACTAGTCAACTCTAACTGTTTATCTTTAACTGGTAAACTTTAACTGGTTAACTCAAATGGTTTAACCTAACTTGATTTACTTGTCTCGATTAACCGAACTAATCCACTTGTAACTTAGTTAATTCACTTTGATTAACTCTAACTGATTTACTTAGTTTAACTTAGCTAATTCACTTTGTTTGACGCAACTAATCCACTTTGATTTACAAATTAGTTTAACTTAACTAAGTCACTTAGTTTGACGCAACTAATTCACTTTGATTCACCAATTAGTTTAACTTAACTAATTCACTTCGATTAACCGCTTAGTTTATCTTAACTAATTTACTTTGGTTAACTTAACCAATTACTTTGATTAACTCGACTAACTTGCTTTGGTTAACCTAACAAGTTACTTTGTTTTAACTCTATTCGAATAAGTAATTCGAATCACTCTAATGTGTTTAACTCTATTCAAATATCTAATTCGAATAACTTATTTCGAATAACTAAATTCGATTAACTCCTTTTATTAACGTTTATTCATTTCAAAAGATTTCCTTTTTACAACGTTTATCTATTGATAAAGATTTACTTTTTACAACGTTTATCCATTTATAAAGATTTACTTTTAGTAACGGTTCTTCACTTTATAAATGTCCTTTTAATAACGTTTCTACTTCTCTATATAAGTCCAGACTTATATATATTCCATTTACCAACGATAAATAATTTATTTAATTTATAAAACATTATTTATAAATTAATCTACTTCAATTTATCTGTTTAAAACAGATTTCCTATTTAATATCTCATTTAAATCCATATCGTGTTATACCGTGTGCGAAGCACGTGTTTAAATCTATCCTTGTATAATTCTATTTATTTTCCGAACAAATGTTCCTTTATTTATTCCCTAAATAAATATTCCTTTACTCCATTTATTTATAATCTAAATAAATGTTCCTTTATTTATTTCCTAAATAAATAAATGGTTTCATTTTATAAAATCCTATCGATTTTATAAATAAGATTTATTTTCAATATAAACATTGAAAATTCCCTTTTTACATTCTAGTACCACCTACGGTGTTTAACATGTCGTATAACAATGATCGGTATCATTCAAACATATGAAATCAATAACAGATTTCATAACACATAATATATCACAATATATGAAAAACGGTAAAACAAATGTTGAGGAATCCAGTCGGATTCCTCCAACCGGTTTCCCTGCTTCACAGAGGTTAGACAATGTAGATAACATCACTTTCAGTTCCATATGATATATTCTGTTAAACAGAATCAATATAGAAATTTAACTAACTGACTAGCAGTTCAATCAACTAATCAACACACAGTCAAACAGACAATTTTAACAGTTCTAACAATGCAACATGAAATTATAAACTGTTCAGAGTTAGTGAGATTTACTCACATTGTCAGTAATCGTTAAATAACGATTTACGTTGGATTGATTTTGATCAGTCGTTTTATTCGGCCATACACTTCTAATGAGTTCCAATTGGTTCTAAACTAATTTCCAAAAATGTAGTCTGCTTTCACGCTGTTCCAACAAATCAAACTGCTCAAGATTCTGATATCATGGGTGCTAGATATTAACATTTATAGCTAGTACATTATTTAATTTACATAAGCACTTAAGTTATAATTAAACTGGGCCTCACCCTTAGTTTCACAGCCCATCCATACGCTTAAAAGCCTAGGCCCGTTCGTTGTACATATGCTTCTTCCCCCACAATGAAATCCACTCCACTTCATATATTTCCTCTGACATTGCTGAACTTCTTCAATCCCTCATTCACTCCGAAAACAAACACCAACACCACTGTCGTAATCTCCTCCCCAAACTCCACCTAACGGTCACCTTGTCATCACGCTCGACCTTCCCATCTCGACGACGATTCCAGTTCTTGCTGTAACTAAGCTCACTGCTTCTCATAAAAATCATGTTAAAACCACCAAACAACTCTTTCTTCCTCTCCCAATACCAACTCTCGTATCCCTCCAGTAAATCAAAACAACTCCCAGGCTCAAAACCGAACTTTTCTTCCACTAAAACTCCCCATACAGCTCCTTCACCAACCTGTTGTCATCGCCTACAACCCCAACTCCCATTTCATATCCGCACTGTACAAGAACACAGTGGAGCTTCCCGCAATGATCCTAAATGCTCCAGATATCTTCACACTTCCATCACCGTTTCAAACATGAAACTCATGAGCTCCTCAAGCTCAAGCTACCTCACTTCTTCACAAACCAACAGACGGGTTACAATATACTTCCCCTCTTCAGTTTCTCCTCCAAAGATCCTTGAACCACCACCAATTCCGAACGTTTAAAACTCACGTTCCCTTTACAGTGAAATCACCGATGCTTTCATTCACAAAATCATTCAAAACTCCATACGTAAGTCAACAACAATTCATAAATCCAAACAAGAATTACCATTTTCCTCCTCTTCGAAGATCTGAACGCCTCCTGCCATTTTAAATCGAGTTCGAACTGATGACGCCCAAGAATCCATCAACAGAGAACACGTCGAGCTAAGCAAAATGAATATGAGGTTGTGGAGAATCTCGAAGGGAATCCAAATATATTACTTTCAGGATTTATGGATTTTCTTTGCATTTGTTTTGATTTTAGGCAGATCGATTTCTTTCGTTTTCCAGAAAAGGAAGAGCGGCGGAAGATTGAGGAAAAAGTGATTTCTGTTTTAGGTTTTAGAAATGTATTATATAGGATTCTTTTTTATTTAGAGGATGAGTTCAATCCACATTTTCATTTTGTTGGCGTCGCAAGATCCTCACGTTTAGGTTGAGAAACTAATATTTGAGGGTACCCTGCTTTCATTCATTTCGAATTGCTATCGACCGAAATAAGAATACCGTTATACTCAGCAAGGTGTCATGATCCCAAAAATAGAATAATATTGGTAGATTAACTTATTCTGTGAAACCCCGAAATACTGATTTAGGATGTAAAACACTCCAAATAAAAAGTTGCTTATTTAATTAAATAAAAATTACCATAAATTTCTAAAAATTAAATTATCACTACGTCTCAAAAGAACCTTGTCTAAATTCAAACCCGATCTCTAGTTATATCAAATAAACTGTTACGGTTGATAAACGATTCTATAGCGACTATTTTAAAATTTGATTTGGACATAACTCAAAATCTACACGACGAAATCCCGATCTCTCTCTTCCACTAGAAAGATATACTCCACCAGCTCCACACGTTTCTTGTTTCATAGCAATCCGATTTAAAACGGACCCTGTACATCCACTTGAAGTCTAAATCGCCAAATAACGAACTGTCGCGTCGTTACGCGCTCTATTTGAATTATAATATAATTAATACGTTTTAACGTCGATTATTAAATCGATTTGTTATTCAAATTCAATTCTAAACTGAATTAAATATTTTAGCTGATCCAATTCACACAGTATTGTGAATTCGGTGATTTCCGATTATTTCGACATTATAATATATTATTATATTATTTATTTTAATTAAATATTCAATATTATTTAATTCAAGTCATCGATATCGCCCAATCGATATTTAATAATTAAATAAATTAATTATTCAACAGCTAACAAAACGCGCCATTACAATCCTAAAAGCACACGAACGTTGTTGGCGATTCAGGGTCAAGTCGGGAACATAAATTATCAAACGTCGTTTTATGAATCACAAGTTTATGAAATGAAGAAAGCAAATACTAGTGGCATGAGAGGCGATGATCATTTAGTATGTTTTCTATACTACGTATGTTAGTGATGTAATAATTGTTAATACGAATGTATTCCTTTTTTGTTGGCAGAAAGGAATGGAAAACGAGGAGTTTAAGAAACTGTTCGCTAGAGAAAATGGAGTGAAAAGACCACATTATTATCAGTTCTTGAGCTGTTATAAGCTAGCTGCTTACCAGTCAAGCAAAATGGAAATCTGATACTGCCAAGAGCTTACGTGATGCTCAAACATCTGCAAAGGGAAAGAGCAAAGCTTAAACTCCACTTATTCGTCTAGTCCTGGAGAGTCGTCGGGAAGAGATTCTCCATTTTAGGGGGAAAACCTACTAGATGAATTTAGTCAAAGACAAGATGAAGATTATAGACCAGTGGAAGTCAAAGCTGCAAAGAGGAAGAAAAAGGTTGATGTTGTCGTGAATGCAAAAGTCAACGCCGCCCTTGAAATACACGAACGTAGACATCAAGACAGGACTTTGCAAGCTCAGAAGAAAATATAAGTAATGAGCAGGTTTGTTGATCTTGAACAGCAGAAGTTGCTAACTCAAACGCAGGAGTTAGTTGTCGGGCAACATCAATAAGCTATGGAACAACAAAGAGAAGAGAAAGAAATAATGACCAAAGACCTGACTGAAATGGATGACTATGAGAAGGAATATTGGATGAGACTCAAAAAAAAATAGATTCTTATGTCAAAGTTTCGTCAATTAGAGTTAGTTCTATAATTTGTTTTATAGTAGCTTCTTAATTATAAATGTAGTAACTTTTTAATTTCTATTATAGTAACTTTTTTATTAAGTTTTAATGAATAAACTAAAATTAGTTATATTGAGCTCGTCGCGTTGTAGTTCGTAATTTTACGAAACGAAGTTCAAATTAATATATAAAATCAAAGAAAAGTCGGAATCCATCCAAGCGAGATTCATCAACACTTATTCGAATCGAGCTTTCAATTAATGTCACAGTCTGTGATTTGGTCTCATACACTAGTAGATATGTGTAAATTAAATTTAAAAAAATAGTGGTTAGTTCGTGTAGTAACCTTACCTAATTAATTAAGTAAGTCGAATATTTTAAATTATAGGGTATTGCAATACGGATCGTCCTTTGTTGAGTTAAACAAGATTCCATGTTAGATAATTAAAATTTGGTTCATAATGAGTTAACGCATTCAGGTCATCGTCTTTATATTAAATTTTAACAAATAAACTAAAGTTAATTATATAGAGCTCATCGCGTTGTGGTAGCTCATAATTTTATGAAACGAAGTTCAAATTAATATATAAAATCAAAGAGAAGTCGGAATCCATCCAAGCAAGATTCTTCAAGACTTATTTGAATATAGCTTTCAAATGGATGTCAGAGTCGGTGATTTGGTCTTGTATATTAGTAGATATGTGTAAATTAAATTTTCAAAAAAATCGCGGTTAGTTCGTGTAGTAACCATACCTAATTAATTAAGCAAGTCGAATATTTTAAAGTATGGAGTTAAACAATACGGGTCGTCCTTTGTTGAGTTAAACAAGATGCCATGTTAGATAATTAAAATTTGGTCCATAACAAGTTAACACATTCAGGTCATCCTCTTTTTATTTAATTCCTACGAATAAACTAAAATCAATTATATCAAGCTCGTCTATTCGTAATTCTATGAAATGAAGTTCAAATAAATATATAAAATCAAAGAAAAGTCGAAATCCATCCAATCAAGATTCTTTAAGACTTATTTGAATAGAGCTTTCAAATGAATGTCACGGTCTGTGATTTGGTCTTGTACATTAGTAAATATGTCTAAATTAAATTTTAAAAAAAATTGCGGTAAGTTCATGTAGTAACCATACATAATTAATTAAGTAAGTCGAATATTTTAAATTATGGAGTTAAACAATATGAGTCATCCCCTACTGAGTTAAACAAGATTCCATGTTAGATAATCAAATTTTGGTTCATAATGAGTTAACATATTCTGGTCGTCCTCTTTTTATTTAACTTTAACGAATAAAATAAAATTAATTATATCAAGCTCGTCGTGTTGTGGTAGTTCGTAATGGGTTAAAAATTGCATTATGAGTATGAAGTAGCAACATGAAACATACAATGATCAACAACGCATAACATCATATAATACAGCAGTTAACATGAATCCACAACACAACATATAATACAATACAACATGATAGATACATGTATACATCATGAAATCACGTGCATAATAAATGGTAACCATAAATCTACAGTAGCGCCATTGACATCGTCATCCTCATCGTCGTCGTCCTCACCATCGTCGTCCATGCCATCATCGTCCTTCCAATCGTCATTGTCTTCGTCGTCATCTCCACCACCTGCACCATTTCCACCTCCACCTCTTAAACCTCTAGTATCACAACATCCTAATGCATCCAGTTGAGACTATAACTCATCGTTCTGAGTCTGCATCTGACCTTGCAACATATACAACTGTTCCTGCAATATATGCATCTTCACCTGATGTTGCTGACTCAATGTCTGCAAATGCATTAGAACCATATGCTGAATAGCGGTAATATGTCGTCTGTGCTGGTCCAGCCTATGTAAATACTGTAATACAAGATCACTACACTTACATTATATTTATTAAATACGCACAAGCAACTAATAATACAAGTAACTAAATTACCTCATGAGGCAGGTACAGTCCCTGGGTGGGGATACTGGCAACATGCTCATCAAGTGAATAAATAATAGGCTGCACGATCAAAGTATCGCTTAGATCGTATGCTCTGAAAAATCATCAAGAGCATAATCCATGGGATGCTCGCAGTACCGTGATGAGGTGGGATCAAAAGTAAGTGGTGGAGGTTGAACTCCACCGGTAGCCATATATGAACATACGTAATCAGAGTTTACACCCTGATTGTAATTTGGTAACAAGTAGCGTCAAGGTGCAACTATATCCCAATAAATATAAAAATCAGCTCCCAATATGAAAAAGTCTGTGCGTCTACCCAGTTGGTCTCTCAAAGGCCTTGTACGTGCTGTCTACCAATCGTACGACGCCTCCCGAACATATCATCACACGATAGTGGATCTTTGGGTACATGCAGCTCACCCGTGCCCTGGAAGTAACATCGGTCACCCAAGTAAAAGCAGGAAGATAGGCCAATGGGAGCAGAACAACACGACGAAGAGAAAACGTTATGCAATGGAGATGATATGTGCATTATCGAGTTAACCATCCTGTGTGAGAGCTATCCAATAATTGGCCCACGGTGCTCGTAAAATGTTGGCCCTGCACCTTAGATCGATTTGAGATCGGGATTCCATCAATCATGTCTAACACCGGTAGGAGTACGTGTAACTACCTAGATACTTTCCCATTGACACATGCGTGGAAAATATGAATTTGCAGCATGACTAGCAGCCTCAACAATGTGTGGAAGCGTGTTGGTCATGTACTCGTAGTACCAACACGACAACATGTACCAGAAACCAAACATTTGAGCAACCTCCCCAAAATCAAAGGAGTCCAGTGTAGTGTAAAGACAACCGAGTATAGCTGAACCTCATTCTATTGTATGCAGATGCTCTAAATTGGCTAATGATGCAAGGAGGCCTAGTCGAATCATACTCTTTTGGTTTAAAAAGAATGTTGAACCAAAAAGATATAAACGGAAAGCCCGAAATACAACATCCTCCATGGACTCGGTACCCATATGAGCTAAAATATACTCCTATAAAAATGCTAGGGTAATGGCTCCAAAAAAATATGATCGAAGGTGAAATCGGGCAAGTACAACATGTACAACTCAAAGGACTAAAAGGTAGAGTCAAAAGGGTATGACAGTTTATCTGCACCGCCTATCTCAATCCCCGTAAGCATATAAAAATGGTTGGGGGTAATACCAAGCTCAAAATCAATCAAATGAAAGGTATGTGTAGTAAACCACCATCTATCAACTAAAACACCTAGCAGTGGTCGGTCAAAGGACTGGGTAGGACTAATCTCTAAGAAATGTCCAAATGGACTAGTCTGAAGCCTATCTCGAAAACCCTGAGGGGCTACGTCAAAAATACGCGTAATACACCTTGACCAACTACCGCAATGAGGTAGCGATACTAGTAAAAAGACATTTGTTATTGGTTATTATGTTATAAAATAACACAACAAACTCACAATGTCATGTGGTAGATAATTAAGTTGTACATGATAAGTTATGATAAATTCAGAGAACATACCTCAATAGTGTCGAGGGATGTGAAATACATTGAGAGAAACCCTACGGTAATTTATAGAGAATACACAAGTCGAATATCGTCGCCTCGGGCGTAGGTGGGGGTATGCACAGGACGAGCTATCTTGTCTGTCTTTGGTCGAACAGTATGTCTAGCGATTTTGGTGAAGCGAGGTGGCATTTCTATGAGATACTTGATAAAAAAATGCAAATTATGAGGGTTTAAATAAAATTTGTTTGGTAGTGTACTTCAAGCACTAATTTAAGCGCCGCTCTATCAAGGGCGCTGATTAAATCAGCGCCTCATGTTGGAAGAACCATTGAATATTTGTCGTAATATTACGAGACATAACATTACGTTTCGTAATACCGTTGGTGATGCTCTTATTCTTGATTTACATATTCAGTGAGTACAACAATGTTATATAAGGTTCAATTTTAGTTAGCAACATTTGAAATTCAAGCTAAAAGAGACTCAACTTCTTTTACAATGGAAACGAGAAAACTTAGAAAAAGAAAATATCAAACATCTACCATTTTTCGCATGTCTTGAATTTTATAAGTTATAGAAAAATATTCTTAAGGCTTGACCACATTTAAATAATTTGCAAAAGAATTGAACTGTGGAATCTTTTGCACATAAGTTGTCCTTCTGTACAGTCTACAATATATGGTACAGTTCCAAACTCATACAGATCGAAATGAGTGAATAAGCATATGCCAACTATATCTTAGTCTATGCATTAACATCCTGTTTGCATGACTGGTACTGATCCTCTTTAAAGCTTTGATAAAGCATTCTTCTACTAATGTGTAATCCCAATGCGCTTCAGATCTCAATTTTTAGTGCTCTAACCAGTTTCTTCAATTATGTTCTTTTGTTGGTATACCATTGAGCTTTATATATATTCAACATTTGTTCAGAATGCACTGCTCTAGTCTTGCCCAATTGCCTTCAAGTGCATTATTCCCACCTTTAACTGCCTTCTATGTAGTAATTCAATGCTTTAACTGCATATGTCATGTTTAAGTGGAGATAACAGTTGTTAACCCACTTTTTGGTAAAGCAGTCACACGGCGATTAGATGACCATCAAAGTACTCGCAACTTGAGTATGAATGCATGAAAATCCGCTCCTATTTGGATAGAGTTACAGAATTGTTCTCCCAAACCACTTCTCCTCCCGAAAGAAGAATTGCCACTTCTTTTTTTGGGAGTGGTAATTCTTCTCCCGGAACTACTTCTTCTCTTGGGAGAAGAATTCTCACTTCTTCTCCCGAGAGCGGTAATTCTTCTCTCGGAACTACTTCTCCTCCTATGAGAAGAATTCCCACTTCTGCTTCCACGAGTGGTATTCTTCTCCTCCCGGGAGAAGAATTCTCACTTCTTCCGAGAGCGGTAATTTTTCTCTTAGAACTACTTGCCTATAAATACTCTTCATGGTGCTTCATTTCAATGGTCTTTGGGCAACATACAGACTTTTGGAAAAACTCATTAATTACTTCAACCATGGACTTTTTGGCCTAGAATACACTTTTTGGACTTGGTACTCCACATAAAAGATTCTCAACAATATTTTAGCACTCAGACTGACTTTTGGCTTACTTTCTGGATATTGGAGCACACATAGAACATTTTGGCATACTAGGGGTTAGCAAGGACATTATTACTCTCGCTTACAACTTTGTACACTCAAACCATTGTACTCGGACATAACTTGTAACTGAAATGTATATGATGAATGATTACTACAAAGTGGACGTATGTGCAGTTAAAGCGTTTAGCGGTTCTATAGCGGCGGAGGTGCAAAAAGGTATAGCGAGGATAAAGCGGGAAAATAGCGGAGGGCAAAAAGATTCATTAGATCTAAAACCAAATATTTGAAAATTAATTAATCATCCTTCTTATATTATATGTGTACAGAAAACTAATATTAATTAATCTTATATAATAAGATCAAAGAATATCATAGTTATGCATGCTAAATTTGATGAGTGTAGTTGATTTTTACCATATATTAGGCACTTAAGCCTTAAATTTAGCCCTTTACGCTAAATTTACTGAATTTTTTAAAAAGAGAACTAGTCAAATCAAGCTCTATACATTAACACTGCTAAACAGACACTAAAAAGCCTTGATTTAGCAAATGCAGCAGAAAATAACGGGGTTAAAAGCGTTTCTACTGTTCATCAGTCTAAATTGAAATGGTGTAGCGGTTGAAGAGCGCTATGGGCTATACCGGGGATATTGTAGGGCTTTAACTACATAGACGTAGACGTTCATGCCAAACCACTATAAATTTTGTGTGTCCCTTTACTACTTGCACATTCTACATGGATTTACTACTTAACTCATACAATTACGGTGTTGGCGAGGGATGACCAATTTCCATCGTCAACATTTTGGCGTGCCAGAAAGGGGGCACGTTAGAATACCTTTAGATTACCTTGGAAACAAACACTCGGATTTCTTTCGGATCTATGGTTAAGAGAAAACAAATCTCATTAGCTCGTTTGGAATGAGCGAAAATAGGAGATGGCCAATAGGTTTCTTCTACTGGAAATTCCTCAAACTTCATTACTCGAGAGGAGGTGGATGGACTGGTCAAAGATTTTGCCAACGAATTGATGAAAGAGTTGACTTCTCATCTTGAATGACAAGAGGAATTCTTTACAAGGAAAAAAGAGAAGCTACAAATGGTCTTATGGCTTGGATGGAAGGTTTCGGAAGGCCGTTAGGCCTAGGTGTTGATCTCGAAATTTGATTCAACACTAAAGGTACATGGAATGCACTTCACCAATCCGGTAAGGGGGAATAGAGTGAGGCCGCAATCAAAGATATACCAAACACATAAAAGTAAGAACATAAAGTTTTTATAGTGGTTCGATCCAATGAGGATCTACGTCCACTTTTATAAGAGATTCCATTATCAATGTATTGATTACAAAATTTTACTTCTCTCTTACAACAAATTAATCACTTTTTCTCGCATAGATCTTATTCGAATTCACCAAGGATCTTCACTTGATTTTGGAGAATAAGTGTTTAGAATTACTTAGGATGGATGTAGGAAAGTTTCGGCAGCACTTCGTCCTCCCCCCCCCCAAGCCTCCTTCTCTAGTGAAGGAATGTGGGGGGTATTTATAGGTGGAGTTCAGAACAGGTGGTAATTATGTAAATACTGTGCTCTTGTTTTAGGTCACTGGCGGGCTAGAGTAGATGTTACACGATCCAAAGTAAGGCGGGATGTACTAAACAAGGCGGAGCGGTCTAACTCATTCCATCTAAAGGCAGTGCGAGATAAAGGACGCAGAGAGGGCTAGATTGTGACACTGTAGGCTTGGACAGAGCAGAGCGATCCAAGCATATTCAGAGCGGGCTTAATCAGAATGAAGCAATTTAGGCTTTGGTGAAACGGACTAAAACCTTTAGTGAGCAAGCGATCCAAAAACCATGTGAGTTGGCTTCTGAGTGGACCAAGATGCCCCTAATGACTTAAGATGTTCAAACGAGCCAAAGTCTCATGAACACCACCTATTATTTGAACGTTCTAAGATGCTATAACGACCTAGGGCACTCATGTGAGTTAGGGAGCCCGTTGAGTTAGAGTGGACACGACGACCCAAAGGGCCTAATGACTTAAAATCATAAATCAACCAAAACATGCTCATTATTTTCTAGAACGCGTTTTATGGGTTAACATTTGCCCCTCGAAGTTCGTATTTATTGAAAATAATACGAGCTTCGAATTTGGTTAACATGCGATTTAAGATTTTAAGTCTTTTGGGCCTTCAGACTGTGTAAGCCTTTAGAGTGTTTCATTCCTAGGTCGCCTAGGTGTTTAGGTCGTGGTAAGGTTTTAAGTCGTCACGGATTCTGGGTCGCGCATCAATGAGTGTCCATTGGTATTCTTCTTGGGATTAGACCGCTGTCGGGCCCTACGAGCTCGGCTTATTTACTTAACTCCCTCTTTATCTCCTTTTCAAGTCATTATTCTTTTAAAACCTTCACTTAAGCTAAAAACACTCATCAATGGCGGCCAACACCAACTAAATCCACCGATTCATATCATCATCAAAGCAATTGAAGTCCAAACGATCTCTTAGCCTTATAACCAAGTTCGAAGTTCCTCATTGCGAAGAACCAGGTGCGATTCAAGGCTTTTTACTTATTGTATGCATGTACATTTTAGGTCGAACTTGATATTCTTAGACTTTGTGAGATTATTGTTTGGTGCAATTTCAATCGTGCGTTTGATGACAATGTTGATGGGTTTAGTGATTTTGAGAGTGCCTGTTTGTGATGATTCTTAGCTTAAATTTCATGCACAAATTCCCACAATCTGGTTATGGCTCTAACTGCTAAGAATCATGTACCCTAGAGTAATAATCTTGCTCAATTCGATAGTTCACTGACGTCCTTAATTTGCAATATCATGCCTTGTCGTTCTTCTCAATAATTGAAGCACCCCTATTGGTTGTACACTCTAGGTCGTTATTTTGCAATGGTTCGTGTTGAATTAGGTCATTGTAACCACTTTTAAGCTTTATTCCGTAACCGCACTCTAGGTCGTTGTGATAACTCAAGCCTTTAGGTCGTCATTTCAATCCTAAACTTTGGGTCGTTAAACCCTTGCAGTTTTGGGTTGTTCATGACCTAAAAACTTGAAGTAAAAGGACTTTATGAGGAACCGGACTGTTACAGCGACCTAAAGCTTTTTGGTTGCATAGAACGACCAAAAATCTAATATCACACGTAACGACCTAAGATTCTATAGCTGGTAGGAACGATATGAAATCTCTTGAATAAGCTGTTTTCTGATTTGTTGTTTACTTCTTAACATTGCTATTTGCACAGGATGTCTAAAAGAACTGAAGGGACCTTAAGTGTGGACGTAGCTCGCAAGCACGGCAGGTTGGAAAAACTCCCGATGTTGGAGACTGAAGCTACCCCTATTTCCCCCAGTTTGGCTGAGCTAAAAGCCATCACTGACAAGCCTAGTTATGCTTCCAAACCACACACCTCTGAGCTTGTTGATCGCTTTGAAGGCTGGTGTCTTCAAGGAGTGACCTTTGACCAATTTACCTTGGATATATATATATATTCGTCTGACAATCGCACAGTCTCCGAAGATTTGGATATCGTGAGGAATCATTTGCTTGCGCAACTCGACGCTATTAGGACTTAGACGAACAAGCGCCTTGATGAAATTGGTCAATATTACGTGCGCAAACTACGAGCTTGGAACACCTTTGCTTGCGAGCTTCAGAGGCTGAATAGGGAGAACATTGAGCTCATTACCACCTTGGAGAAGGACAAGGCCACGCTCATTCAGGCTCTTCAATCTCAGGATGAGATCATTGCTGAACTATCAAGTCCCGGAGGCAAGGCAAAGGCGACTAGTATTTCTCCTCCCGCTCAAGGTGGGGAATGATCTATTGATGAAAGGAAGCAGTTCTCTTTTTTTGTCTTTTGCTATTTATCTTTTATGTGCTCACGCTATACACCGGTTGTATATGCGAGTGTCGGTCCTCGCTTAACACACTTATGATATTTTGCATCCAATGTCTTTGTATTGGACTTGTGATGTAGTGACGAAACTATATTTTGCCTGATGCACTTCAAGCCTTTATGCAAAAATCAAAACTATTCGCTGTGGCGATCTTTTGATTTTGAATTTGTTCGTCTCGTGCTTCCTACTATCCATTTAAGACAAATCTTTACATGATTTTGGACTTATACTTGTTATCAACTGTCTATATTGACAATGAATTAGCTAGAGAAGGATTATAACGAACTTTGACCGGCGTTGAACTGAACTCTAGCTTTGGACCATCTTATCTGACGGTCCAAAACCCATTAAGTGTTGTTCACATAGTCATAGTACTCTGATTCAAATTCGTGTTAACGCTTAAAGTTAACCTGTCAACTTAGGTTGACTGTAGGTCATGGAAGTTATCACTCTAATGACTCATATGAGCGTGTTCGACACCTTTCGCATCTGAGATTCCAGATGCTACACAAGTGGATTTTTCATTCTTCACATCTGACATTTCAGATGCTAAGCGAATAATTTGACACTTTTCACATCTGAGATTCTGGATGCTACGTAAGTGAATTATTCATTCTTCACATCTGACAATTCAGATGCTACGCGAATAATTCAGCACTTTTCAAATTTGACGTTCCAGATGCTACGTAAGTGAACTTTTTCACTCTTCACATCTGACATTTCAGATGCTACGCGAATAATTCGACACTTTTCACATCTGACATTCCAGATGCTACGTAAGTGAACTTTTTCATTCTTCACATCTGACATTTCAGATGCTACGCGAATAATTCAACACTTTTCACATCTGAGATTCTAGATGCTACGTAAGTGAACTTTTTCATTATTCACATCTGACATTTCAGATGCTACACGAATAATTCGGCACTTTTCACATCTGACATTCCAGATGCTACGTAAGTGAACTTTTTCATTCTTCACTCTGACATTTCAGATGCTACGCGAATAAATCAACACTTTTCACATCTGAGATTCTAAATGCTACATAAGTGAACTTTTTCATTCTTCACATCTGACATTTCAGATGCTACGCGAATAATTCGACATTTTTCACATTTGAGATTCCAGATGCTACGTAAGTGAACTTTTACATTCTTTACATCTGACATTTCAGATGCTACGCGAATAAATTGACACTTTTCACATCTGAGATTCCAGATGCTACGTAAGTGAACTTTTACATTCTTCACATCTGACATTTTAGATGCTACGCGAATAATTCGACACTTTTCACATCTGAGATTCCAGATGCTACGTAAGTGAACTTTTTCATTCTTCACATCTGAGATTTCAGATGCTACGCAAATAATTCGACACTTTTCACATCTGAGATTCCAGATGCTACGTAAGTGACGGTTTTATTGCTTCATGGGGTTGCAGTCAGTCCCTTTACCATATGCTTGACTTAACAAGTTATTCTGGTTTAGGAGCTGAAGCTTTGGGCTCCTTACTTGGGGAGATCCCCCTTTGATAAAGGTTTCAGCTTTTTCATCTATTTGTCGTGGCGCCTGCTCACTGTTTGAATCTTTGCGACTTTTCCATTTACTTTTCAAGGTGGTTTTTTTCCTTTTTTTTGCATTCGCGCATGTTGGGAATTCACAGCATTCAGCCCTTGAACCAACATTGTCGGAGTTGCTATGATACAGGAGCAAGCACTCGACAGTTGACTTGCAATATGAAATCAACTTTTACGAAAGTTTCGATTTGACATATGACTTCACAAGCGAGAATCTCATTCAAACATATATGCCCTTAACCGCAGAGCTTATGTTCAGTGTATCACTGACAGATTATTACAGACTGTTCTACAATGAGTCTTGAATATAACATAAAGTAAAATGCAAAGCAAAGCATGAACTAAGCAAGAATTAGAGAATAAAGTAAGAATATAGCAATGTTGATTGCCTATTCCATGCTACCCAAATTGAGGCACCCTCAACAACTATTAGTTGATAATCAGTCTTGGACTAGCTTGAATAGAAGCTACGTTACTTGGACCAGACCGATCACTCGATTCCCCTGGCCCTTAAGGAATTGTAGAAGGATTCAAAGCCTGTGGATTCTTTACATATTGCTGCAACCTGTTTTTCCTGATCAACTCCTCAATGAGGTTCTTCAAGGGTCGGTACTCGTTATTGTTGTGACCAGGTTGGTTGTGAAATTTGCAGAACTTTCCTGAGTTTGCTGCTTTGTTACTTATCCTCATTGGGTTTGGCTCCGCATACTCCTCAGAATTCTTGGTTGCCAGATAGATGTTTTCCAGAGTGTCGTTCAAAGGAGTTAGTTCTGACGAATTGAAAAGGCGAGACTTCTTAGTAGCCTTGTTGTCATTTCCACTGCTGATCCGCTTCTGCCCTTGAATACTCTTTTAGTTAGATTGCATGGCTGCACTCGTGGGAGCCTCAAGAAGTGGGTTACTATCAATGATCTGAAGGGGCACAGGATTGTCGTCTATCCTCATGTACACTGCTTTTTTATAGAATATATCAAGCATAGTCAGTTCTTTCAACTTTATCCACCTTCCGAATTCGCTCGTTTTGTCTATAGCATCGAGTAGAGCCATGAGGACTATGTGCGGCTCGGGATTCCTCACTTCAGATAAGGCAATGTTGAATTGACCAAGGAAGGCTTTGACAGTTTCTCCTGACTTCTGTTTCATGGTTGAGAGTGTTACAGCGTCCTTGGCTTTTGTAGCATATAAGCGGAACTGCTCTTTGAACTTTATGGTTAGATCGGAAAACCGATCAATGGATTTAGGTAGTAGTTTTGTGAACTAGAGCGATGCGGCTCCTTCTAGGAAGAGAGGGAAATACGTGCATCTCATCTCATCCGTCGCCTTAACCGCACTCATATGCCACTCATATTTGAACAAAAAGTAGTTTGGGTCAACGAAACCGTTTTACGGAGGCAGAGTTGGTGGGTTGAACTTCTTCGTACATTCTGCTTCGAGGATTCTCTCAGTGAATGGAGTCCTATTGGGAGGGAAGTCCCACTCCCTTTCATCGTCTTTGCTAGCTTAATTGTAACACCCCGTATTTTCTGTGAACTTAAGAATTACAAATCTGAGTATAATTAAAATATAAAATCAGAATCAAGGGAAATGGGCTGTGCCATTGTGTTCGTCTCGGAAAAATACGCGAAATAGAGTCCGAAATTTCTTAAATCGGAGTCCATATGACCAAGTTATGGCCTCCCAAAGTTCAGAAAAAAATTAAACAGCACAGACCAGGTCGACTGGGGAGTCGACCCTAGAGTCGACCTGCCCCCAGGGGGTCGACCCTAGAGTCGACCTGCCCGCAGGGGGTCGACCCTAGAGTCGACCTGGGGGTCGACCTGCCTCCCGAATCTGCTTTTCTGCCTGGGTGCGTTCTGATGTATCTGGTCTCGTTTTCTGTCTAGATTCGTCTGCCTAAACCTATTTAAACAGCCCCAAACCCAGCCTTCTCTACACACAATTCTATTTTGCCTCTTCTCTGCCTCTGTTCTAATAAAAATAAAAATGGCGTCGCTACTCTGCTGAAATCAAAACTAGAAGCTAATTCAACCTAAGCAACTCAATTCAAATTAGAGACTAAAGCTTCTGCAACAATTCTGCAACAACTAAATTTCTTTCTTTAATCCAACCAAGGCAAGTACAGTTATTTTCCGCTATAAACGTTAATTCTGATTTTGACATGAATTGTGAATCTGAATCTGAGATTATATCTGTTTTGTTCTGATTTGATTTATCTTATTCTGTACCTCTTTCCTCTTTCTGTTCTATAGCCAGGCTACCACGAGCCTGAGCCAATCTCATAAGAGATTAGCATGCTCTAAAATGTTTGGGACAGTAAAATGAATGATGCATAAATTGGGCATGACCAATAGGTGACTAATTTGAGGAAAGAACATGGACTGTAGCTAGAACATGAATCTGAGACATATGATTGGACATCTTATATTTATAACATAAAAAGGTATTGAACATATGATTTGTGGACATGACATAAAAAGGTATATAATTGAACATAAATATAGACTGTATTGAACACATGATTTAGGATAAAGAGAATATGGCCTAGGTATAAAGATTTACATGAAAGTAGGATATCTATTAATGTAAATAAACACCTAAGTAAGGGACCTTTGGGATATATGACATGCATAGTAATCTATGGCTATATTTGGTATAAATTATATGGATCTTCTGTACTATGCAAGTTTAATAAAAATTTGGAACATATGATATATGGTAAATTTATGACCATAATCTGTGCTATGTAAATTTAATACAAACATAGGGTATATGATAATATTGTGAATCAAGACTATTATTTATGCACGTGAACTTAGGCAAGGTTTGTAATTAGGCAAGGTATGAAACTTTAAGAAATAAGTAAATTTGTTATATTTGCCTAATTTTCTAGTTGTGTTACATTGCCTAATCTGCTAGTTCTGTTATATTGCTTAATCTGCTAGTTCTTCTCTACTGCCTAGTCTGCTAGATTTGTTCATCTGCCAAATCTGTCATTTGCTAAGTCTGTTGAAAATACTAAATCTGCTAGTTTTCTTAATCTGCTAAGTCGCCTAACCTGAGAAATCTGTTATCTGCTATATCTGTTGAGTTGGTATAATTAGTCCGCTATTGACATAATCTGAATTGGCTATAGTTATGAATAATTGACATGTATATTAGGCGTGGGTATAAATGGTAAATCATTTATTAATTGGCCGCAAAGATAAACATGGCTAACTCGAGGTTAGAATGAGTTTGCGGCGTAATTCTGCCCGGAACCGCACGGCATATTCCAGTGGTCGCAAACAATAGGTTCTAATGTGAGAAGTTAGTCATAACGTGCTTGAAACCCGAGGTTAGACTCAGTTTGCGACAGAAACCTGCCCGGAACCAACCGGCCTAACCAGTATCCGCAAACTGTCAATCTAATGTGAGAGGTTTAGGCATTAATATTTAATTAATGAAAATCTGTGATAATTATGATGTCTAAAACGTGTTGGGTAAGGTTAAACCAGTTAGACCAATGAATCCGATGAACCCGTTTCGTGAATCCGTAGGCCCAATACAAAGTTAGATAATTTGGAACCAGTTAATCTGTAAGCCTGTTAATCCGAACATCTGATCCGTTAGTCTGAAAACCTGTTAACTTGATTGTCTGATCTGTAAACTAGTTAACATAAATTTTATATGTCTGAAACTTGTAGACAAGTTAAGCTGAAATCTGTTAGTCTGGGGACACAAGGTTAGGAGGGGATTTACTTGTGTCATCTGTTGTTTGGGACCCATTTTAGTCAGTAACCCTTTCTGGTATCAAAACTTTGACCCAACAGTAAGTAGGGTCCGGGCACGCTTACTGAACTAATTATAAGCGGTTCATTCTGATAATGGTGAGGGGTGTTGATGGTGCGTTCCAACCGGGTCATGTGCGTGCATGGATCCCGGTCTGCCTCTGAGGATGTAAGACGCCGTGACATCTGTAAATAGGTCTGTGCCAATTGGTTGTCACTTTAGGGAGTGATACACCCTACTGTGGGGCCGACACAGGATATTTATGTATTAGGGAGCCGATCGCTTGGGGTAGGGTTTTAGGGTACACTTAGTTCTGTCTGTTTCTGTTGGTACCGTCTGTTTCTGTTGGGTGGTAACACCTGTCTGTTTCTGCATGGTACCGTCTGTTCGGGTGGTAAAGGCCCATTACTAGTGTACACCTAATTCTACATTCTGTTTCCGTAGGGATTAATCTGTTTCTGCTTCTGTCTGTTTCTGATCGGGTAGTAAAGGCCCATTATTAGCATTCTGTTTCTGTTAAATTATTCTGTACCCGTTCCTGTTTCAGTTTAGACATTAGGGTGACACCTAATTCTGTTATACTAGTATTAGTGCAGAGAAGTGTAAAGTAATAGTTTATGTCATTCTGTTCTTCTGTTATATCTGTTACACCTGTTACAGTTATCTCTCATCCAGTTTTATGTTCATGTCATATTATTATTATCTGTTCATATGCTGAAAGTCACTGGACTTGCCAGACTTTTTGTCTGACCCTTGTTGTTTCGCCTCCTTTCTTCCGTTTCCCCCCAGGTTATCCAAGGAGGTAATACTTTAGCTTGATCCGGATTTCTCTTTGCTTGAAGTGCTTAAAGTATGGCTTGGCTCTGTATAGCTTCCGTTCTATGGGGATTATGATTTTAAACCATGCATTTTGAAGGCTTTTGTACAAGACTGATATTTTGTACTTGAATTCTGAGATTTGAAAGGATGTAACCATATTGATTTCTGTTTCCGCTGTAATAAAGTTAAAAAAATTCAAGTACTGTTTTATCTGTCTTGTAAGTTTCTGTTCTGTTTACTAAAATGCTCCACCAAAGTTAAGGCATTCCCTTTGTGAGTGACCTTAACGGAGGTGGAGTGTTACACTTGGTATCAGAGCTGAAGGTTACTAGATTTTATAAAAAGTTTTGAAAACTATTTTCAAAAAGGTTTTGAAAGGAAGTATTTTCAAAAATAAAGCTTAATTTGAAAAACATAATCCCCAAGAGCCATATATCTTTCTTTCAGTCCTTTTTGTATTGAACCTTTCCTTTTTCGTTTCAGCATGTCTGAAGCATCTGAGATACCAGAGGGTGTTCATGTACCCGGTTGGTTTCGTCAATATCTTGAGGCTAGGACCGCCGTTGTAGGTCCAACAAATGATCCCCCTCCCCCACCCCCTCCTCGTGCAATTGCTTTCTCAAAAATCTGTAGAGATTTTAGGGCCATGGGTGGGAAGGATTTCAAAGGAACTGAATCATTCGTAGAAGCGAGAAATTGGCTCAAAGAAACTGAGGATTTATTCGTTATCTTCGAGGTGGATGATAGGCATAAGGTACAGTTGGTGGTATGGCTGCTCAAAGACGAAGCTTCCTACTGGTGGGAAGTCACTAATGCCGAGAGGCTGGTTGAGACATGGATGGATTTCAGAACAAGGTTTGAGACAAAATTTCTCTCGCAAGCTGAACGGAGTTTACAACTGGAAAAGTTCTTATCTCTTAAGCAAGGAATTATGACGGTCAAGGAATACGTCAACCAGTTCAACCAACTAGCTAGGTTCGGATTGGATTTAGTCAACACTCAGCATAAAAAGGCTCTCCGCTTTGTTAAAGGATTGAACGAGCCACTGCACAGCCTAGCCATGACCCATGTACCCATGTGAGCGACTTACGAGAAATTGGTGGATATGGCACTACTACACGAGGAAGACAAGGGCCCGAAAGAGACAAAGAAGGAAGAACCACATAATAAGAAAGCGGGGCCCAAAAAGGAAACACAAAAGAAGGATGAAAAGACTGAAGATAAGAAGGGGAAAAGTGCTTTACTTGTGGGAGCTCGACTCATCTGAACAAGGATTGCAGAAAAAGGAAAGGCACTTTCTTCAACTGTGGAGAGATGGGACACTTCACTAGGGACTGCCCGAAGAGACGAGGGCAAGGAGGGCAGGCAAACACTCTCGAGGCTAGTGGCTAGGATAGAAATAGGAAAATTTCTATAGTAGGTTTAATTTCTTTATCTGATTATGGAGTTAAGACTTTTTCGGATTCTGGTATTTTGATTTTGTAATCGATACTCTGCACTTTAATACTAGTATTATTTCTGAATTCCGCTGTAGACTCAGACCCATAAGGGTTATGGCTCATCTGTTTGAGATTGGGGTTTGAGGGATATTTGTGTTAGACGTCAAGTATGACACATACATTCTGAGTTTTTTGTGGGATATGAGTTTTATCATGCTTAGCTTCCGAAGAATCATTAGGGAACCTAATCTGTACCAGTAGTCTGTAAATATCTGAATACTTCTGATAAGATTTCCAGTTTTGACAATGTCTAAAGAGGGTAACCCTCTGGGTGTCAATCTAATGTTGATTTCGGTCTTCGGGGTTGACCCTTAGGGAAATTATTTTCTCAACCAATGTCTGATAGGAATCAAGTTTTTGTTTTATCTGTACTCGCTTCCATCACTCGACTGTATCCTATCGATCGAGTGTTCAACCTATAGATAGGAATCCTAATGGGTGTAAACATGTGTTTGAGACATGTTATGTTTGATGGTTGCAAGTGGATGCAAGTGGTTGCTAGTGGTTGCTCGTGGACGCATATACACACACTAGGCACTAGATCGGCTCGAAAACACTCTCATACTACATATGGATGTGTGAGCATTTTAAATTTTTATGGATGCAAAATGGTTGAATCAGCACATGGATGTTGCATATGAGTGGATGATTGTGCACTCATATAGAAATGATATGTATCAAATAGGAAAGATGCATACATATTGGACTCATGGCACTGACATAATTCGCATTAAGGAAGTCAACTGAATTAGTAGACCGCCTGATCTTTGCATTAGATAAGTAACATATACACACACTTTTGCAAATGTTCATACAGCACTAGAAATTTCTAAGGACAATGGATGCTTGTGGATGATGACTGAGTAGATGAGTGATTGGGTGGTAGGACACATTCTTCTTAACTTGAAGATTTCGGGGACGAAATCCTTTAAGGAGGGGAGAATGTAACACCCCGTATTTTCTGTGAACTTAAGAATTACAAATCTGAGTATAATTAAAATATAAAATCAGAATCAAGGGAAACGGGCTGTGCCATTGCGTTCGTCTCGGAAAAATACGCGAAATAGAGTCCGAAATTTCGTAAATCGGAGTCCATATGACCAAGTTATGGCCTCCCAAAGTTCAGAAAAAAATTAAACAGCACAGACCAGGTCGACTGGGGAGTCGACCCTAGAGTCGACCTGCCCCCAGGGGGTCGACCCTAGAGTCGACCTGGGGGTCGATCTGCCTCCCGAATCTGCTTTTCTGCCTGGGTGCGTTCTGATGTGTCTGGTCTCATTTTCTGTCTAGATTCGTCTGCCTAAACCTATTTAAACAGCCCCAAACCCAGCCTTCTCTACACACAATTCTATTCTGCTTCTTCTCTGCCTCTGTTCTAATAAAAATAAAAATGGCGTCGCTACTCTGCTGAAATCAAAACTAGAAGCTAATTCAACCTAAGCAACTCAATTCAAATTAGAGACTAAAGCTTCTGCAACAATTCTGCAACAACTAAAGTTCTTTCTTTAATCCAACCAAGGCAAGTACAGTTATTTTCCACTATAAACGTTAATTCTGATTTTGACATGAATTGTGAATCTGAATCTGAGATTATATCTGTTCTGTTCTGATTTGATTTATCTTATTCTGTACCTCTTTCCTCTTTCTGTTCTATAGCCAGGCTACCACGAGCCTGAGCTAATCTCATAAGAGATTAGCATGCGCTAAAATGTTTGGGACAGTAAAATGAATGATGCATAAATTGGGCATGACCAATAGGTGACTAATTTGAGGAAAGAACATGGACTGTGGCTAGAACATGAATCCGAGACATATGATTGGACATGTTATATTTATAACATAAAAAGGTATTGAACATATGATTTGTGGACATGACATAAAAAGGTATATAATTGAACATAAATATAGACTGTATTGAACACATGATTTAGGATAAAGAGAATATGGCCTAGGTATAAAGATTTACATGAAAGTAGGATATCTATTAATGTAAATAAACACCTAAGTAAGGGACCTTTGGGATATATGACATGCATAGTAATCTATGGCTATATTTGGTATAAATTATATGGATCTTCTGTACTATGCAAGTTTAATAAAAATTTGGAACATATGATATATGGTAAATTTATGACCATAATCTGTGCTATGTAAATTTAATACAAACATAGGGTATATGATAATATTGTGAATCAAGACTATTATTTATGCACGTGAACTTAGGCAAGGTTTGTAATTAGGCAAGGTATGAAACTTTAAGAAATAAGTAAATTTGTTATATTTGCCAAATTTGCTAGTTGTGTTACATTGCCTAATCTGCTAGTTCTGTTATATTGCTTAATCTGTTAGTTCTGCTGTACTGCCTAGTCTGCTAGATTTGTTCATCTGCCAAATCTATCATTTGCTAAGTCTGTTGAAAATACTAAATCTGCTAGTTTGCTTAATCTGCTAAGTCGCCTAACCTGAGAAATCTGTTATCTGCTATATCTGTTGAGTTGGTATAATTAGTCCGCTATTGACATAATCTGAATTGGCTATAATTATGAATAATTGACATGTATATTAGGCGTGGGTATAAATGGTAAATCATTTATTAATTGGCCGCAAAGATAAACATGGCTAACTCGAGGTTAGAATGAGTTTGCGGCGTAATTCTGCCCGGAACCGCCCGACATATTCCAGTGGTCGCAAACAATAGGTTCTAATGTGAGAAGTTAGTCATAACGTGCTTGAAACCCGAGGTTAGACTCAATTTGCGACAGAAACCTGCCCGGAACCAACCGGCCTAACCAGTAGCCGCAAACTGTCAGTCTAATGTGAGAGGTTTGGGCATTAATATTTAATTAATGAAAATCTGAGATAATTATGATGTCTAAAACGTGTTGGGTAAGGTTAAACCAGTTAGACCAATGAATCTGATGAACCCGTTTCGTGAATTCGTAGGCCCAATACAAAGTTAGATAATCTGGAACCAGTTAATCTGTAAGCCTGTTAATCCGAACATCTGATCCGTTAGTCTTAAAACCTGTTAACTTGATTGTCTGATCTGTGAACTAGTTAACCTAAATTTTGTATGTCTGAAACTTGTAGACAAGTTAAGCTGAAATCTGTTAGTCTGGGGACACAAGGTTAGGAGGGGAATTACTTGTGTCATCTGTTGTTTGGGACCCATTTTAGTCAGTAACCCTTTCTGGTATCAAAACTTTGACCCAACAGTAAGTAGGGTCCGGGCACGCTTACTGAACTAATTATAAGCGGTTCATTCTGATAATGGCGAGGGGTGTTGATGGTGCGTTCCAACCGGGTCATGTGCGTGCATGGATCCCAGTCTGCCTCTGAGGATGTAAGACGCCGTGACATCTGTAAATAGGTCTGTGCCAATTGGTTGTCACTTTAGGGAGTGATACACCCAACTGTGGGGCTGACATAGGATATTTATGTATTAGGGAGCCGATCGCTTGGGGTAGGGTTTTAGGGTACACTTAGTTCTGTCTGTTTCCGTTGGTACCGTCTGTTTCTGTTGGGTGGTAACACCTGTCTGTTTCTGCATGGTACCGTCTGTTCGGGTGGTAAAGGCCCATTACTAGTGTACACCTAATTCTACATTCTGTTTCCGTAGGGATTAATCTGTTTCTGCTTCTGTCTGTTTCTGATCGGGTAGTAAAGGCCCATTATTAGCATTCTGTTTCTGTTAAATTATTCTGTACCCGTTCCTGTTTTAGTTTAGACATTAGGGTGACACCTAATTCTGTTATACTAGTATTAGTGCAAAGAAGTGTAAAGCAATAGTTTATGTCATTCTGTTCTTCTGTTATATCTGCTACACCTGTTACAGTTATCTCTCATCCAGTTTTATGTTCATGTCATATTATTATTATCTGTTCATATGCTGAAAGTCACTGGACTTGCCAGACTTTTTGTTTGACCCTTGTTGTTTCGCCTCCTTTCTTCCGTTTCCCCCCAGGTTATCCAAGGAGGTAATACTTTAGCTTGATCCGGATTTCTCTTTGCTTGAAGTGTTTAAAGTATGGCTTGGCTCTATATAGCTTCCGTTCTATGGGGATTATGATTTTAAACCATGCATTTTGAAGGCTTTTGTACAAGACTGATATTTTGTACTTGAATTCTGATATTTGAAAGGATGTAACCATATTGATTTCTGTTTCCGCTGTAATAAAGTTAAAAATTTTCAAGTACTGTTTTATCTGTCTTGTAAGTTTCTGTTCTGTTTACTAAAGTGCTCCACCAAAGTTAAGGCATTCCCTTTGTGAGTGACCTTAACGGAGGTGGAGTGTTACATTAATTCTTTTTCATAGCTCGTTCTATCATATTTGAGATGTATTCTTTGGCGCTATAATGCTCTACGAAGCTGAGCTCCTTACCAAACGTTCGTCCATGAATACGGTTGTGATTAAAGAGCTTAGGTGCTTTGCCTTCTTGCCAGGAGGGTGCCCCTGTGACAGGATGAATGACCTTTCGAGCATTTATTTCTGGATGACTCTTAGCTTTTGATCTCGATTCTTCGATATTACTTCATCTCTGTCACTTGCCCCATCATAACCGTCTTCCATAATGTTGTTGTGGTTATGATTAGAATCGGGCGACTTGTCATTCCGTTCGAGATCCACATGCACTTTCGAAGGAACTGGATTTGATTGGGTGTTAAGGATCGTGTCAAGTTTTTCCATCATCATTTGGGTAGAGGCATCCATCTAATTTTTGACATTGGCAATAGCGATTTTAGTTCATTCCTGGACACACTGGCTCAACTTTCTGAATTTTCGCCAACTTCAAAGTGGTTTGTGAGTGGCGTTTATTCATTAGCAGCATCATCGGCTTCCACCACGGCTTTGCTAGTGGTCCTCTTAGATTTGGCCATAATGTTGAAGAAGGATGTGACTTAGAACATTAACGACAAGGCATGAGTAGAGGTAGGAGATATGAATTCGGCCCCACGGTGGGTGCCAAATGTTGATCTCGAAATTTGATTCAGCACCAAAGGTACATGGAATGCACTTCACCAATCCGGTAAGGGGGGATAGAGTGAGGCCGCAATCAAAGATATACCAAAAACATATAAGTAAGAACACAAATTTTTTATAATGGTTCGATCCAATGAGGATCTACGTCCACTTTCATAAGAGATTCATTATCAATATATTTATTACAAAATTTTACTTCTCTCTTACAACAAATTAATCACTTTTTCTCGCATAGATCTTATTCAAATTCACCAAGGATCTTCACCTGATTTTGGAGAATACGTGTTTAGAATTACTTAGGATATATGTAGGAAAGTTTTGGCATCACTTCATCCTTCCCCCAAGTCTCCTTCTCCACTGAAGGAATGTGGGGGGTATTTATAGGTGGAGTTCAGACTAGGTGGCAATTATGTAAATACTGTGCTATTGTTTTAGGTCATAAGCGGGCTAGAGTAGACGTTACACGATCTAAAGTAAGGCGGGATGTGCTAAACAAGGCGGAGCGGTATAACTCGTTCCATCTGAAGATAGTGCGAGCTAAAGGAGGCGGAGCGGGCTAGATTGTGACACTGCGGGCTTGGACAGAGCGGATTAACCCAAGCATATTCAGAGCGGGCTAAATCAGAATGAAGCAGTTTAGGCTTTGGTCGAACGGGCTAAAACCTTTAGTGAGCTGGCGAACCAAAAACCCTGCGAGTTAGCTTCTGAGTGGACCAAGATGCCCCAACGACTTAAGATGTTTAAACGAGCCAGAGGCTCATGAACACCACCTATTATTTGAACGTTCTAAGATGCTGTAATGACCTAGGGTACTCATGTGAGTAAGGGAGCCCGTTCAGTTAGAGTGGACACGACGACCCAAAGGGCCTAATGACTTAAAATCATAAATCAACCAAAACATGCTTATTATTTTCTGGAACATATTTTAAGGGTTAACACTAGGTAATATCGTTGGGCCAAGTACCGGTGTCCCTCAAGGTTTAGCTCGAGGCTTGCAGGTAAACCCTCAAAATTAGCAGGTCGATACTAATACTCGTATTGGTGTCGTCCCAGCTATACTCGAGGGAAACACCCCCAACCACGATGTAAGGGTAACTCAGTATACTTTGGTTGGTCAGGTTTTCGGTTGAGGCACTGACATTGTTGCTTAAGAAGCGTGCGTGAAGGCATGGATCTTGGAAGTGCTCCCATAGTTCCGAGAGTTCGATTTACGCCCGTTGCGGCTCCCTAGATTTGGATTGAATTTGACATTCTCATTGGACACCAACCGGACACTAATTTGGAATTAAACACTTAGGAGACCAGTATTGGCTTGAATGACTGGAGACGGTTTCTTGGTCAGGGAAGCGAGAGTCAAATCGCAAACACAATTTGACATTTCACTCGAGGTAGATCGTCTTTATCAGACTTGGACCGTGTTACATGTAGCCCATTCTCTCATAAAATAAGGAATTCTCAAAATTGATCGGACTTCAAGTTGCCGATGTTGGAAGCTTTTGATGGTAGGAGGGATCCTGCCATTTACTTGATCCTTTACATGTTCCACATAGAAGTACTTGCAGCTTAGGATAACATATTGGCATAGTGCTTCCCTCTTTATCTCACAGACATTGCCGCTATGTGGCACATGCAATTAGAATCAGAATCTGTTAACAGGTGGAATGTCATGGTTAGAAAATTCATCTAGCAATTTAGGGTTCACATCGCTTGATCCAAGAACGTTATGGCTCTCACAACAATCAAGCAAAGGACATGCTAGACTTTGTGCAAATTTCTGAAAAGATTCAACGCTGGGGTGGCTTCGATCGATAGACTGGACTTATTTATGGTTCTAATGGTTGTTTTCTTTGACATATTTGATAAGACTAACTTCAAAGTCTCACTGCAACGAGATGCATCGAGGGACCTTGGTGAGTTTTACTTTGAAGCAGAGAGTTTTACACGAGAAGAATGATATCGGGGTGAAAAACAAGTGCACCAGACCAACATGGCGGGGGCGAAGGACTGTCCGACCCTGAAAAAGGGAAAGGAAAAATAGGAAATGATTGGAATATACGACCATATATGGGGCCAGGATTCCCCTCTTATTCCAAATTCATACACATCTTAGAAAGAATCAATCATGAAGTTCATGGAACTGCTCCTTTTAAAAACACAAGAGGGAACCGACTGAAAAGCAAACGAACTCTGGTAAGTACTATGTGTTCCATGAATTGGTTGGTCATGACATCGACCAATGCAGGCAACTTCGTGATCAAGTCAAAGAGCATGTCAGGCGCGGTGAGCTGGCACAGTACATCAAGAATCGGGCAACTGCGATAGCTCAGGCTCAGCCCCCTACTACCTCCGAGGACAGAAGCAAGCCATGACCTAGTTCCCACGGCATCATCATAAACTGATCTGGCTCCTTGGATATCTTTAGCTTTTGGACTGGTTTTCTGTTTGGCACCTTTCTTAGTTGAACAACTTGTAATCAAAGGTAGCTACGTCAATTTACACATGTATGGGATCTGGCTGTGATTCCTAAGCGTGCTCTGAATTCGCCTATAAATTGCTGCATCTCTTTTGCTTTATTTACAAAAAAATTTGAACTTCAGTCCACTACTTTTGGACTCCGTTCCACTACTTTTGGACTCCGGTCCACTACTTTTGGGCTTCGGTCCATGACTTTTGGACTCCGGCCCATGCACTCCGATCCACTACTTTTGAACTCCGGTCCACGACTTTTGAACTTAGTCCGCCAAGTATAAAAACTCCCTAACTTGATCCGTCAAGTATATGATATCTTAATAGCTTGATAGTTCAAGTGTGTGATATCTTAATGACTTGATCCGTCAAGTGTATATTATCTTAATAACTTGGCCTACCAGGTATAAGGACTTCCAAACTTGGTTCGCCAAGCATAAGGACTTCACGACTTGGCCTGCCAAGTATAAGAGTTCTTTATCTTGGCCCACCAAGCACAAAAATCTTAATAACCTGGTTCGTCAAGTATATAATGCCTTAAGACTTGGTTCGCAAGTACGAAGCTATTTTGTAAGCACATACTTGCTTCAGCAAGGCCCAGCACGGCTTTAGATTTTATGGATTCCGCATACTTCGGATTCAGTGCTCTACCAAAATATGATCTGTAACGATTGTCGGCTTTCTATTTCACACGATCCATGGAGATCGTTCGATTTCTATTTGAGTACGATCCACAATGGTCATATACTTCCACTCAATACAATCCATAGCAATCGTCGAGTTCCTTCAGGTTTGGCTTCATGGTTCTCCATCTATTGCAATGCGGCGCGATCGCGACTTCATGGATTCCTGGATTTTTATTGACATGATCTAGCACGATCGTGTTATCCTGGTTTTTTTGGCTATTCAAGTTATTCCCTCGACTTCTCTAAAATCTCGACTTATGAATTTACAGATTTTTGGATTATCGCAAAACAGATATTCCCTCTTAGAATGGCCTTCTCAAGAAAACATGTTTTAAGAGGCAAAGTGTTGACCTGCTTTCTGAAAAAGCAGTCACACAAAGATTTCATGACCATCAAAGTACTCACAACTTGAGTACGAACCCATGAAAGTCCGCAGCGATTTGGACAGAGTTAGGGAATTTTTCTTTCGAACCCAATTCTCCTACCGAGAGAAGAATTCCCACTTCTTCTTCCAGGTGTGATAATTCTTCTCCTGGAACTATCTCTTCTAGAAATTACTTCTTCTTTCGGGAGTGACGATTCATCTCCCGGAACCACTTCTCTACCCAAGAGAAGAATTTCCACTTCTTCTTCTGGAAGTGGTAATTCTTCTCCTGGAAGATGAATTTCCACATATTCTCTCTGGAAAAGAATCCTCACATCTTCTTCCAGGAGTGGTAGTTCTACTCTTGGAACTACTTCTGCTTTTGGGGGTGGTAATTATTCTCCTTTAGGAGAAGAATTCCCACTTCTTCTTCTGGGAGTGATAATTTTTCTTTTCTTGGTAGAAAATTCCCACTTCTTTTTCCAGGAGCGGTAATTCTTCTCCCATAACTGCTTGTCTATAAATACCCCTTATGGTGCTTCATTTCAAGGTTCTTTTGGTTGCATATGGGAAACTTTTGGGAAAACTCATTAATGGTTTTCACCATAGACTTTTTGGCCTAAAATACACTTTTTGGACATGACACTCCACATAGAAGAATCTCACCAACATTTTAGCACTTGGACTGACTTTTGGCTTACTTTTTGGATATTGGAGCACAGATAAAACATTTTGACATACAGAGAGTTAGCAAGGACATTGTTATTTTTGCTTACAACATTGTATACTCAAAGCATTGTACTTCGACAAAATTGTAAATTAAGTGTATATGGTGAATGGTTACTATAAAGTGGACGTAGGCGTTCGTGCCGAACCACTATAAATTCTACGTGTCCCTTTACTCACTTGCACATTCTACTTGGATATACTACTTAAATCACACAACTTGGGTGTTGGCGAGGGAGGACCAATTTCCATCGTCAACAATAGTAAATAAGATAAATCAACACGCTGTTATATAATTTAAACAATACAATATCAAAGCCCATGTAACTGCATTTAATGGCAATCATTCATATCGTCATGCAAAAACTAAGAATAGCTTTTTGTTGCACTCAATTGATAGCAAATATTATTATAATCCTCTACACGTATACATTTCTCCCTTCAAATTTTGTACATAGCTAATCATGATATATCAACTTTCTAATGTCAGATGGATTGTTCATGTCATTTTTTTTCATGTTCGTGCATACTAATAACTCAAATTACATATCCAAAATGTAAGAAATAACTCCAAGTTAGAAACCAAGGGAAAAAATTAAAAACAAACGTTGCTTGTACATGTGTACAACATTAACAAATTGGCACAATCGACCTAAGCTGGTGCATATAGGAGTAAGAAGTGAATTATGTAGTAATGTGTGCATGTTGTTTCTTAAACAAAGATTGTAACTCTTGTTATCAACCTGACGTAAACTTCTTATAATAATGGCTCCTTATGTTACCATTTGTATCAAAGTGATTTGGGTGTTTACCAAGTGATCTTTCTTTCATGCATCCCATTATCTTTGGTCATACACAACCAATAATCCCAGTATCCAATTCAGTGTTAACTCATATAGAAACATGTGCACCCATACACAGACACAGACACACAAACACACACACACACATGTATACACACACACACACATACATATCAGAGGGAGAGAGAACATTTTAAAGGCATCTCTGTTTAGTGGTAAGTCATTTTATTAGCTTGTAGGCCTTGTTATAGCAGGACTCGATAAAATATGCACTTCCTTACTTCAAATAAGGGAATCAATTTCACAATTGTCACCCTGTTCTACTCCATCTAGCAAGCTACTAATCCTTAAGCAGTTATAGTGGCTTCTCATCAGCCGTAGCATTGGGATTTCTTTACAACCATTGCAACTTATAATATACTTGCTTTAATGCAGAAAGACCTTTTTTAGGCAACAATAGCACTTATCCATGTTACAACAATGATATCCTACCGTGTTTGGCCACGTATATTCTCCTAACTTGCAGCCTATTCGTAACATGCAAAGTTAGGATGCACTATAGTCTTGCACACTCATCACATCTTCCATACAAATCATTCGAGCTAGCCATCACTAGCTGTTGGCTAGATTTTCAATCAAGCCACCTAAGACTTAGGCATTTACGATTAGATAAACTATGATTTATACACACAAACATAAGGCAAAAGCACCCTAGCTCGTGAAGCTTACAAATCGGTTCGTCACTCACTTTGCAGGCCCGCTCGTGACCAGCCTCACAGACCCGCTCGTGGCCCTCACTCATGATTCGACTCGTGATACAAGACCACAATCCGACTATACCATTAGGAGAGAATGGCCAGGACTTGGTCAAGCCCCATGTCTCTCACGAACCGCCAACTAAGGATCAAGTGACACGTGTCTATAACAGTCATGCTACCATTTCTCCACCCACTCACGAATGACTCCGAGATCCTCGGGATCGATGCCACGTGTCTTCATGAACCGCCTGCAGAAATCACCTATAAATAGCCTAATACTTGGCATTTTTCAGGATCTTTTGGCAATTGAGATTTCTGACTCCACCATTATCAAGCTTCTACCATTTATAGTCAGAATTATCTCTAATTTACTTAGTGAATCATTATTGTAAACGTGAGGTTGAGAGAATATTGTGATTGTACTTGCATTCAAACGTATAATCAAAGTCATATCAAGTGGACGTAGGCTCTTTAATGCCGAACCACTATAAATTTGGTGTGCTTGTTGCATTTTCTTTCATTTTTAGCTTTAATCCTCTATGAATCAAGATAATTTGGGTGTTAGAATCACTTTTTGGTCTAACATTTTGGTGAGTGTGACGACCCGCCCCGCACCAGCCGGCATTTCCTCCGAAAGTGCGCTGTACACATGCCTGACTAGCACGGAACGGTCGCCAAAGAAAGGAAGGAAGAGAATGAACTAACAAGGAACCTGTAGAATGTCTCACAGCACATGGAACCAAATATAATAATAACATAATCTTGACATAAAACAGGCGAGACAGTGCATAAGCTGATAACTAAAACCAACATCAACATCATCATCATAGCAGCGGAAATCCAAATACAGCTTATTACAACTTTCCAAATTACTATCTCTAAACAAAAGAAAGAAAGGTACACCACTAATGCCCAAAATAGTGACCGCAGCAACATAGGGAGAATATATATATATATATATATATATATATATATATATGATACGTGGAAGCCTCCTGCTCGTCTCCGGATCAGCTACTCGTGCATACCCAGCTAACATGTCTCTAGTCTGCTCGTGAGAGCACCCAGAGTAATAAGAAGATACATAAAACTTTGGGTCAGACAAAAAGTCTGGTATGAGCGATAAGCAGCTAAACAGAACAATAACAGGTATACTAAACCATACCTGAACCTGGACCTGCAACCAAAGAGTTAGCACTACATGCCGTACAATACTCTAAGGTGCCACTAAACAAATGGTGTAAAGATACGGGGGTGGGGTGTGTACGTCATAGTGAAGGCAAACAAGTCAAGCATAACAACCATCCTCACACCTCTCACTCAGTGCGTAAAGCATACGATATCTACCACTTCGATCACTAGACCCATCGAAGTAGTGACGGAGTTCAACTTGTATAACTACTGCTACTACCAAGCTTACCACATGGAGTCATGACCAAACCTTTACAAATGACCCCACTTCATTGGTCTATAGCTCTTTAGTCGTACCTAGGCCACTGTGGCCTTGAATCCGTTCATGTACCCCCTACACATAGTGATCCAAAGTTATAGACACCGACAACCCCTTAGCACAAAGCCCAACTCATGAAGTCGACTCGTTGGTTCCCATCTGGATCCTGAGTACAAGTTTCCCATTTGGACTACCTTTGAATCTCGGGTTTTTAGTCGTCACTGGATCGGTCTTCTTCCTTGCCTTGGTTCGGTTCGGATGTGCTCCTTCAGTTCAGCTCGTGGGACACTTGGTTCCAGCTCGTGCAAGGCAATTCAGGTCGGGTCGGGTCGTGCTCACCCATCGGATCAGATCGGGTGCTTCTGGTTCGTGGTCATGTTGTCCTCCGCCCAGTCCAATGCGTAGTACATCGGTTTGGGTCGCGCCATCCTCATCACGAGCGGATCGGTCTGGAAACTTCAGATGCAAGCGATCGGGTCATCATCACGAACGGATCGGGTCGTAACACACAGATCAGCTCGTGGCTCCTCCTCCTGGTTCGGATCGGCGTCATCATGTCAGATCGGCTCGTGGTGCATGGCTCGCGATCGGGTCAGATGGTGTGAGTGGTTCGGGTCGGATAGGGGCGATCCGATCCGGTCCCTGCATATTTTCCTGCAACTTCCTTCCAGTGACTATTTACGCCATTCGACGGCGTTTTCGACCAATCTAATACTTCTAGGCAATCACAAATCATACCATACAGTCATAGCAACATGTACAATCAATCATAAACACCAAAACAACAACCATAGCATGTAAAATGGATCAAACATAGCCAAAAACCCATATCTTCCCTTAAGCATGTTTAGGCAAAGCTAATGATAGGATTAAAAAAACTTAACCAAATCAAACCAAATTTCTAACAGAGGCCTAAAGCATCATTTAAGAATTTATGAATATTTTTCCAGATTTTTAACATGTATAAATTCACTAATTACCCTTAATTAACCATAATTATTGAGGAACTATGCAAATCACTCACCTTGGCCACAAATAAAATTTTCAGAACTGAAGCCTCGCTGATTTGGGCGAATATTGATGTCTAATAGCAGCTCTAGTACTGATTTGGTGAAGATCTTCTTTGATTTGATGTTGATTAAGCCAAAACTTGATTAGAAAGTGATTAGAAGTTGATTTGGGTGTTGGAGGTCATTGCTAGGGTTCCAAGAATGAAAGTGGCGGCTGAAAGAAATGTTTTCTAACCCTAATCAGCCCCTATACATCTCTAATCCCGAAATGGGTCCCTCTTGCTAATCACCCTAATTAGGCCCGGTTAAGCTGTTTTTCACCATCTGAAACTTGTTTCAGCCATATCTCCCAAACGGTGAGTCCGTTTGGCTAATGTGACCACTCTACGGAATTGTAAACCATCATCGGGAGCCAATGGAAGTGGTTTCAGGTCAAAATTCCTTTCCAATCAAAAGTTATGGCCAAAACAGTATCATCTAGGGGCAAAACGGTCATTTAAAAATCGGGAAAAATCATGAACATGGGAAATGACCTCAATAGTCGTCTCCCAAAGTTACATGACCATCCGACTTCGTATGTGAAAGAAATAAATATTCTACGATCCTTCGATGCGTAGAATGCGGATCGTTACACTCTCCCCCCCTTAAGAAATTTCGTCCCCGAAATTCCTTAACCCCAAAATATACAAAGGATCCCTCATGCCTACCAATCATATATAACAATCAAACATGCAAAACAAACAAAACAACCTATCCTAGCATGCGGAAAGACTTAATCGAAACTGAAATCTTACCGGACGAAGACTTCTAGATACGTCTTCCTATTGCTCTCCTCTGTCTCCCAAGTACAGTCATTCTCATTCTCGCCCCACTGAACTTTGACTAATTTCACCGCCTTCCTTCGAAGCTGCTTCGTATCGTTCCCAACAATACGCATAGGCCTGCGGTTCCCAACCGCCTCGGGTTCAACTTCGATATCATCCAACTGATCAGGTGAAATAGTCACATCTGGGTCGTGTACGAATTTCCTCAACTGGGAAACATGAAATACGTTGTGAACTCCTGCCATCTTCTCTGGTAATTCAACTCTATATGCCAAATTCCCAATATGCTCAAGAACTGGGAATGGACCAACAAATCTTGGTGCTAACTTGCCTCTCCTGCCAAATCGTATCACGCTCTTCAACGGAGAAATCTTGACAAACACCAAGTCGCCAATGGAGAACTTTAAATCTCTCCTCCTCTTATCGGCATTGCTCTTCTGCCTATCTTGGGCAGCCTTCATTCGCTGTTGGATAATCTTAATCTTAGATGAAGTTTCTCTTATCACATCTAGTCCAAGCATAAACGTCTCACCAGTTTCTAACCAACATAACGGTGAATTGCATGGTCTTCCGTACAAAGCTTCAAATGGAGCCATACCAATACTAGACTGATAGCTATTGTTATATGCAAACTCTACTAGATGCAAATGGTCATCCCATGATCCACCAAAATCCAATACATAGGCTCTCAAGAGGTCTTCTAATACTCGATTCACCCTCTCTGTTTGACCGTCGGTTTGAGGATGATACGCGGTACTGAGATGTAATTCTGATCCTAACGCCTCTTGTAAGCTCTTCCAAAATCCACTAGTGAACAACGGATCTCGGTCACTCATAATGCCCTTGGGTATTCCACGAAATCTCACTACCCACTTTATATACAGTTCCGCTAATTTAGCTGTCGTCCTGTTCGACTTGACAGGTATAAATCTTGCACTCTTAGTCAATCGGTCCACAATCACCCAAATGCTATCATGGCCCGATCTAGTCCTTGGTAACCCATCAATGAAATCCATTGACACTTGTTTCCATTTCCATTCTGGAATTTCTAATGGTTGTAGCAAACCACTAGGCTTCTTTTGCTCAGCTTTAACTAGCTGGCAATTCATGCATTTGGATATAAACTTCCCAACGTCTCTTTTCATCCCTTCCCAGTAGTATGTCTGCTTCATGTCTCGATACATCTTGTTACCACCGGGATGTATAGTCAGTTTTGAGTGATGACATTCTCTAAGCACTTCATCTCTAAATCCATTGACATTAGGTACAACTAGTCTTCCATTCTTTCTAAGCCATCCGTCTCGATCAAGCCCATACTTATTCATATCCTCATCCATACCTATCTCTAACTTGGAGATGATTTCCAATAGGTTAGGATCGTCCCTCTGACTAGAGCCGATCCGCTCAATCAAAGTGGGTCTGATCGTCAAACTTGCTAACATTTCTGGATTTAATTCGCACTTTGGTCTGAAATCATACCCAGCGATGTACTCCAGTTGCTTCCATTCTAGAAACATAGCCCCTAAACTGGCATGTCTTCTACTCATTGCATCAGCAACTGCATTACCCTTTCCTGATGTATATGCGATGTCGAAATCATAGGAAGCTAAGAATTCTAACCATCTTTGCTGTCGGAGATTTAGATCCTTCTGAGAGAAGATATACTTTAACGATTTATGATCGGTGAACAACTCGAATCTTTCTCCCAAGAGATAATGTCTCCACATCTTCAATGCGAACACGATCGCTGCTAATTCCAAGTCATGGGTAGGGTATCTTTTCTCGTGTGGTTTCAGTCGCCGACTTGCATAAGCTACAACCCTACCTCCTTGCATCAATACAGCACCCAGTCCGGTACCACATGCATCCGTATAGACTGTCATCTCTTCATTCCCCTTAGGAATGACTAATATTGGTGCACATGTCAACTTTTCCTTTAGACTCTTGAATGCATTCTCGCACTTTTCGTCCCAGACGAAAGCTTGATTTTTCTTGGTCAACTGAGTCAAAGGTGCTGCTATCTTGGAAAAGTCTTGGATAAACTTACGATAATATCCAGCTAATCCCAAGAAACTTCTTATGTCCGTTGCATTCTTGGGCGTAGACCAGTCTTGTACCGTAGCCACCTTCGCAGGGTCCACGGCAATACCATTCTCTGAAACAACATGGCCCAAGAATCTCACTTCCCTTCTCCAGAAGTGACACTTGGAAAACTTTGCTTTCAATTGGTGTTTTCTCAACACCTCCATCACTATCCTCAAGTGTTCCTTGTATTCTTCCTCTGCCCTCGAATAAACAAGTATGTCGTCCACGAACACAAGAACAAACTTATTCAACTGATCTCTGAATACCCTATTCATAAGATCCACAAAATATGTTGGTGCATTGGTCAGTCCGAATGGCATGACCAACCACTCATAAAATCCAGATGGCGTTCGAAAGGCCGTTTTAGCAATACTCTCAGCTTCCACTCTAAGCTGATGAAAACCTGTCGCGAGATCCAACTGGGAGAACACTCTCGCGCCACTCAACTGATCAAACAAATCATCTATCTGCGGTAGAGGATACTTATTCTTCCTCGTCACTTTATTCAACTCACGGTAGTCTACACACAAACGAAGGGAACCATCCGCCTTGGTAGCAAACACAACTGGTGCTCCCCATTCAGAAACACTCCTTCTGATAAACCCCTTCTTCAAAAGATCGCTGACTTTCACCCCAAGCTCTCGCTGCTCCCTTGGTGCCATACGACGAAGTGGCATCACTATAGGTCTGGCATCTTTCACTAAATCAATACGGAACTCAATCTCTCGGTGTGGTGGAAGCCCGGTCACTTCTTCGAAGACGTCCGGATACTGGCCAACTACGAGCAAACCTGACAACTCACTATGCGGGATGTCGAGGGAATTTAGAAAACTAGACATTACCCCCTCACTAGGTAGACCACCAAACACTACCCTCTGCCCATCATCCGCTATAGCTGTCACCAAAAAGCCCTCATAGTCTACCACCACCCCGTATCTTTGGAGACAATCGACTCCCAAAATAATGCCAAACCCAGTAAAGCCCAAAACAAAGCAATCACAAACAAACATGCATCCATGACTCGATAAGACCCCATTACGACAAATCATGTTAAGGTTAGTCGAACCACCAATCGGGTTCGTCACTACTAAAGGTCTATCGACAATCTCGGGCTCCAATCCCAACCTATCTACCAAGTCACTAGATATGAAGGAACCGGAAGCTCCGTTATCAAACAAAACTCTAACAGGAACATCATAAACAGAAAGCATACCTTGAATAACGACATTCTTTCCCTTCTCCGCCGCAGTTGGGGCATTCGACGAAGAAGGAATAGCATTAAGGGCATATGCTTTCACCACCTGCTTCTCTTTCAAAGGTTGTGGACACTTGTCCTTGTGATGTCCCACTTGGCCACAGTTGAAGCACTTCCTGTCTGCTGGCTTTGCTCGACATTCTTTAGCATAATGGCCCTTCTTGCCACAGCTAAAGCACTCAACATCTTTCTTCTTCTTCTGGCCATCCTTATTCTGGTTCTGCTTCCTCTTATTCTGAGAACCATTCTTGCCTCCACCGCTTGCTTGCGGTTTTGGTTCTTCTGCAGATGCAGCCTCGGTCTTCGGCTTAGGGTAAAGACTTTCTGATCTTAAAGCTTTCCCCACAACCGATTCAAGCGTCTCATCGATGTGGTTAATAAGCCTTTCCCCCAAATATCCATCCAAACCAGTTATGAACTTCTCGTTCTTCTTCTCGGCAGTATCTATTACGGATAACCCATATTTTGACAAGGTGTCGAATTCGGCAATATATTCCGAGACAGCTCTGCCATTCTGCTTGAGTTCTAGGAATTTCTTAAACAGCACTGACTTCTGAGCAGCTGGAATGAACTTATCACTAAAGCGAGCCTTAAACTGATCCCAAGTAATCCGATCCTCAGGAGTAGCTGCCTTTATAGCGTTCCACCAATTCATTGCCCGTCCTTGCAGCTGAAGGGATGCTAGCCTTCTCTTCATCGCATCCTCGATACCCAAGTCTTCGAAGATACGCTCGCAGCTATCTAGCCAATCCTGAACATCCGTAGCCGACTCTGTTCCGTAGAACGACTTCCCACCAAGACTAATATAATCCTTGTTCAGCTTGGCGAAATCGGCCCTAGGCTCCTGCACTATTGGACCACCACCATTACCACAATTGGGAGCTGCCCTCTGCACATCCCTAAGCATTTCCCTCATGAGGTCAGTAAACATTGTCCTCATGTCAGCAGCATTCCCATTATTGGCTCCTCTACCGAAACCTCTTGCGTATCGGCTCATCGTTCAATCTGTAAAGAGAAAACGATTAACTATCTCCATAGTGGTGCTAGTGCACTGCGACTTCATCCTTAGCTATATTAATAATATATATAGCTTTTAAAAATCAAAATAATCACAAATACGTGCTCTCATATACATATACTATCTCTCCCTGATAACTTCCCTAGGTTATCTACGCAACCTAGAGCTCTGATACCAAGTGTGACGGCCCGCCCCGCATCAGCCGGCATTTCCTCCGAAAGTGCGCTGTACACATACCTGACTAGCACGGAACAGTCGCCAAAGAAAGGAAAGAAGAGAATGAACTAACAAGGAACATGTAGAATGTCTCACAGCGCATGGAACCAAATATAATAATAACATAATCTTGACATAAAACAGGCGAGACAGTGCATAAGATGATAACTAAAACCAACATCAACATCATCATCAGAGCAGCGGAAATCCAAATACAGCTTATTACAACTTTCCAAATTACTGTCTCTAAACAAAAGAAAGAAAGGTACACCACTAATGCCCAAAGTAGTGACCGCAGCAACATAGGGAGAATATCTATATATATGATACGTGGAAGCCTCCTGCTCGTCTCCAGATCAGCTACTCGTGCATACCCAGCTAACCTGTCTCTAGTCTGCTCGTGAGAGCACCCAGAGTAATAAGAAGAGACATAAAACTCTGGGTCAGACAAAAAGTATGGTATGAGCGATAAGCAGCTAAACAGAACAATAACAGGTATACTAAACCATACCTGAACCTGCAACCAAAGAGTTAGCACTACATACCGTACAATACTCTAAGGTGCCACTAAACAAATGGTGTAAAGATAAGGGGGTAGGTTGTGTATGTCATAGTGAAGGCAAACAAGTCAAGCATAACAACCATCCTCACACCTCTCACTCAGTGCGTAAAGCATACGATATCTACCACTTCGATCACTAGACCCATCGAAGTAGTGACGGAGTTCAACTTGTACAACTACTGCTACTACCAAGCTTACCACATGGAGTCATGACCAAACCTTTACAAATGACCCTACTTCATTGGTCTATAGCTCTTTAGTCGTACCTAGGCCACTGTGGCCCTGAATCCGTTCACGTACCCCCTACACATAGTGATCCAAAGTTATAGACATCGACAACTCCTTAGCACACGTCTCGCAACAAAGCCCAACTCATGAAGTCGACTCGTTGGTTCCCATCTGGATCCTGAGTACAAGCTTCCCATTTGGACTACCTTTGCATCTCTTGTTTTTAGTCATCACCGGATCGGTCTTCTTCCTTGCCTTGGTTCGGTTCGGATGTGCTCCTTCAGTTCAGCTCGTGGGACACTTGGTTCCAGCTCGTGCAAGGCAATTCAGGTCGGGTCGTGCTCACCCATCGGGTCGGATCAGGTGCTTCTGGTTCGTGATCATGTTGTCCTCCGCCCAGCCCAATCTGTAGTACATCGGTTCGGGTCGTGCCATCCTCATCACGAGCGGATCGGTCTGGTAACTTCAGATGCAAGCGGTCGATCGGGTAATCATCACGAACGGATCGGGTCGTAACACACAGATCAACTCATGGCTCCTCCTCCTGGTTCGGATCGGCGTCATCATGTCGGATCGGCTCGTGGTGCATGGCTCGCGATCGGGTCGGATAGGGGCGATCCGATTCGGTCCCTGCATATTTTCCTGCAACTTCCTTCCAGTGATTGTTTACGCCATTCGACGGCGTTTTCGACCAATCTAATACTTCTAGGCAATCACAAATCATACCATACAGTCATAGCAACATGTATAATCAATCATAAACACCAAAACAACAACCATAGCATGTAACATGGATCAAACATAGCCAAAAACTCATATCTTCCCTTAAGCATGTTTAGGCAAAGCTAATGATAGGATTAACAAAACTTAACCAAATCAAACCAAATTTCTAACAGAGGCCTAAAGCATCATTTAAGAATTTATGAATGTTTATTCAGATTTTTAACATGTATAAATTCGCTAATTACCCTTAATTAATTTTAATTAGTGAGGAACTATGCAAATCACTCACCTTGGCCACAAATAAAATTTTCAGAACTGAAACCTCGCTGATTTGGGCGAATACTAATGTCTAATAGTAGTTCTAGTACTGATTTGGTGAAGATCTTCTTTGATTTGATGTTGATTAAGCCAAAACTTGATTAGAAAGTGATTAGAAGTTGATTTGGGTGTTGGAGGCCATTGCTAGGGTTCCAAGAATGAAAGTGGCGGTTGAAAGAAATGTTTTCTAACTCTAATCAGCCCCTATACATCTCTAATCCCGAAATGGGTCATGGGCCCTCTTGCAAATCGCCCTAATTAGGCCCGGTTAAGCTGTTTTTGACCATCTGAAAACTTGTTTCAACCATATCTCCCAAACGGTGAGCCCGTTTGGCTAATGTGACCACTCTAGGAATTGTAAACCATCATCCGGAGCCAATGGAAGTGGTTTCAGATCAAAATTCCTTTCCAATCAAAAGTTATGGCCAAAACAGTATCAACTAGGGGCAAAACGGTCATTTAAAAATCCGGAAAAATCATGAACATGGGAAATGACCCCAATACTCGTCTCCCAAAGTTACACGACCATACGACTTCGTATGTGAAAGAAATAAATATTCTATGATCCTTCGATGTGTAGAATGCGGGTCGTTACACTTTCACTGAGAACTTGAATCTCAGCCTGTCGGATTACTGCTCTACTGTTTGGATTTTCATATCCAAAGAAAATAGTCTACATTCCCACTGTTTTGTTTTTGAAGATTTCAGCAAAGTCAAGACGTTATGGCCGTAAAGAAATCCAAGAATTCGCGATCTTCTTGAGCAAACGAAGTCAATGAAGAGAACATTCAGGAGCAAGCCGAGGTGGTCTCCCTGGCTCGTGGCTCGCAGGGGCTAACCGACCCCAGGAGGGGTTCACGACCCGGTCCCAGGAGGGGATCACGAACCGCCTCCAAGAGCACAAAACGAGCTGCATGCAAGAAGGCACCACAAGCCACATACAAGAGGAGGTCACGAACCTCCCTCAGCGAGGGACCACCACTCGACTCGGAAAGGAGAATATGACCCACTCCACTCATGCAGATGCTTCCGCTCGACCTGGCTCAAGTGCTCTACGTCCAATGGCAAATATTGATGACCAGTTACCTGCCTCTGCTCCAGTAACAGAAAGAGATTTTTCTCAGGTACTTGATATGTTGGAAAGGACAAATGATGAGTTGGCAGCTCAAAGGCGCGAGAGTTCTTTACTATGGCAGAATATGGTTGCGATGAGTAGGCAAATCGATGAACTCCAAAGACAGAGGACACCTTTACCGATTCATCGTTTTACTCCCAACTATTCCCCCTCATCAGAAGAGCCTCCTAGACCCCCGTGACGACTATTAGAAAGGCCTGAAAATGTGGAACAACTTTGATTTGGATCCCTTCATGAGAAGAAACGGTACTTAACCTGGGACCTGACAATCGTAACTCGAATAATCCCGCTCTTTTAGCTGTAGGGGGGCCCACAATACTACCTAGAGGTCAGGGTGGTGATGACCCTATTCATAACCAACCATTACTACCCCCTTGCCATGTGATTGGCTGTATCCATATGGGGCAAGGAAGCTCTTCCCAATCCCCGGACTTGGCGATGGTACACCGAAGAAATATTGGGGGACCCCGTTGGGCAAGGAGTGCTAATCCTGAATCCACCTTGACTAATGCTAACGTTGAGGCAATGGTCAGGCAGATCATAGTAGACAGCTGTGGACAAAGAAACGAGGATTGGGGTATAGACTGCAGTTATATGCCCTTCACAAATGATATAATAGACGTTCGATTACCGAGGAGATTCAACATGCCAACTATGAACCGCTATGCGGGCAGAACTGACTCCGTTCATCATTTAATGAGATATTCATGGTATATGAATGCTGCTGCCGCTCCAGATGCAGTGAAATGCAAAGCATTCCCGATCTTCTTAGAGGATGTGCCGTTAATGTGGTTTATATGCTTGCCAGCTCGATCAATCTCCAACCTCAAAGAATTGAGCGAAAGATTCATAAATCAATTCCGACTTCATACTCAAAAGTCCAAAAACATCGTGGGGCTATCACTCATCAAGAAACGTCCTGATGAAACTCTGAGGTCGTACTTAGACCACTTTAGTTTAGCAGTCACAGAGGTTAGAGACCCTCACGAGCAATCTGTCCTGATGGCCTTAATTAACGGGGTAGATAAAGATACGGAGTTCGGCAAATACTTAGCTGGAAAACCCGTAGAAGAATCGAGGAAATGACTCGTAGAAGAGAACCCGGCTTAGAACATTTGAAAATCTCATACCGTTGAATGACACGTTAAAGAACATCTACCTAGATACTTATAATGTTCTTCAGTACAAGAAACCTCCTCTACGGGATTCAACAGAGAAGGAGCGTGAGACATGAAAGTTCTGCCTTTTCCATAAGACCTGCGGGCATTCGAAAAATGAATGTCGACATTTCAGAGACTTGGTAGAGAAGCTTCTTAGGAGAGGGAAGTTGGACGAATATAAGGCCACCCCAAGGAACAGGGAGCAAGGTAGCCCAGATCGGAACAAAGTGCAACCACCTCAAAAGGATACTGTGCAGCAGAAAGCTAAAGGCATTGTCATCAACACTACAGTTGGAGGACCTCATCCAGTTGGACACAGCTCTAGGGCAATGGATCAATATGTAAATGCGGCCAAACACCTCGAAGTAGGGGAGTGCAGTAATCCTGAAGATACCGCTCCGGTAAAATAGCAGAAAACGATGTTTGGCGATGTCATATTTCATGATAGAGATAGTATCGGAGTTCATTCCCCTACCGAAGATCCCTTAGTGATCACAACCACTATTGGTCTTGCTCTAGTCCACAAGGTCTTTGTGGAAAATAGAAGTTCAGTTAACATTCTATTTAAGAAAGCGTTTGATCAGATGAAGCTTGAAGCAATGGATTTGAAGCGCTACAATAGATGGATACGTGGCTTCAGCGGAGCCTCAACATCCCCAATCGGATATGTAGAATTACCAGTAACTTTGGGAGAAGGAAATCATCAGAGAGTGAGATCCTCCCATTTGTAGTTTTGGATATTGAATCACCTTATAACGCCTTTTTGGTCTGACGGGCCCTAACGGAATTCAGGGCTTGCATTGCACCCTGGTGTCTATTGTTGAAATTCCTAACGGACGTGGGAGTGGGAGTAATCAGGGGTGACCAGGTCATTGGACGAACCTGCTATATAGCAGAGTTGAAAGTGTTACGCAAAGGAAAAGATGTAGAAACTAAGGGTCCTTCCTCCCCTCCAAAGGGGGATCCATCATAGTAATTAAAGAGGACGACCTTGAAGGAGTCGCTCAGAGAGATACCTGAGGACATAGATCCCAGAGAGGACGAAGAACCCGGGGCAGAATGGCGATACCTAATGAAACAACTGAGGATATCCATATCAATGATAATGACCCAACGAAGGTTTTAAAGATCAGATCCTAGCTAGACCCTCTTCAAGCAAAAGAATTGAATGACTTTTTGAAGGCCAACTTGGACGTGTTTGTCTGGACCCATGCTAACATGTGTGGGATATCCCCCTCAATCACGAGCCACTCGTTGAGCATCCACCCATTAAGCAGAAAAGGCGAATGCTTGGCCCGGAGAGGTCAGCTACCTTAAAGGAAGAAGTTGAGAAGTTAAGAAGCAACAGATTCATTAGAGATTCAACTTACCAAGAATGGATATTGAATCCCGTTTTGGTAAAGAAGTTCAACGAAAAATGGCGCACATGCATTGATTTCTTAGATTTAAACAAGGCTTGCCCGAAGGACAATTTTCCGCTTCCTAGAATTGACCGATTGGTGGATTCAACGGTAGGTCATGAACTTCTCTCCTTTATGGATGCATACTCAGGGTATAACCAAATTCCCATGCATGTTCTGGACCAGGAGCATACCAGCTTTATCACAGATTTGGGACTGTACTGCTATGTGGTGACGCCCTTCGGTTTGAAGAATGCTGGGGAAACATACCAACGGTTAGTGAATCAGATGTTCTACAATCAAATCAAGAAGACAATGGAAGTTTATGTTGACAATATGCTTGTGAAATTCAGACAGTCATCCAATCATACCGCTGACCTAGCAGAAATGTTCGATATCCTTCGACGATACGGAATGAAGCTCAACCCCCTGAAGTGTTCTTTTGGAGTAGCTTCCACGAAATTCTTGAGCTTTATTGTTAGCTCACGTGAAATTGAAATTAATCTAGATCAAATCGCGACAATCAGGAATATCCAAGAACCAAGACAGATTAAAGATGTGCAGAGTCTCACTATAAAAGTTGTCGCATTAAGTAGGTTTATCTCTAAAGCTACAGATAAGTGCATTCCATTCTTCGACCTGATAAAGCGGGGTAAATGCAACTTCCAATGGACTCCTGATTGCGTTGAGGCATTTAAGAACCTGCTCACTCATCTGGAAAGTCCTCCGATATTGTCCAAACCAGTTGACCACGAAGATTTGTTCGTATACTTGGCGGTATCATCCCATGCAATAAGTTCAGCCTTGGTAAAGGAAGAAGACAAAGTCCAAAGGTCGGTGTATTACGTAAGTAAGAAGCTAGCGGCAGCAGAGCGAAACTACCCGAGGATAGAAAAACTTGTGTATTGCCTGCTAATTGCATCCAGAAAACTTCGCCACTATTTCCAAGCTCACCCCATCACCATATACACTGACTATCCTCTCCGACAAGTATTGTAAAGACCAGAAGCATCCGGAAGGCTACTCAAATGGAACATAGAGTTAAGCCAGTTTGATTTGAATTTCCAACCTTAAAGATCGATAAGGGGACAAGTATTGGCAGATTTCATAGTGGAGTTTACTATTCCTGAAGAAGATGTAACAAGCGAAGAGGCCGGCCCGTCAGAATAGCTGTTAGATCCTAACACTTGGAAGCTGTATACCGACGATGCCAAGAATGATAGACGGTCTAGCGCCAGAGTTGTCCTCATCACCCCTGAGAAACGGTCAATATACTATGCTCTAAGATTGGAATTCCATGCCACGAACAACGACTCAGAATATGAAGCCCTGATTGCTCGGCTAAAGCTCGCAAAACAGTTGGCGATAGCAAGGTTGGACATTTTCTGCGATTCCAAGATAGTCGTGAACCAGGTTAATGAAGAGTTTCAGGCTAAGGGGCCAAGACTTGTATAATATTTGAAACAAGTGAGAAAATTGTTGGATGGTTTTGAACACTACAGTATAACCCATATTCTCTGATCAGAGAATCAAAAGGCAGATAAGTTGGCCAAGCTGGCTAGTTCTGACAGTCCTGAGGACACATGGATGGTCCCGATTGAAATACTGGAGGCTTTATGTATCGATCAGATAGAAATTGATCCTTTACTGGAAACTGGGCCGGAAAGGGAGTTGTGGATGACACCCCTAAAGAATTTCCTAATGAATGGAACGCTTCCAACTAAGAAAAGTGAAAGGCGTGCTGTTATTCATAATACTTCTAGATATGTCATGCAAGGCAAAGTCCTCTACAGACAGGGATTCTCGATGCCACCCCTCTGGTGTATAGACCATGACGACATCGAGCGAGTACTGAGGGAAGTACACGAAGGTGAATGTGGCGACCACACCGAAGGTCAAACATTGGCTAAAAATATATTGCGATATGGATATTTCTGGCCCACTGTGAATAAATATGCGCGACGTTGCGACATATGCCTGAGATTCGCTAAGATCCCCAGGGCACCTCTCGGTCGATTAAAGACGATAATGAGCCCGTGGCCATTCGCCGTCTGGGGAATTGATATTATTGGGAGCTTACCAATCACAAAAGGCGGAGCAAAATTCACAATCGTGGCCGTAGACTACTTTACGAAATGGGTCAAAGTAGAACCGTTGACCACAATCACCACTAAACAAGTGATAAACTTCGTCGTCAGAAATATTATATGTCGATTTGGGATCTCAAAGATTATCATAATAGATAATGGAACCCAATTTGATAGCACTGGGTTCCAAGACTTCTTCAAGAAATATCATATAGAGAAAAGGTACACTGTTATAGCGCATCCGCAGTCAAATGGACAAGTGAAGTAGGAAACAAAGTTATTAAGTCCATTTTGAAGAAACGACTGAACCAGGCCAGAGCCATGTGGGTTGACGAGTTACCTTTAACATTGTGGGCCTACAGAGCTACTTATAAATCAGCCACGGGGCACATCCCTTTATCCCTCGCTTTTGGTTTAGAGGCAGTCACCTCGGTCGAGTTAGAAGTACCATCCCATAGAACCACTTACTATGACCCGATGACTAATAATAAACTACTACTCGAATCCCTGGATATGTTGAAGAAAAAAGGGATGAAGCGGATCTACGTGCCTTGAGACATAAACAATAAGTCGCCCGATATTACAACAAGAAAGTCCGGGATCGTCCTTTTGAACCTAGTGACCTAGTTTTAAAGCGTATCTTCCCAGGCTCCGCCTTCTTGGGCCCAAAGTGGGAAGGACCATATGCCATCCTATAGAGGCTTGATAATGGATCCTTCACGCTAGCGACCGTGGACGGAAATGAAATCCCCAGAGTGTGGAACGGCCAGCATTTGTGGCATTACTTGATACGAAATTGTCATTTTTTACTCTTTTGTTTTTAGGACCATGTAAAAAGGCACGACTTGCCTAGAACAGACTGGTTGTATAAGCAAATGATTATAAAGTGGACGTAGGTCATGATCCGACCGAACCACTATAAAATACCATGTGTTATTTACTTTTATCGCATTATTTCTTATTCATTCTTTCGTTTTTTATTCATATGAGCTATTATAATTATGATATTTTTCATAAACGTTATGACGTTCTTGAAACACGTAATTCAAAAAATCTTCTATCAAACCAGAAGGTCAATAGCATACAGAGCATTAAAGGTGCAATGAAGTAAGCGACACAACCTCAAACACTCTAACTCTTTTGACTTGAGAAAGAGTATAAAGGATAAGGAAATGAATTGTCTACGAGGCGTGAAGGTACACCATGATCAAAAGACCGCCTCGACTCCACTCTACCCTTAGCATCCGACGGGAGAGTATAAGGCACCAGGAACTGAGCACCGCGAATGAACTCCTACCCCACTGAAGGATTGAGGGACAAACTGAAAGCTGAGTTCGAAATCTATCCTGGGCATACGACATGAGAGTATAAAGACGTTTTGATAAAATGCCAAAGAAGGGCTCCTATCCCGCTGTAGGACCGGGAACAAGAATGAAAGCTGAGCTCGAACCCCTCATTCTCGGACATGTGGGGCAACATATATCTGATTCTAATCAATCCTTAACAACCCCTGGTCAGGCATCATATTAATGATTGATTGTGGGCATACACATATATGTGTAGTACAGAAATTTTAATTTTTCATTGCCAGAATGGTTTATAATGTGATTTTAACTTAGTTATGATCTGAATGTTTATGTATGACTAAGTATGATAAACTTGCAGGTGCACAATAATGTGAAAGAAACGGGATTTTGTTTACTAAGTGCAGAACTACAAGCTAGTCAAAATGTGAGGGCCACTCTCACAACTACATCATAAGGCCAGGGGAAACTTAAAACGAGCAAAAGTAACCGAACTCTACTTGGGTTTTGAATACGGCTTCGGTTTCTTCTCTTTATTTTGTTTCTCTAGCTCCTCCTTGTTAGCATCAGATTTATCGTGTTTTTTCCTCTTCTTCTTATCCGAAGGAGGATCTTGTGGAACGTCAGAGGACTGGGACACAAGCTGTGTAGTTATCGACTTGGAGGAGAGCTTTATAATCAGTCCAGATCTGGGAGCAGCTGCAGAGAGAGGTGGAATATTTAAAGGCCCTTCCTCGACTTTAACTCTCAATTGCCCATCCTTCTTAGCCTTCATCTTGGCTAAGGTCATGCTATCATCATCCTTAGTCTCTCCTGTGATAGTGACATCCTCTTCTTCATTCCTGTCATCACCATCTGTGTCCTTCAGGGCTCCAATGATTTCAGCATCCTTAGGAACATCAGTGCTCGATGGTACAATGGCCTTCTCTGTCATATCAACTTTTTTTCACTCTTTCGCGGTTCCTTCAGCCATTTTGGCACTTACATCATGAGAAGCAATTGTTATTAATTTGGGAGAAAATATGGTCTTCTCAATTGTTTGCTCCATAGTGCGATGACAAGTTAACGACATCTTTAACAAATTGTGGAGAGAATGCAGAGATACCTTCCGTCGATTGCTCGTTTGGAGGTGCAGTAGAAACCCCAACAGGTTGGGAAACATGAATTTCAAAGATTAACCGGTCATCGGGATTATACTCGTCGACCCCAGAAGTCTTGAGCTCCATGACTGAGCTTGAACCCTCATCAACTTTGTTCTTGCCCTTGAGCTTAAGCCTATTTTTCTCCATAGACTCTTTAATTAGACGTTTACCCTCCGCTAATCTCTCAGGTTCTTAACCTCTAAGAAAAGTCCGCATAAGCTCATCCTCATCGACAACCTCGACCTTTAAATGTTGTTTCTCGCTTTCGACGATCTGGTCCCATACGTCACCTAAGGTGGTGGGATAGTTCTTGATCCAAGAGATGTCTCGGGTTCGAATGACTTGAGCGAAAAAGTCCATCAGTAATTCATCAAATCCTTCTGTCTCTTGTTCAGCCATGGCAAGTTTAGCGGTAGCATTCGAGGTAGACTCGAGGGCTTCATTAGCATATCCTTCAGTGAGAGCTGCTCTCTCCTCAGCATGAGAAAGTTTGCCCTTTAAGCTTGTCATTTCCTTCTCCCAAGCAGCTTTTTCCACGACAAAGCGGTCCTGTGACGTTTTCAACTCAGTATTAACCGACTTGAGATATTCTATCTCCTTTTTCATAGTTGTGCGCTCTTGGCTATTCAAATTGAGCTCAAAATGGAAACATTTCTTCGCATCCTCACTGCGTTTTGTAGCTTTTGGCATCCCTCTGAGCTATGGCAAGAAGAGTTTGAGTATCTTCAAGTTGCTTCTCAGCCTTATCCTTGGCCTTGATATCGCATTCAGCCTTTTATTTTATTTTGGCCACGTCTATTTCCAGACAGCGGATAACCTCTGAAAGCTTCTTGGCATGCTTCTTCATTGCCCTATATTGTGTAGCCATGTGGCCTACTCAGATAACGACTTCTGTGTCCCAATCATCGGAGACTGGCTCAAGATCTGGAACGAAGTGCATCTTGCCAAAATAGATGTCGGGGAACTGCTCCCGCAAATGCTCCAGCTTTGCCTGATTTTCATTGGTAAGGATAACCTTCTGTGCAATGGTGATATCAATGTTACGCGGTCTGGATGGGGCTAGGGCTTTCTCTCCCTTTTCCAAACCTTTGCTCAAGCCTTTATGCATATCCTTGGATTCATGATGCTTTTTGGAGGACTTATCCTAAGGAGGGATACCCTTTGGAGAAATCAAAGCCTTGGGAAGTTGTTTCCCACCTGCATGCGGCGCTTGGCGACCATGGAGCTTTTCGGGAACTTGTCTTGAAGGAGATTGAGAGCGTGAAGAATGAGGATGATAAGAATCATAGTGTTTCTTGCTATCTCTCTCATGACTGTCACCGCGATCATGCTCAAAAATAGGATTGAGTCTGGGCATGTACTCACGAAGATCACGAGAATAAGAGCAGCGACGAGTCATTTTCCCTATAATGGAAACAAGCAAGTGTAAGAACCATGAGTACATACAGTGTATAAATGTTGTGACATGTAGTGCATGTGATGTGTGTGTCCCGTGTGATACCCCCTAACAGACCAGGGCCCGGAGCCAGGCTAGTACGCACAATATCTCTCTCTTTAATAGGGGTAGGATCCTCCTCAGAAGTAGGGAAGAATGACCCTGTTCAAAAATCCTCCGAAGTGTAGATATCATTTGGCAATGGAAGTTTACTTAAATCCCATATATTTGCTCTTCTGTTAAAGAATCATGAGTCAAGGGCATAGTCGGCGGTGGTGTCTTCGGAGAAGACTCCCCACCAAGGATGGAAACACCCTTTGGTTCGTCTGCTCGAACTTCACCTCCTTTGTATACGTTCATCTCTTCGTCATCTTGAACATCCATAGGTGAAGTACTTTTAGGAAGCTCGATCGCCTTTGTAGCTTCCGTGGTCACTTGCCCCTCGGCCAGGGGAATGCTGCTAGATTCCCCAATCGCCTGAGTAGGGGGCACATACTTGTAAGGCCTGCCACCCTGACCTAGCCCGAATTTTATATCGAGAAGATGATGTTTATGAAGATTCTCATCGGTTATACACTTCTTGATTTTGCAAAAATCTGTGTTGCTTTTCACAAGGTAAGACAAGCGATCTTCGTACACTTTACCCTCTTGCTTCTCGGGGTTGGGAAATGTGAAAAGAAATTAAGTATTAGTTATTGCTTTATGCAATTAAAGCAGATACTAAAGGATCTAAAACCTACTTGACTGCAGCCCCTTCCTCGCACAACCAGCCTGATGCTTTATATAGAACCACTCAGATTTAGCATCCCCCAGGTTCCTATGTCCCTCACTCAGGACTTTCCTAGCGGTGGTAGACTCAAAGAAAACAAAATTCGGGGTAGTTGTCGAACGATGTTTAAAATGGTAGTAAAAGTTCAAGTCCTTATAAACAAGCACGGTTTCCAGAATTTCTACTTATGCAATATTTAAGGTATATAGAGCAGCGTAAGCATTGGGACGAAGCTTCATAGGAGCAATACGTAGTCGTTTCAAGAGGTCAATGACAATCGGAGGAAATGGAGGAATAGCACCTATTGAGCACATGACCTTACTGATGGCCATATACCCTCTGGAGCAGAATAGGGTCTGTCCCCTTTCTCTGGGGTTTTAACGTCATCCCATGGCATCCCGTGCTTTAAGCAGATTTTATTTAGCTTTAAATCTTCCAATTTGGAACCTATGGAATCACTCGGCTTGTCTAATTTCTTAACATCCTCAAGTTCATTGGGAGCGCGGGCATTTCCAATCCCGTCTTATTCTTCTTCTTCTTCGAGTGACGTGCTTTCAGAAGATGTTGACTCTGCATCAATGTCTTTCTCATAATCAGATCCATAATTACTCCAATATGGGTCCGAAGGAAGTACGTCAGGATTATAATAGCTTGACGATTCTGGATCTGCACTTTTCTCTGGTAATCTTGATGAACGTCTATCTGACATATTTGTTGTGTTGATGAATAAACACGAAAGATTTTAAGTAAAGTAACCCATGAACCTCGTGTGTGCAAGTGCTATTGTGTGCCAGTGTGTGCAGTGCTGAAAAGAAAGATATAAAGTTAAGAAGATAAATATAAAGTCGATCATCATATGCCGTTAAGTTACAAAGCTTTTCTGTCTGGAAAATTCGTCTCAAGGCTCTAACCTAACTGTTTGTCATTTTATTCGAATTATAGCGAACACATAAAGGAAATGTGTGATGATATGTTCAATCGATTGGTGTTGATTGGTCGGAGATAGTCAAAGGGTTGCCTCGAAAGCAAGGTAGTTTGTGTGGTCATAAAATTCGGCTCGTGAGGGGGACCCCTGGTTCATAATTTAATATTGATTCGTAGATAAGCCCAGTTCACGAAACAGTTTTATGAAGGCCTGATCCACTCGCGGTCTTGAAATGGCTCGTGGTCAAGCATCCTTTCGCGCACTATGTCGGCTCGCCCTATGTGGCTCGTGAAGAAGAGACTGGCTCGTGATCTAAGATCGTCCCAAAGGATTATACATGAGGCTCATCAGCTCGTGAGTGGTTAGCTCGTGAGATGCTACCACGACCCGTCTCACCATTCCATCCACGGACCGAGGCCTTGTTCCCATCCACGACTTGACCCGACACTTAACTCATCTCCACGATCCGATATGCAGGGACTCATCTCCCATCCAAACCTCCCTTCAATCACTACCTCGAGCCGATCCCCAACAATGATATCGTCTTCAAACTCCTCAACCCTTCTTCCTCAATTCGCAACCAATCAACAAACCACTCCTCCAAATTCTTGACTCCACGAGCCCGTCATCCTCCCATAAAGCCTCTTAGTTAAAGCGAATCCCCATTACCATCGCGACTACTACATGCGTCGACGTCAAGGACAATGGCAAGGGAGTCATGCATTGGAATCAACGGAGAATGGAAGAGCGACCAGCATTTGACACATCATCGGTTTTAGAACACGATACAGAAACTGAAATTATAAATCTTCTTACCTATTTAATCGAATGGGTGAAATCAAGGTCTTAGGGATTTGGAAATACTGCAAGCTAGGGTTTCGAATCTAGAAAGTGGAGTTTCTAGTTATGAGAATGAGTAAAAAAGAGAAGTAAGAATCCTTTTGTACAGGATGAAATCCAACTACTCGAATTCCTCAGCAACAATAGGGTAGCACCAAGCCTAATGGCCCAATAACGCGGTCCGATTCGGAGATTTCAACCCTAATGGAGCCTCGGTCTTGGATTAGCGCAGACCGGCTCGAATGGGTTGGGTCATGACCCGAGTTGATAGTTGAACCACTAAGACAAAGCACGGTGCCAAAAATCTGAAGTTTGAAACTAAAAGTTGCAATGATCGATGCAAAAAACTCCAAGAGCAACACAAGAAATCAAGAGGTTTACCTATTAAAACTTCTCACCGCATGCAGTTCACTATAGAGCTTGAAATTAACTAATGAGCAGCAAAATAATTGGAAACCCAGGGATGTATTTATACTCATCAAAGGATACAGTCTTTTGAGACATCATGACCTTACAAGCAGATATGACTGTTGGTGTTCACCGTTTTAGGAACAGACATATGTACAATTTTGAAGCACGTTTCATCCTTGATAAAAGGTACTTCGAGGGGCAAAATGTTGGCTAGCTTTTCAACCAGGCTACCTAAGACTTAGGCATTTACGATTATATAAGCTATGATTTATACACACAAACATAAGGTAAATGCACCCTCGCTCGTGAAGCTCGGAAATTGGTTCATGACTCACTTTGCAGGCCCGCTCGTGACCAACCTCACATACCCGCTCGTGGCCCTCACTCACGATCCGACTCGTGATACAAGACTACAACCCGACTATGCCATCAGGAGAGAATGGCTAGGACTTGGTCAAGCCCCATGTCTCTCACGAACCGCCAACCAAGGATCAAGTGACATGTGTCTATAATGGCCATGCTGACCATTTCTCCACCCACTCACGAATGAATCTGAGATCCTCGGGATTGGTGCCACATGTCTTCACGAACCGCCTGTAGGAATCACCTATAAATAGCCCAATACTTGGCATTTTTCAGGATCTTTTGGCAATTGAGAGTTCTGACTCCACTATTATCAAGCTTCTACCATTTCTAGTTAGAATTATCTCTAATTTACTGAGTGAATCATTATTGTAAAAGTGAGATTGAGAGAATATTGTGATTGTACTTGCATTCAAACGTATAATCAAAGTCATATCAAGTGGATATAGGCTCTTTAATGCCGAACCACTATAAATTTGGTGTGCTTGTTGCATTTTCTTTCATTTTTAGCTTTAATCCTCTACGAATCGAGATAATTTGGGTGTTATAACTACTTTTTAGTCTAACACCGGCTTACCTTCTTCGATGCTTATATTAACCAATAAGGTCAATTATATACACCATCCATAAAGCATTCAAAATATGTTTTAGTCCACACTCCACTTAGTCTACTCCATCAGCTTTGCTCACCTCATCAATTTATCCAACTAACTGCTCAATAAAGGGACTTACAATGGTTTTTCCGTTTATATATTTGGCTAATTCAACTCATATACCATGATGCACTATACATATTTTAAATAAACACTTTATATAGAATTTAGATTTCTTTAATAATTTATACATCCAAACTCATGTTTAAAATTTCAACAATTGAAATTTTGATGTCAGGATCAAACATGATTTAATCTATGTAAAAAATAGATGGAATTTGGTAATCCAAGAATCAAAGTAGAAGTAATACTGAACATTATTTTTCGTAAAATTTAAAGTGAAAATTTTAAACAGATTATACATGAATATTACTTGATATTTTATTAATAGAATTTCCAAGTTGAATGAAGTTTGAATTTAATTTTGTTAAATTTGTGCGATTTAAATCTATTAGTGGGAAGATATTATTTGATTCTCGTAGTCAAGTCAAATATGGAAAACGAAATATATTAATATAGAGAAGGTGTATTATTTGATTTGAGGAATCAATCAAATATTGGTATAGGTGAAAACAAATACAAAAATATGCTAAATTTATGGTGGAATCAAATTAAGGAAATTTGAAAATATTTCACCTTTATCTTCAACGCATTCTTCACCCTTCCTCCTATATATATGAAGACATTTGCTCATAATTTTTTACACAAGATAAGAAAGCTCTCCATATTATATCTTCAATAAAATCCTATTTCTGTATCTATTATAAGGAGAGAAATTGGTATTGAGTGTTTTGTGTTTCTTCCCATATTATACTACCTCTACTTGAAGTGAAGAAATAGAAGGTTGTTGGGTCCAAGGACGTAGGCATAATTGAACCACATTATATTGGTGTGTTCTTTTTCTTTTTCTGTTTTTATCTATAATTTGAGCCTTTTGACTTTTTTTATTATCTTTGTTGGATTGGCATTGTTGAGATTGTAGACATGCTAGATTATTGGGTATTCTGTTTCTGCTATCCAAATCTCTGGTTTTTCATTGCAGTTTGGTATCATAGCTTGTTGTTCTATTCAAAGACTATTTTAGTTATATCTAATTCCATAAAGAATAACGATGGTAGAAGCTCTATAAATTACGGAGTTACTAGATTTGATGGAAAGAGGGATTTTAGTACATGGAAGATGAAGATGGAAGATGTGTTGAAGAAAGAGAGGACTTTTAAGGTTGTCTCAAATTTAGAGAAATTGAAGAAATTAGCACTTGAAGAGATAGAAGAATTAGAAAAGGATGCTCTTTCTACCATCTAACTTTGCATTTCTGATGAAGTACTCAAAGAGTTTTCTTATGTGAAAACCGCCAAGGAACTATCACAACACCAAAATGGTCAATTTTAAACGGTAATAAAATGTTGCTAAAATTTAAGAAACACTTTTTAAGTGTTACAGATTAGTATGTTGCAGATTTTTGAAACATAGAAATTATGTTTCAGATTAACGAATTGAAACACTTAGCAAGTGTTTCAGATTGATAAATTGAAACACATAATTGGTCTTTCAGATTGATAACCAACAACACTTAATGAGTGTTTCAAGTTGATAGTCAGCAACACTTAATAAGTGTTTCAGATTGATAAATTGAAACACCTAATGAGTTTTTCAGATTGACAATCAACAACACTTAATGAGTGTTTCAAGTTGATTTTCAGCAACACTTAATGAGTGTTTCAAGTTGATGACCAGCAACACTTACTAAATGTTTCAAAATAACAATAAAAAATGCTTACTATATGTTTTAAACTAGTAATTTATCAAACCACTAATATGTTGCATATTCAAAATACAAAAGTTATTTTAAAATATGCAATTGATATCTTCATTAATATAAATAGATTTAATCATTCTCCATATTAAAAGATAAAAGAAATTCCATAAGCAAATTTACCATAAACAAAATATTATAAAACAGTGATAAATCATATCTTCAAAGAAACAAAATATACTGCAATAAATTCAATTTACACAAGTATAAGGTTGACAATATAATAAAATAATAGGTAAAGATACCAAACATGCACGTAAACACTTTCTGCACACCTCGATTCATCATATTATCATTTTGTAATCCATATCTGCAGAAATAAAAAATAAAAATCATATATTGTAATATACTCCCTATATAACTTCAATCAATAAACCAATCATAACAACGACGAACGTCAATACATGGAAAAAAACAACTAATGCATTAAATTAAATCGAAATTTGTTTCTAAACTAAGTCTATACTCGATTTCAAAACTGAAAATGAGTACCATATTCGGTTTCAATTTTGAAACTGAAACTAAGTCTAGTATTTGGTTTCAGTTTTGAAATTGAAGTTCAGTACTGAGCTGTGTTTCAGTTTCGATATTGAGCCCAGTTTAGACTTGGTTTCGAAACTGGTCCTAGATTATAAATGAAGTTCTTCTTTCCTGATTAAAGACGCATTTGTTTATTAATGCACATCAATATAATAATAAAGAAATAACATATTTCCCAATGTGCAACCTTTAATTTGTATATATCTAATAGTCACTGCGATCCTAAGTATAACATTGGATAGTCAAACTTTTACTAGTTTATCAAACTCTAGACAAAGTTGAAACCTTACTATAGTGATACTCGTTCTGTTTATGAACATACTAATGTACTTAAAACTACAACCATATTCTAGTAATACTTGTGTTATGTATGAACATATTAATGTACTTAACAACTCCAATAACATAGATAAATAAATTTTAAATGTTAGGTTCACTGCAACAAAGTCAAAAATATATCAGAGGAAACGATGTGAAACCTGTTTAATTTGTTATAATAATCTTATAAAGAATATGAGCTATATTTGATAGTGAAACATAGATTAGTGCAATATAAAACACACATATATGTATAATATATATTCCAATACTTCAAAATTCTTTGTAATCATGTATCTATAATTCCTCGTTCCAGCACAAAGTACAAATCCAATCATTGCATGTACTGACATAAATATTATTTTTTTTGTTAAAACAAAACTGTTTAACAGGTAAAGATTTTATACAAATTAAAATGAACAATTTAAACTGCATACCATGAAATGAAACCATAAGATTCTTGTTGATAACCTAGTTGGAACTTGAAAGGCTCTGTAGAGTGTTTCACAGTGATATCGGCATCTGCAGAAGAAGATGAATCTAAAAGCTGCTAAACACCAACCTAAATGAAAATATCTGTAGAATAATTAAGATATTCAATATGAAATCTTTATCTCTAGCATAAAACTGATTGTAAATACTTCCCTTGTGCTTCTATTCTTAGTTTCAAGTGCTTTTGCACCTACTGCAAATAAATGTAAAACTATCAGTAAATGTACAATATTTTAAGTTGCAAAATAATTTGGGACTCACTTTAGTTATTCTTGTAGTATGTTTTAAACATCACTTTGAAGTTGTGCGTTTCCTTTGAACTGCAAATATCAATCTACTTTCACTGTTTGCAATATGTTTATTGATCATTGATCAGTAAGAAAGTGTTTAATTAACTTATTTGTCGCCAAATTGTCATCTCATAACAGGTGTAAGTTAAATGTAGACCAACTGTATAGCATAGTCTTAACCTGCAATACATACTAACAATTATTAACATCTTTTGAAAGCTAGGTGCACACGAATTAACCTTTAGGATATAGGAAAATAAAACAATAGAATTCTACATTTTTGGATTTAGGAAAAATAATTAGGAAGTGATCAGATCTATATAGATTTTCGAAGGCAAAAATTGAAAATGCAATAAACAATGGAGACAACAAAGTTAGCCTAGGATCAGGAAGTGAAGGTCCGGTATATCAGGGTGTTCTACCTAGTAGGCAGCTTGTAGCAGTTAAGCATATTTATAAGACTGTTATGTCAGCCTCGTTTACTAGTGAAGTGGAACATTCATCAAAAATTCGACATCCTAATTTAGTTTGCCTTCTTGGCTGCTGTGATACGAACGAAGAGAAGTATTTGGTTTATGAATACGGTAGTAATGGTAATCTTGCGCAAAATCTTATACCTAAGTTGCTTGTGCATTTTGACTTATATTTTTAGTAAGTTCTGCTCTAAACATAATAACGTATACGGGGGGTGAGAGGGTTCTCCCTTCGGATAGAAGAGGGAGGATATTAAAGGATCAATGCACTAGATCTTAAATTTCTTCACAGTACACATCCAGATGGTTGCATTGTCCATAGGGATGTCATGGTATATGTTATCTTCATGCCGGGAGCGAACACATGAGTTTCTGCAGGTCACGGAGAGACTATAGAAATCATTTCCGGATTCACCACAGACCGTTAGTTCTGCTTCCCAATTCTAAGGAGTAAGATTAGATGTTTCAATGTGCAATCTGAGTTCAATAAAAGAGTGTCTAAGATTGGGCTTGGGTTTCATCAGACTTCATATAAACTTTCCGAATTGGCAGGATTGGCAAAGTGGACTTCAACTTTTGATGATCCCACTTTCGAAATTCAAGAACTTACTGCAAATGTAGAGGGAACACAAGGGCAATTACTCAAGTATCTTAATGGCATATCCTCTAATAGATCATAGATGGTTGATGATTAAGATATTCTTTGTCCTCGTTGTTTTTTAATGGTTTTTTCTTTTTGTTGCTTGATTCCACACCAAAACATGACGTTTCATTATATAGTCCCTTTCCCTGATATTCTCCACATAGTACTTATGAAACTAATATAATAGTTATGTTGCTTGGGACTGATGTATATGTACATCATCCATTTCAAGTAGATGTAACTTGGGACTGATGTATATAATTCAAGTAGATGTAACTTGGGACTTAGGAGTTAGGACTAATAAAACAGTTCAATGCATATTTTGAGTATATGTAACTTGGGACTATATGTGTACATTATCTATTTCCATGTTTTTGTTGGTTGCAATTGTTGTAAGTATTAGCTTTACATTCAAGGTTAGTATTGCTGTAAGAACAAAAACAATAGCAACTAAAGAGAACACGATAGATTAAAGCAAATAGTAAAAATCCTAATAAGAAGGATACGCCTAAGATATAGAAATTTCTGATGAAACTTGCTTAGTAAGGGACATCTGTCTTGATGAAATTTTTTACCACAAAATATTTAGATGCAAGCATCATTTTGAACCCATAACCTAATTCTAATAGTATTACCATCCCAAATGCATAATGGTGGTAACAATAAAAGTCATCTTCAGATACCAAGCACATCATAGACAGTGTATGCATAGCTGAGTTTAAATTACATATAATGAAGTTGGATTTATTACCTCTTTTCTCTAAAGCAATTATTGAACTTGCTACAAATTTCTAGAGTACTAAAGAAACTTGTAATTTGCCTTGTATATTATTATTAAATGTATTACTTGATGAATGTAGAATGTTCTCTCTAGAGAACTCTAATGATAAACAATTGTAATAAGGTGGTTACTTGATGAGTGTAGAATGTTCTCTCTAGAGAACTCTAATAATAAATAATTGTAACAAGGTGCCTATAAATATGAGAATGGGCACATTGTAAGGGTGTAGCAAAAAAAACTACAAGCAATAAAGTTGTTGCATTGTTAAAGCTTTACTTCCACCATTTCAACTATTCAACTATTCAATTATATTCCACCACTACAACTATTAACAAGTGGTATCGGAGCTTCGTTCGTTCGCATATTGGGCGAAAAAAATCTTAACCATTATAAGCTATGGCAAACATTGTTCAATCTCCATCAATTCCCGTCCCTAATTTTACCGGTGAAAATTATGATTTTTGGAGCATAAAAATGAAGACATTTTTTAGCTCTCAAGATCTATGGGATATTGTAGATGAAGGATACACTATTCCTGAAGATACTTCAACTCTTAGCCAAGCTCAGAAAAGGGAGCTAAAGGAAAATAAACAAAAAGATTCAAAAGCATTATGTATTCTAAAACAAGCTGTGGCCGATGCTATCTTTCCTAGAATAATGGGAGCTACAAATGCCAAAGAAGCATGGACCACATTACAGGAGGAGTTTCAAGGAGGTGCAAAGGTACGCGCCATTAAACTTCAGACATTAAGGCGTGAGTTTGAATTAATAAAAATGAAGGAGTCGGAGACTGTAAAGGATTACTACTCCAAAATAAAAGAAATAGTTAGTCAAATAAGGGCTTACGGGGATAATATTCCTGACAAGAGGATTGTTGAGAAAATTTTAATTTCAATTTCCCGTAAGTATGACTCAATCGTGACTACGATCGAGCAAACTAAAGATTTGTCTACCTTATCGGTGACTGAATTAATGGGCTCCCTTGAAGCATTTGAACAAAGAATGAGCAGACATGACGAAGACTCAGTTGAAAATGCTTTTCAGTCGAAACTCAAGCTATCATCCCAAAATAAAGGATACGGAGAGAACAAGAATGATGGAGAAAACTCTAGAAACAAAGGAAATTCTAGAAATTTCTCAAAGAATAAACAAGATAGATATCCTCCATGTAGAATCTGTAAGATGACAAATTACTTGGAGAAATTCTGTCGGAATCGTGGAAAGCCGCAATGTCGACACTGCAAGAAATTTGGACATTTGGAGAAGAATTGCTTCAGCCTAAATAAGCATCAAGCAAATTTCATTGAAGAGCATGATAGAGAACAACATCAATATGATCGAGATCAACATCTTTTTTATGCTACCCAAGATTCTAGTGAAGAAAATGGAGGAAACTGGTACTTGGATAGCGGTTGCAGCAATCACATGGCTAAAGATGGGAGCATCTTCAAGGATATTGATGATACTGTCAAAGTAAAAGTACGATTGGGGAATGGCACCGTCGTGGAATCAAAAGGCAGAGGCACTGTTATGGTGGAAACAAAGAAAGGTACCAAATTTATCAAAGATGTTTTACTTGTTCCAAATTTAAAAGAAAATTTGTTGAGCATTGGTCAGATGATGGAGAAAGGCTACGCTCTTCACTTCGAAGGAGACATTTGCAAAATATATGATAACAACAATAAAAGACTAGAGATAGCTCAAGTAAAAATGGAGAAGAGAAATAGAAGTTTTCCAATAAGTTTTAAATATGCTACTAACATAGCCATGAAAGCACAAGTTGATGATTCATGGTTATGGCATCGAAGATTTGGTCACTTCAATATTCAAGCCTTGAAATTGTTATATCAAAAGAATATGATGAGAGATTTTACATATATAAAAGAAAATAATAAAGCCTGTGAAGGATGTCTTCTCGGAAAGCAACACAGATCATCATTTCCATCACGAAGCACTTGGAGAGCAAAAGACTTGTTGGAGTTAATTCACACTGACGTTTGTGGACAGATGAGAACACCCTCACTCCATAACAACAGGTATTTTATCCTCTTTATTGATGATTTCTCTAGAATGACATGGGTCTACTTCATTAAAGAAAAATCAGAAGTCTTTGGAGTATTCAAGAAGTTTAAGGCTCTTGTCGAAAATCAAAGTGGAAAACGCATAAAAAGGCTTCGTAGTGACCGTGGTAAGGAGTACAACTCCCATGAGTTTGATAAATTTTGTGATGATGAAGGCATTGAGCGGCAACTTACAGTTGCATATACTCCACAACAAAATGGAGTATCTGAAAGAAAAAATCGCACAGTCATGGACATGGCAAGATCAATGTTAAAGGAAAAGGGCTTACCCAACACGTTTTGGGCAGAAGCAGTTTATACTGCTGTCTATATACTCAACCGATGTCCAACTAGAGCAGTTGAAGACAAGACTCCTGTAGAAGCATGGAGTGGAAGAAAGCCAACAGCCAATCATCTAAGAGTTTTTGGATCTATATGCTATATACATGTTCTAGATCAGAAGAGACACAAACTAGAAGAGAAGACCATACAAGGAATCTTTCTGGGGTATAGCACACAATCGAAAGGATATAGAGTTTATAACTTGATAACAAAGAAGCTGACGATAAGTCGAGATGTCGAGGTTGATGAGCATGCTTCTTGGAATTGGGATGAACAAAAAGTTGAGAAAAGAAACATTTTTGTTCCAGTACATCAAACTCATGAAGATGTGGAAGATATGGAAGAACCAACAGAAGAACCAGGTACGCCCCTTTCACCTCCTAAACAACAAACTTCTTCACCAGAGTCTACTCCAAGAAGAGTTAGATCTTTGGTAGATATATATGAAACTTGCAACATGGCTGTATTTGAACCCGAAAGCTATGAAGTAGCATCTAAGCAAGAAGTATGGGTCAAAGCAATGAAAGAAGAGATCAAAATGATTGAGAAGAATAATACTTGGGAGCTTGTAGATTATCCTAAAGATAAAGAAATCGTTGGAGTGAAATGGGTTTATAAGACAAAACTAAACCCAGATGGCTCAATACAAAAACACAAGGCTAGGCTCGTAGCAAAGGGCTACTCACAACAATACGGAGTCGACTATAATGAGACATTTGCTCCAGTTGCACGTCTTGGTACAATTAGAGCTTTAGTTGCTCTTGCAGCTCAGAAAGGATGGAATATTTTTCAACTAGATGTCAAATCAGCCTTCCTAAATGGAGTATTAGAAGAAGAAATTTATGTGGAGCAACCACAAGGCTTTGTAAGTAAGGGCAATGAAGACAAAGTGCTAAGGGTAAGAAAAGCCTTATATGGCCTGAAGCAAGCACCTCGGGCATGGTACAATAGAATTGATCAATACTTCATAGATCAAGGATTTAGGAGGAGCAAGAGTGAGCCAACATTATACATCAAGACACAAGGTCAGTATGATACTCTCATTGTCTCTCTATATGTGGATGATCTTATCTACATGGGAAACAATACGAAGATGATAACTGCATTCAAAGACGACATGATGAAAACATTTGAAATGACCGATCTTGGCTTGATGAATTATTTCCTTGGCATCGAGGTGAAGCAACATAAGGAAGGTATATTTATCTCTCAAAAGAAATATACCGAAGAACTATTAAAGAAATTTGGAATGAATGATTGCAAACCAGTAGCTACTCCACTCGTAACAAATGAGAAGTTGCAAAAGGATGACGGAGCCCCAGAAGCTGATGCATCTCGCTACAGAAGCTTGATTGGAAGCCTATTATATCTTACTGCTACGCGACCAGATATCATGTATGCTACAAGTTTTTTATCAAGATTCATGCAGAGTCCAAGCCAGATTCATCTTAGAGCAGCTAAAAGAACTTTAAGGTATTTACAAGGAACAAAGGAGTTTGGTATATGGTACAAAACCGTGACCAACTCAAAATTGGTTGGCTACACTGATAGTGATTGGGCTGGATCAGTAGATGACATGAAAAGCACATCAGGCTATGCTTTTTCACTTGGATCAGGAATATTCTCATGGGCATCGAAGAAGCAAGCTACAGTTGCACAATCAACAGCAGAAGCAGAATATGTGGCAGCAGCTGAAGCAACAAGTCAAGCTATATGGCTTCGGAGAATACTTGAAGATATGGGTGAACACCAAGGACAACCTATTACAATCTACTGTGACAACAAATCAGCAATAGCAATGACAAAGAATCCAGTTCATCATAGTCGAACTAAGCATATAGCTATCAAGTATCACTTCATCAGAGATGCAGAAGCGAAAAAAGAAATTCAGCTCAAGTACTGCAGGACAGAAGATCAAGTTGCAGACATCTTCACAAAGGCACTGCCAAGAGCAAGATTTGAGCAACTTCGAACTATGCTTGGAGTATCCGAAATTTGCATCAAGGAGGAGTATTGAACTTGCTACAAATTTCTAGAGTACTAAAGAAACTTGTAATTTGCCTTGTATATTATTATTAAATGTATTACTTGATGAATGTAGAATGTTCTCTCTAGAGAACTCTAATGATAAACAATTGTAATAAGGTGGTTACTTGATGAGTGTAGAATGTTCTCTCTAGAGAACTCTAATAATAAATAATTGTAACAAGGTGTCTATAAATATGAGAATGGGCACATTGTAAGGGTGTAGCAAAAAAAAACTACAAGCAATAAAGTTGTTGCATTGTTAAAGCTTTACTTCCACCATTTCAACTATTCAACTATTCAACTATATTCCACCACTACAACTATTAACAGCAATTAAAGATTCTGAATTTTGTATTTTTCCATAATATCACTGTATCCTCCAATTGTGGCAAAGTGTGTTAGTCTACCCATCTTCAGATGCACTTACTCCCGTTGTACCATAATCAGTTGAACTCATGCAACAGTTATGTTGTATCCTTAGTTCGTTGGAGTGTATAGTTCTCCTTCCCAGTTTTAGCAGCCGTTACATATCCATGTCACCAGTTTCGTTTGTGAAGCCATATTGCAACCTCAGTTCATAACAACAATTTCTCCTCTACCTCAGTTGAACGACAACCCAATTTCCTTGACAAAGCCCGATTGCGTCTCAGTCATGTCTCAGTTCATCAATGTTGCTTTTCCTAATCATGCACATAAATCCTGTGCACTCACCCTACTCACATCATGCATTCCAACTTCTCATAACCTAGGAGCACATACTATATTAACAAAGCATATTAATACAACATTTTTAGGTCTAACAAATGAATAAATAATAAAGACCACTTTGAAAGTAAATAATCATTAAGGATATGGTTGTTCACATTAACAAGGGTTGCCACTTTAGGAAGTGATACCTCCTATTGTGGGGTCAGCATAGGGTATCCACGCATGTAGGGAGCCAATCAATTAGGGTAGTTATGGTACACTAATAGTTTAGGAGTCTGTTATTGGGGCTGCCTGTGGATTGTATGGGGTTAAAACCTCTCACCAGAAGTATGCCTAAATCTACCATCTTGTACGTGTTGAGGATCATCTCATTATAGTTATACTAGTATTGTGCAAAGGAATCTTTAGAGAAGCGTATCACTCTATCATGTTTACCTTGTCGTACCTGTCTCTTATAGTGTTATCTTTCTTATCCATCTTATATGCGTGTCATGCTACTTTTATTTATTTACTTTCTAAAAGTAACTAGACTCGCCATACTTTATGTCTAACCCTTTTTGTTTCCTCTTCTTTCTTCAGTTCCCCCCTCCCCCGGTTCACAGGGTGGGAATTCTCAAGCTTAGTCAGGACTCGGTTATCATCTTGCTTGGAGCAGGTTTTGAAGTATTGCTCAAGTTCTTATCTCTACTATGGCTTTGTCTCTTTTTGAGGAATTATGATTTTCATGTACTCTGATGGAACAAGACAAAAAGTTTTATATTATTGTAGATGTTATGATTTTATGTTTGAAATGAAAATTTAAATTCTGTTGTTGCTTTTATGTCTGCCTTGTAATAATTCTGCTTCTGTTTACCTATAACGCTTCACGAAACTTAATGAATTCCCTTTATGAGTTACATTAATGGACGTGGGGTATCACACATGGTATAAGAGCTGAAGGTTACCAGATTGGATAAAGTTTTTGAAAATTATTTCCAAAAAGGTTTTAAAGAAAGCATTTTCAAAAAGAAAAGTCTGTTTTGAAAAATATATTCCCCAAAGCCATATGTAATATCTCTCGATTCTTCGCTTGATTCCTTTTTCCTTTTTGTCTGGGGAACCGGTTCCTCCCAAAAGGTGTCCCCATTCCGGCATTATGCCGTAGGCATGTTTAAACTACAACACATGTCGAAGCGCAATGAAGTGCCTAACCTCCATCTGTAGCTGCAGTAGTATCACTTGCGGCTAATTTTCTCGAGCTTCGTAAGGATTTTCGTGTGATGGAGGCAGCTTTCAGGAGACTAGTTATCTTGTTACACAAATATGATAAAAAGGAGAATAAGAGAATTAGGGCTAAGGAGCATAGTCCAAGGATGAAAAAAATGATGGCCCGGGAAGGGAACATAGATAAAGTTCAAATAAAGGTGAAAAGGAAAAAGTTAAGGTTAAGGAAACACAAAATAAAAAGGTATGGCCTAAGAAGGGACGACAATAACAGAAGAAGGGTGGAAAGAATGACAAAGCTAAGGGTAAGAGGAAGTGCCATAGTTGCGGGCGAGAGGGTCACTTGGCCCAAGACTGCAGGAAAAGGAAGAATGCTTGCTTCGTTTGTGAAGAGGTGGGACACTATTCTAGGGAGTGCCCAAGGAAGCAAGGGAAAGGTCAAAGGATAGAACCTCTGAAGGGCAAGTGAATGCACTTGTGGCTAGTGCACTAGATAGAGGTAGGAAAGTTTCCATGGAAGGTTTGATTTCTCTTTCCAATCATCCTATACGAACTCTTTTTGATTCTAGCACTTCGCATTCGTTTATATCTAGTTCTGTAGTTGAATCTCTGCACTTAAATACTAGTATGGTAGTGGATCCCATTGTTGTCTCAAACCACATTGGTAGTTCAGCTCATTTATCTATGATTTGTTGGGGTTTGAGAATATCATTGTTGGGCATCGAGTTCGAGTGCGACGCGTATATGCTTGGGATCATGGGCCATGGGTTGATTCTAGGGATTGACTGGCCAACCACATATGGTGCCATTTTGGATTGTGAGAGGAGGGTTGTTAGGCTTCTGACTTGCCAAAGGAGGACCCTCGACATTTCTTGTGACCCCAAGGGGTCTGTTATGTTGAGTTTCCTAGAGTCACTTGACGCATCTATCGATGATCTAAAATCTGTTCCAGTAGTCTGTGAGTATACTGATGCCTGTGATGAGGTTCGGGATTCACCCTAAGGCGCGAGATCGATTTCCGCATATATTTGGTGGATAATGCAAAGTCGGTTGCATTGCCTTTGCCCGTGCACCATATGGCTCCAAGAGAAAGTCGGGGAGCTACTTGAGAAAGAGTTTTCTTTTGGGATGGTATGAAGAAAGGTGTAGCAGAGTTTGTTTCTCAATGTCTGATTTGTCAGCAAGGCAAAGCTGAGCAAAGGAAGCCCGATGGTTTACTTCGTCCTTTAGAGGTCGCGTAGTGGAAGTGGGAGAGCGTCTCCATGGATTTCATAGATGGTTTGCCTAGATAAAGGAAGGACAACACCGTCATTTGGGTGATAGTAGACACGCTTACTAAGAGCACTCATTTCATACCAGTTAAGAGTAAGATGATGGTAGCATGGTTGGCAGCAATTTACGTTCGTGAGATAGTCCGTCTTTATGGAGTACCCTCCAGTATTGTAAGAAATTGTGATCCCATTTTCACTATTGAATTTTGGAGTAGCTTGCAAGAAGAATTAGGTACACAGTTATGTTTGAGCACCGCTTATCATCCTCAGACCTATGGACATACGGAGAGGGTGAATAGAGTTCTAGAGGATCTTTTCAGGCTATGCATTCTAGACTTCGTAGAGACTTGGGAAGAGCACCTTACTTTAGTAGAGTTTGCCCACAACAACAGTCATTAAGCAGGCATTGACATGGAACCCTTAGTAGCATTATATGGACAACCCTGTAGATCACCGACTATTTGGTGGGGATCTACAGAATGACTTTTACTTGGATCGGAGGTTAAGTAGCTACGCAAACGAGGAGTCAAGTTGGTGAAGGTTCAGCGCGGAGACAACCAAGAAGATGTAACTTAGGAGACTGAAGACAAAAATTTGCGCTTCGTACCCTTTTCTTTTCAAGGGAATGTTCTTAATTTCTCTTCCAAAAGCTTTTATTCGCATTTGCTTCTATCATCTGAGTATATCCTATTGATCGAATCTTCGACCTTTAGGTAGGAAATCCCATGATTGTGAACATGTGTTTGAGACATGTTATGTTTGATGGATGCAAGCGGATGCAAATGTTTGCTAGTGGTTGCGCATGGATGCATATACCCACACATTAGGCACTAGATCGGCTCAACCTTTCTCATACTGCATATGGACGTGTGTGCATTTTTCTTCTTTTAATGTATGAAAGTGGATGTATCATTATATAGATGTTGCATTTGGATGGATGATTGTGCACACATATAGAACTTACATGTTATAATAGGATTATTTGCATATACGTTGGATTCATGGCACTAACATACATTGCATTAAGGAGGTTGACTGAATCAGTAGACCGCCTGATATTTCGCATTATTGTTGGGACATATACACACACCTTTGCATATCTTCATATAAGCATTAGAAAATTTCAAGGACAATGGATGCCTGTGATTGGTGGATGAGTAGATGGATGGTAGGATACATTCTTCTTAAGTCGAAGATTTCAGGGACGAAATACCTTGAGTAGGGGAGAACATAACACCCCGAAATTTCAACAACATTAAAGGGGATAAATTAAAGAATAATCAATTTAATATTAAGAATTAAGGGAAACGGATTACGTCATTGCATCCATCTCTAAATTCTGGTCAAGATAGACACCTAGTTTGCGTAAAATGGATAACGTATGAAAAAGTTATGGACGGTAGAAGTTTGGCGAAAAGAGTAGGAATTCCCAGTGCACTTGACAAGTGCGCCAATGTATTTTTGCACTGGCACACCTGTAAAGTGCGCCCATGTATGTTTTTGGGCATCCGAACCCAAGTGGGTGTCGACCTGTGGCCCGATTTACCTTAGGGCTGAGGTGTCATTCGAATTCTGGAGGCTGGCAGCTATAAATATACCTCAATTCTCTTGTTTTCTCATAATAAAAAACAATGGGGGCCAGATGCCGTCAGTGCCTGAACTGAATCTAATCCTATCTTCTACAACTATCAACTTTGCAAATCAATTAGAGATTCAAGCATGGATCTACAACCCAACAAACTTCTTTTCTAGTTCTATCTTCTTAGCCAAACACTGTGAGTTCTAGGTTAATTTTAGATTTAAACGACTAAAAGTATAACGTGATAGTACTATGATTTGGATCTGTCTTGAATCACAAATCTATATTATTCTTGGATCTCAAACTTTATTATGCTAGATCTATTTTTATAGATCTAATTCACCTGTGATTATTTTATCATGTCACCTTTGTGGATCCGAACCTTTGTCAAGTTTGTGTTTAATTTGGGATTATCAGTACATGGATAAGTGAACCTTTGTTTAGATCTAGATCATCATATTGTGATTAATTGAGATCTGTTATTATTAGATATATGAATTCTTATTTGGATATGTTCATCCTAAGTATATTAGATCAAGTTTTATCATTACCCATTTTACTAGATCTGTTTTTATGTCCATCTTATTATCATATTGTGATTAATTGAGATCTGTTATTATTGGACATATGAATTCTTATTCGGATCTATTGTAACTTTTGTAGCATTCTATGATGTGGATCTTGACCTTATTTGTGTTAGATCTAAACCAGATGGACATCTAAATTGTTAATTTAGATCTTATTATGCTTATTTTGACATCATAGTTATGTTAGAATTAGTTAACTGCCACAAGTTCATCAGATTTATGCTTATATGTCCACCTTATCACCATGCTAGTTTATGTTTATGCCAAAACAATCACCTTTGTCATATTCCCATCACTTTTCCCTTTTTATTGTTTATGACTAGGCTACTTTCTAGCCTAGATGCCCCAAATATATGTGAATGCGTTAGTTAGGGAATGGGGGAAAAAGGTTAGAATTGGCATAATTTAAATAATGTTTATATAAATAGGACATATAATTCAAAAATGGGAAATAAGGGCATAATCACCTATGAAGACATAGGTAAGAATTGGATAAGAATGAAATGTCTAATAATTACAATTAGAAATTGTAATTGCACTTATGACACGAGGTTAGGCTGCATTAGTGGTGGAAGTCTGCCCGGACCTGACCGGCATATTAAACAACCATTAATGTTGAACCTAATGTGAGAGGTCTAAGTGCGCAAATACAAATCGGGCTAAGACACCAGGTTAGGCCCAACTTGTGGAATAAGTCTGCCCGGACTCGACCGACATATCCAGCACAAGTTGTAGGCCTAATGTGGGATGTCTAGCCCATTATAACCATAAATGGACATGGTAATGAAGTGGAGTAAGCAAGGGATGATAGTAACCTATTATGATTAATTACTTAATGAAAATTTTGTATATAATAGGTAGGATTGTCCTAGGGACAAGTGGACATTATAACATAAGTTATAATAAAAGGAAAGAAAGCTTATTAGTAAACCTTAGCTAAGAAAACTAAGTTAATAAGTAAACAACGTCAAGTTGTAGTGATATGTTAAACAGGAAACTGGTGAACTGAGAAGAAGTATACTTAATTAAATATTAAGTAAAACATGTTATTGTAACTATGGAAACAAACAATACAAAAGGGATTGTAAGATTACTTCCGTTAATTACAATCCAAGGGTGAAAGATTGTAAGATTACTTCTGTTAATTACAATCTAAAGAATAACATGTAGTGAGGCTTATTAATGAACTTAAATGGATTAATTTATATTTATATGAAATTAATAGGCAAGTGAAACATTGGCAAGTAAAAAGTAGTCAATGTGAATGGCGATAACCTGTTAGTCCATAATACTTAGCCTAGTTGAATCCATAGGGATTGTGTGAACATAAACATGAATAGGAGTTAAGTAAACTTGGTTGAATCAGTGGGAGGGTTAAGTTAATCTTGGGTAAGTGGGTAATATTAGTATATATAGGCCCACAAACTTAACCGTTAACTAAACATGCTTGCATCAGTGGGAGGGTTAAGTAAATATTGGGTAGGTGGGTAATATTAGTATATATAGGCCCACAAACTTAACCGTTAAATAAACATGCTTGGATCAGTGGGAGGGTTAAGTAAATCTTGAGTAGGTAGGTAATATTAGTATATATAGGCCCATAAACTTAACCGTTAAATAAATATGCTTGGATCAATGTGAGGGTTAAGTAAATCTTGGGTAGGTGGGTAATATTAGTGTGTATATATATATATATATATATATATATATAGGCCCACAAACTTAACCCGATAAGGTTATGTAATTAAAGACACCTAGTGGTATACATAACAGGCGGAAATAATAAATTTATGTAATTAAAGACACCTTTTAGTGTAAGTATAACTTGTAGAAATGATAGGATTATGTAATTAATGACACCTAGTGGTATACATAGCCAAAGAAAACCTAGTGGGGGATACAAGACAAATGGGAGAGCTTGTATCATATTATGTGGGACCCATTTCATCTAGTAACCCGGAGTAGATATCAAAACATGTACTCCGTACTAGGTCGGAGAAGGGGCACACTTACTGGACTGATTGTAAGAGATCCAAACATGGAGGAACGGTGTGGGCGGCGCAAACCGACCGGGCCATGTGCGTGCATGAGCCGGGCAGAGGGGGATAAGACGACCGTGACACCTGTAGATATGGTTGTCACATTATCAACGAGGGGTTGCCACTTTAGGAAGTGATACCTCCTATTGTGGGGTCGGCATAGGGTATCTACGCGGGGAGAGAGCCAGTCAATTAGGGTAGTTAGGGTACATTTATAAGTCTAAGAGTCCGTTATTGGGGCTGCCTGTGGATTGTATGGGGTTAAAACCTCTCACCAGAAGTACGCCTAAGTCTACCATCTTGTACGTGTTGGGGATCATCTCATTCTAGTTATACTAGTATTGTAACGATTTGGATTTTGCTCCGACCTAATCGATCGCTAAATCGACCAAGCCGATTCAAAAACCCGAATACGCTAACTTTGGGCATACAACACATCAGAACAAATAGCAGAAGTCTTTTATAAACATTACAATAATGTTACATCAGAGTACAGAATATCAGAGTACATCGAATATAATAATACAATAGCAGAAGATAATTTACAACGAATTTAGTACATTGCAGCGGAACCAATAATCTGATACAGCGGAAGTCTATCAATGCTCTGGACATAGGTTTAAGCTTCGATCCAGAATCCTGCTCAATATTTCTGCAAAATAAGCTACTCGACTGCTCGTGTGGAAAATATGGGCACCCGAGTTTGCAAGTGAAAAAAACAATGGGTCAGTCGTGGGACTGGTATGAGAAATCTTTCCTAACTTATCTAACAATATGGCTAATCACAGGACCACGCCGCTAACGTGGAATGGGTTTACTCCATTTGATTGCCAGTGCATAAATTATATAATTTTTTATTCAAAACAACGCAATGATTTTTAGAAAAATGAAATCATTATAAGACCCAAGTCCCATCACACAATGCAACACAAAACGGAGGATAGAGTTTTACCTTATAATGATCAAACATGCTTGATACGTAGAAAATAATATTTTAATATTATTATTAGTGTCTAATCAGTTTGAAATACTTCAAAGTAAATGTATCAATCCTAAACAGTATAGTACCCCATCCTACTATGTCGCCATATATAGGTTTACAATCAAAGCCGTAATGTCGTATTGGAAGTTGGGTTTCCATCATGAGTCAAGGCTAGGAACGATCTCCTTACCGATTCGAGACACTCTAGCAATGTCTCAGGATTCGGACATTGGCGAACCCTTAGATCCTGCAGGGCCGGTCCATAAATACTTTAGTGGATTGACAATTCCTGAACACACGCTTCCCGGTCCTATTGAACCTACAATTTGGTCACTATCGACCAATAAATCCGAGGTACCTTGATCGACGCTAGAAAAGCGCGATATTTGTAATAAATTCTGCAAGCATACAGGTGTGTAGCATACAGGTCGAACACAGGGAGGTGTAATTAAAAATTAATATTTATTCTTAGGCGAGTTAGACAGAATTTGGAGTTTTTTTTTTAATGTTGTTGAAATTACTCTGAATCTGAATCTAATCAGTATCAAATTCAACAGTTGAAAAGAAAAGAACAATTACTAGAAAAAGAGAATAACAACTAGAACAATAACAGAAGTTAAAAGTAGGATTCCTGTTGAAACTAATCAAGCAGTGAATCGCTAACAAGCAGTAATAAAAGAAAATAACAATATGTGTTCTACCCAAACCTAATTAGGTAGATAACACAAACTGTTATGAAATTAAAATAACAATAAAACTAGAAAAGAAAAGACTTTTATTAGAACTAAAAGAGAGTACAGAATAGAAAAATGAATGCATTTACAATGGAACATCATGTATATTTATAGGGATGTAGACCAAATCCTAATCAAATCAATGACTAAATGGCCCTCTTTTCCCAAGAAGTAATATCATATCTCTTGCCTTCCTTGACCAAGCTTGATTGGAAAGCAAATCACGGTGAATATCTTCCAAATCTTCCCTATCTTCCATGTGACAAATTGATTGATTGATTGATGAGCAGATTGTATGTGATTAATTCTTCCAAACAAGGATACTCATTAGACTCCAAAGGCAACAAGGGATAAAATCTTCAAAATTGATCTTTTCTTGGCAATATTTTTATCAGAAATAATTGGAAATTGAAAAATGAATGTTCTGAATTGATTTCCATGACTACTCCTGAAATGTCTATTAGTGAATATCATACATACACATGAATATGTATATATATAATATAACACTAATTAATATATTCTTCATAGAAAAGGGCCAGTGTGAACGCGTTCTGTTCTTTAGCAAAAAGTGAGCTAGACGGGGATCGAACTCAGGTCTCTTAGTACAAATTTCCATGCAATTACCAGTGAGCTACAACGTCTTTTGTAATTGAGGTGGCTTTAATACGGGGAAGTAGCTTTTTATCTGTAGTTGGCCTTTAATTTGAAACGAAGGAGGCATTTCTTGACATCCTGTAAAAACACACAAAAGTACCCAAAGTATCATTTCTTTATTTACAAAAGATAAAATATGAGAGCATAAAATAAACATATTTCTATGTTGATCAAATACCCCCACACTTATCTTTTACTCGTCCTCGAGTAAAAAAAGAAAATGAAAAACTAACTAGATAGGTCGCACTTTCGTAGGAAACACGATTGCATTGAGCGCATGCAACAAGCCGTTAAACCTCTATGTGTCCCTAGTAGGACGAGTGGTGTCTCGTGAGGGTTTTCAGTGGATACTACCCACAAAATCCAAATGCAGTATGCTATGATTCTAATGAAATTATATGAATGCAATGGACATATGCAAAAATAAAAACGAAAAAAATGAAAACACGACTTATTTCAGGAAAGTGGTACAACAAATTAAGTTAATAATTTCTAATCAGTTGATTTTATTTTAGATACCTCAACTTGTCACAAATTTTCAATATAAATCAAGTTTCCAAATGTTAAATTCCAGTTTGGCCAGTTAGTTCGGTCGATAACATAGTGCAGCCATGAAATAAATTCTTAGTTTGCTTGACACAGTTTGCAAAGTGGTGTTCTAATTTTCTCATGTATGGCTAGTCAAATCAACAAGGTCAAGAAGTGTTTGGGCATCATCGCTTATTCTTTATTCTATGAAATTTTAAAATTTATGATTAAGTACATACACCTAACTTAGAAGACCAAGGTTTATGTAACACCCCACCTCCGCCAGGGCCACTCTTGCAAGGACACTGGCTTTGGAGGGGCGTTAAACAAGGTAAACATGCATGCAGATATCACAAGACATAACATATAAGTAAAACAGAGTAGTAAAGCAGCGGATAAAACTAGCATTTCAAAACCATAGTCAAGTTACATCAAAGTACTTGGTCATTATTTTCCCATAAAACAAAGTCTAGAACATAAACTGAAAAAGAAACATAAAGTAACTATCCCCAAAGTAGCATAAGGCCATAACATGCTCAAACCATACGTGAGCTATCCAGAAAAGCAGCTAAAGATCCAGCTAGGTAACAGTGTTCCCACCCTGCAAACCTAGGGGGGGGGAGGGGAAACGGAAGAAAAGAGGCGAAAGAAAATGGGTCAGTCAAAAAGACTGGTAAGTCCTATCTACTATTAGTATAAAAACTAATAAAGTTAACTGAACATGTAAAGCAGAGATGAGACATAGGGTGATAACTGGCATGGTGAAAAGTCAACAAGATAGATCAAGAGTGGCATCGCATATACAAGGTTAAGTTGCACCAGGTGTGTACTAGTATTCCAATCCCTGTCAAGTATAAACAAGAAATGATCCCTTGGCCCAGTCTTGGCCCAATATCCCGAGATGACCTAGATCAAGGTCCAACAACACGGTCTAGTCGATCGGCTCCCTATAGCCTAACTCGTCAAGTGTCGGTGTCATACGGCCCAATCACGAAGTGTAGTCAAACTGTGCTAGGTCCAACCTAGGGTGTATCAAGCCCTAGGGTGCCAACCACGGACATAAATCAAGCCCGCACAGTCTAAACCTACTGGTGCCCGTGTCTGCTTTTTCAACTCCGGACCATGTACACGACCATAGTCCGCCTGAACCTACACCGGCGCACCTACTCAGCCATCGTTTTGGTCGCTTACATGTCAACCCAGTAATCGTGCCCCACCCTAGCCTAGTCCCTAGGGTATCATGGTACAATCAAGAGGGTTACTGGTGAAAAGTACCACGTAACTAGGGTTTCTAATGGGTTAAATGTGGTTAACCCTACCCAATCAAGTATCAAGTTGGTTAAGTGTACCCAAGGTTCATGACTTAACCGCATCAACCCATCATGTTTAATTGGTTAAGTGTTCAAGTGGTCCATGACTTAACCCTACCATGTGGCATTAATTAATTTAATGCACCCAACCTCTCACATTAGACCTTGTTGTGGTTACTAGTTAAGCCGGGCGGGTCCGGGTAGCTTTACACCACAACTTGGTCTAACCTCGGGTTTTAAGTGCGACATGACCAACTACTCACATTGGGTCATATTGTTTGTAGCCACTAGTTAAGCCGGTCGGCTCCGGGTAGATTTATGCTACAAACTCAACCCAACCTCGAGTTGGCCACACTCATATTTTCTAAGTGTCATGTCCATTATTATGTTTACAACATAATCCCAAGTCAATGTTCATGTCATATTTCAAAATCATGTTTCATGTCATTGATATTACCCAAACCCAACGCATTCCCATCGCATGTACGTTTCGCATAACATAACATAGATCAAAGGGGGAACTTGGCAAATCATGACAAAAAGGGCATAAGGTAATAAGGTTTGGCCACAAGTTAAACATGGTGGCATATGAGGCACAAATATGTTCATAAGCTTGCATATTACATCATGGGCCTCAAAACATGCATAATATCAACTTAAGCAAATAGGTGAAACATGATCATAAATGACATAGGATGGTGGCTAGAAGTTCGCATATAACATTATATGCAAGTTATCATAAAGGTTATGAGAGTTCTCATGTCGCATAATGCAACATTTCAACATAAAGCTTATAGCTTCCTATGCATAAGGTAAAGGTGATAGGTTTACTAACATGCATAGAATAAATTTATGCATAACATGATAGGATCAAAGCACATATCAAACTTAGGCCCAAGCTCAACTTGCAACATGTCATATTTAACTTCATAGTTAGAATCTAAGAGTAGTATAGGGCTTACAATGCTATGAAGACTATAATTAATATAAAATAAGATTGAGACGAAGCCACTAGCAATTCTAAACACTCCCAAATGACAAGCTCCAATGAAAACCCTTGAGAAACAAGTAAAAGATCCTTGCTTTGATGAAGAAAGATTGAACTTTGGCCTTAATTCAAGCTTAGAAACTCTCAAACAAGCTTAGGAACTCTCATATTTTCATAAAGAGGATGGAGGCCATGATCAAGAGACATTTTGGCATAGTTTAGTTGTAGGATTGATTTATGATGACTTAGGCTAGGTATTAGGGTCTTTTTATAGGTGATTAGGTTAGTTTAGACCATAGGATTAACCCTAAAACACATCAGGTCCGTCAAATCCCGTCAGAAACTTCTAGAGCAAGACTCAACAGGTCACAAATGGTGCACCAGAAAAACTGGTCCGACCGGGGGGGGGGGTCGACCCCTGGGTCGACAGGGGTGTCGACCCCTGGGTCGACATGGGTGTCGACCCATTGGGGGGGTCGACATAGGTGTCGACCCCTGTGTCGACCCTGCTTGGGGCGGGAAACATTCCCGCCCATTCTGCCTTGGTTGCAATTCGAATCTGAATTCGAATTTGAACTGTTTTCGGGCTTGGAATTTTCTGAAAACTTCATTGGTCCATAACTCGGTCATACGGACTCCGTTTTTTGAAAACTCGGACTCTATTTCGCGTATTTTTCCGATACGAACGTAATGGCACAGCCCGTTTCCCTTGATTCAGGTTTTAGAATTTAATTCTGCCTTGATTTACATTATATCATGTTACTAAAATACGGGTTGTTACATTCTCCCCTCCTTAAAGGATTTCGTCCCCGAAATCTCCAAGTTAGGAAGAACCTATCCTACCATCCATCATCCATCTACTCAAAACATCATCCACAAGTAACCATTGTCCTTAAAAAGATTCTAAATGCTGTATGAACATATGCAAAAGGTGTGTGTATATGTACTTATCTAATGCAAAAATCAGGCTGTTACTGATCCAGTAAACCTCCTTAATGCAAAGTATGTTAGTGAAATGAGTCCATATGTATGCAAATTCCTAACATAATTTATAATCTCTACATGAGTGCACATAACATTCATTCATATGCAACATCCACGTGATAGCACAACAAGTTTCATCCATGAATAAGCATAAACACTCATGCATATGCAACATGAAAGTGTGTGAGCCGATCTTAGTGCCTAATGTGCATCATGCATCCACGAGTATCCACTTGCAAACACTTGCAACCACTTGCAAACATCAAGCATAACATGTTTCAAATACATGTTTCATCCAAAGGGTTTCTACTTAAGGTTCTCATGACACGATTACGAGATAACAAGATAAACAAGGTAAACATGGATAGCAAAAGAAAGATATGCTAATTAGGAAAGGAGATTGAGAATGTACCCTCAAAAAGGAATGGATAAAGCCCACGCATCTTCTCCTCGGTTTCCCAAGTTGCGTCTTCATCGGCTTCACTCCATTGAACTTTCACCAATTTGACTTCGAGATTCCTTAACTTCTTGATCTCTGTTCCCAAGATACGAATCGGAGCTCTTCTCAAGGTTACCTCTTTTTCTACCTCCACGTCTTCAAGAATGTTTGGTTCAACCACCTCAGCGGACTCATGTAGGCACTTTCGGAGATGCGAGACATGAAAGACATTATGCACTCCGGCTAGCTTCTCGGGCAATTCCACCTTGTAGGCCATCTTTCCAATTCTCTCTATGATAGGGAAGGGTCCTACGAACCTTGGTGCCAACTTCCCAACTGCTCCAAAACATACCACATTACGCAAAGGAGAAACCTTCACGAAAACCATGTCTCCCACGTCGAATTCCAAATCTGCCCTTCGCTTATCAGCATAGGATTTCTGTCTATCTTGGGCCGCTTTCATCCGTCTTCTCACCAATTCAACTTTCTTGGATGTGTCCCGTGTCATATCGGGCCCAAGTATAAGCCTATCGGTTGTCTCCCACCAACAAGATGGTGACCTACACGGCCTCCCATACAAAGCTTCAAATGGTGCCATCCCTATGCTGGCTTGATAGCTATTATTATAAGCAAACTCTATAAGAGGAAGGTGGTCTTCCCAAGTACCACCAAAGTCAAGAACACAAAGCCTCAAAAGATCTTCTAGCACTCTATTCACCCTTTCGGTTTGGCCATCCGTCTGGGGGTGATAGGCTGTACTCAGATTCAATCGCGTACCCATCGCTTCTTGCAGACTATTCCAGAACTGGCTAGTGAAAATTGGGTCACGATCGCTAACTATGCTAGAAGTAACTCCATGCAACCGCACTATCTCCCGAAGATAAATAGATGCTAGCCATGATGCGGTCCTCTTGCTCTTTACAGGAATGAAATGAGCACTCTTCGTAAGTCTATCAACTATGACCCATATGCTCGTATTCCCTTTCCTTGACTTAGGCAATCCATCCACAAAATCCATAGAAATACTCTCCCACTTCCATTGCGGGACCTCCAATGGATGTAATAGCCCACCTGGTTTCTTTGACTCGGCTTTCACTTGTTGGCACACCATGCACTTTGAAACATACTCTGCCACATCCTTCTTCATTCCGGCCCAAAAGAAAATGCGCTTCATATCCCTATACATCTTATCTCCTGCAGGATGTATAGTCATCTTCGAGTGATGTGCTTCTTCGAGAACTTTATGCACCGAGTCTCCTACTTGTGGAACGCATAGCCTTCCATCACGCCTTAGCCAACCTTTATCATCAATAGTATATCTAGCAAGGTGACTAGACGTCTCACCATGAATCAACTTGTCCATGACATCGACTATCTGTGGATCTTCCTTCTGCGAAGCCCCAACTTGATCAAGAAGCATAGGTCTAAGCTCAAGGGATGCTAAAGAACCCGTCATCGACTCAACAGTCGTCGTGAAATCAAAGGTTGCCAAGAACTCTAAGTTCTTCATCTCAATAAACAAGGGACTCAAAGTCAACCTCCTTCTGCTTAGTGCATCAGCCACAACATTACCCTTGCCAGGGGTATAAGCTATCTCGAAGTCATAAGATGCCAAGAATTCCATCCACCTTTGCTGCCTTAAATTCAGATCTTTCTGCGAGAAGAGGTACTTGAGTGACTTGTGATCAGTATACAACTCAAACCTTTAGCCTAGAAGATAGTGGCACCAGGATTTGAGTGCAAAGACGATCGCCGCCAACTCCAAATCATGAGTGGGATAGTTCTTCTCATGAACTTTAAGTTTCCTACCCCCATAACATATCACTCTTCCCCCTTGCATTAGAACAACACCTAACCCCGTGCCATATGCATCTGTGTACACGGTAAACATCTTACCACTATCGGGTAATTCCAAAACTGGAGCTGTGGTAAGGGCTCTCTTGAGCCTTTGAAAAGCAAGCTCACACTCCAAGTCCCATGCAAAGACTAAGTTCTTCTTCGTCAGCTTAGTAAGAGGGGCCGAAATCTTAGCGAAGACCCTGATGAACTTCCTATAGTAGCCCGCCAGACCGAGAAAGCTCCTTACTTCGGTTGCATTCCTAGGAGTCTTCCAGTCTTGAACCACAACCACTTTCGCGGGATCCACCCCTATGCCTTGCTTAGAAACTATATGTCCAAGAAACCGAACTTCCCTTCTCCAGAAATGACATTTGGAGAACTTTGCTTTCAACTGATGCGCTCTAAGCGTATCCATCACTTCCTTGAGATGTCTGGCATGTTCTTCCTCATCCTTTGAGAAGATCAGAATATCATCCACGAAGACAACCACGAACTTGTTAAGGAACTCCCTGAACACCCTACTCATCAAGTCTACGAAGTAGGCGGGTGCATTAGTCAAACCGAATGGCATGACAAGCCATTCAAAGAATCCATCTGGAGTCCTAAACGCAGTCTTATCAATACTATCCTCAGCCACTCTAAGCTGATGGAATCCGGTGGCTAGATCGAGCTGAGAGAAAACAGAAGCACCAACAAGCTGGTCAAAGAGATCATCAATCCTCGGTAACGGGTGCCTATTCTTCTTTGTCAGCTTGTTCAACTCTCGATAATCAACACATAGACGAAGCGAACCATCCGCCTTAGTAGCGAATACCACCGGAGCACCCCATTCAGAAATGCTTCGCCTAATAAAATTTTTCTCAAGCAGCTCCTTGATTTGCTTACTGAGCTCTCTTCTTTCTCGTGGGCCCATGTGCCTAACGGGCAATGATACTGGCTTGGCATTATCAACAAGATAAATGCGGAAATCTATCTCTCGTTTAGGGGGTAACCCCTTAACCTCTTCAAAGACATCAGGATATTCTCGAACCACCCTTACAGATTGCAGATCATTGATGGACGAGTCAAGAGATTCAAGATAACATAACATGACGGGACCTCTAGGGTTACAAGAAATTTCTAGGGTATTACCGAGGCGAGTCATGAGCCTCACCACCCTATGCTCACAATCGAGAATGGCTCCATAACTGGACAACCAATCCATGCCCAAAATCAACCCGTGTCCCGTGAACCCGAGAACATAAGCATTACACGTGAATCCTACGATCAAGATGGAAATCTTCAAATCCACACAAATCATAAATAAATGGGTGGAACCCCCAATTGTATTTGAAACACTGACGGGATCCTCAACTAGACTAGTACTTAGGTGCAAACTTTCTACAATGTCAGAAGAAATAAAACTATGCGATGCGCCAGAATCAAATAAGGTGCGAACAGGATAATCAGAAATATAAACAAGACTTTCTACAGAAATACTACCTCGGTCCTGAGCTGGAGCAGTGTTGAGAGCATGCACTTGCCCTCCAGAAGGTCCTGCACGCTGATTCTGCCCTTGCTTCTTGGGGCAATCCTTGCTAAAATGTCTGGTCTCTCCACAATGAAAGCATTCGCCCAACTTCCTCTTCTTCTTCCTACAGTCTTTAGCTATGTGCCCAACAATCCCACAGTAGTTGCATTTTCTTAGGTCCTTTGCCTTGGCCTTGTTGCCCTTGTTGTTCTTGTTGTTCTTATTGCTCTGGTTTCCTCCCTACTTGGAGTCTGTCTTCTTGGCTTGAGTCTCATTAGTCTTGACTTCCTTCTTGCCATTCTTATCGTCTCCTTGAAGCAATGCCATGTCTACTAGGCCCTCGAAAGTGGCTCCCATGGGTATATGAGATAGGGCTAAACCTTGTAATGGCTCGTTCAATGCTCGTGCAAAGCGTAAAGCCTTCTTCTGGGGAGTATTAACCATGTCCAAACCGAATCGAGCGAGCTGGTTAAACTCATTCACATACTCCTTCACTGTCATGTCCCCTTGCTTCAAAGATATAAACTTCTCCAATTGCAGATTCGCCTCAGCTGATGATAGAAACTTAAGCCCAAACCTCGTCCTAAAGTCGGCCCAAGTCTCTATGGGTCTAGTTGCATTGGTGACCTCCCACCAATAAGCAGCTTCTTCTTTTAATAACCATGCTGCCAATAAAACCTTTCTATGATCTTCCACATCAAAGATAGCGAAAAGATCTTCAGTTTCTTTCAACCAATTTCTCGCCTCCACAAAAGTCTCCGTCCCAATAAAATTCTTGCCACCCATCGCCTTAAAGTCCTTGCAAACCTTTGCGAAATCTGTTTGTGGATGCTGAGGAGGAGGAGGAGGGGGAACCTCAGTTACGGTGGGGGGTGTTTGCTGGGCCCACATTGTTGGCCCTAGCTTCCAAGTACCTCCGGAACCATCCGGGAATGGTCACTCCCTCGGGAAGGTTAAGATCGGCCATACTGAAAAAGGAAAAGATAGGTTTAGAACAAGGAAACGAAGGATAGTGCTAATGGCTTTTGGGGAATAGCCTTTTAAAATAACTAGACTTTTCTTGGTAAATACTTAATTGGTTTTGAAAATAGTTTTCCAAAAAAGTAAGTTTTTCTTTTTTTTAAAAACACTTTTGCTCAAATCTTGTAAACCTTATGCTCTGATACCAAATGTAACACCCCACCTCCGTCAGGGCCACTCTTGCAAGGACACTGGCTTTGGAGGGGCGTTAAACAAGGTAAACATGCATGCAGATATCACAAGACAGAACATATAAGTAAAGCAGAGTAGTAAAGCACCGGATAAAACTAGCATTTCAAAACCATAGTCAAGTTACATCAAAGTACTTGGTCATTATTTTCCCATAAAACAAAGTCTAGAACATAAACTGAAAACTGAAAAAGAAACATAAAGTAACTATCCCCAAAGTAGCATAAGGCCATAGCATGCTCAAACCATACGTGAGCTATCCAGAAAAGCAGCTAAAGATCCAGCTAGGTAACAGTGTTCCCACTCTACAAACCGGGGGGGGGGGGGGGGGGGGGGGGAAATGGAAGAAAAGAGGCGAAAGAAAACGGGTCAGTCAAAAAGACTGGTAAGTCCTATCTACTATTAGTATAAAAACTAATAAAGTTAACTGAACATGTAAAGCAGAGATAAGACATAGGGTGATAACTGGCATGGTGAAAAGTTAACAAGATAGATCAAGAGTGGCATCGCATATACAAGGTTAAGTTGCACCAGGTGTGTACTAGTATTCCAATCCCTGTCAAGTATAAACAAGAAATGATCCCTTGGCCCAGTCTTGGCCCAATATCCCGAGATGACCTAGATCAAGGTCCAACAACACGGTCTAGTTGATCGGCTCCCTATAGCCTAACTCGTCAAGTGTCGGTGTCATACGGCCCAATCACGAAGTGTAGTCAAACTGTGCTAGGTCCACTTTAGGGTGTATCAAGCCCTAGGGTGCCAACCACGGACACAAATCAAGCTCGCACAATCTAATCCTACTGGTGCCCGTGTCTGCTTTTTCAACTCCGGACCATGTGCACGACCATAGTCCGCCTGAACCTACACCGGCGCACCTACTCAGCCGTCGTTTTGGTCGCTTACATGTCAACCCAGTAATCGTGCCCCACCCTAGCCTAGTCCCTAGGGTATCATGATACAATCAAGAGGGTTACTTGTGAAAAGGACCACGTAACTAGGGTTTCTAACGGGTTAAATGTGGTTAACCCTACCCAATCAAGTATAAAGTTGGTTAAGTGTACCCAAGGTTCATGACTTAACCGCGTCAACCCATCATGTTTAATTGGTTAAGTGTTCAAGTGGTCCATGACTTAACCCTACCATGTGGCATTAATTAATTTAATGCACCCAACCTCTCACATTAGACCTTGTTGTGGTTACTAGTTAAGCCGGGCGGGTCCGGGTAGCTTTACACCACAACTTGGTCTAACCTCGGGTTTCAAGTGCGACATGACCAACTACTCACATTGGGTCCTATTGTTTGTAGCCACTAGTTAAGCCGGTCGGCTCTGGGTAGATTTATGCTACAAACTCAACCCAACCTCGAGTTGGCCACACTCATATTTTCTAAGTGTCATGTCCATTATTATGTTTACAACATAATCCCAAGTCAATGTTCATGTCATATTTCAAAATCATGTTTCATGTCATTGATATTACCCAAACCCAACGCATTCCCATCGCATGTACGTTTCGCATAACATAACATAGATCAAAGGGGGAACTTGGCAAATCATGACAAAAAGGGCATAAGGTAATAAGGTTTGGCCACAAGTTAAACATGGTGGCATATGAGGCACAAATATGTTCATAAGCTTGCATATTACATCATGGGCCTCAAAACATGCATAATATCAACTTAAGCAAATAGGTGAAACATGATCATAAGTGACATAGGATGGTGGCTAGAAGTTCGCATATAACATTATATGCAAGTTATCATAAAGGTTATGAGAGTTCTCATGTCGCATAATGCAACATTTCAACATAAAGCTTATAGCTTCCTATGCATAAGGTAAAGGTGATAGGTTTACTAACATGCATAGAATAAATTTATGCATAACATGATAGGATCAAAGCACATATCAAACTTAGGCCCAAGCTCAACTTGCAACATGTCATATTTAACTTCATAGTTAGAATCTAAGAGTAGTATAGGGCTTACAATGCTATGAAGACTATAATTAATATAAAATAAGATTGAGACGAAGCCACTAACAATTCTAAACACTCCCAAATGACAAGCTCCAATGAAAACCCTTGAGAAACAAGTAAAAGATCCTTGCTTTGATGAAGAAAGATTGAACTTTGGCCTTAATTCAAGCTTAGAAACTCTCAAAAAAGCTTAGGAACTCTCATATTTTCATGAAGAGGATGGAGGCCATGATCAAGAGACATTTTAGCATAGTTTAGTTGTAGGATTGATTTATGATGACTTAGGCTAGGTATTAGGGTCTTTTTATAGGTGATTAGGTTAGTTTAGACCATAAAATTAACCCTAAAACACATCAGGTCCGTCAAATCCCGTCAGAAACTTCTAGAGCAAGACTCAACAGGTCACAAATGGTGCACCAGAAAAACTGGTCCGACCGGGGGGTGTCGACCCCTGGGTCGACATGGGTGTCGACCCATTGGGGGGGTCGACACAGGTGTCGACCCCTGTGTCGACCCTGCCTGGGGCGGGAAACATTCCCACCCATTCTGCCTTGGTCGCAATTCGAATCTGAATTCAAATTTGAATTGTTTTCGGGCTTGGAATTTTCTGAAAACTTCATTGGGCCATAACTCGGTCATACGGACTCCGTTTTTTGAAAACTCGGACTCTATTTCACGTATTTTTCCGAGACGAACGCAATGGCCTAGCCCGTTTCCCTTGATTCAGATTTTAGAATTTAATTTTGCCTTGATTTACATTATATCATGTTATTAAAATACGGGTTGTTACAGTTTACCACCCATGCACTGCCTCGCGGACTAACGGAGAGTAGGTAAAGAGCTTGGCGGATTGTGCAGGCCGACTTTGACTTTGTCAACAACGTGTCGGTAATCCTTAGGTGTCCAATCTCATAAAATGAGACCAAGATATTCCAACGCTGACTTTGTCAACAACTTGTCGGATAGAGCTTGGCGGGTTTGCACACCAACGCTCGATATACAAGCAATGTTGGATACCCTTGGATTACTATTATTATTATTGAATTTATAAGCACAACAAGAGAGCTACGCGAATTCAACTTAACACAACTTAGTTTTAAAGATTTGACAAGCCAATATAAGTCTTTTAAGTCCTCCACTTATTTAAACAAAGTCTACAATATAGAATAGATTTCATGGCCATCACCTAAGAATCTCCCTATGTACCGGTTACACTATTATCCCTCATAATTAAACTTTTCATTATATTTCTTATTCGATCTAAGTTGAGAGAAAAAAATACTATCAACTGGCTAAAAATTGTAGACTTATTTTGTTGTATCAATTGAAAATGAGTCGTATTTTCCAAAAAAAAAAATTATGGTATGTTACTACGATATAAAATGTATGATGGTCCTATTTAAATGGCTGAAAATGAAAAGAAAGAAAAATGAAAAATGAATGAAATGCAGACTCCCCCCCACACTTGATTGAGACAGTGTCCCAACTGTTTAAGGCAGAAAAACAAAAATAAAATAAAAAAATGAAAAAATAAAAGAAAAAGAACATGTACTACCTGATTTCATGGTGGCTCATGCAGATCGATAGGGTCATCTTCGTCATATTGCTCGAAGTCCAAAAATGGTTTCAGTCGTTGACCGTTTACTTTGAAGACTTTTCCATCCCTAGGATTTTCAATTTCAACCGCTCCATGAGGATATACTGTTTTCACAACATAAGGTCCAGTCCATCGAGATCTGAGTTTTCCTGGAAACAAGTGAAGTCTAGAGTCGTATAAAAGAACTTTTTGACCTACGTTGAATTCCTTACGAAGTATGTTTTTGTCGTGTTGGGCTTTGGTTCTTTCTTTGTAGATTTTCGCATTTTCATACGCCTCATTTCTTAATTCCTCTGATTCCGAAATTTGTAACTTCCTATGTGAGCCGGCTTTCTCTAAGTCAAAGTTCAAAAATTTTATGGCCCAAAGAGCACGATGCTCTAATTCAAGAGGTAAGTGACAGGCCTTTCCAAAGACTAATCGATATGGTGACATCCCTAGATTGGTTTTATAAGCAGTGCGAAAAGCCCAAAGTGCATCAATCAGTTTTACGGATCAATCTTTTCTATTGGAATTCACGGTTTTCTCAAGAATTTGCTTGATTTGTCTATTGGAAACTTCTACTTGTCCACTAGTTTGTGGATGGTTAGGGGTCGATAGCTTGTGTGTGATTGAGTATTTCCTGAGCAAGGACTCAAAAGCACGATTACGGAAGTGAGTGCCATTATCGCTAATGATAGCTCGAGGTGTGCCAAAGCGCGAAAAGATGTTTTCTTTAAGGAATTTGATAACGACCTTGTTATCACTGGTTTTGGTCGGGATGGCTTCAACCCATTTTGAGACATAATCTACCACAAGCAAGATGTAAAGATTCCCAAATGAATTAGGGAATGGTCCCATGAAATCGATGCCCCAAACATCGAATAACTCAATCACTAAAATGGGGTTGAGAGGCATCATGTTTCGCTTAGAGATTCGACCCGTTCTTTGACATCGCTCACATTTAGAGCAAAATTCGAAAGCGTCACGGAAGAGTGTGGGCCAATAAAAACCGCTTTGCAATACTTTTGCAGCAGTTTTTCTTGCTCCAAAGTGACTGCCACAAGCATGGTCATGTGAGAAGGAGAGAATACTTTGGTGTTCATGATCGGGCACACACCTTCGAATGATTTGGTCTGGACAGTATTTGAAAAGATATGGGTCGTCCCAATAGAAGTTTCGAACTTTCGAGAGAAATTTTTGTTTATCTTGTTTCGACCATTCAGCGGGTGTTTGTTGTGTGACAAGATAATTCAAATGTCAGCGTACCAAGGGGTGTTAGAGATCGAAAGGATTTGTTCGTCAGGAAAATAGTCATCGATTTGGGTGTCATCAACATTTTCGTGCACAATTCGAGAGAGATGATCAGCTACAACATTTTCAGAACCCTTTTTATCTCGTATTTCTATATCGAATTCTTGAAGAAGAAGGATCCAACGAATCAAGCGGGCCTTAGCATCTTTCTTAGAAAGCAAATATCGTAGGGCAGCATGATCAGTGTAAACTATGACTTTGGATCCTATGAGATATGGTCTGAATTTCTCAAGAGCGAAGACAACTGCCAAAAATTCCTCTTCAGTAGTTAAGTAATTCAATTGGGCCTCGTTTAAGGTTTTGCTAGCGTAATAAATGACTCGAGGGAGTTTATCGATACGCTGACCTAAGATGGCTCCAATTGCAAAGTCAGAAGCGTCGCACATAAGTTCGAATGGCTGAGTCCAATCAGGAGGTTGAATGATGGGAGCCGTGGTCAAGATTGACTTAAGAGTTTCAAAAGATGTTTTGCAGTCATTGGAGAATTCGAACTTAACGTCTTTGGCAAGTAAATTTGAGAGAGGTTTTGAAATTTTCGAGAAATCCTTAATGAATCTTCTATAGAATCCCGCGTGGCCAAGAAATGAACGAACATCTTTAACAGACTTAGGAGGAGGTAGATTAACAATCAAATCGATTTTAGATTTGTTGACTTCAAGGCCATCTTTGGAGACGACATGACCCAGAACTATCCCCCTTTTTACCATGAAGTGACATTTTCCCCAATTAAGCACGAGTGATTTTTCCTTACAACGTTTTAGGACGAGTTCCAAATGAGTGAGGCATTGGGAAAAAGATGATCCATAGATTGAAAAATCATCCATGAATATTTCCAAGAATTCGTCCACCATATCAGAGAAGATACTCATCATACACCTTTGGAAAGTCGCGGGGGCATTACAAAGACCAAAAGGCATGCAACGATAAGCAAAGGTTCCAAAGGGACAAGTAAAGGTGGTCTTGTGTTGATCCTTTAAAGCAACAGGGATTTGGTTATAGACAGAGTATCCATCGAGAAAACAGTAGTACTCATGACCTGCTAAGTGTTCGAGCATTTGGTCAATAAAAGGTAAGGGGAAATGGTCTTTTCGTGTGGCTGAGTTAAGCTTTCGATAGTCGATACACACACGCCATTTTGTTTTGATTTTTGTTGGGATGAGCTCATTACTTTCATTTTTTATCACCGTGACTCCCGATTTCTTTGGTACGACTTGTACCGGACTCACCAAGTACTATCAGAGATGGGATAGATGATGTTATTGTCTAGACATTTGATTATCTCCTCCTTGACCACTTCTCTCATGTTTGGGTTTAATCGCCTATGAGCCTCACGGGTGGGTTTAGCCTCATCGACTAAGTGTATGCGATGTTCCACAATTGATGGGCTAATTCCTTTTATATCGCTCAGTTCCCACCCCAAGACTTCTTTATTTTCCCGCAAAATTTCTAAGAGTTTTTCTTCTTGGTCCTCGGTAAGATCAGAGGCCAAGATTACGGGAAGAGTTTCTGAGGAGTCTAAGTATGCATACTTAAGGTCTTGTGGCAAGGGTTTGAGATCTAACTTAGGATGTTCTTGAGTGTTAACATTGGTTAACATTCCTTGGTTAGAGTCAAAAGACGAAGGATTTAAGTCAAGAAATTCATTTAGTTCAGAAATGTATTCAAGTTCGTCGAAATCGGAGTCAAAATGTTCCAGACACATTTTCAAGGATTCAGAAGTGTCATTAGAGGTTTCGTCAACTATGGTTTGAATCATGTCGATTTCATCGGTCTCAAAATCCCTAGGTTGTTTGTTGAGATTGAAGATGTTTAGCTCAATGGTTAGGTGCCCGAAGGAAAGTCGAAGTTGACCGTTCCTGCAATTAATGATAGCATTTGAGGTTGCTAAGAAGGGTCGTCCTAAAATCAATGGTATTTGAACTTTGGGATTTGAGACAGGCTCTGTGTCTAAAACTATGAAATCGACATGGAAGTAAAACTGTTCGATCTGTATCAAGAAGTCTTCGATAATTCCCAATGGCTTTTTGACAGATCGATCGACTAACTGAAGAGTGATGTTTGTTGGTTTAATTTCCCCTAACCCAAGTTGACAATAAACAGTATAAGGAAGAAGATTGACACTGGCACCAAGGTCGAGTAGGGCACGAGAGATATGGGTGTTTCCTATTTTGCAATCAATCGTAGGGCAGCCAGGGTCTTTGTACTTGACTGGGGTAAGATTCGAAAGAGCAGAGCTTGTATTCGCAGTTAGAAAGGCGGTTTTTGGGACATTAGTCGCACGTTTTTGTGTGCACAATTCCTTAAGACATTTGGCATACTGAGGAATTTGTTCAATTGTGTCTAAAAGAGGAATGTTCACATGGACTTGTTTGAAAATTTCCAAAATTTTATCAAAATTTGCAGCTTTCTTCTTATTATTGAGCCTATGGGGAAATGGAGCTATTGGTTTCTCGACTCTGTGATGAGTTTCATCATTCGAGGGAGAAGATTTATCCAAGGAAATAGAAGGTGGTAAGGTCATAGAAGATGGAATGTTGGTATTGCCAACATTAATTTTCGAAGGTGGTTCGGGTTTGCCAACACTGGGAGAAGAATTGTTGGGATTGCCAACATTTGAGGAAAATGGAGGTTTAGAAGAATTGGCATTCGAAGCCAATGGGTGATCATCAAGATTTGGCATTGAGGGCGAGTTAGAAGGTTCGCCAGGGTCGCCCACATTATTATCAATCCTCTTTCCAGATCGAAGGGTTGTAATAGCGTTGACTGGATTATGGTTTTCATCCTCACAAGAATTTACAGCACGAGAGTTATATTTTGGATTCATCTCGGGTTGACTAGGCAATTTTCCCCTCTCATTATTTTTCGCCATTTCCTTTATCATATTCATCATTTGGTCCATTTTAGCGTCTTGCGAGTTTATTTTAGCTTCGTAAGAGCTCAACTGTTTTTTTAAACGCACAATTTCTTGCGACGGTTGAGAAGATTGATAAGATTGGTTCGATGATTGAAAATTGGGGTGTCTATAAGGTTGTTTGGATTGAAATGTTGTTTGAGAGGTTTGAGAAATTGACGGTGGAGCTTGATGATTTGGGTTGGGAATAAAGGGTTGCACGGGAGATGGGTTAGCCGAATTATTGGGGTTTGACCAAGAAAAATTTGGGTGGTTCCTCCAACCACGATTGTATGTGGATGAGTAAGGATTATTTTGAGCTATAGCATTGGCTTGGTCCTGAGAGTAGTAGTGGGGTATCCCTTCTCCGGCTTGAGGAGTTTGATTTTCTAAGGGAATTTGACTTGGGTCCACGACATGCACTTCTCTAGTAGAAGTACGAATGGGAACATGAATTGATTCCCATTGCATGTCCTTTTCAGAATAATCTTCTAAGAATTGCCAAGCTTCATTGGCTGTTTTAGACATAAAGTCTCCTCCACACATTGATTCTAATTGAGTTCTAGTCTGATAGTTTAGCCCTTCATATGCAATTTGACATAAGTGATCTTTTAGAATTCCATAATGAGGGCAACTATATAATAGCTGGTTGAATCTCTCAAAGTATTTTGAAAAAGTTTCCCCCTCATTTTGACAAAATTGATTTATCTCGGTTCGGATTTTTAGAGTTTTATGGAAAGGGAAAAACTTTTTCAAGAATGCAGTGACAAATTCATCCCAACTTCTTATGGAATGTCGTGGAAGAGAATTTAGCCATCTTTTAGCGCTTTCAAGTAGTGCAAATGGGATTAGCCTTAGCTTGATCGATTCGTTAGGTAATTGTTGCATTTTTGTTGTGGAAGCATACAATTCAAATTCACTTAGAAATTCATAAGCATTTTCAGACCCAGTAAATTTTGGTACCCCTTGGATAAAAGAATGTTTTAGCTCAAAATTGTTTCCTTCAGCTGGTGGGAACACAATGACAGATGGTTGAACGGTCCTAGTAGGATAACATCGATCACGAAGAGACAAGGGTCTATCCATTTGGATATTGGGATTTTGAAAATTTTGATTTATTTGATTTTGATCCCCCAAAGTTTGGAAAGTTTTGATTCACTCGATTTTGATCCAATTCAGTTGGAAAATTTTGGTTGATTCGAGAACCCCTAGGAGAATTTTGTTGGCTAACACTTTTTTCACTCATTGTTGTTTAATGCAAGCACAGAAATCCGCTACAATGAAATTTTCTGTCCTTAATAGCTCCTAACCCAAAATTATAAAGTGATGCGTTTGATTACTTAGATCAAAAGATTTCTCAGCCAGTTAACGGACAGGAGTTATCGGTGCACCAGGAATCACCCTAGCAATGCAGCCGAAGGTTTAAGTACCTTCAGAGTAACAACCGATATAATATTTACGAATCACCATAATATTTATAAACGGTTATTTCTCTGCCGTAGTCTAGACACCAAGAAATAATTCGTTCCAAATGAATCAATTATCACAATACAATTAAGCCCTAGATGAGCCCGTGACTCCCTTAAGTCCAATGTCTAACCGTTATTATTAGTCAGATTCTACGATGAAATGCAATTTGTGGGCTAAGGAAAGGGTGATGAAATCCCTCACCTTATGTGAATTGGGGTATTGCCCTTACCAGAATGAAAAGAAAAAAATGCAGAAATAACAACAATCACACAAAATAATTGCAGAAATTAAAAAAAAATTACATTCAAGCCGCTGCCCCTGCAGAATTTTTTTACAACAATTGTCTATATATATTTTTCTTTGCAGCAGAGCACCTGTAGAGTTTTAGAAAAATTTCTCACCTAGATCGGCAGTTCGTCCAGTGAATTTGGGTAGCGCTAGTGCGTTCACACCCCACTTGGTGTGCAACCGCTCCAACAGTTCAACTTCTGTTGTTTGCAGATCCGTTCTCAGAATTTGTTTTCTTGAATCCGTCCTTTGACTTGAGCCCTTTTCTTTCTTTTTCTCTCTTTTTTTTTGAGAAAAATAGAAAATGACTCAAAATTAAAGTAAAACTACACTACAGAACGACTGGATTAATGAAATAAAATAAACAAACTAGACTCGACTAAAAAAAAGAAAAAGAAAAAAAAACTAGGCTAGAAAAAAAACTAAACAAGACTAAACTCAAATGGACTTAAACACACTGACTCGACCCACACTACACCGCGTCGTACTTTAAGGTTTAAACCACTCATGCGTTCAAATGAAGACCGAGCATTCCCCAATTCCCCTGTATTTAAATTATTTGTTACTCAGAGAATTTAAAACGAAATTGGAAACAAATCCAGCTCTTATGTTTCACCCATTTTAAACCCCTAGAATTCGAACCAATAGTACTGAGAAATTTACACCCTAGAATGGCAACCGAACCAGAAGAATTCACGCCCCCCAAAAAGAATCAGCACGCTGCCTTCATAAATCAGGAAACAAACGAACCCCCAAAATCAAAACAAATCACACTTCCCTTCTTTTTTTTCTTTTCGGAATCGATAAAAAAAATCAACGTTTGGGTTTCCGAGTCTTGGTTTAGGGGTTTTCAAAATCAGATCTTGGCAATTTAGGACTTTCGAGATCGAACTGGCTTCTGGGTTAGCTGCAATTCGACTTTATGGGTGCGATTTGGTGATGAACGGTGGTTCGAATTGCGGGTTTGGTTTGTGGGATGAATATGTGAAGTAGTTTGTGGTTTCACGCTGGGAAGCTTTGGAGTTTGGGGCGGTGTTCAGCAAATTGGATGTGGCGGTAGATGTGTGGGGTATTGATGGTGACGAGGGTTTTGACGAGGTGATGAATCCGTGAATTTCGTTGACGGAGAAGGGGTATGAGGTGATGAACGGAATTTGCGTAGTTTTTTTTTCTTTTTTTTTTGTGTTGAATTTGCGGTTGTGTGGATGTGAACTGGAAGTTTTGATTGATGGTCAGGGGGACGGATCTGATTTGCGGCAATGGTATTTGGTGCTTGTCGAGAGGGATGAGTTGCGTGAAACTGATGAAGTGGTGCTATGAAGTAAGATGGTTTCTGATTGCGTGATTGGGGAGTATGGGTATTTGAGGGTCGGAGTATTTGGCAGTTTTGATGGCTGATGGATGTATTGCGTGGTGTGGTAGAGAAATTGTTTTGAAGAGAGTGGATGAACTTATGGTAGAAGGATGGCGATTCAGAGTGGGGTTTGGATTGTGGTGGATGGACGTTGGTTGTTTATGGGTTCAGAAACTCGAACTGTGGCAGATGAGATGTAAAGGTTGGCTTGCAGAGGTTTGTTGAAGGGACTGGGCTGAAGGGTTGTGTGATCGGTTTGATGTTGATTCGGGTTATGGGTTCTTGGAAATGGTTTTTGGGTTTTATGGAGGTTATGGATTTGCTAATCGGGTCCGTGGAGGATGTTCTGCGGATTAGATGAGGATATGATGATGTGCTTAAGGTATTGCTGAGAAGAGGATGGTGGTTTTGCGGTGATATGAATAATAATAAGGAGGGAGGCAGAAGATGAAGTAAAAAAAAAATTAGAAGGAAACAAAGAAAAATTGTAAAAGGATTTTTTTTTTAAATTGAAAAGAGGCAAGAGATTGTAACAGAAAATGATAAAAAAAAGGAAAGAAATAAAAGAATTTTTTTTTTGGCAAGATTTTTTTTCTTTCTTGTTGGATGATTGATAGCACCATCTAGTAATTGATACACCAAATCAACACTCAAGATTTTTTTTTAAAAAAAAAGAAAACAAAAAGGAAATAAAATAAAAATAAGAAAAAAAAACTAACAAGAATCAGAAATCAAATAAATAACAAAATTTAATCGTTACCTCCCCGGCAACGGCGCCAAAAACTTGATCGACGCTAGAAAAGCGCGATATTTGTAATAAATTCTGCAAGCATACAGGTGTGTAGCATACAGGTCGAACACAGGGAGGTGTAATTAAAAATTAATATTTATTTATTCTTAGGCGAGTTAAACAGAATTTGGAGTTGTTTTCTGAATCTGAATCTGAATCTAATCAGTATCAAATTCAACAGTTGAAAAGAAAAGAACAATTACTAGAAAAAGAGAATAACAACTAGAACAATAACAAAAGTTAAAAGTAGGATTCCTGTTGAAACTAATCAAACAGTGAATCGCTAACAAGCAGTAATAAAAGAAAATCACAATATGTGTTCTACCCAAACCTAATTAGGTAGATAACACAAACTGTTATGAAATTAAATAACAATAAAACTAGAAAAGAAAAGACTTTTATTAGAACTAAAAGAGAGTACAGAATATAAAAATGAATGCATTTACAATGGAACATCATGTATATTTATAGGGATGTAGACCAAATCCTAATCAAATCAATGACTAAATGACCCTCTTTTCCCAATAAGTAATATCATATCTCTTGCCTTCCTTGACCAAGCTTGATTGGAAAGCAAATCACGGTGAATATCTTCCAAATCTTCCCTATCTTCCATGTGACAAATTGATTGATTGATTGATGAGCAGATTGTATGTGATTAATTCTTCCAAACAAGGATACTCATTAGACTCCAAAGGCAACAAGGGATAAAATCTTCAAAATTGATCTTTTCTAGGCAATATTTTTATCAGAAATAATTGGAAATTGAAAAATGAATGTTCTGAATTGATTTCCATGACTACTCCTGAAATGTCTATTAGTGAATATCATACATACACATGAATATATATATATATAATATAACACTAATTAATATATTCTTCATAGCAAAGGGCCAGTGTGAAAGCGTTCTGTTCTTTGGCAAAAAGTGAGCTCGACGGGGATCGAACTCAGGTCTCTCAATACAAATTTCCATGCAATTACCAGTGAGCTACAACGTCTTTTGTAATTGAGGTGGCTTTAATACAGGGAAGTAGCTTTTTATCTGTAGTTGGCCTTTAATTTGAAACGAAGGAGGCATTTCTTGACATCCTGTAAAAACACACAAAAGTACCCAAAGTATCATTTATTTATTTACAAAAGATAAAATATAAGAGCATAAAATAAACATATTTCTATGTTGATCATACCTCATAATCCATCATCCACATAAGTAAAAATGTCAGGGCTTGTAAACGCTGACACCACTCCTAGCTAGAAAGAAACGTGTGCACTCCCTGCGCTCCCCTGTCCCGTTTCTGACTCTTACCGAGGTGTGAGGCTCGCGAGGTAATGTTATACACAAAGCTACGCCTAAACAGGCCGTGCTTTGATCATCAACCACAAGACTCTGCTTTTCAACAAAAGCCTTGATCATTTGCATCTTGGCATGCCACATTGGCAATCCATGCCATGCGATCGATAACTACCAATATATAACCTCTGAGCTCGTGCATCTCAGAGAAGGGTGTTAAGCAAGAGAATAAATTCTCCGCCACCACAGATATATATTAAATAGAAATCAATTTAATTTACATGGAATGAAATCCAATGTCAGACACACATCCATTTACAAGTCCATTCTGGGTCTGAACGAAACCGGAGACACCTTATTCCTTGTCCCGTATGTCCAATACAGAAGGGAGGTGCTCGCATATCCGTACAATCAACAAGTACGTCCGGACAACTACCACTTTAACCCTTTACAAGGAGCTACCCAATGCCGGACATCAGTAGTCGTCCATTCGATGTGAAGATCGTCGGTCTTCAATCACCGTCTTCAATATCTTCAATTTAAATCGTCGTATAATTATTTGAAATGAGATTGAACTCGGTATTTTCAAATAATTCTTGCATATATATAATTTAAAACTATTTTATATCGTTAATACTATTTTATAACGATTTATCACTATTTTTATTTATAAAAACATAGCTCAATTTAATTTAACGACGCTTCGGGTCAATAGGCGGCCCTAGCACTATTTTTATCGAAATTTGATTTTCACATATCTCGAAATCTAACTGTTGGATTTTAACGAGATTTATATCGTTAGAAAGATCTTCCGAAAGAGGTTCTAACGATTCCAGTTTTGGGGAAATCCGACGGTCGGATCTTTCGGTATAATCATTTAAAGTTACGATTCCGAAACAGGAACTATCGCGCGCGATTCCTTTAATTTTAATATATATATATATATAATTGTATATAAATATAAACCATTCGACGATGTCACTGACGTATCTAACACGTCAAATAAAAGAATGTTTTAATTTCCCTAACCATTTCAACATATTTTGTAATGTCAAATAACATGTCATTATTTGCATGACATTTGTTGATGACAAATAAAAGATAAACTTTTATTTGTATTTCTATTCTTAACTTTAACAAATAAAAAGGATTCTTTTATTTGTAAATACTTTCATTGCATGTTTTGATAAAAAAATAATTCATACAAATTCTGATGTATGTATTGTCAATAAAATGATATTTTAACTTTGCATATAAATTCTAATATACGCATTGTCCATAAAATGATATTTTAACTTTGCATATAAATTCTAATATATGCATTTACAATAAAGTGATATTTCCACTTTGCATATAAATTCTAATGTATGCATTCACAATAAAATGATATTTTCATTTTGCATATAAATTCTAATATATGCAACTACATTAAAATGGTATTTTCATTTTGCATATAAATTCTAATATATGCTTACATTAAAATGGTATTTTCATTTTGCATATAAATTCTAATATGTGCAGTTACATTAAAATGGTATTTTCATTTTGCATATAAACTCTAATATATGCAATTACATTAAAATGGTATTTTCATATTGCATATAAATTCTAATATATTCAATTACATTAAAATGGTATTTTCTTTTGCATATAAATTCTAGTATATGCAATTACATTAAAATGGTATTTTCATTTTGCATATAAATTCTAACATATGCAATTACATTAAAATGGTATTTTCATTTTGCATATAAATTCTAATATATGCAAATACAATAAAATGGTATTTTCATTTTGCATATAAATTCTAATATATGCAATTACATTAAAATAGTATTTTCATTTTGCATATAAATTCTAATATATGCAATTACATTAAATTGGTATTTTCATTTTGCATATAAATTCTAATATATGCAATTACATTAAAATGGTATTTTCATTTTGTATATAAATTCTAATATATGCAATTACATTAAAATGGTATTTTCGTTTTGTATATAAATTCTAATATATGCAATTACATTAAAATGGTATTTTCATTTTAAATCAAATCTTGTCTAACAAAAATGTAATTTTTGTTTACTCTAATCTTATTTAACATAAATGTTACTTTTTGTTTCACTCAAATCTTATAAACAAAAATGTTAATTTTTGTTTCACTCATTTTAGTTGACAAAAATGTATATTTTTGTTTGTCAACCTTTTTATTTAACAACAATGTTTATTTTTATTTAATCCTTTTTAATGACAAAAAATGTATTCATTCTTTTTAACGAACAAAAATGTATATTTTTGTTTAATCCTTTTTTTTTAATGAACAAAAATACATATATTCTTTTTAATGAACAAAAATGTATATTATTTGTTAAATCCCTTTTTTATGAACAAAATGTATATTTTTGTCTAATCCTTTATAATGGAAAAAGATGTATATTTCTGTCTAATCCTTTATAATGAACAAAAATGTATATCTTTGTCTAATCCTTTATATTGAACAAAAATGTATATCTTTGTCTAATAATCATATTTGTTAATTTTTGCATTAACAAATCTAGTGAACATAAATTGATAACTTATTTCACTATTTTTCTTATTAACATAGTTGTTAATTTTTGAATTAACAAATCTAGTGAACATAACATGATAATTCTATTTAACTTTTTCTAATTAACGTAAATGTTAATTTTGAATCAACACATCAAATAAACATAACATGATTATTCTATTTAACTTTTTCTAATTAACATAAATGTTAATTTTGAACCAACACATCGAATAAACACAACATGATTATTCTATTAAACTTTTTCTAATTAACATAAATGTTAATTTTGAATCAACACATCGAATAAACACAACATGATTATTCTATATAACTTTTTCTAATTAACATAACTGTTAATTTTTGAATCAACACATCGAATAAACATAACATGGTTATTCTATTTAACTTCTTCTAATTAACATAAATGTTAATTTTGAATCAACACATCGAATAAACATAACATGATTATTCTATTTAACTTTTTCTAATTAACATAAATGTTAATTTTGAATCAACACATCGAATAAACATAACATGATTATTCTATTTAACTTTTTCTAATTAAATAAATGTTAATTTTTGAAGATCGACATAACACAACAATCATCGATCAAATCACGTATGAAAATTTCACAGAATATTATAGCGTATGATTTAACGACATCAGTTCTAGATACGTATCATGATTAAATAATTTTAATTATATAAAAAAAGAAAAAGAAATAGTATTTCTCACCTTGATCAGTTAATAACAATGCTTTTAATAAAATTAAACCGTCGTTTAATTTTATCAAAAATTCTGATTGATCCCTTTTTTGTCCAAGTTTGTTCCATGTTGTAGATCTCATCGCTACGAATCCACGCATCAAAAACCGTCCATTTCTGATTCAATTTGAAAGAGTTATGGCTTTTTGCAATTTTAATTATATTTACGAATTAATTATATAATTAATTTAAATATTTCTCTTAACCTTTGCTTAAGAAAACATTGACCGCCCTTTACTGTTATTCATCATCTTCCCTTCTGTGATAGCCAAACCCAAACTTCGACTTTTTCAAACCGCCGCAGCCATCACGTCACAACGCCGAAGTCCAATCGGAAGCCACAAAGAATCTCTACGATTTGATTTTGGAAATTTGAATTAATCTGAAATGGATTGGGAATCATTGGGGAATCAATTTGGAACTGTTTCAGCCAATGAAGTTAATAGTGGGGGTAGTGTATAGAATGAATTAGGGTTTGTTTTATGAGGGAATATATAATATTATATTATTAATTTTCCAAATTTCAGAATAAAGGGTAGTGAATGACAATTTTTAGAAAATAAATTGCAATCTTTCTAGATTTACTTTATTCAACTTCAACACCAATTAAGAATAATGGTATTTATTTCCACCTATATTCATTTCCACCCATGTCCATATTTGATTGATTTTTTCTTTTATTAATTGATATATCTTATTAAATTACTTGTTTACGCTTTTCACTTGCTTTCCATGTCTAATCACAACAGGGGTAAATTAATATCCTATTGCTCAATATATTTGGAATATTTTTGAATCGTCCAAATTTATCATTTACATCTTTCCTATTAAATAGTGTGTATATTTGCTTTACTATAAAGCTATTATGTAACAACTTATATACTCAAGAATGTTTTATTATGCAAAAAAATTCAGCAATTCTATTATTTGGCGAGTATGTATATCAACCATTTTCAGCATGTAACCGACAAGGCAACTACAAATTCGACAGTGGGACAAAGTTTTGTTTTTATTCCAGAAATCATGCATGTGCATTACGAATAAATATGTTTTATGTTTAGATTGTGTTCTATAAATGTTTCCTGGAATCCCCTTTGATTACATGTTATAATGACACATTTTTTTTTTCAAATTTCAAAAGTAGATAACAATGAAAGAGAGAGAGGATAAAATGGAAAGAATGAATGCTAGACTAATGCTATTTGTTAGAAATTAGAACTTACACTACATTATTAAAAATTATTGGTAGAAATGAATGTTTGCAACTTTTCTCATTTTAAAATTGACTAATTAATGAAGGTTTTGAATATGTAATCTACGTTTTGAATTCCTAAAAGTTACATTTTGAACTAACAGGGGAAATATTTAAGAGGACAGCCAAAGATATATATATATATATATATTGTCAGAATTTATTTCATTTATAACCTACACATTACTTTCAATTAATAGATTAATAAATGTCATTAAAGTTCCTAAGGCATTTTTAATTTTAACACGTTTCAAGCTAGAATCTTTTTAAATGCATCATTCTACATTAAAATGTGATTTCTATATTGAACCATTCTTATATTTAAAATGTAAATTTTTAACGTGACATATTTTAATCATCATTGCTCACATGCAATAAAAATGTATATTTTTATTGTTAAACTGTCTATTCAAACCCTGGTCATTTTTTGTCATTTCTTATAAACAATAAAAATGTAAATTTTTATTGTTAACTCTTTATTTTTACTTTAATAATTAAATTTAATAATGTAATTTTTAAATTCTGATGCATTTTCTAACAAAATTTCCTTAAAATAAAATTTAAATTGGTTCTGATTTTCCGGGTTGTTACAATCTCCCCCACTTAAAAACTTTTCGTCCTCGAAAAGGAACGAAGCTAAAAGTTGTTTAACTAAACAATTGAATTTTCATTCTTTTATTGGTTTCAATAATTTTATTAGTTGAACTAACAATCACACAACACAATCATCAATCAATTAGTTGATTAGCTTTTCAAGAATATATATAACTTTTATGTATGTAAAAAATCCTATTTTCTAAAATCGGATTATATATATAATAACAAATACGTTAATTATAAACTTGTCACTCTCAACTCATTGTAGGGCATAATAACCCCATCTCTAATGAGTTTTCTCATTCTAAGATGCTACTGATCCTATCTCTAATGAGTATTCTTTTATAGGATTTTTCTAATCCTACCTTTGATGAGTCTTTTATTCAGTTCTAATGAGTTGTACCCCAAAGATTTGAGCTAACCAAAGCTCTGATACCAACTGTAACGATTTGGATTTTGCCCTGACCTAATCGATCGCTAAATCAACCAAGATCGTTCAAAAACCCGAATACGCTAACTTTGGGCATACAACACATCAGAATAAACAACAGAAGACTTTTATAAACATTACAATAATGTTACATCAGAGTACAAAATATCAGAGTGCATCGAATATAATAATACAACAGTGGAAGATATTTTACAACGAATTTAGTACATTGCAGCGGAACCAATAATCTAATACAGCGGAAGTCTATCAATACTCTGGACATAGCTTTAAGCTTCGATCCAGAATCCTGCTCAATATATCTGCAAAATAAGCTACTCGACTGCCCATGTGGAAAATATGGGCACCCTAATTTGCAAATGAAACAAACTACGGGTCAGTCATGGGATTGGTATGAGAAATCTTTCCTAACTTATCTAACAATATGGCTAATCACAGGACCACGCTGCTAACGCGGAATGAGTTTACTCCATTGGATTGCCAGTGCATAAATTATATAAATTTTTATTCAAAACAATGCATTGCTTTTTAGAAAAATGAAATCATTATAAGACTCAAGTCCCATCACACAATGCAACGCAAACCGGAGGATAGAGTGACACGACCCGAACTCCCCCGGTAAGGAAAGCACGGATTGCGTTGAGGACAAGACGAATCAGAACACAAACAGAAGAACGTTTCATTGTTTATTACAACAATTCCATCAGAATACAAGGATATACAGAGTATGAATAAATATACATTCGACAAATATCAGAGATTTAAATTACATTTAAATACATCGCAGCGGAAAAATAATACAAAACACAACTAGAAGAGATATACGGATACAGAGCTTTCCGGTTATCATTCCAGCTGTAAACCAGAATCCTGTGAATATAAATCTGCAAAACATAAACTACTAGCTGCTCGTGTGGAAAATAGGGGCACCCAGAGTTTAGGTTAAAACAATAAACTCCAGGTCAGTCATGTGACTAGTGTGAGAACTAAAACAGTTATTAATCGATATTTTAAAAGAGAGTAATTCAAGGGACCATGCCGTATAACACGGAATGAGTTTCCTCCCAAGAACACTAGTGCATATAACAAAACAGTGCAATGCTTTTTAGAAAAATGAAGCTATTATAAGACCAAGGTCCCATCACACAATGCAACGCAAGCCGGAGGATAGGGTTTTCCCTTATAATAGCCAAACATGCTTGGTACGTCAAAACAAATCATTTGATACTATTATAAGTGTATAGCGTCAAAACAATTTCAATCATAGGCGGCATGGGTACCATCTATCATGTCGCCATACTAGTTCTACAATTAAAACCGCAATATCACGTATTGGAAATTGGATTTCCGTCATGAGTCGAGGCAAGGGGCAAGCTCCTCTCCGTTCGAGACACTCTAGCAAATGTCTCAGGACCCCACTATGATCCTTGGAATCGGTTGGGCCGGTCCTCTCTTACTTTTGAGGATTAGTTATTCCTGAACACACGTTTCCCGGTCCTAACAGACCTAATATCGAGGCGCCTCATCCAATAACCACATAGGTGAAAAGTATATAAATGTCAGCCAGTTTAAGCACAGACACCACCCATAGCTAGAAAGAAACGTCGTGTTCTCCCAACGGTCCATATCCCGTTTTTGACTCATACCGAGGTGGGAGGCTCGCGAATTCACGTTATACACAAAGCTGCGCCACACAGGCCGTGCTTTGATCATCAACCACAAGACTTTGCTTTTCAACAGAAGCCTTGATCAATTGCCACTTACGCGTGCCACACTGGCAATTCACTCCATGCGACTGATGTCCATCGATATACAACCTCTGAGCTCGTACGTCTAAGAGAAGGGCGTTAAGCAAGAGAATAAATTCTCCGCCGCCAAACAAATGTATATTTAATAGAGATCAATCAACACTGAATAAAATCAAATGTTAGACACACAGCCCATTTACAAGTACGTTCTGGGCCTGAACGAAACCGGAGGCACTTTCCTCGCATATCCATCGATCTCCAAGTATGTTTGGACGATCACCAACCGTTTCCCTCATCTTGGGGGTACAGCCCAATCGAGATCATCAGTAATCACCCAAACGATGTGAAGACTTCCGGTCTTCAACCACCGTCTTCATCTTCGACATCTCGTCGAATCGGTTATTCAAAATGGGTATAAACCCGGCCTTTCTGAATAACCCATGTATATGATAAACCAATGTTACACAAACACAACAAACGCCTCATTCCAATTCAGAATATTCTTTTATTCACAAAATCCCATTCTTAGGGAAAGGTTCCCATTAATTTTATCCAAGATAAATTCTTCTAAATTTATTCTTTAATCTTCCTTTGAATATCATTTCAAACTAGTCGGGATCAGCGAACCACACCGAAGTAATTATTTGTTTTATTTCCCAATCCCAACCTATTCATCCCCTGGAGCAAAACTGGTAATACTCCATACCTAACACCACAGTGTTATCGGTAAAATTAATTACCATTTCACGTTTAAATCTAATTAAAGATTTAACTATCGCTTTGGAGCAAAACTGGTGGTACTCCATTCTCGATCACCTTTCAGATTTGATAATTTAAATTATCAATTCACATTTCAATCTAATTAAAGATTCATTAAAACTCCACTTAGTTTTAATCTTTTCAAAAATCAATATCCTGCCTTTAACTGGGTTAAAGAACCAATGTCATTTAAAACACGATTCACGATAAACCCAAAATCACACTCTATTGTTAATCGGGTTAAAGAACAGGTGTTGTTCAAAACCCCGCTCACGATAAACCCAAAAACCAATTCAAATTCAATTCCAATTAAATATTATTTAATTGATACACTTCGTTAAATCTAAATAGAAAGATTTAATCTTTTTCTCTATTGGGCTTAAGAAAAGTGTTAATGAAGACACCACTCACGACAAACCCAAATCACATTTGAAATTAAATAAAAGACTCTGAATAGAAAATATATCGGCTTATATTCAATATCAAATTCTATGACCAACAAATATCGTATTGGAAATAACGATATAAATATATCTTTCAAATTCCCATAACAATATCTGTATAATCACGAAATGCAACATCGAAAAATTCCGAAGATAATTTCGATTCAAATCCATTTCCAATTCACGTATTAGAATTCTGATTATTTTTAAAACCACTTCAAATTCAATTTATTTATTTCAAAAATAAATTGATTTTAATTCTAGTTCAAAACTAGTTCATTTCGATAAAAATCTATTTTTATCTTTTCAAATGTGGAATTTTTCACCCCAGTTCTTCCCAAATCATTTCTTATGATTTTACACAAATTATTACTATTTTTAATAATTTTATCAAGGCCCGTACAGTCGATTTCCACCAATGGCCATCGAACTGGACTTACAGCGACCTTTTTCAAATTTGATTTGGACATAATTCCAAATCCAACCGTTAGATTTCAAATTTCTAATATTCATTGGAAAGCTCTTTCCGATACGAACCCAACGTTTCCGGTTTCAGGAGAATCCGACAGTCGAATCTCCTGTAACGTCAATTCGAAGTCAATGGTCGAAATTCACGAACTGCCGCGGCGCGGCGCATTCTATTCAGGCCATTATATATATAATATATATATATATATATATTATATTTTGTCGATCTCCTTTTAAAACGTATTTTATAAATTGTTTTAAATTCTTTTTCAAAACAAATTCAACTTCATATTCAATTTCAAATCAAAATTGAATATTTCATATCATTACTATATAAATGATAATATTTTCAAAACGTTATATTTTGAAATCACTTCTTTTTCTATATTCATTTTAAAAACGAATATAATCGATATAAATATCGCTCACGTCAAAATGGCGCATCTCTAATCAACACGGCTTTATATATTTCGATAAATTCGTTATTGTATTCAACAAATGAATATTTATTCTATTCAACACATGAATACATTTTCAACACATGAATTCTCAACACATGAGCATCGTCAACACATGACTATTTATTTTATTCTATATATTTTATCAAATTATGGTATCTATCGTTTGATTTTTAAATCAGACTCCAACCGTAAAGTAGTAAGACAATGATTCCCTAAGTATTAACTCCGAAGGCCAAAACCAATATCAGATCAATACCCAGGAAACCACTCATCTTATCTATTATCCAATTAGTTTCTAACTTTAAATATGATAAAGATGTAAATTTTATTGTTAAAATATTTCTTTCAACACATGATAATTTTCCACACATGATTATTCTTTATTTTCCCAATTGGAATGAGGCCCAATCAATTACCATATAATGTTAATTATATGGACTCCACACAACACATGTATATAATAGCATTGACAAATAATCAACCATCATCTAAAGTGCACCACACAACTGCATAATCATTAAATATAGATATCTAATGCTTATAACAGCCTGTCAATCAATCGATCGACATACAATTAAATAATTGGGATTAGTGTATGCCAAATATCATCCCAATACCCGTGTGGGGTTTCAAATCAACAAACATAGATTTTTATTCATTCACATACCCGTTAAAATTTATATTTTTAACGATAAAATATTATAATTATATAAATATTTTATTTCATTTCACATCACACAATCAATTTTCACCACAACAAACAATCAAACATACAAGCCATCCATGGTCTGTGGATGACGGGTGTCGGGTGCTGCTAAGCACCGTCTGCATCCTAGTATATATTTTAACTAGAAAAATTAAATTAAAGGTGAGAAGTTCTCACAGAGGGTTCCACTCCGCCGTGCTTTACTGTTAAACCGCTGAACCATCTGGATTTGCTTGAAATTCCAATGCAGTTCTTTTCACGCTGTTCAAATAAAAATTATATTTTTATTGCTTCATTTCGGTAAATAAAAATCCATATTTTTATTTCTACTTCATATATTTTTACAACGCTTATTTCAATATAAAAATTATATTTTTATATTTCTACTTCTTATAAAAAGATCGAATTTTTATATCCTCGCTATAAAAATCACATTTTCACTTCACTATATATATAATTAAAAATCAGATTTTTATTTCGCTACATATATAAAGATAATATTTTTATACTCTCTATTATATAGAAATTCTATTTTCAATACACTACTTATATAAAAATAGTATTTTTATATCTTCTATTATATAAAGATCATATTTTTAATACTCTACACAAGTAAAAATCATATTTTTGATTCACTATATATATAAAAATTATATCTTTAACCTTTCTATATTATAATAATTATATTTTTAAACTTCACATATAATAAAAATCATATTTTTATTATGTTATTCATATAAAAATCCCGTCTTTGTTGTTATAAAAATCTCAAAACTTTTATCTATCAAAAACAAATAAAAAAACCAATACTTTAGTGTATAAATTTATTTCTAAAACGGATTTTATTCTAAGCATTTCAATTAAATAAATTAAACAACAAAAATAAAAAACTCACCGCGTTGAGCGAAGAAGGTGTTCACATCGTCATTTGGTGGTGGGGGAAGACACACACGTTGCGAGGGTAGTCGATTTTCGAATTGGGGCTCGAGCTGGGAAGATCGCGCGAGGCTGGAGGGGCTTGGGGTCGGACGCGGCTGAGGGTGGTGCGGCACAAGTTGGTGGCGGGGCCTGCAGTGGCCTGGGGAGGCTGCTGGTCTCGTGGCTCAATCGAAAAGGGGATTGCGGTTTTAAAGAGCGTGGAGGATAAGAAGACAGAGGAGGAGCGGAGGAGAGGGGAGCGGGGCGATGGCGTCAGAGGTGGTGGCGAGGTGCTCCGGCGGAGGCGCGAGTAGTGGCGAGGTAGCGATCGTCGGTTTTAGTTTTTTTTTTATTCATTTCTGTTAAAAAGGAGAGAGAAGAGGAAAAGGAAGGGGGGCTCTTTATAAAATTAAATTAAATTATATTTTAATCTATTTAATTCTCCAAAGAGTTGACTTTGCAACCAAACTCCAAACGAAACCCAACGACTGTCGCCCCTAGCTAATTACCCCCATTCTGAACACAATGGGATATGTATCGTAGGCCAATTCGACCATTACGATCAGTTTTCGTTTAATTTAAAGTTTAAATCTATATATTCAATTTTAAACGTACATTTCAATTTACTGGGGTCACATATGGACTCTAAAAATTCCAGAAAAATTATTTCTAGCTTCGTATTGACGATACGGTCCTAACAAAACTAGTTTCGTCAAATTCTGAGACCGTTTGAAAAATGGTCATTTTCCAGTCGATTAAAATCAACTGAAACTGGTAAAACGCGTTTTCCTTTGCCACGCTCGCATATTGATTTGAAAAATTACGAATTTTGAAACCTAGCAATAACTTGACATCGCGGATCCAACAAAAGTGGTTTCGTCGAAATCCGAGGTCGTTTGCAAAATGGCCATTTTTAAGGGCCAGAATTCCACAGCGACTATTCTGAATTTTCAACTGGACATAACTTTTTATCCCCGCTATGAAATTTCGATTTTTCGGATTCGTTGGAAAGATATTCTCAATTAGATTCAAATATTTTTGGTTTTGCCAAAATCCGGTTTATTTTGCACCCGGTACATTCATTTGAATTTTGAAATCGAATTATCGAACTACCGCGCCATTTTCAATTCCTTTTATAATTATAAATAATTATTTATATTCTAACGATGGCGTATATAAATATATACGTTCTATTTCTATTCAAAATAAATTTTTTGTCGTTATTATTTAAAATAGTCTATTTTAAATATTCAAAATTCGCTAAAATTGCCAAAGTAAAAATTTTAAACTGGCCCAGAATTTCCGGGTTGTTACAATCTCCCCCACTTAAAACTTTTCGTCCCCGAAAAGGAACGAAGCCGAAAGTTGTTTAACTAACAAACTCAACTTCCATTGTTTTCGTTACGGCTTAAGTTCTTCAACTTTTCAGTTTCTAAAAACTTTTCAAATTTTTCAAAAATTTGGATAACATCCTAAATTTCCGAAAAATTTCGCCATAACCTCCCCTGCACCGGGGACTTCGGGATATTTCATATAGCCTCCCTTGGCCTTCTTCAACTCAAAAGAAAAAGAAAATGCCAAGAGGCAAGCCAATCGGCTCATAAAATCATCATCACCCAAACAAAACAGTAAATTATGGTAAACATGTACCTATTTGTCGGGCAAACAATTTTATTCTTCTGCTCTAGCCTCCTTGCTATGACCTGTTCAATGTAATTACATGTATATGCAAGCAAACACGACCAATTTTCAATACAATTCAATATTTGATTCTATTTGGCCTAATGGTTCAAAATTTCAAACAAATAGACAAACAATGCAACCATCAATCAATTAGTGGATTATTGTTTCAAATTCATAATTTGGTATTTATATATATATAGAAAATCATGTTTTTGATGCCAAATCACAACAATGTATTCTAGCTATATTTTGGTTCTCACACCAGTCTAATGGAAATATATAAATATCACACCTTCGAAACACGAACATAAATATTGATGATGCCATGGTCATTATCAACATCATCTCCAGGTGACTAGAGTGTGATTCTATATCTATCTAGTATATTAAAACTTCGAATATACGTTCATGACGATGCAAAACCTTTATATGCTAGATTGTCCAAAATCAATATAAAATAAATATTCAAATACGTATAAAATGGTTTAAATTTTCAAAACAAAATTGTTTTATTTGAAAAATATACTCTTCACACTCGTTCTACGATACTACTGATCCTATCTCTAACGAGTCATTCTAATTGGATATTACTAATCCAATATCTGATGAATTCTTACGTATGGTTCTAATGTGTCTTCTTCTCGAGCTCTGTAAACCAAAGCTCTGATACCAAACTGACACGACCCGAACTCCCCCAGTAAGGAAAGCAAGGATTGCGTTGAGGACAAGACGAATCAGAACACAAACAGAAGAACGTTTCATTATTTATTACAACAATTCCATCAGAATACAAGAATATACAGAGTATGAATAAATATACATTCGACAAATATTAGAGATTTAAATTACATTTAAATACATCGCAGCGGAAAAATAATACAAAACACAACTAGAAGAGATATACGAATACAGAGCTTTCCAGATATCATTCCAGCTATAAACTAGAATCCTGTGAATATAAATCTGCAAAACCAAAACTACTAGCTGCTCGTGTGGAAAATAGGGGCACCCAGAGTTTAGGTTAAAACAATAAACTCTAGATCAGTCATGTGACTGGTGTGAGAACAAAAACAGTTATTAATCTTTATTTTAAAAGAGAGTAATTCAAGGGACCATGCCGTATAACACGGAACGGATTTCCTCCCAAGAACACTAGTGCATATAACAAAACAGCGCAATGCTTTTTAGAAAAATGAAGATATTACAAGACCAAGGTCCCATCACACAATGCAACGCAAGCCGGAGGATAGGGTTTTCCCTTATAATAGCCAAACATGCTTGGTACGTCAAAACAAATCATTTGATACTATTATAAGTGTATAGCGTCAAAACAATTTCAATCATAGGCGGCATGGGTACCATCTATCATGTCGCCATACTAGTTCTACAATTAAAACCGCAATATCACGTATTGGAAATTGGATTTCCGTCATGAGTCGAGGCAAGGGGCAAGCTCCTCTCCGTTCGAGACACTCTAGCAAATGTCTCAGGACCCCACTATCATCTTTGGAATCGGTTGGGCTGGTCCTCTCTTACTTTTGAGGATTAGTTATTCCTGAACACACGTTTCCCGGTCCTAACAACCACAAAGGTGAAAAGTATAGAAATGTCAGCCAGTTTAAGCACTGACACCACCCATAGCTAGAAAGAAACGTCGTGTTCTCCCAACGGTCCGTATCCCGTTTTTGACTCATACCGAGGTGTGAGGCTCGCGAATTCACGTTATACACAAAGCTGCGCCACACAGGCCGTGCTTTGATCATCAACCACAAGACTTTGCTTTTCAACAGAAGCCTTAATCAATTGCCACTTATGCGTGCCACACTGGCAATTCACTCCATGCGACTGATGTCCATCGATATACAACCTCTGAGCTCGTATGTTTCAGAGAAGGGCGTTAAGCAAGAGAATAAATTCTCCGCCGCCAAACAGACGTATATTTAATAGAGATCAATCAACACAGAATAAAATCCAACGTCAGATACACAGTCCATTTACAAGTTCGTTCTGGGTCTGAACGAAACCGGAGGCACTTTCCTCGCATATCCATCGATCTCCAAGTACGTCTGGACGATCACCAACTGTTTCCATCATCTTGGGTGTACAGCTCAATCGAGATCGTTAGTAATCACCCAAACGATGTGAAGACTTCCGGTCTTCAACCACCGTCTTCATCTTCGACATCTCGTCGAATCGGTTATTCAGAATGGGTATAAACCCGGCCTTTCTGAATAACCCACGTATATGATAAACCAATGTTACACAAACACAACAAACGCCTCATCCCAATTCAGAACATTCTTTTATTCACAAAATCTCATTCTTAGGGAAAGGTTCCCATTAATTTTATCCAAGATAAATTCTTCTAAATTTATTCTTTAATCTTCCTTTGGATATCATTTCAAACTAGTCGGGATTAGCAAACCACACCGAAGTAATTATTTGTTTTATTTCCCAATCTCAACCTATTCATCCCCTGGAGCAAAACTGGTAATACTCCATACCTAACACCACGGTGTTATCGGTAAAATTAATTACCATTTCACATTTAAACCTAATTAAAGATTTAACTATCGCTTTGGAGCAAAACTAGTGGTACTCCGTTCTCGATCACCTTTCAGATTTGATAATTTAAATTATCAATTCACATTTCAATCTAATTAAAGATTCATTAAAACTCCACTTAGTTTTAATCTTTTAAAAAATCAATATCCTGTCTTTAACTGGGTTAAAGAACCAATGTCATTTAAAACACGATTCACGATAAACCCAAAATCACACTTTATTGTTAATCGGGTTAAAGAACAGGTGTTGTTCAAAACCCCGCTCACGATAAACCCAAAAACCAATTCAAATTCAATTCCAATTAAATATTACTTAATTGATACACTTCGTTAAATCTAAATAGAAAGATTTAATCTTTTTCTCTATTGGGCTTAAGAACAGTGTTAATGAAGACACCATTCACTACAAACCCAAATCACATTTGAAATTAAATACAAGACTCTGAATAGAAAATATATCGGCTTATATTCAATATCAAATTCTACTACCAACAAATATCGTATTGGAAATAACGATATAAATATATCTTTCAAATTCCCATAACAATATCTGTATAATCACGAAATCCAACATCGAAAAATTCCGAAGATAATTTCGATTCAAATCCATTTCCAATTCACGTATTGGAATTCTGATTATTTTTAAAACCACTTCAAATTCAATTTATTTATTTAAAAATAAATTGATTTTAATTCTAGTTCAAAACTAGTTCATTTTGATAAAAATCTATTTTTATCTTTTCAAATGTGGAATTTTTCACCCCAGTTCTTCCCAAACCATTTCTTATGATTTTACACAAATTATTACTATTTTTAATAATTTTATCAAGGTCCGTAGAGTCGATTTCCACCAATGGCCATCGAACTGCACTTACATCGACCTTTTTCAAATTTGATTTGGACATAATTCCAAATCCAACTGTTAGATTTCAAATTTATTCATTGGAAAGCTCTTTTCGATAAGAACCCAACGGTTTCAGTTTTAGGAGAATCCGACGGTCGGATCTCCCGTAACATCAATTCGAAGTCAATGGTCGAAATTCACGAACTGCCGCGACATGGCGCGTTCTATTCAGGCCATTATATATAATATATATATATATATATTATATATATTTCGTCGATCTCCTTTTCAAACGTATTTTATAAATTGTTTTAAATTCTTTTTCAAAACAAATTCAACTTCATATTCAATTTCAAATCAAAATTGAATATTTCATATCATTACTATATAAATGATAATATTTTCAAAACGTTATATTTTGAAATCACTTCTTTTTCTATATTCATTTTAAAAACGAATATAATCAATATAAATATCGCTCACGTCAAAATGGCGCATCTCTAATCAACATGGCTTTATATATTTCTATAAATTCGTTATTCTATTCAACAAATGAATATTTATTCTATTCAACACATGAATACACTTTCAACACATGAATTCTCAACACATGAGCATCGTCAACACATGACTATTTATTTTATTCTATATATTTTATCAAATTATGGTACCTATCGTTTGATTTTTAAATCAGACTCCAACCGTAAAGTAGTAAGAGAATGATTCCCTAAGTATTAACTCCGAAGGCCAAAACCAATATCAGATCAGTACCTAGGAAACCACTCATCTTATCTATTTTCCAATTAGTTTCTAACTTTAAATATGATAAAGATGTAAATTTTATTGTTAAAATATTTCTTTCAACACATGAATATATATTTCTTTTAACACATGATAATTTTCCACACATGATTGTTCTTTATTTTCCCAATTGGAATGAGGCCCAATCAATTACCATATAATGTTAATTATATGGACTCCATACAACACATGTATATAATAACACTGACAAATAATCAACCATCATCCAAAAGTGCACCACACAACTGCATAAGCATTAAATATATATATCTAACGCTTATAACAGCCTGTCAATCAATCGATCGACATACAATTAAATAATTGGGATTAGTGTATGCCAAATATCATCCCAATACCCGTGTGGGGTTTCAAATCAACAAACACAGATTTTTATTCATTCACATACCCGTTAAAAATTATATTTTTAACGATAAAATATTATAATTATATAAATATTTTATTTTATTTCACATCACACAATCAATTTTCACCACAACAAACAATCAAACATACAAGCCATTCATGGTCTGTGGATGACGGGTGTCGGGTGCTGCTAAGCACCGTCTGCATCCTAGTATATATTTTAACTAGAAAAATTAAATTAAAGGTGAGAAGTTCTCACAGAGGGTTCCACTCCGCCGTGCTTTACTGTTGAACCGCTGAACCGTCTGGATTTGCTTGAAATTCCAATGCAGTTCTTTTCACGCTGTTCAAATAAAAATTATATTTTTATTGCTTCATTTCAATAAATAAAAATCCATATTTTTATTTCTACTTCATATATTTTTACAACGCTTATTTCAATATAAAAATTATATTTTTATATTTCTACTTCTTATAAAAAGATCGAATTTTTATATCCTCGCTATAAAAATCACATTTTCACTTCACTATATATATAATAAAAAATCAGATTTTTATTTCGCTACATATATAAAGATAATATTTTTATATTCTCTATTATATAGAAATTCTATTTTCAATACACTACTTATATAAAAATAGTATTTTTATATCTTCTATTATATAAAGATCATATTTTTAATACTCTATACATGTAAAAATCATATTTTTGATTCACTATATATATAAAAATTATATCTTTAACCTTTCTATATTATAAAAATTATATTTTTAAACATCACATATAATAAAAATCATATTTTTATTATGTTATTCATATAAAAATCCCGTCTTTGTTGTTATAAAAATCTCAAAACTTTTATCTATCAAAACCAAATAAAAAAACAATACTTTAATGTATAAATTTATTTCTAAAACGGATTTTATTCTAAGCATTTCAATTAAATAAATTAAACAACAAAAATAAAAAACTCACCGTGTTGAGCGAAGAAGGTGTTCACATCGTCATTTGGTGGTGGGGGAAGACACACACGTTGCGAGGGTAGTCGATTTTCGAATTGGGGCTCGAGCTGGGAAGATCGCGCGAGGCTGAAGGGGCTTGGGGTCGGACGCGACTGAGGGTGGTGTGACACAGGTTGGTGGCGGGGCCTGCGGTGGCCTGGGGAGGCTGCTGGTCTCGTGGCTCGATCGAAAAGGGGGTTGCGATTTTAAAGAGGGTGGAGGAGAAGAAGACAGAGGAGGAGCGGAGGAGAGGGGAGCGGGGCGATGGCGTCAGAGGTGGTGGCGAGGTGCTCCGGCGGAGGCGCGAGCAGTGGCGAGGTAGCGATCGTCAGTTTTAGTTTTTTTTTAATTCATTTCTGTTAGAGGAGAGAGAAGAGGAAAAGGAGGGGGGCTCTTTATAAAATTAAATTATATTTTAATCTATTTAATTCTCCAAAGAGTTGACTTTGCAACCAAACTCCAAACGAAACCCAACGACTATCGCCCCTAGCTAATTACCCCCATTCCGAACACAATGAGATATGTATCGTAGGCCAATTCGACCGTTGCGATCAGTTTTCGTTTAAATTAAAGTTTAAATCTATATATTCAATTTTAAACGTACATTTCAATTTACTGGGGTCACATATGGACTCTAAAAATTCCAGAAAAATTATTTCTAGCTTCGTATTGACGATACAGTCCTAACAAAACTAGTTTCGTCAAATTCTGAGACCGTTTGAAAAATGGTCATTTTCCAGTCGATTAAAATCAACTGAAACTGGTTAAATGCGTTTTCCTTTGCCACGCTCACATATTGATTCGAAAAATTACGAATTTTGAAACCTAGCAATAACTTGACATCGTGGATCCAACAAAAGTGGTTTCATCGAAATCTGAGGTCGTTTGCAAAATGACCATTTTTAAGGGCCAGAATTCCATAACGACTATTCTAAATTTTCAACTGGACATAACTTTTTATCCCCGCTATGAAATTTCGATTTTTCGGATTCGTTGGAAAGATATTCTCAATTAGATTCAAATATTTTTGGTTTCGCCAAAATCCGGTTTATTTTGCACCCGGTACATTCATTTGAATTTTGAAATCTTATTATCGAACTACCGTACCATTTTCAATTCCTTTTATAATTATAAATAATTATTTATATTCTAACGACAACGTATATAAATATATACGTTCTATTTCTATTCAAAATAAATTTTTCGTCGTTATTATTTAAAATAATCTATTTTAAATATTCAAAATTCGCTAAAATTGCCAAAATAAAATTTTTAAACTGGCCCAGAATTTCCGGGTTGTTACATAGAGTTTTACCTTATAATGATCAAACATGCTTGATACGTAGAAATTAATATTTTAATAATATTATTTGTGTCTAATCGGTTTAAAGTACTTCAAAGTAAATGTATCAATCCTAGATGGCATAGTACCTCATCATACTATGTCGCTATATATAGGTTTACAATCAAAGCCGTAATGTCGTATTGGAATTTGGGTTTCCATCATGAGTCAAGGCTAGGAATGATCTCCTTACCGATTCGAGACACTCTAGCAATGTCTCAGGATTCAGACATTGGTGAGCCCTTGGATCCTGCAGGGTCGGTCCACAAATACTTTAGTGGATTGGAAATTCCTGAACACACGCTTCCCGGTCCTATTGAACCTACAATTTGGTCACTATCGACCAATAAATCTGAGGTATCTCATAATCCATCATCCACATAAGTAAAAATGTCAAGGCTTGTAAATGCTGACAACACTCTTAGATAAAAAGAAACGTGTGCACTCCGTGCATTCCCTTGTCCTGTTTCTGAATCTTACCGGTGTGGGAGGCTCGCAAGGTAACATTATACACAAAGCTATGCCTTAACAGGCCGTGCTTTGATCATCAACCACAGCACTCTGCTTTTCAACAAAAGCCTTGATCATTTGCATCTTGGCATGCCACATTGGCAATCCATGCCATGCGATCGATAACTACCAATATATAACCTCTGAGCTCGTGCGTCTTAGAGAAGGGTGTTAAGCAAGAGAATAAATTCTCCACCACCACAGATATATGTTAAATAGAAATTAATTTAATTTATATGGAATAAAATCCAATGTCAAACACACATCCATTTACAAGTTCGTTCTGGGTCTGAACGAAACCGAAGACACCTTATTCCTCGTCCCGTTTGTCCAATACGGAAGAGATGTGCTCGCATATCCGGACAATCAACAAGTACGTCCGGACAACTACCACTTTAACTCTTTACTAGGAGCTAGCCAATGCCGAGAATCAGTAGTCGTCCATTCGATGTGAAGATCGCCGATCTTCAATCACCGTCTTCAATATCTTCAATTTAAATCGTCGTATAATTATTTGAAACGAGACTGAACTCGTTCTTTTCAAATAATTCTCGCATATATATAATTTAAAACTATTTTATATCATTAATATTATTTTATAACGATTTATCGCTATTTTTATTTATATACAAATAGCTCTATTTAATTTAACTACACTTCGGGTCAATAGGCAGCTCTGGCGCTGTTTTTACCGAAATTTGATTTTCACATATCTTGAAATCTAACCATTGGATTTTAACAAGATTTATATCGTTAGAAAGATCTTCCCAAAGCTGTCCTAACGGTTCCAGTTTTGGGAAAATCCGACGGTCGGATCTTTCAGTATAATCGTTAAAGTTACGCTTCCGAAATGCAAACTACCGCGTGCGATTCGTTTAATTTTAATATTTTTTTACATATATAATTATATATAAATATAAACCATTCGACGATGTCACTGACGTATCTAACACATCAAATAAAAGAATGTTTTAATTTCCCTAACCATTTCAACATATTTTGTAATGTCAAATAACATGTCTTTATTTGCATGACATTTGTTGATGACAAATAAAAGATAAACTTTTATTTGTATTTCTATTCTTAACTTTAACAAATAAAAAGGAATCTTTTATTTGTATATAGTTTCAGTGCATGTTTTGACAAATAAAATAATTCATACAAATTCTGATGTATGTATTATCAATAAAATGATATTTTAACTTTGCATATAAATTCTAATATACGCATTGTCCATAAAATGATATTTTAACTTTGCATATAAATTCTAATATATGCATTTACAATAAAGTGATATTTTCACTTTGCATATAAATTCTAATATATGCATTCACAATAAAATGATATTTTCATCTTGCATATAAATTCTAATATATGCAATTACATTAAAATGGTATTTTCATTTTGCATATAAATTCTAATGCATGCAGTTACATTAAAATGGTATTTTCATTTTGCATATAAATTATAATATATGCAATTACATTAAAATGGTGCTTTCATTTTGCATATAAATTCTAATATATGCAATTACATTAAAATGGTATTTTCATTTTGCATATAAATTCTAATATATGCAATTACATTAAAATGGTATTTTCATTTTGCACATAAATTCTAATATATGCAATTACATTAAAATGGTATTTTCATTTTGCATATAAATTCTAATATATGCAATTACATTGAAATGGTATTTTCATTTTGCATATAAATTCTAATATGCAATTACATTAAAAATGGTATTTTCATTTTGTATATAAATTCTAATATATGCAATTACATTAAAATGGTATTTTCATTTTGCATATAAATTCTAATATAAGCAATTCCATTAAAATGGTATTTTCATTTTACATATAAATTCTAATATATGCAATTCCATAAAAATGGTATTTTCATTTTGCATATAAATTATGATATATGCGATTACATTAAAATGGTATTTTCATTTTGCATATAAATTCTAATATATGCAATTACATTAAATTGGTATTTTCATTTTGCATATTAATTCTAATATATGCAATTACATTAAATTGGTATTTTCATTTTGCATATAAATTCTAATATATGCAATTACATTAAAATGGTATTTTCATTTTGCATATAAATTCTAATATATGCAATTACATTAAAATGGTATTTTCATTTTAACTCAAATCTTGTCTAACAAAAATGTAATTTTTGTTTACTCTAATCTTATTTAACATAAATGTTACTTTTTGTTTCACTCAAATCTTATAAACAAAAATGTTAATTTTTGTTTCACTCATTTTAGTTGACAAAAATGTATATTTTTGGTTTTCAACCTTTTTAATTAACAACAATGTTTATTTTTTTTAATCCTTTTTAATGATAAAAAATGTATTCATTCTTTTTAACTAACAAAAATGTATATTTTGTTTAATCCTTTTTTTAAATGAACAAAAATGTATATATTCTTTCTAATGAACAAAAATGTATATTTTCTGATAAATCCCTTTTTTATGAACAAAATGTATATTTTTGTCTAATCCTTTATAATGAACAAAGATGTATATTTCTGTCTAATCCTTTATAATGAACAAAAATGTATATCTTTGTCTAATCCTTTATGATGAACAAAAATGTATATCTTTGTCTAATAATCATATTTGTTAATTTTTGCATTAACAAATCTAGTGAACATAACATGATAACTTATTTAACTATTTTTCTAATTAACATAGTTGTTAATTTTTGAATTAACAAATCTAGTGAACATAACATGATAATTATATTTAACTTTTTCTAATTAACATAAATGTTAATTTTGAATCAACACATTGAATGAACATGACATGATTATTCTATTTAACTTTTTCTAATTAACATAAATGTTAATTTTGAATCAACACATCGAATAAACATAACATGATTATTCTATTTAACTTTTTCTAATTAACATAAATGTTAATTTTGAATCAACACATCGAATAAACATAACATGATTATTCTATTTAACTTTTTGCATATAAATTCTAATATATGCAATTACATTAAAATGGTATTTTAATTTTGCATATAAATTCTAATATATGCAATTACATTAAAATGGTATTTTCATTTTAACTCAAATCTTGTCTAACAAAAAAGTAATTTTTGCTTACTCTAATCTTATTTAACATAAATGTTACTTTTTGTTTCACTCAAATCTTATAAACAAAAATGTTAATTTTTGTTTCACTCATTTTAGTTGACAAAAATGTACATTTTAGTTTTTCAACCTTTTTAATTAACAACAATGTTTATTTTTGTTTAATCCTTTTTAATGATCAAAAATGTATTCATTCTTTTTAACGAACAAAAATGTAAATTTTTGTTTGATCCTTTTTTTTTAAATGAAAAAAATGTATATATTATTTCTAATGAACGAAAATGTATATTTTCTTATAAATCCCTTTTTATGAACAAAATGTATATTTTGGTCTAATGAACAAAGATGTATTTTTCTGTCTAATCCTTTATAATGAACAAAAATGTATATCTTTGTCTAATCCTTTATAATGAACAAAAATGTATATCTTATGTCTAATAATCATATTTGTTAATTTTTGCATTAACAAATCTAGCGAACATAACATGATAACTTAATTAACTATTTTTCTAATTAACATAGTTGTTAATTTTTGAATTAACAATTCTAGTGAACATAACATGATAATTTTATTTAACTTTTTCTAATTAACATAAATGTTAATTTTGAATCAATACATCGAATAAACATAACATGATTATTCTATTTAACTTTTTCTAATTAACATAAATGTTAATTTTGAACCAACATATCGAATAAACATAACATGATTATTCTATTTAACTTTTTCTAATTAACATAAATGTTAATTTTGAATCAACGTATCGAATAAACATAACATGATTATTCTATTTAACTTTTTCTAATTAACATAAATGTTAATTTTGAATCAACACATCAAATAAACATAACATGATTATTCTATTTAACTTTTTCTAATTAACATAAATGTTAATATTTGAATCAACACATTGAATAAACATAACATGATTATTCTATTTAGCTTTTTCTAATTAACATAAATGTTAATTTTGAATCAACACATTGAATAAACATAACATGAAAATTCTAGTTAAATTTTTCTAATTAACATAAATGTTAATTTTGAATCAACACATCGAATAACATAACATGATTTTTCTATTTAACCTTTTGTAATTAACATAAATGTTAATTTTGAATCAACACATCGAATAAACATAACATGATTATTCTATTTAACCTTTTGTAATTAACATAAATGTTAATTTTTTGAATATCTACATAACACAACAATCATCGATCAAATCATGTATGAAAATTTCACAGAATATTATAGCATATGATTTAACGACATCAGTTCTAGATACGTATCATGATTAAATAATTTTAATTATATAAAAAAACGAAATAGAATTTCTCACCTTGATCGGTTAATAACGATGGTTTTAATAAAATTAAACCGTCGTTTAATTTTATCAAAAATTCTATTTGATCCCTTTTCTGTCCAGGTTTGTTCCATGTTGTAGATCTCATCGCTATGAATCCACGCATCGAAAACCGTCCATTTCTGATTCAATTTGAAAGAGTTATGGCCGTTTGCAATTTTGATTACATTTATGAATTAATTATATAATTAATTTAAATATTTCTCATAACCTTTGCTTAAGAAAAAGTTGACCACCCTTTACTGTTATTCATCGTCTTCCCTTCTGTGATAACCAAACCCAAACTTCGACTTCTTCAAACTGCCGCAGCCATCACCTCACAATGCCGGAATCCGATCGGAAGCCATGAAGAATCTCTACGATTTGGCTTTGGAAATTTGAATTAATTTGAAATGGACTAGGAATTATTGGGGAATCAATTTGGAACGGTTTCAACCATTGAAGTTAAAAGTGGCGGCTAGTGTATATAATGAATCAGGTTTGTTTTATGAGGAAATATATAATATAATATTATTAATTTTCCAAATTTTAGAATGAAGGGTAGTGAATGATAATTTTTAGAAAATAAATTGGAATCTTTCTAGATTTACTTGATTCGACTTTAACACCAATTAAGAATAATGGTATTTATTTCCGCCTATATTCATTTCCACCCATGTCCATATTTGATTGATTTTTTCTTTTATTAATTAATATATGTTATTAAATTACTTGTTTACACTTTTCACTTGCTTTCCATGTCTAATCACAGCAGGGATAAATTAATTCCATAATATATTTGGAATATTTTTTAATCGTCCAAATTTATCATTTACATCTTTCCTATTAAATAGTGTGTATATTTGCTTTAATATAAAGCTATTATGTAACAACTTATATACTCAAGAATGTTTTATTATGCAAAGAAATTCAGCAAGTATATTATTTGGCGAGTATGTATATCAACCATTTTCAGCATGTAACTAACAAGGCAATTACAAATTCGACTGTGGGACAAAGTTTTGTTTTTTCCTAGAAATCATGCATGTGCATTATGAATAAATATATTTTATGTTTAGATTGTGTTTTATAAATGTTTCCTTGAATCCCTTTTGATTACACGTTGTAATGACACATTTTTTTTTTACAAATTTCAAAAGTAGATAACAATGAAAGAGAGAGAGAGAGGGGATAAAATGGAAAGAATAAATGCTAGATTAATGCTATTTGTTAGAAATTAGAACTTACACTACAGTATTAAATATTATTAGTAGAAATGAATGTTTGCAACTTTTCTCATTTTAAAATTGACTAATTAATGAAGGTTTTGAACATGTAATCTACGTTTTGAATTCCTAAAAGTTACATTTTGAATTAACAGGGGAAATATTTAAGAGGACAGCCAAAGATGTATATATATATATATATATATATATATATATATATATATTGTCAGAATTTATTTCATTTATAACCTACACATTACTTTCAATCAATAGATTAATAAATGTCATTAAAGTTCCTAAGGCATTTTTAATTTTAACACGTTTCAAGCTAGAATCTTTTTAAATGCATCATTCTACATTAAAATGTGATTTCTATATTGAACCATTCTTATATTTAAAATGTAAATTTTTAATGTGACATATTTTAATCATTATTGCTCACATGCAATAAAAATGTATATTTTTATTGTTAAACTGTATATTCAAACCCTGGTCATTTTTTGTCATTTCTTATAAACAATAAAAATGTAAATTTTTATTTTTAACTCTTTTTTTTTACTTTAATAATTAAATTTAATAATGTAATTTTTAAATTCTGACGCATTTTCTAACAAAATTTCCTTAAAATAAAATTTTAAATTGGTTCTGATTTTCCGGGTTGTTACAAGTATTGTGCAGAGGAACCTTTAGAGAAGCGTATCACTCTATCATGTTTACCTTGTCGTACCTGTCTCTTATAGTGTTGTCTTTCTTATCCATCTTATATGCCTGTCATGCTACTTTTATTTATTTACTTGCTAAAAGTAACTAGACTCTCCAGACTTTATGTCTGACCCTTTTTGTTTTCTCTTCTTTCTTCCATCCCCCCCCTTCCCCGGTTCACAGGGTGGGAATTCTCAAGCTTAGTGAGGACTCGGTTATCATCTTGCTTGGAGCAGGTTTTGAAGTATTGCTCAATTTCTTATCTCTACTATGGCTTTGTCTCTTTTTGGGGAATTATGCTTTTCATGTACTCTGATGGAGCAATACAGGAAGTTTTATATTATTGTAATGGCTTTTATGCAGTTTCAGACTTATGGAATTTTGGACCATGATGTTATGATTTTATGTTTGAAATAAAAATTTAAATTCCATTGTTGTTTTTATATCTGTCTTGTAATATTTCTGTTTCTGTTTACCTATAACGCTTCATGAAACTTAATGCATTCCCTTTGTGAGTGACATTAACGGACGTGGGGTGTCACACTTGGTATAAGAGCTGAAGGTTACTAGATTGGATAAAGTTTTTGAAAATTATTTCTAAAAAGGTTTTAAATGAAAGCATTTTTAAAAAGTAAGTCTGTTTTGAAAAATATATTCCCCAAAGCCATATGTAATATCTCTCGATTCTTCGCTTGACTCCTTTTTCCTTTTTGTCTAGGGAACTAGTTCTTCCCGAAAGGTGTCCCTATTCCGGCATGATGTCGTAGGCATGTTTAAACTGCGACACATGTCGAAGCGCAATGAAGTGCCTAACCTCCATCTGTAGCTGTAGTAGTATCACTTGCGGCTAATTTTCTCGAGCTTCGTAAGGATTGTCGTGCGATGGAGGTAGCTTTTGAGAGACTAGTTAGCTTGTTACACAAATATGGTAAAAAGGAGAATAAGGGAGTTAGGGCTAAGGAGCACAACCCAAGGTTGAGAAAAATGATGGCCCAGGAAGGGAACATAGATAAAGTTCAAATAATGGTGAAAAGGAAAAAGTTAAGGTTGAGGAAAAATAAAAAGGTATGGCCCAAGAAAGGACGACAACAACAACAGAAGAAGGCTGGAAAGAATGACAAGGCTAAGGGTAAGAGGAAGTGCCATAGTTGCGGGCGAGAGGGTCACTTGGCCCAGGACTGTAGGAAAAGGAAGAATGCTTGCTTCGTTTGTGAAGAGGTGGGACACTATTCTAGGGAGTGCCCAAGGAAGCAAGGGCAAGATCAAAGGACAGAAACCTCTGGAGGGAAAGTGAATGCTCTCGTGGCTAGTGCACCAGATAGAGGTAGGAAAGTTTCCATGGAAGGTTTGATTTCTCTTTCCAATTATACTATAAGAACTCATTTTGATTCTAGCACTTCGCATTTGTTTATATCTAGTTCTGTAGTTGAATCTCTGCACTTAAATACTAGTTAGTGGATCCGGTAGTTGTCTCAAACCCCATTGGTAGTTCGGCTCATTTATCTATGATTTGTCGGGGTTTGAGAATATCATTGTTGGGCGTCGAGTTCGATTGCGACACGTATATGCTTGGGATCATGGGATATGAGTTGATTCTAGGGATGCACTGGCCAACCACATATGGTGCCATTCTGGATTGTGAGAGGAGGTTCTTAGGCTTCTGACTTGCCAAGGGAGGACCCTCGACATTTCTTGTGACCCCAAGGGGTCTGTTATGTTGAGTTTCCTAGAGTCACTTGACGCATCTATTGATGATCTAAAATCTGTTCCAGTATTCCATGAGTATACTGATGTCTTTGATGAGGTTCGGGTTTTACCCCAAGGCGCGAGATCGATTTCCACATATATTTGGTGGACAATGCAAAGCCAGTTGCATTGCCTTTACCCGTGCACCATATGGCTCCAAGAGAAAGTAGGGGAGCTACTTGAGAAAGGGTTTTCTTTTAGGATGGGATGAAGAAAGATGTAGCAGAGTTTGTTTCTCAATGTCTGATTTGCCAGTAAGGCAAAGCTGAGCAAAGAAAGCCTGGTGGTTTATTTCGTCCTTTAGAGGTCCCACAGTGGAAGTGGGAGAGCATCTCCATGGATTTCATAGATGGTTTACCTAGATAAAGGAAGGGAAACACCAGCATTTGGGAGATAGTAGACATGCTTACTAAGAGCGCTCATTTCATACCAGTTAAGAGTAAGAGGACGGTAGCATGGTTTGCAGCAGTTTACATTCGTGAGATAGTCCGTCTTCATGGAGTACCCTCCAATATCATAAGAAATCGTGATCCTATTTGCACTAGTGAATTTTAGAGGAGCTTGCAAGAAGCATTAGGTACACAGTTATGTTTGAGCACCACTTATCATCCTCAGACCAATGGACAAAAGGAGAGGGTGAACAGAGTTCTAGAGGATCTTTTGAGGCTGTGTATCCTAGACTTCGTAGGGACTTGGGAAGAGCACCTTCCTTTAGTAGAGTTTGCCCATAACAACAGTCATAAAGCAGGCGTTGGCAAGGATCCCTTGGTTGCATTATATGGACGACCCTGTAGATCACTGACTGGTTGGTGGGGATCTACAGAATGACTTTTACTTGGATCGGAGGTTAAGAAGCTACGCAAACGAGGAATCAAGTTGGTGAAGGTTCAGTGGGGAGACAACCAAGAAGATGCAACTTGGGAGACTAAAGACAAAAATTTTGCGCTTCATACCCTTTTCTTTTCAAGGGAATGTTCTTAATTTTTCTTCCAAAAGCTTTTATTCACATTTGCTTCTATCATCTGAGTATATCTTATCGATCAAATCTTCGACCTTTAGGTGGGAAATCCCATGATTGTAAGTTTGAGACATGTTATGTTTGATGGATGCAAGTGGATGCAAGTGTTTTTTCTCGTGGATTCATACACACACATTAGGCACTAGATCGGCTCAATCACTCTCATACTGCATATGGATGTCTGTACGTTTTTCTTCTTTTAATGTATGAAAGTGGATGTATCATCATATAGATGTTGCACTTGGATGGATGATTGTGCACACATATAGAACTTACATTTTATAATAGGATTATTTGCATACATGTTGGATTCATGGCACTAACATACATTGCATTAAGGAGGTCGACTGAATCAGTAGACTGCCTGATCTTTCGCATTAGTGTTGGGACATATACACACACCTTTGCATATATTCATATAAGCATTAGAAAATTTTAAGGACAATGGATGCCTGTGACTGGTGGATGAGTAGATGGATGATGGATGGTTGGATACATTCTTCTTAACTTGAAGATTACATTGACGAAATCCCTTGAATAGGGGAGAATGTAACACCCTAAAATTTCAACAACATTAAAGTGAATAAATTAAAGAATAATTAACTTAATATTAAGAATTCAGGGAAACATACTACGTTATTGCGTCCGTCTCGAAATTGTGGTCAAGATAAACACCTAGTTTGCGTAAAACGGATAACGTATGAAAAAGTTATGGATGGTAGAAGTTTGGCGAAAAGAGCAGGAATTCCCGGTGCACTTGACAAGTGCGCTAATGTATTTTTGCACTGGGACACCTGTAAAATGCGCCCATGTATGTTTTTCGGCACCCTGACCCAAGTTGGTGTCGACCCGTGGCCCAGTTCACCCTAGAGCTGAGGTGGCATTTGAATTCTGGAGGCCGACAGCTATAAATATACCTCAATTCCCCTGTTTTCTCATACTAAAAAACAATGGAGGCCAGATGTCGTCAGTGCTTGAACTGAATCTAATCCTATCTTCTACAACCATCAACTTTGCAAATCAATTAGAGATTCAAGCGCGGATCTACAACCCAACAAGCTTCTTTTCTAGTTCTATCTTCTTAGCCAAACACTGTGAGTTCTGGGTTACTTTTAGATTTAAATGACTAAAAGTATAACATGATAGTACTATGATTTGGATCCGTATTGAGTCATAAATCTATATTATTCTTGGATCTCAAACTTCATTTTTCTAGATCTATTTTTATAGATCTAATTCACCTGTGATTATTTTATCATGTCACCCTTGTGGATCTGAACCTTTGTCAAGTTTGTGTTTAATTTGGGATTATCAGTACATCGACAAGTGAACCTTTGTTTAGATCTAGATCATCATATTGTGATTAATTCAGATCTGTTATTATTGGACATATGAATTCTTATTTGGATCTGTTCATCCTAAGTATATTGGATCTAGTTTTATCATTACCCTTTTTACTAGATCTGTTTTATGTCCATCTTATTATCATATTGTGATTAGTTGAGATCTGTTATTATTCTACATATGAATTCTTATTCGGATCTATTGTAACTTTTGTAGCGTTCTATGATGTGGATCTTGACCTTATTTGTGCTAGATCTAAACCAGTTGGACATCTAAATTGTTAATTTAGATCTTATTATGCTTTTTATGTCATCGTAGTTATATTAGAATTAGTTAACTACCAAAGTTCATCAGATTTATGCTTATATGTCCACCTTATCACCATGCTAGTTTATGTTTATGCCAAAACAATCACCTTTGTCATATTCCCATCACTTTTCCCTTTTTATTGTTTATGACTAGGCTACTTTCTAACCTAGATGCCCCAAATATATGCGAATGCGTTAGTTAGGGAACGGGGGAAAAAGGTTAGAATTGGCATAATATAAATAATGTTGATATGAATTGGACATATAATTCAAAAAGGGGAAATAGGGGTATAATCACCTATAAAGGCATAGGTAAGAATTGGATAAGAATGAAATGTCTAATAATTACAATTAGAAATTATAATTGCACTTATGACACGAGGTTAGGTTGCATTAGTGGCGGAAGTCTGCCCAGACCCGACCGACATATCCAGCAGCCACTAATGTTGAACCTAATGTGAGAGATCTAAGTGCGCAAATACGAATCGGGCTAAGATACGAGGTTAGGCCCAACTTGTGGAATAAGTCTGCCCGAACCCGACTAGCATATCCAGCATCCATAAATTGTAGGCCTAATGTGGGAGGTTTAGCTCATTATAACCATAAATGGACATGGTAATGAATTGAAGTAAACAAGGGATGATAATAACCTATTATGATTAACTACTTAATGAAAATTTTGTATATAATAGGTAGGATTGTCCTAGGGACAAGTGAAAATTATAACATAAGTTATAATAAAAGGAAAGAAAGCTTATTAGTAAAACTTAGTTAAGAAATCTAAGTTAATAAGTGAACAATGTCAACTTGTAGTGATATGTTAAACAGGAAACTGGTGAACTGAGAAGAAGTATACTTAATTAAATATTAAGTGAAACAACTTATTGTAACTATGGAAACAGAAAATACAAAAGGGATTATAAGATTACTTCCGTTAATTACAATCCAAGGGTGAAAGACTGTAAGATTACTTCTGTTAATTACAATCTAAAGAATAACATGTAATGGGGCTTATTAATGAACTTAAATGGATTAAGTTATATTTATATGAAATTAATAAGCAAGTGAAACATTGGCAAGTAAAAAGCAGTCAATGTGAATAGGGATTACCTGTTAGTCCATAATACTTAACCTAGTTGAAACCATAGGGATTGTGTGAACATAAACATGAATAGGGGTTAAGTAAACTTGGTTGAATCCGTGGGAGGGGTAAGTAAGTCTTGGGCAAGTGGGTAATATTAGTATATATAGGCCCACAAACTTAACCGTTAAATAACATGCTTGGATCAGTGGGAGGGTAACATAAATCTTGGGTAGGTGGGTAATATTAGTATATATAGGCCCACAAACTTAACCGTTAAATAAACATGCTTGGATCAGTGGGAGGATTAAGTAAATCTTAGGTAGGTGGGTAATATTAGTATATATAGGCCCACAAACTTAACCGTTAAATAAACATGCTTGGATCAGTGGGAGGGTTAAGTAAATCTTGGGTAGGTGGGTAATATTAGTACATATATATATATATATATATATATATATATATATATAGGCCACAAACTTAATACGATAAGGTTACGTAATTAAAGACACCTAGTGGTATACATAACCAGTGGAAATAATAAAGTTATGTAATTAAAGACACCTTATAGGTTAAGCATAACTTGTAGAAATGATAGGGTTATGTAATTAAAGACACCTAGTGGTATACATAACCAAATAAAACCTAGTGGGGCATACAAGCCAAAGGGGAGAGCTTGTATCATATTATGTGGGACCCGTTTCATCCAGTAACCCGGAGTAGGTATCAAAACATGTACTCCATATTAGGTCGGAGAAGGGGCACACTTACTGGACTGATTGTAAGAGATCCAAACATGGAGGACGGTGTGGGCGACACAAACCGATTGGGCCATGTGCGTGCATGAGCCGGGCAGAAGGGGATAAGATGACCGTGACACCTGTAGATATGGTTGTGCACATTATTAACGAGGGGTTTCCACTTTAGGAAGTGATACATCCCACTGTGGGGTCGGCACAGGGTATCTACGCGGATAGGGAGCCAATCGATTAGGGTAGTTAGGGTACATCTAAACTCTGGTAAGTTTAGGAGTCCGTTATTGGGGCTGCCTGTGGACTGTATGGGGTTAAAACCTCTCACCAGAAGTACGCCTAAGTCTACCATCTTGTACGTGTTGGGAATCATCTCATTCTAGTTATACTAGTATTGTGCAGAGGAATCTAGAGAAGCGTATCACTCTATCATGTTTACCTTGTCATACCTGTCTTATAGTGTTATCTTTTTATCCATCTTATATGCCTGTCATGCTACTTTTATTTATTTACTTGCTAAAAGTAACTAGACTCGCCAGACTTTATGTCTGACCCTTTTTGTTTCCTCTTCTTTCTTCCGTTCCCCTCCCCCCGCAGGTTCATAGGGTGGGAATTCTCAAGCTTACTCAGGACTCGATTATCATCTTGGTTGGAGCAGGTTTTGAAGTATTTCTCAAGTTGTTATCTCTACTATGGCTTTATCTCTTTTTGGGGAATTATGCTTTTCATGTACTCTGATGGAACAAGACAGAAAGTTTTATATTATTGTAATGGCTTTTATGCAGTTTCTGACATATGGTATTTTGGACCATGATGTTATGATTTTATGTTTGAAATAAGAATTTAAATTCCTCTGTTGCTTTTATATCTGTCTTGTAATATTTATGTTTCTGTTTGCCTATAACGCTTCACAAAACTTAATGCATTCCCTTTGTGAGTGACATTAATGGACGTGGGGTGTCACATTATGTATAAAAATGCGTATGTCATTGCACAATCAAAGCATGGTACAGGGGTATTAATGTTTACTGAACAAAGAACAGGGTTTCCATTCTATCTTAAGTGCAAGGAAAGTACAAGTGCAACCATGAACTCGGGCAGGAGCAGCAGGGTCATACAGTGGCTATAAGGTAGTTAAGACATGCATAGAAGAAGGTAAAACCGGGATACACAAATAAAAAAACAACAAGAAAATGATAGCAATTTCAACAAGAAGCGACTGGTATATACATTCAAAACTAGGTACATGTATATATGACAACACTATAAATTATAATGATCACGTGAAATGCGGCACAGTGAACAAGAAACCAAATGTATATTTTTCTACAATGCATTCAAGAACCATATCCTCATGACATAAGTAGGCAAGGGGTAATACAAGGACATACATAGCATGTAAATAGGCACATTCTAAATATACAAACTGGTAAAATGGCCAGGTTGCATGCGCATTATATCAGACAAACAGTTTTCACGCAACAATACCCAAATTTAACATACAGGTCAGAATATATATATATATATATATATATATATATTCATACAAGCGGATAGAGACATGCCTACATGCATAATCGCAAGTTCAACATTCAAGTCAGGCATGTATATATAGTACTGACAATGCAGAGTGAGAATGCAACTAAAAATTTCCTATTGTAAATTAACAGTCATAAGTCTTGTGCACACAATATGTGATTCAAGGTCTTAAAAAAATGAAACATGTATCCCAAAATTTAAACCAACTCCAGCTTTTTACAAAAACAATTGGAATATCAACTTTTAGCAAACCAAATGGAGTATCAGTTTTTAGCAAGTGTAACAGATGGCAAAAGCAACATCTTCATACAGAAGTTGTTTAACTAATGGATATACTTGGCAGGTACACTAAGGTACTTAATATACATGCATTGAGTACAGCAACATACATGTCAACAAGAAAATACATCAAGGGTAGATGGCTCAAAAATGCGGACAAACAACAAGGAATTTTTTTCTTTCTTATTTTTTTTATCCATTTCAGCTAAATATTTTTTTATAAGGACTCGAAATAAATTGTAGGACCCAAATATTTTTCCTATAGTGTGTATGTAAACATACCAGTCAACAAATATGCAAATGATACCTTTCTCAATAAAAGATGCATTTCTTTGTCTTTGTAAAACTGTCAAAAACATATATTTATCCTTGAACTCATGGATATTTAAGCATTCACAATTATCAACATGTGCTTACTGTTAATTAGCAAATGAATTAAGAAAACCTGTTTATCCAAATATTTATCTTACAGACTGATAATGGCTCAATTTGACTTCAAAATTTTACTACGTTTAGCTTATAATATTGAAATTTTAGTTTTGCTCGGAAAGTCCATCTTGAACTATATTCACATACTCAAAGGCTCAGGATTCCTTAACATTTTAGTCATGTCCTATAAATAATGATTAATTAATAAATAATATGTACTTAGTCTAAAAATGCAACAGACTATACTAGGCTGGGATGGTACGCAGTTTGAAATTGTAAGAACATGGTCATTGTTTAATCATTCAACAACTAAACCAGGTATACGTACATTTTACACAATTATTTTTCTTTGGTTTGCTGACAGCTCCCATTTCTAGGAAAAAAACCATTTTATTTGGCTCCAGATTTTCCCAGAACCCACGCAAGCAATTATTCAAAGCAAGGGACAATGGTTTAAATCAAGACAACAGCATTACACACCAGTCACACAAATGTTTTGTTTAAATCAGAGAATATACGGGTTTGTTGATCCTATTTAGACGCTATTCATACACAACAGGCAACACTACCCAACATAACCACTATATTTAGATTTAACTGAAATTGAAATACTTGAAATACAAAAATCGTGAGTTTAAAACTCGCCTTAGAATCATACGCGATGGATTAGGATGCGTGGAGGAGCTGAGTTCAGGTCTTGGTGGCTTCAATCAGATTGAATGTTCAACAGAAATTCGATTTGGGTTATGGCTCTGGTGTCAACGATGGAGAGAAGGGGCTGATTTCGACTGGAGGAGGCAGCGATACAATTTGAAGAGGAAGAAATCCCAATTTTTGAAGGTATTTGGTTTCAAGAAGGGGGCCTTCGTTAAAAAGAAGAGGATTTCGATTTGTACTGAGTGAATTTAGGGGAAAACATCGTGATTTATAAAAGGAAATTTAGGGGATAAGAAAAACGTTTGATCATAGATCTTTAGGGTTGCAGTGCGCAGCACGTAGGTCTGCGTAGTTTTATTTGAGGTAGGTTTTATCTAGGTTAAAATTTACATTAATTTCTACTGCAATTTACCGCGTAACATTTTGAATTCGTACCGCTAATACCATCCCCAAACGCAACAAAAATTATACATACCTCTTCGTCTTTGTGTTTTGAATTCAATAAAATAAATCTTGTTGTAATCCGATTCTGGTTTTATACGACAATATTTTTAAATTTAAATTATTTATCATTTCACTGATTTTATTTCATTTGTTCACCAACAACTCTGTTTCATTCCAAATTTTAAATGTTAAATTTCAAATTAATTATACACACAAATACACACATATCCAAACCAAATTTTTCTAAATATTCAAACAGATAAAATCTCAAATTCAGTTAATGTCAATAATGTTTACTTTTAAGTTAAACCATTTCTAATTTTTTTAATCATATTTCAATCCGATTCAAATACCCAACAATTATTCAATTCAAATATCCAACAATAAATATTTAATATCCCAACCAACCATTTTGAATTAAATATTGGATTCAATTAAAACTCATACCATATATTTGATTTTTAATTTCGAATCCGAATATCAATATAAAATTGGTATTTAACAGTTAAACCTTTAATTAATTCCATTTCAAATTGTTCAAATTTCCTGGACGTTACAATCTCCCCCCTTTAAAACTTTTCGTCCTCGAAAAGGAGAGATCGTTATAGTAATACCAATGTATACTTCAAATTTTGTATTTATGCGAAATTTTTCCATAACTAATTTAAATATCAATATTTAAATCATCGATCCTCTTTGTTTATCCATCATATTCCATCAACTCAAAAAATCAAACTTCTTTTCAAAACAAATCTCTTCATGCATCCCAAATTATTCCAAAACCAATATGTCAATGTTTACTTATTCATCGATACCCTTACTTCTTACGATCCAAGTTTAACTCAATCACCTTACAATCCATTTAATCATTCCCAACACTCATTGAAGAGTGTAAATAACATCTCTTCTTAAAGTTACAAATTGTCGACTTGAAAATTTTCAAAATCTGAAATCATTTATAATTTTTATACATAAAATATTTATGTTATTATCTCAAAGCTATGGACTTAAAAATACTTCGAAATTCTCTTTCTTAATTATTATTTTTAGTTTCAAAATTATTGATTTGAAAATATTTGATAACTCGAAGTTTGACAAGTATATTTTCGTTCTTACAGATGTTAGGTATATGCTGGCCAGGCACGCGACTAAAATTTCCAAGCACTAAATATCCTTGTTTCAACTCCCAGTGAAAAATATTTCAAAAATCCCTTTAAAAGTAGATACCGAAAGTACCAATGTGATATTGATATGTCGATTGTTCATGAATCGCAGATACACTATGGTTTTGTCTGGATCCCCCAAAAAACATCCGTATCCGTTCGAAATCACTTCCCTGCGAATTTCATCATGGAAAGTTCAATGGAAGATATATTTAAGAATCAAAAGAAAATCTAAGGTCACTGAGCGTTGATTGCTCTATATCAGGAACACGAAAACAAATTATCAAAATAGATCAAGAGTGAGGATCAATCAAATCACAAAGATAAATCACGTTACGAAGACCAATCAAGTCACAATGACAAGTCATGTCACGAACACACTGTGTTGCATCCAACGGGTGGCTTTACATCACTAAGATATCTCAAACATCGCATGGATCCATTCTACCTTTAGTGACTCTAGTGATTACATCTTTTTCACTTGTAGATATGCCATGTGGACTGCAGGTATACAATAGTTACGGCTGGGTCCCCTAGGAAACATTCATACCCGTAAGCTTTCACAGCTCTATGGATTACGCCATTATCACGACTATAAATCGCAGTAGACACAACGGTTATGCTTGGTTCCCCCAAGAAACATCTGTCCACCGTAGGCCATCTAGAGCCCTGCGAATTACGCTGCATCGTCGTGTTCTTTCAGGAACTATGACAACTCATGAGTTTTGCGTCCGGACAACCTACTACCACTAGCAACACATTTCAACTAAGCTCGAAATTCAAAGGAGAAGAATGGTACTTACCTTATTTTGCTTTTAAAAACATATAATACTATGTACATATAGTACTTCATTTCAAAGTCCTCGTGAATCATACTTATGAAACTTACATAAGATTTTTCTTTCCAAATTACATTTTCAAACACTTTATTCTTATATAAGTCTCATTTTACTCAGATCGATTACCTTCCAAATCAACATTCTGAATTCACTATATTCTTATATAATTTCCACAAAAAATCTAGAAACTTCCAAAATCGAATATCCTCAAATTCCACTTAAATTCCAAAATTTCAGTTTTGATCTCTTATCCAATTCAGATATTTAATATCTTTTCAAACTCAGATTTACAATTCTATTGGTTATAAACCCAATTTTCTTCCAATTTTCCAGTTACCCACAAATCTTCCAATTATTCAATTCATCACTTAATTCAAATCGTTACACCCCCGAAATTTCAGAAATCTTTTTCATTCTCATAACAAATTTTCTCATTCATGCATTATTACTTTTCCATCCCCACATCCGTCGACCGTAAATTAGCAAGTGAACAATTCCCGACATATCAATCCCGAAGGCCAAAACCAACATCAGATAAACACTCGGAAAATTATTCAACTTAACTAATCTCCAGCCAGTTTCTAAATTTCATCAACTCCATTTATTAATTCTTATAAAATCAATTCTTACACAACTCTCGAATTCAGTTTACGAATCCACTTCTCTTACGTTCTACCGACCTTCGTTCTCACCGTGCTGCTCTTTGTTGCCATTCTGATTTATCAAACCCGTTAGCCTCTCACGATCTTTTGAAAAACATTTTCACCTATCATGTTTATTAAAAATCACTTATTACCATTGGAAAACATTCCCAAATATTCATAAATCTTTATTTTCCATAGAAAATATATTTTATCCATCATGAAAACATTTCTAAATTCATTATTTGAATTAAACAGATATTAAATAAAACACCACTATTTTCACTTAACTGCTAACACTCATTTACTTCACTTAACCACTCTTGCTTTTGAACCTTAACCATTTCTTAGTAACAATTAAGTCAATCAAGTTGCGGTATGTTTACCTCTCACACCTTAACTGAGCCACATTATTAACTTTGAAATAGATAAAATTCACAACTTTAAACACCAGCAAAACATTCATTCTCATAATTTCCGATTTCAAGTTAAGAATTTATTTCTTTTACAATAATTCACGCCTTCAAAATATTTATCTTTAAAATATACTTTATTCTGAATAAACAATTTATTAATAATATATTAAATTTTAAATTAAAATGGAAATTAAATAGTACTCTCTTGAAATTCGACATAATTGATTTCCACGAATAACTTCCTTTTGGATATTCTCTTTTCCGATAATATATTCCAAACTTTGGAAAAATCTCACCATTATGGTCAACTTCATTTGCTCTATCTCTAATTTCATTTGCAACATTTTTGCTTCCAAACGTTATTTACTTCTAAAAAGTAATTATTATTCCTTTTATCGAAATCTGAACTCATAAAGTTAAATAAATTTTGATTAGATTCAAATACAGGTTTAAATCCCTTTAAAATTTTCATCCATATCCCGCTTTATTTATAACTCATGTTCAAAATTTCACTTCTTGTTAATTAACTAACAAGTTTACAGTTACTATCAAATTCATATAGTCGATTATACATTATTGGTTCGAAACCAATTATAATTTATCTTTCCAAGTCCATAATAATTTAAATAAATTAGTTATACAATTTGACACAATCAAATTCCAATTATAACCCTTTCAATTTTATTATCAGTAATTTATATTCCGAATATCGAAATAAATTTTATCGTTTCATTTCTCAAATGATTTCAAATCTCCCTTTTATTCCAATTCCCATTTGAATTCTCATTTCAGTTGTCTTTGATTGTTAAAATACACGATCAGAGAAATTTATTCGTTATTTCTACTATACTTATCTTCCTTAGATACCATCCAATGATGGATTCGAGAATCAAATGTAAGGGTATCTTATCGAAGAATGGCTCTCACAACTCTAGATTCGAAGACTAAGGATTCTGAAAAATTTTAAATCTCAAAATAAATTTCTATTCCCTTTGTATCAGTTCCAAAACAATAATTTCAAAATAATTTACCTTTCAAAAATTATTTTAAAATTATTTATACTTTCAAAACTTATATTTCAAAACTCTTTATTTTCAAGATCCGCTTTTTCTAATGTTGATCTCACTCATTTAAACTCGATAAGTTATGCTTTGAATAAACCAAATGTAATAACCCGCAAAATCTGGGCCAGTTTAAAATTTTTATTTTGGCGATTTTAGCGAATTTTGATTATTTAAAATAGAATTATTTTAAATAAAATCGACGAGAATTTATTTTGAATTGAATTCGACGTATATATTTATATACGTCGTCGTTAGAATATAAATATTTATATATAATTATAAATAGAATTGAAAATGGCGCGGTAGTTCGATAATTCGATTTCAAACTTCAATTGAATGTACCGAGTGCAAAACAATCCGGATTTTAGTGAAACCAAAAATAATGGAATCTAATTGATGATATCTTTCCAACGAATCTGAAAAATCAAAAGTTCGTAGCGAGAATCAAAAGATATGTTCAGTTGAAAATTCTGAATAGTCGCTATGGAATTCAGGCCCTTAAAAATGGACATTTTGCAAACGACCTCAGATTTCGACGAAACCACTTTTGTTGGGTCCGTGATGTCAAGTTATTGCTAGGTTTCAAATTTCATAATTTTTCGAATCAATATGTGAGCGTGGCAAAAGAAAACGTGTTTTGACCATTTCAACTGATTTTAATCGACTGGAAATTGGCCATTTTTCCAACGGTCTCGGAATTCGACGAAACTAGTTTTGTTAAGACCGTATCGTCAATACGAAGCTAGAAAATATTTTTCGGGAATTTTTAGAGTTAGTATGTGACCTCGGTAATTTGAAAGGTACGTTTAAAATTCAATATAGCGATTTAAGTGTAAATTTAACAGAAACTGATTCAAACAGTCGAATCAGCCTACGTGGCATATCCCATTGTGTTCGGAATGGGGGTTAAACGCTATGGACGACAGGCGGTGGCCCTCGTTTAGATGACATATGTGAAAGTCAACTTTTAAAAATAATTAAATAATAAAATAATAAATATATATATATATTTTTCTTATAACCCCCCCCCTTTCAAAATCGACTGAACAGAAAGAAAAAAAAAAAAAAATTTAAACCTAAACGCGCCGCCGCCTGGGGCTCTCGAAGCCGCTCGCCACCACCCCTGCCGGAGGCGCTCCCCTCCATCAGCTCCCCGCCGTGACCGCGCCCCCATCTCCTTCCTCTCCCCTTCTAATCGAACCCGATACCCCCTCAAACCCCCCCCCCCCCCCCCCGTCGACTTCATCGACCGCCGCCTGCCCCCTGACCCACATCCGACGCTCCAGCCCTCCCCTTCCGCCGCCTGGACCACTGCCGCACCCCCCTGAGCCACCGCGCCCCCCTCTGTAAGTTTTTTTTAGTTTTATTTTATTTTATTTTTATTTTATATAAATAGAAGAATTTAAAACTGTTTTTTTTAAGAATTTAAAACTGTTTTTTTTAAGAATTTAAAACTGTTTTTTTTAAGAATTTAAAACTGAATTTTTAAAAGAGATTAAAAACTGATTTTTGAAAAGTTTGAAAAACTGATTTTATTTTAAGATTTTAAATAGAAAAAGATTTGAATTTTAAATGGAAAAAGATGAGAAATTTAAAAAGGTGAAATCTTTAAATTTAAAAAGGTGAAATCTTTAAATTTAAAAAGGTGAAATCTTTAAATTTAAAAAGGCGAAATCTTTAAATTTAAAAAGGCGAAATCTTTATATAGAAAATAGCGTGATAAAAATATAATTTTTATCTATATAACATAGTAGTAAAAATTCGATTTTTATATATGGAATAGCATAGTAAAAATTCGATTTTTAAATATATGAAGTGATTATAAAAATATGATTTTTAGATTGAAAGTGAATAAATAAAAATGTGATTTTTATTTTAAAGACATCGAAATATAAAAATGTGTGATTTTTATATATATAGTGACTACGGGCACAAGAAGACGATAAAAAGGCGAGGATGAAGAAGATTTCTATAAAAGAAGTGTCGTGAAGTTGGATAGCTATCGGTGAGAACTTCTCACTCAAATTCTACTTTTCTAGTTATATATATATATATATACTAGGATGCAGACGGTGCTTATTAGAAGCACCCGACACCCGTCCACAGACCATGGACTTGTTTGATTGGTTGTGTAGTTGGTTAGATTATTTGATTTGGATTTGATTGTTTTGGTGAAATTGAAATTGATATGATTGATGTGTGAATGGCGTGGGCCTTCACTAGACCGGGGATAAGGCTAGGCCTCGTCCCGTTTCTAGTATCGTGCCGTTATGCCGCCGAAATTTTCTAAAATGTGTTAGAAAAATAAAAATATCATTTTATTTAAAGAATGAACTTAATAGAAATTCATATGTTGGAATAAAATGTTTTATCGTTAAAAATATAATTTTTAACGTGAATGTGAATAAATAAATATTCATTTACAAACCAGACGGTTTGTTTATGTACACCTATTTGAAGGACATTGATTGGGACGATAAATTTTACACATCGCCCAACTGCACAAATAAAATATGCGTTTGATTGTTTGAAACCCCACACGGGTGTTGGGATGAAATTTGAAGTTCACTCATCCTGATTGATTAAATATGTCGATCGATTGATTGACAGACTGTTATAAGCGTTAGATATCTTTATTTGATGCTTATACAGTGTAGTGCACTTTGGTTGATGGTTGATCATTTTTCAATGTTATTATATACATGTGTTGTGTGAAAATCCATATAATTAATTTTATATGGTAATTGATTGGGCCTCATTCCAGTTTAGAAATGGAAATATTTGAAATAGAAATATTTGAAATAGAATATTTGAAAATAGAAATTTATGAAGTCGTGTTGATTAGTTTGACGCCATTTTGACGTGAACGATATTTATATCGATTTTAAACGATTTCGAAATGAATTGAATTGAAAACGAATTCAAAGTGAATTGAAAACGAATTCAAAGTGAATTGAAAACGATTTCAAAGTGAATTGAAAACGATTTCGAAATGAATTGAATTGAAAACGATTTCAAAGTGAATTGAAAACGATTTCGAAATGAAGTGAATTGAAAACGATTTCGAAATGAAGTGAATTGAAAACGATTTCGAAATGAAGTGAATTGAAAACGATTTCGAAATGAATTGAATTGAAAACGATTTCGAAATGAATTGAATTGAAAACGATTTCAAAGTGAATTGAAAACGATTTCGAAATGAAGTGAATTGAAAACGATTTCGAAATGAAGTGAATTGAAAACGATTTCGAAATGAAGTGAATTGAAAACGATTTCGAAATGAATTGAATTGAAAACGATTTCGAAATGAATTGAATTGAAAACGAATTCAAATTGAATTGAAATTTGAATTGAATAGAAATGAATTTTAAAACGAATCTATAAAGAAGAATTCAATTGTGATTTGAATTGAAAAGGAAGTTGAAAATGTTTTTGAAACGAATTCAAAACTATTTATATAATTCATTTTAAATAGAAATCGACGAAGTATATATTATATATATTATATATATAATATAATGGCCTGAATAGAACGCGCCGCGCCGCGGCAGTTCGTGAATTTCGACCATTTATTTCAAACGGACATTACGGGAGATCCGACCGTCGGATTCTCCTAAAACCGGAACCGTTGGGTTCGTATCGAAAAGAGCTTTCTAACGAATATTAGAAATTAGAAATCTAACGGTTGGATTTGGAATTATGTCCAAATCAAATTTGAAAAAGGTCGCTATAAGTGCAGTTCGATGGCCATTGATGGAAATCGACTGTACGGGCCTTGACAAAATTATTAAAAATAGTAATAATTTGTGTAAAATCATAAGAAATGATTTGTGAAGATTTGGGATGAAAAACTCCATATTTGAAAAGATAAAAATAGATTTTTATCGAAATGAACTAGTTTGAACTAGAATTATAATTCTATTTATTTTTAAATAAATAAATTGAATTTGAAAAGGGTTTTGAAAATAACCAAAATTTCCAATGATTGCATTGGAGTGGATTTGAATCGAAATTGTCTCCGGAATATTTCGATGTTGGAATTCGTGATTATACAGATGTTGTTATGGAAATTTGAAAGATATATATTTATATCGTTATTTCCAATACGACATTTGTTAGTCGTAGAATTTGATATTGAATATAAGCCGATATATTTTCTATTCAGAGTCTTGTATTGAATATCAAATGTGATTTGGGTTTGTCGCGAATGGTGTCTTCACTAACACTGTTCTTGAACCTAGTTGTGAAAAGATTAAATCTTTTTATTTAGATTTAATGAAGTGTACCAATTAAACGATATTTAATTGGAATTGAATTGGTATTGATTTTTGGGTTTATCGTGAACAGTGTTTTAAATAACACTTGTTCTTTAACCCGATAATAAATGGAATGTGATTTTGGGTTTATCGTGAACCGTGTTTTAAATGACACTGATTCTTTAACCCAGTTAAAGATTAAAACTAAGTGGAGTTTTAATGAATCTTTAATTAGATTGAGATGATCGAAAATGGAGTATCACCAGTTTTGCTCCAGGCGATGGTTAAATCTTTAATTAGATTTGAACGTGAAATGGTAATTGAATTTACCGATAACACTGTGGTGTTAGATATGAAGTATTACCAGTTTTACTTCATGGGGTGAATAGGTTGGGATTGGGAAATAAAATAAATGATTACTTCAGTGTGGTTCGCTAATCCCGACTAGTTTGAATTGATATTCAAAGGTGATTAAAGAATAAATTTAAAGAATTTATCTTGGATAAAATTAATGGGAACTTTTCCCAAAGTATAGGAATATTTGAATAAAGGAATATTCTGAATTGGAATGAGGCGTATGTTGTGTTTGTGTAACACTTTTATAATATATACGCGAGTTATTCAGAAAGACCGGGTTTATTCCATGCTGAATAACTGATTCGACGTGGTGTCGAAGATGAAGACGGTGGTCGAAGACCAGAAGTCTTCACGTCGTTTGGGTGCTTACTGATGATCTTGATTGGGCTGTACACCCAAGAAGATGGAAACAGTTAGTGATCGTCCAGACGTACCTGGAGATCGATGGATATACGAGGTACTAGGTGCCTCCGGTTTCGTTCAGACCCAGAACGGACTTGTAAATGGACTGTGTGTCTGACATTGGATTTTAGTCCGTGCGATTGATCTCTATTAAATATATATCTGTTTGGCGACGGAGGATTTATTCTCTTGCTTAACGCCCTTCTCTGAGACGTACGAGCTCAGGGGTTATATATTGATGGATATCAAACGCATGGAGTGAATTGCCTGTGTGGCATGCCTAAGTGGCAATTGATCGAGGCTTCTGTTGAAAAGCAAAGTCTTGTGGTGATGATCAAAGCACAGCCTGTGTGGCACAACTTTGTGTAACGTGAATTCGCGAGCCTCGCACCCCGGTTGTGAACCAAAAACGGGAGAGGACGTCAGGGAGGGCATGCGTTTCTTTCTAGCTAGAAGTGGCGTCAGTGGTTTTACACGCCCTGACGAGTTTGACTTATGTGGTTGTTGCTGTTGCGAGGCGCCTCGGTTATATCGGTTTCGGCCGATGCATTCTGGTCGGCTGACGGACCAGACTTACACCCCATAGGGTGGGGAGACGTAGTGTTCAGGCATTTTAATCCACATCGGTGGACCGGCCCTGAGGATCCAAGGCTTGACTGAGTACTTGCCTGAGACACGGGCTAGAGCGTCTTGAATCGGTTGAGGACTATCTTTTGCCTCGGTTCATAGATGGAAACCCAATTTCCAAATACGTGATTCTGCGATTTTATTTGTAGAGCCTAGTATGGCGACATAGTGGGATGGGGCGCTCATGCCGCCTATGATTGATACTTATGATTTGAAGTTGTTTTATACACTATGCACTTATAATAGTATCAAACGATTTGTTTTAACCGTATCAAGCATTCTTTGGCTGTTATAAGGGAAAACCCTATCCTCGGCTGCGTTGCATTGTGTGATGGGACCTGGGTCTTATAACAGCTTCATTTTTTCTTTATTTAGCATTGCGCTGTTTGTTTTATGCACTGGTATTCTTGGGAGGAAACCCGTTCCGTGTTATACGGCGTGGTCCCTTGATTTACCTAACTTTTAAAATAAAGAATAATAACTGTTTTAGTTCTCACACCAGTCACATGACTGACCTGGAGTTTATTGTTTTAACCTAAACTCTGGGTGCCCTTATTTTGACACGGGCAGCTAGTAGTTTTGGTTTTGCAGATTTATATTCACAGGATCCTGGTTTACAGCTGGAACGATATCCGGAAAGCTTTGTATCCGTATATCTCCTTCTAGTTGTGTATTGTATTATTTTCCGCTGCTATGTATTTAAATGTAATTTAAATCTCTGATATTTCTGTGTAATCTTCATTTAAACTCTGTATATTCTTGTAATCTGATGCATTGTTGTAATATACAATGAAATGTTCTTCTTATATGCGTTCTATTTTGTCGTGTTCTCAAAACAATTCGTTCTTTCTCTTCTCTTCGGAGGCCGGGGAAGTTCGGGTCGTTTCACCAAAACTCTGCTACCACTTGTAATGTCCCGCCTTTTTGACCGCTTCAAATTGGCGATTAAACCAACTTAAAATTTCCAAATCGACGAATCGTTATTCAACTTATAGAGTTTAAAATAGAATCAACACAGAAAATATAGAATAAATAAATAACACAGTATTGAACAGCGAAATAAACTTCTATTTATAAATCAGGATTTTTAATACAATATTTTTCTATACATCGAAATTTAAAATTTGAATACAAGAAAAGTATTTACTGTTCAAACATCTTCAGAGTGCGCGTCTTCGGATCCCCAGCTTCACCAAACTTTGAATCCTAAGCTGTAAACTTTAAAATTTGTACGGTTCAAGTCTAACCCGAACGTTCCATGTATAAACATAAAACACTCGAGTCAGGATTAAATCATAGTTCAAGTAAATTAACTTCAGTAGAAAATGAAATAAGTTGTTGATCCTAACATCCAAAACATACTCAAAATAAAAGTTGTGTAATATCTGATTTTTAACAATGTATAGTGTCCATTTTATATTGGCTTTAAAATTTAACCATGGTATCTAATCTAATCAGTTTGGCTAGGTACAAATCTAGTGCAGTATCAGTCCAAAATCAAGTATAATATCAATTTATATCAGTTTATAAGTAGATTACAAATTTACATGACCAGAGGCAAGGCCAACCAGGAAACATACTAGACATGTAAAGATGGTCTCAAAAGTTCCAAACTTAGTACAAGCTATATATGAGTAAATGCATGTTTACAAATGCAAATATCATGGCACAATCAAAGCATGGTAAAGGGGCAATAATGTTTACTGAAAAAAGAACAGTGTTGCCATACTTCCTGCGTTGGTTCTCTAGCATAGCTAACGACATATATATACAAACTATCTTAATTACAAGGAAAGCACAAATGCAGCCATGAACTCGGGCACGAGCCGCAGGGTCATACAGTGGCTATAAGGTAGTTAAGATATGCACAAAGGAAGGTAAAACCGGGATACACAAATATAAAAACAACAAGAAAATGATAGCAATTTCAACAAGAAGCGACTGGTATATACATTCAAAACTAAGTACATGTATATATGACAACACTATAAATTATAATGATCACGTGAAATGCGGCACAATGAAGAAGAAACCAAATGTATATTTTTCTACATGCATTCATGACCATATCCTCATGACATAAGTAGGCAAGGGGTAATACAAGGACATACATAGCATATAAATAGGCACATTCTAAATATACAAAATGGTAAAATGGCCAGGTTGCATGCGCATTATATCAGACAAACAATTTGCACGCAACAATACCCAAATTTAACATATAGGTCAGAATATATATTCATACAAGTCGATAAAGACATGCTTGAATGCATAATCTCAAGTTCAACATTCAGGTCGGGCATGTATATATAGTACTGACAATGCAAAGTGAGAATGCAACTACAAACTTCCTATTGTAAATTAACAGTCATAAGTCTTGTGCACACATCATGTGATTCAAAGTCGTAAAACAATGAAACATGTATCCCAAAATTTAAACCAACTTCATATTTTTACAAAAACAATTGGAATATCAACTTTTAGCAAACTAAATGGAGTATCAGTTTTTAGCAAGTGGAATGGATGGCAATAGCAACATCTTCATATGGAAGATGTTTAACTAATGGATATACTTGGCAGGTACACTAAGGTACTTAATGTACATGCATTGAGTATAACAGCATTGTCAACAAGAAAATACATTAAGGGTAGATGGCTCAAAAATGCGGACAAACAACAAGGAATGTTTTTCTTTCTTATTTTTTTTATCCATTTCAACTAAATAGTTTTTTATAAGGACTCGAAATAAATTATAGGACCCAAATATTTTTCCCTATAATGTGTATGTAAACATACTAGTCAACAAATATGCAAATGATACATTTCTCAATAAAAGATGCATTTCTTTGTCTTTATAAAACTGTCAAAAACATATATTTATTGAAACGACCCGCAAATCCGAGCTATCTGAGTTGACTAAAACACCACACGTCCAACTCGAATAACACAGAAATACGACTCATTATTAGAAAGAAGTTAGAGGATGAGAAATAGAAAGAAAGAAATATTAGAATAGAAGAAAAACGAAGATCACAAACTCACAGCGGAACGAATAAAATATATTCTATAACCTAACTTTTGAAATACAAATCTGTTTTGTACATAAATACATACCATCATCAGAGTACACATAACATTTGATTCAGCGGAAGTAACTCTAAATAACTAACGTTGAAGCCTCCAGCTTCAAGCTCCTCCAAGTGTATCTGTAAAAGCCTGAAACACTTGACTGCCCGTATAAATTTGGGCACCCAAGAGTTTAGGGAAAACAAAACAAAATAAACTCTGGGTCAGTCATGGGACTGGTGTGAGTAAACTCCAACCACTTGTTTAACTTTAAAAATCCTTTCAAAAGAAAAGATAATAGTAAGACCAGTCCACACATAAACACGGACGGTTTTTACCTTACTATAACCCAAAACACTTTGATATCAAATCCAGTGATATTATAGTAATGTCTACATCAAATAAATAACCAAATAGCAGAACGCTTGCATCTCACGCTCCACATATATAGTATATAATCAAAAACCGCATGGCGCTTATTGGAGATTGGATTTCCAACATGACAAGGTATGGGACCACCTTCCGATGATGTATCTCTAGAGGCGAATACACCTGGGTTCAACAAGAACATCTTGCAACCCGGCCCACACATGACCGACCACTCATTTCGCTTGAGTGTATCGAATGTATATCACCAACGGTTGGACTCAAACCACCGTTTCCCGAATGGGCAGAATCGATAGATTTAGAAACAAAAGGAATTTCTCTAGATAGGTGATTATACACCCTAATGGGAGCGACCCACATAGCCATGCTGCCTGCCCGATTTTTGTCCTTTCCCGGTTGTTGAGGCCTGAGGCTACGCATACTTACCATTCATCGATAACACAATCACTTTGAATGCCACATCGTCAGATCCGTTAATCACTAGTTGAGTTTGCACAAATATTCTGGATGTTATGCTAAGGGATAAATCCGTTGCAACCATATATATTCATACAGACCGACCCATTAGATCATTGGAAATACTCTGTCAGACATTCGTCCATTTACGTTCGTTCTGGGATTGAACGAAACCGAAGGCACCATTTCTATTAATAGAAAAAGCCCTTGCACTTCACTCCGTCTTCAATATATTCAGCATACTTGGTTCGCAACGCTTATGCCGATACGGAGTGGTTCTTCGGATAATAATCCAACCGGTCTCTCCATATTGACAACGATGGTCAAAAACTTCGATAGTCTGTGATTTAACTATCGAATAAAAACAAGTGTTCAATCAACATATCAAACAAATCACTGGGCTCTTTAATTAATATTTATTAATTAAATCTCTCCTCCATTTTCTCTATCAATATTTGTTAACCAAATATTTCAATAACCATATTGGCCCTTTACGCTATTTTTGATTCCATTTCCTTATCGAATTCTATATATCTCGATATATAGATTTCTAATTGTCAAATTTCTTAAAAATATTCTAACTCCTTAAATTCCCGGAAAAATTCGCCATAACCTCCCCTGTATCGGGAGCATCGGGAAATTTCAAATAGCTTCCCGGTATCTTCTAATCTCAAAAAGAAAAGGAAAAGCCAAGCGGCTTGCCGATACGGCGCATAAAACCCATATATGAATTTAAACATGTACCTTTTTGTCGGGCATTACATTTATAAACTTCATATACCTCATCCCATACCTGTCTAAACCTGTTCACCTGTTTTCAATTCAATTCAACACCATCTAATCATTTGAATTCAGTTTCGCCCATTTGTTCTTTAAATCGGCCAATTTGCCTATTTCACTTCTTTGTTTGAACATAACATGTTCAAACAAAATATTTAACTCGTTCATAACCAAATTGAATTTCAATTTCAATTCTAGTTTCCTTTTTGATTTCGAATATAAATTTTCAAATCGAATTTACTTATTCAAACCCCAATATTCATTCGAAATCTTATTAACTAATTTCTATTCAATTTAGTTAATTCGATTCAATAAACCAAAATCTGGTTTCTGTTTCAAAATCATATTCATTTTCACAACTTGAATTCACATATATTTTACAACTCAACTCTGGAATTTTCTAAATAGAAACTTCGGATTTTCTTGCTTAAAAATCCTTTTATAATCTTAAATAAACCATTTTGGGTTTAAAACGATTATGGCGCTGTTTTTATGAAAATTTGATTTTGACATAACTCAAAATCTATACGACGAAATCCAGATTTTTCTTCTTCATTAGAAAACTATTATCAAACCGGTCCTGACGTTTCTTGTTTCAAAGAATTTCGACTTCAATTGCGCTCTGTATACTCAATTGAAGTTCGAATCGCTATTTTTCGAACTGCAGCGCTGCGGCGAGTTCGTTTTAATTATATTTATAAATATAAACTTTTAAACTTCGTTTATATAAATTCAACTCTATTCTAATATATATACATAGATATATATTCCAAATTCCATTTGAATCTTTACATTTCAAATTCCATAGTTTAAATCCTGTATTCAAATCCCATTTGAAATCCTTTATTCGAATTCCATTTCAAATCATTCATTCGAATTCTATTTCAAATCCTTTATTTAATTTTCACTTTAATTCAATTCCTTTTGAATTTCTATATTTGAAATTCATACTTGAAATTCCATTTCAAATTCATACTTGAAATTCATACTTGAATTCAAATATCCAAACACCATTTAAATTTCTATTTGAAATTCTAAATGTTTCAGATTCCATTTCTCTTATTTGAAATTCCCAAAATTTCAAATTACATTCTTCTTTTATTTGAAATTCCATTTTTGAATTTCCTTTATTCCAATCCCATTTGAATTCTAGTATTCAAACTTATTTTCAACGCCATTTGAATTTCTTCACTCAAAGCCATTTGAATTCCCTTGAATTCAAATTCCATTTCAAATCATTTAGATTTCTATTTTGAAATCCTATTTGAAAATTCTATTTCCAATTCTACTTTGAAAATCCTATTTCAAAGTTTATTTCAACTTCTATTTTGAAATCTCATATTCAAATTTCTACTTGAATTTCTGTATTCAATTCCATGTTCAAATTCAATACTCGAATTTCTATTTCAAATCTCAATTCAAAATTCAAATCTCTATTCACATTTCACATTTGAATTCTTCTTTGAAATACTATATTTCAAATTCTATTTTGAAATTCTACATTGAAATCTCTATTCAAATTTCTTTATTCGAATTCCTTTGAATTCAAATTTTATTTTAATTCCTTGAATTCAAATCCTACTTTTCCATTCTAATTTCATCTATTCAAATTCTATTTGAACTTCTATTTGAATTTCTAATGTTCAATCTCTTCTTAAAATTCAAATATTTAAACCCCTTTTTATAATTCAAATGTTATACTCTATTTCATTTGAGTTATATATTTAAGAATTTCATTTCACATCTTATTTTGAAATTCCATTTCGAATTTCAATTCCACGCTTGTACTTCTATTTCTGAATTATCAAATGATAATTCTTTTCACTTCATTTATGACTTCGTTATAAAAGACTATTTATAAACTTCGTTTATAAAGGAACTACTTGTTTTATTTTTCAAAACAAGTTTATATTTTTATCTCCATTGAAAATTCAAATTCTATTTAAAAATAGAATTTCCCTTTTTAAATCTCCAATATCCTTTTTACGATATTTTTAAATATCATTACTTAAGCCCGGTGATAAAACACACAAGCAACCAATTGTTTATTTTTCTAACACATCATATATAACCATATATATGCAACAAATAAACAAACAGATAATATATTTTTGAGGAATCCAGTTGGATTCCTCCAACCTGTTTTCCTGCATCCACAGATGTTAGCACATAAATAATACCCATTCTGCTTCGTGGCAGAATATCGCGGTATAGAAGGTCATCCACTAATCATAGCGTGGGGCGTATAGGGTAATCATCCGCTATGAAACTGCGGGCATCCGCTAATGAGACTGCGGGAATCCAACCAATCAATCAACCCAATATATATATATAATAGCCTAAATAACTAATATATATAAAATAACCAGAAAGCATTCACACAAGCAACAGACAATTATTTTTAACGAAATAAAAATAATTAGAAATAAAAGGTGAGTGAGATTTACTCACCGAAATTTCCTTTGCTGAATGTCTCGTGGAAATTCAGATCTTACGGCTTCGAATCGCCTCGAATGAGTTTTATCGTGCTCCTATGAATATTTATTAACGATCAACATTTCAATTAACGCATAAATAAATGTCTTATATATATATATATATATATATATATTTCCATTTTCTCATTTAATTAAATCACCAAATTGTTTTGATTAAATATCCAACTTCTATTTATTTATCTTGAGTTTGAAATCTGAATCAAACTAATATGGTTTAAATAAAAGAATCAAAACTAACTAATTTATTTTCTATAAACTAATTATATAAATTTATTTGCTTTTTATATCACTAATCCCTCGTAATAAATTCCTACTGCCTTATTTATTTTTAAATAAAAAAACTAAATCAAAAAAAGAAAATACCTTAATCTGGTTAAATTCTTTCTTCTTCCTCACTACATTACTGTCGAACAGAGATTCCCATCCCCAGAACTAAACCCGCGAGCTACACTACATCGATGAACTCCAGGGAGCAAATCGCGATCCCCCAGAATACAGATACCACCACCTCCATGCTGCTCCGCCGAACGCTGCTCCTCCCGATCCCCTGAGTTTGCCAACATCGCACCTTCCCCAACAGTCGAGCCTGGCTCGAAGCCCTAAATTCTGAACCGTTATTTAATCTGAATGACTGATGTTTCCAACGTTATTCATTATTCTGAATTCAACGAAATAGATTATACCCTTTAATTTGAACGTATATTTAAAATAGCCATATTAAATCAATTTAAATTCAAAACAAATAAATTTAACAATAAATCCCAATCATTATTGTTCATATTTAAATCGTTTATATACATTGATCATCTAAACTGTTTCGATTCAATTTTACCTTTGAATTAAATTGTTTAGTTCTCGTATTTCGATAATTATCAAATTAAATCGTATTTCGATTATTTAATCGATAATCGAATAAATACCATTTATTTTAAAATTTCAATATTTAAAACTATATTAAATATTTAAAATTAATCGACGAAAAATCTGGGTCGTTACATTCTTTTCCCCTTAAAATAATTTCGTCCTCGAAATTGTTAAGTTAGGAAAATGATACAAACCTATTACTTTATGTTGAAACTCACCTCCTCATATTTCTATGACTTTAATTTCAACCAAAACTTTTGGTCTTCACACATTTGATTCGAATGATCTACGATCAATCCATTTATATCCAATCTATATTCCAATAACCTATTCAAATTGATTCTAATCAATTTACTTCCTTCGACCCATTTAACTTGTTTAAGTTAAATTTAAATTCCAGAATTCAAATCCCTGGGTTTTTCTTTCAAATTCTTTTGAAATCCCATAAATATACACATATATTTATTTTCATTTCAAATTCAAAACATTTGAATTTTTAAACCACTTGTTTCTTTCAAAACAAATTTCCATCAAAATTTTCTAAGGTAGCAATCCATCACTTAGAACTCGGAAATGAACACTGATGATGTTGCAATCATCATCAGAATTATTTCCCAGCCACTGAAGTGAGTTCAGTGCTTTATTATTTCTAAATTCATCTAAAATGATTTTCTTTCAAATCCTTCTAAAACAAATCTATATTGCTTTGAAAAATATTTGTCAACTTCCCAGGATTTTGAGTTCTTAATTCTAGTTTGAATTTAATTCTAATTCATCTCATTTGTATATTTAATTTCTATACAAATTCTACTCTGGTTATAAATACCCATTCTAAATTTATAATCTCATTTGATTATGAAATCAACATCCAACACATCCATATAATAATAATTCTAGAAAAATTATTCTTTCTATATCAAAATAGAAATTTTGGGTAAAATTATTTCATTTACCCACTTTAAAACTATATCGTGTCGATTCTTCTGTCCAAGTGTTTACAAACTCCTATCGACGTCGTGGCGTCCCACGATCCGACCAGAATTCATAAACCACTCAACAGACTAGCCAACACAATATAAAACAATTTTTATATCAAATAACAAATACGCTCTCTCGTATCTATACGTTCAACTCATTCTAGGGCACTGCTGACCCTATCTCTACTGAGCACATGCCACACAAGCCTAGGTATTCGCTCAACCTAAGCTCTGATACCAACTGAAACGACCCGCAAATCCGAGCTATCTGAGTTGACTAAAACACCACACGTCCAACTCGAATAACACAGAAATACGACTCATTATTAGAAAGAAGTTAGAGGATGAGAAATAGAAAGAAAGAAATATTAGAATAGAAGAAAAACGAAGATCACAAACTCACAGCGGAACGAATAAAATATATTCTATAACCTAACTTTTGAAATACAAATCTGTTTTGTACATAAATACATACCATCATCAGAGTACACATAACATTTGATTCAGCGGAAGTAACTCTAAATAACTAACGTTGAAGCCTCCAGCTTCAAGCTCCTCCAAGTGTATCTGTAAAAGCCTGAAACACTTGACTGCCCGTATAAATTTGGGCACCCAAGAGTTTAGGGAAAACAAAACAAAATAAACTCTGGGTCAGTCATGGGACTGGTGTGAGTAAACTCCAACCACTTGTTTAACTTTAAAAATCCTTTCAAAAGAAAAGATAATAGTAAGACCAGTCCACACATAAACACGGACGGTTTTTACCTTACTATAACCCAAAACACTTTGATATCAAATCCAGTGATATTATAGTAATGTCTACATCAAATAAATAACCAAATAGCAGAACGCTTGCATCTCACGCTCCACATATATAGTATATAATCAAAAACCGCATGGCGCTTATTGGAGATTGGATTTCCAACATGACAAGGTATGGGACCACCTTCCGATGATGTATCTCTAGAGGCGAATACACCTGGGTTCAACAAGAACATCTTGCAACCCGGCCCACACATGACCGACCACTCATTTCGCTTGAGTGTATCGAATGTATATCACCAACGGTTGGACTCAAACCACCGTTTCCCGAATGGGCAGAATCGATAGATTTAGAAACAAAAGGAATTTCTCTAGATAGGTGATTATACACCCTAATGGGAGCGACCCACATAGCCATGCTGCCTGCCCGATTTTTGTCCTTTCCCGGTTGTTGAGGCCTGAGGCTACGCATACTTACCATTCATCGATAACACAATCACTTTGAATGCCACATCGTCAGATCCGTTAATCACTAGTTGAGTTTGCACAAATATTCTGGATGTTATGCTAAGGGATAAATCCGTTGCAACCATATATATTCATACAGACCGACCCATTAGATCATTGGAAATACTCTGTCAGACATTCGTCCATTTACGTTCGTTCTGGGATTGAACGAAACCGAAGGCACCATTTCTATTAATAGAAAAAGCCCTTGCACTTCACTCCGCCTTCAATATATTCAGCATACTTGGTTCGCAACGCTTATGCCGATACGGAGTGGTTCTTCGGATAATAATCCAACCGGTCTCTCCATATTGACAACGATGGTCAAAAACTTCGATAGTCTGTGATTTAACTATCGAATAAAAACAAGTGTTCAATCAACATATCAAACAAATCACTGGGCTCTTTAATTAATATTTATTAATTAAATCTCTCCTCCATTTTCTCTATCAATATTTGTTAACCAAATATTTCAATAACCATATTGGCCCTTTACGCTATTTTTGATTCCATTTCCTTATCGAATTCTATATATCTCGATATATAGATTTCTAATTGTCAAATTTCTTAAAAATATTCTAACTCCTTAAATTCCCGGAAAAATTCGCCATAACCTCCCCTGTATCGGGAGCATCGGGAAATTTCAAATAGCTTCCCGGTATCTTCTAATCTCAAAAAGAAAAGGAAAAGCCAAGCGGCTTGCCGATACGGCGCATAAAACCCATATATGAATTTAAACATGTACCTTTTTGTCGGGCATTACATTTATAAACTTCATATACCTCATCCCATACCTGTCTAAACCTGTTCACCTGTTTTCAATTCAATTCAACACCATCTAATCATTTGAATTCAGTTTCGCCCATTTGTTCTTTAAATCGGCCAATTTGCCTATTTCACTTCTTTGTTTGAACATAACATGTTCAAACAAAATATTTAACTCGTTCATAACCAAATTGAATTTCAATTTCAATTCTAGTTTCCTTTTTGATTTCGAATATAAATTTTCAAATCGAATTTACTTATTCAAACCCCAATATTCATTCGAAATCTTATTAACTAATTTCTATTCAATTTAGTTAATTCGATTCAATAAACCAAAATCTGGTTTCTGTTTCAAAATCATATTCATTTTCACAACTTGAATTCACATATATTTTACAACTCAACTCTGGAATTTTCTAAATAGAAACTTCGGATTTTCTTGCTTAAAAATCCTTTTATAATCTTAAATAAACCATTTTGGGTTTAAAACGATTATGGCGCTGTTTTTATGAAAATTTGATTTTGACATAACTCAAAATCTATACGACGAAATCCAGATTTTTCTTCTTCATTAGAAAACTATTATCAAACCGGTCCTGACGTTTCTTGTTTCAAAGAATTTCGACTTCAATTGCGCTCTGTATACTCAATTGAAGTTCGAATCGCTATTTTTCGAACTGCAGCGCTGCGGCGAGTTCGTTTTAATTATATTTATAAATATAAACTTTTAAACTTCGTTTATATAAATTCAACTCTATTCTAATATATATACATAGATATATATTCCAAATTCCATTTGAATCTTTACATTTCAAATTCCATAGTTTAAATCCTGTATTCAAATCCCATTTGAAATCCTTTATTCGAATTCCATTTCAAATCATTCATTCGAATTCTATTTCAAATCCTTTATTTAATTTTCACTTTAATTCAATTCCTTTTGAATTTCTATATTTGAAATTCATACTTGAAATTCCATTTCAAATTCATACTTGAAATTCATACTTGAATTCAAATATCCAAACACCATTTAAATTTCTATTTGAAATTCTAAATGTTTCAGATTCCATTTCTCTTATTTGAAATTCCCAAAATTTCAAATTACATTCTTCTTTTATTTGAAATTCCATTTTTGAATTTCCTTTATTCCAATCCCATTTGAATTCTAGTATTCAAACTTATTTTCAACGCCATTTGAATTTCTTCACTCAAAGCCATTTGAATTCCCTTGAATTCAAATTCCATTTCAAATCATTTAGATTTCTATTTTGAAATCCTATTTGAAAATTCTATTTCCAATTCTACTTTGAAAATCCTATTTCAAAGTTTATTTCAACTTCTATTTTGAAATCTCATATTCAAATTTCTACTTGAATTTCTGTATTCAATTCCATGTTCAAATTCAATACTCGAATTTCTATTTCAAATCTCAATTCAAAATTCAAATCTCTATTCACATTTCACATTTGAATTCTTCTTTGAAATACTATATTTCAAATTCTATTTTGAAATTCTACATTGAAATCTCTATTCAAATTTCTTTATTCGAATTCCTTTGAATTCAAATTTTATTTTAATTCCTTGAATTCAAATCCTACTTTTCCATTCTAATTTCATCTATTCAAATTCTATTTGAACTTCTATTTGAATTTCTAATGTTCAATCTCTTCTTAAAATTCAAATATTTAAACCCCTTTTTATAATTCAAATGTTATACTCTATTTCATTTGAGTTATATATTTAAGAATTTCATTTCACATCTTATTTTGAAATTCCATTTCGAATTTCAATTCCACGCTTGTACTTCTATTTCTGAATTATCAAATGATAATTCTTTTCACTTCATTTATGACTTCGTTATAAAAGACTATTTATAAACTTCGTTTATAAAGGAACTACTTGTTTTATTTTTCAAAACAAGTTTATATTTTTATCTCCATTGAAAATTCAAATTCTATTTAAAAATAGAATTTCCCTTTTTAAATCTCCAATATCCTTTTTACGATATTTTTAAATATCATTACTTAAGCCCGGTGATAAAACACACAAGCAACCAATTGTTTATTTTTCTAACACATCATATATAACCATATATATGCAACAAATAAACAAACAGATAATATATTTTTGAGGAATCCAGTTGGATTCCTCCAACCTGTTTTCCTGCATCCACAGATGTTAGCACATAAATAATACCCATTCTGCTTCGTGGCAGAATATCGCGGTATAGAAGGTCATCCACTAATCATAGCGTGGGGCGTATAGGGTAATCATCCGCTATGAAACTGCGGGCATCCGCTAATGAGACTGCGGGAATCCAACCAATCAATCAACCCAATATATATATATAATAGCCTAAATAACTAATATATATAAAATAACCAGAAAGCATTCACACAAGCAACAGACAATTATTTTTAACGAAATAAAAATAATTAGAAATAAAAGGTGAGTGAGATTTACTCACCGAAATTTCCTTTGCTGAATGTCTCGTGGAAATTCAGATCTTACGGCTTCGAATCGCCTCGAATGAGTTTTATCGTGCTCCTATGAATATTTATTAACGATCAACATTTCAATTAACGCATAAATAAATGTCTTATATATATATATATATATATATATATATTTCCATTTTCTCATTTAATTAAATCACCAAATTGTTTTGATTAAATATCCAACTTCTATTTATTTATCTTGAGTTTGAAATCTGAATCAAACTAATATGGTTTAAATAAAAGAATCAAAACTAACTAATTTATTTTCTATAAACTAATTATATAAATTTATTTGCTTTTTATATCACTAATCCCTCGTAATAAATTCCTACTGCCTTATTTATTTTTAAATAAAAAAACTAAATCAAAAAAAGAAAATACCTTAATCTGGTTAAATTCTTTCTTCTTCCTCACTACATTACTGTCGAACAGAGATTCCCATCCCCAGAACTAAACCCGCGAGCTACACTACATCGATGAACTCCAGGGAGCAAATCGCGATCCCCCAGAATACAGATACCACCACCTCCATGCTGCTCCGCCGAACGCTGCTCCTCCCGATCCCCTGAGTTTGCCAACATCGCACCTTCCCCAACAGTCGAGCCTGGCTCGAAGCCCTAAATTCTGAACCGTTATTTAATCTGAATGACTGATGTTTCCAACGTTATTCATTATTCTGAATTCAACGAAATAGATTATACCCTTTAATTTGAACGTATATTTAAAATAGCCATATTAAATCAATTTAAATTCAAAACAAATAAATTTAACAATAAATCCCAATCATTATTGTTCATATTTAAATCGTTTATATACATTGATCATCTAAACTGTTTCGATTCAATTTTACCTTTGAATTAAATTGTTTAGTTCTCGTATTTCGATAATTATCAAATTAAATCGTATTTCGATTATTTAATCGATAATCGAATAAATACCATTTATTTTAAAATTTCAATATTTAAAACTATATTAAATATTTAAAATTAATCGACGAAAAATCTGGGTCGTTACATTTATCCTTGAACTCATGGATATTTATGCATTCACGTTTACCAACATGTTGAAATGACCCAAACTCGCCCTTACGGGAAAGCCCGGACTGAGTTGAGAACACGACAAATTAGAACACAGACGACAGAACATTTCTTTGTTATTACAACAATTGCATCAGAATACAGGAATATAACAGAGCATGAATAAATATATACAATAGAAAAATATCAAAGATTAAATTACAAAGCCACGGAAAAATAATACATAACACAATTGAAAAAATAATATGGATATAGAGCTTTCCGAATATAGCTCCAGCTGTAAATCCAGGACCCTGTGAATGTAATATATGCAAAACCAAAACTACTAGCTGCCCGTCTAGAAAATAGGGGTACCTAGAGTTTAGGTTAAAACAATAAACTCCAGGTCAGTTATGTGACTGGTGTGAGAACTAAAATAGTTGTTTAAAACTTTACTTTAAAATAGAGTAAATCAAGGGACCACGACGTATAATATGGAACGGGTTTTCTCCCAAGAATACCAGTGCATAAAACAAACAACTTAATGCTTTTAGGAAAATGAAGCTATTATAAGACTCAAGTCCCATCACACAATGTAACATAAGCTGGAGGATAGAGTTTTCCTGTATAATAGCCAAACATGCTTGGTACGTTTAAAACAAATCATTTTGATACAACTATAAGTGCATAGTGTCAAAAACAACTTCAAATATAAATGTATCAATCATAGATGGAATGGGTACCATATATCATGTCGCCATACTAGGCTCTACAATTAAAACCATAATGTCATGTATTGGAAATTGGGTTCCATCGATGAGTCGAGGCCAGGAATGGCTCCTCATCGGTTCGAGACACTCTAGCAAATGCCTCAGGATTACACACCATGGGGCAACCCTTGGTTCTTGCAGGGTCGGTCCACACTTACTTTAGTGGATTAGTTATTCCAGAACACATGTTTCCTGGTCCTATCAGACCTATCCATCGGCCCCGTAGTGACAGATGTATCCAAGGCGCCTCGCTATCCATCATCCACATAGGTAAAAAAAATATAAATGTATGGGCTCCATACCATCACACCACCGTAGCTAAAAGGAAACGTCATGTTCTCCCTGCGTCCGTTATCCCGTTTTTTGACTCATACCGAGGTGTGAGGCTCGTGAATTAACATTATACACAAAGATATGCTATTTAAAGTCGTGCTTTGATCATCAACCACAAGACTCTGCTTTTCAAGAAGAAGCCTTGATCATTTGCATCTCAGCGTGCCGCACAGGCAATTCACGCCATGCGACTGATGTCTATCAATATATAACATCTAAGCTCGTACGTCTCAGAGAAGGGTGTTAAGAAAGAGAATAAATTCTCCGCCACCAAACATACATATATTTAATTGAGATCCATCAACACAAAATAAAATCCAATGTCAGACACACATCCATTTACTAGTTCTTTCTAGGTCTGAACAAAACCGAAGGCACCTTATTCCTCGTCCTATATGTCCAATATAGGAGAGGGGTCCCTGCATATCCGGCTGATCTCAAAGTACATCTAGACAATCACCACTTATTACCTTGTCTTGGGTGTACAGCCCAATCAAGACATCAGTAATCTTCCAAATGATGTAAAGAACTCCGATCTTCAACCACCATCTTCATCGTTGACCTATCGTCGAATCAGTTATTCAGAATGGGTATAGACCCGAACTTTCCGAATAGCTCGCGTATCTCATAAACAGGTGCTATAAAAACACAACATACGCCTCATTCCAATTTAGAATATTCTTTTATTCAAATATTCACATCATTAGGGAAAGGTTCCCATTAATTTTATCAAAGATAAATTCTTTAAACTTATTCTTTTATCTTCCTTCGAATATCAACTCAAACCAAATTAAGGTTTATCAAAACTAGTCGGGATTGGCGCACCTTACCGAACTAATCATTTGTTTAATTTCCCAATCCCAACCTATTCATCCCATGGAGCAAAACTGGTACATATCTAACACCATGGTGTTATAGGTAAAATTAATTATCATTTCACGTTCAAATCTAATTAAAGATTTAACTATCGCCTGGAGTAAAACTGGTGGTATTCCATTCTCGACCACTTCTCAAATTTGATAATTTAAATTATCACATTCACATTTCAATCTAATTAAAGATTCATTAAAACTTCACTTAGTTTTAATCCTTCAACATTCATTTTTTAATGATTATTTAACTTTGGAAACAAAAACATGTCGCATAGATAATCTACACCGTACCATTGATTTTTGCCGATATATAACCTCTAAGCTCGTACATCTCATAGAAGGGTGTTAAGCAAGAGAATAAATTCTCTGCCACCATACAGATATGTATTTAGCAGAGATCATCAATACAGTTCAAAATACAATGTTAGACATGTAATCCTATCTTTAACTGGGTTAAAGAATCAATGTCATTTAAAACACAGTTCATGATAAACCCAAAATCACATTCCACTAATTATGGAATCTTCACAGAAAACAGATCAATATATAATCGATATCAATTTTCATATCCGACTAATAATATAAATGGAATAATGACAAAGCCTTTTAAATTCCGTATATATATATATATATATAAATATATATTAACAGTCTTCCTCCACAGAAGCTCACTTCTATTACTACCAAATCGAATTCCATTCAATCCCAATTTATTTTATTAAATTGGAAAACTTTACTTTGGAGAATTTCCATTAAATCTAAATAAAATATTTATATATTCCAAATCACATTTCACTATTAATCAGGTTAAAGAACGAATGTCATTAAAAACACAGTTCATAATAAACCCAATTCACATTCCAATTTATTCCAATTACTAAATATAACTAGAAACTCTAATAATCTTAATTAAAAGATTTATTCTTTCCACACGGGGTTTAAGAACAGTGTTACTGAAGACACTATTCACGACAAACCCGAAATCCACTTTGATATTAAATATAAGGCTCTAAGCAGAAATTATATCGGGTTATATTCAATATCAAAATCTGAAACCAACACATATCGTATGGGGAATAATGATATATATATCTTCCAAATTCCTCCATAATATCCGTATTGTCACGAAATCCAATATTGAAATATCCCGAAGATAATTTCTATTCAAATCCATTCCAATTCAAACATTGGAAAATTTTGGTTATACTAAAACCCTTTTACAAATCCAATTTATTTATTTAAAAATTATTGGATTTCAATTCTAGCTAAATACTAGTTCATTTAGATAAAAAAAAAATTATCTTTACAAACGTGGATTTTTCATCCAAATCATTTATTTTGATTTTACACAAATTATTAATATTTTTAATAATTTTATTAATGCCCTTTCAGTCGATTTCCATAAATGGTCATCGAACTACACTTATAGCGACTTTTCTAAATTTGATTTGGAAATAACTCCAAATCCAACCGTTAGATTCCAAATCTCTTATATTCGTTGGAAAGCTCTTTTCGGTATGAACCCAACTGTCCCGATTTTAGGAGAATCCGACGGTCGGATCTCCCGTAATGTTAATTCCAAGTCAATGGCCGAAATTCGCGACGCGACGCGTTCTATTAAGGCCATTAAATATAATATATATATATATTATATTTCATTGATTTCCATTATAACGTATTTTGTAAATCATTTATAAATTCATTTTAAAACGATACCCACTCATTTCTATTTTAAATCAAAATTAAATAATCCTTATCAGTATAATATATAAATGATTTTTTTTCAAAATATCAGATTTTGAAATCTTTTCCTTTTCGATATTCATTATAAAAAATGAATAAAATCAATATAAATATCGTTCGCCTTAAAATGGCGCAAATCTAATCAACATGGTTTCACACATTTCAATATTTTCGTGTCCATCTAAAATCGGACATCAAATCCACATTTCAATTCTTTACTGAATATTATTTTAAAATATTCGTTATTTTAAAATATTCGTTCTTTCTGAATTGGAATCAGACACAGTCAATTAACATATAATTTATATATATGGATTTCATACAACACGTGAACACAACAATCATGATATACAATCAACCATCATCCAGAGTGCATTACACAACTGCATAAGCATTAAATATAAATAATTAACGCTTACAATAGTCTTTCAACCAATCGATTGACATATAACTAAACAATTAGGATTAGTGTACGCCAAATATCATCCCAATACCCATGTGGGGTTTCAACCAACAAATACTGAATATTATTTGTGCGGTTGGGCGATGTGTAAAATTTATCGTCCCAATCAAGGTCACTTAAATGGGTGTACATAAACAAATCATCCGATTTGTAAATGAATATTTATTTTCATTTCAGGAAAATTTTATGTCGTTCACGTATACGTTAAAAATTATATTTTTAATGATAAAATATTTTATTCAACACTTGACTATTTTATATAGTTCCTTTATACAATAAAAATGATATTTTTATTGTTCAGATATTTTATTCACAACCAATTTGTAGCGACCCGTAGTTCCCGACACTAGAATCTAGACACTAATACATCTCGTGTCCAAACTCCAGCAACGAAAATCCAGAAAGCTAATAGAAAGAAGTTAGAGGGTGAGAGAAGAAAGAAAGAAATATTAGAATAGAAGAATAAGAATATCAGAGTCTCACAGCGGAATGAACAAAGTATAATAATCAATAATTCTTTATACAAAAGAAACTGTATATATATGATTACAACATCAGAGTATACATTTAGATTAACATAACACACAGCGGAAATAAACTAGCACCAGTAATATACGGAATACGTCTCGACTTCATCTCCTTTTCTGCAGCTCCAAGCGATACCTAACCTGATAACATACTCGGTCTGACCCGAGTACATTTAAAGTAAAGCAAAATTCACCCGGATCAGTCTGGAATACTTTCAGTGATAAATTTATAACACAGACAACTTGTTTAACTTTTAAAAATCCTTTTGAAACAAAAGGGTAATAGTAAGACCAACCCACACATAAACACGGATGGTTTTTTACCTTACTATAACCCAAAACATTTTGAAATCAATATCTTCTTCTGATATTATAATAGTGTCTAAATACAAGTAGATAGAATCTAGCAGAACGCTTGCATCTCACGCTCCACATATATAGTATACAATCAAAACCCTGGGTGCTTATTGGAAATTGGATTCCGACTATGACAAGGTATGGAACCACCTACTGATAGTGTATCTCTAGAGAGGAATACACCGGGTTCAACAAGAACGTCTTGCAACCCGGCCCACACATGATCGACCACTCATTTTTCTTGAGTGCATTGAGTATATTGTCACCTTACGGCTGCGCAACTAACATTTTCCTGGGAGATACAGAAATGAAAAGAAGTAACAAATATGAATATTCTCTAGATGGTGACGATACACCCTAATGGGGGCGACCCACATAGCCATGCTGCCTGCCCGATTTTTGTCATTTCCCAGTTGATGAGGCTTGAGGTTATAATCGAGCTTTGAAACATCTGGCCACCATTCAGTTTTGAACCCCACATCGTCCATGCAAGTCATCCAGGAACATGATGATCTGAAGGCGCCCTCCTATCACATTTTAGGAATCACCCTATAGATCAGTAGCGAGTAGTCATTGCAATCCGTAGATTCCAATCACGATCGAATCATTGTTAACTCTGGGGATCAGCCAGAGGTGTTTACAAATAGTTCTTCCGTTCACGAAAATTTACGGTCTTCAGTTGCTCCAACTTCAATCAGCATCTTCGATGAATTCGTATTTATTGGTTGGAATGGTTTTCGAATATATATTCGATCCGGGTCTTTCCATACCAATAACGTTAGGTCAGATTTTGATAGTCGGTTATTTAACAATCAAAATAAACAACCATAAAAATAAATAGATCCATTGATTTATTACACAGCATCACTTGACCATTTAATAACAATATATCAATTGAAGTACCCAATAATATATTGGTTTAATATATAATTATAATCAAATCCTTTCACTTATATACCTAAATAATATCTTAAATCATATCTAATTTAACCTTCAATGAACATTTCAAAACATTGTTATAACATTTCTTATTTTCTTATTGAAACCACTTATCATTCATAAAACAATCATTACGACATCTTCTTTGACTTCGTTATTTGAACACCATAATCACCCCTTTCCTTTTAGAATAAACTCGTTCCAATCTCCATCTCCTTGCTTTGAAAATATCGTTATATTTTCGCAAATCTCCTTTTATTTCCTTTATTTATGGGGATATCATTTCATACCATCAAGCCCCTTTTTATTTCCTTTCATTTCGGAATCTCGTTATATATTTCCAAATCCTTCAAATAGCGTTACAATGTTATTTTCCCAAAATAATTTACTCTAACATCTTTACCATTACAACTAATATCATCCTTCGATAATCCTGAAGTTGTTCAAGTTGGGGTATTTTAATTACCTCTTAGAGCTTGATTAACGACGTTCTTATCTTAAGATAAATATCATTTGTAATACGAAAACCGATACTTGTTTCCCATATCCCAGCAAATCCCATTTTAATTCAATCTTAATGAATTATCATCTTTTCTTTACAATAGCGGTTTTATATCGCATCTTTATAACTCATCTCATCTAACTACTCTAATTCAAACTTGGGTTTACATTGAATTCCCATTTCATATCTCCACTAGTTCCTAACCGTAAATCAGTCGGAAAATAATTCCCTAAATATTAACCCCGAAGGCCGAAACCAACATCAGACCAATATTCAAAAAATCAATTATACCAACTGATTCCCAATTAAGTTCTAATTCTTAAATTCCCAATCCTGGCTTTTCCTTTATTCAAATGTCACTTCTAATAACTCGGTCTATTTATATATTCAAAAATACTTGGGTTTTATAACTTCATATAAATTAGATTCATAGAATCCAATTAAATATAATTATGTAAGAATTAAGTTAAACCTTCGATTTCACATTATAAATATTAAATCGCCTTATTAACCATAAACACGGCTTTAAACTTTACAAACTTTCCTTACTATATTTTACTATCCAAATTATCACTTTGATTATTAATAAATGACAAATAATCAAGTTTCAACATTTATTAAAATAAAATTGGGTTACTTAACCATTAACTACCCTCCTTAAATTAATGAATTAATTTAATAAACAATTTCAGTTAACGCCCTTAACCTGTTCAGCTCTAAACATGACTATCCCGTTAGTCAATCGTTATCGAACTTTCCATTTAAATAAATTAATAATTAATTAATCTAAATAATTCTATTCACTTTGATTTTTATTAAATCAATATCAATATAAAACGATTCTAATTGTTACGTAAATTTTGGTCACTTGAATTAGTTAAATAAAATCGTTTAACAATCACTTAATAAGCATGTGCTTCGCGCACGGTAGATTTTAGTTTAAAATAGTGATTAGTGGTTAAAACAAATCAGTGTATATATGTGGTCGGTTTATTTCCTTTTTAGAATTTAATTTAAAATAATATATTTAAAAATCTATATTTGGTTATAAAATAAATTCTATAACTTCATTTCTAGCGTTTCACCTAACGGTGAATCGATCTTTACAAAACGGTGTATATATGGGCTATCTGTTATTTATTCCACAATCAATACTATATATTGATTCAAAATTCAACCACAATCAACAACCGACATGGTTTTAAAGCCAACGGGTTTTAAACAGTTCATATAAAATATGAATTAACAGCATACTAAATATTTGAGGAGTCCGGTTTGATTCCTCCTACATGTTCTTCCCTGCATCGTAGATCAGCATATAATTTATAACAGCATATGATTTTAATTTGAATATATTAACCGATGATAATATAATTCACATCAACCATAGGCATTTAAGGCATCCAATCAACCAATTATCAATGATTTAATCTAATTATATGAATTTAGCACATCCTAGCATTTCAGAAATGTGTGAGAATTAACTCACCTTTGTTTTCGATTGTCGGTTCAGCGGTCATTTCTATAATTTCAATCATACATTTGAAATTATATAAAACTCCAGCTATCTCCAAATAATTCCAATCTAGTTCATACACGTCACCTATGTCGATGGGATTCCACAATGTCTGGTTCCACGCGATTCTGATTTAAAACAGACGAGTTACGCAATTCATAAGATTTGACGTATTTACTATAAACTAACTTTATTATTAGTATTTAAATTTATAACCTTAATTGTTTAATAAATCTAACCTTTAATTACCTTTATGCCTTAACACATCCTTTAACGCATATTAAAATCCACGCGTTATCCTTCAGTCTAACTCCTACGCCCGTCACATGCCATGCTTCACGTACCCATATTTTTTTCCCCATCTGTACCATCGTACCTTTTATTTTCTTTTACCTTCTTTTTTTTCTTTTTACGAAGCGCCCAAGCCCATAGTAAAGAACTGCACTGGCCTTCCAATATTCCTTCTTCAATGCTAAGATACATTTCCTAAAACCCCCAGTCGCCGATCTCCTCCATCCATATTTCCTACTGCCATGTATACTTCTCACCGTACAAAGCTTCCCAGTAAGAACCTCCCTCTTGCAAAAAAAAACCGTCGGCCTAGCAACTTCTCAGACTGTCCTCCTCCACTCCGGCGACGGGACTTCGGCCTACCTCAAGTCTGACATGCCAGCGTTTGGACGGAACCCGCACAGTATTCTCTTTCTTCTTCTTTTTTCTTGTTTCCAATTGTTCATGCAACCATGTACAAGCCTCTTCACTTCGGCATGTTGTAAATGTTTAACCTTTCTTCTTCATGCGTTAAAACTGATTCTCCTTCATATTCCATGACCTCGAGTCCTCTCCTCATCGCTAATACACCTGACATCTACTTCACCATCGGTCTCTCACCGCTGACCGGATCCCATCATCATATTTTCACGCAACACCAGAAAACATGAACTTCTGCCACCTCCAACTTCCTGTCACGCAATGCTCCCACCCGAGTCCCAACATCACTTCGAGAAAACCATACTCCACTTACTTCTTTGCTTAAAACACATACCAGTGCCCAATTAACCTCACACTAGTAAAAACGAAATTTTCCATTATTCTCCAGTACATCATGTTGGAGTTTAAATCAGTTTCGCGTGGGGAAGAACGAAATTGAATTATTTGGAGAGATGTAGGGTTTGATTGGTTTCAGAAGAAAATAAGGCAGAAGGAATTCGCGTTGGGTTATGCTTGGGTAATGGCGCTGTTATGTATAGATGGAGGAACGCAGAATTCACATGGCAAGTACGTAACGCGTGTGCCATTGGTACAGAGATTTTTTTCTCTGGTTACTTTGCATGTGCGAATTCAGATTTAGAGTGATGGGTTGGATAATAGGTGTTGACTGAGGTGAGATTTGTGTATGGTAAGATACTATAAAGGTAAGGTGACAGTGAAAGATTTTAAAAAAATGTGAAAATGATAGGCAGACTTAGACAGTGATACATACTCTCTAATAGGTTAGGAACAATTTCTTTTCCACCGAATGGATAGATCATTTCAGCTGTGCTTTGATGAAAGCATAGATTCGGATAGGGGCACTCACGTGGTAAGGTGGATATTAATTTGAAATGACCAAGGATTTTTATTTGAAGAGGACCAATGATATTTCTATTTAAAAGACTAACGATATTTAGTTATAAAGTTAAACGTAACTTATTATCCAACACTCCGTCCGCACACGACTCGTTATCGACAAAAATAACAATATCGTCGCACCTAGCAGTGTGCCACAATCATAACCGTATAATAATATAGACAAGTTACTTAATTCTGTGAAACCCCAAAATACTGGTATAGGGTGTAAAATACTCCAAATAAAAATTTTCTTATTTTCCCAATTAAAAATTACAGTAAAATTATAAAAATTAAATTATAACTACGTTTCCAAAAAATCTTGTCCAAATTCAAAATCAATATTAAATTAAATTAAATAAATCTTTATGGCTTATAAACAATTCCACAAATACTATTTGAAAATTTGATTTGGACATAACTTACAACCTATAAGATGAAATCTCGATTTTTCTTGTTCATTAGAAAATTACTATCAATTAGATTCAGATGTTTCTTGTTTCATAGAAATCCGATTTAAAATGGATTTTGTATAATCAATTGAAGTTCAAATTCAATATTACGAACTACCGTGCAGTTTCGAGTTCATTTTATAATTAAACATAAATATAACGTTTAGTTGTCGTTAATTAATGAATTCAATATTAAATTTCATAAATAAATTCAAATAAATATTTAAAACAAATTTAAATATTCGAATTCAAATAGTCGAAAATTTTGGGTCGTTACATTCTTCCCCCCTTTAAAGAATTTCATCCCCGAAATTACTAGGTTAAGAAGAATATTCAAATTCCAATTATTACAAAATAAATAATTTATAATATCATCAAAAATCTTTAAGTCTTAATAATCTATGAAAAATTCGCCAGCACCTCCTCTGTACTGTTCGATCCAAACAACCACAAACGCCACTCTGGGCCCCTCATATTGATCCAAAGAAAATAAAAGCCAAGCGGCTACCCATTCCGAATATAAATTCAAACACCCAATCAATAATATTAAGGTTTACCTTTTTATCGGGCAACCAATACGCGAATCATGAAGTTCGGCAACTAACAACTTTTCCATTTTCAACCTGTACTCAACTCGATATGTTTTGGAAATAACTAATACAGGGTTAAATCCTTTCAGTCTTGTTTCATATTGATTTTATACAACAATTTATTTTCTAGTTTTTAGTTTATTCAACTGTTAAGGAATTCTTATATTCGATCAATCTAGCAACCAATAAACAAACAATTCACAATACACAATTACTTCAACCAAATCATTTCATTTCCCATTGTAATTTATTTTTAATTTGTTTTTAGTTAAATATTTAATTCCATATTTAAATTTTATCCACCGATTCTATAATTAAATTTTCTTCTGGTTCTATTAAACCATTCAAATTTATTTCTCCTGAATCTCATTTCAACAAACTCAACTCATTAATTAGTCCTAAATCCAATTCAAATCCATATTTCAATCATATAATCCAGTTCCCCTGATATTTTATTCATAACTAACTCTTGTATATATTCCATTCAAATTTAGTATATTTGAATTTTATTTCCATTTATTCATGTCAAATTAAGCTCAAATTCATATTTATGCAATTTACACCCAAACATGCAATCCAACAAATTCCTATTTATTATATTTAGATTCATTCACTTTCTATTTTACCCAACACAAGTCAAATTCTTGTCGACTTGTCTCAATTCCAATTCAAAGGAGTCATTTTACTCATACAAATTTAATTCCCATTTCATGTTTGAAATGTTTCCAACTTCATACAAGTTCTGAATTAAATAATAATTTGAGAAAATTAAATTTTTTACCTTCTTATAAAATATTTTGGGTCAAAACAATATAAAAATAATTTTATATTCAAATTAGAAATACGCACTCTCGTATAAATATACACTCAACTCGATCTAGGGTATTACTAGCCCAATCTCTATCGAGTCACACCATAGAACCAAGGTTATTCCTAAACCATTGCTCTGATACCAACTGTAGCGACCCGTAGTTTCCGACACTAGAATCTAGACACTAATACATATCGTGTCCAAACTCCAGCATTGAAAATCCAAAAAGCTAATAGAAAGAAGTTAGAAGGTGAGAGAAGAAAGAAAGAAATATTAGAATAGAAGAATAAGAAGATCAGAGTCTCACAGCAGAATGAACAAAGTATAATAATCAATAATACTTTATACAAAAGAAACTGTATATATATGATTACAACATCAGAGTATAAATTCAGATTAACACAACACACATCGGAAACAAAATAGTACCAGTAATATACGGAATACGTCTTGACTTCATCTCCTTTTCTGCAGCTCCAAGCAATACCGAACCTGATAACATACTCTGTCTGACCCAAGCACATTTGAAGCAAAGCAAAATTCACCCGGATCAGTCTGGAATACTTTCAGTGATAAATTCATAACACAAACAACTTGTTTAACTTTTAAAAATCTTTTTGACACAAAAGGGTAATAGTAAGACCAGCCCACACATAAACACAGAGTGTTTTTACCTTACTATAACCCAAAACACTTTGAAATCAATATCTTCTTCTGATATTATAATAGCGTTTAAATACAAGTAAATAGAATCTAACAAAACGCTTGCATCTCACGCTCCACATATATAGTATACAATCAAAACCCCGGGCGCTTATTGGAAATTGGATTCCGACTATGACAAGGTATGGGACCACCTGCTGATAGTGTATCTCTAGAGAGGAATACACTGGGTTCAACAAGAACGTCTTGCAATCCGGCCTGCACATGACCGACCACTCATTTCTCTTGAGTGTATGAATATATTGTCACCTTACGACTGCGCAGCTACCATTTTCCTGGGAGATACAGAAATGAAAAGAGGTAACAAATATGAATATTCTCTATATGGTGACGATACACCTAATGGGGGCGACCCACATAGCCATGCTGCCTGCCCGATTTTTGTCATTTCCCGGTTGATGAGGCTTGAGGTTATAATCTACCTTTGAAACATCTGACCACCATTCAGTTTTGAACCCCACATCGTCTATACAAGTCATCTAGGAACAGGATGAACTGAAGGCGCCCTCTTACCACATCCTAGGAATCACCCTATAGATCAGTAGCGAGTTGTAACACCCCACGTCAGTTAAGGTCACTCACAAAGGGAATGCCTTAACTTCAATGGAGTATTATGGGTACTGAAACAGAAATATTACAAGACAGATATATATAAACAGCCGAAAAGAAACTTCAAATCATTTATTAAATAGCAGCGGTAAAACCAAGTGGTAACATAATTGTTTACAACATAAGCCCATCAACTTCCAATACCCAATTACATAGTCAAAATATCTGTCTTGTTCAAAAACAAAGAAGCATAAATAACTTAAATAGCAATAGTAGCATAATTCCCCAATTGAAAGCAACAGAGCAGCCATAGCCAACGAGAGATCTAGTCATACATAAAAGAGTCTTGAAACTTGGTAAGATCCAAACTAAGCTATATTCCTACCCTGAGAACCTGGAGGGGGAGAACGAAAGAAAAAGAGGCGAAACAAAACAGGCCAGTCATAAAGACTAGTAAGTCCTAGTGACTTTCAGCATAAAAACACGTAAAGATAACATGGCATGAATAAACTGAAAGTAAACATAAGCATGATGACAAGATAGGCAACAAGCAAAATAACTAAGAATAACATCATGTGATTTCGGTCAAGTATAACATCGCAAGGTTACCATTCAAGATAAGCTAAGTATAATTTCACAAGATTTCTATCAAGCATTGCAAGGTTTCTCTGCTTCACCATTACAATATTTCTATGATATCTATTTGCTCTGCACCACCCGTACTAGTATCCCAACCCGTGTCATGTGTTGACTATAAAATGATCCCTTGCCCAATGTCATGAAATGGCCCATTACTTGGTCCCACGAAACGATCTATTAATCGATTGACTCTCTACAAGTCCTAACTCGTTCATGTGTCTGTGTCATACGGCCCTATCACGAATGTAGTTACCTGTGCTGAGTCCACCATAGGGTGTATCAAGCCCTAGGGTGCCAACCCCCGACACGAATCAAGCATGCACAGTGTAAACCTACTGATGCCCAATGCCTGCTTTTTCAACTCCGGACTACGTGCACGACCATAGTCCACCTGAACCTACACTGGCGCACAAACTCAGCCGTCGTTCTGGTCGCTTACAATCAGCCCAGTAATCGTGCCTCACCCTGCCTAGTTCCAGGGTATCTATGTGGGTTACTACTGAAATGGACCGCGTAACTAGGGTTTCCGTCCAACAGGTTAAGTGTTGTCATTTAAATTCGTGACTTAACCCTTATCAGTCCAGCATGTCAAGTTGGTTAAGTGTTGTCATTCAAGTTCATGACTTAGCTAAGTGTTATCGTTCAAGTTCATGACTTAGCCCTACGAATCATGTGTCAAGTTGGTTAAGTATATTCAAGCGGTTCATGACTTAACCCTAACAAATCATCATGTCAAATTGGTTAAGTATATTCAAGCGGTTCATGACTTAACCCTACCAAATCATCGTGTCAAATAGGTTAAGTATGTTCAAGCGGTTCATGACTTAACCCTACCAAATCATCGTGTCAAATTGGTTAAGTATATTCAAGTGGCTCATGACTTAACCCGCCCACGTATCATGTCAAGTTGGTTAAGTATTATCTATATGTTCAAGTTGACTTAACCCTGCCACGCGTCATATTACATTGGTTAAGTGTTCTCCCTTGTGTCAACTTAACCCACCAGTGTATGATGTCATATCGGTTAAGTGATATCAATCAATTCAAGTTAACTTAACCCACGCACTTATCATATTATGTTGGTTAAGTGCTATTAATCTACTCAACCGCATCCACTTGTCTAATTAACATGTTGTATTAGTTGAGTGTACTCAATTTGCTTAACCCTACCCACTTGTCAAATTAACATGTTAAAATGGTAGTAATACCCAAATATCCAATTTTTATGTTATGCCATCAATTCCACCAAACACATATATCCAAATAGGTATTATCCCAATATTTCCCTGTATTCAATCGTACGCAAATCGCGGTTTAGGCCTAGGTCCGAAATTGACCAAGGTTCATGAAAAGAAAATAAATAGGGGAAGATAGAATTTTGCATAAAAATAAGATCAGAGAGAAAAACATCATCACAGGCAGGAAGATTACAACTTGATAATAATATCAACATGAATCAAGAAAACTGATTTACGACGGGCTGAATAGATCATGAAATTGACATGAGAATAAAGATAGACAAGTCTCAAAACTCAAGATTCAAGAAGCAACATAAATAGATCTGGATCGAAAAACATACTTAAATCCAATTCCACTTTATTTCATGTCCATATTATAATTAAATATTTAAATCTAAACGTAACTAGAACTTATAGATCGTGGCTAATGAATTAAGAACTGAATTTGTTGTAGAAATGTTGCGGCGTTGTTGATTTATCTTCTTGAATTGTTGTAGAGGCTCTGTTCTTTGATTTGAATAGAGTTTGAATGTTTAAGCTTTAATTTGGAGGCGGCGGCCATGGTTCAAGAGGTAAATCAGCAGCATAACAGTGTAAGAATGATTTGTATGAATTAGGCTAGGTCTTAGGATGTTTATATCGGAGTAGGAAACTAGTTTAGGCTCTTAGATTAACCCTAGAACTGATCTGAACCATCAAAAACGTCATAGGCCCGCAAAAAGACCCACCCAGCCAACCAGTCGCATCTAGGCCGACCAGGGAGGTCGACCCTATGGTCGACCTGGTCTGGCCAGGTCAACTCCCAGGTCGACCCCCTGGTCGACCTGGGCTCTGGGCAGGAATCTTCCTGCCCAGCCAGATTCTGGGTTCTGAATTCGAATTTGAATTCGAATTTCTGAGCTGTTTTTGATTTTGAAAATCATGAAACTTCTAGAGGTCATAACTCCTTCATACGAACTCCGATTTTCGAAAACTGGGACTCGATTTCATGCAAAATTCCGAGACGAACGCAATGGCGCAACCCGTTTCCCTTGATTCTCATTTTAAAATTTAATTCTGTCTTGATTTATGATTTTAATATGTTATTAAAATACAGGGTATTACATGAGTAGTCCTTGCAATCCGTAAATTCCAATCACGACGGAATCATTGTTAACTCCAGGGATTAACCAAAGGTGTTTAACAATCGTTCTTCTGCTCACGAAGATTTACAGTCCTCAACTGCTCCATCTTCAATCAGCATCTTCGATGTATTCGTATCTATTGGTTAGAATGGTTTTCGAATATAAATTTGATCCCGGTCTTTCCATACCAATAACGTTGGGCAAGATTTTGATAGTCGGTTATTTAACTATCAAAATAAACAACCATAAAAACAAACAGATCCATTGATTTATTACACAACATCACTTGACCATTTAAAAATAATATATCGGTTGAAGGACCTGATAATATATTGGTTTAATATATAATTATAATCAAATCCTTTCACTTATATACCTAAATAATATCTTAAATCATATCTAATTTAACCTTCAATTAACATTTCAAAACATTGTTATAACATTTCTTATTTTCTTATCGAAACAACTTATCATTCGTAAAACAATCATTACGACATCTTCTTTGGCTTCGTTATTTGAACATCATAATCACCCCTTTCCTTTTAGAATAAACTCGTTCCAATCTCCATCTCCTTGCTTTGAAAATATCGTTATATTTTAGCAAATCTCCTTTTATTTCCTTTATTTATAGGGATATCATTTCGTACCATCAAGCCCCTTTTTATTTCCTTTCATTTCGGAATCTTGTTATATATTTCCAAATCCTTCGAATAGCGTTACAATGTTATTTTCCCAAAATAATTTACTCTAACATCTTTACCATTATAACTAATATCATCCTTCGATAATCCTGAAGTTGTTCAAGTTGGGGTATTTTAATTACCTCTCAGACCTTGATCAACAACGTTCTTATCTTAAGATAAATATCAGTTGTAATACAAAAATCGATACTCGTTTCCCATATCCCAGCAAATCCCATTTTAATTCCGTCTTGATGAATTATCATCTCTTCTTTACAATAGCGGTTTTATATCGCATCTTTGTAACTCATCTCATCTAACTACTCTTGTTCAACTTGGGTTTACGTTTGAATTCCCATTTCATATCTCCACTAGTTCCAAACCGTAAATCAGTCAGAAAATAATCCCCTAAATATTAACCCCGAAGGCCGAAACCAACATCAGACCAATATTCGAAAAATCAGTTATCCCAACTGATTCCCAGTTAAATTCTAATTCTTAAATTCCCAATCCTAGCTTTTCATTTATTCAAATGTCACTTCTAATAACTCGGTCTATTTATATATTCAAAAATACTTGGATTTTATAACTTCGTATAACTTGGATTCATAGAATCCAATTAAATATAATTTTGTAAGAATTAAGTTAAAACTTCGATTTCACATTATAAATATTAAATCTCCTTATTAACTATAAACACGGCTTTAAACTTTACAAACTTTCCTTACTATATTTTACTTTCAAAATTATCATTTTGAATATTAATAAATGACTAATAATAAAGTTTCAACATTTATTAAAATAAAACTGGGTTACTTAACAATTAACTACCCTCCTTAAATTAATGAACTAATTTAACAAACAATTTCAGTTAACGCCGTTAACCTGTTCAACTCTAAACATGACTACCCCATTAGTCAATCGTTATTGAACTTTCCATTTAAATAAATTAATAATTAATTAATCTAAATAATTCTAGTTTCTTTGATTTTTATTAAATCAATATCAATATAAACCCTTTCTAATTATTACGTAAATTTTAGTCACTTGAATTAGTTAAATAAAATCGTTTAACAATCACTTAATAATCACGTGCTTTGCGCACAGTAGATTTTGGTACAAAATAGTGAGTAGTGGTTAAAACAAATCAGTGTATATATGTGGTCGGTTTATCTCCTTTTTAGAATTTCATTTAAAATAATATATTTAAATATCTATATTCGGTTATAAAATAAATTCTATAACTTCATTTATAGGGATTCACCTGACGGTGAATCGTTTTTATAAAAAGGTGTATATCTGGGCCATCTGCTATTTATTCCGCAATCAATACTATATATTGATTCAAAGTTCAACCACAATCAACAACCGATAGGGTTTTAAAGTCAACGGGTTATAAACAGTTCATATAAAATATGAAATAACAGCATACTAAATATTTGAGGAATCCGGTTTGATTCCTCCTACCTGTTCTTCCTTGCATCATAGATCAGCATATAATTTATAACAGCATATGATTTTAATTTGAATATATTAACCGACAATAATATAGTTCACATCAACCATATAAATCAACCATAGGCATTCAAGGCATCCAATCAACCAATTATCAATGATTTAATCTAATTATATGAATTTAGCACATCCTAGCATTTCAGAAATGTGTGAGAATTAACTCACCTTTGTTTTTGTTTGTCGGTTCAGCGGTCATTTCTATAATTTCAATAATACATTTGAAATTATATAAAACTCCAGCTATCTCCAAATGATTCCAATCCAGTTTGTACACGTCATCTCTGTCGATGTGATTCCACCATGTCCGGTTCCACGCGATTCTGATTTAAAACAGACGAGTTACGCAATTCATAAGATTTAACGTATTTACTATAAACTAACTTTATTATTAATATTTGAATTAATAACCTTAATTGTTAAATAAATCCATCCTTTAATTACCTTTATGCTTTAACATGTCCTTTAACGCATATTAAAATCCATGTGTTATCCTTCAGTCTAACTCCTACGCCTGTCACATGCCATGCTTCACGTACCCATTTTTTCCCCTCATCTGTACCATCGCACCATTTATTTTTTTTAACTTCCTTTTTTTCATTTTTACGAAGGGCCCAAGCCCATAGTAAAGATCTGCACCGGCCTTCCAGTATTCCTTCTTCAATGTTAAGACACATTTCCTAAAACCCACAATTGTCGATCTCCTCCATCCATATTTCCTACTGCCACCTTAACTTCTCACCATACAAAGCTTCTTAGTAAGAACCGCCCTCTTGCAAAAAAAAAAAAACCGTCGGCCCAGCAACTTCTCAGACCATCCTCCTATACTCTGGCGATGGGACTTCGTCCTACCTCAACTCTGACGTGCCAGCGTTTGGACGGAACCCGCACAGTATTCCCTTTCTTCTTCTTTTTTCTTGTTTCCAGTTGTTCATGTAACCACGTACAAGCCTCTTCACTTCGGCATGTTGTAAATGTTTAACCTTTCTTCTTCATGTGTTAAAACCGATTCTCCTTCATATTCCATAACCGTGAGTCCTCTCCTCATCGCTAATACACCTGACATCTACTTCGCCATCGGTCTCTTACCGCTGATCGGATTCCATCATCATATTTTCATGCAACACTAGAAAACATGAACGACTGCCACTTCCAACTTCCTGTCACGCAATGCTCCCTCCCGAGTCCCAACATCACTTCGAGAAAACCATACTCCACTTACTTCCTTGCTCAAAACACATACTAGTGCCCAATTAACCTCACACTAGTAAAAACGAAACAAAAGACTCTTCCATTATTCTCCAGTACATCGCGTTGGAGTTTAAATCAGTTTCGCGTGGGGAAGAACAAAATTGAATTGTTTGGAGAGATGTGGGACTTGATTGGTTTTAGAAGAAAATAAGGCAGAAGGAATTCACGTTGGTTTATGCTTGGGTAATGGCGTTGTTATATATACATGGAAGAACGTAGAATTCACATGGAAAGTATGTAATGCATGTGCCATTGGTACAGAGATTTTTTTTCTCTGGTCGCTTTGCATGTGCGAATTCAGATTTAGGGTGATGGGTTGGATAATAGGTGTTGACTGACGTGAGATTTTTGTATGGTAAGATACATTAAAGGTAAGGTGACAATGAAAGATTTTACAAAAATGTGAAAACGATAGGCAGACTTAGACATTGATACATACTTTCTAATAGGTTAGGAACAATTTCTTTTCCACCGAATGGACAGATCATTTCAGCCGTGCTTTGATGACAACATAGATTCAGATAGAGGCACTCATACGGTAAGGTGGATATTAATTTGAAATGACCAAGGATTTTTATTTGAAGAGGACCAACGATATTTCTATTTAAAAGACTAACGATATTTAGTTATAAAGTTAAACGTACCTTATTATTCAACACTCCGTCCGCATACGACTCGTTATCGACAAAAATAACAATATCGTCGCACCCAGCAGTGTGCCACAATCACAACCATATAATAATATAGACAAGTTAATTAATTCTGTGAAACCCCAAAATACTGGTACAGGGTGTAAAATACTCCAAATAAAAAGTTGCTTATTTTCCCAATTAAAAATTACAGTAAAATTCTAAAAATTAAATTATAACTACGTTTCCAAAAAAATCTTGTCCAAATTCGAAATCAATATTTAATTAAATAAAATAAATCGTTATGGCTTATAAACGATTCCACAACGACTATTTGAAATTTGATCTGGACATAACTTACGACCTATAAGACGAAATATCGATTTTTCTCGTTCATTAGAAAATTACTATCAATTAGATTCAGATGTTTCTTGTTTCATAGAAATCCGATTTAAAATGGATTCTGTATAATCAATTGAAGTTCAAATTCAATTTTATGAACTACCGTGCAGTTTCGAGTTCGTTTTATAATTATACATAAATATAACGTTTAGTCATCGTTAATTAATGAATTCGATGTTAAATTTCATAAATAAATTCAAATAAATATTTAAAACAAATTTAAATATTTGAATTCAAATATTCGAAAAATTTGGGTCGTTACACAATTTTACAGCCACAATCCAAATTTCCATAATACAATTCAAACAAACAACCATGGTTTGTGCAATAAATAGTGTTGGGGGCTTCTAAGCCCCTTCTGCAACCTAGTATATATTTAACTGTAAAATAATTAGAGTGAGAAGGAGTTCTCACTTTGGGATCCACTCCGTCGTGCTTTTCTAACGTTCTAATTTGCTGTTCTGATCCCAAACTTTGCAAACGAGTTCTAAACTTCACGCCGTCTTTTTTTAGCTTAAACGCGCCATTTCGAACAACTTTCGCCTAATGGACTTTCTTCTGGAATTGGTCCATTTCGCCGGAAATCGTGAAAAGACATAAATTGGACAACAGACTTTGGGCGCGTTTTCTAAACAACTCCGCAATACAAAATCTGACTTCCATATACTCAAATCAAAGAGAAAATCGTGCTCTTTGATTTTGGTAATGTGCAATTTTGGCCATAAGCGCACGGTTTGGGAGATATGGGGTAAAATAGGTCAGGGTGTTTTATGCAAATACTGAAATTTATAAAAATGGAATTTTTATTGGAAGGGGGCCCACAGTGGCGGTGGACGGTCTAAAGGAGGCGACGAACGTCGCTACGGGTCGGGGCATGGCGTGGCTGGCCGGAGGCGGGCCCAGGAGTTGGCTGGCGGCGGTTTCTAGGGAGGTAGGGTTTGTTTTTTTTTGATTGGAGGGAAAAGGAGGAGAGAGGGAGGGGCGGCGCTGTGGAAGGGGGGAGGGGGCGACGGCGACGGGCGGAGGCGGCCTTGGGTGGCTGCGTCCATTTTTTTTCTCTTTTGATTTTGAACGAGGGAAGAGAGAGAGAATGGTGATGAATATATATATATATATATATATATATATATATTTATTAATTCCCAAAAAGTAACTTTTTAATTCGAACTCTAAATCGAACCAAACGACTATCGCCCATGGCCAAATACCCCCATTCCGGACACAATGTTATATGTTCGGTAATCCAATTCGACTGTTACGATTAGTTTTCATCAAAATTAAAGTATAAATTAATATAACGTTCAAAATTGATTTCAATTCACATTTTAATTTACCGGGGCCACATACTGACTCCAAAAATTTCAGAAAATAAATCTAGCTATGTTTTGACGATACGGTTCTAACAAAACTAATTTCGTCGAACTTGGAGTCCGTTTGAAAAATGGTCATTTTCCAGTCGAAACTGAAATTACCAAACACGTTTAAATTCACTACGCTCACATATTAATTCCAAAAATTGTGAAAATTGGAATCTAGCAATAATTTGACATTCTAGATCCAACAAAAGTGGTTTCGTCGAAAACGGAGGTCGTTTGCAAAATGGCTATTTTTAAGGGCTATATATTATTAAATATATATAAATTTTGTAGCGACTATTTCAAATTTTAAACTGGACATAACTCTCAATTCTCGTTGTGAAATCTGGATTTTTCACATTCATTAGAAAGATGTAATTAAACAGATTCAAATACTTCTTGTTTCAGTGAAATCCGATTTATTTTGAATTATGTACATTCAATTGAAATTGAAATTTAAAATCAAACTTTCAAACTACCACGCCATTTCAGGCTCGTTTTATAATTAAAATAAATATATTCATTTTAACTTTGGTTTAAATAATTTTTAGTTGTTATTATTTAAAATAAATCATTTTAAATATCCAAAATCCATTAAAATAGCTAAAATAAAAAAATATAAATTGGTTTTGAAAATCTGGGTTGTTACACATGTGCTTAACGTTAATTAGAAAATGAATTAAGAAAACCTTTTTATCCAAATATTTATCTTGCAGACTGATAATGGCTCAATTTGCCTTCAAAATTTTACTAAGTTTAGCTTATAATATTGAAATGTTAGTTTTGCTCGGAAAGTCCATCTTAAACTATATTCACATACTCAAAGGCTCAGGATTCCTTAACATTTTAGTCATGTCCTGTAAATAATGACTAATTAATAAATAATATGTACTAAATTTAAAAATGCAACAGACTATACTAGCCTGGGATGGTACGCAGTTTGAAATTGTAAGACCATGGTCATTGTTTAATCATTCAACAACTAAAACAAGTATACGTACATTTTACACAATTATTTTTCTTTGGTTTGCTGACACCTCCCATTTCTAGGAAAGAACCATTTTATTTGGCTCCAGATTTTCCTAGAACCCACGCAAGCAATTATTCAAAGCCAGGGACAATCGGTTTAAATCAAGACAACAACATTACACAACAGTCACACAAATGTTTTATTTAAATCAGAGAATATACGAGTTTGTTGATCCTATTTAGATGTTGTTCATACACAACAGACAACACTACCCAACATAACCACTATAACCAGATTTAATTGAAATTGAAATACAAAAATCGTGAGTTTAAAACTCACCTTAGAATGGTATGCGATGGATTAGGACGCGCGGGTGTCAACGGCGGAGAGGAGAGGCTGATTTAAACTGGAGGAGGCAGCAATTCAATTTGAAGGGGAAGATATCCCAAATTTTGAAGGTGTTTGATTTCAGGAAGGGGGCGCCATTAAAAAGAAGTGGATTTCGATTTGTGCTGAGTGAATTTAGGGATAAACAGTGTGATTTATAAAAGGAAATTTAGGGGATAAGAGCAACATTCGATCATAGATCTTTTGGGTTGCAGTGCGCAACACATAGGTCTACGCAGTTTTATTTGAGGTAGGTTTTATTTAGGTTAAAATTTATATTAATTTCTATTATAGTTTACCACGTGATATTCTGAATTCGTACCACTAATACCATCCCCAAACGCGACAAAAATTATATGTACCTCTTCGTGTTTGCGTTCTGAATCCAATAAAATAAATCTGGTCGTAATCCGACTCTGGTTTTATATGACAATATTTTTAAATTAAATTATTTATCATTTTACTGATTTTATTCCATTTGTTCAGCAACAACTCTATTTCATTCCAAATTTGAAATGTTAATTTTTAAATTAATTATACATACAAATACACACATACCCAAACCAATTTTTTTAATATTCAAACAAATAAAAATATCAAATTCGTTTAACGTCAATAATGTTTACTTTTAAGTTCAACCATTTCTAATTTTTTAATCGTATTTCAATCCGATTCAAATACCGAACCATTATTCAATTCAAATATCCAACAATAAATATTTGATATCCCAACCAACCATTCTGAATTAATATCGGATTTAATTCACACTCATTACCATATATTTGATTTTTAGTTTCGAATACCAATATCAATATAAAATTGATATTTAACAGTTAAACCTTTAATTAATTCCATTTCAAATTGTCCAGATTTCTGGGATGTTACAACTAGAATTTTATAGTTGAAGATGGAACTCAACAAGTAGTTTGAGATGAAACATTTGGGAAATGCACAAAGTGTTTTAGGGATGGAGATTTAGAGGGATAGAAATCAAAGAGTTTTAAGGCTCACTCAAACTCAATATATTGCGAAAGTCCTATCTCGTTTCAGTATGGAGAATGCTAAACCTGTGACTACTCCATTAGGCTCTCAATTTAAGCTATCTATAGATATGCTCCCCATGTCAGATGAAGACAAAAGGAATATGTGTAGTATTCCTTACTCTAGTGTGGTAGTATGGCTTAAGTATGTTATGGTATGCACATGGCTGGATTTAGCTCATGCAATTGGTGTTGTTAGAAGACATGTCTAACCCAAGAAAGACTCATTGGCACAATAAAGTGGATTCTAAGATATTTGAGAGGAACTTCTAACATTAGCTTGTTGTTTGGAGGTTGTGAGTAACTCTAAGGGGTTATTGTGATTCAGATTATGTTGGGGATAAAGATGGTAGGAAATTGATTACGGGATATGTTTATACACTTGGCATAAGCCTATTTTCTTGGAGATCCAAGCTATAATCCATTGTATATTTATCAACTAAAGATGTAGAGCTCATTCTTATGGAAGCGAATATGGAAGGATTTTATTTGTTGTAGCTTTTGAATTATTTATTAATAATGTAGAAGACTGTAGAATTGTTTTCAAATAATCGGAGCACCATTCATCTTGTGGAAAATCAAGCCTACAATTCATGAACAAAGCACATTAATGTTAGAAGTTTATTTCTCTTGCTTGAAGAGGAGAGAAATAAGATAAAGCTGTCGAAGATCCATGCAAATGACAATCCAGCTGATATGCTAACAAAGTCGATTCCAAAGGACAAGATTGAGCATTGCTCAACTTAATTAGTGTGGTACAAGCTACTTAGCGCAATGGAGCGCTAACCCAGCAACCAATTTTTGTTGATTGATGTACATATTTAAATAGAGGTGAAGTGTTAAATTTGGGCGATTTAAATCTATTAATGAGGAGATATTATTTGATTGTCATAATCATGTCAAATATGGAATAAAAATCGGGAAAATAATATTTTAATATGGAGAAGGTATATTATTTGATTTGAGGAATCAATCAATTAATGGTTTAGGTGGAAACAAATATGCTAGATTTATGGTGGAATCAAGTGAAAGAAATGTGAAAATATTTCACCCTTATGAAATGTGAAAATATTTCACCCTTATCTTCAAAACATTCTTCCTTATTCCTCATATATATATATACATATATATATATATATATATATATATTAAAACATTTTCTCATATTTTTTTAACACAAGATAAGAAAACTATCTGTATTATATCTTCAATAAGATCCGTATTTCTATATCTATTATAAGGTGAGAAATTTGTATTGAGTGTTTTGTGGTCTTTCTCATATTGTACTACCTCCTCTTGAAGTGAAAAAATAAAAGGTTATTGGTTCGAAGGACGTAGGCGTAGTTGAACCTCGCTACATTAGTATGTTCTTTCCCTTTTCTGCTTATGTTTTTAACTATAATTTGAGTCTTTTAATTTTCTTTATTATCTTTTTTGGATTGACATTGTTGAGATTGTCGACAGACTACATTATTGTGTGTTCTGGTCCCCGTGCCCAAATCGCTTATTTTCACTACAAATTTAACGTATAATGCAATGAAATTTTAGTTGCCATATGGTTAATGCTGTTGTGTATATACAATGTGGATAAGGAGGGTTTATGTATCGTAAATACTTTACCCTTTAACATTGATACTAACTTTTATGAAATAAGGGCACTTTTGTCTCAAGATTTTTTTATTATAAAATTCATGGTGTAGGTAAAGTAATTTATGGTGTATGTATAGAATTAACCAATAGATTTAGTAATAATTCTCCTTTGCTTATGCTATCATATTTTTATTGTAAATGTAGTTTATTTCTATTCATTGTTTGATATAATGGTTTTGTGTAGATCATCATTTTAATTATACAGTTATATGTTTCAATATCATGTAAACTTGATTTCTAACACATTTCACCTTATGCATAATTTGCTATGAATAAAAATGGCAATATTTTGATTTTACTGTATTAATAAGTGGTGTTGAGTCCTCTCCTCAATTTGAGGACCACTCTTTACTTATTTTTAAAGCCTATATTTTAAATTTATTGTATTTGATACTTGGTATGCAGATCTCTCAAGTCAAAAAGAATTCTTAGAAGTGAATGTTGTCATCTTCACAAATTAATGGCTCAACCCCAAAGGGCCCAAATATTGATGTATCTTGACTGAATAAGTGAGTGAAATTTCATAGGAAAAAGGAGCACAATAGAAAATACCTCCTTCTAACTTAATCCTTCATCTTTCAAACACCTTCACAAACTTTAAATTCTCTGTAGTTAGCTTTGAAATTCTTCTTAGTTATGTTGGATGTTCTAACAACAAAGATTTCAGCCTTCGAGTATGAGTTTGCAAAGAGACAAGTTTTAGTGTCAGTAGTTAGTAACATAGTCAAATCTAATATTTTTCAGTCTCCCTCAAAAAAGCAATTTTGCTCCGTTAATTCTTAAAATATGATGGTTTTGGTTTTTCCTCTTATAAGCAAAGCATGATGCAGCTAAAAATAAAGTAATTTATGCAGGAATGCTGACATAAAGTACATAGTTTCAGATGATGAACAACCAATATTTTAACTGGCAAAAAGAAGCATTTAGTGTGCAGCACCTAGAAGAAGCAGAATTTTTTAGCTGGCGCTTCAATTCCTTTTGCCTTCCAATTGTACCAGACCCACAAAGTGGAGCTATTGGCCAAATTGTGTTTAGAAGTCTTCAAATAAAATAACAGTAGTAATATTATCCCTTAGAAACATACCGTAAGCATAATGAAAAACCATGAAAATTTTATCAAGGGTACGTAGAAGTTATTTCTCTTAGAAATTTAAAGTAATTTTGAATACTTAATTTAATTTGTAAATAAATGTGTCAGCAACATATAGTCTAGTACTTATTTGTCAATAAGCACTTTTCAAGTTAGAAGCTCAAACCCATATTTTCTGCATCTTCGTAAACAAAAAGCTTGCCAAAATTCAATATATATTTATTTAACATTTTAACTCTATTTTGTAGCAATAACTCTATCAAAACTCAGTGTTGGAATAAAATTTAAAAATCTAATATTACGAATTAATTTCATAACACTACACCAGAATAACAATTTTGCCATGGTTTTGGACCATTGCAAAGTTTATTTTTGCCACGGTTCTAGACCGTGGCAATATTATATCTTATTCTTTTTAATAAAATTCGGCCATGACCTTAGACTGTGACTAAATTCAATTGAAAAACTGAATATCAATCAAAAACCACTACCTAAAGCATAAAGCTCTGATACGAGCAGGTTATAACCGCCAACACAAATTTATGAACAGGAAATACCCACAAATACAAATTTTAATCTTCAATGCTACAAATTTACAAAGTTCAAATGAACAACTCATAATTAGAACAAATACAACATTTACAGAATAAAAACTAGAGTCCAAATTCAATTCGAAATGTCGGTAGGCTTCAATAACTCAAAGTTCTATACATCTAAGTTCATAACTAACAAATATATAGGCATACTTCAAAGTTCATACGTATTAATGAATAATACATGTATGACACCTTAATAGTAAGAAAGAAAGGCGACAATAGGCAATGCAGAAGCAAATATCATCAGCCTCTCAGTGAATGTTTCTTCCCAGTGAATGCCTGAAACTTGGGTTCATCCTTCTTTGGGGAATCTTCCTTCGCCTCATTATCTGGTGCCTACACAGCATCTATCATATGAAGTTATAAACAAAACAAGAATTTCTGACATCCAGTTCAGCAAATTTAATATGAAAAAGATCAACTTGACTAGATCATTTATAAACCAAATCAGCAAATTTACGGAATAGGTCAAAGTTAAAGTCCTAATCTCTCAACATAATTAAGGACTCGATTATATTCAATAAGTTTTCCTGTAGTAAAACAGTGTTATGGAGTAACAAGTTCAAAGATGGCCCGTTGGCTAAGCAAGGATGATGGATATGGTTCCGCTGTGACAAATGGGTCTACTGTGTTTAGATTGAACAATCGAGACAGGGTGGATGAAGTTCACCAGTCAGCCCAATAGCAACTGATCAAAACTACTACAGTGCATGAAACAAACATCCAAGTTGAGTTAAATCCATGAATATACATTAAGATGGGAGACATAACATTCTATGTGTAACATCCCGTAATTTTAAAGAACAAAATAATGATAAACAAAAGAGTACTTAATTAAATATTGGGAATTAAGGGAAACATACTGCGTCATTGCGTTCGTCTCGGAATTCTACTTAAGATAGACCCCAAGTTTGCATAAAAACGGACATCGTATGAAGAAGATATTAAGGTTTGAATTTTGTACACATATAAGCAATATATATATATATATATATATATAAACATTCCAGAAATCAAAATCAAAGAGCGGGAACATGGGGGCATTGGCCCCTGGGTCGACCCCGGAGTCGACCCCAACCAGATCTGGGACAGATCATTCCACTGCACTTGGACGTGATTTTGAACGAGATTCATTGATCTTAGGCTATAAATAGGACCTATTCCCATTTTTTTATTCACCAAAAACAACGGAGACAACGAGGTGCTGCCCCAACTCAAATTGAACTAGCCTATTCTTCCACAACAACAAGTTATACATATTCAAGAATCTTTCCTACGACATCAATAATCACTTCTCTGTTCTTTAGATCTAGTCTCTGTGAGTTCATGTTATATTAGATGTAAACATTTAACAAGTAATCTTGACATGTTTATAAGTTTGGATCTAAGCCTATGCCTGTTAATAACCCGAATCGTAACTAAACAGATCTGCCATTACTTGTACACCTGATCCTCTGTTTAGTTCTTACATGTCTATCTTTATTATGCTTATTCTGTTAGTATGCCTAATCATGTCACCATATGCATATCCTGTTAATATGCTTATTTCTGTCATCATAAGCCTATTTTGATTTTATATCTATTTCTATTCTCTTCTCTTCCTCCTTCCCTTTTTATTTTTATAGCCTTGAGAATGTAAAAATTGGAGCATACTTATATTGTAAAACATGATTGGGATTTTGGAGCATAATTTATAACTTGATCTAAAACTTTAAAATGGGGCCTAACTTGTATCGTGAATCAGACCGGGATTTAGGGCATAACCTTGGATAAACCTAAAAAATTATTTAACAATGAACATGCCTAGATTTACAGTAATTAAAAATTGTAACCGCACATAGACACGCGGGTAGAGTACACTTGTGGTAGAAGTCTGCCAAGGACCGCCCGGCAAATCCAGCGTCCACAAGTGGTTAATCCAATGTAAGGGGTCGATTGCGTAAATGTACACATAACAGTACTAAGACACAAGGTTAAGTCCGACTTACGGTAGAAGTCTACCGGGAACCGCCCGACATATCCAGCATCTACGAGTGGTATACTTAATGTGAGAGGTCTAGTCCATTAATAGGCATAAACGAAAATATGATAATAACTTATTAACCTGAAATAATTAACCTGTTTAAATCTGTGAGGGTTATGTGAACCTGTCGAATTGGGTAGGGGTTAAGTAAACTTGCTTGAATTAGTGGGGGTTAAGTTAATGTTGTTAAATATATGGGGAGATGGGGGTTATATAAGCCTGACAAATTTAACCTGTATTACATGTTGGGGTTATGCAACCTTGTTAAATTGTTAGGAATAACCTGACAAAAATCCTAGTAGTGGGGATGCAAACCCAAGGGGTAGCTTGTATCATCTGTTGTGTGGGACCCGTATCAGTCAATAAACCATCTTGGTATCAAACGGGAAACCCCGAACTAGGTCGAGGTCATGTCACACTTACTGAGTTGATTGTAAGAGGTTCATATAGGTGAAGGTGTTGACAGCGCGGGATCCAACGGAATCATGTGCATGCATGGGTCCGGCTTGCTTGGGAAAATTAAGACGTTGTGACATCAATAGATGGCTGTGCCTCTCGAAAATAAATGGGTTGCCACTTTAAGAAGTGATAAAACCTACTGTGGGGCTAGCACATGATATCTACAGGGTAGGGGTCCAATCGATTAGGGTACTAATTAGGGTACATCTAGTCTTGCTTGTTTAGAAGCCCATTATTATCGTTGGGGGTAATACCTGTCATTTCTGTTGGGCTGTCTGTTATTATTGTTGGGGGTGAAACCCGTCACTAGAAGTACACCTAAGTCTACCATCTGTTTCTGTAGGGATCATCTTATTTCTATTATACTAGTATTGGTGCAGAGAAAATTATTAGAGAAGCGCAATATATTCTGTTCAGTTTATTCTGCTTATCCTGCTCGTTCTGTTATGCCCGTCTTATGATACTGTTATCCCTCTCATCCAGTTCATGATTCTTTTACTTATTTATATGCTAAAAATAATTGGACTCGCCAGACTTTATGTCTGACCCATTTTGTTTCCTCTTCTATCTCTTCCATTTCCCCTTAGGTTCTCAGGGTGGGAATACTTAGGCTTGATTTGGATTCTCTCTTTCATTCTGCTTGAAGCTGCTTAGATGTACCGTTTAGATTTCCTGTCTTCTCTGATATGGCTATATTTTAGGGACTATGCTTTTTTGTATAATATTGTACTTTGATGATTTTAGAACAAGTCAGAAGTTTTAAGTTGATGTAATGGGTTTTCTATATTTTAGACTTATGATGTCACTGGGTTTTGGACCACGATAATTTATATTTAATAAAGTTTTAAATTCCGCTGTTATTTTATATCTAATTTGTGATGTTTCTGTTTCTGTTTACTTATAACGCTTCACGAAACTTAATACATTCTGATAAAGAGTGACATTAACGGACGTGGGGCGACACATTTGGTATCAGAGCTGAAGGTTACTAGATCGGATAAAAGATTTTTGAAAATTATTTTCAGAAAGGTTTTAAATAAAGATTTTCAAAAGAAAAGTCTTTTTCTTGAAAAACATATTCCGTAAAGCTATATGAAATATCTTTCGATTCTCCTCATGATTCCCTTTTCCTTTTCTTTTCAGCATGTTTGGGGAACCGACTATTCCTGAAGGGTGTGCCTATTGCGGCATCGTTCTGTAGGCATGTCAAAACTACGACACATGTCGAAGGGCATGGAAGTGCCCCACCTCCATCTATAGCCGCAGTAGTTCCACCTACGACTAATTTTCTCTCAAACTTCGTAATAATTTATGTGGGATGGAGGTAGCTTTCAAGAGACTTGTTAATATGTTACACAAGGATGGTAAAGAGAAGAATAAGGGAGTTAAGGCAGAGGAGCACAGCCCAAGGATGAGAAAAATGGTGTCCTAAGAAGGGAACATAGATGAAAGAAAGAAAGCCTAATAAAGTTCAAATAAAGGCAAGAAGGAACGTCATGTTTGTGGGAGCGTGGGACATTTAAGCAATGATTGCAAAAGAAGGAAGAATACATGTTTCCATTCTGGAGAGGTTGGACACCTTATTAAGGAGTGCCCGAAGAAGCAAGGACATGGCCAAATGGCAGGATCTTCAGGAGGGTAGGTGCATGCTCTCGTAGCCGGTGTACTGGATAGAGGTAGGAAAGTTTCTGTTGAAGGTTTGATTTCTCTTTCCGATAATCCTGTTAGAACTCTTTTTGATTTTGGCGCTTCACATTCTTTTATATCTGATTCTGTGGTTGAGTCTCTACACCCTAGTACTAATATGGTTTTGGATCCCACTGTTGTCTCAAACCCCATTGGGGATACGACTCATCTGTCTATGATTTGTCGGGGTTTGAGAATATCTTTGTTGGGCATTGAGTTTGAGTATGATGCATATGTGCTTGGTTTCGTGGGCTATGGTTTGATTCTAGGGATGGATTGGCTAGCCATGTATAGTGCCATTCTAGACTATGAGAGGAGGATCGTTAGACTATTGACTTGCCATGAAAGGACCCTTGAGATTTCTTGTGACCCTAAGGGGTCTGTCATGCTTAGTTTCCTAGAGTCACTTGATGCATCTATCGATAATCTACGATCTGTACTAGTAGTCTGTGAGTATCCTGATGTTTTTGAGGAAGTTCGAGGATTACCTCCGAGGTGCAAAATTGATTTTTGTATATACTTGGTGGATAATGCAAATCCAATGCATGTGCGCCACATGGATCCGAGAGGAAGGAGGGAGCTCAGCAAGCAAGTAGGGGAGCTACTTGAGAAAGAGTTTATTAGGCGAAACATATCTAAACGGGGTGCTCCGGTGGTCTTCGCAACTAAGGCGGATAGCTCACTTCGCTTATGTGTGGATTACAGGGAATTGAATAAACTCACTAAAAAAATAGGCACCCACTTCCGAGGATAGATGATCTATTTGACCAGCCTGTTGGTGCATCTGTTTTCTCCTAGTTAGACTCGGCCACGGGGTTCCATCAGTTAAGGGTAGCCGAGGACAGTATAGACAAGACCGCTTTTAGAACTCCATATGGTTTCTTCGAATGGCTTGTCATGCCTTTTGGTTTGATGAATGAACCCGCCTATTTTGTGGATATGATGAGCAGGGTGTTTCGGGAGTTTCTAAATAAGTTCGTTGTGGTCTTTGTTGATGACATCTTGATTTTCTCGAAGAGCGAGGTAGTGCATGCCCTACATTTAAGGGAGGTTTTGAAAACTCTCCGAGCGCATCATCTAAAGTAAATATTCTCCAAATGCCATTTTTGGACAAAGGAAATGAGATTTCTAGGGCATGTGTTCTCTAAGAATGGGATAGCAGTAGATCCCGCGTAAGTAGTTGCAGTTCAAGATTGATAGATTCCAAAGAATGCAACGGAGGTAAGGAGTTTTCTTGGTTTAGCAGGCTATTAAAGGAAGTTCTTTAAGGACTTCACAAAGATATCAGCCCCACTCATCAGACTGACGAAGAAGAATCTGACGTTTTCTTGGGGGTATAAACTTTAAGGATCCTTTTCAGCGATTAAAGAAGGCTCTAACAACAGCCCCAGTCTTGACTTTGCCTGATGGGAACAAAGTGTTCACAGTATACACTGATGCATGTAGTACAGGGCCAGGTGTAGTCCTGATGCAAAAGGGAAGGGTAGTGTGAGAACCCGTAACTTCCCCGTGAAGGAAAGCGCGGATACTATGAGAACAACACACAAAAGAACGCAGACGGAAGAACATTTCATTTTTAATTACAACAATTCCATCAAATACAAGAATATACAGAGTATAAATGAATAAATTACATTCGATAAATATCAGAGATTACAATAAATTACATAGCAGCGGAAAAACAATATAAAACACAACTGAAAGTAATGCACGGATACAGAGCTTTCCGAGCATCGTTCCAGCTGTAAATCAGGATCCTGTGAATATAAATCTGCAAAACCAAAACTACTAGCTGCCCGTGTCGTAAATAGGGGTACCCAGAGTTTAGGTTAAAACAATAAACTCCAGGTCAGTCATGTGACTGGTGTGAGAACTTAAACAGTTATTTAAAACTTTACTTTAAAAGAGAGTAATTCAAGGGACCACGCCGTATAACACGGAACGGGGTTCCTCCCAAGAATACCGGTGCATAGAATAAACAGCGCAATGCTTTTTCGAAAAATGAAGCTATTATAAGACCCATGTCCCATCACACAATGCAACGCAAGCCGGAGGATAGGGTTTTACCTTATAACAGCCAAACATGCTTAGTACATTTAAAACAAATCATTTGATACTATAATAAGTGTATAGTGTCAAAACAATTTCAATCATAAATATAAATCATAGACGGCATAGCATCCCATGCTACTATGTCGCCATACTAGGCTCTACAAATAAATCCGAGATATCTCGTATTGGAAATTGGATTTCCGTCATGAGTCGAGGCAAGGGGCAAGCTCCTCTCCGCTTCGAGACACTCTAGCTAATGCCTCGGGACTACACACTCTGGGTAACCCCTGGATGCTTCAGGGCCGGTCCTCTCTTACGTTTGAGGATTAATTATGCCTGAACACACGTTTCCCGGTCCTTACAGACCTAAAATCGAGGCGCCTCATCCAACAACCACATAGGTGAAAAGTATATAAATATCAGGGCTGGTAAGTCACTGACACCACCAAAGCTAGAAAGAAACGTCGTGCTCTCCCTGCAGTCCTTATCCCGTTTTTAACTCATACCGAGGTGTGAGGCTCGCGAGTCCATGCTATACACAAAGCTACGCCACAAAGGCCGTGCTTTGATCGTCAACCACAAGACTCTGCTTTTCAACAAAAGCCTTGATCCATGCAACTCAGCGTGCCACACAGGCAGTTCATGCCATGCAATTGATATCTATCGATATATAACCTCTAAGCTCGTACGTCTCAGAGAAGGGCGTTAAGCAAGAGAATAAATTCTCCGCCGCCAAACAGATATATATTTAACAAAAATCAATCAACACATAATAAAATCCAATGTCAGACACACAATCCATTTACAAGTTCGTTCTGGGTCTGAACGAAACCGGAGGCACTTTCCCCACATATCCATCGATCTCCAAGTACGTCTGGACGACCACCAACTGATTCCCTCATCTTGGGTGTACATCCCAATCAAGATCATCAGTAATCACCCAAACGATGTGAAGACTTCCGGTCTTCAACCACCGTCTTCATCTTCGACATATCGTCGAATCAGTTATTCAGAATGGGTATAAACCCGACCTTTCCGAACAACCCGCGTATATTAAAACGAATGTTACACAAACATAACATACGCCTCATTCCAATTTAGCAGCCACTAACCGTAAATCAACAAGAGAACAATTTCCCAAATATTAACCCCGAAAGCCGAAACCAACATCAGATCAATACCCAGGAAACCATTCTTCTTAGCTAACCTACAGCTAGTTTCTAAATTTCATATTCTTAGGGAAAGGTTCCCATTAATTTTATCCAAGATAATTTCTTTAAAATTTATCCTTTAATCTTCCTTTGGATGTCATTTCAAACTAGATTATGGGTTTCCAAACTAGTCGAGATTAGCGAACCACACCGAAGTAATTATTTGTTTTATTTCCCAATCCCAACCTATTCATCCCATGAAGAAGAACTGGTCATACTCCATATCTAACACCACGGTGTTATCGGTAAAATTAATTACCATTTCACGTTCAAATCTAATTAAAGATTTACTATCGCTTTGGAGCAAAACTGGTGATACTCCATTCTAGCTCACTTTCTAAATTTGATAATTTAAATTATCAATTCACATTTCAATCTAATTGCAGATTCATTAAAACTCCTTTTACTGGGTTAAAGAACTAGTGTCATTTAAAACACAGTTCACGATAAACCCAAATCATATTCTATTTATTATCGGGTTAAAGAGTAAGTGTTATTTAAAACACCCTTCACGATAAACCCATAAATCAATTCTATCTAAAACCCATTTCAAATCCAATTATTTATTTAAAAATAAATATGTTTTAATTCCAGTTCAAAACTAGTCCATTTCGATAAAAATCTATTTTTATCTTTTCAAATATGGAGTTTTTCATCACAATTTTTCCCAAATCATTTATTATGATTTTACACAAATTATTACTATTTTTAATAATTTTATCAAGGCCCGTACAGTCGATTTCCATCAACGGCCATCGAACTGCACTTACAGCGACCTTTTCCAAATTTGATTTGGACGTATCTCCAAATCCAACCGTTAGATTTCAAATTTCTAATAATCGTTAGAAAGCTCTTTCGGATACTAACCCAACGGTTCCGGTTTTAGGAGAATCCGACGGTCGGATCTCCCGTAATGTCCGTTCGAAGTTAATGGTCGAAATTAGCAAACTGCCGCGGCGCGGCGCGTTCTATTCAGGCCATTATATTATATATATAATATATATTTCATCGATTTCTATTTAAAACGAATTATATAAATAGCTTTAAATTCGTTTCAAAAACAATTTCAACTTCCATTTCGATTCAAATCAAAATTGAATTTTTTTTCTTATAAATTCGTTTTAAAATTCATTTCTATTCAATTCAAATTTCAATTCATTTTGAATTCACTTCAATTCGTTTTCAATTCAATTCGAATTCGTTTTCAATTCAATTCGAATTCGTTTTATATTCAATTCATTTCGAATTGGTTTTATATTCGATTCAATTCAAATTGGTTTTCTATTCGATTCAATTCAAATTGGTTTTCTATTCGATTCAATTCAAATTGGTTTTCTATTCGATTCAATTCAAATTGGTTTTCTATTCGATTCAATTCAAATTGGTTTTCTATTCGATTCAATTCAAATTGGTTTTCTATTCGACTCAATTCAAATTGGTTTTCTATTCAATTCAATTCGAATTGGTTTTCTATTCGATTCAATTCAAATTTAAAAACGAATATAATCGATATAAATATCGTTCGCGTCAAATAGCGCATCTCTAATCAATACGGCTTTATATATTTCAATAATTCCGTTATTCTATTCAACAAATGAATATTTATCCTATTCAATACGTGAATCTATATTTTTGTCAACACACGGCTAATCTCAACGAATGAGTACTGTCCACGTGTGACTCTTTTTGTTATTTAATATATTTTATATAAAAATTATGGTATCTATCGTTTGATTTGAATCAGACTCCAACCGTAAACTAGAGAGAGAATGATTCCCTGAATACTAACCCCGAAGGCCGAAACCAACATCAGATCAATATCCAGGATGAAACACCCCACCTCCGTTAGGGTCACTCTCAAAGGGAATGCCCTAATTTTGGTGGAGGTTTATAAGTACAAGTCACAGATATACAAGACAGATATAAGAACACATATTTGTAAACAGCGGAAGAACAACAAACTTTTATTTCATAAAGTCAAATACGTGTTACAACAACATCCTTTCCAAAAACACAACATAACACTTTCATAATCTGTCTTGAGTACATTATTTAAAGAAGCATAAATAAAACATAAATAAACTGCAAAAGCCCCATAGTGGATTGTCCAAAGCCATAGTTCAAAACATGAAAGTCCAAGCAATACATTTCTCTTCCTCAAGCTGGATGCTAAGGTTGGTCAAGCTGCTGTGTTCCCTCCCTGAGGACCTGGGGGGGAAACGGAAGAAAGAAGACGAAAGAAAATAGAGTCAGACATAAAGCCTGAGTAAGTCTAGTACTATTTTGTCTATGAATAAAGAACTGGGTATGATAAGTATAAACAAGAAGTGGGCATGCACTATAAACTTGGTTAAGTTGTCTAGGGTCGAATATACTATCGTACCCCATGTTAATCTCTGAACCCATATACTAGTTTCCAATTTGCACCCCATAACCAGGGTGATGTGATCCATTCTATGATGATCGGCCCCTACTCGCATAGTTATGTGTCTTACGGCCCCCGATGTTGTAGTTACCTATGCTGGTCCCACCATGGGGTGTATCAAGTCCCATAATGGCAACCCGACACAACCTTAGAGTGCACAGGTATGCTACTGGTGTCCAGTGCCTTATTTTTCTGCGCCGGAGTGTGTGCACGCCCGCACCCCGTTAGAACCTACACTGCTACACCACCGCCGTCGATTTGACCTCTTACAATCAGCCCAGTAATCGTGCCCCACCCTGCCTAGTTTCAGGGTATCCTGATACACCTTTTTAGGGTTACTGCTGAAAAGGGTCCCCCGTTACTAGGTTTTCTATCTCTAGCCAACATGCTAAGTTGGTTAAGTGTTTTCTAACCTAACCCCCACCAGTCCGTTTAGTTTAGCATGTTCCATTTTGATTAAGTCTTTAGTTTACTTAATCCTAACAATCCTGACTCAGCCTTAATTGTCTTATTAAGGCCCTGACCTCTCACATTAGACAGGTATTGTTGTGGCTGCCTGTTGCCGGTTGGTTCCGGGCAGTCTTACGCCACAACTCAGTCTAACCTCGGGTCCTTATTGGGCTCCATGTTTAACCCCCCACATTGGATAGGTATTGTTGTGACTACTGGACAGCCGGGCGGTTCCGGGCAGGTTTACATCACAACTCAATCCAACCTCGGGTTAAACACATCGTATTTTCTACATTTACATATCTTGTCATTCTTCTTTATTTCTTATATGTAAATATTTGCGGCCCATTATTAAGTTAATGGTGTAAAGGTTACACCAATCATGGGCCCAACTCATACTTGAATTTGGGCCCTTCTATTTATATTTTCATTCATTAATTAATTTATTTTAACCCAACGTTATTTTCCCCCGTTTTACACGTCCGTTTATATATATTGGGCTTAGCCTTTTAAAGCCCAATTTAGCCATGCGAAAAGGGGAGGCTTAAAGCGTAATTACATACACAAAGAGGGGAAGGTGAGCGCATGAACTTGCATATGACGTTGGAAATACATAATAGAAACTGGTGTACTTGCATATATATACTTTGGTCATAAAGCATAGGTGGCATAAACCAAACCATGTAAACTTAAGATAAGAATCTAAGTTAGGTGTCACATAGTCTTAACTACAACATAGACCTATGTTCTCATTTAGGCATAAACATAAACAAGTCATGTTCATAAGGTTTCTACATGTTTACAAAGGGGATACTTTGTTACTAACACAAAAGCATCGTTCAACATAATCATGATTTAAGTCTAATCACATAACGATGGTATAAACATACTTATGCATAAATATGCCTAATCATGGTGTTTGTTTTAAACTTGCAAAAAGGGATTTTTGAGTCTAACCTAGCCATGTCTCACATATGTCATCATATAATTCTTTTAAACAAGATAGACTTAATCATGGGTTTCAATTATGCCAAATATCATTCATAGCCTAGCCATATTCATAAGTTTGCAAAAGCATGACTTAATACATGGATTATGGTGTCAAAATTCCAACATAGTTTCATATGAACTATAACAACCAAACTTGTTTCAATTACTTGCAAAATGATTTATGCACAACAATATACATCATGATGGCATAATAACAAAGTCCCAAACTTGCATGAATTTCAATTAACTACAAACACGTAGCTTCAACATAGATTACATAATTTGCGCAATATTCCAAACGTATACTTGCATAGAACTACCGCATGTAGTTCTTTATAACGAATAACATAATTTTGCACAAACATGAATTACTTTATTATCCCAATTCAAGCATACAAATCAATACAGTTGTTTATTCATACCAAAGTAATACTCTACTTACAATGGTTGCGGCGAATTCTCTAATTAAGAGATATGATTCCTATGTTGAATTGATTGGCTTTAGGTTGCTTGAATTGCTTTAGGCTTTAGAACTTTCTTCCAAATTCTCTCTCTAGTTGGCGGCTACCCTTAGTCGTTCCTCAGCAACATGGCGGCTATGTTCTTAATTTTGAATGAATAGATTAGGGTTTAGTCTAGGGTTGTTTATATAGAGGTTAGGAACTGATTAGGACCCTTGATGTTGCTTGGATTGATCATAGCCATTCATTAGATAGAGAGACCAATTAGAACCCGCCACCTAGCCCTAATGACAAAGCAGACCACCGAGAATCGGCCAAACACAGACCTGGCCAGCCAGGTTGACTGGGCTCGACCAGGTCGATACCCCTGTCGACAGGGCTGTCGACAGCCCTGTCGACATGGGTAGCCCAGGTCGACAGCCCAGTCGACCTGGGTGGCCTAGGCGGGTGTTTATCCGCCCTGGCCCATTGGGCCCGATTTTTAATTATTTTATTCTGTTTGAATTTTAAACTTGATTCTCAAATTTCCGAAGGCCATATCTTCTTCATACGGACTCCGTTTTTCGAAAACTCGGACTCTATTTCGCGTATTTTTCCGAGACGAACGCAATGGCGTATCCCGTTTCCCTTAGTTCTTTGATTTCAATTTAATTATACTTGAATTTGTGAATTTCATAGTTATAGAATTTTCGGGGTGTTACATTCTCCCCCACTTAAAAGGATTTCGTCCCCGAAATCTTCAAGTTAGGAGGAATGTAAATCCTAACATCCAATCATCCATCTACTCATCCATCAAACACGAGCATCCATTGTCCTTAAAAGACTTCTAATGCTTCATGATCATATGCAAAGTGTGTGTGTACATGTACTTATCTAATGCAAAATCAGGCGGTCTACTGATTCAGTTGACCTCCTTAATGCGAATTATGTAGGTGCCATGAATCCATTATGTATGCAAATTTTCCTATTCATGATTCTACATGAGTGCTCAATCATTCAATACAAATGCAACATCCATATGACAACACATTAAAGTTCAACCATATACGAATGCAAACATATATGCATATGCAATATGAAGTGACTGAGCCGATCTAAAACCTAGATTGTGTGTGTATATGCAACCACGAGCAACCACTAGCAATCACTTGCAACCACTTGCAACCATCATCCATAACATGTTTCAACTACATGTTTCCATCCAAAGGGTTTCTACCTAAAAGATACGGTCGAGGAAATATACCTAAAAAGATAGATAAAAGCGCAACTTAAGGAAAAAGAAAGATCAAGGATGTACCCTCGAACAGAAAAGGGTAGGCAGCGCGTATTCTAGCTTCAGTTTCCCAAGTCGCGTCTCCCTCGGCGTCGCTCCACTGAACTTTGACGAGCTTGACTTCACGGTTGCGTAGCTTCTTCACTTCCGTTCCTAAGATGCGGGTTGGAACTTTTCTTATGGTTGCTTCGCGTTCCACTTCGGCCTCTTCTAGGACATTTGGCTCTACCACTTCAGCAGACTCATGCAGACATTTTCGGAGATGTGAAACGTGAAAAACGTTGTGGACTCCAGCCAACTTCTCGGGTAGCTCTAATCTATAGGCCATTTTCCCAATCTTCTCGATGATAGGGAATGGCCCTACGAACCTTGGTGCTAGCTTTCCTGTGGTCCCAAAACGAACAACGTTTCTTAGCGGTGATACCTTGAGAAAAACTCTGTCTCCAACCTCGAATTCAAGGTCGGTCCTCCTCTTGTCGGCGTAGGACTTTTGTCTGTCTTGGGCCGTCTTCATCCTTCTTCGTATTAAGTCTACTTTCTCTGAGGTCTCTCGGATCATATCTGGTCCAAGCACGAGCTTATTCGTGGACTCCCACCAACAAGTGGGCGATCGGCACGGTCTTCCATATAAAGCTTCGAAGGGCGCCATTCCGATGGTTGCTTGATAGCTGTTGTTGTAGGCAAATTCCACCAAAGGAAGGTGGTCTTCCCATGTCCCTCCGAAGTCAAGGACGCACAGTCTTAAGAGGTCTTCCAAAACTCTGTTCACTCTCTCTGTTTGGCCGTCGGTTTGGGGATGATAGGCTGTGCTCAAGCACAACTGCGTTCCTACTGCTTCTTGCAGACTCCGCCAAAACTCACTGGTGAAGATGGGGTCTCGGTCACTAACAATGCTAGATGGTATTCCATGGAGTCGAACGATTTCCTTAAGGTAAAGTGATGCTAGGGATGAGGCAGTCCTTTTACTTTTGACAGGTAAAAAGTGGGCGCTTTTAGTAAGCCTGTCCACTATTACCCAAATGCTAGTGTTGCCTCTCCTAGACCTAGGCAGCCCATCGATGAAGTCCATTGAGATGCTGTCCCACTTCCACTGCGGGACCTCTAGAGGATGTAGCAGTCTGCCTGGCTTTTTCTGTTCCGCCTTAACCTGTTGGCACACCATACACTTAGAAACGAACTCTGCCACGTCCTTTTTCATGCCGTTCCAGAAGAAAGTCCTTTTTATGTCTTTGTACATTTTATCCCCGCCTGGGTGTATCGTCATCTTGGAGTGATGTGCTTCCTCGAGAACCTTCTTTATTAAATCTTTCGTCTGTGGGACGCATAGTCTTCCGTCTCGCCTTAGCAAACCCTTATCGTCGATGGAGTATCTGTTGAGGTGACTTGAAGTCTCACCCCTAATTAGCCTATCAATTATTTCCACAAGCTGAGGGTCTTCGCGTTGTGCTGTCCCTACTGAATCCACTAAAGTCGGGCGCACTTCGAGAGATGCTAGCAAGCCCGGTACGAAATCGGAGGAAGGCCTAAAGTCGAAGCTGGCTATAAACTCTAGGCTTTGTCTTTCAACAAACAACGGGCTTAGGGTCAATTTCTTTCGGCTCAACGCGTCTGCTACTACGTTACCTTTGCCCGGAGTGTAGGAGATTTCGAAATCGTACGAGGCAAGAAACTCCATCCATCTTTGTTGCCTCAAGTTAAGATCTTTCTGCGAGAAAAGATATTTCAACGATTTATGGTCAGTGTAAAGTTCGAACTTCTCACCTAGGAGATAGTGTCGCCAAGACTTGAGTGCAAAGACGATGGCGGCTAACTCAAGATCGTGGGTTGGGTAGTTCTTTTCGTGCACCTTCAATTGCCTCCCGCCATAAGCTACCACCCTTCCTTCTTGCATTAAGACGGCGCCTAGCCCTGTCCCATATGCATCCGTATAAACAGTGAACATCTTGCTCCCATCTGGCAGCGTCAAAACTGGGGCTGTTGTGAGAGCCCTTTTCAGTCGTTGGAAAGCAAATTCACAATCCAAATCCCAATTGAACACTAGATTCTTCTTAGTCAATTTCGTGAGCGGAGCTGAGATTTTCGCAAAATCCCTTATGAACTTTCGATAGAAACCTGCTAGTCCTAGGAAGCTTCGGACCTCAGTTGCATTCCTTGGTGTCTTCCAATCCTGTACCGCCACTACCTTAGCAGGGTCCACTGCTAACCCTTGTTTGGATACTTTGTGCCCAAGGAACCTCACCTCTTCTCTCCAAAAGTGGCACTTGGAGAATTTGGCTTTTAGTTGATGGACTCGCAAAGTTTCCATGATTGCCCTTAAGTGCTGAGCATGTTCCTCTTCACTCTTTGAGAAGATAAGGATATCATCTACGAAGACCACTACGAATTTGTTGAGGAAATCTCTAAATACCCTACTCATCAGGTCCACGAAGTAAGCAGGTGCATTTGTCAAGCCGAAAGGCATGACAAGCCATTCAAAGAAGCCGTCTGGGGTTCTGAAAGCCGTTTTATCGATGCTATCTTCAGCCACCCTTAGCTGATGAAAACCGGTTGCTAAATCGAGTTGGGAGAAAACAGACGCTCCTACAAGCTGGTCAAATAAATCGTCAATTCTAGGGAGAGGGTGCCTATTCTTTTTCGTTAGCTTGTTGAGCTCCCTATAGTCAACACATAGACGGAGTGAACCATCCGCCTTTGTAGCGAACACCACTGGAGCGCCCCATTCTGAAATGCTCCTCCTAATGAACCCCTTTTCTAGAAGCTCTTTAATCTGTTTACTAAGCTCTTTCCTTTCTCGTGGAGCCATATGTCTAACGGGCAACGCAACGGGCTTTGCATTATCAACAAGATATATGCGGAAGTCTATTTCCCGCTTCGGAGGCAAGCCCTTCACCTCTTCGAAAACATCCGGATATTCCCGGACCACTCTAACTGATTGCAAATTGTCTACAGAGGCATCTAGCGATTCAAGATAACTAAGCATAACCGCATACGAGGGATTACAAGAAATTTCCAAAGTATTACCGAGCTGGGTTAGGAGCCTAACAACCCTTTTCTCACAATCAAGGATGGCCCCATTACTGGATAGCCAATCCATACCCAAAATCAAACCATACCCCGAAAAGCCCAAAACAAAGGCACTACATTGAAATTCAACACTTAGGATAGAAATTTTCAAATCCAGACAGATCATAGACAAATGAGCTGGGCCCCCAATTGGGTTTGAAACAATTAAGGGGTCCTCTACCATACTAGTTTTTAGGTGCAGAGATTCTACTAAAGCAGACGAGATAAAGGAGTGTGATGCGCCAGAATCAAATAAAGTGCGAACGGGGTGATCATAAAGATAAACTACACTTTCTACAGAAGTGTTTGTACCTCTGTGTTGCAAAGGTGGTGCTTCCAGCACATGAACCTGTGCCCCTGGGGTGGATCCAGCCCTCTGCCCCTGTCCTCGTTTCTTTGGGCAGTCCTTAGCCCTATGGCCTGTCTCACCGCAAGAAAAGCACCCACCATTCTCCTTGGCCTTCTTTTTCCGGCAGTCCTTTACTAAGTGCCCCACTTTGCCACAGAAATTACACTTCCTCTTCTCTTTGTTGCCTTTCCCTCCCTTCTTAAAGTCTGTCTTCTTAGGCTGCAAACCCTCTTTCTTCCCTTGAGAGCTTTCTGCCTTTGTCTCCTTCTTGCCCTTATCCTCTTCATTCAGCAATGCCATTTGCACCAATCTTTCATACGTGGCTCCCATGGGTATGTGGGTCATGGCCAAACTGTGTAATGGCTCATTTAACCCTTTGACGAAACGGAGAGCCTTCTTGTGCGGGGTGTTGACTAGGTCAAGCCCAAACCTAGCCAGCTCATCGAACTGATTCACATACTCTCTGACTGTCTTGTCCCCTTGCTTAAGAAATAAGAATTTTTCCAACTGCAAACTTCTTTCCGCATCTGAGAGAAATTTAGTCTCAAACCTTGCCCTAAAGTCCTCCCATGTCTCCACTGGTCTTTCAGCATTAGTGACTTCCCACCAGTAGGAAGCCTCGCCCTTCAATAGCCACACTGCCAACTGTACTTTTTGTCTATCCTCTACCTCAAAGATAATGAATAGGTCCTCCGTTTCTTTCAGCCAATTTCTAGCTGCCACGAAGGACTCAGTTCCATGGAAATCCCTTCCTCCCATAGCTTTAAAATCTTTACATATCTTAGCAAAAGCGTTTCCCCGAGGAGGAGGTGGAGGAAAAGGTGCTGCTGCAGCTGGATGATTTCCTTCAGCTGGGGGAGGAGGAATGGTAGGACCTGGCTGAGTGGCCCTTGCTTCTAAGAACCGTCTAAACCAACCAGGTATTGGCACCCCTTCCGGCAAGTTAAGTTCTTGGGACATGCTGAAACAAAAAGGATAGATTCAAAACGAAGGATAAGAGATAATACCTATGGCTTTGGGGAGTGGACTTTGCCTTTTAAAATAAAATAATATTTTTCTTTTTAAAAATGCTTCTTTAAATTTCCCTTTTTGAAAATAATTTTTCAAAACTTTTTATCTTATCTGGTAAACCTATGCTCTGATACCAAGTGAAACACCCCACCTCCGTTAGGGTCACTCTCAAAGGGAATGCCCTAATTTTGGTGGAGGTTTATAAGTACAAGTCACAGATATACAAGACAGATATAAGAACACATATTTGTAAACAGCGGAAGAACAACAAACTTTTATTTCATAAAGTCAAATACGTGTTACAACAACATCCTTTCCAAAAACACAACATAACACTTTCATAATCTGTCTTGAGTACATTATTTAAAGAAGCATAAATAAAACATAAATAAACTGCAAAAGCCCCATAGTGGATTGTCCAAAGCCATAGTTCAAAACAGGAAAGTCCAAGCAATACATTTCTCTTCCTCAAGCTGGATGCTAAGGTTGGTCAAGCTGCTGTGTTCCCTCCCTGAGGACCTGGGGGGGGGGGGGGGGGAAACGGAAGAAAGAAGACGAAAGAAAATAGAGTCAGACATAAAGCCTGAGTAAGTCTAGTACTATTTTGTCTATGAATAAAGAACTGGGTATGATAAGTATAAACAAGAAGTGGGCATGCACTATAAACTTGGTTAAGTTGTCTAGGGTCGAATATACTATCGTACCCCATGTTAATCTCTGAACCCATATACTAGTTTCCAATTTGCACCCCATAACCAGGGTGATGTGATCCATTCTATGATGATCGGCCCCTACTCGCATAGTTACATGTGTCTTACGGCCCCCGATGTTGTAGTTACCTATGCTGGTCCCACCATGGGGTGTATCAAGTCCCATAGTGGCAACCCGACACAACCTTAGAGTGCACAGGTATGCTACTGGTGTCCAGTGCCTTATTTTTCTGCGCCGGAGTGTGTGCACGCCCGCACCCCGTTAGAACCTACACTGCTACACCACCGCCGTCGATTTGACCTCTTACAATCAGCCCAGTAATCGTGCCCCACCCTGCCTAGTTTCAGGGTATCCTGATACACCTTTTTAGGGTTACTGCTGAAAAGGGTCCCCCGTTACTAGGTTTTCTATCTCTAGCCAACATGCTAAGTTGGTTAAGTGTTTTCTAACCTAACCCCCACCAGTCCGTTTAGTTTAGCATGTTCCATTTTGATTAAGTCTTTAGTTTACTTAATCCTAACAATCCTGACTCAGCCTTAATTGTCTTATTAAGGCCCTGACCTCTCACATTAGACAGGTATTGTTGTGGCTGCCTGTTGCCGGTTGGTTCCGGGCAGTCTTACGCCACAACTCAGTCTAACCTCGGGTCCTTATTGGGCTCCATGTTTAACCTCCCACATTGGATAGGTATTGTTGTGACTACTGGACAGCCGGGCGGTTCCGGGCAGGTTTACATCACAACTCAATCCAACCTCGGGTTAAACACATCGTATTTTCTACATTTACATATCTTGTCATTCTTCTTTATTTCTTATATGTAAATATTTGCGGCCCATTATTAAGTTAATGGTGTAAAGGTTACACCAATCATGGGCCCAACTCATACTTGAATTTGGGCCCTTCTATTTATATTTTCATTCATTAATTAATTTATTTTAACCCAACGTTATTTTCCCCCGTTTTACACGTCCGTTTATATATATTGGGCTTAGCCTTTTAAAGCCCAATTTAGCCATGCGAAAAGGGGAGGCTTAAAGCGTAATTACATACACAAAGAGGGGAAGGTGAGCGCATGAACTTGCATATGACGTTGGAAATACATAATAGAAACTGGTGTACTTGCATATATATACTTTGGTCATAAAGCATAGGTGGCATAAACCAAACCATGTAAACTTAAGATAAGAATCTAAGTTAGGTGTAACATAGTCTTAACTACAACATAGACCTATGTTCTCATTTAGGCATAAACATAAACAAGTCATGTTCATAAGGTTTCTACATGTTTACAAAGGGGATACTTTGTTACTAACACAAAAGCATCGTTCAACATAATCATGATTTAAGTCTAATCACATAACGATGGTATAAACATACTTATGCATAAATATGCCTAATCATGGTGTTTGTTTTAAACTTGCAAAAAGGGATTTTTGAGTCTAACCTAGCCATGTCTCACATATGTCATCATATAATTCTTTTAAACAAGATAGACTTAATCATGGGTTTCAATTATGCCAAATATCATTCATAGCCTAGCCATATTCATAAGTTTGCAAAAGCATGACTTAATACATGGATTATGGTGTCAAAATTCCAACATAGTTTCATATGAACTATAACAACCAAACTTGTTTCAATTACTTGCAAAATGATTTATGCACAACAATATACATCATGATGGCATAATAACAAAGTCCCAAACTTGCATGAATTTCAATTAACTACAAACACGTAGCTTCAACATAGATTACATAATTTGCGCAATATTCCAAACGTATACTTGCATAGAACTACCGCATGTAGTTCTTTATAATGAATAACATAATTTTGCACAAACATGAATTACTTTATTATCCCAATTCAAGCATACAAATCAATACAGTTGTTTATTCATACCAAAGTAATACTCTACTTACAATGGTTGCGGCGAATTCTCTAATTAAGAGATATGATTCCTATGTTGAATTGATTGGCTTTAGGTTGCTTGAATTGCTTTAGGCTTTAGAACTTTCTTCCAAATTCTCTCTCTAGTTGGCGGCTACCCTTAGTCGTTCCTCAGCAACATGGCGGCTATGTTCTTAATTTTGAATGAATAGATTAGGGTTTAGTCTAGGGTTGTTTATATAGAGGTTAGGAACTGATTAGGACCCTTGATGTTGCTTGGATTGATCATAGCCATTCATTAGATAGAGAGACCAATTAGAACCCGCCACCTAGCCCTAATGACAAAGCAGACCACTGAGAATCGGCCAAACACAGACCTGGCCAGCCAGGTTGACTGGGCTCGACCAGGTCGATACCCCTGTCGACAGGGCTGTCGACAGCCTTGTCGACATGGGTAGCCCAGGTCGACAGCCCAGTCGACCTGGGTGGCCTAGGCGGGTGTTTATCCGCCCTGGCCCATTGGGCCCGATTTTTAATTATTTTATTCTGTTTGAATTTTAAACTTGATTCTCAAATTTCCGAAGGCCATATCTTCTTCATACGGACTCCGTTTTTCGAAAACTCGGACTCTATTTCGCGTATTTTTCCGAGACGAACGCAATGGCGTATCCCGTTTCCCTTAGTTCTTTGATTTCAATTTAATTATACTTGAATTTGTGAATTTCATAGTTATAGAATTTTCGGGGTGTTACACAGGAGACCACTCATCTTATCTATTTTCTAGTTAGTTTCTAATTTTCTATCTAATAAAGATGTAAATTTTATTGTTAAAATATTTCATTCAACACTTGACTAATCTCAACGGATGAGTGCTATCAACACATGAACCTTTATTTTATATATTCTTTATTTTCTAAATTGGAATGAGGCCCAATCAATTACTATATAAAGTTAATTATATGGGTTCCATACAACACATGTATATAATAGCAACGATAAACAATCAACCATCATCCAAAGTGCAATACACTGTATAAGCATCAAATATAGATATCTAACGCTTATAACAGCCTGTCAATCAATCGATCGACATACAACTAATTATTGGGATTAGTGTATGTCGTATTTCGTCCCAATACCCATGTGGGGTTTCAAACAATCAAACGCAGATTTTATTTGTGTAGTTGGGCGATGTGTAAAATTTATCGTCCCAATCAATGTCCTTCAAATAGGTGTACATAAACAAACCGTCCGGTTTGTAAATGAATATTTATTTATTCGCATTCACGTTAAAAATTATATTTTTAACGATAAAATGTTTTTAACTATATAAATATTTTATTTCCTTTCAACACATGAATTTATTTCATTATCTATTTCACATCAATTTCACAAACTAATTTCACAACACATCAATCAAACAAACAAGCCATCCATGGTCTGTGGATGACGGGTGTCGGGTGCTACTAAACACCGTCTGCATCCTAGTATATATAACTAGAAAAAGAAATTTAGAGTGAGAAGTTCTCACCAATAGCTATCCTAACTCCACGACACTTCATTTAGAGAAATCTTCATCGTTCTCGCCTTTTTGTCATCTTCGTTGCCCATATTCTCTACATATGTAAAAATCGAATTTTTACTTCGCTATTCAATATATAAAAATCATATTTTTACTTCACTATTCAATATATAAAATTTGAATTTTTACTTCGCTATTCAATATATAAAAATCGAATTTTTACTTCGCTATTCAATATATAAAAATCGAATTTTTACTTTGCTATTCAATATATAAAAATCGAATTTTTACTTCGCTATTCAATATATAAAGATTTCGCCTTTTTAAATATAAAGATTTAATTTCACTACATATATAAAGGTGATATTTTTACTATCTTACCTATATAAAAATTATATTTTTATACTTCTACAATATAAAAGATTACATTTTTATAACTCAACAACATAAAAGATTATATTTTTATAACTCTACAACATAAAAGATTATATTTTTATAACTCTACAACATAAAAGATTATATTTTTATAACTCTACAACATAAAAGATTATATTTTTATAACACTACAACATAAAAGATTATATTTTTATAACTCTACAACATAAAAGATTTTATTTTTATAACTCTACAACATAAAAGATTATATTTTTATAACTCTACAACATAAAAGATTATATTTTTATAACTCTACAACATAAAAGATTATATTTTTATAACTTCTATTTTATAAGAATTATATTTTTATATTTCACATATGATAAAAATCACATTTTTATTTTCTCTAGCATATAAAAATCAAATTTTTATTTTTTCTATAATATAAAAATATCGCCTTTTCAACTATAAAAATCACATTGTTACGTTGTTGTTCATATGGTAAAAACCATATTTTTCTATGACTAGAATTTGCAGTTTTATCATAGGAATGTAAATTAAATAATAAAACAATAAAGGAAATAAACAAATGAAACTAAAATTAAACTTACAGCGTGTAAATTAAAAGGGGGAGGCGCGCTCGGGTCACGGCGGTTTTGTCAGAAGAGGGAGGAGGAGCACGGGGAGGTCGGAAGGGGAGTGCGGTTGGCGGAGGGAGGAAGAAGAGGCCGCGGCAGCAGCAAAAGGAGGGGGGGTGCTCTCGGGTGGCGCTGTAGTCGATTTCGAGGAGGGGGGCTGGGTTTAGCGGCATCGGGGGAGGAAAAGATGATCAGGCGAGAAGGAGATGTAGAGAGAGAAGCGAGGGTGGAGGCGGAGGCTGCCGCGCCTGCTGCGCGGTGGCGCGCTCGTCGGAGGAGCGGCGGCGCTCCTCCCGTTTCTTCCTCTTTTCTTTTCATTTAATTTTCTCCCAAAAAGCAACTTTTATTTTCGACCTCTAAACGAGGCCTACCGCCTGTCGTCCATAGCTAATTACCCCCATTCCGAACACAATGGGATATGTATCGTAAGCTGATTCGACCATTTCGATCTGTTTCCGTTAAAATCAACATATAACTCTATATATTGAATTTGAACGCGCATTTCAATTTACTAGGGTCACATACTAACTCGAAAAATTCCAGAAAAATATTTTCTAGCTTCGTATTGACGATACGGTCCTAACAAAACTAGTTTCGTCGAATTCTGAGTCTGTTTGAGAAATGGCCAATTTCCAGTCGATTAAAATCAACTAAAACTGGTCAAACGCGTTTTCCTTTGCCATGCTCACATATTGATTCGAAAAATTATGAAATTTGGGATCTAGCAATAACTTTACATCACGGACCCAACAAAAGTGGTTTCGTCGAAATTCGAGGTCGTTTGCAAAATTCCCATTTTTAAGGGCCTGAATTCCATAGCGACTATTCAGAATTTTCAACTGGACATATCTTTTGATTCCCGCTATGAAATTTTGATTTTTCGGATTCGTTGGAAAGATATTCACAATTAGATCCTATGATTTTTGGTTTTACTAAAATCCAGATTGTTTTGCACGCGGTACATTCAATTGAAGTTTGAAATCGAATTATCGAACTACCACGCCATTTTCAATTCCTTTCATAATTTAAAATAAATATTTATATTCTAACGACGACGCGTATAAATATATACGTTCTAAATATATTCAAAATAAATTTCTCGTCGATATTATTTAAAATAATTCATTTTAAATGTTCAAATTCGCTAAAATTGCCTAAATAAAAATTTTAAACTGGCCCAGATTTTCCGGTTGTTACAATCTCCCCCACATAAAACTTTTCGTCCCCGAAAAGGAACAAAGTCGAAAGTGGTTTGATTAATCAACTCCACGTTCGATCTGGCTTCCATTCTCCAACTTTTCAGTTTCTGAGAATTTTCAAATTCTTCAAAAATTTGGCTAACACCCTAAATTTTCGAATTTTTTTGCCATAACCTCCCCTGCACCAGGAGCCACGGGAAAATCCCGAAATTGCCATACAGACCTTCTGATCTCAAAAAGAAAAAGAAAAAGCCAAGCGGCTAGCCAATAGGCTCAAAAAATCATCATCACCCAAACAAAACAGTAAATTATAGTAAATATGTACCTATTTGTTGGGCAAACAAATTTTATTCTCTGCTCTAGCCTCCTTGCTATGACCTGTTCAATGTAAGTACATGTATATGCAAGCAAATGCGACCAATTTTCAATACAGTTCAATATTTTATTCAATTAGGCTAAATGGTTCAAAATTATCAAACAAATAAACAAACAACACAAACATCAATCAATTAGTGAATTAACGTTCCAAATTCATAATTTGATATATAGTCGAAAATCATGTTTTTGATGCCAATTCACAACAAATAAATCTATCTATTTAAGTTTTGGTTCTCACACCAGTCTAATGGAAATATATAGATATCACACCTTCGAAACACGAACATAAATACTGATGATGATATATCAATCATCAGAATCATCTCCGGGTGTCTAGAATGTGATTCTATATCTATCCGATATATTAAAACTTCGAATATACGTTCATGACGCGTATATGCAACATCTTTATATATCGGACTGTCCAAATTCAAAATAAATAAATATTCAAATACGTATACTTGAATTTAACTTTCAAAACAAAATTGTTTTCATTTGAAAAAATATACTCTTCACACTCGTTCTAGGATACTACTTATCCTATCTCTAACGAGTCATTCTAATTGGATATTACTAATCCAATATCTGATGAATTCTTTCGTATGGTTCTAATGTGTCTTGTTCTCGAGCTCTGTAAACTAAAGCTCAGATACCACTGTGAGAACCCGTAACTTCCCCGTGAAGGAAAGCGCGGATACTTTGAGAACAACACACAAAAGAACGCAGACGGAAGAACATTTCATTGTTAATTACAACAATTCCATCAGATACAAGAATATACAGAGTATAAATGAATAAATTACATTCGATAAATATCAGAGATTACAATAAATTACATAGCAGCGGAAAAACAATATAAAACACAACTGAAAGTAATGCACGGATACAGAGCTTTCCGAGCATCGTTCCAGCTGTAAATCAGGATCCTGTGAATATAAATCTGCAAAACCAAAACTACTAGCTGCCCGTGTCGAAAATAGGGGCACCCAGAGTTTAGGTTAAAACAATAAACTCTAGGTCAGTCATGTGACAGGTGTGAGAACTAAAACAGTTATTTAAAACTTTACTTTAAAAGAGAGTAATTCAAGGGACCACGCCGTATAACACAGAACGGGTTTCCTCCCAAGAATACCGGTGCATAGAATAAACAACGCAATGCTTTTTCGAAAAATGAAGCTATTATAAGACCCAGGTCCCATCACACAATGCAACGCAAGCCGGAGGATAGGGTTTTACCTTATAACAGCCAAACATGCTTGGTACGTTTAAAACAAATCATTTGATACTATAATAAGTGTATAGTGTTGAAACAATTTCAATCATAAATATAAATCATAGACGGCATAGCATCCCATGCTACTATGTCGCCATACTAGGCTCTACAAATAAAGCCGAGATATCTCGTATTGGAAATTGGATTTCCGTCATGAGTCGAGGCAAGGGGCAAGCTCCTCTCCGCTTCGAGACACTCTAGCAAATGCCTCGGGACTACACACTCTGGGTAACCCCTGGATGCTTCAGGGCCGGTCCTCTCTTACGTTTGAGGATTAATTATGCCTGAACACACGTTTCCCGGTCCTTACAGACCTAAAATCGAGGCGCCTCATCCAACAACCACATAGGTGAAAAGTATATAAATGTCAGGGCTGGTAAGTCACTGACACCACCAAAGCTAGAAAGAAATGTCGTGCTCTCCCTGTAGTCCTTATCCCGTTTTTAACTCATACCGAGGTGTGAGGCTCGCGAGTCCACGCTATACACAAAGCTACGCCACAAAGGCCGTGCTTTGATCGTCAACCACAAGACTCTGCTTTTCAACAAAAGCCTTGATCCATGCAACTCAGCGTGCCACATAGGCAGTTCATGCCATGCGATTGATATCTATCGATATATAACCTCTAAGCTCGTACGTCTCAGAGAAGGGCGTTAAGCAAGAGAATAAATTCTCCGCCGCCAAACAGATATATATTTAACAAAAATCAATCAACACAGAATAAAATCCAATGTCAGACACACAATCCATTTACAAGTTCGTTCTGGGTCTGAACGAAACTAGAGGCACTTTCCCCGCATATCCATCGATCTCCAAGTACGTCTGGACGACCACCAACTGATTCCCTCATCTTGGGTGTACAGCCCAATCAAGATCATCAGTAATCACCCAAACGATGTGAAGACTTCCGGTCTTCAACCGCTGTCTTCATCTTCGACATATCGTCGAATCGGTTATTCAGAATGGGTATAAACCCGACCTTTCCGAACAACCCGCGTATATTAAAACGAATGTTACACAAACATAACATACGCCTCATTCCAATTTAGCAGCCACTAACCGTAAATCAACAAGAGAACAATTTCCCAAATATTAATCCCGAAGGCCGAAACCAACATCAGATCAATACCCAGGAAACCATTCTTCTTAGCTAACCTACAGCTAGTTTCTAAATTTCATATTCTTAGGGAAAGGTTCCCATTAATTTTATCCAAGATAAATTCTTTAAAATTTATCCTTTAATCTTCCTTTGGATGTCATTTCAAACCAGATTATGGGTTTCCAAACTAGTCGAGATTAGCGAACCACACCGAAGTAATTATTTGTTTTATTTCCCAATCCCAACCTATTCATCCCATGAAGAAGAACTGGTCATACTCCATATCTAACACCACGGTGTTATCGGTAAAATTAATTACCATTTCACGTTTAAATCTAATTAAAAATTTAACTATCCCTATGGAGCAAAACTGGTGATACTCCATTCTCGCTCACTTTCTAAATTTGATAATTTGAATTATCAATTCACATTTCAATCTAATTGCAGATTCATTAAAACTCCTTTTACTGGGTTAAAGAACTAGTGTCATTTAAAACACAGTTCACGATAAACCCAAATCATATTCTATTTATTATCGGGTTAAAAAGTAAGTGTTATTTAAAACACCCTTCACGATAAACCCATAAATCAATTCTATCTAAAACCCATTTCAAATCCAATTTATTTATTTAAAAATAAATGGCTTTTAATTCCAGTTCAAAACTAGTTCATTTCAATAAAAATCTATTTTTATCTTTTCAAATATGGAGTTTTTCATCCTAATTTTTCCCAAATCATTTATTATGATTTTACACAAATTATTACTATTTTAAATAATTTTATCAAGGCCCGTACAGTCGATTTCCATCAACGGCCATCGAACTGCACTTACAGCGACCTTTTCCAAATTTGATTTGGACGTATCTCCAAATCCAACCGTTAGATTTCAAATTTCTAATATTCGTTAGAAAGCTCTTTTCGATACGAACCCAACGGTTCCGGATTTAGGAGAATCCGACGGTCGGATCTCCCGTAATGTCCGTTCGAAGTTAATGGTCGAAATTCGCGAACTGTCGCAGCACGGCGCGTTCTATTCAGGCCATTATATTATATATATAATATATATAATATATATTTCGTCGATTTCTATTTAAAACGAATTATATAAATAGCTTTAAATTCGTTTCAAAAACAATTTCAACTTCCATTTCGATTCAAATCAAAATTGAATTTTTTTTCTTATAAATTCGTTTTAAAATTCATTTCTGTTCAATTCAAATTTCAATTCGTTTTGAATTCACTTCAATTCGTTTTCAATTCAATTCGAAATTCGTATTCAATTCAATTCGAATTCGTTTTCAATTCAATTCGAAATCGTTTTATATTCAATTCATTTCGAATTGGTTTTATATTCGATTCAATTCAAATTGGTTTTCTATTCGATTCAATCCAAATTGGTTTTCTATTCGATTCAATTCAAATTGGTTTTCTATTCGATTCAATTCAAATTGGTTTTCTATTCGATTCAATTCAAATTGGTTTTCTATTCGATTCAATTCGAATTGGTTTTCTATTCGATTCAATTCAAATTTAAAAACGAATATAATCGATATAAATATCGTTCGCGTCAAAATAGCGCATCTCTAATCAATACGGCTTTATATATTTCAATAATTCCGTTATTCTATTCAACAAATGAATATTTTTCCTATTCAATACGTGAATCTATATTTTTGTCAACACACGACTAATCTCAACGGCTGAGTACTGTCCACGTGTGACTCTTTTTGTTATTTAATATATTTTATATAAAAATTATGGTATCTATCGTTTGATTTGAATCAGACTCCAACCGTAAACTAGCGAGAGAATGATTCCCTGAATACTAACCCCGAAGGCCGAAACCAACATCAGATCAATATTCAGGAGACCACTCATCTTATCTATTTTCCAGTTAGTTTCTAATTTTCTATCTAATAAAGATGTAAATTTTATTGTTAAAATATTTCATTCAACACATGACTAATCTCAACGGATGAGTACTGTCAACACATGAACCTTTATTTTATATATTCTTTATTTTCTAAATTGGAATGAGGCCCAATCAATTACCATATAAAGTTAATTATATGGGTTCCATACAACACATGTATATAATAGTAACGATAAACAATCAACCATCATCCAAAGTGCACTACACTGTATAAGCATCAAATATAGATATCTAACGCTTATAACAGCCTGTCAATCAATCGATCGACATACAACTAATTATTGGGATTAGTGTATGTCGTATTTCATCCCAATACCCGTGTGGGGTTTCAAACAATCAAACGCAGATTTTATTTGTGCAGTTGGGCGATGTGTAAAATTTATCGTCCCAATCAATGTCCTTCAAATATGTGTACATTAACAAACTGTCCGGTTTGTAAATGAATATTTATTTATTCACATTCACGTTAAAAATTATATTTTTGACGATAAAATGTTTTTAACTATATAAATATTTTATTTCCTTTCAACACATGAATTTATTTTATTATCTATTTCACATCAATTTCACAAACAAATTTCACAACACATCAATCAAACAAACAAGCCATCCATGGTCTGTGGATGACGGGTGTCGGGTGCTACTAAACACCGTCTACATACTTGTATATATAACTAGAAAAAGAAATTTAGAGTGAGAAGTTCTCACCAATAGCTATCCTAACTCCACGGCACTTCATTTAGAGAAATCTTCATCGTTCTCGCCGTTTTGTCATCTTCGTTGCCCGTATTCTCTACATATGTAAAAATCGAATTTTTACTTCGCTATTCAATATATAAAAATCGAATTTTTACTTCGCTATTCAATATATAAAAATCGAATTTTTACTTCGCTATTCAATATATAAAAATCGAATTTTTACTTTGCTATTCAATATATAAAAATCGAATTTTTACTTCGCTATTCAATGTATAAAGATTTCGCCTTTTTAAATATAAAGATTTAATTTTACTACATATATAAAGGTGATATTTTTACTATCTTACCTATATAAAAATTATATTGTTATACTTCTACAACATAAAAGATTACATTTTTATAACTCAACAACATAAAAGATTATATTTTTATAACTCTACAACATAAAAGATTTTATTTTTATAACTCTACAACATAGAAGATTATATTTTTATAACTCTACAACATAAAAGATTATATTTTTATAACTCTACAACATAAAAGATTATATTTTTATAACTTCTATTTTGTAAGAATTATATTTTTATATTTCACATATGATAAAAATCATATTTTTATCTTCTCTAGCATATAAAAATCAAATTTTTATTTTTTCTATAATATAAAAATATCGCCTTTTCAACTATAAAAATCACATTGTTACGTTGTTGTTCATATGGTAAAAACCATATTTTTCTATGACTAGAATTTGCAGTTTTATCATAGGAATGTAAATTAAATACTAAAACAATAAAGGAAATAAACAAATAAAACTAAAATTAAACTTACAGCGTGTAAATTAAAAGGGGGAGGCGGCGCTTGGGTCACGGCGGTTTTGTCAGAAGAGGGAGGAGGAGCACGGGGAGGTCGGAAGGGGAGTGCGGTTGGCGGAGGGAGGAAGAAGAAGAAGAGGCCGCGGCAGCAGCAACAGGAGGGGGGTGCTCTCGGGTGGTGCTGTGGTCGATTTCGAGGAAGGAGGGGGCTGGGTTTAGCGGCATCGGGGGAGGAGAAGATGGTCAGGCGAGAAGGAGATGCGGAGAGAGAAGCAAGGGTGGAGGCGGAGGCTGCCGCGCCTGCTGCGGGGTGGCGCGCTCGTCGGAGGAGCGGCGGCGCTCCTCCCGTTTCTTCCTCTTTTTTTTTAATTATCTCCCAAAAAGCAACTTTTATTTTCGACCTCTAAACGAGGCCCACCGCCTGTCGTCCATAGCTAATTACCCCCATTCCGAACACAATGGGATATGTATCGTAAGCTGATTCGACCATTTCGATCTGTTTCCGTTAAAATCAACATATAACTCTATATATTGAATTTGAACGCGCATTTCAATTTATTAGGGTTACATACTAACTCGAAAAATTCCAGAAAAATATTTTCTAGCTTCGTATTGACGATACGGTCCTAACAAAACTAGTTTCGTTGAATTCTGAGACTATTTGAGAAATGGCCAATTTCCAGTCGATTAAAATCAACTGAAATTGGTCAAACGTGTTTTCCTTTGCCATGCTCACATATTGATTCAAAAAATTATGAAATTTGGGATCTAGCAATAAATTTACATCATGGACCCAACAAAAGTGGTTTCGTCGAAACCGAGGTCGTTTGCAAAATTCCCATTTTTAAGGGCCTGAATTCCATAGCGACTATTCAGAATTTTCAACTGGACATATCTTTTGATTCCCGCTATGAAATTTTGATTTTTCGGATTCATTGGAAAGATATTCACAATTAAATCCTATGATTTTTGGTTTCACTGAAATCCGGATTGTTTTGCACCCGGTACATTCAATTGAAGTTTGAAATCGAATTATTGAACTACCACGCCATTTTCAATTCCTTTTATAATTTAAAATAAATATTTATATTCTAACGACGACGCGTATAAATATATACGTTCTAAATATATTCAAAATAAATTTCTCGTCGATATTATTTAAAATAATTCATTTTAAATGTTCAAATTCGCTAAAATTGTCTAAATAAAATTTTTAAACTGGCCCAGATTTTCGGGTTGTTACAGGTAGTATGTTATGGAGGTAGACAGTTAAGACTTTATGAGAAGAACTGCCCTACCCTTGACTTAGAGTTGGCGGACATAGTATTCAAGCTTAAGACTTGGCATCATTATCTACTTGGAGAGAAGTTTGAGTTGTATACCGGTCATAAATCTCTCAAACTATTTGTTCTTGCAGAAGGATCTCAATTTGAGGCAACAAAGATGGATGGAGTTCCTAGCGTCCTATGACTTTGCGATTGCTTATACCCCTGGCAAGGGTAATGTGGTAGCGGAGGCACTGAGTAGGAAGGGGATGACTTTGAGTCCACTATTCGTAGAGAGGCAGAGCTTGGAGTGTATATCATCCTTTAATTTTAGGTCATCTATGGATCTTATACCTGGTTTGTTGGCATCGTTAGAGGTGCGACCTACTCTTATGGATCAGATAGGAACTTCGCAATGAGAGGACCCACAAATAGTAGACATTGTGGATAAGCTCAGTAGAGGGGAAACTTCTAGTCACCTCAGTAGATATTCCACGGATGACAGAGGGTGGTTGCAACGAGATGGAAGGCTTTGTGTTCCCCAAGTTGGGAGTTTTTGAAGACGGTCCTTGAGGAAGCTCATCATTCTAGGATGACTATTCATCCCGATGGTGATAAGATGTATAGAGATATGAAGAGGGTTTTCTTTTGGGCTGGGATGAAGAAAGATGTAGCGGAGTTTGTTTCTCGATGTTTGATTTGTCAGCAAGTCAAAGATGAGAAAAGGATGCCCGGTGGTTTACTTCATCCTTTGGAGGTCCAAAAGTGGAAGTGGGAGAGCGTTTCTATGGATTTCATTGATGGTTTGCCTAGATCGAGGAAAAGCAACACCAGTACTTGGGTTATAGTTGACAGGCTTACTAAGAGCGCTCATTTCATTCCTATTAAGGGTAAGAGGGCGACAACATGGTTGGCAGCAGATTATCTTCATGAGATAGTCTTTCTACATGGAGTACCTTCTAGTATTGTGAGTGATCGTGACCCTATATTCACCAGTGAGTTTTGGAGGAGCTTGCAAGAGGCAGTAGGTACACAGTTCTGTTTGAGCACCGCCTATCACCCTCAGAACGATGGACAGACGGAAAGGGTGAATAGGGTCCTTGAGGATCCATTAAGATTGTGTATCCTAGATTTTAGAGGGACATGGGAAGAGCACCTTCCTTTGGTAGAGTTCGCCTACAACAACTGTTATCAGGCTAGTATTGGCATGGCGCCCTTCGAGGCATCCTATGAACGACCGTGTAGGTCACCGACTTTTTGGTGGGAGTCTACAGAAAGGCTTCTACTTGAACCTTAGATGATTAGGGAAACTTAAGAAAAGATTGTTCTTATTCGCAGACGCATGAAGACAGCTTAGGACAGGCAGAAGTCCTACACGGATAAGGGAAGAACTGATATTGAGTTTGAGGTGGGAGACATGGTTTTCATCAAGGTATCACCTTTGAGGAATGTGGTTCGTTTTGGATCTGTAGGGAAATTAGCACCAAGATTGTAAGGCCATTTCCCATAACAGAAAGGATTGGTCAAATGGATTATAGAGTGAAGTTACCAGAGAGACTGGCCGGTGTTCACGATGTTTTCCATGTTTCTCGTTTACGGAAGTGCTTGCATGATACCGTAGAAGTAGTGGAGCTGAGCACGCTTTAGGAATTAAAGGTTGAATGGGAAGCGACAGTTAGATGATTTCCTACCCGTATTCTTGGATCAGAGGTTAAGAAGCTACACAACTGAGAGGTCAAGTTGATGAAGTTCAATGGGGAGAAGACCCCAAATGCAACTTGGGAGACTGAAGACAAGATTCGCGCTTCATACCCTTTTCTTTTCAAAGGTGTGTTCTTAACTTCTTTTCCAAAGCTTTTTATTCGTACTTGCTTCTGTCATTTAAGTATATCCTATCGATTGAATCTTCGACCTTTAGGTAGGAAACCCATGGATGTAAACATGTATTTGAGACATGTTATCTTTGATGGATGCAAGTGGATGCAAGTGTTTGCTAGTGGTTGCTCGTGGATGCATACACACACACACTAGGCAATAGATCGGCTCAATCACTCTCGTACTATATATGGTTCCTTATGAATTTTCTTCTTTTTATGGATGGAAATGGGTGTATCATTATATGGATGTTGCGTTTAGACGAATGATTGTGCAAGCATATATCATTTACATGATATATTAGGATTATTTGCATACATGTTGGATTCATGGCACTAACATACATTGCATTAAGGAGGTCAACTGAATCAGTAGACCACCTAATTTTTCGCATTAGTATACGGACATATACACACACCATTGTATATGTTCATATGAGCATTAGAAATATTTTAAGGACAATGGATGCCTGTGATTGGTGGATGAGTAGATGGATGATGGATATTAGGATATACATTCTTCTTAACTTGGAGATTTCGGGGACGAAATCCTTTAAGTAGGGGAGAATGTAACACCACGTAATTTAAAAGAATGCAATAATGATAAATTAAAGAATACTTAATTAAATATTGCGAATTAAGGGTAACAGACTACGCCATTTCGTTCGTCTTGGAATTCTGCTTAAGATAGACCCTAAGTTTGCGTAAAACGGACATCGTATGAAACAGATATTAAGGTTTGAAGTTTGTATACATATAAGCAATATAATTATAAATAAACAGTCCATAAAATAAAATCAAAGAGCCGAGAACAGGGGGAAATCGGCCTGTTAGGGGTCGACCACATGCCCTATGGGTGTCGACCCATAGGTCGACCCCTACACGGGGGTATCGACCCCTGGGTCAACCCCGGGGTCGACCCCAGCCAGATCTATGGCAGAGTTTTCCCCTGTACTTGGATGTGTTTCTGAACGAGATTCGTTGACCTTAGGCTATAATTAGGATCTCATTCCTATTGTTTTATTCAACAAAAACAATCGAGGCAACGAGGTGCAGCCCCAACTCAAATTGAAATAGCCTATTCTTCTGTAACAACAAGTTATATGTATTCAAGAATCTCTGCTACGACACCAACAATCACTTCTCTGTTCTTTAGATCTAGTCCCTGTGAGTTCATGTAATTTTTAGACACAAACATTTAATAAGTAACCTTCACATGTTTATAAGTTTAGATCTAAACCTATGCTTGTTAATAATCTGAATCGTAACTAAACAGATCTGCCGTTACTTGTACACCTGATCCTCTGTTTAGTTCTTACATGCCTATCTTTATTATGCCTATTATATTAGTATACCTAATCATGTCTCCATATTCCTATCCTGTTAATATTCTTATTTCTGTCATCATATGCCTATTCTGATTTTATGCCTATTTCTGTTCTCTTCTCTTCCTCCTTCCCTTTTTATTTTTATAGCCAGGCCACCTTCGAGCCTAGGCCTATCGTTGAAATATGCGGATGTACGAAATTGGCAACGGTTGAGAATGTTAAAATTGGAACATAACTTATATTGTAAAACATGATTGGATTTGGGGCATAATTTATGCCTTGATCTAAAACTTTAATTTGTGGCCTAACTTGTATCATGAATCAGACTGGGATTTGGGGCATAACCTTGGATAAATATGAAAAATTGTCTAATAATAAACATGCCTAGATTTACATTAATTAGAAACTGTAACCGCATTTAGACACGAGATTAGATTACACTTGTGGTAGAAGTATGCCCGGAACCGCCAGGCAAATCCAGCGTCCACAAGTGGTTAATCTAATGTGAGGTGTCGAGTGCATAAATTTACACTTAATGGTGTTAAGACATGAGGTAAAGTCCGACTTGTGGTAGATGTCTGCTCGGAACCGCTCGACATATCCAGCATCCACAAGTGGTAGACTTAATGTGAGAAGTCTAGTCCATTAATAGTCATAAATGGAAATATGATAATAACTTGTTAACAAGAAATATTTAACCTGTTTAAATCTATGGAGGTTACATGAACCTGTCAAATTGAGCAAGGATTAAGTAATCTTGCATGAATCTGTGGGGGCTGAGTTAATCTTGTTAAATCTATGTGGGGTTATATAAGCCTGACAAACTTAACCTGTATTACATGTTGGGGGTATGCAACCTTGTTAAACTGTTAGGCATAACCTGTCAAAAATCCTAGTAGTGGGGATGCAAGCCCAAGGGGTGGCTTGTATCATCTGTTGTGTGGGACCCATATTAGTCAACCCATCTTGTTATCAAACGTGGAACCCCTCTATAGGTCGAGGTCAGAGCACGCCTACTGAGTTGATTATAAGAGGTTCATATAGGTGGAGGTGTTAACAGCGCGGAATCCGACAGAGTCATGGGCGTGCATGCATCCGGCTTGCTCGGGAAAATTAAGATGCTGTGACATCAGCAGATGGCTGTACCTCTCGAAAATAAACGGGTTGCCAATTTAGGAAGTGATACAACCTACTGTGGTGCCAGCAAAGGATATCTACAGGGTAGGGAGCCGATCGATTAGGGTGCTAATTAGGGTACATCTTGTCTTGCTTGTTTAGAAGCCCATTATTTTCATTGGGGGGTAACACCTTTCATTTCTGTTGGGCTGTCTGTTATTATTGTTGGGGGTAAAACTCGTCACTAGAAGTACACCTAAGTCTACCATCTATTACTGTAGTGATCATCTTGTTTCTGTTTTACTAGTATTGGTGCAGAGAAAAGTATTAGAGAAGCGCAATATATTCTGTTCTGTTTATTCTGCTTATCCTGCTCATTCTGTTATACCAGTCTTATGATACTGTTATGTCTCTCATCTAGTTTATATGCCTTTTATGATGATTTTATTTATTTATATGCTAACAATAAATGGACTCGCCAGACTTTATGTCTGACCCATTTTGTTTCCTCTTCTCTCTCTTCCGTTTCCCCCCAGGTTCTAAGGGTGGGAATACTCAGGCTTGATTTGGATTCTCTCTTTCATTCTGCTTGGAGCTGCTTAGATGTACCATTTTGATTTCCTGTCTTCTCTGATATGGCTATATTTTGGGGACAATGCTTTTTTTACATATTATTGTACTCTGATGATTTTAGTAGAAGACAGAAGTTTTAAGTGATGTAATGGGTTTTATGTATTTCAGACTCATGATGTAACTGGATTTTGGACCATGATGATTTCTATTTAATAAAGTTTTAAATTCTGCTCTTATTTTATATTCGTCTTGTAATGTTTCTGTTTCTGTTTACCTATAACGCTTCATGAAACTTAACGCATTTGGATAAGGAGTGACATTAACGGACGTGGGGTGTCACAGTATGCAATGAGCTTTGAAAAACAATGATATGTTACTGTGGAACTACTACTGTGCATCAACATAATTAAACTTTTATCTACTGATGATATTAAAAAATGATGGAATATAATTTTATATGTCTTAAATATATAAAACAATGAGTGGAATCAACTAAGCATGCTAACTAATTTGCAGCAAATGGTCTCCTCCATACTTAGTTCCTTGAATTCAGTTACACAAGCTGATTCCTGCTAACAACAACTTGTACTCAAATTTCCCCCTCAAATGATATGTAACTGTTTGTAGAGGACGCAACCCTAGATTTATGTAAAAAAATGCAGACAAAGGCATACGATGAAACTCCATTTCATTCTTCCAGAGTTTTAGAACTTTCAGCTAATTTTACTGGTTGTGGAAATTCTAGATTGAGCTTACCTGTGATGGCCCGTACCACACCAACCAACATTTCCCTGAAATGCGTTGTGCCAATGTCCAACCAGCACGGGACGGTCGTTAAAAGAAAAGGGTTTGAAACTATAAATCATCAAGAACCTGTAGTATATCTCACAGTGCATGGAGTAAAAATATAATAATAACACAACTTGACATAAAACAGGAGAGACAATGCATAAGTAAAAATATAATAATAACACAACTTGACATAAAACAGGAGAGACAATGCATAAGCTGAAAACTGAGCCATCATAGCATCGGAATTCAAAATACAGCTTATGATCCAAACCAATATTACAACTTCAAAATATTGTTTCTGAAGAAAAATAGAAAAGGTACACTACTAATGCCTAAAGTAGTGATCAACAACAACACAGGGAGAATATACGTAAATAGTACGTGGAAGCCTCCTGCTCATCTCCAGACAGCTACTCGTGCATAACCACCTAACCTATCTCTGTATGCTCGTTTAGGAGCACCTTGAGTAATAAGAAGAGACATAAAACTTTTTCAGACGAAAGTCTGGTATGAGCGATAGCAGCAAAATAAAGCAATAACAGGTATAAATAATCATACGTGAACCCGGACCTGCAACCAAAGAGTTAGCACAACAAGATGTACAGTACTCTAAGGTAACACTAACATAAAGTGTAAAATGGGAGTGTGCGTGTTATGGTGACAGCAAACATCAAACATAGCAATCATCCTCATGTCTCTCACTCGGTGCGCAAAGCATACGATATCCACCACTTTGATCACCAGACCATTTGGCGCCATGACAGAGTCCGACTCCGTACACTATTGCTACAACCATTTTTCCCTTTGGGGCCTTGACAGAGTTCTATTCCATACAACCTCTAAACCCAAGGGCCCTGACGGAATACTACTCCATACAACATTTGACTCCACTGCTCTGGTCCATAGTCAATAACCCCTCTCACAATGGTGAACCAAAGTTATAGATATCGATAACCCCTTTGCACATGTCCCGCATCAAAGCCCAACTTTTGAAGTTAACCCGTCGATCCCCATTTAGATCTTGAGCCATCACTTCTCATCTGGACTTCCTTTGCATCTCGGGTTTAGTTGGAATGGAATCATTCTTCAGAAGAGTTCACGATCGTTATTGCATAATCGAAGCTCTTATGGGTCGGTCGGTCATACATCTCTAGGTCGGTTGGTCGAGCACCATCATTAGGGTCGGTCAAACATCATCGTTGAGTCGGTCGAACATCATTGTTGTGTCGGTCGAACATGCATATGTATAAAGGGTCGGTCGAACATACATCTCTGGGTCCGTCGGACTTGCATATGGGTCGGTCGAACGTGCACACATACGGGTCGGTCGCTTGACCCATAGCGTACACCATTTTCCTACAAAGCATTTTTCGCCTCTCGACGGCGTTTTCGACCATTCTAACTTTCCTATGCAATCATAGATCATACCAAACAGTAGTAACAACATATAGGTTTAATCAAAAAGATCAAAACATCAACCACATAGGCTATCTTAGATCAAACATACCCAAATCCGTGATTTCCCCCTTAATCCCCTAAATTTCTAGATTACCAAACATAATCTAAATTAACCCAAATTTATATCAGTGAAAAAAAATAATATTTTAGAATTTCTATATATTTTTCCACATTTTTCTGATGCATAATTTCACTAATTATCACTAATCACCCTTAGTTAGCCGTAATTAGTGTATAAACATGCAAATCACTCACCTTAGCCTCAAATAAATTATAGGTCTGAAAACTCCACTGATTTGGCACAGATTTCTGTGTATAGCAGCAGCTCTATCTCTGATTTGATGCTAATCCGCCATGATTTGGTATAGATTTAGCTAATATGTGTTTAGAAAAAGATTAATGAGAGATTTGGAAGATGGAGGCCATTACTAGGGTTAGAGAAATGTTTGTGGAGGCTAGAGAAATGAAAGGGGATGATTATCCAACCCCTTTCAGTCCTCCCATAACCCTAATCCTGAAATGGTTTATGGGCCTAGCCACTAATCACCCTATTAAGCCCAATTAGGCTGTTTTTCCATCTTCAAACCTTATTTCAGCCATATCCCCCAAATGGTAAGTCCGTTTAGTGTGACCACTCTAGGAAAGGTAAACTATCATTCGAATCTAATGGAAGTGGTTTCAGGTCAAAACTCCTTACCAATCAAAAGTTATAGGCGAAACAAGATTCACTAGGGGCAAAACAGTCATTTAAAAATTGGCAAAAATTGTGAATGTGGGAAATGACCCTAATAGTTGTTTCCCAAAGTTATATGACCATATGACTTCGTATGAAAATAAAATAAATATTCTACGATTCTCTAATATGTAGAATGCGGGTCGTTACACTCTCCACCCCTTATGAAATTTCACCCTCGAAATTCCTTAACCAAGAAATATACAATGGTGTCCCGCATGTCTATTAACCATTTACAAACAATCAAATATACACAATAACACAACAAGCTTATCTTCGCATGCGGTTCACTAACAAGAGAATAACTATGTCACGATTTAAAATCTTACCAGACAAAGAGTTCTGGATATGACTTCCTTATGCTCTCCTCTGTTTCCCAAGTACAGTCATTCTCATTATCGCACCATTGGACCTTGACTAGTTCCACCGTCTTCCTTTGAAGTTGTTTCATATCATGTCCGACAATACGAATCATCCTACGGCTCCCAACTGCCTCGGATTCTACCTCAATATCATCCAACTGATCAAGTGAAATAGTCATATCAGAATCATGGACGAACTTCCTTAACTGGGAAAGATGAAATACGTCGTGCACTCCCGCCATCTTGTTCGGTAATCCAACTTATTCGAGAACTGGAAACGGACCAACAAACCTTCGTGCTTGTAACACCCCGTAATTTTAACAACATTAAAGAGGATAAATTAAATAATAATTAATTTGATATTCATAATTAAGGAAAACATACTACGCCATTGCATCCGTCTCAAAATTCTGGTCAAAATAGACATTTGGTTTGTGTAAAACGAACATCTTATGAAGAAGTTATGAGGGTTTGAGGTTTGTATACGTGCATAAGAATTATGTACATATATATATATATATATATTTAAATTATAACTTAGAAAAACCGTTCAAAAAATCAAAGAAAAGAGGTGGCAAAATTCCCACCTTAACCCTTAAGGGGGGTGTCGACCCATGGGTCGACCCCCTACGGGGGTTCGACCCCCTAGGGCTGAGGTGGCAGTCGAATTCTAGGGGCTGATAATTATATATACGACTTCATTTTCTGGTTTTCTCACACTGAAAATCAATGGGGGCCTAAGTGTTGCTAGTGCCTGGACTGAATCAAAACTCTTTCTTCTTCTACAATCAAATTTAGAGATTCAAGTGTAAATCTGAGATTCATCAACTGCTTTTCTCCTTCTATTTATTTAGATCCGAACATTGTGAGTTTCAAGTTGCTTTTAGATTTAAATAAATAAACAACAAACATGATAGGACTATAATTTGGATCTATGCATGTTAATCCCTGAATCATATTAGATATATTATAATTTGTGAACCCATGATATTTTGAATTATTTATGACTTGGATCTCAGCCTTTAGCAAGTTAGATCTACTTTTGATTATGGATCTAATTTATTATTTAGATCACATTGTACCAATCATATTGTGGTTTATTTGGATCTGCGATTAGTTGGACATCTAAATCCTTATTTAGATCTAGTCATGCCTATTATGACATCCCTACTATGTTAGAACCTGTTTTATTATCACAAGTTCACCGATCTGTACTTATATGTCCACCTTATCATTATGCCATCATATGCTTATGTCAGTTCTAATAGAATAATCATTTCTTTCGTCTTCCCTTTACCCTTCCCCTTTTATTTTATATAACCAGGCTATTTTCGAGCCTAGGCATGCTGCTAAATTATGCAATTACATTAGTCTGGGAACGAAGGGAAAAACATTGAAATTGGTCATATCTTGTGAATTGGGAATTTTAGCATAATTGGTAAGAAGGTGAAAATTGGCATAATTTGAATAATGTATATGTATATGAATTTGGACATATAATTCACTATGAACATATTTAGGGAAAAAGGGCATGAAACCTACAACCTATAACGACGTAGGAAAAATTAGCTAATAATGAAATGCCTAGGATTACAGTAATTAGAAATTGTAATTGCGCCTAGACACGAGGTTAGATTGCACTTGTGGTGGAAATCTTCCTGGACCCGCCCGACATATCCAATGACCATATGTGGTGAATCTACTGTGGGAGGTCTAGTTGCACAAATACGAGACGCACTAAGACACAAGGTTAAGCCAAATTTGTGGAATAAGTATGCCCGGACCCGCCCGGCACGTCCAACATCTACAAATGGTAGGCTTAATGTGCGAGGTCTAGCATACCATAAATGAAATATGGAATAAACCTTGAATACTTAACCTAGTTGAATTCATAGAGATTGTATGAATATAAACTTAAGTTGGGGTTAAGTAAACTTGGTTGAACAGTGGGTGGGTTAAGTAAATCTGAGGGGGGGGGGGTGTAATATTTACATATAGGCTCACAAACTTAACCTGCTAGGGTTATGTAATTGAAGACAACTAGTGGTATACATAACCTATGGAAATATTAGAGTTGTGTAATTAAAGACACCTTTTTAGGGTAAGCATAACTTATAGAAATGATAGGGTTGTGTAATCAAAGACACCTAGTGGTATACATAACCGATGGAAATCCTAGTGGGGATACAAGATAAGGGGGAGAGCTTGTATCATATTGTGTGGGACCCATTTCAGTCAGTAACCCTTAATAAGTATTTAACGACTACTCCGAGCTAGGTCGGAGTTGGGACACACTTACTGGGCTGAATGTAAGAGATCCAAACGAGGAGGACGGTGTGGGCGGCGCAAACCGACCGAGGAATGTGCGTGCATGGGCTGGGTAGAGTGGGCTAAGACGACCTGTATCTACGTGGAGTAGGGAGCCGATCGATTAGGGTAGTGATTAGGATACATCTGGATGTATGCCTGAGTCTACCATCTTATAGTTGTTGGGATCATCTCATTCTGGTGATACTAGTATTAGTTCAGAGTAATCATTAGAGAAGCATATACACTCCATCATGTTTACCTTGTCATACCTACCTTTTATGGTGTTATCTTGCTTATCCACATTATATACTTGTGATGCTACTTTTACTTATTTACTTGCTAAAAGTAACTGGACTCACCAGACTTTATGTCTGACCCTTTTTGTTTCTTCTTCTTTCTTCCATTCCCCCTAGGTTCGCAGGGTGGAAATTCTCAGGCTTAGTCAGGACTCAGTTATCGTCTTGCTTGGAGCTGCATTTGAAGTATAGCTCAAATTCTTATCCCTACTATGGCTTTGTCTCTTTTTGGTGAATTATGCTTTTTTATGTATTTATGTACTCTGATGGTGCAAGACAGAAGTTATATTATTGTAATAGCTTTTATGTAGTTTTAGACTCATGATAATTTGGACCACGATGTTATGAATTATGTTTTAAATAAAATTTGAAATTCCGTTGCCATCTTTTATATCTGTCTTGTAATATTCTATGTATGTTCCCTATAACGCTTCACGAAACTTAATGAGTGACATTAACGGACGTGGGGTGTTACACTTGGTATCAGAGCTAAAGTATACCAGATTATATAAAAGTTTTTGAAAACTATTTTAAAAAAGGTTTTTAAAAAAAGCATTTTTTCAAAAAGAAAAGTCTATTTTGAAAACATATTCCCAAAGCCATATGTAATATCCTTCGATCCTTTGTCTAAATCTCTTTCCTTTTCGTTTCAGGATGTCTGGGGAACCTAACATTCTAGTGGGCGTTACGATACCTGGCTGGTTCCGTAGGTATCTAGAGGCTACGATGCCTATCGAAGGCCAAAGAAACGTTCCTCCCCCAGCTGCTCCTATTGTTCCTCCTCCTCCTCCTCCAAGAGTAGATAATTTCGCTAAGATCTGCAAAGATTTCTGTGCCATAGGAGGGAAGCCATTCCGTGGAGCCGAAAAATTCGTAGAGGCAAGGAATTGGCTTAAGGAAACTGAGGACTTGTTCGTAATCTTTGAAGTGGAAGATCGAATGAAGATTCAGTTAACTGCCTGGCTACTGAAAGATAAAGCTTTGTTCTGGTGGGAAGTAACCCAAGCTGGACGTTCGGTGGAGACATGGGATGATTTTAGGATGAGGTTTGAAATGAAGTTTCTCTCTCAAGTTGAGAAAAACATGCAAATGGATAGGTTCTTGGCGCTCAAACAAGGAAACATGACTGTTAAAGAATATGTGAACAAACTCAACCAGCTAGTAAGATTTGGATTGGAATTGGTAGATACTCCGCATAAGAAAGCTTTGCGGTTTGCTAAAGGGCTGAATAGACCCCTTCATAGGTTAGCTATGTCCCACATCCCAATGGAAGTGACTTTTGAAAGGATTGTTGATATGGCCCTGATGCATGAGGAAGACAATGGAGAAAATAAGGAAGTAAAAGAAAAGGAAACAACACAAAACAAGAAGGTATGGCCTAAGAAAGGACAACAACAACAACAACAACAACAACAACAACAAAAGAAATGTGGAAAGAATGAAAAGGCTAAGGATAAGAGGAAATGTCACAGTTGTGGATGAGAAGGTCACTTTGTCAAGGACTACAAAAGAAGGAAGAATACTTGCTTCAATTGTGGAGAGGTCAGACACTACTAGGGAGTGCCCGAAGAAATAAGGACCACAGGGGCAAGGTCAAAGTGTAGGAGCTTCTGGAGGGTAGGTGCATGCTCTCGCGATCAGTGCTCCAGATAGAGGTAGGAAAATTTCTGTGGAAGGTTTGATTTCTCTTTCCAGTCACCCTATTAGAACTCTTTTTTATTCTGGCGCTTCACATTCATTTATATCTAGTTCTGTGGTTGAATTTCTGCACTTAAATACTAGTATGGTAGTGGATCCCGTAGTTGTCTCAAATCCCATTGGTGGTTCGGCTCATTTATCTATGATTTGTCGAGGTTTGAGGATATCTGTGTTAGGCGTCGAATTTGAGTGCGACGCATATGTACTCGAGTTTATGGGCTATGGGTTGGTTCTAGGAACGCATTGGCTAACCACGTATGGTGCCATTCTAGATTATGAGAGGAGGGTCCTTAGGCTTCTGACCTGTCTTGGGAGGACCCTCAAGATTTCTTATGACCCGCAAGGGTTTTTCATGCTTAGTTTCCTGTAGTCTCTTGATGCATCTACCAATGATCTGCAATATGTTCCACTAGTCCGAGATTATTCTGATGTCTTTGATGAGGTTCGGGGTTTACCCCCAAGGCACGAGATAGATTTTTGCATATATTTGGTAGATAATGCAAAGCCAGTTGCATTACCTGTGCACCATATGGCTTCAATGGAAAGGAGGGAGATTAGAAAGCAAGTAGAGGAGCTACTTGAGAAAGGGTTTATTAGGTGAAGCGTATTTGAATGGGGTGCTCCAACGGTATTCACAACTAAGACGAATGGTTCACTTCACTTGTGTGTGGACTATAGAGAGTTGAATAAGCTCACCAAGAAGAATAGACACCCACTTCCGAGGATAGATGACTTGTTCGACCAGCTTGTTGGTGCCTCGGTATTTTATCAGTTAGACTTGGCCACGGGGTTTCATCAGTTAAGGGTGGCTGAGGATAGTATAGATAAGACCACTTTTAGGACTCCAGATGATTTCTTTGAGTGGCTCGTAATGCCTTTTGGGTCGATGAACGCACCCGCCTATTTTGTTGATCTGATGAGTAGGGTGTTTCGGGAGTTTTTAAATAAATTTGTCATGGTCTTTGTTGATGATATTTTGATCTTCTCAAAGAGCGAAGAAGAGCATGCTCAACATTTGAGAGAAGTTTTGAAAACTCTCCGTGTGCATTAGCTTAAGGCAAAGTTCTCCAAGTGCCATTTTTGGAGAAAAGAGGTGAGATTCCAAGGGCATTGGTTTCTAAAAAAGGGATAGCAATAGATCCCACAAAGGTGTTTGCAGTTCAGGACTGGTAGATTCCAAAGAATGCAATGGAGGTGAGAAGCTTTTTGGGGTTAGCAGGATATTATAGGAAGTTTATTAAGGACTTCGCAAAGATATCAGCCCCACTCACCAAGCTGACAATTTGGCTTTTTGTGGGATATAGATTATGATGTTGCTTTCTAACGACTGAAGAGGGCTCTGACAACAGCCCCAGTCTTGACCTTGCCCGATGGGAATAAAGTGTTTACAGTTTACACCGATGCATGTGGTACAGGGCTTGGTGTGGTTCTGATGCAAGAAGGAAGGGTAGTATGTTATGGAAGAAGACAACTAAGAGTCCATGAGAAGAACTACCCAACCTATGATTTAGAGATAGCCGCCATAATATTTGCGCTTAAGATGTGGCGTCATTATTTGCTTGGAGAAAAGTTTGAGTTGTACGCCAATCATAAATATCTCAAGTATTTGTTCTCGTAGAAGGATCTTAATTTTAGGCAACAAAGGTGGATGGAGTTCCTAGCTTCTTATGATTTCGTGATTGCTGATACCCCTGACAAGGGTAATGTGGTGGCAGACACACTGAGTAGACAGAGGATGGTTTTAAGTCCTTTGTTTATGGGAAGGAAAAGCTTGGATTTTATATCGGCTTTTGATTTTAGACCCTCCACCGAGTTATTGCCTGGTTTGTTTGCATCACTAGAAACTCGACCTACCCTTATGGATCAGATAGGAGCTTCGTAGCGAGATGATCCACAGATTTCAGACATCTTGGATAGGCTCAGTAAAGGGGAGACTTCCAGTCACCTTAATAAATATTCCATTGACGATAAAGGGTGGTCGCAACGAGATGGAAGGCTTTGTATTCCCCAAACTGGAAGTTTGCTAAAGGCAGTCCTAGAAGAAGCCAAAGATGACTATTCATCTAGGCGGTGATAAGATGTATAAGGATATGAAGAGGGTTTTCTTTTGGGTTGGGATGAAGAAAGATATGGCCGAGTTTGTTTCTCAATGTTTGGTTTGTCAGCAAGTCTAAGCTGAAAAATAAAAGCCCGGTGATTTACTTCATCCTTTGGAGGTTCCACAGTGGAAGTAGGAGAGTGTCTCTATGGATTTCATAGATGGTTTTCCTAGATCAAAGAAAGGCAACACCAATATTTGGATGGTAGTAGATAGACTTACTAAGAGTGCCCATTGTTTGCTCCAAACTTGGGATCAAACACCAAAGGTGTAAAAAGTCACACTTCACCTATTCGGTAAGAATATGGGATAGCCAAATCGCAAAATAAACGAATAAAAGCAAGTAAGAACACAAAGGAATTTTTATAGTGGTTCGATTCTCTATGAATCTACGTCCACTTTCAATCATTTCTTATTATAATATTCAAGCTTACAACATATGAATTTTCCCTCATTACAATCTTTTCTCTCTTTTCCCCCTCCTTATGATCTAATTTCTCTTGAATTTGGTGAAGAAAATGAAGAGATCTTTTAGAATTGCGATGAGTCGTCAATCACTTGAGTGCTTTGATCCTCTTTCACGAACTTCATAGATTTCATAGTGAATTGGAATTTGATTTAGACTTTGGAGAGGATTTGAGGAGATATGAAATTGCTTGAGAGATCTATTATGTAGCTTGAATGAGATTGAAGATGCTTAGATCCAATTGTAGAAAGCTCTCATGATCATTGACTTGGATTTGATCTTCATGAAGTTAGAAAAGTATTGATGAATTCATAGAAGCCATTAGAGAAGTTATAGATGAGCTTTGAATTTGACGGAGTCTCCTTGTAAGAATGAATTTTCGGTCCCCCCCTCCAAATGAATTATGAAGGGTATTTATAGGTGATCTCCAGACCAGATGGCAGTTTCGTAATTATGCAGAGAAACGCTATAACTCATGGTGCCGGACGACATGACCCATGCCGCTCTATTAAACCACTTGATATCCTGAGTTCTCGACATGACATGACTTTCTATGGCATGGTTCATCTCGTTCGGGTGACTTGACATTAGCTGGAGGCGATATGAGCGGGGCGCGGCATGGTTTAACTTCAGATCTTGATCAGTGACTTACCCTTTACGTCGCAGAACGATATGGAGGCAGGGCGGCATCACTTATGTCGCATGACCCTATGCTTTTGAGCGCCTTGAGCCTTTGACACGTCATGATTCTCCTTGACATGGTTCATCTCGTTCGGATGATAGCTGTCAACAATCTGGTAATAGCTGGATGCGGCATGAATAGATCACGCCATGGTTCATCTCGAGATCTTGAGTAGCAGCCTGCATTTCATGTCGTCGAGCGGCATGGGAGCGAGACGGCATGATGCGTTTCCTGAACCTGACTTACCTCCTACGACATAACTTAAGGCCGACATGGGCGATTAACGAGATAATGACTTGCGCCATGACGACATGACTGCTAGGTGCTTTTGCTTTACTTTGTCGCCATAAATGAAATGCGGCATGACTTGGGATTGACCTGGTTTCTACGGAGCGACATGGCGAGATACGACATGCCTTGAAAAGCGGCTTGTTGTTGTTCCCTTCCTTGCGATATGGCCTTGAAGCGTCCTGGTCCCCACGCCATGAATCTGAGTCTGACTTGATTTATTTCATATGAACCCAACGACTTGACTAATATTGGCATGATTTTTGTATTATATCTAACTCACGTTTTATGGGTTAACATTTTTCCCCTCGAAGTTCGTGTTATTAAAAATAACATGGGCTTCGAATCATGATGTTTCTGACACCTTTTTCTTGCATTTTAGTTAAGTCGTTAACTGCTTTTATGAAGGAACCAAATCGCTCTAAGATTTATGTCGCATGTTGTCATATTGTCGTGACCTGCTTTGGTCTTTCCATGTCGTGTGAAACTTTCTGAGTTGTGTTGGGCCTCAATTTGAACCGGACTCGGCCCAATCATGTCGTCGTCTCTTATATTATCTCTAACCCGTGTGTCCATTATTATTCTTCATCGCATCCTCAAGCTTCTCTTGTTAACGGAGGATAAGATCGAAGAGACAAAGTCGCTTTCATCTTGAGTGACGTATCTTATCAGTTCGCAGCCTTCATCGAATCCACTTCGACCAGATTCTGACCAACTTCGACGATATTCATCAGATAATAAGAGATTCTTTCTTCACCGAGACACATCTAATCAGTTCGACACCCATACTCTTGATTTTGAAGAATTCTTCCTTCAACGATCGTTTCAGAACTTATTGCAAGTAATTTTTAGATCTAAATTCCACTTTATTTTTTTGTATGCTAAGACTTGTATGGAATCCGAAGATTTTTACTTACTTTTGATAAAGTAATGATCTCGTGAATCAATTTTGATCGTCATGTGTTATTGAGATGTTTGTAAATCGAAAATGATCTGGATTGGAATGGATAGACTATGTATAAGGGCTTTGAGTTTTTTATATAATTCACACGAGTTGTATTTCAGTAAAATGTTTGAATCATGAAGCTTGACTATTTGTCATCAATTCGTTTTTACATATCATCGTGTCGTAGACGGTTGGAAACGATTTGCTTACATTAGAAATTTGGAGTAGATTCTGAATTTATCTAAGTGGCCATTCTGGTCCCAAGTCATATGAATTGACAAGTCGCCTAAACTGCCAAGGCAATTCAAGTCGTAGGAATGAACCATTAATCAGTAGAAGTGCCGTGAGTTTTATCCCCAAGAATTGTAAGACTCTCAAGTCGCGGGGCGACATGAGTGTTTATCCATCGGTCGATATGAGTTCTTAAGTTGTGATAATAACTTGGGCCATAGGTCGTAGGACACAATAACAATAGAGTCCTTAACTTATAATAACGTTCAAACACTCCTTTTTAATGCTAGGACCCTTGGTATCGACATTGAGTTGCTTTCAAAATTCGGAGTTTTGGACTGACATGGTTCTCATGTCATGGATCGATATGAGGTTCAAGCCGTGGATTGACATGAGGTTCAAGCCGTGGATCAACATGAGGTTCAAGTCGTGGATCGGTATGAGTGTTGTTGTGAATCAACATAAACCTCATACTATGAACCGATATGAGCCTTGTGACGTGAATCGACATGAACTTCATGCCATGAACCGAGATGATCCTCGTGTTGTGAACCGACATGAAATCCAAGTCGCGGCGGCGACATGAGTGAACCGTTATGTCGCTGCTACGGCATGAGCAACCATGTCATAATGACTTAACCCTATTGCTAACAAACACCTTGCCTCGGTGCTTGTCACCTTTGTTTTAATGCTTTGATGTGTTTCCATACCTTTTTCTTTGAATCTTGCCGCTAGAAAACTGAAATGTATTCAAGTATATCTGTGTAGAATGACTACTGAGAAGCAAGTCCTTACTCAAAGTGAAGAGACCTCCACGGCTCAAGCCGATCCTTCCTTAAACAAGGCTTCCGAGACTGAGACAACCACAACCTCTAGTCAAGCTTCTGCCCCCTTCCTTTGGATCTTCTTCCGATTAAGGCTAGGGATCAAGAGAGACAGTCTACCACCCTAACTCAGGAGCAATACGAACTGTTGTGTGGTCAATACGGAATTCCTCTTACGGATACAATATTACCAAAGGGCGGTGTTTTTGCTGACGACCCCCCTGTTGGATATGTTGCTGTAAGCAAACAAATGCTAGCAGCTGGTGCTATTCCCCTGTATAATCCTTTTTTAGGGCAAATCTTAAACCATCTAGGCATCGCTCCTTTCCAACTCCACCCTAATGGCTACACAGTTCTGCTGGGCCTTTATGTCCTTTTCATGGATACGACAAAGCAAGAGCCTACTTTTTAGGACCTTTGGTACCTATGTTCTTTCAAAAGTAGGAAGGACACTCCTTCTATTATGCATGTTGAAGGTGCCAAAAACCGGAAGCTGGTTCTCGAATTACTGGACAGTGTTTCAGGGTTTTTAAGCCAATTCTTCTTCGTCAGATGCCCCGAGCCATTCCGAGGGCAATGGACAGACGGAGGTATGCATATCTTATTCAGAGGTCTTGACTTTACTTTTCTTTGAGCTATACGTTCTTACATCATTTCCTTTTGAAATGTAGTACTTCCCACCCTGATTAAGGATAACAAAGCTCCCCCTTCTATTAAAGCCACATAAGTAACACTAAAAGCTATCGACGAGGCTAAGAGAAGCAGAAAGCTTTTAATCACAGATAGCATTCTTCACCGATACGAACTACTCCATCCCTTAAGGAAGTTTTTATGTAAGGCTGGACCTTCCACTCCTAAACCTAACCTTACGAAGTTAGATTTAGTAAATCCAGACGACAGGAGTGTAACTCAAGCTGATCGGAACCCTTCCGTTGACCCTTCCTTGAAAAGATGTTCTGGGTCTGTTAGTGGAAAAATGTCGCCCTCATCGAAGACTTTGGATAAGGATGAAGACCCTAACCATCATAGAGGTGAAGATCCCATAACATCGGTTGAGAAAGAAAATATTTCCCCGCATCCTGAGCCAGAATTAGATTCCGAACAGGTTAGAAGAGATGATAGGGAAGTGAATCCTTCTGAACTTGAGTACAGGATTGAACATGATGGTGAAGACGTAGTTGTATTAGAAATTAATCCAAATACTGAGACTGTAACTGGAGGTTCTCCTATTGAAAATGCAGCTAAGGAAGATTCTACAGGTACATTTGACAATTTGAGTGATCTCAACTCTGCTAGATATCTTAGTAAAGATGGTTCGGTTACTCAGCCTCTCGACCCTCAAACCATATAAACCGGACTTAGGGATGCAGCCTCAACTGAGTCAGAAAGGCCTCTTAAATTTTTAGGAATTCCCTTAAACTCGAGGGATATGACTGGTCTGTTAACAATAGTACCTTTTAAAGCAATTCATCTTATGTATTTCAATTATTTTCCTGTGTTGGTATCTTACTTTAGCATTATTAGACTCTGTATAGTTTTAAGTATCGAAAACTCATGCATGTCTTATTTCAGGTTTAGACATGTACGGGAAATGCTCGTCAGGAATCAGATTAGATTTTAGTAAGAAGAGCAAATCTATTGATCCGAAGCACATACTACAATCCGAACCCCGACAATCATTCTATCACCATGAGCAGCCCCATCCTCCTCCACCTTCGAAGCCCTCTTCTCAGTCTTTCCATGTATCAGAATCCGCTTTGACTGAGGAACAAAGAAAGAAGAAACGCGAGGAAGAAGAGGAAGAGGCTAGAAGGCGCAGTTGGCTAAGGGAAGACACTCCCGATGATAGGGAGCGAGGAAGGAAACGAGAAAGGGATGGTTCTTATAAGCACTCCCGAGTAGAGAAGCTGCCTATTAAACCCTGACTTCCATCATCCTCTGGCCCTCTTGGTCCTTCAGCTGAGATCCATTCGATTATCAATAAACCTCGCCATACTCCTGGCTCGACGAACATCTCCTTTACCGAAAAGCTCCCGGGTTGGGACTTGAAAGGACTTTACTTTGATCGTGGAGTAAGTATAACCGACGCCGATGATTTTCTTAAAGAGGTAGATGCGGTTATAAGTCAAACACACACCCAGCTCAATACTGCCAAAAGTCAACTTGAGACAAAATGGAATATCGTAAGAGATATATTTTACCAAAAGTTACGTGGATGGGAAAAGCTTGGTGATGACCTCCAAAAGCGCCATAATTCTCATCTTACAAAAATTGCCGAGCTTGAGGATGATAAGGTCAAATGGGAGAAGGTTTTGAATGATCGTGACGCTACCATCACAATACTTAATAAAAGAGTCGCAGAGTTGGAGGCATCGGACAATGAGATTAAAAAACTCCGGGAAGAACTTGAGGCTTCCAAACGAAGAGAAAAAATGCCTAGCTGCCAAGCGTGATGTTGATGCTGAATTGGCTGTGGAGAAGGATTTCTCCAAACAATATTGGGAAGATGCCGCTAATCTCCGTAAGGAGGTAAAATCTCTGAAGGCTTCCAACCAGACACTCATGGACAAGGTCGAATCCCTTGAGAAGGATAAGATAATTGCAGAAGAAACTCACAAGCAAGCCATGGACGAAGCTGATGATGACATGTTCCTCTTTTATGTCTACAGTATCATGAGTCGTGGGAGCTTGCATTACGTAGGGGATAGTTTTGCACGTACTTTGGCGCTTGTTTGGGAGCGAGTGCTTGAGATTAATGGTGATGATTGTAGCGAGGACGAATTTATCGACAAACGTTTAGACGACAGGTCCAAAGAGGCTTTGGCAGAAGGAAAGGCCCAACAAATGGATGAGAGGGCTGGTACTTCTGGTGAGAAAACTCACACTCAACCAGATGTCAACCTTCCTATTGATCCCTCGGCCTTTGAAGCTTCTGGCTCATAGACATTAGCTAACCCGGGTGATGCTCCTAAAGGCAAAAGTGTCACAATTGAGGGGGATATCAATACAGAGGATATTGCTAATGAGCGTGGTGAAAACGATGAGGCTGATGAGGACAATCCCGACCACTGGAGAATCGAGCATAGGGATCCCTCAGAGAATCTTCTAGATACAGGTAAAATTGAAACTAACTTTACCCTGTCATGCTTAGAGTCCATTTTCGATTCGTCTGGGTCCCTTTCTTATTATGCTCAATGTTTCCATACTTTGAATTTAATTTCACCCCTGTCTTCTCCTACCGTAGGCAATGTATTGACAACAGGAGCTATTAAAGCTGACTCACCATTGACAACTTTTCCTCTTTCTTCTGTCATTACTCCCCCTCCTCCTAGTAACACACCCTTGCCTGTTGCAGCTCCTGGGTCGCAGGATGCAAAAATCAGTGCCTTCTCAGATTTGGATGTCGTTGACTACAACCTTAGTGACGATCTTGAAGTTATTAATATAGATGAGAGCCCCCGGGTTACCACCAAGGAGAAAGGAAAGAAGTCTGCCAAATCTTCATTGTCTAAGAAGAAGAGGAAGAGGAAGAATGAGATGGAGGCTACCGCTTTTTCCTGTCAAGAGAATCGGAGCAACGTAGAAGAGACCTCTCCACCTTTGGTTAACAAGCCTGCTTTGAGATCAAGTGATAGGAAGAAATGACCGCGCTTAGCAGTAGCTTAATTTTAGTTGTTAACTATTTCCTTTTGCATGTTGTACTCATACCGGTTGTATATGCGGGCGCTGGTCCCTGCTCATTACTTTTGTACTTGTCGTCTTTACGTACTCTATCATCTGACATTTTGGATTTTAGCCTGTGACTTTATGGTACAATTCTGCTTTGTTGTCAGGAAATTGTGTCCTAATTTTCATGCTTTAAATTTCACTTGTAGTCTTGCTACTTCTCTATTCTGCATTTCGTACATTTGCAATATAGATTCTGCATCACAAATTTTTTGTTATTATAGGCTGAGTTAACCCAACCGACAAGGTAAGATTTTCCCAACCTTGACTGAGATGACGTCCAAAATCCTTTCGCATAAATAACCATTTTGCTAGGATATTTGATTTCACCTTAGTCATTTCAGGAAATCTAGTTTTGTTGGTTGGAATGATCCAATGCCGAGTTTTCATAGAATTATGACCAGATTGTCGTGTGTTTTTAAGAGAGTATTATTAGGTTTTATTAATGCAATGGTAATGCCCCCATACCATAACTGGTTTCAATACTTCGGAAACTCGGCATGGTATTTATAGTTAGATGAAGGAATCTGCTATTCCTGGTAACTGAGTGGGTCAGTAACTTGCGGGTTTTTTTTAGATAAATTTGAGGGAAATTTTTGGTTTCGTTACTAACCAAATTCGGAAGATTCGTCTTATGACCGGGTGTCCTTGAAAGGATTTTTGATCCGTCGTTCGTTGAGTCTGAATAATTCAGACGCTTGTTGAACTTGTTGGATGCCTCCTAAGAGGTCTTTGACAACCCTGTGTTTGTATCGCTGTCCAGCCATATCTTAATGGCGTCGGCGATGAACCGGGTGCCCCTTAGGGAGGTCTTGGGTTAAAGAGCCCAGTGTTTGTATCGCTGCACAGCCATATCTTAATGGCATCGGCGATGAACTGGGTGCCCCTCAGGGAGGTCTTGGGTTAAAGAGCCCGGTGTTTGTATCGCTGTCCAGCCATATCTTAATGGCATCGGCGATGAACCGGGTGCCCCTTAAGGAGGTCTTGGGTTAAAGAGCCCGGTGTTTGTATCGCTGTTATATCTTAATAGCGTCGGCGATGAACCGGGTGCCCCTCAAGGAGGTCTTGGGTTAAAGAGCCCGGTGTTTGTATCGCTGTCCAGCCATATCTTAATGGCATCGGCGATGAACCGGGTGCCCCTCAAGGAGGTCTTGGGTTAATTATCACATTGTTTCTAGGGGATGACCCTAGTTTATTTGTTGACCTCCCATTGTGAATCTTTAGATCTAAAACTTCGAACTCTGTTAAGAATGTGCCCCTACGGTGAAACTCAAAACTTGGTCTGTAATCTGGGTGTCACATTGTTTAGGTTTTGAGTTCTTGATGCCCCTTATTTATGGCTTCATATTTTATACCCTTAATGTAACACCCCACGTCCATTAATGTCACTCACAAAGGGAATGCATTAACTTCCATGGAGGTTATAAGTGAATATAGAATAGAAAATTTACAACAAGACAGATAATAAATAGTACTTGGAAATCTAAAACTTCATTTTATTGCAGCGGAAATTAAAACATGTTTGTTACATCATAAAACCATAGATCATAACCAAGTACAATATCCATCTTCATAAAAACAAAATACATAATCCCATTACATAAATAGCCATTAAAAAGATAACAAGCTGGACTTTACTTCAACGGTCCAAGCTTTCCAAAGAGATGAAGCAATCCAATCAAACTCCACTAGAGCTGGGTCCAACCTGAGGACCTGGAGGGGGAAAAAGGGTAGAAATAGAGGGGGTCAGACATAAAGTCTGGCGACTATGATAATTCTAACAATACTATTATCAAAATAACTAGACTAAGGCATAAACTGGAAGACAAGTAAATGTCTATGAACTATTAGGTAGATAAAGATAGCGTTTAAGATAATGGTAAAGATAACGGTAAAGATACACCTAATTACTAACGAATAATTACTACACTGCACCGCACCAGTCACCCTAACGGTTGATCCCACTTGCTTCACACAGAAACAACATAAATAGCCTTACGTACCCCTAGCCGACTACATAGGTGCCGTCTGCCCCTATCTCCAATAGGTGTACCCCACTACCCACTTTCGATCGGCTCCCTACTCGTAGATACCCGTGCTGGCCCCATAGTGGGGTGTATCACTCCCCTAAAGTGGCAACCCGATACAACTTGAGAATGCACGGCTTATACCTACACGATGCAACAACGTCTTACCTACCAGCCCGGGTCCACACACGCATATGAAACCCGTTGGACTTGCATTGCCACCGCTCCCCGTTTTGGCCTCTTATAGTCAAACCCAACATGCGTGTCCTGTCCTCGACTTGGGTCGAGCCCACAAAGATACGTTTGGGATACTGATTGAAATGGGCCCCCACAAGCTACCCACCTAAGCTTGTCACCACAAGTATATCCCACTTAATCCTCTTAGTCATGTTCATTTACATGTGTGTTTGGTTAAGTCTTACTAATCGTATTTCACATGCCACTAAGGGCACCCACTAGACTCCTCATGGCACCCAAGGCACCTACTTAACCCCCATGTCCCACCTTACATGTTTATTTGTTTAAGTATTTCTTAATTCATTCAGGCCATAACCTCATAAAGACCTCTCACATTAGACTGGCATTTATGGCAGCTGGATATGCCGGGCGGGTCCAGGCAGTCTTACACCATAAAAGAGTCTAACCTCGTGTCTTTACAACTGTTATGCTTTAGTTTAGGCCTAGGACCTCTCACATTGGGCTAACATTTGTGACCACTGGATTTGCCGGGCGGGTCCGGGCAGGTTTACGTCACAAACGAGTCCAACCTCGTGTCCTAAGCATTGATTAACACTTATAATCTTTTACCTCAGTTTTAATAATTCCCTATTCAAATTATTAATAATTCCAATTTTAATGATGTCCATAATTGACTCAATTATGGTCATCCACTCATGGCATGCAAAATCATATCAATTGCACACCAACATCATAATATTAAATCCTTAATATTACCCCTACCCCACGTTTATACGTTCGCTTATTCAACGTAGAATATACGTTAGACTCGAATAGTCTAACTTATAGCACAAAAATAAATTATCACAACATATAGACAAATAAAATAAATCTAATCATAATAGGGGTGAAACTTGCATAAACTACACATGATAAGGATCAAAAGGTGTCAACTTGTTAAATGTCTCAATTTACATGATATGATCATAGCCCAAATCTATACATGAACTTGCATATGGGGTTTTTAGGCAACATAATGATGGTGTGAACTAGCATAGGATATCACATATGTCATAGTATAATTCTAGATGTCATAATAGATGTCATGGCATATGTTCATAACTTTTCTAATCAATCTAACTTGCATATGTGACTTGTCATATAGATCAACATAGCCTAAACATGATGATTTAATTGATATGAACTAACTAGCATAGATAGTAACATCATGGCTTTTTAACATGTATGATTTATCACAACTTAGCATAGAAACTTTCAACATACATAACATCACCATAGCATGATTTACAACATATAAGATATCATCATCACATAACATTGGATTTACAATCTACATGATAGCAAAAGGGTTTACAACAACATATATGATAATTCACATCATCTACTCATAATCCATTCATAACTCAACCTAATTAAAATGATAATAATCTTGTTAAGACTATCATACTCACAATTTAGAGAAGAAAAGAGTCTTGCTTCTCTTTAGAGTTGATTAGAATTAGAATGGAATTAGCTTTTCTTCCTTCTTAGTTGGCGGCGGCTCCACTGAGTTCCATGGCGGCGGTATGACGGTAGCTATTCTATTTTTCTTATGAATTAGGGTGAGAGACTACCTAGGTATTTATAGAGTTAGGATTTATTTTAGACCGTCAGATCAACTCAGCACTAATCCCAACCAACCAGATTAGGTCAGAAACCCTAATGGGTCATTAGTTAATTAAAAACAGGTCAGCCAGAAACCCTAGCCGCCAGACCCAGGTCGACACTATAGTCGACCTGGGGGGGGGGGCAGGTCGACACTATAGTCGACCCCCCAGTCGACCTGCCTGGGCGGGAATTTTTTCCACCCAGCCCGCTTCTGCACTTTCTATCAGAATTTTAAATTTTCTGCGAGCTGTTTTGAATGTTCAGAAACTTCCGATGGCCATAACTTCTTCATACGAAGTCCAATTCACGCAAACTCGGACTCTATTTCAACCAGAATTCCGAGACGAACACAATGGCGCAACCCGTTTCCCACAATTCTCACGTCTAAGATTAGTTATTCTTTAATTTGTGAATATCAATATTATCAAAATTACGGGGTGTTACATTCTCCCCTCCTTAAAAGATTTCGACCCCGAAATCTTCAAGTTAAGAAGAATGTATATCCTAACATCCAATCATCCATCTACTCAACCATCAAACACATGCATCCATTGTCCTTATAGACTTCTAGTGCTTTTATGTTTAAATGCACAATGTGTGTATATGTCCATATCTAATGCAAAATCAGGCGGTCCACTAATTCAGTCGACCTCCTTAATGAAAACCATGATAGTGCCATGCGTCCATTATGTATGCAAAAGAACCCTATCGATACATATTATTTCTACATGCATGCACAACCATTCACCAAAATGCGGTATCCATATGATAGCACAACCATTATACATTCATTTTACTAAATACATCCATTTATATGCAATATGCAGTATGAAGTGACTGAGCCGATCTAGTGCCTAATAGTGTGTGTATATGCGTCCACGAGCAACCACTAGCAAACACTTGCATCCACTTTGCATCCATCATACATAACATGTCTCAAACACATGTTTCAACCACATGATTATCCTAACTAAAGTTCAAGGATACTAGCGAGAGGACACACTAAGGATAAGATAAGTACAAGCTAAAAGATAAAGGAGAAATTAAAAGACATACCCTCAAAAAGAAAAGGGTATCGCGAACGCATCTTCTCTTCCGTCTCCCAAGTAGCGTTGCTCTCATCATCTCCCTATTGCACTTTGACTAGTCTGACCTCTCGATTCCTCAACTTCCTGATCTCCGACCCAAGAATGCGCGTAGGAGCTCGTCGAATCGTTGCATCACGCTCTATCTCCACCTCTCTAAGCAAGCTCGGCTCTACCACCTCCACGGTCTCGTGCAAGCACTTCCTCAAATGTGACACATGGAATATGTCGTGTACACCACTAAGTCTCTCCGGCAACTCCACTCTATACGCCATCTATCCAATCTTCTCCTTAATAGGAAACGACCCTACGAACCTTGGTGCTAACTTCCCAACGGACCCAAATCGAACAACGTTCCGTAATGGAGATACTTTGATAAAGACCATGTCCCTAACTTCAAACTCGAGATCTGTCCTCCTCTTATCCGCATAAGATTTCTGCCTATCTTGCGCTGCTTTCGTCCTCCTTCGAATCAAGTCGATCTTCTCCGAAGTCTCCCTAATCATATCGGGTCCAAGTAAGATCTTATCCGTAGATTCCCACCAACATGTAGGTGAACGACACGGCCGTCCGTAAAGAGATTCGAATGGTGCCATACCAATGCTAGATTGAAAGCTGTTATTATATGCGAACTCCACCAATGGAAGATGCTCTTCCCATGTACCCCCAAAGTCTAGGATACATAGCCTAAAAAGATCCTCTAGAATGCGATTCACCCTCTCGGTCTGGCCGTCCGTCTTAGGATGATATGCGGTGCTCAAACATAACTGAGTCCCTACCGCCTCTTGTAAGCTTCTCCAAAATTCGCTAGTGAAATTAGGATCGCGGTCGCTCACTATGCTAGAAGGAACACCATGCAAACGAACTATTTCTTGGACGTATGCAGAAGCTAACCATGGAGCAGTCCTCTTACTCTTCACGGGAATGAAATGGGCGCTCTTAGTAAGTCTATCTACTATAACCCAAATCCCCGTATTACCCTTCCTTGATCGCAGTAATCCATCCACAAAATCCATCGAGACACTCTCCCACTTCCATAGTGGAACCTCCAATGGGTGAAGCAACCCACCGGGTTTCTTTTGCTCCGCTTTTACTTGTTGGCACACTAAGCATCTAGCGACATACTCGGCTATGTCCTTCTTCATACCGGCCCAAAAGAAAATTCGCTTCATATCTTTGTACATCTTGTCCCCGCCGGGATGAATGGTCATCTTCGAACGATGTGCTTCGTCAAGAATAGTCTTCCTTAGGTCATCGTCTTTTGGTACACAAAGTCTACCGTCCCTACGTAATCAACCCTTATCATCTAGGATATACCTATGGAGATGGCTTGATGACTCCCCTCCTTTGAGCTTTTCTACTAACTCAACCAACTGCGGGTCGTCTCGCTGTGCCTCGCCAATCCGTCCCAAAAGCATAGGTCTAACCTCTAAGGATGCTAGTAAACCGGGTACAAAGTCAACGGAAGGTCTAAAGTCAAACATCGAAATGAATTCTAAGCTTCGCCGCTCAACAAACAAAGGACTTAAAGATAATCTTTTTCTACTTAAGGCATCCGCCACCACGTTACCCTTGCCAGGGGTATATGCTATCTCAAAGTCGTAGGATGCCAAGAACTCCATCCACCTTTGCTGCCTTAAGTTCAAGTCCTTCTGAGAGAATAAGTATTTCAAAGATTTGTGGTCAGTGTATAATTCGAATCTTTCGCCAAGAAGATAATGACGCCAAGACTTAAGCGCGAAAACAATAGCGGCCAACTCTAGGTCATGTGTGGGGTAATTCTTCTCATGCGCTCTCAACTGCCTTCCACCATAGGTTATTACCCTACCCTCTTGCATTAAGACTGCGCCTAGCCCTGTCCCACAAGCGTTAGTATAAACAATAAACGGCTTACTCCCGTCTAGCAATACTAAGACTGGGGCTGAAGTCAAAGCTCTCTTCAAACGTTGGAACACATCATCACAATCTACGTCCCACTCGAAGAATAAGTTCTTCTTCGTCAAGCGTGTCAATGGAGCTGATATCTTTGCGAAGTCTTTGATAACTTCCTATAGTAGCCAGCCAACCCCAAGAAACTTCTCACTTCAGTAGCATTTTTAGGGACCATCCAATCTTGGATGGCCACCACCTTCGTGGGATCTACGGCTATCCCTTCCTTGGAAACCACGTGCCCTAGGAATCGTACTTCCTTCCTCCAGAAGTGACACTTAGAAAATTTAGCTTTAAGATTATGCGCTCGTAGGGTCTCCAACACTTCCCTAAGATGTAGGGCATGTTCTCCTTCATCCTTAGAAAAGATCAGGATGTCGTCTACAAAGACTACCACAAATTTGTTAAGGTACTCCCTAAACACCCTACTCATCAAATCAACAAAGTATGCGGGGGCATTTGTCAAACCAAAGGGCATCACTAGCCATTCATAGAAACCGTTTGGAGTCCTAAAGGCAGTCTTGTCAATGCTATTCTCAGCCACTCTCAATTGATGGAAACCAGTGGCTAAGTCCAACTGCGAAAACACTGAGGCGCCAACTAACTGATCGAAGAGATCGTCAATCCTCGGCAGTGGGTGTCTGTTCTTCTTAGTAAGCTTATTTAGTTCTCTATAGTCCACACAAAGTCTAAGGGACCCATCCGCCTTCGTGGCGAATAATACTGGAGCACCCCACTCCGATATACTATGTCTTATGAACCCCTTCTCAAGCAAATCCTTCACTTGCTTAACGAGTTCCCTCCTTTCACGTGGAGCCATGTGGCGTACTGGCAAAGATACTGGTTTCGCATTATCCACAAGATATATTCGAAAATCTATCTCCCGCTTCGGAGGCAAGCCCTTCACCTCCTCAAACACATCCGAATATTCTCGGACCACTCTAACAGATCGTAGATTTTCCTCAGACGCGTCAAGCGATTCTAAATAACTTAGCATAACCGAATTTATGGGATTACAAAAGATCTCGAGAGTGTTACCAAGGCGAGTCATGAGCCTAACTACTCTCCTTTCACAATCAAGTACTGCCCCATTTCTGGATAACCAATCCATTCCTAAAATTAGCCCATAGCCCGTGAAGCCCAACACATAAGCATCACATCTAAACTCAATGCTAAGTATAGAAATTTTCAAATCCAAACACATCATGGACAAATGAGCTGAGCCCCCAATTGGATTTGAAACAACTAAGGGATCCTCTACTAAACTGGTGTTTAAGTGCAGTGATTCAACTAATGATGTAGAGATAAACGAATGCGATGCGCCCGAATCGAATAAGGTACAGACATGATGATCAAACAGAAAAACTAAGCTTTCAACAGAAATGGTTCTACCTCGTTCTTGCAGCAGTGGGACCGCGAGAGCCTGAACTTGTCCCCTTGCCTGCCCTGGTGCCATAAGAGCCTGCACCTGTCCTCCCGAGGTAGCTCCTGCCCTCTGCCCCTTCTTTGGGCAGTCCTTCACTAAATGTCCCGCATCGCCACAATGAAAGCAGCCAGTCTTCTTCTTCTTTCAGCAATCCTTGCTGAGATGGCCTGGTGTCCCACAGTTAAAGCATTTCTTCTTTCCCTTGCCGTTATTGTCTTTGCCACCCTTCTTGTTTTGCTGTTGGGGTTTCTTCTGATCCCCCTTCTTCTCGGGTGCCCTATCAACTTTAGCGCTTTTCTCTTCGTGCATGAGTGCCATGTCTACAAGCTTCTCAAAGGTGGCCCCCATAGGGATGTGGGTCATAGCCAACCCTTGCAACGGTTCATTCAAGCTATTCACGAACCTCAGAGCCTTCTTCTCCGGCGTGTTTACTAAGTCCAAGCCAAACCTTGCTAACTGATTAAATTTGTTGACATATTCTTTCACTGATGAGCTTCCTTGCTTCAACGTCAAGAACTTTTCCATATAAAGATTTTCTTCCGCCCTTGAGAGAAACTTCGCCTCGAACCTACGTCTGAAATCCGCCCAAGAGTCAACAGGACGCTCCCCATTAGTGACCTCCCACCAAAACGAGGCCTCTTCCTTCATCAACCAAGCTGCTAAACGAACTTTCCTCCCTTCTTCTACTTCAAAGATTTCTAGCAATTCTTCCACCTCCTTAAGCCAATCTCTAGCTTCCACGAACGTTTCTGACCCTTGAAAGGGTTTTCCACCCATAGCCTTAAATTCCTTACACGTCTTTGCAAAAGTATCTACGCGAAGAGGAGGAGGAGGAGGAACGGGTGCAACTGGTGGTGGAGGGACATTGGCTGGACCTGCAGCGGCCCTAGCCTCTAATAGCCTCCTATACCATCCTGGTATCGTTACACCGTCAGGTAGGTTAAGATCTTCAGCCATGCTGAAACGAAAAAGGAAAGATTCAAAATGGAGAATTCGAAAGATAAAGATATATGGCTATTGGGGATTATGTTTTTCTTAAAAACTTTCCTCTTTAAGTTTCTCATTAAAACATGTTTTTGAAAGCACTTCTTCCAAAAATAATTATTTTTCTAAAGTAGTTTTATCTGTTCTGGTAACCTTAGGCTCTGATACCACGTGTAACACCCCACGTCCATTAATGTCACTCACAAAGGGAATGCATTAACTTCCATGGAGGTTATAAGTGAATATAGAACAAAAAAATTACAACAAGATAGATAATAAATAGTACTTGGAAATCTAAAACTTCATTTTATTGCAGCGGAAATTAAAACATGTTTGTTACATCATAAAACCATAGATCATAACCAAGTACAATATCCATCTTCATAAAAACAAAATAAATAATCCCATTACATAAATAGCCATTAAAAAGATAACAAGCGGGACTTTACTTCAACGGTCCAAGCTTTCCAAAGAGATGAAGCAATCCAATCAAACTCCACTAGAGATGGGTCCAACCTGAGGACCTGGAGGGGGAAAAAGGGTAGAAATAGAGGGGGTCAGACATAAAGTCTGGCGAGTATGATAATTCTAACAATACTATTATCAAAATAACTAGACTAAGGCATAAACTAGAAGACAAGTAAATGTCTATGAACTATTAGGTAAATAAAGATAGCGTTTAAGATAACGGTAAAGATACACCTAATTACTAACGAATAATTACTACACTGCACCGCACCAGTCACCCTAACGGTTGATCCCACTTGCTTCACACAGAAACAACATAAATAGCCTTACGTACCCCTAGCTGACTTCATAGGTGTTGTCTGCCCCTATCTCCACTAGGTGTACCCCACTACCCACTTTCGATCGGCTCCCTACTCGTAGATACTCGTGCTGGCCCCACAGTGGGGTGTATCACTCCCCTAAAGTGGCAACCCGATACAACTTGAGAATGCACGGCTTATACCTACACGATGCAACAACGTCTTACCTACCAGCCCGGGTCCACATACGCATATGAAACCCATTGGACTTGCGTTGTCACCGCTCCCCGTTTTGGCCTCTTATAGTCAAACCCAGCATGCGTGTCCGTCCTCGACTTGGGTCAAGCCCACAAAGATACGTTTGGGATACTGGTTGAAATGGGCCCCCACAAGCTACCCACCTAAGCTTGTCACCACTAGTATATCCCGCTTAACCCTCTTAGTCATGTTCATTTACATGTGTGTTTGGTTAAGTCTTACTAATCGTATTTCACATGCCACTAAGGGCACCCACTAGACTCCTCATGCCACCCAAGGCACCTACTTAACCCCCATGTCCCACATTACATGTTTATCTGGTTAAGTATTTCTTAATTCATTCAGGCCATAACCTCATAAAGACCTCTCACATTAGACTGGCATTAATGGCAGCTGGATATGCCGGGCGGGTCCGGGCAGTCTTACACCATAAAAGAGTCTAACCTCGTGTCTTTACAACTGTTATGCTTTAGTTTAGGCCTAGGACCTCTCACATTGGGATGACATTTGTGACCACTGGATTTGCCGGGCGGGTCCGGGCAGGTTTACGTCACAAACGAGTCCAACCTCGTGTCTTAAGCATTGATTAACACTTATAATCTTTTACCCCAGTTTTAATAATTTGCTATTCAAATTATTAATTACTTCCAATTTTAATGATGTCCATAATTGACTCAATTATGGTCATCCACTCATGGCATGCAAAATCATATAAATTGCACCCCAACATCTTAATATTACCCCTACCCCACGTTTATACGTTCGCTTATTCAACACAGAATATACGTTAGACTCGAATAGTCCAACTTATAGCACAAAAATAAATTATCACAGCATATAGACAATTAAAATAAATCTAATCATAATAGGGGTGAAACTTGCATAAACTACACATGCTAAGGATCAAAAGGTGTCAACTTGTTAAATGTCTCAATTTACATGATATGATCATAGCCCAAATCTATACATGAACTTGCATATGGGGTTTTTAGGCAGCAAAATGATGGTGTGAACTAGCATAGGATATCACATATGTCATAGCATAATTCTAGATGTCATAATAGATGTCATGGCATATGTTCATAACTTTTCTAATCAATCTAACTTGCATACGTGACTTGTCATATAGATCAACATAGCCTAAACATGATGATTTAATTGATATGAACTAACTAGCATAGATAGTAACATCATGGCTTTTTAACATGTATGATTTATCACAACTTAGTATAGAAACTTTCAACATACATAACATCACCATAGCATGATTTACAACATATAAGATATCATCATCACATAACATTGGATTCACAATCTACATGATAGCAAAAGGGGTTTACAACAACATATATGATAATTCACATCATCTACTCATAATCCATTCATAACTCAACCTAATTAAAATGATAATAATCTTGTTAAGACTATCATACTCACAATTTAGAGAAGAAAAGAGTCTTGCTTCGCTTTAGAGTTGATTAGAATTAGAATTGAATTAGCTTTTCTTCCTTCTTAGTTGGCGGTGGCTCCACTGAGTTCCATGGCGGCGGTATGATGGTAGCTATTCTATTTTTCTTATGAATTAGGGTGAGAGACTACCTAGGTATTTATAGAGTTAGGATTTATTTTAGACCGTCAGATCAACTCAGCACTAATCCCAGCCAACCAGATTAGGTCAGAAACCCTAATGGGTCATTAGTTAATTAAAAACAGGTCAGCCAGAAACCCTAGCCGCCAGACCCAGGTCGACACCCAGGTCGACACTATAGTCGACCTGGGGGAGGGGGGGCAGGTCGACACTATAGTCGACCCCCCAGTCGACCTGCCTGGGCGGGAATTTTTCCCGCCCAGCCCGCTTCTGCACTTTCTGTTTGAATTTTAAATTTTCTGCGAGCTGTTTTAAATTTTCAGAAACTTCCGATGGCCATAACTTCTTCATACGAAGTCCAATTCACGCAAACTCGGACTCTATTTCAACCAGAATTCCGAGACGAACACAATGGCGCAACCCGTTTCCCACAATTCTCACGTCTGAGATTAGTTATTCTTTAATTTGTGAATATTAATATTATTAAAATTACGGGGTGCTACACTTAATAACACCAAATGCAAGGGTGTTCGTGTATCAGGCAACGGGTGTTTGAGCTCTTTTAGTTGGAGATGTGTTGTATCATTCATTAAGCTCTATTTGGTTCTGAGTGTGCTTCTATCTACTTAAAAAGCTTGTAATTAAAATCGACGTTAGCAGCTGGATATTAAAACTTGCAAATGTACGATTTTAGACAGGTAAAGTAGTTTCTTTCATTAATTTGTACATACTTTGCATGATATTCACAACATATTATATATTTACAATTCATGATGTATGTATAATGAGTAATATGTGAAAGAAACTTCAAACAAAATAATGGCGAAGGTGGATGCTATTCCATGCCCGAGGGAGTGCGATTCCGTCTGTCGTTTTTAGCTCAAAAGTGCCATCTGCAAACTTCTGGCTAATCATGTACGGCCCCTCCCAATTGGGTCCGAATACCCCAGTTCCTATCATAACTCTTTTTAGGACGAGGTCCCCGATTTGAAAAGTTCTTGGCTTGACTTTTGTGTTGAAATATCTGGCTACTTTCCTTTGATGGGCCGCTATGTTAAGCTCTACTTCTCTTCGCTTTCCCTCGAGTAAATCATGCGCTTCCAATTGCAGCTTTTCATTCTCCTTCTGATTAAAGTGGATTCTGCGGTGAGTTGGCACTTCCAGCTCCACTGGGATCATAGCTTCTGAGTTGAATGCAAGTGAGAATGGGGTGTGTCCCATAACGGTTTTATGCGTTGTCCGGTATGCCCATGATGCAAAAGGTAGTTCATCGACCCAGTTGCCTTTGGCTTTTTCGAGACGCTTCTTGATGGTTGACTTTTGTATTTTGTTGATGGCTTCCACTTTCCCGTTTGCTTGCGGATGAGCCACGGCTGCAAAGCTCTTTTTGATCTTATATTTAGCGCAAAAGTCTAGGAATTCATTACTTTCGAATTAGGTTCCATTATCGGTAATGATCTTTTGCGGTACTCCAAACCTGCAAATGATGTTTTTTAAGACAAAGTTGATTACTTTCTTTGATGTGATTGTAGCTAAAGGTTCTGCTTCATCCCATTTGGTAAAGTAGTCAACAACCACTATAGTGTATCTCATATTTGCTTTTGCGGTGGGTAATACCCCAATTAGATCTATGCCCCAGACCGCAAATGGCCACGGGCTAACCATTTGAGTTAACTCCGTGGGAGGTGCTCTTGGAATTTTAGTGAATCTCTAGCATCTATCACACTTCTTCACATAGGTCATGGCATCTAGATTTACATCAGGCCAGAAATAGCCATATCGCAGAATCTTCTTGGCTAACGTTTGACCGCCAGTGTGTCCTCCGCATTCTCCCTCGTGCAACTCTGCCAAAATCGCTCTAGATTCCTTCTTAGTCACACATCGCAGCAAGGGCATAGAGAATCCTCGTCGGTACATCCTTCCATCTTGAATGAGGTACATAGGGGCCTTGCGCAATATTTTCCTTTTGTCTTTCCGTTCTTTAGGAAGTGTCCCGTTGAGGATATATTCTTTGATTGGAGTCATCCATGATGTAGGTTCCTCAATGGTCTCCATTATCTAGTCAATACTTGCTTCCTCAATAGTAGAGGTAGAAAGGACTTCGATGGAGATTAAACCCAGCAGTTGAGCATCTGATGAACTAGCATACTTGGCAAGAGAATCCGCCTTTAAGTTCTGTTCTCTTGGGATGTGAGATATAACATAGTGATCAAGATTGTTTAGAAGTTCCATAGCTTTGATTAGATAAGAGGGTAGATTCCCAGTTTTAATTTGGAACTCTTCGCGCACTTGACCCACCACCAACTGAGAGTCGCTAAGAATTTGCAAAGTTTTTAGGTTTAGCTCTTTTGCCAACTTTAGCCCTGTTCTTAACGCTTCATATTCGACCTCATTATTAGTTGATGGAAATTCTAATCTTAATGCGTAGCATAAAGAGTGACCCTCTGGGGTTTCCAAGACAATTCTAGCCCCTGAACAATATTCATTTCTAGATCCATCAAAATATAGTTTCCAAATAGTCTCCGTTTCCGCTGATTCCTCGATCTCTTCTCCTCTGTCTGTAAACTCAGCAATAAAATCTGCTAGGGCTTGGCCTTTAATCGCTCTTCGAGGATGGTAAGTGATGTTATATTGACTTAGCTCGATGTTCCATTTTAGTAACCTTCCTGAAGTTTCCGGGCGAAAGAGAACTTGCCTTAGTGGTTGATCGGTAAGAACATTGATAGGGTGAGATTGGAAATATGATCTCAACTTTTTTGAGGCAATGAGGAGGCAATATGCGAGCTTCTCTAGCTTAGGGTAATTCAATTCGGCCCCAGCAAGTCTTTTACTGATGTAATACACCGGCAATTGCAACCCTGCTTCTTCTCGGATTAGCGCTGCACTCAAAGCATGTGATGAGACTGCCAAGTATAAAAATAGATCCTACCATCTTTAGGTTTTGATAACATTGGCGGTGATTCCATATGTCTTATCAATTCCTCGAAAGCCTCCTGGCACTCTGAGGTCCACTGGAGGTCCTTCTTTCCTTTTTTCAAGGCATAGAAAAGCGGGATACACCGATCTGTTGCTTAGGAAACGAACCGGTTTAAAGCTGCTACCTTTCCATTTAAGCTTTGGAGTTCCTTTTTGGTTTTCGGAGCCCGCATTTCCCTTAAAGCCGCAATTTGAGAGGGATTTGCTTCGATGCCCCTAGCATTGATGATAAACCCAAGAAATTTCCCTAAAGAGACTCCGAACGAACATTTTAACGGGTTTAGTTTCATCCCGTATTTCCTGAGTATGTGAAAAATTTCTGCCAAATCCTCGAGATGATTTTCGACCTTTTTTGACTTGACTAGCATATCGTCCATATATACTTCCATTGTATTCCCTATTTGAGATTTAAACATGGAGTTTACGAGGCGTTGGTAGGTTGCTCCTACGTTCTTCAGTCCAAAGGGCATGACCCTATAGCAGTATAGCCCTCTATCCGTTATGAAGCTCGTGTTCTCCTCGTCCGGCTTGTACATCATAATTTGATTATATCCGGAATATGCATCCATAAAAGATAGTAACCCATGACCCACTATAGCATCTACAAGTTGGTCGATCCGGGGCAAAGGAAAGCTATCTTTTGGGCACGCTTTATTAAGGTCTGATTATTCTATACACACTCTCCACTTCCCATTGGACTTTTTAGCAAGAACTGGGTTAGAGACCCAATCTGGATATGTAGCTTCCCATATGAAATTATTTTTGAGTAATCTATCTACTTCTTCTTTTAGAGCCTCAGACCTCTCAAGTCCCTGCATTCGCCTTTTCTGCTTTACATGAGTCAATTTTTGATTTATATTCAACTTGTGAACAATTATATTCAGTGTGATCCCACACATATCTGAGTGTTCCCAGGCAAATACATCTAGGTTTGCTTTCAAAAACAAAATTAATTCCTTCCGCAGCTTCATGCCTAGCTGAGAACCTATCTTCAGGACTTGGTTAGGGTCTTTGGATACTGGAACGGGGATAGTATCTTCGGTTGGCGCTGCTCTATTTTCCCCCATACTATTTTTCCTTGGATCAATTGCCTTTTGAGCGCCACTGTGCTCACCAGTATGGGGTTTTTGCTTTAGTTGCTATAAGAGGGGTTTCTGGATGCAAAGCGACAGCTCTACATCCTTCTACAATTCCTTCTTCCTTGCTTCTGCTAATTCAACCAAATAACACTCCCTTGTTGCTTGTTGATCTCCTATAATTGTGCCAACACCATTCTCCATTGGAAATTTCATAGTGAGGCGCCACAGAGCCATAGTTATTCTAAATGCTGCGAGAGTAGGTCTTCCCAAGAAGGCGTTGTAAGCAGAGGGTTCATCGATTATAACAAAGTCTTGTATCCATGTGGCTTTCTGCTCTCCTTCCCCAAGCTCCACCAGCAGACTGATGACACTAATCGGTTGAACAGCTTGACCAGTGAATCCATGGACCTTGTTCTGACAAGCTTTTACATCACTCATGGAAAGCTTCATCATGTGGAATGCGCGAAGGAAAAGGATATTAACTGAGGCTCCGCTATCAACTAACACCCTTCTTACTATGGCCGGGCCCAGACCAACGGTTTTCACCATTGGATCCTTTGTAGGTGTTATGATCCCAGTCGGATCTTCATCTTTAAATGTGATGTCGTCTCGCAGGATTCTTGGTATTTTTGCCGATAAAACTTCATATATGGTCATGAGTTCACCTTTTTTCGAAAAGTCCTTCATCTCTTGAGTGTACTTCACTATATCCCCCCAGCTTTTCCCAACCGGGTAGGGGCCTCCTGAAACGGTGTTTATGATCATCCTTGATATAGCAACAATTGAGGCGTTCTCATTCTGTTTAGACTGTCCTACAGAGGCTCCTTGGTCTTGAGTTCCCTGAGCATTCTGGGAGTTCTTTGTGTACCGTTGAAGCCTGTTTTTCCTTATCAGTTCTTCGATTAAGCTTTCCAAATGTCTACATTCGTTCGTGCTATGCCCCGGCTGGTTATGAAATCGGCAGAACCTGCCAGACTTTATTGCGTTATTAGTGACTCTTAACTTCCTGGGCTCTGGGTACTCTTCAATGTCTTTGGTCACCATATAAATGTTCTCTATGGTGTCGTTAAGAGGAGTCATTTCGGAATTCTTGAAGAAATGAAGCTTTTTGTTGTTTCGACCGTCTTTCCCTTCATTCCCCCTTTTCTGATCCGGCGTTTTTCTGTCCTCCTTGCATGTTTACGTCCCTCTTTTCTGATGGCTCCTTACTTTCTGCAGTTTCCATTGTATAGGCCGGATCCTCATCCATGCCTATATACTCCTCTGCCTTGTCAAACAGCTCTTCGAGAGTGGCAGGCTTCTTCTTCTTGATCCACCGCCCGAGTTTGGTCTTTTTACTTATGCCTCCCTTTAGAGCCATCAAAGCCAAACGTGGCTCATAGTTTCCAACTTCGGTCGCGACTGTGTTAAAATGAGAAAGGAAGGCCTTAATGGACTCCCCCGACCCTTGTTCCAGTTCATTCAATTCCATTACATCACGCACCTTGGTCGCTTGGAGCCTGAATTACTATCTGAACAGCTTGGCCAAGGTAGCGAAGTCATCCACGAATTTCAGCGGGAGTTTTGTGAACCAGAGTGAGGCTACTCCCTCCAAGTATGTAGAGAAGTACAAATCCTTGAGCTCATCAGTAGCACGTGCCCCATCCATGTGATGATCATATTTGAATAGGAACACATTTGGATTGCCAGTTCCATTGTAGGCTTGTACAACTGGGGGTTTGAATTTATTTGGATATAGCGCCATTTTTATTCTTTCTGTAAGTGGGGTTTTTGTAGGAGAAAATCTCCATTCCTTTTCATCATCCACCTTTTTCTGGCTCTCATTCATGATCTTCCGTACCGTTCCGAATATTCGCTCCTCCTCATTGAGTTGGTCCACGAGGCGGACACCTTCCTCTTTACCGGATGTTTGCCTATGCAAACGATCGAGGTTCAGATTCCGGGGCCCTGGACCTCCCGCATGGGGAAGTGCCCCTTTGGTGGAACCAAACACTTGTTGAGGAGTGGCTTTTCCAGAGTGGTTATGAATAGGTGGCCTCATTCCCTTATGACTAGGATTTGCAATCTCTTGGACAGAGTTTCCTTTATTTGGACTCGAGGAAGAAGATCCAATATCTTCCGTTCCAATGGTTTTAGCAGTTTTGAGACGGCTTGCACTCATGGTAACTTTGGCTGTTGCGGCTTGCATGGCGAACATGGTGTCAAGCTTCTTCATCATGGCTTCATTCACAATATCCATCCGACTTATTAGTCCTGCTTCCACTTCATCCAACTCCTTCCTTGTTACGGCAGTTCCGACTTTAGAACTTTCACCGACTTCAAACTGATTAGTAGGCAGGGTATCTTCTGTGTTAGTGGCATTATCGACATCTTCGAGGCTTTTACTTGTAACTTTCTTCGATGGTCTACCTGGTTTTCCCATGGCTTTTGAGATAAGTACTGCAACTTGGACAACTTAGATGATCAGAGTGGATTCAAATTACAATGCAAGGCCTTCTACCTTGTGAAAGAGCTAGAAAGGGATTGGCAATTCGGGCCCCACAGTGGGCGCCAAATGTTTGCTCCAAACTTGGGATCAAACACCAAAGGTGTAAAAAGTCACACATCACCTATTCGGTAAGAATATGGGACCGCGAAATCCCAAAATAAACGAATAAAAGCAAGTAAGAACACAAAGGAATTTTTATAGTGGTTCGATTCTCTATGAATCTACGTCCACTTTCAATCAATTCTTATTATAATATTCAAGCTTACAACATATGAATTTTCCCTCATTACAATCTTTTCTCTCTTTTCCCCCTCCTTATGATCTAATTTCTATTGAATTTGGTGAAGAAAATGAAGAGATCTTGTAACACCCCGTATTTTCTGTGAACGTATAAGTAACAAATCGGAGAATAATTAATTTTCAAAATTAGAATCAAGGGAAATGGGTTGCGCCATTGCGTTTGTCTCGAAATTCTACTTGGAAATGAGTCCGAGTTTTCGAGAAACGGAGTCTGTATGAGGGAGATATGACCCTCCGATGTTTCAGGAATTTTCAGAACCGAAAACAGCTCGAAATTCGAATTCGAAATTCGAATTCAAACACCAGCGCATACTGGGTGGGAATTTTCCCGCCAAGGACCAGGTCGACCTGGGGGTCGACACTATGGTCGATCTCCCAGGGACCAGGTCGACCCTATGGTCGAACTGGGGGTCGACCTGGTGACAGAACCCAGTTCTGAGCCTGTGTTCGTTCTGATGTATTTGGTCACGTTTTCTGCCTAGGTTCGTTCGCCTAATCCTATATAAACAGCCTCCTAGCCTCATTCTCTTTACACCATTTCATTCTCTCCTTATGCTGCCTCTGAAATATTATAAATAAATAAAATAATGGCGTCGCTACTCTGCTAGAATCAAATCTAGAACTAGTGCATCTTCTTCCAAATCTGAATTAGGTTAAAAGAGAACTACTACAACTCTTCTTCTATAATCCAATCAAGGCAAGTGCAGTTATTTTCCGATATGAAGTTAATTATGATCTTGACATAATTATAAAACTGAATCTGAGATTATGCCCTTTTTCTATTTATCAGATCTGTTTCTCTGTTTTATTATTCTGTTTGTTCTGTAATTCTTCCTCCTTTCTTTATTTTTGTTTGATAGCCAGGCTACCACGAGCCTGAGCAAAGTCTCATAAGAGATAAACGCATAAACGCTAAATTTGAGAAGAGTATTGAATGAGGCATATTTGGGCATAATTGATTTGTAATTAGTTTGAGGATACAACACATGTTGTAATTCTGGACATAAATTTGTGGCATATTGCATAAGACGATGTATGACTTGGAAGAAGAGGACTATTGTGACTTAGAGCATAAAGAACATAGGTTGTAACTTTGAACGTAAATCTGAGGCATGTTGTATTTAAAACATAAGGTGTATTTAACATATGACTTGAGTTTTGAGGCATAAATAATATTGGACATATGACTTAGGATTTGGGCGTAAAGATTTAACTGTAAATGAGCAATCGATTTTGATGCATAGCACACGTTGTAATTCATGACATAAGTTAGAGGCATATTATATGAGATTGTTTATGACTTAGAATATAAAGGACATAAGTTGTAATTCTAGATCGGGACATACTTTATATATTATAGTCTGTAATTTAGAAGAAGGAGGATTATTTTGTATATAACTTAGGTGTAAAGACCTATATTAAATAGGATAACCATTAAAGTGAACACGCCTAAAAGTGAGTTTTTGGATATATGACATGCATTGTAATCCATGGATATATTTGGTAAAATTTATATGTGAATCACGATTAGGGCCTTCGAAGAATATTCTGAACTATGCAAGTTTAACCAAAACTTGGGACATATGTTATATGGCAAATTATGACCATAACTTAGGTATGTAAGTTTAGGCTCACTCCAGGATTAGGCAAGATATGTGAATAAGACTTTTAGAAATGTTTAAATATGCTATCTGGTTAATATGTTAAATTTGCCTAATCGGCTAAATCTGTTACTTGTTTAATTTCCCAAACTGTTAAATATATTGAATCGCCTAATCTGCTAATTATGCCTAATCTGTTAAATCTGTTGAGCTGCTTAGTCTGCTAAATCTGTTGAACTGCCTGAGCTGCTAAATTTGTTAGATCTGTTGAAAAGCTGAATGATTGTAATTTGTGTAAAAATGTTAATTTGTTTAATCTGCTGTGACTTGAAAAGAAGTCAAATCTGTTAAATTGGCATAGTTAGTCTGATATTTGTAATGGAATAAACTGGTTATAATAAAAATGCCGAGACACGAGGTTAGACTCATGTTTTGCGGTAGAAGCCTGCCCGGACCCAACCGGCTTAACCTGCAACCGCAAACTACTAGTCTAATGTGAGAGGTCGTAGGCATAAATAAAATATGCTTAGACACAAGGTTAGGTCTGGCTTGTGGCAGAAGTCTGCTCGGAACCGCCCGGCACATCCAGCGACCACAAGCTAGCGACCTAATGTGAGAGGTCTGTACATTAATAAGTAATTAATGCAAATCTAAGATAAATATGATGTCTAAAACGTGTTGGGTGGATAGGGTTAAACCAACTGGACTAATAAACCCGTTTCATAAATCTGTTGGCCCAATACAAAGATAAACAAATCTGTAAGTCTGTAAAATCCGTATATCTGATTCGTTAGTCTGAAAACTTGTTAACTTGATTGTCTGATCTGTGAACTGGTTTATCTGAACTCTGTATGTCTGAAACTTGTAAGCAAGTAAATCTGAAATCTGTTAGTCTGGGGACACAAGGTTAGGAGGGAAAATACTTGTGTCATCTGTTGTTTGGGACCCATATTAGTCAGTAACCCTTTCTTGTATAAAAACTATGACCCAACAGTTGGTAGGGTCTGGGCACGCTTACTGAACTAATTATAAGCGGTTCATTCTGATAATGGCGAGGGGTGTTGATGGTGCGTTCCAACTGGGTCATGTGCGTGCATGGATCCCGGTCTGCCTCTGAGGATGTAAGACGCCGTGACATCTGTAAATAGGTCTGTTCCAATTGGTTGTCACTTTAGGGAGAGATACACCCTATTGTGGGGCCGACACAGGGTATTTAAGTATTAGGGAGCCGATCGCTTGGGGTAGGGTTTTAGGGTACACTTAGTTTTGTCTGTTTCTGTTGGTACCGTCTGTTTCTATTGGGTGGTGACACCTGTCTGTTTCTGCGTGGTACCGTCTTTTCGGGTGGTAAAGGTCCATTTACTAGTGTACACCTAATTCTAACATTCTGTTTCCATAAAGGATTATTCTGTTTCTGTTCTTGTACCTTCTGTTCGGGTGGTCAAGGCCCATTATTATGTTTTTGTTTAGAGGTTAGGGCAACACCTAATCTTGTTATACTAGTATTAGTATAACAGCCCGAATTTTAATAACATGTTGAAACTAGAAATCAGGGTATAATTAATTTTTAAAATAAGAATTAAGGGAAACGGGTTACGCCATTGTGTTCATCTCGAAATTTTACACGAAATAGAGTCCGAGTTTTCGAAAATCGGAGTCCGGATGAATAAGTTATGGCCTGTACAAGTTTCAGCAGTTTTCAGGCAGGACTGGACCAAGGGGTCGACCATAGGGTTGACCTACCCCCCAGGTCAACCATAGTGTCGACCTCCCCCCCCCTTACTGGTTGACCTGGTAGGCATGGTTTGACCCAGAACTCATTTTTGAAGCCTGAGACGTGTTTTGACGGTCCGGATTGATTCTAGGGTTAATCTAAGGGCCTAAACTAGTTGCTACACCTATAAAACACCCTTAGACCTAACCTAATTCATATCAAATCATTCTTACACTATTATGCTGCTGAACTCCCTCTTGAACCATGGCCGCCGCCCCCAAATAAAAGTACAAACATTTAAACTCAAATCAATTCAAAGAACAAGGCTTCTACAATGATTCAAGAAAATAAATCAACAACGCCGCGACATTTTTACAACAAATTCAGTTCTTAATTCATTAGCCTTGCTCTATAAGTTCTAGTTGTTTTTAGATTTAAACATTTAATTATAATGTGGCCATGGAATAAAGTGGAATTGGATTTTAAGTATGTTTATCGATTATGATCTATTTCTGTTGCTCCTATAATCTTGTGTTTTGGGACTTGTCTATCTTTATGCTCATGACAAGTTTATGATCTATTCAGTAGTTTTCTTGATTCGTAATGACGTTATCATCAAGTTGTAATATTTATGCCTATGATGATGTTTTCCTCTGATCTCATTTTTATTCATTTTCTATCTCCCCCAATTTATTTTCTTTCATGAACCTTGGTCAATTTCAGACCTTGGCCTAAAATCGCGATTTGCGTACGATATGTATACGGGGGAAATTATGGGATTATTTCCTATATGAGTATGATGTAATAATTGGCAACATGAAATTGGATATTATCATTGTATTTGCAAGTTTGGGCTTGATCTGTAAATTTTGGTATAATCTTGTTATGAAATTTTTTTGCATAAATATTATATACATGGAATTTGGCACAAATAAGATCTATGTAATGTAACATGAGATTTGGTATATATAACATGTATGTAATTTGGCATGTAAATTAAACCATGAGTTCGGGCCTATGTAAATTAAATCAAAAGATTTTGCTTATGTTAATTAGGCATACGTAGAATTGGGAATTTGAACATGAAAGCAATTGTAAATTTGATAATTGACATAAACATGTATTATGAACTTGGGCAACTGACATGTATTATAATAAAAAGATTATAGTTTGGGATAACTACATCATGAATCATGATTTGGGTTTATTGGGTATGAAACTTGATACATGTAATTTTGGCTAGAACTTGATACGGTAAAATGGCATAAAAATTGGCATACATGTAAAACGGCATAAATTGAACATATGTAAATTTGGTACGAATATGGCATATGTAAAATTTACATGTAATCTAGAACTTGGGCATATGTTAATTATGTAAAATTTGGAGTTGAAAAATATATGATTATTTATGACTTAGTAGAGGTTTAATATGAACGCGCCTAAGTTGGGTTTTGGGTAATTGGCATGTATTGTAAATAAAAGGCTATAACTTGGCGTAACCTTATAGTGAATTATGGTAATAATTTGGGAATACATTTTGGGGCAAAAACGTGACCCATTAACATTTCTATATGTTAAACACATGAACTGATATTGGGGTTTTGGGTGGAATACGACCATTAATGAACCTTTGACACGAGGTTAGACTCAATTTGTGGTGTAAATCTGCCCAGAACCGCCCGGCAAATCCAGTAGCCACAAAGTGTCAGTCTAATGTGAGAGGTCGAAGGCCAAATTGTAGGTGTAACGGTTTATGACACGAGGTTAGACCCAGTTTGTGGTGTAAATCTGCTCGGAACCGCCCGGCAAATCCATTGGCCACAAAGTGCACGGTCTAATGTGAGAGGTCATGATTCGTTCGTCATAATGAATGAATTAAGGAATACTAACCATAGTAATACGTGGGTATGGTTAGAGGGTTAGGTGGGATGACATGGAAATGTGATATGTAAATGTGGACCTAACCGGTATGAGTTAAGAACATGTAAAACTTATAAATATAGGCTTAACCAACTGGACATGCTAGACTGATAGGGTTAAGTCATGAACCGCTTGAATATACTTAACCAATTTGACACGATGATTTGATAGGGTTAAGTCATGAACTGCTTGAATATACTTAACCAATTTGACACGATGATTTGATAGGGTTAATTCATGAACCGCTTGAATATACTTAACCAAATTGACACAATGATTTGGTAGGGTTAAGTCATGAACCGCTTGAACATACTTAACCAACTGGACACATGATTCGTAGGGCTAAGTCATGAACTTGAACGACAACACTTAGCCAATTTCACAAGACACGTAGACGGGTTAAGTCTCGAATTTAAATGACAACACTTAACCTGCTGGACGGAAACCCTAGTTACGCGGTCCTTTTCAGCAGTAACCCACTAGACGTATCATGGTACCCTGGAACTAGGCAGGGTGGGGCACGATTACTGGGCTGATTGTAAGCGACCAAAACGACTGCTGAGTTGGTGTGCCATTGTAGGTTCAGGCGGACTATGGTCGTGCACGTAGTCCGGAGTTGAAAAAGCAGGCATTGGGCACCGGTAGGTTTACACTGTGCGTGCTTGATTCGTGTCGGTGGTTGGCACCCTAGGGCTTGATACACCATATGGTGGACCTAGCACAGGTAACTACATTCATGATAGGGCTGTATGACATAGACACATGAATGAGCTAAGACTTGTAGGGAGCCGATCGATTAATAGATCGTTTCGTGAGACCAAGTAATGGGTCATTTCATGACATTGGGCAAGGGATCACTTTATAGTCAACACATGACACGGGTTGGGATACTAGTACGGGTGGTGCAGAGCAAATAGATATCATAGAAATATTTTAATGGTGAAGCAGAGAAATCTTGCGATGCTTGACAGAAATCTTGCGAATTTATACTTAGTTTATCTTGAATGGGAACCTTGCGATGGTATACTTGACAAAAATCATATGAGGTTATTCTTAGTTATCTTTCCTGTAGCTTATCTTGTCATCATGCTTATGTTTACTTTCGGTTTATTCATGCCAATGTTATCTTTACCTGTTTTTATGCTGAAAGTCACTAGGACTTACTCAGTCTTTATGACTGACCCGTTTTGTTTCGCCTCTTTTTCTTCCGTTCCCCCCTAGGTTCGCAAGGTGGGAATACAGCTTAGTTCGGATCTTACCAAGCTCCAAGTCTCTTTCTCGTACGGCTTTGATTTCTCTTGTTATGGCTTGCTTTGCTTTATTGGGGAATACTACAACTTATTTTATGCTTCTTTGTTTTTGAGCAAGACAGATATTTTAACTATGTAATTGGGTATTGGAAGTTGATGGGCTTTTATTGTAAACAATTATATTTAACAAATGATTTGAAGTACTTCCACTTTACTTTCCGCTGTTTTATATATGTCTATCTTGTAATATTTCTGTTCCTGTACCCATAATGCTCCATTGAAGTTAAGGCATTCCCTTTGTGAGTGACCTTAACGGATGTGGGGTGTTACATTTGGTATCACAACAGAAGGTTACCAGACTGGGCAAAAGCTTTTAAAAACCTTCTGAAATTATTTTCAAAACATTTACAAAGAAGCATTTTTCTAAAGAAAAGTTTTGTTTTACGAAAGGCATATTCCCCAAAGCCATATGCACTATCTTTTGATTCTCTCTTTGAGTCTCTTCTCTCTTTCTTTTTCACCATAGTTTGTAGGCATACAACACATGTCGGAGGGCAAAGTAGTGTCCAACCTCCATCTGTTGCCGCAGTAGTTTTACTTGTGACTAATCTTATTTCAAGCTTTGTAGGGTTGCCGTGCGATGGGGGTAGCTTTAGAGAAACTTGTCAACAATCTATACAAGGATAGTAAGAACGAGGTTAAAGAACACAAGCCTAAGGATGAGAAACTTGTTGATAAGGCGTAATCCACGAAGGAGGAAAAGGTGAAAGGGGAGAGGTCAAAGTAAAAGAATAATAAAATCCATGACAAGAAAGAACATCGTTTGTATGGTAAAAAGGGACATGTAGCTAAGTATCATAGGACAAGGACAAGGCAAAAGAACAAGATCGTCGAGAGGGCAATTGTATGCTCTCACTACTAGCATACCTAAGAGAGGTGGTAACGTTTCTGTTAAAAGTTTAGCTTCTCTTTTCTATCATACCGTGGGAACTTTGTTTTTATCGCATCCTTTTAATTCTGCCTCGATATTTGAGTCTCTGCACCTTAGTACTAGCGTAGTAGAGGATCCCATTTTTGTCTCAAATCCTGTTGGGGAATCGGCTCATTTATTCATGACTTGTTTGGATGTGAGAATGTCTATGCTAAGTGTTGAGTTTAGAAAAGCTTATGTTTTGGGCTATGGGTTGATTCTAGGGATGGAGTGGTTGTCCAGAAATGGTACCATTCTCGAGTATGAAAAGAGGGTAGTTAGACGCTTGACTTGCCTTGGTAATGCCCTCGAAGTCTAGTGTAACCCTTAGGGTTCTGCCGAGTTTAGTTACTTAGAATCTCTTGATACATTTAACGATCCGCTCGAGTAATGTTCGCCACTAAGGCGGATGGTTCATTTCACTTATGCTTGAGTTATTGAAAATCACCTTAGTAAGTACACTTGGCAACATGGTTGGCATTTGTTTATTTTCAAGAGAAAATTCATTTCTGTGGAATACCTTCTAGTAAGTGAATGAGATCCAGGATTCACTAGTGAATTTTGGAGAGCTTGCATGAAACCATGAGTACGCAGTAATGTTTGAGCCGAGTATACTAGAAGGAGGATTAGGGAAAATGGGATGAGAGACAACAGTGAAATGAGTTCCAACTCATATTTTGGAAACAAGAATTAAGAAATTATGAAGTTAAAGACGGACAAAGCACAATGGAGTTAAGCTCAAGGAAATGCGACTTAGAAGATTGAAGACTAGATACGCGCATCATATCTCTTTTTAAGAGTATATCCTTGATCCCTCTTTTCCTGTAGAGCTTACTTGTGTGCTATCTTTTAAGTATAACCTCTCGGTCCTATTCTCAATCCTATTTCTGTTGCAAACCCCATAGGGAGTATGACTTATCTGTTAGTAATACATGTTGGGGGCGTGAGGGTGTCAGTTGGGTTGACTAAACTTTTTGGGTTTTATAGGATATGGGCTGGTGCTTAGGAGGTTCTTCTCCTATTCAGTATATATGTGAGGTAGATTTCCAGTTCTGACATTGCCTAATGGGCACAAAGTTTTTACTTGCTTCTATCATTCGACTATACCTTTAGGTAGGAACAATTGGGTGTAAACATGTGTTTGAGACATGTTATGATTGATGGTTGCAAGTGGTTGCTCGTGGATGCATTTACACATTAGGCACTAGATCGGCTCAGTCACCTTTCATATTGCATATGCATGAGTGTTTATACTTGTTTATGGATGAATTTGAATGTGTTATCATGTAGATGTTGCATATAGATGGATGTTTGTGCACACATGTAGTGTTATTGTGACTAGGACTATTTGCATACATATTGGACTCATGGCACTAGACATATTTTGCATTAAGAAGATCAATCAGGCCTGATCATTTGCATTAGATAAGGAACATATACACACACTTTCTGCATTTGTTCATACAGCATTAGAAATCACTTAAGGACAATGGATACCTGTGATTGATGATTGAGTAAATGGATGATTGGATGGCAGGACACATTCTTCTTAACTTGAAGATTTCGGGGACGAAATCCTTTAAGCAGGGGAGAATGTAACAACCCAAATTATAATAACATGTTGAAACAAGAAATCAGGGTATAATTAATTTATAAAATAATAATTAAGGGAAATGGGTTACGCTATTGTGTTCGTCTCAAAATTTTACATGAAATAGAGTCCGAGATTTCGAAAATCGGAGTCCGGATGAAGAAGTTATGGCCTGTACAAGTTTCAGCAGTTTTTAGGCAGGACTGGACCAAGGGGTCGACCTACCCCCCCCCCCCCCCCCGGTCGACCATAGGGTCAACCTACCCCCCAGGTCGACCATAGTGTCGACCTCTCCCCTTACAGGTCAACCTGGTCGGCCTGGTTTGACCCAGAACTCATTTTTGAAGCCTGAGACATGTTTTGATGGTCCGGATTGATTCGAGGGTTAATCTAAGGGCCTAAACTAGTTGCTACACCTATAAAAACACCCTTAGACCTAATCTAATTCATATTAAATCATTCTTACACTATTATGCTACTGAACTCCCTCTTGAACCATGGCCGCCGCCCCCAAATAAAAGTACAAACATTTAAACTCAAATCAATTCAAAGAACAAGGCTTCTACAATGATTCAAGACAATAAATCAACAATGCCGCGACATTTTTACAACAAATTCAGTTCTTAATTCATTAGTCATGCTCTGTAAGTTCTAGTTGTTTTTAGTTTTAAACATTTAATTATAATGTGGCCATGGAATAAAGTGGAATTGGATTTTAAGTATGTTTATCGATTCTGATCTATTACTGTTGCTCCTTTAATCTTGCGTTTTGGGACTTGTCTATCTTTATGCTCATGACAAGTTTATGATCTATTCAGCAGTTTTCTTGATTCGTAATGACGTTATCATCAAGTTGTAATATTTATGCCTATGATGACATTTTCCTTTGATCTCATTTTTATTCAATTTCTATCTCCCCCAATTTATTTCCTTTCATGAACCTTGGTCAATTTTGGACCATGGCCTAAAATCGCGATTTGCGTACGATATGTATACGGGGGAAATTATGGGATTATTGCCTATATAAATATGATGTAATAATTGGCAACATGAAATTGGATATTATCATTGTATTTGCAAGTTTGGGCTTGATCTGTAAATTTTGGTATAATCTTTTTATGAATTTTTTTTGCATAAATATTATATACATGGAATTTGGCACAAATAGGATCTATGTAATGTAACATGAGATTTGGTATATATAACATGTATGTAATTTGGCATGTAAATTAAACCACGAGTTCGGGCCTATGTAAATTAAATCAAAAGATTGGGCTTATGTTAATTAGGCATATGTAGAATTGGGAATTTGAACATAAAAGCAATTGTAAATTTGAGAATTGACATAAACATGTATTATGAACTTGGGCAGCTGACATGTATTGTAATAAAAAGATTATAGTTTGGGATAACTACATCATGAATCATGATTTGGGTTTATTGGGTATGAAACTTGATATATGTAATTTTGGCTAGAACTTGATACCGTAAAATGGCATAAAAATTGGCATACATGTAAAACGGCATAAATTGAACATATGTAAATTTGGTATGAATTGGGCATATGTAAAATTTACATGCAATCTAGAACTTGGGCATATGTTAATTATGTAAAATTTGGAGTTGAAACATATATGATAATTTATGACTTAGTAGAGGTTTAATATGAACGCGCCTAAGTTGGGTTTTGGGCAATTGGCATGTATTGTAAATAAAAGGCTATAACTTGGCATAACCTTATAGTGAATTATGGTAATAATTTGGGAATACGTTTTGGGGCAAAAACGTGAACCATGAACATTTCTATATGTAAAACACATGAACTGATATTGGGGTTGTGGGTGGAATACGACCATTAATGAACCTTTGACACGAGGTTAGACTCAGTTTGTGGTGTAAATCTGCCCGGAATAGCCCGACAAATCTAGTAGCCACAAAGTGTCAGTCTAATGTGACAGGTCGAAGGCCAAATTGTAGGCGTAATGGTTTACGACACGAGGTTAGACCCAGTTTGTGGTGTAAATCTGCCCGGAACCGCAAATCCAATGGCCACAAAGTGCACGGTCTAATGTAAGAGGTCATGATTCATTTGTCATAATGAATGAATTAAGGAATACTAACCATAGTAAGATGTGTGTATGGTTAGAGGGTTAGGTGGGATGACATGGAAATGTGACATGTAAATGTGGACCTAACTGGTATGAGTTAAGAACATGTAAAACTTATAAATATGGCTTAACCAACTTGACATGCTAGACTGATAGGGTTAAGTCATGAACCGCTTGAATATACTTAACCAATTTGACACGATGATTTGATAGGGTTAAGTCATGAACCGCTTGAATATACTTAACTAATTTGACACGATGATTTGATAGGGTTAAGTCATGAACCGCTTGAATATACTTAACCAAATTGACACAATGATTTGGTAGGGTTAAGTCATGAACCGTTTGAACATACTTAACCAACTTGACACATGATTCGTAGGGCTAAGTCATGAACTTGCATGACAACACTTAGCCAATTTCACATGACACGTAGACGGGTTAAGTCTCGAATTTAAATGACAACACTTAACCTGCTAGACGGAAACCCTAGTTACGCGGTCCTTTTCAGCAGTAACCCACTAGACGTATCATGGTACCCTGGAACTAGGCAGGGTGGGGCACGATTACTGGGCTGATTGTAAACGACCAGAACGATGGCTGAGTTGGTGCACCATTGTAGGTTCAGGCGGACTATGGTCGTGCATGTAGTCCGGAGTTGAAAAAGCAGGCATTGGGCACCGGTAGGTTTACACTGTGCGTGCTTGATTCGTGTCGGTGGTTGGCACCCTAGGGCTTGATACACCCTATGGTGGACCTAGCACAGGTAACTACATTCGTGATAGGGCCGTATGACACAAACACATGAACGAGCTAGGACTTGTAGGGAGCCGATTGATTAATAGATCGTTTCGTAAGACCAAGTAATGGGTCATTTCATGACATTGGGCAAGGGATCACTTTATAGTCAACACATGACACGAGTTGGGATACTAGTACGGGTGGTGCAGAGCAAATAGATATTATAGAAATATTTTAATGGTGAAGCAGAGAAATCTTGCGATGCTTGATAGAAATCTTGCGAATTTATACTTAGTTTATCTTGAATGGGAACCTTGCGATGGTATACTTGACAAAAATCATATGAGGTTATTCTTAGTTATCTTTCCTATAGCTTATCTTGTCATCATGCTTATGTTTACTTTCAGTTTATTCATGCCATGTTATCTTTACCTGTTTTTATGCTGAAAGTCACTAGGACTTACTCAGTCTTTATGACTGACCCGTTTTGTTTCGCCTCTTTTTCTTCCGTTTCCCCCCTACAGCTTAGTTCGGATCTTACCAAGCTCCAAGGCTCTTTCTCGTACGGCTTGGATTTCTCTTGGCTATGGCTTGCTTTGCTTTATTGGGGAATACTACAGCTTATTTTATGCTTCTTTGTTTTTGAGGAAGACTGATATTTTAACTATGTAATTGGGTATTGGAAGTTGATGGGCTTTTATTGTAAACAATTATATATGTCTGTCTTGTAATATTTCTGTTCCAGTACCCATAATGCTCCATTGAAGTTAAGGCATTCCCTTTGTGAGTGACCTTAACGGATGTGGGGTGTTACAATTAGTGTAGAGAAGTGAAAAGTAATAATTTATATCATTCTATTTCTTTTGTTTAACCTAAATTTATCTACTGCTCCTATTACTATTGTCTCTCATCCAGTTTTATTTTCATGTCATGTTATTATTATCTGTTCATAACTGAAAATCACTGGACTTGCCAGACTTTTTGTCTGACCTTGCTTGTTTTCGCCTCCTTCTCTTTCGTTTCCACCCCCCCCCCCGGTTTGTAGGGTGGAAATCTAGGAGCTTGATTCGGATCTTCTCTGCTTGAAGTATCATCTGGCTTTGGCATGGCAGTATATGTTGGGGATTATGATTTTAAAAACTATGCATTCAAAAGGCTTTTGTACAAGACTGATATTTTTGTACTTGAATTCTGATATTGTGATTTGAAAAGGTGTAACCAAACTTACTTCAGTTTCTGTTGTAATAAAGCTATAAAATTTTCAAGTATTGTTTTATCTGTCTTGTAAATTTCTGTTCTGTCTACTAAAACGCTCCATCAAAGTTAAGGCATTCCCTTTGTGAGTGACCTTAACGGAGGTGGGGTGTTACACTTGGTATCAGAGCTGAAGGTTACCAGACTTGATAAAAAGCTTTTGAAAAACTATTTTCAAAAAGGTTTTAAAAGAAAGTATTTTCAAAAAGGAAAGCCTGTTTTGAAAAACATAATCCCCAAAGCCATAGCCTATCTTTCTATCCTTTGTTTTGAATCTTTCTTTTTTCTTTCGTTTCAGCATGTCTGGGGACCTTAACCTTCCAGAGGGTGTGCCAATACCAGGCTGGTTCAGGAGGTACTTAGAGGCTAGGGCCAACGATGTAGGCCCAACAGATATTCCTCCTCCAGCCGCAGCAATTCCCCCTCCTCCACCCCCTCCTCGTGCAATTGCTTTCTTAAAGATCTGTAAAGATTTTAGGGCTATGGGTGGAAAGGATTTCAAGGGAACTGAATCATTCGTAGAAGCGAGGAACTGGCTCAAAGAAACTGAGGATCTGTTCGTTATCTTCGAGGTGGACGATAGGTAGAAGGTACAGTTGGCGGTATGGTTGCTCAAAGATGAAGCTTCCTGTTGGTGGGAAGTCACTAACGCCGAGAGGCCGGTTGAAACATGGATGGATTTCAGAACAAGGTTTGAGACGAAATTCCTCTCGCAAGCTGAACGAAGTCTACAACTGGAAAAGTTCTTATCTCTTAAGCAAGGAAGTATGACGGTCAAGGAATACGTCAACCAGTTCAACCAACTGGCTAGGTTTGGACTAGATTTAGTCAACACCCAGCATAAAAAGGCTCTCCGCTTTGTTAAAGGATTGAACGAGCCACTGCACAGCCTAGCCATGACCCATGTACCCATGGGAGCGACTTACGAGAGATTGGTGGACATGGCACTACCACACGAGGAAGACAAGAGCAAGAAAGAGACAAAGAAGGAAGAACCACAAAACAAGAAAGCATGGCCCAAAAAGGAAACACAAAAGAAGGATGAGAAGTCTGAAGATAAGAAGGATAAAAAGTGCTTTACTTGTGGAAGCTCGACTCATCTGAACAAGGATTGTAGAAAAAGAAAGGGCACTTGCTTCAACTGTGGTGAGATGGGACACTTCACCAGGGACTGCCCGAAGAAACGAGGACAAGGACAGAGGGCAGGCGAACACTCTCGAGGCTAGTGGATAGGATAGAAATAGGGGAACTTTCTGTAGGAGGTTTAATTTCTTTTTGTTGAGTTAAAGCTCTTTTCTGATTCTGGCATTTTGATTCTGTGATCGATACTCTGCACTTTAATACTAGTATTGTTTCTGATTCTGCTGTAGACCCAGACCCAATGAGGGTTACGACTCATCTGTTTGTAATAAGTTAGGGTTTGTGGGCATCTGTGTTGGGCGTGAAGCATACATTCTGAGTTTTTATCATGCTTAGTTTCCTAAGAATCATTTGGTAATCTGATCTGTATCAGTAGTCTGTAGGTTTCTGAAAAGGATAGGAGTTTATACTCGAAGCGTGAAGTAGATTTCCAGTTTTGACATTGTTTAATGGGAGTAATTCTTTGGGTATCAATCTGATGTTGATTTCGATCTTCGGGGTTGATACTTAGGGATTTATTTTCTTAATCGATGTTTAATGGGAATAGAGCTCTTGTTTTAATCATACTTGCTTCTATCACTCAGCTGTATCCTATCGATCGAGTCTTCGACCTTTAGGTAGAAACTAATGGGTGTAAACATGTGTTTGAGACATGTTATGTTTGATGGTTGCAAGTGGATGCAATTGGTTGCTAGTGGTTGCTCGTGGATGTATATACACACACTAGGCACTAGATCGGCTCGAAAACACTCTCATACTGCATATGGATGTGTGAGCATTTTAAATTTTTGTGGATGCAAAATGATTGACTCAGCACATGGATGTTGCATATGACTGAATGGTTGTGCACTCAAATAGAAATGATATGTATCAAATAGGAAAATTGCATACATATTGGACTCATGGCACTGGCATAATTCGCATTAAGGAGGTCAACCGAATCAGTGGACCGCCTGATCTTTGCATTAGATAAGGAACATATACACACACTTTTTCATATGTTCATACAACATTAGAAGTTTCTAATGACAATGGACGCCTGTGATTGATGATTGAGTAGATGGATGTTGGATGGTAGGATGCATTCTTCTTAACTTGAAGATTTCGGGGACGAAATCCTTTAAGGAGGGGAAAATGTAGCGCCCTGTATTTTATGTGAACGTATAAGTAACAAATCGGAGAATAATTAATTTTTAAAATAAGAATCAAGGAAAACGGGTTGCGCCATTGCATTCGTCTCGAAATTCTACTTGGAAACGAGTCCGAGTTTCGAGAAACGGAGTCCGTATGAGGGAGATATGGCCCTCCGAAGTTTCAGAAATTTTAAGAACCGAAAACAGCTCGAAATTCGAAATCGAAATTCGAATTCAAATGCCTGCGTAGACTGGGTGGGAATTTTTTCCCCCCAGGACCAGGTCGACCTGGGGGTCGACACTATGGTCGACCTCCCAGGGACCAGGTCGACCCTATGGTCAACCTGGGAGTCAACCTGGTGACAGAACCCAGTTCTGAGCCTGGGTTCGTTCTGATGTATTTGGTCACGTTTTCTGCCTAGGTTCATCTGCCTAATCCTATATAAACAGCCTCCTAGCCTCATTCTCTTTACACCATTTCATTTTATCCTTATGCTGCCTCTGAAATATTATAAATAAATAAAATAATGGCGTCGCTACTCTGCTGGAATCAAATCTAGAACTAGTGCATCTTCTTCTAAACCTGAATTAGGTTAAAAGAGAACTACTGCAACTCTTCTTCTATAATCCAATCAAGGCAAGTGCAGTTATTTTCCGATATGAAGTTAATTATGATCTTGACATAATTATAAAACTGAATCTGAGATTATGCCCTTTTTCTATTTATCAGATCTGTTTCTCTGTTTTATTATTCTGTTTGTTCTGTATTTCTTCCTCCTTTCTTTATTTTTGTTTGATAGCCAAGCTACCACGAGCCTGAGCAAAGTCTCATAAGAGATAAACGCATAAACGCTAAATTTGGGAAGAGTATTGAATGAGGCATATTTGGGCATAATTGATTTGTAATTAGTTTGAGGATACAACGCATGTTGTAATTCTGGACATAAATTTGTGGCATATTGCATAAGACTATGTATGACTTGGAAGAAGAGGACTAGTGTGACTTAGAGCATAAAGAACATAGGTTGTAACTTTGAACGTAAATCCGAGGCATGTTGTATTTAAAACATAAGGTGTATTTAACATATGTCTTGAGTTTTGAGGCATAAAGAATATTGGACATATAACTTAGGATTTGGGCGTAAAGATTTAACTGTAAATGAGCAATCGACTTAGATGCATAACACATGTTGTAATTCAGGACATAAGTTGGAGGCATATTATATGAGATTGGTTATGACTTAGAATATAAATGACATAAGTTGTAATTCTAGATCGGGACATACTTTATATATTATAGTCTGTAATTTAGAAAAAGGAGGAGTATTTTGTATATAACTTAGGCATAAAGACCTATATTAAATAGGATAACCATTAAAGTGAACAAGCCTAAAAGTGGGTTTTTGGATATATGACATGCATTGTAATCCATGGTTATATTTGGTAAAATTTATATGTGAATCACGATTAGGGCCTTTGGAGAATATTCTGAACTATGCAAGTTTAACCAAAACTTGGGACATATGTTATATGGAAAATTATGACCATAACTTAGGTATGTAAGTTTAGGCTCACACCAGGATTAGGCAAGATATGTGAATAAGACTTTGAGAAATGTTTAAATATGCTATCTGCTTAATATGTTAAATTTGCCTAATCTGCTAAATCTGTTACTTGTTTAATTGCCCAAACTGTTAAATATGTTGAATCGCCTAATCTGCTAATTATGCCTAATCTGTTAAATCTGTTGAGTTGCCTAGTCTGCTAAATCAATTGAACCGCCTGAGCTGCTAAATCTGTTAGATCTGTTGAAAAGCTGAATAATTGTAATTTGTGTAAAAATGTTAATTTGTTTAATCTGCTGCGACTTGAAAAGAAGTCAAATCTGTTAAATTAGCATAGTTAGTCTGATATTTGTATCATTTGTAATGGAATAAACTGGTTATAACAAAAATGCTGAGACACGAGGTTAAACTCATGTTTTGCGGTAGAAGCCTGCCCGGACCCAACTGGCTTAACCAGCAACCGCAAACTACTAGTCTAATGTGAGAGGTCGTAGGCATAAATAAAATATGCTTAAACACGAGGTTAGGTCTGGCTTGTGGTAGAAGTCTGCCCGGAACCGCCCGGCACATTCAGCGGCCACAAGCTAGCGACCTAATGTGAGAGGTCTGTACATTAATAAGTAATTAATGCAAATCTAAGATAAATATGATTTCTAATACGTGTTGGGTGGATAGGGTTAAACCAACTGGACTAATAAACCCGTTTCATAAATCTGTAGGCCCAATACAAAGATAGACAAATCTTTAAGTCTGTTAAATCCGTATATCTGATCCGTTAGTCTGAAAACTTGTTAACTTGATTGTCTGATCTGTGAACTGGTTGATCTGAACTCTGTATGTCTGAAACTTGTAAACAGGTAAATCTGAAATCTGTTAGTCTGGGGACACAAGGTTAGGAGGGAAAATACTTGTGTCATCTGTTGTTTGGGACCCATATTAGTCAGTAACCCTTTCTGGTATCAAAACTATGACCCAACAGTAGGTAGGGTCTGGGCACGCTTACTGAACTACTTATAAGCGGTTCACTCTGATAATGGCGAGGGGTGTTGATGGTGCATTCCAACTGGGTCATGTGCGTGCATGGATCCCGGTCTGCCTCTGAGGATGAAAGACGCCGTGACATCTGTAAATAGGTCTGTGCCAATTGGTTGTCACTTTAGGGAGTGATACACCCTACTGTGGGGCCGACACAGGGTATTTATGTATTAGGGAGCCGATCGCTTGGGGTATGGTTTTAGGGTACACTTAGTTCTGTGTGTTTTTGTTGGTACCGTCTGTTTCTGTTGGGTGGTAACACCTGTCTGTTTCTGCGTGGTATCGTCTGTTCGGGTGGTAAAGGCCCATTTACTAGTGTACACCTAATTCTAACATTCTGTTTCTATAAAGGATTATTCTGTTTCTGTTCTTGTACCTTCTGTTCGGGTGGTAAAGGCCCATTATTATGTTTCTGTTTAGTGGTTAGGGCAACACCTAATCCTGTTATACTAGTATTAGTGCAGAGAAGTGAAAAGTAATAATTTATATCATTCTGCTTCTTCTATTTAACCTAAGTTTATCTACTGCTCCTATTACTATTGTCTCTCATCCAGTTTTATTTTCATGTCATGTTATTATTATCTGTTCATAACAGAAAATCATTGGACTTGCCAGACTTTTTGTCTGACCTTGCTTGTTTTCGCCCCCTTCTCTTTCGTTTCCCCCCAGGTTTGTAGGGTGGAAATCTAGGAGCTTGATACGGATCTTCTCTGCTTGAAGTATCATCTGGCTTTGGCATGGCAGTATATGTTGGGGATTATGATTTTAAAAACTATGCATTCTGAAGGCTTTTGTACAAGACAGATATTTTTGTACTTGAATTCTGATATTGTGATTTGAAAAGATGTAACCAAACTTACTTTAGTTTCTGTTGTAATAAAGCTATAATTTTTTCAAGTATTGTTTTATCTGTCTTGTAAATTTCTGTTCTGTCTACTAAAACGCTCCATCAAAGTTAAGGCATTCCCTTTGTGAGTGACCTTAACGGAGGTAGGGTGTTACAGATCTTTTAGCTTTGTGATGAGTCGTCAATCACTTGAGTGCTTTGATCTTCTTTCATGAACTTCATAGATTTCATAGTGAATTAGCATTTGATTTAGACTTTGGAGAGGATTTGAGGAGATATGAAATTGCTTGAGAGATCTATTATGTAGCTTGAGTGAGATTGAAGATGCTTAGATCTAATTGTACAAAGATCTCATGATCATTGACTTGGATTTGATCTTCATGAAGTTAGAAAAGTATTGATGAATTCATAGAAGCCATTAAAGAAGTTATAGATGAGCTTTGAATTTGACGGAGTCTCCTTGTAAGAAAGAATTTTCGGTCCCCCCTCCAAATGAATTATGAGGGGTATTTATAGGTGATCTCCAGACCAGATGGCAGTTTCGTAATTATGCAGAGAAACGCTATGACTCATGGTGCCGGACGACATGACCCATGCCGCTCTATTAAACCACTTGATATCCTGAGTTCTCGACATGACATGACTTTCTACGGCATGGTTCATCTCGGTCGGGTGACTCGACATTAGCTGGAGGCGATATGAGCGGGGCGCGACATGGTTTAACTTCAGATCTTGATTAGTGACTTACCCTTTACGTCGCAGAACGATATGGAGGCAGGGCGGCATGACTCATGTCGCACGACCCTATGCTTCTGAGCGCCTTGAACCGTTGACACGTCATGATCCTCCTTGACATGGTTCATCTCGTTCGGATGATAGCTGTCAACAATCTGGTAATAGCTGGATGCGGCATGAATAGATCACGCCATGGTTCATCTCGAGATCTTGAGTAGCAGCCTGCATTTCATGTCGTCGAGCGGCATGGCAGCGAGACGACATGACGCGTTTCCTGAACCTGGCTTACCTCCTACGACATAACTTAAGGCCAACATGGACGATTAACGAGATAATGACTTGCGTCATGACGACATGACTGCTAGGTGCTTTTTCTTTACTCTGTCGCCATAAATGAAATGCGGCATGACCTTGGATCGACTTTGTTTCTACGGAGCGACATGGCGAGATACGACATGCCTTGAAAAGCGGCTTGTTGTTGTTCGCTTCCTTGCGATATGGCCTTTAAGCGTCCTGGTCCCCACGCCATGAATCCGAGTCCGACTTGGTTTATTTCATATGAACCCAATGACTTGACTAATATTGGCATGATTTTTGTATTATATCTGACTCACATTTTATGGGTTAACACCCATTTTATTCCAGTTAAGACTAAAAGGACGACAACATGGTTGGTTGTAGTATATGTTCGAGAGATAGTCCATTTTCATGGAGTACCTTCCAGCATCGTAAGCGATCATGACCCCATCTTCACTAGTGAGTTTTGGAGGAGTTTGCAAGAAGCATTAGGTACACAGTTACGTTTGAGCACCGCTTATAATCCTCAGACCGATAGGCAGACGGAGAGGGTGAACAGAGTTCTAGAAGATCTTTTGAGTTTGTGTATCCTAGACTTCAGAGGGACTTGGGAAGAGCATCTCCCTTTAGTAGAGTTTGCCAATAACAATAGTCATCAAGCTAGCATTGGCATGGCATCCTTCGAAGCATTATACGGACGACCCTGTAGGTCACCAACTTGTTGGTGGGAATCTATAGAAAGCTATTGCTTGGACCAAATATGGTTAGAGAAACATCCGAGAAGATTGATCTTAATTATTAGACGACGAATGAAGACCGCTCAAGATATGCAAAAATCCTACGCAAATGAGAGAAGGACTAACATTGAATTTGAAGTAGGAGATATGGCCTTCATTAAAATATCACCTTTGAGGAATGTGGTTCGCTTCGGATCTGTAGGGAAGTTGGCACCAAGATTCATAGTGCCATTTCCCATAACATAAAGGATTGGCCAAATGGCCTATAGAGTAAAGCTACCAGAGAAACTATCCGACGTTCATGATGTTTTCCATGTTTCTCATTTGCAGGAGTGTTTGAATGATACAGCAAAAGTAGTTAAGCCAAGTATACTGGAAGAAGTAGAGGTGGAACGGGAGGCGACAGTCAGACGAGTTCCTTCCCGTATTCTTGGATCAGAAGTTAAGAAGCTACGCAATAAAGAAATCAAGTTGGTGAAGGTTCAGTGGGGAGATAACTCCAGAGGATGCAACTGGGGAGACCGAAGAAAAGATTCATGCTTCATATCCTTTTCTTTTCGATGGTGTGATCTTAACTTCCTTTTCTAAAGCTTTTATTTATGCTTGTTTCTATCATTTAAGTATGTCCTAACGATAGAATCTTCGACCTTTAGGTAGGAATCCCATAGATGTAAACATGTTTTTGAGACGTGTTATGTTTGGTTGATGCAAGCGTTTGCTAGTGGTTTCTCGTGGATGCATATACACACACACATAAGGCACTAGATCAGCTCAATCACTCTCATATTGCATATGGATGAGTGTGCATTTTCTTTTCTTTTTTTTATGGATGAAATTGAATGTATCATCATATGGATTTGCATTTGGACGAATGAATGTGCACACATATAGAACTTACATATTATAATAGGATTGTTGCATACATGTTGGATTCATGGCACTAACATACATTGCATTTAGGAGGTCAACTGAATCAGTAGACCGCCTGATCTTTGGATTATTACTGGGACATATACACACACCTTTGCATATATGTTCATATAAGCATTAGTAGTCTTTAAGGACAATGGATGCCTGTGGTTGGTGGATGAGTAGATTTGTGTGGATGGTAGGATATACATTCTTCTTAACTTGAAGATTTCGGGAATGAAATCCTTTGAGTAGGGGAGAATGTAACACCCCGTAATTTTAACAACATTAAAGAGGATAAATTAATTAATAATTAATTTAACATTAAGAATTAAGGAAAACAGACTGCGCCATTGCATCCATCTCGAAATTCTGGTCAAGACAGACATTTGGTTTCATAAGACGGACAGGGTATGAAGAATTTATGAGGGTTTGAAGTTTGTATACGCGCAGAAGAATTATATATATATATATATATATAATTAAATCAGAAATCAGAAAAACTATTCAAAAAATCAAAAGAAAAGAGGTGGCAAAATTCCCGCCCTAGGGAAGTCAACCCCGGGGTCGACAGCTCAAGGGGATGTCGACCCCCTAGGGGGGTCGACCCCCCTATGGCTTAGGTGGCAGTCGAATTCTGGGGGCTGACAGCTATATATATGACTTCATTTTCTGGTTTTCTCACACTAAAAATCAATGGAGGTCTAAGTGATGCTGGTGCCTAGACCGAATCAAAACTCTTTCTTCTTCTGCAATCAGATTTAGAGATTCAAGTGTAGATCTAAGATTCATCAACTGCTTTTCTCCTTCTATTTATTTAGATCTGAACACTGTGAGTTTCAAGTTGCTTTTAGATTTAAATAAATAAACAAACAATAAACATGATAGGTGGATCTGTGCATATTAATCCCTGAATCATATTAGATCTATTGTAATTTGTGAACCCATGATATTCTGAATTATCTATGACTTGGATCTCAACATTTATCAAGTTAGATCTACTTTTAATTATGGATCTAATTTATTATTTAGATCACCTTGTACCTATCATGTTGTGGTTAATTTGGGTCTGTCATTAGTTGGACATGTAAATCCTTATTTAGATCTAGTCATGCCTATTATGACTTCCCTACTATGTTAGAACCTGTTTTATTATCACAAGTTCACCGATCTGTGCTTATATATCCACCTTATCATTATGCCATCATATGCTTATGTTAGTTCTATTAGAATAATCATCTCTGTCATCTTCCCTTCACCTTTTCCCTTTTATTTTATATAGCCAGACTATTTTCGAGCCTTGGCATGCTGCTAAATTATGCGATTACGTTAGTTTGGGAACGAGGGGAAATTTGGCATATCATGTGAATTAGGAATTTGAGCGTAATTGGTAAAAAGGTGAAAATTGGCATAATTTGAATAATGTATATGTACATGAATTTGGACATATAATTCACTATGAACATATTTAGGGAAAAGGGGCATGAAACCTGTAACCTATTACGACACAGGAAAAATTGGCTAATAATGAAATGCCTAGGATTACAGTAATTAGAAACTGTAATTGTGCCTAGACACGAGGTTAGATTGCACATGTGGTGTAAGTCTTCCTGGACCCGCCCGGCATATCCAGCGACCACAAGTGGTGAATCTAACGTGGGAGATCTAGGTGCACAAATGCGAGATGTGCTCAGACATGAGGTTAAGCCTAATTTGTGGAATAAGTATGCCTGGACCCGCCAGGCATGTCCAGCATCTACAAATTGTAGGCTTAATGTGGGAGGTCTAGCATACCATAACCATAAGTGAAATATGGAATAAACCATGACTACTTAACCTAGTTGAATCCATAGGGATTGTATGAATATAAACTTAAGTTGGGGTTAAGTAAACTTGGTTGAACAACGGGTGGGTTGAGTAAATCTGAGGGGTGTGTGTGTAATATTTACATATAGGCTCACAAACTTAACCTGATAGGGTTATGTAATTGAAGACAACTAGTTGTATACATAACCTATGGAAATATTAGAGTTGTTTAATTAAAGACACCTTTTTAGGGTAAGCATAACTTATAGAAATGATAGGGTTGTGTAATCAAAGACACCTAGTGGTATACATAACCGATGGAAATCCTAGTGGGGATACAAGAGAAGGGGGAGAGTTTGTATCATATTGTGTGGGACCCATTTCAGTCAGTAACCCTTAATAAGTAACAAACGACTACTCTGAGCTAGGTCAGAGTTGGGACACACTTACTGGGCTAAATGTAAGAGATCCTGTAACGACCCGCATTTTTCAGCGATATAATTAATCTATTTAATTATTTAAATAATGGTTTGGTTATTTAAAATGACCAGAATTAAATAATATTGAATATTTGATTAAAATAAATAATATAATAATATATTTAATTTCTGAAATAGTCAGAAATAGTGGAATTCACAAAATGGTGTGGATTGGATCATCGGTGATATTTAATTCAGGTTAGAATTGAATTGGAATAACAAATATATTATTTAAATGGCAGTTTTAACGTAAATTATAATTTAATTATAATCGAGCTCGAAATGGCGCGGTAGTTCGTTGTTTGGCGATTTGAACTTCAACTGAAGGTACATGATTCGTTTTAAATCGGATTTCTGTGGAACAAGAAACGTTCGGGGCTGGTGGAGTATATTTTTCTAATAGAGGAGAAAATTTGAGATTTCGTCGTGTAGATTTTGAGTTATATCAAAATCAAATTTTAAAATAATCGTTATAGAATCGTTTATCGACCGTAACGGTTTATTTGATATAACTAGATATCGGTTTCGAATTTAGACAAGGTTTTTTTGAGACGTAGTGTTAATTTAATTTTTAGAATTTTACTGTAATTTTTAATTAATTAAATATGCAGCTTTTTATTTGGAGTATTTTGCACCTTATACCAGTATTTTGGGGTTTCAAAATATGGGTCAACCTACCGATATTATTATATTTTTGGAATCATGGCCCGTTATTCGCCACAATCATATTTTTATTTTTGTCCGTAACGGCTCGTAGGCGAATAAAATTTCATATGACCGGATACACCATACACCCCACTTTATAACGTAAAATCATATTATATTACCCTTTGAAAAGCCACGAAAATGACCATTTACATTAACAGAGAAAGGTTGCAAAATAATTCATGAAAAATAAGGGGAGGCAGCATGTCTTGAATTCTAGGGGATTAAGTAATTTGAGAATATGCATCTGCACAAGGCAATCACAATAAACAATTACCAAGCCAACCAATAGTGTACAAATCACATAGGAACTTGAATTATCACCAACCTAATCAACACAGACTACCCTATTTTTGTGCCTTAGCCTGTAAGCTATGACCTACATACTCCTATGTTGTGACCTACATACTAATGTCACTCTAAATATATCAATCACCAGACTAAAGAGATATCATCTGCCAATTGTAGATGTCTTGACAAAAGCAAACAACTGTAGAAAATATACGAACAAAATATAGGAAAGAAGAAACCGATTCTTGTAAGCTTAGTAACATGTTCAATTATAATCAATTCCTTCACTACCAAGGAATTATACCATAGCATAGTACCTATAAAAGAAAAATTGTGCCTACCGCATGCCTTCTCGGCAAATTACCTATGTACTGTTTCCTTTCAAACGCTAGAAACATTTCATACAGGCCTATGAAGATCTCCCCTATATCTACAACTAAAGCCTATGAAGTGAAAACTCAAAAAACCTGTACCTACTACTAGCTGCAAACGTAGAAAGGAAAGGTACCCAAGCCATTCAATGCGAATAAATGTACAAATCTACACTATCACCAAGCTAATCCGGTACATGCTAGCTGATCTATCTGAGCCCTATTCCTTGGCCATCAAGGAGATTAACAGTATAAATACACTAAAATTTCTTCATTTTCTGTTGGGTTTCAGGAAACAAAAACCGCACGTAAATGGCGACTAAAAGAAAATAAATCAATTTTTTTTAAAAAAAAAAGAAAGAAAGAAGAAGAATGAAATGGTGAAAACCGCACTCTGGTCCGAGTTTGAGAAGTTGTGTAAAAGGGAGGGCGTTCAGCTGTGCATGAGTTGCGGTGACGTGGACTGTGCGCTAGGTAGGAGAGCGAGTTGCCGGCGAGGGTGGAAAAGGAGAGAACGGTGAAGTTCTGGTGAGATTTGGTGAAAAAAAATGTTAAAGGATGCCGAAATGGCCTTCATAGTTGGAGGAGTTGGATGTTTTAATTCATGAAGAAGAAGAAGGAGCGCATGGTCCTATTGTTGGTATGATGTTGGCCCAGGTTACGTGTAAGGCCCAAAATGAAAAAAAGAAGAAGAAGAGAAGAGAGAAAGAACGGAAGCATGAAATGGCGGAAGACACAAGTTGAGATGGGGCAGAATTTTGGCAGGAGCTGGTCACGTTTTAAGTGGGAGGGGTAGGCACGTCATAAATTGAAGCTGGTCACGTTTAAGTGGAAGCAGGTAAGGCCGAATTTGATTGAAATAAAAATAAACTTTTGTTTTAAATCAAAATAATGTACCCCCACTTATAACGTAATATCTTGTACTTACGAACTCAGTTTTACGAACCGTTCGTCACGTTGAGACCGTGTGGACGCATGCCAGATGATGAAGCTAGTTGGAGCCATTTGGAATTCGGTTGGATCTACGACAAAATAAAATGTCAGATTCAAATCACCGACCGTTAATCATTATTTAACGAATAACGACCAAGGTGAGTAATGCTCACTAACTCTTCTCAGTTATATTTTTATAATGTATTTTTATAACTGATAAATAATGGTTGTTTGCTGTGTGTTGGTTGTTTGGTTGAACTGCTAGTCAGTTGATTGAAAATATAGATAACGATAGATATAAAGCGTTAATCGAATATAAATTCTGTTATCAGAATACTTCACATTCGTGTTATTTATGTTGATTAACATCTGTGGATGTAGGAAAACAAGTCGGAGGGACCCAACTGGGTTCCTCAACATTTGTTTTACTGTTTTTCATATATTGTGATATATAATGTGATATGAAATCTGTTGTTGAATTTGTATGGTTGAATAATGCCTATCATTGTTATATGGTACGTTAAATACCATAAGGGAATACTGGAATGTTAAAAAGGAAATTTTCAATGTTATATTGAAAAAGAAATATTTGTAAACTATTTACAAATAGAATTGAAAAGGGGTATTTATTTGAAAATAAATAGAATAGAAAAGGGAAATGTGTGTAAAGTAAACAGAAAAGAGAATAGTTAGATTATCAAAGGAATTACTTATAAAATCAATAGATTTTATAAATAGAAAATATCTTATAGAATAAATAGAACTATCAAAAGGGGATTTATTTTGTAAATAAACAGATTATAAAAGGAAATACTTGAAAGGTGATTAGAATTGTATAAAAAGGGAATTTTACATTTGAAAGATTTAAAACCCGTGCTTCGCACACGGGTATAACATGCTATGGATTTAAAGCAAAGTTTTTAAATAGAATCTATTCTAACCGATAGATTGAGAAGATAAATTTATAAATAATATTTTATAAATCAAATGAAATGTTTATCATGGATAAATAGAATATATAAGTTAGGAGTTATATAGAGAAGTAAGAATCGAATTCAACATCGATATTTGAAACTGAATAATCAGTAGGAGTTAATCAGTTAGAGTAAATTGATTAGAGTTAAAATTAATCGAATTAGAGTTAACTGAACATAGTTAATCGAATTAGGATTTATAGAATATTAGTTATTCAATTAGAATCGATCGAATATGGTTATTTGAGATAGAGTTAGTCAAACATAGTTATTTAGGATGTGTTGCAATTCCGTACGACTGCTAGCGTAATTCGCAGGGCTACAGATAGCCTACGGCGGTCGGATGTTTCCTGAGGGAATCAGGCGTAACCATTGTTATCACTGCGATCTAGAGTCAGGCAAATGGCGTTAAATCGAATATTAGCTATTAGAAATAAAGTTAAAACAGACATAGTTATTCGAATATAAATAAATCAAATATTTGTTATTAGATAGGAGTTAAATAAGTTGAGTTAATCAAGTAAGTTAATCAAGTTAAGTTAGTCGAGTTGAGTTAGTCAAGATGAGTTAATCAAACGAAGTTAATCCAAATGAGTTAATCCAAAGGAGTTATTCGAAATAGTTTATTCGAATAGAATTAAGGGAGTTAATCGAATATAGTTTATTCGAAAGGGAATTAATTGAATGTAAATCATTCGAAGAGAATTAATCGAATGTAAATCATTCGAAGGGAGATTAATGAATATAGTTATTTGAAGAAAGAGTTATCAAATATAGTTTATTTGAAAGAGAGTTATCGAATAGTGATGATTCGAGAGTGAATTATACATTGGAATTCGATTATATCGAATTAAGGAAAGTGATATTTACTTTCCATTTCAAATCAAGTTTTTACTTATTTGTTAATAAATTAGTTGTTGTTAATTATCCAAATTTATAAAGAAAAGTTTCTTTTAAGTTATTATATTTTGAAAGTATGAGATTATATCACTATGGTTAAAATCAAATAATTTTGGTAAAGAAGCGGGTTCGTAAATAGAATCCGAGAGTTACGTAAGGAAGTTTGTTAAAGTTTTGAAAGGTGAACTTTGTCTATTTCGAAGTTACAAATGTTGTTCAGTTAAGGTCTGAGAGGTAATTATACCCCAACTTGATTGACTTCGTTTTTAACTAAGGAATGGTTAAAGTTCGATAGTGAAGGTGGAATAAGTGAATTTAGTTAATGAGTGTAATGGTTTAAATTGGCTTAGTGATGTTTTATTTAAACATCGGTTTAAATCAAATGAAGGAGTTTGGAAACGTTTTCCAAATAAGGATCAGAAATGTTTTCCAATATAGGAAATAAGATATAGAAGTAAATATGGTGATGTGGTCCAAATGATTTATAAAGTATGTTTTTTCCCAATTTAGAAATTTAGAATTTACGAATATATAGAAAGGGAAAATGGATAAATTAATGATAATTTAATTAAAAGAAATAAACCTTTGAATGATGATTGATCGATAGAATTTTCATCTGGAAATGATATCGTTGTTTGCACACCTGTTTTTCTTTGATAGTTAAATCACCGGCTATTGAAGTTTTTGACCATTTTTCCATCGTCAATACAGAGAGACCGGGATCAGATTCATTATCTGAAAACCACTTTGTACGGACGTTAGCGTTGCGATCGAAGATGATGAAAATCATTGAAGATGTAGTGATGCAAGGGCTATCCTTTTTACAGAATAGTACATTCGGTTTGTCCAAACCCAGGACAAACGTGAATGAACGGATGTCTGACAAAGTATATCCAATGGATCGCGTAAGTTGATATCCTCAAACGTACTTACGTTTGGTGGCAGAGGAATTCGTTTCTCTTAGCTTTATAACTATGGTATTTTTGAGGAAATCAAATTGGTGATTTTACGGGTATGACGATGTGGCATTCAGAGTAAATGAATGTATGATCTGTCAAAGATACGTTATGACCTCAAGCCTCATCAACCGGGAAATGACAGAAATCGGGCAGGCAACATGGCTAAGTGGGTCGCTCCCATTAGGGTGTATATCACCTATCTAGAGAAAGTCCAATTTATTCTTTTATCTATTATCGATGCTGTCCCTTTTCGGGAAACGGTAGGGTAGCTCCCAACCGTTGGTAATATACATTCGATACACTCAAGCGAAATGAGTGGTCGGTCATGTGTGGGCCGGGTTGCAAGACGTTCTTGTTGAACCCAGTGTATTCATCTCTAAAGATACACTATCGGCGGGTTGTCCCATACCTTGTCATAGTTGGAATCCAATCTCCAATAAGCGCCCGCAGTTTTGTTTGTATACTATATATGTGGAACGTGAGATGCATGCGTTCTGCTAGATTGTTAATTACTTGTGATTAGACATTATTATAATATCAGAGAAGTATTGATTTCCAAAACTGTTTTGGGTTATCGTAAGGTAAAAACTGTCCATGTTTATGTGTGGATTGGTCTTACAATTATCTTTTCTTTTGAAATGGATTTTGAAAAGTTAAACCGATGATTTGAGTTACTCACACCAGTCCCATGACTGACCCAGAGTTTATTTGTTTTGTTTTCCCTAAACTCTTGGGTGCCCAAATTTGCACGGGCAGTCAAGTAGTTCGGGTCTTTACAGATACACTTGGAGGAGCTTGAAGCAGGAGGCTTCAGGACTATATAGCTATTGTTATTTCCGCTGTGTGTAAGTGTTGTACTCTAATAATGTTATTCTATATATATACACACTTTTTTATTGCAAAGTTATGTTATGTATTATATTTTATTTGTTCCGCTGTGAGATTCGTGTTTACTCTGATTATGTTCTTCTTCTTCTACTCTAATTTTCTATCTTATCTATTATCACCCTCTAACTTCTTTCTATTAATGATCTGGAATGTTCGATACCTGAATAATTGACATGGGTTTTATGTTGATTTTCGGAGTCGAAAATCCCAGTTCGTTATAGATCCAAAAGTGGAGGACGGGGTGGGCAGCGCAAACCGGCCGGGAACATGTGCGTGCATGGGCCGGGTAGAGGGGGCTAAGACAACCATGACACCTGTAGATATGGCTGTGCATATCAACGAAGGGTTGCCACTATAGGATGTGATACATACTATGGTGGGGCCGGCACAGAGTATCTACACGAAGTAGGGAGCCGATCAATTAGGGTAGTGGTTAGGATACATCTGGATGTATGCCTAAGTCTACCATCTTATAGTTGTTGGGATCACCTCATTCTAGTGATACTAGTATTGGTGCAGAGTAATCATTAGAGAAGCATATACACTCCATCTTGTTTACCTTGTCATACCTACCTTTTATGGTGTTATCTTTCTTATCCACTTTATATGCATGTCATGCTGCTTTTACTTATTTACTTGCTAAAAGTAACTGGACTTGCCAGACTTTATGTCTGACCCTTTTTTTCCTCTTCTTTCTTTCGTTCCCTCTCCCCCACAGTTCGCTGGGTTGAAATTCTCAGGCTTAGTCGGGACTCGTTATCGTCTTGCTTGGAGCTGCTTTTGAAGTATAGCTCAAATTCTTACCTCTACTATGGCTTTGTCTCTTTTTGGGGAATTATGCTTTTTATGTATTTATGTACTGTGATAGTACAAGATAGAAGTTATATCATTGTAATAGATTTTATGTAGTTTCAGACTCATGATAATTTTGACCACGATGTTATGAATTATGTTTTAATTAAAATTTGAAATTCCGCTGCCATCTTTTATATTTGTCTTGTAATATTCTATGTCTGTTCACATATAGCGCTTCACGAATCTAAATGCATTCTCTTAATGAGTGACGTTGACGGACGTGGGGTGTCACAATGCTAACTTACCTCTCCTACCAAATCGAATCACACTCTTCAACGGAGAAATCTTGATGAATACCAAGTCGCCAACGAAGAATTTCAAATCTCCTCGTCTTTTATCAGCATAACTCTTCTGCCTATCTTGGGCAGCCTTCATTCTCCGTTGAATAGCCTTGATCTTATCTGAAGTTTCCCTCATTACATCTAACCTAAGCACAAATTTCTCACCGGTTTCCAACCAAAATGAGGGTGAGTTGCACGATCTTCTGTACAATGCTTCAAATGGAGCCATACCAATACAGGACTGATAACTATTATTATATGTGAACTCAACCAGATGCAAATGGTCATCCCATGAACCCCTAAAATTCAATACACAAGCTCTCAAGAGATCCTCTAATACACGATTCACCCTCTCTGTTTGACCATCGGTTTGAGGATGGTACGTGGTACTGAGATGTAATTCTGACCCTAAAGCCTCTTGTAAGCTCTTCCAAAACCCACTAGTAAATAATGGATCCCTGTCACTCACAATACCTTTAAGTACTCCATGAAATCTCACTACCCACTTTATATACAGTTCCACTAACTTAGCTGCCGTTCTATTCGACTTGACGGATATAAACCTTGCACTTTTGGTCAATTGATCCACAATCACCCGAATACTATCATGACTCGGTCTAGTCCTTGGCAAACCATCAATGAAATCCATTGAGACTTGTTCCTATTTCCATTTGGGAATTTCCAGCGGTTGTAACAAACCACTAGGCTTCTTTTTCTTGGCTTTAACTAGCTGACAGTTCATGCACTTGGATATAAACTTCCCAACGTCTCTCTTCATCCCTTCCCAGTAGTATGTCTGTTTCATGCCTCGATATATCTTGTTACCACCGGAATGTATAGTTAGTTTCGAGTGATGGCATTCTCTAAGCACTTCATCTCTAAATCCATTATCATCGGGTACAACTAGTCTTCCATTCTTTCGAAGCCATCCTTCTTGATCAAATCCATACTTGTTCAGCTCCTCAGCGTCGATACCATCTCTAGCTTGGAGATAATTCCCATTATATTAGGATCATCCCTCTAGCTGGAATCGATCTGTTCAATCAAGGTCGGTCTGATCGTCAAACTTGCTAACATCTCTAGATCTAATTCTCACTTAGGTCTGAAATCATATCCTGCGATATACTCCAATTGCTTCCATTCCAGAAACATAGCCCCCAAATTGGCATGTCTCCTACTCAATGCATCAGCTACCGCATTGCCCTTCCAAGTGTGTATGCGATATTGAAATCATATGAAGCCAAGAGCTCTAACCATCTCTGCTGACGAAGATTTAAATCCTTCTGAGAGAAAAGATACTTTAATGACTTGTGATCGGTAAACAACTCGAATCTTTCTCCCAAGAGATAATGTCTCCACAACTTCAATGCGAACACGATCGCTGCCAATTCCAACTCATGGGTAGGGTATCTTTTCTCATGCGATTTCAGTTGCCGACTAACATAGGCCACAACCCTACCTCTTTGCATCTGTACAACACCTAGTTCGGTTCCACAGGAATCCGTGTATACCGTCATCTCTTCATTCCTTTTAGGAATAACTAACACTGGTGCTCACGTTAACTTCTCCTTTAGACTCTTAAACGCATTCTCACACCTTTTGTCTTACACAAAAGCTTGATTCTTCTTGGTCAACTGAGTTAATGGTGCTTTCAACCATTCTAAATTTACTAATCAATCATAAAACATTCCAAACAGTAGTAATATATATTGGATCAATCAACAAGGTCAAAACATCAAGCATATAGGTTATTTTAGATCAAACATACCCCAAAAGCATGATTTTCCCCTTAATCCCCTTAAGCATGGTTTAACTATAGGATTAGCAAAATATGTCCAAATTAACCAAAATTTCTAACAGAGTCATAAAATATTATTTAAGAGTTTCTACATACTTTTTTGGATTTTTAACATGCATAATTTCGCTAATTAACACTAATCACCCCTAATTAACTATAATTAGTGTAAAAATGTGCAAATCACTCACCTTAGCCACAAATAAATTCTTAGATATGAAACTCTACTGTTTTGGCGCGGTTTCCAATGCAACACAACAGCTCCAACTCTGATTTGATGTTAATCTTGCTTGATTTGACGTAGATTTGGCTAATAAGTGATTAGAAAGTGATTTGGGAGTGATTTAGAAGGTGTAGGCCATTGTTAGGGTTCAAAGGATGAAAGTGGTGGCTGGAAATATGATAAAAACTAATTTTCCAAACCCTATCAGCCTCCCCATAACTCTAATCCCGAAATGGGTTATGGGCCTAGCTGCTAATCACCCTAATTAGGCCCGGTTAAGCTGTTTTTAACCTTCCAAACATTGTTTTAGCCATATCTCCCAGACAGTAAGTCCGTTTGGCTAATGTGACCACTATACGGAAAGGTAATCCATCATCTGAATCCGATGGAAGTGGTTTCAGGTCAAAACTCCTTTCCAATCAGAAGCTATAGACGAAACAAGATTCGCCAGGAGCAAAACGGTCATTTAAAAATCGGCAAAATCGTGAACATGGGAAATGACCCCAATAGTCATTTCCCAAAGTTACTCGACCATAAGGCTTCGCATGTAAGTGAAACAAATATTCTACGATCATCCGCTGCGTAGAATGCGGGTTGTTACACCACATGACTTAGCCCATCGCATGTCTCAACAACCCAAAGTGTCGCAAAAATACCTAGGATTCAGACCCAGACGGAGTCACGTAAGTGTGGTCGTCATGACATGTCAAACTGTTCGGGATAACCTAAATCCACAGAAATTCATATCCTAGAGATTTCATGTATGGTCCTCTATAACCCTGTTTCCTTTAATGCTCCCACATTTTATATCCCCTCAAAAACCCCCACCTTTTGTATCCCTTAAAAAAAACCCTTTTGTATCCCTCAAAAACTCCCTCTTTTCGTATCCCCTCAACAACTCCACGAGCCTAATTTCTTATCCCAAAACTCATCTCCCCCAAATTCAAAATATACAAGGTACAAAAACAAGGTGGATACGAAATGGGGAGTTTCTAGGCGGACTCATAGTGTGGTGTTTAAAATGGATATGAAGTGGAGCAAGATGGAGCGGATACAAAGTGAAGCATGGAGGTGATTCAGAGTTGCAGAGAGTAGAGCTAAAATTTCGCTACTTGGGCATTCCGATCCTGGGAACAACACGACTCCCAGGATACAAAAATTGGCCAGTGGGTCCCACTTCTCACCTGCTCCCACTTACTCAACTACCCATAAGTATCCCCTTGGATTCCTACGAGAAAGGGGCTGGCAACTTGTTGATTTGACACATTATGAAGAAATTCTTGACTTTGGACACCATCTGTGCACTTTGAAGCGTTGGAAAGAAGAAATTGCATATTTCTCAAGGATTCGAACTCCTAGACAGCAAAGGAATTTCAAGAATAAGGGCTATAACTCCATATTTGGGCTTAGACTTAATTACAATATTACCTTTGTAATCATGGTGTTCTTTATTGTACTTAGACAAGAGTGAATAAAATTAGCAATGCCTTCAAAGTGGACATAGGTTCATTACAAGACGAACCATTATAAATATTGTGTTCACTATTTTGTGCATATTATTTCCTTACGTGAATCACTATTTTCATTAATTCAAAAATCTTTGGGTATTGTGCAAATTTTTTGCATCAACATTCTGGTGCTTTCATTGAGAACTTGAAGACTCAAGACTTTGCCTTTTTCTTACCGACTTCCATTTCAAACTGGGAGTGCTACTTACACTACTTACAATGGCTAAGAAAGGAAAGAAAATTGTGATCAGAACTTCCACTACCGCTGAGATAGAAACTTCCCTTCAGCCTCAACCTTCGGAAACTCCGACTGATATGGAAAAAATCTCTACCCCCTCCAACCCGAATGCTCAGGTTACTCAAGCCCAATTCTACAAGCTAAACAAGAAATTGGAGGAAAAGGCGAGATAACTTAATGACCAAATTAGGTAGAATATCGAACTGATGTCACGAATCCAAGATAGCGCTCAACGAGGCGTTGCTCGCCTTGATGCCAATTGAAATGCTCATCCTGTACAGAATGTTTCAGAAAGATCTTCTTACGACACTTACCGCGGAAACTGTAGCCAAATGAGAAGGATCAATGCCAACAGAAATGGCAGTAGAAACGGTAATATAATAACCATTACCATCAGCGAGATAATGCGTCAACGCGGCGATTCCTGGTTAGGTTAGCGATCAAGGAACTAGTACCCAACCCCCCACGACAGAACCATCCTACCGCTACTCAAAACTTATCTCCTACATGTCCAGTAGCTAACGAGGCTCAGTTTCTTCCCAACTTACGTCAATGGAACTAAGAAATCGACATAGATGACCTTCCTGAAAATGTTGTCGATGTTCTTCATAGAAGGCGCACATGGCCATGAATTTTTAAGGCAAACTACGACCGTTGAAACATAGGTCCAGCCTGGGGTTGTCACCAACACGGTCCGCAGAATCGTGAGAGAAACTCAGCGTGTGCCACCATTGTATAGGAAACCAATACCAGGCATAACCCTTTCACTTTTATTGTGCAAAATGCTAAGTGGCCACAATGCTTCAGTATGCCTTAGTTAATGACTTACACGGGGAAAATTGATCCCGTAACTTTTTGAACTGCTATGAATGGCATATGGACTTAAGTCATGCCACCAAAGCCGTGAAATGAAAGTGCTTCCTAGTCTTTCTTAAAGGCATTGCTTTACTCCGGTTTTCTTGATTCCTGCCGAGTTCCATCTTCACTTTTGACCAACTTGCTACCGAGTTGGTGAAACAATTCAGGATGCACGTTGCAAGACAAAAAGACATCTTGACTCTCTCTAATCTATACCAAGGCATGAAAGAAACTCTTAATAATTACCTTGAGAACTTTAACAACTCCCTGGGGGGAATCCATGACCACTAGCCTCACATCATCTTGGTTAAACTTGCTAAGGGAATTCTACTCGATTCCGAATTCGGATCTTGGATCGATATGAAATAATCAAAGACCATGGACCGAAAAGGTTAATCAGTTTCCGTGTCAAGAAGAAGCGCGCATAAATAGGACAGCTCAGACCGGCCATCCTCACAACCCACAACAAAGCACTATTCAAGACAACGTCAAGGGTAAACAGGCCAGAGAATCTTCTGTCAATGGTAGAGGAATTTCCCAGTTCAAGACCAAGCCAAACAATGATAAACTAGGTGGTCGTAACAACCAGCGGGTTGGGGATCCAAAGAAGCGTGACCGCTACCCAACTTACAAGGTCAACACTCCACTCAATTCTGAGTTGGAGACAAACTATCTAGAGACCCGTAATACAATGCAATACAAGAAGCTGAACTCCAAAGAACCTACCGATCGGGACCATGAAACGCCTCGAGTAGTACATTCAAAAACTTTCTCCCTAAGAAGCAGTCGTGGGCCCTTCAATGCCCGCACCTCCACAAGCTCAAACAACACCCGGGTCGTCCAATCTGAGACCTCCTCGAGGGGGTATCATGATTAACACCACTTGCGGCAAACCTCACCCCACCTCTTTCTACCCAGTGCAATAAAGCATGCCCTCGCCTCCTCCTCATGGGAGACCTCTATAGAATGATAAAAGGGCTTGATACGGGTCCTTATCCAAAAATGTAGTTTGACTCAAGTCACCCCTAAATTTGGTCCCCATCATTTAATTTATTATCGTTGACTTCCAACTAATATAGAGCCCCATAATATTGTCAACAAACGCCAAGGCCATTATAGAATTATCTTAATTTCCTAGCTAATTAGACCCCCCATAAAAGTATCAACAAACGCCAAGGCCACAGTAGGTTTGGCCACTTATTTTCACTAATAAGCCTATGCTGCCGGAATAGACCACAACTATGACCCACTTATTTTACCTAATATTTCGGCGCTGCTGGAATGGACTCCCACTACATGCTTATTTATTTATTTATTGGGAAACTTATTTTCCTTAGTCATCTTACGTTGCCAGAACAGTCCCCCATTACATGCTTATTAATTTGTTCCATATTAAACTCAACACAGATTATAAGTTTACTTAATAAGCCTGCTCATTCTATATAACCTCTTGTTATATTTTAGGTTGTATTAAACGTCTTGTTTATTTTATGATACACTTAACATATTCATTATAAACTCCAATTGAGACGACACGAAATCCCCCTTACGGGAAATCACGGATTGAGTTGAGAACAAGCCACATCGGGACGCAAACAGAAGAACATTTCATTGTTAATTACAACAATTCCATCAGAATACAAGAATATACAGAGTATGAATAAATATTACACAACAGAAAAATATTAGAGATTACAATACATTACATAGCAGCGGAAAATAATACAATACACAACTGAAAGTAATACACGGATACAGAGCTTTCCGAGTATCGTTCCAGCTGTAAACCAGGATCCTGTGAATATAAATCTGCAAAACCAAAACTACTAGCTGCCCATGTCGAAATAAGGGCACCCAGAGTTTAGGTTAAAACAATAAACTCCAGGTCAGTCATGTGACTGGTGTAAGAACTAAAACAGTTATTAATCTTTATTTTAAAGTTAGGTAAATCAAGGGACCACGTCGTATAACATGGAACATGTTTCCTCCCAAGAATACCAGTGCATAAAACAACAGCGCAATGCTAAATAAAGAAAAATGAAGCTATTATAAGACCCAGGTCCCATCACACAATGCAACGCAAGCCGGAGGATAGGGTTTTTACCTTATAATAGCCAAAGAACACTTGATACGCTAAAAACAAATCAATTGATACTATTATAAGTGCATAGTGTATAAAACAATTTCAATCATAAGTATCAATCATAGACGGCATAAGTGCCACATACCACTATGTCGCCATACTAGGCTCTACAAATAAAACTGCAAAGTCACGTATCAGAAGTTGGATATCCATCTGTGAACCGAAGCAAAAGATAGTCCTCTACCGATTCGAGACGCTCTAGCCCGCACCACAGGAACAGCCGCAACTGCCCCTTGGATCGTCAGGGTCGGTCCACCGATGTGGATTATTATGCCTGAACACTACGTTTCCCCGCCCTTTGGGGCGTAAATGAACCATATGACTCCATCGGCTCCACACAGTCACCGACATATCCGAGGCGCCTCGCAACAGCAACAACCACACAGGTGAAAATAATTTAAATGTCAGGGCTGGTAGGTCACTGACACCACCCTAGCTAGAAGAAAACGCATGTCCTCCCTGAGGTCCTCTCCCGTTTTTGGTTCACAACCAGGGTGTGAGGCTCGCGAATCAACGCTACACAAAGCTATGCCACACAGGCCGTGCTTTGATCATCAACCACAAGACTTTGCTTTTCAACAGAAGCCTTGATCAATTTGCCACTTAGCCATGCCACACAGGCAATTCACTCCATGCGATTGATATCCATCAATATATAACCCCTGAGCTCGTACGTCTCAGAGAAGGGCATTAAGCAAAAGAATAAATTCTCCGCCGCCAAACAGATATATATTTAATAGAAATCAGTCACACAGAATAAAATCCAATGTCAGACACACAGTCCATTTACAAGTTTGTTCTGGGTCTGAACAAAACCAAAGGCACCTTGTACCTCACATATCCATCGATCTCCAAGTACGTCTGGACGATCACCAACTGATTCCCTCCTCTTGGGTGTACAGCCCAATCAAGATCACCAGTAATCACCCAAACGATGTGAAGACCTCCGGTCTTCGACCACCGTCTTCATCCTCGACACCACGTCGAATTAGTTATTCAGAATGGGTTAAACCCGGTCTTTCTGAATAACTCGCGTATATAATAAACAAGTGTTACACAAACACAACATACGCCTCACTCCAATTCAGAATATTCTTTCATTCAAATTTTCACATTCTTAGGGAAAGGTTCCCATTAATTTTATCAAAGATAAATTCTTATAAATTTATTCTTTAATCTTCCTTTGGATATCATTTCAAACCATATTATGGTTTTCCAAACTAGCCGGGTTTAGCGAACCACACCGAAGTAATTATTTATTTTATTTCCCAATCCAAACCTATTCATCCCATGGAGCAAAACTGGTAATACTCCATATCTAACACCATAGTGCTATCGGTAAAATTAATTACCATTTCACGTTCAAATCTAATTAAAGATTTAATTATCGCTTGGAGCAAAATTGGTGGTACTACATTCTCGATCACTTTTCAGATTTGATAATTTAAATTATCAATTCACATTTCAATAAAGATTCATTAAAACTCCACTTAGTTTTAATCTTCCCACAAATCAATATCCTGTCTTTAATTGGGTTAAAGAACCAATGTCAACTAAAACACGGTTCACGATAAACCCAAAATCACTTTCCATTGATAATCGGGTTAAACAACAGGTGTTATTCAAAACACCACTCACGATAAACCCAAAAACCAATTTAAATTCAATTCCAATTAAATACTAATTAACTGGACAATTTCACTAAATCTTAATTAAAAGATTTATTCTTTTCTAAACTGGGTCCAAGAACAGTGTTCTTTAAGACACCATTCACGACGAACCCAAAATCACATTTGATATTAAATACAAGGCTCTGAATAGAAAATATATCGGCTTATATTCAATATCAAATTCTGTAACCAACAAATATCGTATTGGAAATAACGATATAAATATATCTTTCAAATTTCCATAACAATATGTGTATAATCACGAAATCCAACATCGAAATATTCCAAAGACAATTTCGATTCAAATCTATTCCAATTCAATTATTGGAAATTCTAGTTACTTTTAAAACCCCTTTCAAATTCAATCTACTTGTTTCAAAAATAAATTGATTTTAATTCTAGTTCAAAACTAGTTCATTTTGATAAAAATCTATTTTTATCTTTTCAAATATGGACTTTTTCATCCCAATTCTTCCCAAACCATTTCTTATGATTTTACACAAATTATTACTATTTTTAGTAATTTTATCAAAGCCCGTACAGTCGGTTTCCATCAACGGCCATCGAACTGCACTTACAGCGACCTTTTCCAAATTTGATTTGGACATAATTCCAAATCCAACCGTTAGATTTCAAATTTCTAATATTCATTGGAAATCCCTTATCGATACGAACCCAATGGTTCTGGTTTCAGGAGAATCCGACGGTCGGATCTCTTGTAACGTCAATTCGAAGTCAATGGTCGAAATTCGCGAACTGCCGCAGCGCGGCGCGTTCTATTCAGGCCATTATATATATATAATATATATATATATTTCGTTGATATCCTTTTTCAACGTATTTTATAAATCGTTTTAAATTCGTTTTCAAAACAATCTCAACTTCATATTCAATTTCAAATCAAAATTGAATATTCCACATCATCGATATACAAATGATAATATTTTCAAAACATTATATTTTGAAATCACTTCCTTTTCTATATTCATTATAAAAACCAATATAATAGATATAAATATCGTTCGCGTTAAAATGGCGCATCTCTAATCAACACGACTTTATATATTTCAATAACTTCGTTATTCTATTCAACAAATGAATATTTATTCTATTCAACACATGAATCTATATTTCTCTCAACACATTAATATTTTCAACACATGAGTATCGTCAACACATGACTATTTATGTTATTTAATATATTTTATAAAATTATGATTTCTATCGTTTAATTCTTAATCAGACTCCAACCGTAAATAAGTAAGAGAATGATTCTCTAAGTATTAACCCCGAAGGCTGAAACCAACATCAGATCAATACCCAGGAGACCACTCATCTTATCCATTTTCCAGTTAGTTTTTAATTTTATATATGATAAAGATGTAAATTTTATTGTTAAAATATTTCGTTCAACACATGATAAGTTTCAACACATGAATATTCTCAACACATGAGTATCGTCAACACATGACTATTTATTCTATTCAACACATGAATCTTTATATTATAATATTCTTTATTTTCCCAATTGGAATGAGGCCCAATCAATTACCATATAATGTTAATTGTATGGATTCCCTACAACACATGTATATAATAGCAACGGTAAATCATCAACCATCATCCAGAGTGCACCACACAACTGCATAAGCATTAAATATAAATAATTAATGCTTACACAGTCTGTCAATCAAACGATCGACATACCACTAAACAATTGGGATTAGTGTACATCAAATATCATCCCAACACCCGTGTGGGGTTTCAATCAACAAACATAGATTTTTATTTTTGCAGTCGGGCGATGTGTAAAATTTATTGTCCCAATCAATATCAGTCAAATCAATGTATATAAACAAATCGTCCAATTTGTTTATTACTATTTATTTTATATACACGTTAAAAATCATATTTTTAACTATAAAATATTTTCCGTTATAAAATATTTTATTTCATTCCACATCACACAATCAAATTTCACAACACAGCAATCAAACAAACAAGCCGTCCATGGTCTGTGGACGACGGGTGTCGGGAGCTGCTAAGCACCGTCTGCATCCTAGTATATATTTTTAACTAGAAAACAAGATTTAAAGTGAGAAGTTCTCACCGACTAGCTAAACCAATACACTGCGACTCTTCATATGTAGGAAATCTTCGTCGAGCTCGCCTTTCATCAATTTCATTGTCCGTAGCCACTACATATATAAAAATCACATTTTTATATTGTTGCTATGTATATAAAAATCACATTTTTTATATGGCTACTATATAGATAAAAATTCTATTTTTATACCGCTACTATATAGATAAAGATTCTATTTTTATAATGCTACTGTATAGATAAAGATTCTATTTTTATAACGCTACTATATAGATAAAAATTCTATTTTTATACCGCTACTATATAGATAAAAATTCTATTTTTATAACGGTGTTCATATAATAAAGATCATATTTTTATCACGCTATTCTCTATATAAATTTTTTATTTTTATATCGCTATTCTTCCAATAAAGATTATATTTTTATTGCTTCCTATAAAAATCACATCTTTCTTCTTATACCGTTCGCATAAAAATCGCTTCTTTATCATGCTATTATATCTTTACTTAAACGAAAATCATTATTATGACTTGCTACTTCATACATAAAAATCAAAGCTTTATAATAAATAAAGATCAAAGCTTTAAAATAAATTAAAATTAAAGCTTTATAATAAATCAAAATCAAATCTTTATTCTAAGTAAAGATCAAAGCTTTAAAATAAATCAAAATTAAAGCTTTATAATAAATCAAAATCAAAGCTTTATAATAAATAAAGATCAAAGCTTTAAAATAAATCAAAATTAAAGCTTTATAATAAATCAAAATCAAAGCTTTATAATAAATAAAGATCAAAGCTTTAAAATAAATCAAAATTAAAGCTTTATAATAAATCAAACTCAAAGCTTTATAATAAATAAAGATCAAAGCTTTAAAATAAATCAAAATTAAAGCTTTATAATAAATCAAAATCAAAGCTTTATAATAAATAAAGATCAAAGCTTTAAAATAAATCAAAATTAAAGCTTTATAATAAATCAAAATCAAAGCTTTATTCTTCACATATAATAAAAATCGAATTTCTATTCTAATGTTATACGTATAAAATTCACGGTTTTATCTTCATGTAATACGTATAAAAATCATAACTTTATTCATAGAAAAACCATAACTTTATTCACAGAAAAATCATAAATTAATTCACAGAAAAATCATAACTTAATTTATAAACCAAGTGATTAAGTTAATTTATTACCTTGTAATAACTTCATTGTCTTCCTCGTCCAATGTTGCGTCACGTCGGAGACAGGGGGTTTCGCCGGAACTGGCGATGGCGTGAGGAGGTGGCTGCGCTAGAGGAGGGTGCGGCGCGTTGTCGCATCTGTTACGATAGGTGTTGGGGCAGTAGGGTTTTTGGAGAGAGGAGAACGGGGAGGCCGGAGGGGGAAGGAGATGATCGGAGGGGCACGACGGTGGATGGGGGAAGTCGATTGGGGGGCATCGGCCTAGGGCGGAGGCATTTCGAGGAGGAGCGGGATTTTAATTTGGGGATCGGGGAGAAGGAGGAATGGGGAGTAACGTTCTGAAGGGTGTATATATAATTTATTATTATTTTTATTTACTTAATTTTATTTTCAAAAAGGTACTTTTTATTTCGAACTCGAAATCGAACCCACTGACAGTCGTCCATAGCTAATTACCCCCATTCCGAACACAATAGGATATGTATCGCAAGCTAGTTTGGCTGTTTCGATCGGTTTCCTTCAAAATCAAAATATAAATCTATATATTGAATTTGAACGCACATTTCAATTTACCGGGGCCACATATGGACTTTAAAAATCCGGAAAAATATTTTCTAGCTTCGTATTGACGATACGGTTCTAACAAAACTAATTTCGTCAAATTCTGAGACAGTTTGAAAAATGGCCATTTTCCAGTCGATTAAAATCAACTGAAACTGGTCAAACACGTTTTCCTTTGCCACGCTCACATATTGATTCCGAAAATTATGAATTTTGAAACCTAGCAATAATTTGACATCACGGATCCAACAAAAGTGGTTTCATCGAAAACCGAGGTCGTTAGCAAAATTTCCATTTTTAAGGGCCAGAATTCCATAACGATTATTCTGAATTTTCAACTAGGCATAACTTTTTATCCCCGCTATGAAATTTTGATTTTTCGGATTCGTTGGAAAGATATTCTCAATTAGATTCTAATATTTTTGGTTTCGCTAAAATCCGGTTTATTTTGAATTCTGTGCACTCATTTGAAATTGGAAATAGAAATATCGAACTACCGCGCCATTTTCAATTCCTTTTATAATTATAAATAATTATTTATATTCTAACAACGATCTATATAAATATATACGTTCGAATTCTATTCAAAATAAATTTCTCGTCGTTATTATTTAAAATAAATCATTTTAAATATTCAAAATTTGTCAAAATTGCCAAAATAAAAATTTTAAATTGGCTCAGAATTTCCGGGTTATTACAGTCTCCCCCACTTAAAACTTTTTGTCCCCGAAAAGGAACGAAGCTGAAAGTTGTTTAACAAATCAACTCAACTTCCATTATTTTCTTTACGGTTTAAGTTCTTCAACTTTACAGTTTCTAAGAACTTTTCAAATTTTTTAAAAATTTGGCTAACACCCTAAATTTTCGAAAAATTTCGCCATAACCTCCCCTGCACGGGGACTTCGGGATATTTCAAATAGCCTCTCATTGCCCTCATCAATCCAAAAAGAAAAAGAAACAGCCAAACGGCTATCCAATCGGCTCATCAAATCATCAAATCCCAATAAATTTGTAAACATGTACTTATTTATCGGGCAAACAATTTTATTCTTCTGCTCTAGCCTCCTTGCTATGACCTGTTCAATGTAAGTACATGTATATGCATGCATTTTCAAACAATTTTCAATACAGTTCCAAATTCGGTTCAATTAGGCTAAATGGTTCAAAATTTAATTAATCAAACAACACAACCGGCAATCAATTAGTTGATTATCATTTCAAACTCATAATCTTTGATATATAGTCCAAAAATCAGATTTTCGATGCCAAATCACAACAATATGCCCTATCTAATTTTGGTTCTCACACCAGTCAATTGGAAATATATTGATATCCCACCTTCGACACTCGAATATAAATGCTGATGATGATGCACCATCATCAGGATTATCCCCGGGTGACTAGAGTGTGATTCTATATCTACCCAATATATTAAAACTTCGAATATACGTTCATGACGCGTATATGCAAAATCTTTATATATTGGATTGTCCAAATCAATACAAATAAATATTCAAATACGAATAATTGAATATAAATTTTCAAAAAAAAACTTATTTTCATTTTAAAAATATACTCTTCACACTCGTTCTAGGATACTACTGATCCTATCTCTAACGAGTCATTTTAAATGGATATTACTAATCCAATACCTGATGAATTCTTTCGTTTGGTTCTAATGTGTCTTGTTCTCCGAGCTCTGTAAACCAAAGCTCTGATGCCAAGCTGAGACGACCCGTAATCCCCCTTACGGGAAATCACGGATTGACTTGAGAACAAGCCACATCGAAACGCAAATAGAAGAACATTTCATGGTTAATTACAACAATTCCATCAGAATACAAGAATATACAGAGTATGAATAAATATTACACAATAGAAAAATATCAGAGATTACAATACATTACATAACAGCGGAAAATAATACAATACACAACTGAAAGTAATACACGGATATAGAGCTTTCTGAGTATCATTCCAGCTGTAAACCAGGATCCTGTGAATATAAATCTGCAAAACCAAAACTACTAGCTGCCCGTGTCGAAATAAGGGCACCCAAAGTTTAGGTTAAAACAATAAACTCCAGGTCAGTCATGTGACTGGTGTGAGAACTAAAACAGTTATTAATCTTTATTTTAAAGTTAGGTAAATCAAGGGACCACGCCGTATAACACGGAACGGGTTTCCTCCCAAGAATACCAGTGCATAAAACAACAACGCAATGCTAAATAAAGAAAAATGAAGCTATTATAAGACCCAGGTCCCATCAAACAATGCAACGCAAGCCGGAGGATAGGGTTTTTGCCTTATAATAGCCAAAGAATGCTTGATATGCTAAAAACGTCATTTGATACTATTATAAGTGCTTAGTGTATAAAACAATTTCAATCATAAGTATCAATCATAGACGGCATAAGTGCCCCATACCACTATGTCGCCATACTAGGCTCTACAAATAAAACCGCAAAGTCACGTATCGGAAGTTGAATTTCCATCTGTGAACCGAGGCAAAAGATAGTCCTCTACCGATTCGAGACGCTCTAGCCCTCCCCTCAGGAACAGCCGCAACTACCCCTTGGATCGTCAGGATCGGTCCACCAATGTGGATTATTATGCCTAAACACTATGTTTCCCCGCCCTTTGGGGCGTAAATGAGCCATATGACTCCATCGGCTCCACACAGTCACCGATATATTTGAGGCTCCTCACAACAGCAACAACCACACAGGTGAAAATAATATAAATGTCAGGGCAGGTAGGTCACTGACACCACCCTAGCTAGAAGAAATCGCATATCCTCCCTGAGGTCCTCTCCCGTTTTTGGTTCACAACCAGGGTGTGAGGCTCGCGAATCAACGCTACACAAAGCTATGCCACACAGGCCGTGCTTTGATCATCAACCACAAGACTTTGCTTTTCAACAGAAGCCTTGATCAATTTGCCACTTAGCCATGCCACACAGGCAATTCACTCCATGCGATTGATATCCATCAATATATAACCCCTGAGCTCGTACGTCTCAGAGAAGGGCATTAAGCAAAAGAATAAATTCTCCGCCGCCAAACAGATATATATTTAATAGAAATCAGTCACACAGAATAAAATCCAATGTCAGACACACAGTCCATTTATAAGTTTGTTCTGGGTCTGAACAAAACCGAAGGCACCTTGTACCTCACATATCCATCGATCTCCAAGTACGTCTGGACGATCACCAACTGATTCCCTCCTCTTGGGTGTACAACCCAATCAAGATCACCAGTAATCACCCAAACGATGTGAAGACCTCCGGTCTTCGACCACCGTCTTCATCCTCGACACCACGTCGAATTAGTTATTCAGAATGGGTTAAACCCGGTCTTTCTGAATAACTCGCGTATATAATAAACGAGTGTTACACAAACACAACATACGCCTCACTCCAATTCAGAATATTCTTTCATTCAAATTTTCACATTCTTAGGGAAAGGTTCCCATTAATTTTATCAAAGATAAATTCTTATAAATTTATTCTTTAATCTTCCTTTGGATATCATTTCAAACCATATTATGGTTTTCCAAACTAGCCGGGTTTAGCGAACCACACCGAAGTAATTATTTATTTTATTTCCCAATCCCAACCTATTCATCCCATGGAGCAAAACTGGTAATACCCCATATCTAACACCACGGTGCTATCGGTAAAATTAATTACCATTTCACGTTCAGATCTAATTAAAGATTTAGTTATCGCTTGGAGCAAAACTGGTGGTACTCCATTCTCGATCACTTTCCAGATTTGATAATTTAAATTATCAATTCACATTTCAATCTAATTAAAGATTCATTAAAACTCCACTTAGTTTTAATCTTCCCACAAATCAATATCCTGTCTTTAACTGGGTTAAAGAACCAACGTCATCTAAAACACGGTTCACGATAAACCCAAAATCACTTTCCATTGTTAATCGGGTTAAAGAACAGGTGTTATTCAAAACACTTCTCACGATAAACCCAAAAACCAATTTAAATTCAATTTCGATTAAATACTAACTAACTGGACAATTTCACTAAATCTTAATTAAAAGATTTATTCTTTTCTAAATTGGGTCCAAGAACAGTGTTGTTTAAGACACCATTCACGACGAACCCAAAATCACATTTGATATTAAATACAAGGCTCTGAATAGAAAATATATTGGCTTATATTCAATATCAAATTCTGTAACCAACAAATATCGTATTGGAAATAACGATATAAATATATCTTTCAAATTTCCATAACAATATCTGTATAATCATGGAATCCAATATCGAAATATTCCAAAAACAATTTCGATTCAAATCCATTCCAATTCAATTATTGGAAATTCTGGTTACTTTTAAAACCCCTTTCAAATTCAATTTATTTATTTCAAAAATAAATTGATTTTAATTCTAGTTCAAAACTAGTTCATTTCGATAAAAATCTATTTTTATCTTTTCAAATATGGAGTTTTTCATCCCAAATCATTTCTTATGATTTTACACAAATTATTACTATTTTTAATAAATTTATCAAAGCCCGTACAGTCGATTTCCATCAACGGCCATCGAACTGCACTTACAACGAACTTTTCCAAGTTTGATTTGGACATAATTCCAAATCGAACCATTAGATTTAAAATTTCTAATATTCATTGGAAAGCTCTTTTCGATACGAACCCAACTGTTCCAGTTTCAGGAGAATCCAACGGTCGGATCTCCCATAACGTCAATTCGAAGTCAATGGTCGAAATTCGCGAACTGCCGCAGCGCGGCGTGTTCTATTCAGGCCATTATATATATAATATATATATTATATATATTTCATCGATATCCTTTTTCAACGTATTTTATAAATCGTTTTAAATTCGTTTTCAAAACAATCTCAACTTCATATTCAATTTCAAATCAAAATTGAATATTCCACTTCATCGATATACAAATGATAATATTTTCAAAACGTTATATTTTGAAATCACTTCCTTTTCTATATTCATTATAAAAACGAATATAATAGATATAAATATCATTCGTGTCAAAATGGCGCATCTCTAATCAACACGGCTTTATATATTTCAATAACTTTGTTATTCTATTCAACAAATGAATATTTATTCTATTCAACACATGAATCTATATTTCTCTCAACACATAAATATTCTCAACACATGAGTATCGTCAACACATGACTATTTATGTTATTTAATATATTTTATAAAATTATGATTTCTATCGTTTAATTCTTAATCAGACTCCAACCGTAAATTAATAAGAGAACGATTCCCTAAGTATTAACCCCGAAGGCTGAAACCAACATCAGATCAATACCCAGGAGACCACTCATCTTATCTATTTTTCAGTTAGTTTTTAATTTTATATATGATAAAGATGTAAATTTTATTGTTAAAATATTTTGTTCAACACGTGATAAGTTTCAACACATGAATATTCTCAACACATGAGTATCGTCAACACATGACTATTTATTCTATTCAACACATGAATCCTTATATTATAATATTCTTTATTTTCCCAATTGGAATGAGGCCCAATCAATTACCATATAATGTTAATTATATGGATTCCCTACAACACATGTATATAATAGCAACGGTAAATCATCAACCATCATCCAAAGTGCACCACACAACTGCATAAGCATTAAATATAAATAATTAATGCTTACACAGCCTGTCAATTAAACGATCGACATACCACTAAACAATTGGGATTAGTGTACATCAAATATCATCCCAACACCCGTGTGGGGTTTCAATCAATAAACACATATTTTTATTTGTGCAGTCGGGCAATGTGTAAAATTTATCGTCCCAATCAATATCAGTCAATCCGGTGTATATAAACAAATCGTTCGATTTGTTTATTACTACTTATTTTATATACACGTTAAAAATCATATTTTTAACAACAAAATATTTTCCACTATAAAATGTTTTATTTCATTCCACATCACACAATCAAATTTCACAACACAGCAATCAAACAAACAAGCCGTCCATGGTCTGTGGACGACGGGTGTCGGGTGCTGCTAAGCACCGTCTGCATCCTAGTATATATTTTTAACTAGAAAATAAGATTTAAAGTGAGAAGTTCTCACCGACTAGCTAATCCAATACACCGCGACTCTTCATATGTAGGAAATCTTCGTCGTGCTCGCCTTTCGTCAATTTCATTGTCCGTAGCCACTACATATATAAAAATCACATTTTTATATTGTTGCTATGTATATAGAAATCACATTTTTATACGGCTACTATATAGATAAAAATTCTATTTTTATACCACTACTATATAGATAAAGATTCTATTTTTATAATGCTACTATATAGATAAAGATTCTATTTTTATAACGCTACTATATAGATAAAAAAATTATTTTTATACCGCTACTATATAGATAAAAATTCTATTTTTATAACGATGTTCATATAATAAAGATCATATTTTTATCACGCTATTCTCTATATAAAAATTATATTTTTATATCTCTATTCTTCCAATAAAGATTATATTTTTATCGCTTCCTATAAAAATCACATCTTTCTTCTTATACCGTTCACATAAAAATCGCTTCTTTATCATGCTATTATATCTTTACTTAAATGAAAATCATTATTTTGGCTTGCTACTTCATACATAAAAATCAAAGCTTTATAATAAATAAAGATCAAAGCTTTAAAGTAAATCAAAATTAAAGCTTTATAATAAATCAAAATCAAAGCTTTATTCTAAATAAAGATCAAAGCTTTAAAATAAATCAAAATTAAAGCTTTATAATAAATCAAAATCAAAGCTTTATAATAAATAAAGATCAAAGCTTTAAAATAAATCAAAATTAAAGCTTTATAATAAATCAAAATCAAAGCTTTATAATAAATAAAGATCAAAGCTTTAAAAAAATCAAAATTAAAGCTTTATAATAAATCAAAATCAAAGCTTTATAATAAATAAAGATCAAAGCTTTAAAATAAATCAAAATTAAAGCATTATAATAAATCAAAATCTAAGCTTTATTCTTCACATATAATAAAAATCGAATTTCTATTCTAATTTATACGTATAAAATTCACGGTTTTATTTTCATGTAATACGTATAAAAATCATAACTTTATTCATAGAAAAACCATAACTTTATTCATAGAAAAATCATAACTTAATTCATAGAAAAATCATAACTTAATTTATAAACCAAGTGATTAAGTTAATCTATTACCTTTTTTAATAACTTCATTATCTTCCTCGTCCAATGTTGCGTCGCGTCAGAGACAGGGGGTTTCGCCGGAACTAGCGATGGCGTGAGGAGGTGGCTGCGCTGGAGGAGGGTGCGGCGGGTTGTGGCATCTGTTGCGATAGGTGTTGGGGGCAGTAGGGTTTTTGGAGAGAGGAGAACGGGGAGGCCGGAGGTGGAAGGAGATGATCGGAGGGGCACGGCGGTGGATGAGGGACGTCGATGGGGGGCGTCGGCCTGGAGCGGAGGCATTTCGAGGAGGAGCGGGATTTTAATTGGGGGATCGGGGAGAATGAGGAATGGGGAGTAACGTTCTGAAGGGTGTATATATAATTTAATATTATTATTTTTATTTATTTAATTTTATTTTCAAAAAGGTACTTTTTATTTTGAACTCGAAATCGAACCCACCGACTGTCATCCATAGCTAATTACCCCCATTCCGAACACAATGGGATAAGTATCGCAAGCCAGTTTGGCTGTTTCGACCGGTTTCCGTCAAAATCAAAATATAAATCTATATATTGAATTTGAACGCACATTTCAATTTACCGGGGCCACATATGGACTTTAAAAATTCCACAAAAATATTTTCTACCTTCGTATTGACGATACGGTTCTAACAAAACTAATTTCGTCAAATTCTGAGACCGTTTGAAAAATGGCCATTTTCCAGTCGATTAAAATCAACTTAAACTGGTCAAACACGTTTTTCTTTTCCACACTCACATATTAATTCAGAAAATTATGAATTTTGAAACCCAGCAATAATTTGACATCACGGATCCAACAAAAGTGGTTTCGTCGAAAACCGAGTTAGCAAAATTTCCATGTTTAAGGGCCAGAATTCCATAGCGACTACTCTGAATTTTCAACTGGGCATAAATTTTTATCCCCGCTATGAAATTTCGATTTTTCAGATTCGTTGGAAAGATATTCTCAATTAGATTCTAATATTTTTGGTTTCGCTAAAATCCGGTTTATTTTGAATCCTATGCACCCATTTGAAATTGGAAATCGAAATATCGAACTACTGCGCCATTTTCAATTCCTTTTATAATTATAAATAATTATTTATATTCTAACGATGATATATATAAATATATACGTTCGAATTCTATTCAAAATAAATTTCTTGTCGTTATTATTTACAATAAATCATTTTAAATATTCAAAATTCGTCAAAATTGCCAAAATAAAATTTTTAAATTGGCTCAGAATTTCCGAGTTATTACACCAATCCTCATTACTTATTGATTATTAAGTTAACATATTCCAGTTATTCAGTTTATTAGATATTCCCTAAAATTACAGTTCATTATCTAATTACTATACTTATTCAATGTGCTCAAAATAACCCTTTGTACCCAAATCATTATTTTCCCGATATGCCTAGAAATAATAGGATAAACGTTTAGGATCTCGAACGGCCTAAACTCAACGTAAATAAAAGGTTAAGGTTTAGGATCTTGCATGGCCTAAACTCAAAACGAATAAAATGGAATTATAAACGTAATAGGGCATAGCGCAGACTGTAAATAAAATAACCACATAGAAAGGGGATAAGAGAAGACTGGATAATTAACAGTTAACGGTAAATTACTAAAATAAATAGAAATAGGAATAAAGAGAGTAATTAAACTTATAGAAATTATCTACAGAAAATGTAAAAAACTGTAAGAAAATTAACAAACTATTCTACTATCTAAATATTTCCCAATTATAATAATCTACCAATTACAGTAAATACTCATAGAAGATGCCTTCCTCGTGGCCTCCTTTTTAGCAGAGCCCTGTCCTCTTGAAGAAATAAAATAAATATTTTAATTCTAAGAATCATTTTATCCCAGTAATGGAAGTTTAAATTTTATTTGGCCCTTCCTAGAAAAAGGATGGGCCTAGGGAAGAATAGAGAAGAAGAAGAATTACCGTTGAGAATGGAGTGAGGCCGACATGTTTATTTATAAGGTTAGTTGGGCAATCGACCACCCAAATTTAAGATTAATTATGGATCAGCCACATCTCTGGACCAATAGGAAACACCAAGTCAGCGTTAGGTTTGAAAATAGACTAATAAAGATGTGACAAGTTATAAAATTAGTGTCAATAATTATTCTTGGAAATAATTCCCTCTAAAGTATATTGAATGACCTATGTGTCAATCAATGCCACTTAATTCCTAAGGTGCATAATTAATTCTTCATGATATATGAACTTAAAGACTTCTCTCTCTCTGTCTATACACACACACACACACACATTTAGGGCAATTCAAATTTATATTAATAAATTGCAATAACGTGCCTTGTTAAATATTTATATATTAAAATAGATTGTGTCTTATTAAATATTTATATACTAAAATAGTAACCTTCTATAAAATGTCTAATAAGTAGAAACATTAAACACAAAATTTAAACATTATTTGTCCTTTTGTCGAAACACATAAAGTTCAAGCATAATTAAGATACATACATACACACACACACATATATATATATATATATATTCAATTTCAAAAAATATAGCTTTATTAACTTTAAAGAAAAGTACATAGCAAGGTTAGCACTCTAACCTGAATTACAAATAAAATAGACTTAAAATCTAAATATAACACATAAGGCTGTTAAAAGGAAAATGCAAATAAGACCCATGATGAGGTCAAGGAATCCCACTGCAACGGATGTTCGACCTACACTTCAAATCACTTACTCCATGTCCTTTACACAGTTACAACCTAAACAACGCTCTTGGTCATAACTGGCCATATTATGTAGAAAAAAAACTAGTAAAACTCTAAAGGCCAGAGATAGTATTTAACTTCAGCATTAGTTTACCCTTCCTTGTATTAACTCTGATCGATCAGAATAATTTTCCAAAAAAAAAAAATCATTGAATAACTCAGGAATCCCCCACATTCTCGCTCTTGTACCTCGTTAATTGAAGATGTGGAGTAGTATACATTTGACTTTCCAAATGAAGAAGATCATACGAAACTGCTACTACTTCCAAAACGTACTTTACCCATCCTGTAACGAACCGGAATTTTGGGGCCAATTTAAAATTTTTATTTTAGAAATTTTAGTGGATTTTAATGTTTAAAATAATTTATTTTAAATAAGAACGACTAAAAATTTATTTTAAAATGAATAAATTAAATTTAATTATAAAAGGAGTTTAAAACAGCGCTGCAGTTTGAAATTTTGAATTTGAACTTTGAATAAGTATACAGGATGCAAATTAAATCAGAATTGAGTGAAACAAGAAATATTTAAATCTGTTCAATCATATCTTTCTAACGAATTTGAAAAACTGAAATTTCGTTTTAAAAATCAAAAGTTATGTCCAGTTTAAAAATTTTGAAAAGTCGTTGTAGAATATATATATATTTTAATTAAATATATTGGCCTTGAAAATAGCCATTTTGCAAATGACCTCGGTTTTCGACGAAACCACTTTTGTTGGAACCGGAATGTCAAATTATTGCTAAGTTTCAATTTTCATAATTTTTCGAATTAATAGGTGAGCGAGGAAATGTGTTTTGACCATTTCTGTTAAATTTAATCGACTGGAAAATAGCCATTTTTCAAACAATCTCAGAATTCGACGAAATTAGTCTTGTTAGAACCGTATCGTCAAAACATAGCTAGAAATAATTTTTCTGTAATTTTTAGAGTCCGTATGTGGCCCCCGGTAATTTAAAATGTACGTTTGAATTTAATAATTAAATGATTTATAATTAAATTTAAAGAAAAACATGTCGTAACAGCCGAACTGGGTTACGAAACGTATTTCATTGTGTCCGGGACGGGGGTTATTAGCTAGGGGCGACACTCGTTTGGTTTGATTTGGGGTTCGTATTGATAAACATGAATTATTGAAACAAATGAATTAAATTAAATAGAAATACCATATAAATGCGGGTTGAAATCCGCTCAAATACAAAACCCTAGCACTAAAATACGCAGTTGCCACTACCCTGGATGAATGGCTATGGCGTTCAATTCTTTCTTCCCTTTGTTCTTCGATCATACAAAATGAATTTCAGATTTTCCAAAACCAAATTCAAGAACTCTTCAAGCTCTTTAATGTCAACGGTGGTGATCGCTTTATGCTCAACGTGGTGACCGGAGTTCGCTTGGAAACATGCGCCGTTCGGGCTCGTTTTCCCAGGCATTAGAGGCGTCGAACTTCCAAGGGTTCCCAACGCAGGGAGCTCAGGTCTAGGCGGTCGAGGTGATGGGTTCTGATCCGGCACCAGCGGTCGGATGGAGGCGCGATGTGATGACCTAGAAGTCAACGATGGGTTCCAATATTTTGAATAGAGAACGATGAAGGAGAAGCACCAGTGAACGGCCAATGATGTAACTAACTTGTTTAATTAAGTGATTAAATATTTATTTAAATTCATGTAACGTAAATTGACCATAACTTATTCACTTCTTGTCAGAACGGAACGATATCAGAAGCTTTGAAATCGTGAAGAGGAGATCTGCGACATGAAACAGGCCAGGTCTGAGTCAGAGTACTTTGGAAATTTAGGGAAATTCGGATATGATTTATTCAGAATTAAAATCAAAGTGAGAATTTTTTTTATATATATAATTAATAATTAAATCGTTTTGTGCTGTTCTGAATCCATGAAATTACGATAATGAATTAGATTTGTGATGTTTGGAATTTTGATGTGTGGAATGATGATTGTTGTGTTGAATGATGGTTGTGTTGTTGAAACCAACATCTCTTGTTAATTCAAAATTTACATTTGTCATGTTAGAACAAGATTTACATTTTATTTAAAATCTATCATATTTGTTTGTAGTATAAAAATAAGGCAAATTTATCATATTTGTTTACAGTATAAGAATTAGTCAAATTTGTCATATTTATTTACATTATAAGAATGAAGATAGAAATGAACATTTTTGTGTCATTAAAAAGATTAAATTAGAAATGAACATTTTTGTGTCATTAAAAAGATTAAATTAGGAATGAACATTTTTGTGTCATTAAAAGATTAAATTAGGAATAAACATTTTTGTGCATAAGAAAAGAGATTAAAACAAAAATATGCATTTTTGTCTACATTAAAAGGATTTGTCAAAACATGATTATAAAAGGAAAATTAACATTTTTGTTTACTGTAAAAGGATGAGAATAGAATAACATATTTTTATCAAAATATGATTAATGAGTAGAATAACATATTTTTGTCAAAATATGATTAGTGAGTAGAATAACATATTTTTATCAAAATATGATTAGTGAATAAAAGGACATATTTTTGTCACTTTGTATTAAAGGAAAATAAAAGGACATTTTGATTTTAAAATGTTAAAGGAAAATAAAAGGGCATTTTGATTAAAAAAAATGTTAATGTGATTAAAAAGGGACATTTTGTTTATAAAATGTTAATATGAGTTAAAATTACCTTTTTTGTCAAAAGAATGATTTGTGAAATAAAATTACATTTTTGTCAAAAGAATGAAGATGAAAGTCTCATTTTTGTTATATAAAAAAAAAAGAATGAATGTGAAATGCTCCTTTGTATCAAATGTAAAGAATGAAATAAAAACATTCTTCTTATCATTTAAAAAGAAGGAGGACAAAATCCTCATTTTGTTTACATTGAAAAGTTAATAAACAAAATTCTCATTTTGTTTACATTGAAAAGTTAATAAACAAATCCTCATTTTGTTTACATTGAAAAGTTTAAAAAAAAAAATCCTCATTTTGTTTACATTGAAAAGTTAATAAACAAAATCCTCATTTTGGTTGCATTAGAAGTTAAGAAACAAAATCATCATATTTGTATACATTAAAAGAATGAATGGGAAAAACTGAATATTCTTATACATTAAAAGAATGAATTGGAAAAAAAAATTATCTTTTTATACCTTAAATTAGTAATGGACATTTTGTCACATTAAAAGGGATGAAGTAGAAATACACATTCTTGTCATGTAATAAGATTATATAAGAATAATATTTTTGTCAAAACATGACTAGTGAGATAGAATGACATTTTTGTGTAAAAACATGATAGTAAGATAAAATATCATTTATGTAAAAGCGTGTTAGCGAAGCATAAAAATGAACATTTTTATATTTTAAGAAGGATCAAATGGAAGTGAACATTTTTATGCATTAAAAAGAGTTTAACCAAAATATAGATTTTGGTCATTAAGAAGGAAGATTACATTATTGATCATTAATAAGGATTAAAACAAAATTTGCATTTTGTTTACTTTAAAAGACTTGACAAAATTATCCTATTTTGTTACACTAAAGAGATTAGACAGAATTATCGTTAGAGAGAATAGAATTAGAATGTTACATTTACATGTAATATTGATATCATTAAAAAGAATAGAGTTAGAAGATTACATCCTCATGTAATATTGTTTTTAATTGAAAGAAAAGATTTTATTTGTCATTTATTTACAATAGCAAGTGTTGGAACAAAAGATAGATTTTTATTGACATTTTATTTTCAATAAAAGACTGGATTTATAAGTTGCATTTTTATTGTCATTTGTTAATAATAAAAAGGAATAGAAATAAAGTTAAGATTTTTATTGTCATTTGTTAACAATAAAAAGAATAGAAACAAAGTTAAGATTTTCATTGTCATTGGTTAACAATGATCGACGCTAATCTATAGACTAGAAAAGCGCGATATTTAAATAAAATTTCTGCAAGCGTACAGTTCGTGTAGCAAACAGGTCGAACACAGGGAGGTAGATTAAAATTAAATTATTTAGATAATTCCTTGGGCGAGTTAGACGAAGCTGGAGGTTGATTTTTTTCGCAAAGCAAAATAAAAACTGAAACTACGAATAAAAGATGCAATTGAATTCACTACAGATTCGAATCTAATCGGATCTGTAATAAATTCAATGATTTAAAATAAAATAGAACACTGGAAATAAAATTGCAGAAAAGAAGTCAAAAACTGAAAATAAAAACTAGGATTACCGCTGAATCTAATCAGACGGTCAATCACTAGTAAGAAAAATAGAAGCAATAGCAAATTGTGTTCTAGCAAATCTAATTGACTAGACAACACAATAAGCCATGAAAATAAAATGCAGAAAAGAAAGCTTTATTACGACTGAAAGAGAGTACAGGAGAATGAATGAATTTTTACAATGGTTACAATCACATATTTATAGATGAGAATGGGAAAACCCTAACTAGGTCTATGAATAAATGGCCCTCCTTATTCATGAATATTTCTTGCCTTCCTTGACTACCTGATTGGAGAAAATCTGGGCATATCATGGTAAATATTTTCCATATCTTTCAATTTTCCCATGTGGCTTGATTGATAGAAAATTGCATCTAATTAATTCTTCCAAACAAGGACGCTTATCAGACTCCAAAGGCAATATAAGATAAAATCTTCAAAATTGGTTTTTCTTCTTGGCAACAATTCAATCAGAAATTCTTCTAATTGAAATTGAATGATTTGAATTTACTTCCATGATGAGAATATGGCTATTGCTGAGATGTTAATTGGTGCACATCATAAATACATACACATGAATATGTGTATGTATATAACATAACACTAATCCAGATATTTCTCAAAGCAAAGGGGCCAGTGTGAACGCACTCCGTTTCTTTGGCAAAAAAGTGAGCTTGACGGGGTTCGAACTCAGGTCTCTCAGCACCAATTCCTATGCCTTTACCAGTGAGCTACTACTTCTTTTGCAATTGAAATGAATTTGATGTGAGGAAGTAGCTCTTTCTTGTAGTTGGCCTTTGATTTGAATTGAAGGAGGCATTTCTTGACATCCTGTAAAAACATACAAAAGTAACCAAAGTATCATTTATTTATTTACAAAAGATAAAGCATAAGAGTAATAAAATAAACACTTTTCAGTGTCAATCAAATACCCCCACACTTATCTTTTACTCGTCCTCGAGTAAAAAAATATGAAAACTAACTAAATAGGTCGCACTTTCGTAGGAAACACGATTGCATTGAGCGTATGCAACAAGCCGTTAAACCTCTAGGTGTCCCTAGTAGGACGAGTGGTGTCTCGTGAGGGTTTTCAGCGGATACTACCCACAAAATCCAAATGCAGTATGCTATGATTCTAATGAAACTACATGAATGCAATGGACATGTGCAAATAAAAACGAAAAAAAATAAAAGCACGACTTGTTTCAGGAAAGTGGTACAACAGATTAAGTTAACAATTTCCAGTCAGTTGATTTTATTTTAGATACCTCGACTTGTCACAAATTTTCAATATAAATCAAGTTTTCAAATGTTAAATTCCAGTTTGGCCAGTTAGTTCGGTCGATAACATAGTGCAGCCATGAAATAAATTCTTAGTTTGCTTGGCACAGTTTGCAAAGTGGTATTCTAATTTTCTCATGTATGGCTAGTCAAATCAATAAGGTCAAGAAGTGTTTGGGTATCATCGCTTATTCTTTATTCTATAAAAATTTAAGATTTATGATTAAGTACATACACCTAACTAAAAAGACCAAGGCTTACCACCCATGCACTGCCTCGCGGACTAACGGAGAGTAGGTAAGGAGCTTGGCGGATTGTGCAGGCCGACTTTGACTTTGTCAACAACGTGTCGGTAATCCTTAGGTGTCCAATCTCATAAAATGAGACCAAGATATTCCAACTTTGACTTTGTCAACAACGTGTCGGATAGAGCTTGGCGGGTTTGCACACCAACGCTCGATATACAAGCAATGTTGGATACCCTTGGAATACTATTATTATTGTTATTGAAAATATAAGCACAAAAAAAGAGTTACGCGAATTCAACTTAACACAACTTAGTTTTAAAGATTTGAAAAGCCAATATAAGTATTTTAAGTCCTCCACTTATTTAAACAAAGTCTACAATATAGAATAGATTTCATGGCCATCACCTAAGAATCTCCCTATGTACCGGTTACACTATTATCCCTCAAAATTAAACTTTTCATTATATTTCTTATTCGATCTAAGTTGAGAGAGAAAAATACTATCAACTGGCTAAAAATTGTAAACTTATTTTGCTGTATCAATTGAAAATGAGTCGTAATTTCCAAAAAAAAAAAAAAATTATGGTATGTTACTACAGTCTAAAATGTATGATGGTCCTATTTAAATGGCTGAAAATAAAAAGAAATAAAATGAAAATGGATGAAATGCAGACTCCCCCCCACACTTGATTCAGACAGTGCCCCAACTGTCTAAGGCAGAAAAACAAAAATAAAAAAAATGAAAAATAAAAATAAAAGAAAAAGAACGTGTACCACCTGATTTCATGGTGGATGATCATGCAGATCGATAGAGTCGTCTTCGTCATATTGCTCGAATTCCAAAAATTGTTTCAGTCGTTGACCGTTTACTTTGAAGACTTTTCCATCTCTAGGATTTTCAATTTCAACCGCTCCATGAGGGTATACTGTTTTCACGACATAAGGTCCAGTCCATCGAGATCTGAGTTTTCCTGGAAACAAGTGAAGTCTAGAGTCGTATAAAAGAACTTTTTGACCTACGTTGAATTCCTTACGAAGTATGTTTTTGTCGTGTTGGGCTTTGGTTCTTTCTTTGTAGATTTTCGCATTTTCATACGCCTCATTTCTTAATTCCTCCAATTCAGAAATTTGTAACTTCCTATGTGAGCCGGCCTTTTCTAAGTCAAAGTTCAAAAATTTTATGGCCCAAAGAGCACGATGCTCTAATTCAAGAGGTAAGTGACAGGCCTTTCCAAAGACTAATCGATATGGTGACATCCCTAGATTGGTTTTATAAGCAGTGCGAAAAGCCCAAAGTGCATCAATCAGTTTTACGGACCAATCTTTTCTGTTGGAATTCACGGTTTTCTCAAGAATTTGTTTGATTTGTCTATTGGAAACTTCTACTTGCCCACTCGTTTGTGGATGGTAGGGGGTCGACAGCTTGTGTGTGATTGAGTATTTCTTGAGCAAGGAGTCAAAAGCACGATTACAGAAGTGAGTGCCATTATCGCTAATGATAGCTCGAGGTGTACCAAAGCGTGAAAAGATGTTTTCTTTGAGGAATTTGACAACAACCTTGTTGTCGTTGGTTTTGGTCGGAATGGCTTCAACCCATTTTGAGACATAATCTACCGCAAGTAAGATGTAAAGATTCCCAAATGAATTAGGGAATGGTCCCATGAAATCGATGCCCCAAACATCGAATAACTCAATCACTAGAATGGGGTTGAGAGGCATCATGTTTCGCTTAGAGATTCGACCCGTTCTTTGACATCGCTCACATTTAGAGCAAAATTCGAAAGCGTCACGGAAGAGTGTGGGCCAATAAAAACCACTTTGCAAAACCTTTGCAGCAGTTTTTCTTGCACCAAAATGACCGCCACAAGCATGGTCATGTGAGAAGGAGAGAATACTTTGATGTTCATGATCGGGCACACACCTTCGAATGATTTGGTCTGGACAGTATTTGAAAAGATATGGGTCATCCCAATAGAAGTTTTGAACTTTTGAAAGAAATTTTTGTTTATCTTGTTTCGACCATTCAGCGGGCATTTGTTGTGTGACAAGATAATTCACAATGTCAGCGTACCAAGGGGTGTTAGAGATCGAAAGGAGTTGTTCGTCAGGAAAATAGTCATCGATTTGAGTGTCGTTATCATTTTCGTGCACAATTCGAGAGAGATGATCAGCTACGACATTTTCAGAACCCTTTTTATCTCGTATTTCTATGTCAAACTCCTGAAGAAGAAGGATCCAACGGATCAAGCGGGCCTTGGCATCCTTCTTAGAAAGCAAATATCGTAAGGCAGCATGGTCAGTGTAAACTATGACTTTGGATCCTATGAGATATGGTCTGAATTTCTCAAGAGCGAAGACAACTGCCAAAAATTCCTTTTCAGTAGTTGAGTAATTCAATTGGGCCTCGTTTAAGGTTTTGCTAGCGTAGTAAATGACTCGAGGGAGTTTATCAATTCGCTGACCCAAGATGGCTCCAATTGCAAAGTCAGAAGTGTCGCACATAAGTTCAAAGGGTTGAGTCCAATCAGGAGGTTGAATGATGGGAGTTGTGGTCAAGAGTGATTTAAGAGTTTCAAAAGATGTTTGGCAATCAGTGGAAAATTCAAACTTTACGTCTTTAGCAAGTAAATTCGAGAGAGGTTTTGAAATTTTTGAGAAATCCTTAATGAATCTTCTATAGAATCCCGCATGGCCAAGAAATGAACGAACATCTTTGACAGACTTAGGAGGAGGTAAATTAGCAATCAAATCGGTTTTGGATTTATCGACTTCTAGGCCATCCTTGGAGACGACATGACCTAGAACTATCCCCCTTTTTACCATAAAGTGGCATTTCTCCCAATTAAGCACGAGTGATTTCTCCTTACAACGCTTAAGGACGAGTTCTAAATGAGTGAGACATTGGGAAAAAGATGATCCATATATTGAAAAATCGTCCATGAATATTTCCAAGAATTCTTCCACCATATCAGAGAAAATACTCATCATACACCTTTGGAAAGTCGCGGGGGCATTACAAAGACCAAAAGGCATGCGACGATAAGCAAAGGTTCCAAAGGGACAAGTAAAGGTGGTCTTATGTTGATCTTCTAAAGCAACAGGAATTTGGTTATAGCCAGAGTATCCATCGAGAAAACAGTAGTACTCATGTCCCGCTAAGCGTTCGAGCATTTGGTCAATAAAAGGCAAGGGAAAATGGTCTTTTCGTGTGGCTGAGTTAAGCTTTCGATAGTCGATGCACACACGCCATTTGGTTTTGATTTTTGTTGGGACGAGTTCATTACTGTCGTTTTTGATCACTGTGACTCCCGACTTCTTTGGTACAACTTGTACCGGGCTCACCCAAGTACTATCAGAGATGGGATAGATGATGTTATTGTCTAGACATTTGATTATCTCCTCCTTGACCACTTCTCTCATGTTTGGGTTTAATCGCCTTTGAGCCTCACGGGTGGGTTTAGCCTCATCAACTAAATGTATGCGATGTTCCACAATTGATGGGCTAATTCCTTTTATATCGCCAATTTCCCACCCCAAGGCGTCCTTATTTTCCCGCAAAGTTTCCAAAACTTTTTCTTCTTGGTCTTCGGTAAGATCAGAGGCCAAGATTACGGGGAAAGTTTCTGAGGAGTCTAGGTAGGCATACTTAAGGTCTGGTGGCAAGGGTTTGAGGTCAAACTTAGGAAGTTCTTGTGTATCAACATTGGTCAACATTCCTTGGTTAGATTTAGATGACGAAGTGTCGGAGTCAAGAATTTTGTTTAGTTCAGAAATGTATTCGAGTTCGTCGAAATCAGAGTCGAAATGGTCAAGACACATTTTCAAGGCTTCAGAAGTGTCACTAGAGGTTTCATCAATTGTGGTTTGAATCATGTCAATTTCATCGATCTCAAAATCCCTAGGTTGCTTGTTGAGATTAAAGATGTTTAGCTCAATGGTTAGGTGCCCGAAGGAAAGTCGAAGCTGACCATTCCTACAATTAATGACAGCATTAGAGGTTGCTAAGAAAGGGCGTCCTAAGATCAATGGTATTTGAACGTTGGGATTTGAGACAGGCTCTGTTTCTAGAACTATAAAATCGACAGGGAAGTAAAACTGTTCGATCTGTATCAAGACGTCTTCGATAACTCCCAATGGCTTTTTGACAGATCGATCGGCTAGTTGAAGTGTGATGTTTGTTGGTTTAATCTCCCCTAGCCCAAGTTGACGATAAACAGTATAAGGAAGAAGATTGACACTGGCACCAAGGTCAAGTAGAGCACGAGAGATGTGAGTGTTTCCTATTTTACAATCAATCGTAGGGCAGCCAGGGTCTTTATACTTGACTGGGGCAAGATTCGAAAGAACAAAGCTAGTATTTGCAGTTAGAAAGGCGGTTTTTGGGACATTGGTCGCACGTTTTTGTGTGCATAATTCCTTAAGACACTTAGCATATTGAGGAATTTGTTCAATGGTGTCTAAAAGAGGAATGTTCACACGGACTTGTTTGAAAATTTCCAGAATTTTATCGAAATTTGCCGCTTTCTTTTTATTATTGAGTCTATGAGGAAAAGGAGCTACTAGTTTTTCGACTCTGTGATGAGTTTCATCATTCGAAGAAAAAGGTTTATCCAAAGGGATAGAAGGTGGTAAGGTCGTAGAAGATGGAATGTTGGGATTGCCAACATTGGTTTTCAAGGGTGGGTCGGGTTTGCCGACACTGGAAGGAGAACTGTTGGGATTGCCAACATTTAAGGGAACTTGAGGTTTAGAAGAATTGGCATTCGAAGCCAATGGGTGGTCATCAAGATTAGGGGTTTGGGTCGAGTTCGAAGGTTCGTCAGGGTCGCCCACGTTATTATCAATCCTCTTTCCAGATCGAAGGGTTGTAATAGCGTTGACTGGATTATGGTTTTCGTCCTCACAAGAATTTACAGTACGAGAGTTATATTTTGGATTCACCTCAGGTTGACTAGGCAACTTTCCTTTCTCGTTATTTTTCGCTAGTTCCTTTATCATATTCATCATTTGTTCCATTTGTTTTTCTAAACGCACAATGTCTGGTGACGGTTGAGAAGATTGAGATGATTGGTTTGATGATTGAAAATTGGGGTGCCTATAAGGTTGTTTGGATTGAGGTGTAGCTTGAGAGGTTTGAGAATTGGGGGGTGGACCTTGGTAATTCGGATTGGGAATAAAGGGTTGCACGTGAGATGGGTTAGCCGAATTATTGGGGTTCGACCAGGAAAATTTTTGGTGGTTCCTCCAACCAGGGTTGTACGTGGATGAGTAAGGATTATTTTGAGCTATGGCATTGGCTTGGTCCTGAGAGTAATAGTGGGGTAACCCTTCTCCGGCTTGAGGAGTTTGATTTTCTAAGGGAATTTGACTTGGGTCCACGACATGCACTCCTCTAGTAGAAGTACGAATGGGAACACGAATCGATTCCCATTGCATGTCCTTTTCAGAGTAATCTTCTAAAAACCGCCAAGCTTCATCGGCTGTTTTAGACATAAAGTCTCCTCCACACATTGATTCTAACTGAGTTCTAGTCTGATAGTTTAGCCCTTCATATGCAATTTGACATAAGTGATCTTTTAGAATTCCATGATGAGGGCAACTATATAATAGCTGGTTGAATCTCTCAAAGTATTTTGAAAAAGTTTCCCCCTCATTTTGACAAAATTGATTTATCTCGGTTCGGATTTTTAGAGTTTTATGAAAAGGGAAAAACTTTTTCAGGAATGCAGTGACAAATTCATCCCAACTTCTTATGGAATGTCGTGGAAGAGAATTTAGCCATCTTTTAGCGCTTTCAAGTAGTGCAAATGGAATTAGCCTTAGCTTGATCGATTCATTAGATAGTTGTTGCATTTTTGTTGTGGAAGCATACAATTCAAATTCACTCAGAAATTCATAAGCATTTTCAGACCCAGTAAATTTTGGTACCCCTTGAATAAAAGAGTGTTTTAGCTCAAAATTGTTTCCTTCAGCTGGTGGGAACACAATGACAGATGGTTGAACGGTCCTAGTAGGATAACATCGATCACGAAGAGACAAGGGTCTATCCATTTGGATATTGAGGTTTTGAAAATTTTGATTTATTTGGTTTTGATCCCCAAAGTTTGGAAAGTTTTGATTCACTCGATTTTGATCCAATTCGGTTGGAAAATTTTGGTTGATACGAGAACCCCTAGGAGAATTTTGTTGGCTAACACTTTTTTCACTCATTGTTGTTGAATGCAAGCACAGAAATTAGCTACAATGAAGTTTTCTGTCCTTATTGGCTCTTAACCCAAAATTATAAAGTGACACGTTTGATTACTTAGATCAAAAGATTTCTCAGCCAGTTAACGGACAGGAGTTATCGGTGCACCAGGAATCACCCTAGCAATGCAGCCGAAGGTTTAAGTACCTTCAGAGTAACAACCGATATAATATTTACGAATCACCGTAATATTTATAAATGGTTATTTCTCTGCCGTAGTCTAGACACCAAGAAATAATTCATTCCAAATGAATCAACTATCACAATATAATTAAGCCCTAGATGAGCCCGTGACTCCCTTAAGTCCAATGTCTAACCGTTATTATTAGTCAGATTCTACGATGAAATGCAATTTGTGGGCTAAGGGAAGGGTGATGAAATCCCTCACCTTATGTGAATTGGGGTATTGCCCTTAACAGAATGAATAAAAAAAACAGAAATCACACAGATAATTGCAAAGATTAAAAATTGTACATTCAAAGCCGCTGCCCCTGCAGAAATTTTTTACTACAATTGTCTATATATATTTTTTTCTTTGCGGCAGAGCACCTGTAGAGTTTTAAAAGTTTTCACCTTGATCGGCAGTCCTCCAGTGAATTTGGGAAGTGCTAGCGCGTTCACACCCCACTTGGTGTGCAACCGCTCCAACCCATCTGAATCGTCCGCTGCTTTCTGTTGTTGTCCCCTTTTTTTTAAAAAAAAATTTCAGCTGTACCTGTTTGAAAAATTCTCTTTTTTTTTTAAAAAAAAAAAAAAAGAGAAAGAAGAGAGTAGGGAGAGAGCGAACAAAACAAAAGAAATAAGAAAATCAAAATCGGAATTAAAAAAAAGAAAAGAAGAACTAAAAAACTGACAAACAAACTAGACTCAATCACAAGAAATACAAAACAAGCAAATTGACCCAGCTAGACTCAACAAAACCAAAAACTAGACTCAAAAGGAAAAAGAAAGAGAACTTCAACTAAAAATAATAATAACAGTCTAACTAAAGTAACCGAGACCGTTCAAGGTTCAATCAAATTAAAAAGAAAAACATGGCTAAATAGGCAATTGAACCCATGAGTCAAGTCACTTTGTATATACGCCTATCACAAGGAAACAAACCCAAAAAAAATTACGCTCCCCTTTAAAACAGTACACGCCCCTTGTTTTTTTTTTTTTTAATCTCAAAACAAACGCACTCTTCTTTATATAAAACAAAATCCCATACGCTGCTTTCCCTTTTTATCTCTCTGAAAAATTCCAAAATCAATCTCAACTCGCCTCCTCCTTTCTCTTTTTTTTTCTGTTTCAATCGAGATTGATTTCGGTTTGGGGTTCGATTTGGGTATTGCGGAGGAATTGAGGCTTTTCGAATCGGAGTTTCTGTGGTCGGTGGGGTTTCTATTAACTGTAGGTTATGGGTTTTGAACGAGAGATGCAGAAATTTCGGGTACGGTCTCGACTGGGGCTTTCGAAACTGGCTCTTCGATTTAGGGTGTTCGGCGTTCGATCTGTGATTCGGTTTTTGTTGTGAGGAGTTTGATTTTGTAGAGGAGGGAGTTGCCCTACGTTTGGAAATCGAGTATGAAGCTCAGGTCTTTGTGGCTTTTGGAGAACGAGCTGATGATTGAGTTGCGTGGAGGTTCAAAAGAAATATGAGTGGAGGAATTGGACGTGGTTGCTGTATGGTTGAGAGGCTGGTCTATGTGATGGAGTAGGACAGGAGTTGAGTGCGAGATGTTGTATGGTTTTGGGGTATTGGCGAATGAGCGTTGGTGTGAAGATGAGGTCCGTGATGTTTTTACGAAGGAGACGAGGTGGGATGAAGTCACGGTACTGATCAGAATTGATGAAATATGGGGTGAACGGTTGTAAAAGATGGACGTGGTGAAGGTATTGGTGGCTTTCGACAGTGGTATGGGGTGTACGGTTTTGTCCACGGCAGAGACTACAGAAGAAAAATAAGCAGAAAGGAAGAAATTTGTAATAATTTTTTTTTATTTCAGAAAATGGAAAGAAATAGTAGAGAGAAGGAAGAGAATTAAGAGTCAAGGCAGATAAAAGATGGAAGGAAATTTGAGACAATTTGGCATTTTTTTTTTGTGAGACTTGTAGAGGAGGAAAAGAAAGTGTATTGACAACAGAAAAGAGAATAAGGAAGGAAAGAAATAAAAAAAATCGAAAAAAAGTTGGCAAGATTTTTTTTCTTGATCACGGTATCAATCACTAATACCAAACCGTCCAATCAACAAAAATTTTTTTTTTTTTAAAAAAATATATATATAAACAACAAAAACAAGAAAAACAAAATAACAATAAACTAACACGAATCAGAAATTAAATAAATAATAAAATTTAATTATTGCCTCCCCGGCAACGGCGCCAAAAACTTGATCGACGCTAATCTATAGACTAGAAAAGCGCGATATTTAAATAAAATTTCTGCAAGCGTACAGTTCGTGTAGCAAACAGGTCGAACACAGGGAGGTAGATTAAAATTAAATTATTTAGATAATTCCTTGGGCGAGTTAGACGAAGCTGGAGGTTGATTTTTTTCGCAAAGCAAAATAAAAACTGAAACTACGAATAAAAGATGCAATTGAATTCACTACAGATTCGAATCTAATCGGATCTGTAATAAATTCAATGATTTAAAATAAAATAGAACACTGGAAATAAAATTGCAGAAAAGAAGTCAAAAACTGAAAATAAAAACTAGGATTACCGCTGAATCTAATCAGACGGTCAATCACTAGTAAGAAAAATAGAAGCAATAGCAAATTGTGTTCTAGCAAATCTAATTGACTAGACAACACAATAAGCCATGAAAATAAAATGCAGAAAAGAAAGCTTTATTACGACTGAAAGAGAGTACAGGAGAATGAATGAATTTTTACAATGGTTACAATCACATATTTATAGATGAGAATGGGAAAACCCTAACTAGGTCTATGAATAAATGGCCCTCCTTATTCATGAATATTTCTTGCCTTCCTTGACTACCTGATTGGAGAAAATCTGGGCATATCATGGTAAATATTTTCCATATCTTTCAATTTTCCCATGTGGCTTGATTGATAGAAAATTGCATCTAATTAATTCTTCCAAACAAGGACGCTTATCAGACTCCAAAGGCAATATAAGATAAAATCTTCAAAATTGGTTTTTCTTCTTGGCAACAATTCAATCAGAAATTCTTCTAATTGAAATTGAATGATTTGAATTTACTTCCATGATGAGAATATGGCTATTGCTGAGATGTTAATTGGTGCACATCATAAATACATACACATGAATATGTGTATGTATATAACATAACACTAATCCAGATATTTCTCAAAGCAAAGGGGCCAGTGTGAACGCACTCCGTTTCTTTGGCAAAAAAGTGAGCTTGACGGGGTTCGAACTCAGGTCTCTCAGCACCAATTCCTATGCCTTTACCAGTGAGCTACTACTTCTTTTGCAATTGAAATGAATTTGATGTGAGGAAGTAGCTCTTTCTTGTAGTTGGCCTTTGATTTGAATTGAAGGAGGCATTTCTTGACATCCTGTAAAAACATACAAAAGTAACCAAAGTATCATTTATTTATTTACAAAAGATAAAGCATAAGAGTAATAAAATAAACACTTTTCAGTGTCAATCAAACAATAAGAAGATTAGAAATAAAAATCAATCTTTTATTGTCGATTAGTTACAATGAAAAGATCATATGTTAAAAATATGATATTAGCTATGTTTTGAAACATATGTCTGTGATGTTGAAGTGTTTGGTGTGTTAAATATATTGTTAGTATATTCAAACTGAACAGTACACTTCCATTTACAAGTCATCCGACTTGTTTATGTGATTGGGTTGATAATTTTTACACATCGCCCAAGTGCACAAATAATTTATTATCTGATTGTTGGATGAAACCCCACACGGGTGTTGGGATGGTATTTGATCTACACTAGTCCCAACATTCAGTGTAGAATTCACTTTGATTGTTAATTGGATGTTTGATAATTATTTATCATGCTTGTTGATTTCATGCAATATATGGTTGTTGATTGAGTCACATTCCAATAAAGAATACTCTAGAAAAGAATATTTCAGAAAATATTTTTTTTAAAAATGAATATATTTTAGAGAAATATATTTTTATTGAAATGAACTAGTTATTAACTAGAAAGAGTCATTAAATTAAGATTTAATGAAGTTTTTCCAATTATTTAATATTTAATTGAAAATTAAATCGAATAAATTGGATTTTGGGTTTGTCGTGAATAGTGTCTGAAATAACATTGTTCTTAAACCCCGTATGAAGAAAATAATCTTTCAATTTAGTTTATTAAAGTTTTCAATTATATTTTGTGGTTGAAAAAAGATGAATGTGAGTTGGGTTTATTGTGAACTATGTTTTTAAGCGACATTTGTTCCTTAACTCAACTGACAGTGAAGATTATGATTTGGAATTCATAAATCTTTTATTAAGATTCAAAGGAGAATTTTCCAACGGTAAAGTTTTCCAATTTAATATATTAAATTGGAATTGAATGGAATTCGAATTAATAATAACCGAGATAAGCTTCTGTAAAAGAAGACCGATACTACATATGGAATTTAAGAGGCCTTGCCGTTATTCAATTTATATTATTGGTTGGATACAGAAATTTATAACGATTATATATTGATTTGTTTTCTGTGAAGATTCCATATTTTATGGAAGACGATTTTGGGTTTACCGTGAACTATGTTTTAAATGACATTAGTTCTTTAACCCAGTTAAGAATAAGATTTATTTCTAAAATCTAAAGAATCATTTAATAATGATTTTTGATATTTAAAACCATATGGTGTTTTGAATAAATCTTTAAAAGAAAGATTTAAGAGTAAATGTAAAGAATTTATCTTTGATAGAATAATTTGAACATTTTATTTTAAAGAATATTCTGAATTGGAATGAGTCGTTGGATGTGTTTTATACAGCACTTGATTTTTAATTACAAAAATACGCAAGTTATTCGGAAAGACCGGGTTTAACCCATTCCGAATAATTACTACGACGATGGAGAGTCGAAGATGAAGACGGTGATTGAAGACCGACGATCTTCACATCGAATGGATGTGTTGCTACAGAGACCCTTGATGGGAGTAGCTTCCGTGAAGGGGCTTCAGTAGTGGCCGTCCGGACTATTGTTGATTGTTCGGATTTGGTTTTCGCTCAGACCCCGAGCATAAGCTAGTAAATGGATGCGTGTCTGACATTGGATTTCGTTCCATGTGAATTAAATCGATTTCTATTAATGTATGTCTGTTTGGTGGTGGAGGATTTATTCTCTACTTAACACCCTGGTATATATTAATAGTGATTGATTGCATGGCGTGAATTGTCAATGTGGCACACCAAGATGCAATTGATCAAGGCTTTTGTTGAAAAGCAGGGCCTTGTGGGATGATCAAAGTATAGCCTATTACGGCATAACTTTGTGTATATCGTGACTTCGCGAGCCTCACACCCCGGTATGAGTCAAAAACGGGATTAGGACTGCAGCGAGTGCACACGTTTCTTTCTAGCTAGGAGTGGTGTCAGTGGTTAAACTGGCTGGCATTTTACTTATGTGGATGATGGATTTTGAGGCGCCTCGGATTTTTTATAGGCCGTTAGTGGTCATACTATAGGTCCAAAGGGACCGGGAAGCGTGTGTTCAGGCATAACCAATCCACTGCCGATAGGCGGGGACCGGCCCTGAAGATCCAAGGTTTCACTGCGGGGGATCCTGAGGCATTTGCTAGAGTGTCTCGAATCGGAGAGGAGCTTGCCCCTAGCCTCGACTCATAATGGAAAACCAACTTCCAATACAACCTTGCGGTTTCGATTGTAGAACTAGTATGGCGACATGATATATGGTAACCATGCCGTCTAGGATTGATACATTTATATTTGAAATGTTTTTTATTAAAACATATACACACTATTATCAAATCCATTTTATCGTATCAAGCATCTCTTGACCATTATAAGGTAAAACCCTATCCTCCGGTTTGCGTTGCATTGTGTGATGGGACTTGGGTCTTATAATGGTTTCATTTTTCTAAAAAGCATTGTGTTGTTTAATGATTTACTTTATTTTATGCACTGGCAATCCAATGGAGTAAACCCGTTCCGCATTAGCGGCGTGGTCCTGTGATTAGCCTTATTAGATGAGTTTAGTTAAGATTTCTCATACCAGTCCCATGACTGACCTGTAGTTTGTTTCACTGGCAAACTCGGGTGCCCATATTTTCCACACGGGCAGTCGAGTAGCTTTTGCAGATATATTTACAAGATCCTGGTTTACAGCTGAAGCAGTATTCGGAAAGCTCTGTATCCGCGTATTCCTTTCAGTTGTATATTTGTATTATTTTTTTCGCAGCTATATAAATGTAATTTAAATCTCTGATATTATTGTATTTCATTTGTTTAATAAGTATTCATACTCTGTGGTTTTCTTGTACTCTAATGAAATTGTTGTAATCAGCAATAAAATGTTCTTCAGTTTGTGTTTTGATGTGTATTGTTCTCAAAAGCAATCCATGCTTTCCTTTACGGGGAAGTTTGGGTCGTCACATGTGGTATCAGAGCTTTGGTTACAGAGCTCGAGAACAAGACACATTAGAACCGAACGAAAGAATTCATCAGAGATTGGATTAGTAATATCCAATGAGAATAACTCGTTAGAGATGGGATCAGTAGTATCTTAGAACGAGTGTGAAGAGTATTATTTTCTATAAAAATGTAAACAAATTAGTTTTGAAAATTTTATCTAAATATACGTATTTGAGTATGTTATATTTTAATGTGGACAATCGAGTATATAAAGATTTCGAATATACGAGTAATTAACGGATATTAGAAGTTTTAATATACTGGATAGAGATAGAATCACACTTTAGTCGCCCGGGTATAATTCTGATGATGACAGCTGCATCATCAGTATTTGTGTTCGAGTTTTGAAAGTGGTATATCTATATATTTCCACTGACTGGTATGAGAACCAACACTTAGATAGGACACATTGTTGTGATTTGCACTAAAAATAAGATTTTTGACTATATATAAAAGTAATATATTTGAAAAGTTAACCACCTAATTGATTGCTGGTTGTGATGTTTGATAATTAGTTTCACTAATTAAAACATTAAAATGATAATTAATTAAACCAATAAATAAAAATATAAAGTTGAGTTAGTTAATTAACAACTTTTAGCTTCATTCCTTTTCGAGGACGAAAAGACTTTAAGTGGGGGCGATTGTCACGACCCGGAATTTTGGGGCCAATTTAAAATTTTTATTTTAGAACTTTTAGTGGATTTTAATGTTTAAAATAATTTATTTTAAATAAGAACGACTAAAAATTTATTTTAAAACGAATAAATTCAATTTAATTATAAAAGGAGTTTAAAACAGCGCTGCAATTTGAAATTTTGAATTTGAACTTTGAATAAGTATACAGGATGCAAATTAAATCAGAATTGAGTGAAACAAGAAATATTTAAATCTGTTCAATCATATCTTTCTAACGAATCTGAAAAACTGAAATTTCGTTTTAAAACTCAAAAGTTATGTCCAGTTTAAAAATTTTGAAAAGTCGCTGTAGAATTTATATATATAATTTAATTAAATATATTGGCCTTGAAAATAGCCATTTTGGAAACGACCTCGGTTTTCGACGAAACAACTTTTGTTGGAACCGGAATGTCAAATTATTGCTAAGTTTCAATTTTCATAATTTTTTGAATTAATAGGCGAGCGTGGCAAAAGGAAATGTGTTTTGACCATTTCTGTTAAATTTAATCGACTGGAAAATAGCCATTTTTCAAACAATCTCAGAATTCGACGAAATTAGTCTTGTTAGAACCGTATCGTCAAAACATAGCTAGAAATAATTTTTATGTAATTTTTAGAGTCCGTATGTGGCCCCCGGTAATTTAAAATGTATGTTTGAATTTAATAATTAAATGATTTATAATTAATTTAAAGAAAAACATGGCGTAACAGCCGAACTGGGTTACGAAACGTATTTTAATGTGTCCGGGACGGGGGTTATTAGCTGGGGGCGACATTCGTTTGGTTTGATTTGGGGTTCGTATTGATAAACATGAATTATTGAAACAAATGAATTAAATTAAATAGAAATACCATATAAATATGGGTTGAAATACGCTGAAATACAAAACCCTAGCACTAAAATACGCAGCCGCCACTATGATCGACGTTAATCTATAGACTAGAAAAGCGCGATATTTAAATAAAATTTCTGCAAGCGTACAGTTCGTGTAGCAAACAGGTCGAACACAGGGAGGTAGATTAAAATTAAATTATTTAGATAATTCCTTGGGCGAGTTAGACGAAGCTGGAGGTTGATTTTTTTCGCAAAGCAAAATAAAAACTGAAACTACGAATAAAAGATGCAATTGAATTCACTACAGATTCGAATCTAATCGGATCTGTAATAAATTCAATGATTTAAAATAAAATAGAACACTGGAAATAAAATTGCAGAAAAGAAGTCAAAAACTGAAAATAAAAACTAGGATTACCGCTGAATCTAATCAGACGGTCAATCACTAGTAAGAAAAATAGAAGCAATAGCAAATTGTGTTCTAGCAAATCTAATTGACTAGACAACACAATAAGCCATGAAAATAAAATGCAGAAAAGAAAGCTTTATTACGACTGAAAGAGAGTACAGGAGAATGAATGAATTTTTACAATGGTTACAATCACATATTTATAGATGAGAATGGGAAAACCCTAACTAGGTCTATGAATAAATGGCCCTCCTTATTCATGAATATTTCTTGCCTTCCTTGACTACCTGATTGGAGAAAATCTGGGCATATCATGGTAAATATTTTCCATATCTTTCAATTTTCCCATGTGGCTTGATTGATAGAAAATTGCATCTAATTAATTCTTCCAAACAAGGACGCTTATCAGACTCCAAAGGCAATATAAGATAAAATCTTCAAAATTGGTTTTTCTTCTTGGCAACAATTCAATCAGAAATTCTTCTAATTGAAATTGAATGATTTGAATTTACTTCCATGATGAGAATATGGCTATTGCTGAGATGTTAATTGGTGCACATCATAAATACATACACATGAATATGTGTATGTATATAACATAACACTAATCCAGATATTTCTCAAAGCAAAGGGGCCAGTGTGAACGCACTCCGTTTCTTTGGCAAAAAAGTGAGCTTGATGGGGTTCGAACTCAGGTCTCTCAGCACCAATTCCTATGCCTTTACCAGTGAGCTACTACTTCTTTTGCAATTGAAATGAATTTGATGTGAGGAAGTAGCTCTTTCTTGTAGTTGGCCTTTGATTTGAATTGAAGGAGGCATTTCTTGACATCCTGTAAAAACATACAAAAGTAACCAAAGTATCATTTATTTATTTACAAAAGATAAAGCATAAGAGTAATAAAATAAACACTTTTCAGTGTCAATCAAATACCCCCACACTTATCTTTTACTCGTCCTCGAGTAAAAAAAAATGAAAACTAACTAGATAGGTCGCACTTTCGTAGGAAACACGATTGCATTGAGCGTATGCAACAAGCCGTTAAACCTCTAGGTGTCCCTAGTAGGACGAGTGGTGTCTCGTAAGGGTTTTCAGCGGATACTACCCACAAAATCCAAATGCAGTATGCTATGATTCTAATGAAACTACATGAATGCAATGGACATGTGCAAATAAAAACGAAAAAAAATAAAAGCACGACTTGTTTCAGGAAAGTGGTACAACAGATTAAGTTAACAATTTCCAGTCAGTTGATTTTATTTTAGATACCTCGACTTGTCACAAATTTTCAATATAAATCAAGTTTTCAAATGTTAAATTCCAGTTTGGCCAGTTAGTTCGGTCGATAACATAGTGCAGCCATGAAATAAATTCTTAGTTTGCTTGGCACAGTTTGCAAAGTGGTATTCTAATTTTCTCATGTATGGCTAGTCAAATCAATAAGGTCAAGAAGTGTTTGGGTATCATCGCTTATTCTTTATTCTATAAAAATTTAAGATTTATGATTAAGTACATACACCTAACTAAAAAGACCAAGGCTTACCACCCATGCACTGCCTCGCGGACTAACGGAGAGTAGGTAAGGAGCTTGGCGGATTGTGCAGGCCGACTTTGACTTTGTCAACAACGTGTCGGTAATCCTTAGGTGTCCAATCTCATAAAATGAGACCAAGATATTCCAACTTTGACTTTGTCAACAACGTGTCGGATAGAGCTTGGCGGGTTTGCACACCAACGCTCGATATACAAGCAATGTTGGATACCCTTGGAATACTATTATTATTGTTATTGAAAATATAAGCACAAAAAAAGAGTTACGCGAATTCAACTTAACACAACTTAGTTTTAAAGATTTAAAAAGCCAATATAAGTATTTTAAGTCCTCCACTTATTTAAACAAAGTCTACAATATAGAATAGATTTCATGGCCATCACCTAAGAATCTCCCTATGTACCGGTTACACTATTATCCCTCAAAATTAAACTTTTCATTATATTTCTTATTCGATCTAAGTTGAGAGAGAAAAATACTATCAACTGGCTAAAAATTGTAAACTTATTTTGCTGTATCAATTGAAAATGAGTCGTAATTTCCAAAAAAAAAATAAAAATTATGGTATGTTACTACAGTCTAAAATGTATGATGGTCCTATTTAAATGGCTGAAAATAAAAAGAAATAAAATGAAAATGGATGAAATGCAGACTCCCCCCCACACTTGATTCAGACAGTGCCCCAACTGTCTAAGGCAGAAAAACAAAAATAAAAAAAATGAAAAATAAAAATAAAAGAAAAAGAACGTGTACCACCTGATTTCATGGTGGATGATCATGCAGATCGATAGAGTCGTCTTCGTCATATTGCTCGAATTCCAAAAATTGTTTCAGTCGTTGACCGTTTACTTTGAAGACTTTTCCATCTCTAGGATTTTCAATTTCAACCGCTCCATGAGGGTATACTGTTTTCACGACATAAGGTCCAGTCCATCGAGATCTGAGTTTTCCTGGAAACAAGTGAAGTCTAGAGTCGTATAAAAGAACTTTTTGACCTACGTTGAATTCCTTACGAAGTATGTTTTTGTCGTGTTGGGCTTTTGTCACGGAAGAGTGTGGGCCAATAAAAACCACTTTGCAAAACCTTTGCAGCAGTTTTTCTTGCACCAAAATGACCGCCACAAGCATGGTCATGTGAGAAGGAGAGAATACTTTGATGTTCATGATCGTGCACACACCTTCGAATGATTTGGTCTGGACAGTATTTGAAAAGATATGGGTCATCCCAATAGAAGTTTCGAACTTTTGAAAGAAATTTTTGTTTATCTTGTTTCGACCATTCAGCGGGCATTTGTTGTGTGACAAGATAATTCACAATGTCAGCGTACCAAGGGGTGTTAGAGATCGAAAGGAGTTGTTCGTCAGGAAAATAGTCATCGATTTGAGTGTCGTTATCATTTTCGTGCACAATTCGAGAGAGATGATCAGCTACGACATTTTCAGAACCCTTTTTATCTCGTATTTCTATCTCAAACTCCTGAAGAAGAAGGATCCAACGGATCAAGCGGGCCTTGGCATCCTTCTTAGAAAGCAAATATCGTAAGGCAGCATGGTCAGTGTAAACTATGACTTTGGATCCTATGAGATATGGTCTGAATTTCTCAAGAGCGAAGACAACTGCCAAAAATTCCTTTTCAGTAGTTGAGTAATTCAATTGGGCCTCGTTTAAGGTTTTGCTAGCGTAGTAAATGACTCGAGGGAGTTTATCAATTCGCTGACCCAAGATGGCTCCAATTGCAAAGTCAGAAGCGTCGCACATAAGTTCAAAGGGTTGAGTCCAATCAGGAGGTTGAATGATGGGAGTTGTGGTCAAGAGTGATTTAAGAGTTTCAAAAGATGTTTGGCAATCAGTGGAAAATTCAAACTTTACGTCTTTAGCAAGTAAATTCGAGAGAGGTTTTGAAATTTTTGAGAAATCCTTAATGAATCTTCTATAGAATCCCGCATGGCCAAGAAATGAACGAACATCTTTGACAGACTTAGGAGGAGGTAAATTAGCAATCAAATCGGTTTTGGATTTATCGACTTCTAGGCCATCCTTGGAGACGACATGACCTAGAACTATCCCCCTTTTTACCATAAAGTGGCATTTCTCCCAATTAAGCACGAGTGATTTCTCCTTTCAACGCTTAAGGACGAGTTCTAAATGAGTGAGACATTGGGAAAAAGATGATCCATATATTGAAAAATCGTCCATGAATATTTCCAAGAATTCTTCCACCATATCAGAGAAAATACTCATCATACACCTTTGGAAAGTCGCGGGGGCATTACAAAGACCAAAAGGCATGCGACGATAAGCAAAGGTTCCAAAGGGACAAGTAAAGGTGGTCTTATGTTGATCTTCTAAAGCAACAGGAATTTGGTTATAGCCAGAGTATCCATCGAGAAAACAGTAGTACTCATGTCCCGCTAAGCGTTCGAGCATTTGGTCAATAAAAGGCAAGGGAAAATGGTCTTTTCGTGTGGCTGAGTTAAGCTTTCGATAGTCGATGCACACACGCCATTTGGTTTTGATTTTTGTTGGGACGAGTTCATTACTGTCGTTTTTGATCACTATGACTCCCGACTTCTTTGGTACAACTTGTACCGGGCTCACCCAAGTACTATCAGAGATGGGATAGATGATGTTATTGTCTAGACATTTGATTATCTCCTCCTTGACCACTTCTCTCATGTTTGGGTTTAATCGCCTTTGAGCCTCACGGGTGGGTTTAGCCTCATCAACTAAATGTATGCGATGTTCCACAATTGATGGGCTAATTCCTTTTATATCGCCAATTTCCCACCCCAAGGCGTCCTTATTTTCCCGCAAAGTTTCCAAAACTTTTTCTTCTTGGTCTTCGGTAAGATCAGAGGCCAAGATTACGGGGAAAGTTTCTGAGGAGTCTAGGTAGGCATACTTAAGGTCTGGTGGCAAGGGTTTGTGGTCAAACTTAGGAAGTTCTTATGTATCAACATTGGTCAACATTCCTTGGTTAGATTTAGATGACGAAGTGTCGGAGTCAAGAATTTTGTTTAGTTCAGAAATGTATTCGAGTTCGTCGAAATCAGAGTCGAAATGGTCAAGACACATTTTCAAGGCTTCAGAAGTGTCACTAGAGGTTTCATCAATTGTGGTTTGAATCATGTCAATTTCATCGATCTCAAAATCCCTAGGTTGCTTGTTGAGATTAAAGATGTTTAGCTCAATGGTTAGGTGCCCGAAGGAAAGTCGAAGCTGACCATTCCTACAATTAATGACAGCATTAGAGGTTGCTAAGAAAGGGCATCCTAAGATCAA